>OX421463.1:16554921-17849421 GCA_949126895.1 Eilema caniola | reverse complement strand
TGTTGTCCCCGACGCTGTTTCTGCTGCATATCAATGACATGCTGTCTGATGGATCTATTCATTGCTATGCGGACGACAGTACCGGGGATACGTGTTACACGGGTCGTGCAAATATCCCTCAATTCGAGGTGGAGAAGAGACGCGAACAACTTGTGTCTGAAATCGAGACTACTCTCTCGGGAGTATCCGATTGGGGTCGACTTAACCTAGTCCAATTTAACCCCACTAAGACACAAGTATGTGTATTCACCGCTAAGAAAACCCCATTTATTGTAGCGCCGCAATTCCTGGGCACACCACTTTCCATCTCTTCGAGTATTGGGATCCTAGGTGTCGACATCTCAAGCGACGTTCAGTTCCGCAACCATTTGGAGGACAAGGTCAAGCTGGCCTCAAAGAAACTTGGAGTGCTCAACAGGGCGAAGCAGTACTTCACTGCGGGGCAACGACTTCTGCTTTATAAGGCACAAATTCGGCCCCACATGGAGTACTGCTGTCACCTTTTTGCCGGAGCGCCTGCATACCAGCTTGGCCCCTTCGACTCATTGCAAAGACGGGCGTTGAGGCTCGTCGACAATCCCATACTCACAGGCGATGTGGAACCTCTCAGCCTCAGAAGAGACTTTGCCTCGCTGTGTGTGTTCTACCGCCTATACAATGGTTTGTGCTCAGATGAATTGTTTGACATGATGCCCACCGCTGCATTCTATCATCGCACCACTCGCCATAGGCAGGGAATTCATCCTCACACACTGCGACCGGCAATGGTACGCACCGTGCGTTTTGAAAGGAACTTCATCCCACGCACGCTCAGGTTGTGGAATGAACTTCCTGCCGTGGTTTTCCCAAGCGACTACAATATGGGGTTCTTCAAGAAGGGTATTAGAAGGTATCTACAGGGTCGGTAGCACGATTGTGACGCCCCTGGTGTTGCAAACGTCCATAGGCCACGGTAACCACTTCCCATCAGGTGGGCCGTGTGCTTGTCTGCCGCCTAAGTGGCATAAAAAAAAAAAAAAAAAAAAACTCAACACACAGTAATTATCTATCGAACTAGGACTTCACGAACAACAAACACAGAGTTACCGTTAGATCCGAGTACTCGGTAGTTGTATTTGTATAATGTCAATAGAAATTATATTCACAGCAGACTTATACAAGAAACAAGCACAACAGTCATAGAATAAGTGGGGCCAAGGAAATTATACTGTTGAACATGTTGTACGTTTATTTTATACAAATACTGTCGACTCACATCGAATAATTGCGACACAAACGCATCATAAGGTTGACACCGATTCGGCACCGCACCACACATGCTGTACCTATAAAAAAGTAACCATAACAGTATATTCATGGTTACACCATCACAAAGTAATCAGCGTTATGTATATTATGTATAAAAAATATTTGCGTAGTTTGTCGTATAATCGTAATGAATGTGCACCGTAATTGTTATAGATGGTCATTAACTTGTTAGCAGTTCTATTCATAAATTAAAATAATGCAAGACGGTTATATATAGCTTACATTGAAAGATTTTAGCACTAGCCAGTTTAAAAAGATTATTAAAACTATTTAAATTTCAAATAAACTAGGTACTCTATTAGAAAGCTAGACGTATATTCATATGTCATTTGTGTTTACAAATTAGCTATAATTTAAAAATAACGTGTCATGCGTCGAAATGAATTTAACGAGAATAAATTTTCGGTTCATGATTTATTATGACTTTTGAGACTGCATATTTAACAACGAAATTTGATTTCAATTTATTGTTCATCATTCATTCATCAACGGTAAATTCATATTTTATACTTGCTACTAAGGTACTACCTATAGATTGTTCTAATTACCGTTGTAGAACTCCATGCTACGATATAATCGGACTGACCTAACTTCGGTCAATTTCCTTTCCATATTGAGATTCTAATAGTCAATATATATATTGTTATCGAATGTTTATACGCATTTGAATGTAATGCATTAGCCACTAATTCCAATGGTTAGCCACAAAATGCTCCCCATCTTGAACAAATATCCTCCCATTATTACTCATAATTATGTTGATAATTTCATTGTTAATGGTGTATTTCCTGCAACATTAAAAGACGCTCAACTATCTTCTAACTCAAAAATAGCTGACCGCCTAAATCATTGCACATTTACATTTCTAGAGCTTCTGACGCCCAAATAATACACTCTCGCAATAATAACCAACACAACCCGCTGTATTCAGTTTTCTATCACAAGGTGTCTTATGAATTCTGTTTTATTCTACTTTACTTTATGAAACTTTCTCAGTATATCTCCATCTACTACTCGCACATTTCACAAATAATCCAAATTCCATCGCTACAACAACCTGTTTGTTTGAATACCTACTGTATTCCATCTACAGAATTAAGTAATAATTATGCAACTCCCCTTAGAAAACTTGGAGCAATTCGACTTTATTACATGAAAAAGCGACTTACTTTCTCGTTAAAACTGACGTAATTAATCAACTGATTAAGTACGCCTATTTTTGATGTGATATTCTAAAGTAAGGTTAGAGTAGATTAGAGTTAAGAGTTAATTAAGTTAGAGGTAAGAATTAGAGTAATATTGCTCAGAGCAACAAAACAAATTGATCGTTATATTTTAAGACGCACTTGACAGTCTGATTGCGGTAGTTTTAACATAATTAACTTACTGGAACGTAATGCAATAGAAATGAAAATGCCGGTAATTCTTAAGAATAAAAGATAAACAGACAGCCTATATTATATCTAACAGCCAGAATTAAAAAAGTTAATGTTTAGATAACATAACTTAATTGGATTCATGCAGCATGCAAATAAGAACAACGACGATTTCTTTACTATTTAAATAGGCGAAAACATGTAAAATAGTAAAGTAAATTAAAAACTCAACATATCATTCACTTTTATCTGAGATTCAGTTTTAACAAATTTACACTTTCGTCGAGTTCGAATTAGTTAATTGTTTTCATGGAACCTAGTAACTTGATATTATTAATTAACTGTTGTTAAATATATTAAATGTTAATATAAACATATTTCTCCATGACCACTATGGACGCTCAAGATCGTGCGAAGTGGAGGAGGAAGAGTCGGAAGGCGGACCCCGAGCTCCGAGGGCATCTTGGCCTCGGATGCAATCGGGACGACGTCTAAATGTCGATGATGATTTCTCCATGACTGTTCACTTACTTCTCACACTTATTATATATTTAGAGCAAATTACTATTGTAGGATTCAAAACATTTTTGAAAGAGTTATTTTCAGACCGAAACATTATTATGTTAGTTAATCACAAACTACGTAAAGTACAGTATTGTATCCGCAATGTTAACATGCAATGGCCCATGCAGTATTTAATTAATAAATTTCTTCCTTTCTCTGGCTTCATGGTTCAGAAAAACCAACGATATGTTGAATAATAGTCCATGTTAATCTTGAAACTAGCGCATCTATAGAACCTATAAATTGTTTTTGAGCTTTTGCGAATCGTCCCTTTATTGCCCAGAAGTCGGCGCACACACAAAAGTTATCGTATGTACCTTGTAAAATATTACTTCTAGGTATTATTACGATACTATACAAGTATTTTACTCACAATTTATACCCTTTGTTTAAGTCTCGATCACCTGGTTAAAGTCCGCTTGAAAAAATTATATTTAACCATGTAACTTAGATAACCTTTTTCCTTTGGTATCAGTGTTATTATAGTTAACTGAGGTTTTTTTTCATTCTTCTTCATTCTACCGAATCGCAAAATGCAATTCGCCGTCAAGCCTAATTTATGGCAAATTCAAGTTCACTTGAATGCTACGTTATTGTTCCAGTGCTCCTGATAAGAGTTGTCAAATCGTATTTCCACAGTGATCAAAATAGCTTCCAAGTAACTGTTAAATCTATTTCTGTCCAAGTAAATCATAATTATAGGTACTGGCACGGTATAACACCGTTACACGCGTCGCGTCATTCGAATCAAATTGAAGCTACGTGGTCACGGTTAGAACAAACTATACGTGCCATTCATTATCACATTTAACTCAATATAAGCTTATTAATACTGCACCTTTTACGACTTTTTAGCATTTATTATATATGTTCAGAGAGTGATACAGAAATTCTTGTTTAATTATTTAACCCTAGTGTTGCAAGCTTTCATTGCTAACTTACATATTTACTACGTTAGCACACAAGTAAATTTAAAATAGTCTCAACTGTAATCAACCATCTACCACTGGAGACATTCATTCATATCATATGAAAGAATGAAGCACCTCATCAAAAGTATCAAGTATCAACAGATAAGATTTTTGCAAGTAGCACGTGCTATAACTAGCTGTAGACCTAAGTTAATAAATAAACGCGATCATAGTATAGGTACTAACATACCTTTGATTGCCTGACGTTTGATGCTGACTGTCAGCCTGTGACCACGGCCGGTGTAACCTGGTCGAAACGTCAGGCAATCAAATGTATGTAAGTACCTATATCATGACTGCGTTAATTCCCGTTCTTTTAATTATATAACATGGAACGTGAGAGTTTAAAAGTTAGTTTACCTTCAGAGCGTTTTCACACTCATCCGATATCCGATATCGGTGTCGGACGCCGATAGCCGACATCCGATAGACGATACCTTGTGCTGTTTTCATATTTATCCGATAAAATCGGCCCGATACGGTCATTTGCTCGAAAGCACAGACTAGTTAGGGATGCTAGGAAAAAAAAGAAGAAAAAAGTACAAGCAATTTTCGACCTTATTGACATGACGTTGCGTTGCGTTGAGTTTAGTTCTTATATTCGTGATCAGCGTCATCAATTAAAACCAAAAGACATGTAACTCAGAAAATGTCCTTAAGGTCGAAAATTGCTTGCAGTCGCTGTTTTAGTCTGTTTGTATTCCGATATCGGGCCAAAATAGTGGTATTGGCTCTGTTTGTTCTCCGATGAGTCTGGTAATAAAATACTAGTGGACTGTATAACACTTTATAATAACGTGAATATTTAGAAGATGTACTATGAAAGTAAATCGTATCTACAAAGTTAAAAGGGATTCGAATGCGCGTAACGTGCGTATGTCGTGGCTTGTGTCAGCTGACTGCTTGTAGACGCCGGCGCTCGCGACGGCCGGCTGATGCGCCCCGCACCCCGCGGTCCTCGTCGCCGCCGTGGTGTACTTGGTTGAGTACCTGGCTCAACATACTCCCCCAGTTGAAGTATCTTCAACAGCTACTGGAAGAGGGCAAATTGTGTTAAAAGCTCGTCGAATGACACCCTTGCGGGTGCGGATGTCAGCAACCCTCGCAATGCCATCCTTTCCCGGCAGAACGCAGATGATACGTCCTAGCAACCATAGAAGGGGAGGCGACGTCTTGTCCTTGATGACAACCAACATCCCTTCCTTGAGTTCACCTGATGAACGGCACCATTTGGTTCTCTCCTGAAGCCACAAAATATATTCATGAGAGAAGCGAGCCCAAAAATGTTGTTTCAGACACTCTATTCTTCGAAACCGTTGTAGACTGCTGATGTTGAGGCTCTCAATCTGTGGATGCGGCAGCATGACCAAAGAACGTCCAATGAGGAAATGGGCAGGGGTCAATGGAGTAAGGTCTGTAGGATCATTAGACAACGGCGTTAACGGTCTCGAATTTAATATGGCTTCAACCTGTGTTAAACATGTGGCCATTTCTTCATAGGTTAAATTTGTTAAACCTAAAATACGTCTGAGATGATGCTTGGTAGATTTTACGGCAGACTCCCATAATCCACCAAAGTGTGGAGTGTATGCAGGTATAAAAGAAAAATTGATACCTGAGTCGATGTCACTGAAATTCAACTCCTGTGAAAGAAGGTCAGCCAATTCATTGAAGGCGCCAACAAATGTGGTACCATTGTCTGAGAACACATTGCGTGGCTTTCCCCTGCGAGCAATAAACCGGTTCATGCTAGCTAAAAAAGCCTGCTTCGTGAGGTCTGACACAAGTTCGAGGTGGACAGCTCTCGTAGCTAAACACACAAACACACATATAAAACACTTAATCAACCTACAGCCCCTACCTTTGCGATCAGCAATCATGATAGGGCCCGCGTAATCCACCCCTACATCCAAAAAAGGGAACTCCAAATGTAAGCGTTGCTCTGGGAGATTACCCATGACAGGTTGTATAGTGCTAGCCTTAATTCTACAACATGTAATGCATTGATGGACAATCTTTTTTGCTAAGTTTCTACCGCCTATAGGGTAATAGTGGTGTCGAATAGTGGCAAGTAAGAGCTGAGGTCCAGAATGCATAAGACGAAGGTGATACATATTGAATATGAGTATACAAATATAGTGTGAACTAGCCAAGATAACTGGGTGTTTTACATTAAAGTCATAAAATGAATTACTCAATCTGCCTCCTACACGGATCAAGTTAGAAGATGTATCTAAAAAGGGAGAGAGAGATAAAAGTTTATTCTTGATTGGTAGCTGTTTGTTTAAAATTAACAAATTGTACTCTTCAGGAAATGACTCCTGTTGACTTAATTTAAGTAAAAAGTGTAATGAAGTAGTCAACTCTATGTTTGTGAGTGGACCACACTGTAAAGATAACCTCCTACTTTTATTGATAAAGCGCATTATAAATGCCACCACACGCTGTAGTTTATTAAAGCTAGAGTATTTTTTACTTAATAATGAAAATGAATTTTCAACAGAATCTACAGTGTCAACATGGTGAGAAGTTACAGCTTCCAGTGAGTAGGATGTGTCTTCTAACTGAGGCTCAGGAAGTTTAGGCCAAGAAGATGATTCCTTGTATAGAAACTGTGGGCCCGACCACCACAAAAAAGAAGACAGTAATTTGTCAGCTGACAGTCCTCGCGAAACGAGGTCTGCGGGGTTTTCAGATGAAGGAACGTAGCGCCACCTTCCTACGGAGTCTTGAATCTCAGATACTCGATGACGAACAAAGGCCTTCAGCTGTGTTGGCGGTGTAGACAGCCAACCTAAGACGATAGTAGAGTCACACCAAAATGTTGATTCATCAATATGCAACGTAAGTGATTGACAAACCTTGAGATAGAGGCGAGTACCAAGCAATGCAGCACAAAGTTCAAGACGGGGTATTGTTACCGGTTTAATGGGAGCTACCTTGCTCTTAGCAGTGAGGAGGTGAACGCTAACCTTTCCACCAGCCGTCACGCTGCGAACATATATACAAGCACCATAAGCCCTTTCAGATGCGTCAGTAAAAACATGTAGTTGCACAGAAGAAGGTGAATCACATGATATCCACCGTGGTATGTCTAAATCATTAAGAAGAGGAAGAGTGGTTTGAATTGCACGCCAAGTATGCTGAATCTCATCAGGAATAGGTTCATCCCAAGAGCATTTTGTAAGCCAAAGCCGCTGCATAATTAATTTGGCCTCAACTATGCAGGGTACAACTAGGCCCATAGGGTCAAAAATTTGAGCTATAGTAGACAAGATTTGACGTTTTGTTGCCTTTTCCATGGAATTTAAATTGATGGAAAAGGTAAACGTGTCAGTTGAACACCTCCAGTTAAGACCTAGAGTTTTCGACATCTCACTATGATGGCATAAGTCTACTAGATCTGAATGATTCAAATCATCACAAAGAGCCTGCAAAACTTCACGCGAGTTTGACTGCCATTTACGCAGATTTAATTTTGCAGACTGCAAAACAGCGATGACTTGACGACACTTGTGTATAGTCTCTGTAACAGATGAATCTCCAGACAAATAGTCATCAACATAAAAATCATGTGCTATTGTAAATTGTATTGTTGGGTCAGGACACTCTCTAGACAGTTGAATTAAACACCTAGTCGCCAAGAAAGATCCTGACGCAGTACCATATGTAACAGTATTTAGTGTATAAGTTTTCAACTGATGTGTCTTATCCGCTCTCCAAACCACCTGTTGTAAAGGGCGATGTTTTTCATTAACAAGAGTTTGTCGGTACATCTTCTCAATATCTGCACTTATGACAATTTTATGTTGACGGAAACGTAACAAAATTGACAATAAATCATCTTGTAAAGATGCACCGACCATTTGTATGTCATTAAATGACTTTCCCGATGTAGTGGTAGCAGAAGCATCAAATACTACTCGCAGCTTTGTGGTAGAACTTGATTCCTTTAAAACGCCATGATGTGGTAAAAAATAAGAAATTATAGAATCATGCGCTGCATAATTGCTTTGAGACATATGTCCCAACTGTATGTAGTCAGTCATGAAATCTATATACATCTTTTTAAATTTGGTATCCCTATCTAAGCGACGTTCTAGAGATAAAAATCTACGTTTAGCCATTATATATGAATCACCCAAAACATCAGGTGAATCTTTAAGAGGAATATCTACCACAAATCGACCATCAGAATTACGAACAGTAGTGTCTTTAAAGAGTTGTTCACAAGCCCGCTCTTCCGTGGTCAATTTGTGCTTAGAGTCTATGGATTCTAGTTCCCAAAAACGAGATAAGTTGGTATTTAAATCGCGAGTATCAGCGTGCATACACAAATGAGAAGATGGACTTGGTTGATGAAGTACGCCTGAAATAAGCCAACCTAGCTTTGACTCAAACAGGTATGGCATGTTTTTACCTAATGCGATACGATTCGCGCCTATTATACCCCAAAATACTTCCGCGCCGACTAAGATGTCGATCGAAGACGGAATGTAGTACCGAGGGTCAGCAAGACGAATGTTCGTTGGTATATGTATGCTGCTAGTATCAACAAGGGTATTAGGAATGGATGAAGATACCTTTGGTAATACAAAACATTCAATATTCATTTGATAATCACCATTAAATGAATTTAAGGAAACCGAGCAACCTTGTGAGCAGTTCGAAGATTGATGATTAATACCTATTACCCTTGACTTGGTTTTGTAGGTAGAAATATGAAGCTTACGAACTAGGTCCTCTGTTATGAAGTTTGCTGTGCTGCCATTGTCCAGCAAGATTCGAGCAGAATGATGTTCACCCTTGCCGTCCACCAACCGCACAACCGCTGTGGAAAGTAAAATTACTCGAGATGTAGCAGAGTGACTGGCTGACAATGCAATATTTTGGGTTTTCAAGTTTTCTGTATCATTCTCAGTGTGTAGTAAGGTATTGTGTTTGTCACTACAGTACTTACAGTGCCTCAACTTGCATTTGGCAACATGATGACCTGGCCGAAGACAGTTAAGACAGACATTGAAGGTGTGAGCCATTTTAACACGATCCTGAACTGGAAGGGACCTAAACTTCTCACATGAAAACACGAAGTGATTCTGTTGACACATGGGGCATGATAGGTCTTTAGGGGTTTCAGTAGATGCCATAAAAGTCTTATTTAATTTATTATTATTACCACTGTGGTTTGTACCCTTTAATTTTAAAAAATTGGATTCCTCGAGGGTCTCTAACAGATCAGCTCTGTTGCTAAGATAGGTAATAAAAATGGTTAATGAGGGTGGCTCAGATAAATTATTCCTATGCTCCTCCCACTCACGATTCGTTACCTGATCCAACTTATTAGCCATAATGTAAATGATGAGTGTATCCCAATGCTGTACAGGCTGACCAAGTGTGGATAAAGCCCTAAGATTTTTATTTGTAGTGTCAATAATGTGCCGTAATGACTTACTAGACTCTTTATTAATCGAGTTCACACTGAATAAAGCTTGAACGTGATTGTTGACAAGTAGTCTTTTATTGTCGTACCTTTCACAGAGTAACCCCCAGGCAGCGTCGTAATTTTCTGATCTAAAGTCAAGATTATCGACGACAAGGGCAGCACTATCTTTCAAGGATGCGCGAAGATAATGTAGCTTATTGATCTTATCAATATTGTTATTATTGTGTATGATAGAGGAAAATGTATCCCTGAACTCTAACCAATCGTGATAACTACCTGAAAACTTAGGCAGGTCAATCTTAGGTAAACGAATAGAATTTTGTGTATGCGTGTGATTAGAACAAGATTCCACCTCTGAAATTGAGTCTCCCGCTTTCTTCTTACGTGCGCTGCTAATCAGATGGCGCGCAGTAGCCACCAAGCTGCAGTACTGCTGCTCGAATATCTCGCGCTCAGTATATTGCTCGCTGGGGTCGTCCGCCAGTTCTTCTAGGCTACTCTGTAAATCATCGTATTTCTCATATAAGCTCTCGAAAATATTAAGACGGTATTCAATTTCGATAATTTGAACATCACTTAGCTTTTCACAAGAGTTGGAAACATTTAAATAAGTTGCAAATTGCGTAAGCTTTCCTTTTATTGAAGCTCGTTTTTTGCTTAAAGTTTTCGCGTCTGCCATTATAAGCACAGTAGCTAACAGTTAAAGAAAGGTAGGTATATTGATCAAAGGGCGAAAAAAAAAATAAGTAGAAAAAGCAAGTAACGGTTAGGTACTGATTTAAAATCTTGTCAAAGGCCAAGAAGCAAAGCAGTTGTTCATATAACTAAGTCAGTTGTTGTAATTGCTAGAAATGAATAGTATAGAATGCAGTATAGAAACATAAAATGCAATGAAATATGATACTATGAGTGATTAACTATTTACTTAATGAATGAGTGAATGAAGAGATGAACACAGTTTAAAGACAAAATGGAAGACCACAATGATTAATGACTTGCAATAATGAAATGAATTGCACTATTGATGATGTCTAAATGAATTTAATGAGATGATCAAATGATATTGCTTAGGCTTATGGAATGATATGAATTTGAATATTGGAATGGATATGAGAAAAAAAAATGATAAAAAGGAGTTGGAACGATCTCACGGTTTTCCGGTGCAAACCACTGATGATGACTGTGACGTGGAGATTATTGGATGATCTTAAGGCACGTCGACACTCTGAAGGCTTGTTGTTGTCCGATGAGGGCTGTTCTTATCCCGTAGTCCTGATATTTCAATGTCTTGTGGTCTTTGGTTTAAATATTTTGGTAAATACTATCTATCGAGCACGGCGTTGACTTCCTCGACGTCCAATCAGCCAATATATTCAATGCATTCAAAGCGGAAAATCAGGTGATGACGACTTGAAATCACGGTACACCTCCTAGTATTTTTTCATCTACTGGTTAACTTTGACGGTAGAAGGACCAATGTTTGTTCTCCGATGAGTCTGGTAATAAAATACTAGTGGACTGTATAACACTTTATAATAACGTGAATATTTAGAAGATGTACTATGAAAGTAAATCGTATCTACAAAGTTAAAAGGGATTCGAATGCGCGTAACGTGCGTATGTCGTGGCTTGTGTCAGCTGACTGCTTGTAGACGCCGGCGCTCGCGACGGCCGGCTGATGCGCCCCGCACCCCGCGGTCCTCGTCGCCGCCGTGGTGTACTTGGTTGAGTACCTGGCTCAACAGGCTCCGATAATCGATATCGGGCCGGACAATGTGAAAGAAAGATACGTAACTCATACATTTGACTTCCTCCGATATCGGATGTCGGATATCGGATATCGGATAAGTGTGAAAACGCTCTTACGCTTGATCCCAAATGATTAAATAAAGAAAAATCTCATCTCTAGAACCTCCTGTATAATGTTCATACCGCATATTTCAAGTACCAAACCAAGCATTTAATCTGTATCTTAATGATAAATAAGAACATTTTTGCATAATATGTTTGCGTCTACGACGTACGATTATCATGAATTTGAATATATTATAATAGTTTTACCACAGTCGTCATCATCTGTATGGCGAATTGAGGGAATAATAAGTACACATTTCACTTTCTACTTCTATCTAGCCGAATCGATCTAAAACAAAAAGTATGGTTTTAGAGAGTAGCAATCTATAATAAATTTACATATCGACAGCTACAATAAAACAGTCTTAACCGACATCGACAGTTGAATTGAAAGTAAAAATATTGTGCTACATATTCTGTGACTATAGTTTTAAAACTTTTTTCTGTGAACCCTCTATATCACTTAAGATGTTTTGATTCTCAATGTCGATATAATTGAACAGTTAAACAAATATTCAATAACAAAAATCAATAAAAATTTCTATGATATGTTTACTAATCCACGGCACAGTTATTTCATGCCGGATGTTTCAACGGTAGGTACTGTACCAATTACTGCGGCTTATTCATCACAGCACGATGTATTTTAATAATAATACTAATAATAAATATTTAATACTAGGTACTATGATCAGTTAATGATATCTGCCATCGTGACTATGAATTGATAACATTCAACTGCTACTGCCGCTACGCACTAAGAACTTAATTCATAAACGCTATAAAGATACGAATAAGTAGGTGCGAGGTCGTAAGAGTAGTTATAACATAATCTCCCGAAATCAAACAGTGAATAAAGTTAGAATATTTTTATAGGATATGTATATAGGATGATATTTTATAGGATGGGAAATTTTAAAAGAGCTCATCATTTACTTGCATAGTAGAAGTATCATTCAAGCAAATGACTTTCCTAGTATTGCTAGTTACCCCTAAACGTGTATTTGTTGAAAATATTTTTATTATTCTAATGTCTAACGTGAGAATGCGTTTCATGACCCATCCCACCAGAGTCACTCAATACCGAACAGTACTTTTTATTATATACTAACATTAATAACTGTTTTTGCTAGCTGCTCTGCTAGATACAGATTTAAATCATTGAAACGTCAGTAACCTGGGTATACCACGACCGCGTTGACCACAACACTGCTCAAAAAAAAAAAACAATAACTGTACAAACAAAACAATGGGAATGACCTCAATCATCAGAAATAAGCAGTAGGGGCATTAACGTTATCATAAAGATATTATAATCGATTGACTATGTTAAGAAACTGCATCAGATCTGTATACTGCTTACAATATACCGTTATTTCTATTTACTAGATCTCTTACCACGGATGAAGAAACACCGCCATTGCGTGTAAATATGCAATAAGATTTTATTTTTAAGTTGAATTCATTATTTTTTTTCTCACAAATCTCACTTAGTTAAAAAATGCTAGCATTTATTCAGTTTAGTGATTGAAAGCAAAAGCTTTTGTAAATTATTTACGGCTTATGTACCATTTAAAAGAAGAAAATAGCTATATATATGTTGTATCTGCTGGGTTATTATTATTTCCAAACCTAAAAGCGATATTCTGTCTACTTTTTATTTAGAAGCAATTCCACCTACACTCTCTTCCTTTTATTTTTCCTATTACCCCTATACACTAGGATCAACTTGGACAAATAAAGATTTACCACGAAATCATCAATGGAATTTATGCTTCAGTATTATGATATAAACAAAAACCAAAGAGTCGCCGTATGATTAATTCGGTATAATAAATATATGGTTTAGCAGATTTTTATGTGTTGTTAATAGCCGATTAAATTACTAACCTGTCTTGGACAGTCGCTTCATATTTGCATATCATTTCATATCATACTGAGTCATCTATTAAGATACACTACACTTGTATCTGTATCATGTTTTCATAAATAAAATTTGGTATACCATAGTCACTTAACTACAATTGACACACATCTGTAGGTATATGTTTGTGTAACATCAGAATTTTGACTTCTCATTAGAAGGTAAACCAAACACTTGTATGTAATCTTTGGTAATTTGTCACCACTGTGTTATATTTAACACTTATGACGTATATTGTATTACGTTTGTCCTAAATGCATAGGAATGAATGTAATGTCGTAAGGAAGGCATTAACTATGGAAGTGGGTGGCTTCAAGGGGAGAGGCAGACCTGAGGAGAATCCTAAGACTGTATGAAAGGTACGAAGGGAATAAATATTGAGACGACTGCAACTAGAGATGAATGGAAAAACAAATATATTGCGCCGACCCTAAATTATGGAATAATGACAGGAGGATGATGATTAGAGCTTGTCGCTGACTTAATTCAGAGTGTCGTAAGGTCGATCTTGGCTTGTTTGCAACGAGTATCGCCAAACGAAAAAGGATTTTAGTTCTTGTTTCTTTAACAAGTAACCATGTTGTAATGTCGATATTTTATTTCCTTGTACTAGATTTCTTGGGCTTTCGTATTCGTGTTCATGAAAATTATCTAGCTGCTTTCAACCAATATTTAGCAGTGGTAGCTTTTAATTGGCCTTCTCCCATTTTAACTATCTTTGTAACACTAACTTTTTCTAAAATGTCATAAGTACATAAATACATATATTGTCCTACAGGTGCTGTTTCAATGCGTTGAGGCATGCGCAGCGACGTGGCATACCGCGGGCTGTCGCAGCACGTAGAGCTGGACAGGGCGGCGGATCCACGGGACAGATTCACCCTACAGGAGCTCATCGGTGAAGGCACCTATGGCGAAGTGTACTGCGCCAGAGACAAGAAGAGCGGTAGAAGGGTCGCGGTCAAGGTTAGGAGATGTATAGATTTTATAATATTATATATGCGATATAAGAGTTATGTTACATAACAGCGAAATTAACTATTTTAATCTCTAATATTTAATAGGATTGAGACCAGGCGGTTCCTATTGTATTAGATCTTGAAGTAATTCTGAGTTCCTCGCCTAATTGTAACCAATTGATAGTCTCAATGTATATCGGGCACAGACAGACAGGCAGACAGTTATCATAGCTTTACGACCACAATGCAACAAAAAGGTAATTGTACGGCCAACCTATGAAATTGACTATCGCGTTACTTGTAGTAAAAGTTGTTCGCCTTATCTTAAACCTGTGTATATGAGATGACGTCATTTAAAAAATATCTGTGTTTCGTACCAGAATATCGCGCTATTATTTCCATGCGTTATTTTAGTACGAGCACAGCTAAGGTCAACAACATTATAGGGCATGCACTTGTAAACTAAGAGTGAAATCCGAGAGAAACTTCGCCTCGCACTGCTACTAGCCCTGCAAGTTTCGTTTATAACGAATTCACAATAAATTTTATGATTTCTCTATTAAAGCGTATGTCTTTAAGACCTCACGATAGATAACTTGTTTTCAAATGCTGAGAACATTGCCACCTAATTAACACTTTACGAAACAGTGATTATGGTTAAGAAGTACTTATTAGAGCAAAAAAGTCTCTCATGTAATTTTATGTATTCTTTAAGGTAGGTACGAGTACGTAGATTATGGGCTATCACATACAAAATGTGTATGAAAACATTGTTTAAACGTGTGGCTATGATTTTTTATGAAGCTATTGTTAACCTACCGCATGTAAATTGATTGTATAGTATAGATCTTATCTCGAGTGTAGTATATTCATGTCAAGGTCGTTAAACAATACATGGTTTGGCCACCTCTCGTTTTGTACAGCCTATTGTTACTCGTTCTAAGTTATAGTTATAACAATACATAGACTAATAAATAATCATTTGCTCTAGATCCTCGAGAATATCACAGAAAATATAGAAGAAATAGAAGAGGAATTTCTCGTGTTCCGTGACTTATCTGGCCATCCAAATATTCCAGAGTTTTTTGGACTATTTTTGAAACGCGGAGTTACTTCAGATAACGATCAAATATGGTTCGTCATGGAGGTCTGTACTACTCTGTATTTTTGTTATTTCGACGGATTGCGTTTTATCGAAGGCCATATATTTACTTAACCTTTGAAATTGCAGCTTTGTACGGGCGGATCGGTGACAGATTTATGCGCAGGAATGCGGGCTCGCGGTAGCAGTCTCACTGAACCACAACTGGCTTATGTACTGCGCGGTACCGTGCGAGCCTTGACACATCTACACGCTCACCGGTGTATGCACCGAGATGTTAAGGGACATAATATTCTGCTAACAGAAGACGCCGAAGTTAAACTTGTTGATTTTGGAGTCTCATCTCATTTAGCAGCTACAGCAGCAAGAAGAAACACGTCCGTCGGCACGCCTTATTGGATGGCGCCTGAGGTAAGACCTTAAGACAATACTATTGACCCCGATATTTTTTAAGTGACTGTTCAAAAGTGGCTTAATGATGTCATTACAATTACAGTGTAAGGTCGCATTACAATATCACTTTTGCAGGTCATAGCGTGTGAACAGCAACTTGATGAATCTTACGATTGTCGTTGTGATGTATGGTCGGTTGGCATAACCGCTATAGAACTGGCCGAAGGAGAACCACCTTTATCAGGATTACACCCTATGAGAGCACTTTTTCAAATTCCTCGAAATCCACCACCGTCTCTTTCACATCCAGAAGTATTTTCGCCGCAGCTCGCAGATTTTATTGCAGATTGCTTGGTGAAAGATATGAATCAGAGACCATTTGCACGAGAGCTTTTGGAACATCCTCTTCTGCTTGCTGTTAGTAGCTTTGAGGATAAGGTACGTTCACAATAAAATTATTATTTAGTATACAGTATAATAAATAATTACATACTGTTCTTTTTTAATTTACTCAATAATATAATATATTAATTGAAGTATGTACGGAAACAAATAAGATGTAAGTAAGGTTTATATAATAGACAGGCTTATTTATTATAAACTGCAATTAAATAATTTCTAGGCTGTTTAATAACCCTCAATGTAGGTAGTGATTGTGTAAGTTGGCGATGTAATAAATTAGTTTAATCTGTACCAAAATACTTTGGTCAGTTTAGTGCCTCAATTGACATAATTTTCTTCAGTATTATGTAATTTTAAATGATTACCTCACAACAATAACACCTCATAATAATACCGTAATTGTGTTTTACTTTATAATTATAATATTATTCTCAATTACATATATTTTGGAATTTTCCTCTTTGAACATTCCGTACCTAATAATTCTAGAGTGGAAACAGTACTTAAGTCAACACTGGCATGAGAAACAGTTTAAGTAAATTGTCTAGCGTTCATTTTCATTAATTGAATTAAGAGATAACATAGAAACATAAATCTGTATGTATTAGGTGTATGTATGTATTAGGTATGAACAAACGGCGCCATTCAATGAACGGCCTGAATGATATTCAGCGTTAACGTTTATTTCCATTCGTAAGATGGGGCACCATCCCTAAATAAGACAGAAAATTACATAAATGCATATGCTCACACCTGTAAATCACCGAAGGGGTAGGCAGAGGTGTATTCACAGAAAATTTGTGAAAGGTTTATAGAGAAAGTTACGCAATTCTACTTGGAAAGGTTAGGATAGAAGGTCGCATTAGCATTCGTGGTTTTTTTTTTAAACCATACTAAAATAAGTAATTTTTCTAGCTCTTTGATAAAATGGCTAGGCAAGTAATTAAACGTCATTGATCCAAGCTATTTGCCTAGCCGTTTAATCAAATGGCTGAACACCATTCAGGCGGCTAAATAAAAGGCAGCGTTCAGTAAAGAGCCTAATTGGTTAAGTTGGCTGCGACATTTATATTACACAATAGAAGATAACATCTACCACATCTTTTCTAGATACGAAAGGAGCTACAAACGGAAATAAAGCTACAGAGGGCCGAAGGCCGAGGTTCTCGGGCGGCTGAAGCCACAACCAAGAAGGGTAAACTCAAGTCATACCGAAAGGCACGAACAGACAAAATATACACCGATGATTTAGCAACACTGGAAGTTTTAACAGAAGATGCTATAGTAGAACAATTACAAAAAAGATATACTCAAAATCAGATCTACACCTACATTGGAGATATACTTGTCGCCGTTAATCCTTTTACAGATGTAGGGATTTATACTTCCAAGGTGAGATAATAGAACTCAAAGACTACATGTAAATATCTATGCTAACTACTTCGTTTACGCCTGATCAACTCTTCTATGGGTGTATTTTAGTCTTCTATTTTTAGCTGATAATAGCCATATGCTTTTAGAATAGCTTTGGCTTGAATTGAACCGTAGATTATGCTGATTCAACAAAAGTTTTCAAAGCCCTCTGATAAATACAGCATTTGTAATTTGTATTTCATTTTTGATTAGAATGAAATTCAACTATTATTACATTTTTTTACTTTTTTCTATAGTAACAGTAGCGAATACAATCAACAACCATCCAACTGTACAATTTGACTTTATTGTAGCAGCTTATGTTACATGGATGTAAGCACTATTTGCTAAGGCAAGCCAATGCGACAGCTGCCTAAATTTGAATGAGCTTGTGTAAAGGCGTATAATTGTATAAAGTCGGTATTCAATTTCTGCTTTATTTGCTGTTTCAATTTTTTCTTCAAAGAATAAATCTTCACTTCTAGACTCAACAGATATACCAAGGTCGTTGCCGATCAGATAATCCTCCACATATATATGCGGTAGCTGACGCTGCGCACCAAGCTCTGATGCATCAGAAACAACATCAGGCTATTGTGATTTCGGGAGAGAGTGGTGCTGGAAAAACTGAATCTGCTAATTTATTGTTGAAACAACTTGTTTTTTTATCGAAGGTAAGAATTTTATAACTGATGAAGTGGTTATTGATAAGTAAATTTATTGAACACTCCGAGAAATATGTGCGTACTTGACTAGCAATGTACCAGTACTCAACGCAATAGGATCTCATGAATAATGTTAAATGTCACTACATCTTCATGGTTAGTGGTGATCATTGTACGTAATATTAAATTATAAAATAACTAGCTGTTGCCCGCGGCTCTGCCCGCGTGGATGTCGTTTATCGCTTAGTGCTGAGCCGACGCTATTGAGCATTAAACTCGCCTATTCGATCTCTACTCGCCACTACATATCTCTCCACTCGCCTTTCTACTCGACTCTCTACTGGACTCTATTTGATTCTCTCCTCGCCTCTATAACGATTCCCATGCTCTAATTTATCTTTATCCAAATTTCATCAGGACTTCTTCAAAAATGACAAATTTTCATCCCCTAACCCTATCACCCCCTTCTACCCCCTTTTCGCGATAAAAGGTTGCTTATATCCGTCCCCAAGCTCTAATCTAACTCTATTCCAAATTACACACATTAAAAAAGTCTAAGCAACATGTACTAATTTAAATTTTAGGATGGTTCATCACATTATAACGTTGTATTTTATTTTTAAAATTATTACGAAATGAAATTTCTAGAGAAAATTAATTAATTGTGAAAGAATAGGACAATTTAATATAAAATATGGCCTCCTCTGCTATTCAGAATTTGTCGGCAACGCTTATTCATTGAATTAATGAGACTGTTTATGTTATCTTGCGGTATTCGCTCCCGATGGAATTGTAGCATATCCTTTAGCTGTTGGGTTGTTGTCACTCCGTCCAAGTCCTTTAAAATACGTCCTGGAGCATGTCCCATGCGTGCTTGATGGGGTTGAGATCAGGCGATTGTGCAGGCCAGGGCAATACCCGGATGTTCTCCGTTGCCAAGTATTCACTGGTTCGCCGGGCTGTATGTGAACGCGCATTGTCATGCATTAACGTAAAATCGAAGCTAAAGGTTTGTGCAAATGGATGGACATAAGGTCTAAGAATATCCTCAACGTAATTTTCAGCGTTCATGTTTCCATTTACAAAAACGAGCTTAGTTCGCCTGTTCTTCATAATACCCGCCCATACCATAACTGTTGAGCCAGTGTATGGGATAAACTTTCTGAACACACCTGAGCCTTTCAGTATTTCCGGGCCGACGGTACACTCGCACCCTTCTTGTATCAGGCCTAAACCCGAATCAGCGGAAAACATAATTTTATCCCATTGTTCCTGGGTCCATGTTATACGTTCTCTACACCATTCATTTCGACGAGCGCGATTCCCGTGACATATCAGTGGGCACCTGATTAGGCGTCGAGCTCGTAGACCGTACTCATGCAGTCGATTTCGTACAGTTTGGGGACTTACATCAACACCACTTGAATTTGGTAGCCTCAAACTTATCTCTTGAGCGGTTAACATCAGCTGGCGTCTTGCAGTCAGTTGTATGTACCGGTCTTGCCGAGTGGTTGTACTCCTTTTACGGCCTGGATGCTGTCCAGCGGGTTCCCCTATATTATTAAAGCGCCAAAGACGACAAATAACACTTCTATGAATGCCAAAATGTCAAGAAACCGGAGATTGATTACTTCCCGCTTGCAACATCCCTACAGCTCTTTGCATTTCATCTGCCGTCAAATGACGTCGCTCCATGACGTAAAGAATATCTAACGATTCTATTTTGCCGCTAACTTCATTTAAATGGTTGGTAGAATTATAAAATCAAGACTAAACGTAGAAATTAAAACGTACTTAAATTTAAACAAATACGCAGTCATTTGAATTTTATGAACTTTTTACAACCAGCCAGTATGTCATCAATAACAAAAAAGTTTACTTACCTACGCACTTTGAGTGAGTAAATACTTAGAAACGAATTAATATAAATGGTAAATTTGTAATATCATGCATGTTCCTTAGACTTTTTTGATGTGTGTACATCAGGATATCTTCAAAAATGACCAACTTTCACCCCCTAACCCTATCACACCCCCTTCCTTGCACTCCCTTTTTCGCAATAAAAGTTAGCTTATATCCGTTCCCAAACTCTAATCTATCTCTATACCAAATTTCATCAGAAAACCTTCGAAAATGACAAATTTTAAAATAAACTTTCATCCCATAGCCGTATTCCCCCCCCCCCTTTTTACCGCCTTTTTCGCAATAAAAGGTAGCCTATGTCCTTTCCCAAGATGTAATCCTTGTCTGAACCAAATTTCATCAGGATATCTGCAAAAATGACAAACTTTCATACAAACTTTCAACCCCTATTTCCCCCCTTAAACCCCCTTTCTCGCGGTAAAATGTAGCTTATGTCCGTTCTCAAGCTCTAATCCACCTCTGTACTAATTTTCATCAAAATCGGTTCAGCGGTTTAGGCGTGAAAGCGTAACATACAGACAGACAGACAGACAGAGTTACTTTCGCATTTATAATATTAGTATGGATTGTACATACATTATCATTATAATGGAATGGTAAATAAATACTCCCAACATCAGGGGTCGCTCTCTTATTACTCATTTATCAACACAATGACCAGTCCTAGGACTTGACTTGTCAAACAACCACCATAATGTTTATGTGTTGATTGTTGATACTAACTTTATTTTTCCAGACCCAAAATCGTAATTTGGAAGAGAAGATTCTTCAAGTGAATCCAATTATGGAAGCGTTTGGTAACGCCCGTACTGGCATTAACGCAAACAGCTCTCGTTTTGGCAAATACTTAGATTTGTCTATGATGAGAGTTGGACGAATTTCAGGTGCACGAATATCGGTATATCTTCTTGAACAATCGAGAGTTGTGCATCAGGCATTGTAAGTAGTAGTACTTTAATAGAGATGTTATTATAAAGCTCATGCTTACTTAGATATAAACTTAATTCAAGTGATATATGAAAATCAAAACGAAAGGTAGCAAGAATGCTTATACATAGTGATTCAGCAACCTACTTACATACCGTACTGATAATCGAGTTCACTGCATGATCACTCGACACGTCAACTATCGATAGCTAGATTAAATCGTGATCTATGAGATGACGCATCTTTTTTAAAAGTTTCAAACCGTTAAATGTTGGGTCCTTTGAATAAACAACATTAACTTCAGGTACTGCGAATTGTACTACTTTGCCTATTCCTTAATACTCTTTGGTCTCTTTCGGTTCTTACGAGTAGAACTCATATAGGACGTCGGGACGTCTACATGTCTTCTGATTGATGATTTTAGAGTAAATATTTATTTTAGGGGTGAAAGCAATTTTCATATATTCTATTACCTGTACGACGGACTGGAAAGCGAAGGGCGCTGGCGGAAGTTTTACCTTGATGAGCAGCTCAAATCACGGCATCGCTACCTGCAGCCACTCTCAGTTGTACACAGGGAACACAATGTGCACCGTTGGAGACAACTCAATCAGGCGTTCAAGGTAATTACCCGGTATCATTAACTCCCTTATGCTCTTTAATTACAGTGGATGATGTTTCATTATCAAGAATGTTCATATTGATCTATATCAATATGAACATTCTTGATAATGAAACATCACCAGAAAAGACTCGGAGGCTGATGAGCCTCGTGAGTCTTTTCCCAAATCAGTTAAGGTAAGCTTTTGGTATAATTATAGCTGCTTCAATATTTTCTGTGAAGCCACTGCCATTTGACCTCCACCACATACTACCAATACAACCTACTCGGTTACCATTTAAATCACAGTCATTTAAATTATAGAAGAAGCAATAGGTATCATCCAATTAGCAGCAATTTTCTAAACCATCTTGGCAAAAAAGGAAGCAATATGATGATTAGAAAGGCACAACGCTTTAATAAAGTAGGGCTCCTTTATACGGATTCAGCAAGATGTATTTTTAAATTGAATGCATAATCTGCCAACAACATCCGTCAGTAGGTAGGTAATATGCATATAAGACGATTTAAAACACTTAACAAAATATTAAAAACGCACTTAATTATAGTTTAAATGAGGTCTAGTAGGTATATAATGCATTAAACATTAGAAATATTATATTCTAAATGGGGAGTACATGGTAATTATTACTTTTTGGACTTAATAGATCTTATTGTGGTTTATATATTATGGGTCGCTGTTCGTCGACACGTGATGTCTTTAAACACTAAAAAATAATTAGAGTACCTAACTAATTGTAAAAGTAAATTATACTTTACCGTTACACTAAATATACCTTCATATCCGTAAACTTTAGTTAAGAAACCTTATATAGCATAAGCCTCTGAATGTAGCTCAATAAACGGGCTAAATTATATTATATTATATCATATCACAAAGTGATAACAGTACTGTCTACATTAACCGAACGTTTAAACTTTAAAGTAATAAAATGAGTGCAAAAACTTTAGTAATTTTAGTTATATTTTTATTATTAAACTAGCTGTCGCCCGCGGCTCCGCCCACGTGAATGTCGGTTATCGCGAATCGGACTATAATTTGAGATTTAAACTATCCTATCTCTCAAGTTGGATCGAACTGCACATGGTGTGCGAATTATATTATAATCGGTTAAGTGGTTTAGGAGTCCATTGAGGACAAACATTGTGACACGAGATTTATATATATTAAGATATGTAAATTATGAGTATAATCCATTTATGTCATTTTCTATACGACTTCAGTGTTTCCTTTGTGAAGAGTTATATTTATGTACAAACTCTTTAGGAAATCTCGTCAGAATGGTTTGAGGCAGGTGATATCATTAATATGCGAAAAACATGTTTGGCGCTGCGAAGTTCTATAGGCAAGTGCATTTTTAAGGCACACAAATCACACAATACTTTAAATCGCCACTTAACTATAATTTATAATAATGATGTTCATACTTCAACTGTTATAACAAGTACTGAACTCCATTTAGTTTTAATTCGTATTGTTGTAATATTTTATATCTTTGGTACAATATTTTGAACTAGTTATATAAACGGGTAATAACTGTTTTAAACGTAGTTCATCTAATGATTTTCAGGTGGTGGGTTTTCAAGAAGAGGAGGTACAAATTATATACAAAATGTTGGCCGCAATTCTTCACCTCGGTGACATTGAATTTCGTGAGACAGCTGGCGAAGATAATGCTGATAACAAAGCCACCATAATCGACACCGCTCCGTTGCACAGAGGTAATTTTAACAACAACAGTAGGTACAGTCACCATCAGATGGATCCTGAATAGCAGAGTACTCAAAATGTACTTAAAACCTTGATATTCCCCGTTCCTGTTGACTAATTGTTCTGATATTTGGTACATACCTTTATTTCGGACGATAATACATTTTAAATCAATAAAACCGTTTAACTTAATATTAAGATCTTTTTAAGAGTTCTTGGTAGTCAAGATCCATCTGATGCTGACTGTACAACATAACGATATGGAACATACTTTTTTTTTCATTAAAAATTTACTCTTGTTTGACCACTATTTCACCCGTTGATAAGTGATGAAAATTTTGATTATAGAGCACGGTTGTTAAGAAGTAACCTTTTCACACTAGATTTGAAGACTTCCAGATTATACCCATAGCTTTTCGAAAATACAGACTCATACAGATTAGTCACTGTTTTCTTAGTATAAGTACCTATAAACAAAACAAAAAATTAAAATATTTTCCTGTTAATCTTACCTACTGTCCAATGTTAGGTACTGTAATATAATGACGGGATGTACACACAGAGACGGTGTTAGTCTTCGTTAAACTGATCTCAACTACAAGATAATGTGGGAGAATTTTAACCATTCTATTGAATTCCATTTTTAATTTTACTTTGTTTACTTTTTATAATTACTTAATATCACAAAAAATAACATTTGTTTTTATTTAAAGCAAATTAAAGTTTATTTTAAGCATAGTGGTATGTAATAGAGGCACAGAATAGATAATAATACTCACGATGTAAAATCATATTTGGGCACACAGTAATTAAGATAGAACGTGAAACGTTACTACAAAACCTGTATATTACCTTGAACCAATTCCAAAATCGCATAAAACAGATTGCATGACGAAGGATTGTTAATTAACATGTACTCAACTGGAAACTTTCGGTTTATATTCTAGGTTTGTCTTGCGCAACATTAACTTACTTTTCAAACGTTTAGATTTTCATTTCTGCACACAATCAAAACAAATCTACTAGAAATAACTTGTATTGGGCTACTTCCAAAAACGCATAAGTTGTAGTTTTTTAACCAAGCAACAATTTTATTTCAAAGTCATGTAATAACTATTTGATAAACACGATAGTCATTATTTATTCACTATTTTCAGCATCCTGTCTCCTGGGCGTGGAAACCGCAGATCTCCGTGAGTGCCTTATAAGCAGTAGCGTGGTTGCTCGAGGAGAAACAATTGCAAGACGTAGTTCACCTACTGAGGCCGCCGTTGCCAGAGATGCTACTGCAAGAGGATTGTATGCCAGGGCCTTTGACAGGATAGTGGAGAGGATCAACGCGTTGCTGTGTCAGAATAGACCTGCGTAAGAATACTAAATATCTAGTTAAAACTCAATTACAAAGTTCTACTATAACACTGATACCACCGATAGGGACTACATCTGAACCTAATGATATCAGACAGGAAAACGCTAGTATACCAGGTGGTATTAAAAGCTTTCACGTCACGTATATCAGATTTGTCTGATCAGATTCAAATAAGAAATAATGTTCATACACTTACGAAATGTTTTGCCTGTTATGTTATGCCCTCATTAATGCGAGACGTTCGAATGATAGTAATTTGAATTACTCCCTGACGCTAGAGGATGTTAAAACTTCTGATTATATAAAATTACTTTTCTTAGCGTGTAGTCTTTGGACATTCATAACAGTCAAGTTTGCTGTTATAATAAACAGCCCCAAGATCTAACAGACGTTATTATACGAGGTTCATGCCAAATGAAATTAGGTATTCAAAAACTATATTATTTATTCTCTATTTAGATATGAAACTTTTAAAAGAATTAACCGTGAACACATATAAACATACGTCTAATGTTTCATTTGGGAAATACTTCTGCCTTCTCTTTCCTAGGCACCTCTGAAATCTCAATATTAAATGCAACGAGTGCATGTTCTTTGCTTTCAAACCTCTTGCCTTTTAAATTTAATATAATTTTTGATAGCAGGTAAAAATGCAAGGTTCAAAGTTAGTGAAAAATGGCGGCTGAGATAGGGTAGGCACATTTCTCGTGTTCATTGTAAAATTCAAGTGTTCTGGCAGATGTGCGCCATCGCGTGCTAATCGGTGAGTTCATGCGGCACCCATCCCGAACAAAGCTTACGGAGAGAGAGGTGAAAAAAAAATTAAATTACGAATGTTATAACCGGCCTATATGTGAAGTTCTAGTTCGAACTTCTTTTGGCATGACACTCGTAGTGGCTATGCCAGAACATGCAATTAGGCATCTGCAAAAGCTGATTATTGAATAGTCTGCTTTTGCAGATGTATGGTTTATCAGAACTTTATTTGAAAATTGTATTAAAATATAGTTAGGTAAGTTATGGCAAATTTACAGAAAAGTTACAACTCCTTGCCTTGCCTTATAATTACAGGCAACAGCTGTCCATCGGAATACTGGATATTTTCGGTTTTGAAAACTTTACAAGAAATTCATTTGAACAGCTTTGCATAAACATCGCCAATGAACAGATTCAATACTACTTCAACCAACATATATTCACTTGGGAGCAACAGGAATATATGGCTGAAGGTGTCCCAGTTGACCTTGTTGAGTTCTCTGACAACAGACCGGTGTTAGACATGCTCTTGTCAAGGCCAATGGGCATGTTGGCGTTGTTAGACGAAGAAAGTCGTTTTCCAAGAGCTTCAGATCGAAGTTTAATCGGTATGTCCATCCATAATTTAATTTTAACCCATAGTATCTTTTATAGATAAATAAATGTATTGTTATTATTATATGATTGATTTTTCTTCATCCCAATTTTTTGTAGAATTTTAAAATACTGCGTGAAGATTAAATCGGGTATTATTTTAATGTATTCGCTTCGGATTATGTTTTTTTTTTTAATTATAAAAAACAGCAAGTTCAAATTAGTTTTTTTTTAACCACTGAGGTGGCAGACAAGTTATATTCCAAATTGACTATATTCATGTGAAAACATTTTTTACAGAGAAATTCCACAATAACATCAAGAGTAAATACTACGTCCGTCCAAAATCTGATGCAATTTGCTTCGCAGTCCGCCATTTCGCTGGGCGGGTCGTATATCAGGCCGACGGTTTTCTAGAGAAAAACCGTAATTTCCTGCCACCTGAAGTTGTGCAACTAATGAGGCAAAGTCAACACGACATAATAAGATTTTTGTTTCAATGCCCTATAACGAAGACTGGCAATTTGTACTCGCCATTGCAAGGAGACATAAATAGGACTTTGGACAGTCCTACTAATGATATTCGAGTGAGTTATTTCTTGTTTCAACACTATAAATTATTAAAATATATAAGTGTAGTAGTATGGAAATATGCAAAAAAGTCACCTAGTTCTGTATTTCTGTAGTCACACCGTTATCTCATAATGGCAAAAGCTAAATTTATCCACTTTTTAAATATTTTGTGCGCACTTGACATGTTCCGCCTATTTTCATGAGTGTTTCAATAAACGCTCCACTGTTGCAAGACAGTTGCTTTGGAACTGACCCTCTATTAAAATCGCTTCAATCATTAACTATTGTGCTTAATAAAGTTATTCTATTGTACAGAATTATTAGTGCGAAAGACCAAACTAAGTTTCACCACTTAAGCTAAGATAGAAATTTAAACTATTTAATTATGTTGTGTAGTAAATGTTAAATATTTTACATTTCAGCAACGATTCAATAGTCGCGGTCTGGCATCACAGTCCCGAGCGCAACAAACGGTTTCAACATATTTCCGATACTCTTTAATGGAACTACTTCAGAAAATGGTCAGCGGAACTCCTCAATTCGTGAGGTGTCTCAAGCCAAATGATTCTCGCTCTCCCAAACACTTTGACTCGGCTAAGATACTGAAACAGTTGCGATACACGGGTGTCTTAGAAACTATTAGGATAAGACAAAATGGATTTTCCCACCGATTGACATTTGAAGAGTTTTTGAAAAGGCAAGTATTAGGTACTTATTGGTTTCTTAGTAAGTATTATATGCATCTTAAGAATGTTATTGTCCTTCTTCGTCATCCAAGCGCCAATTTCCTTTGCTTCCAAAATTTGCAATGTTTGGTTCATCTTGGCCGTTTGCTATCTGAGCCCCAATACCGAGAGGAAGGGGAAAGAAAGAACACAATTCTTGTTCTATTTTATGAAAATCATATTCTAAGTACTGTTTCATAAAAACTTTCAATTTACAGGTATAGTTTCCTTGCATACAAATACGATGAAGTCTTGAAGCCGAACCGAGATTCTAGCCGGTACTTGCTGATGAGACTTAAATTGGATGGCTGGGCCCTCGGTAAATCTAAGGTGTTCCTCAAATACTACCACATTGAACTTTTGGGTAGGATTTATGAAGAACAGGTAAGTTAACAAAATTATGTCTTATATTTTATTTCATGTCGGTACGTATAATAAAAAAACATTTGACAACCGCTAAGAAATGTCATCAAATAAATTGCTTTTAGACCGGAAGAAATTTTAAGTTTCAGACGCATTTTTGTAACTTTTTTACTCTTCGATTTTAATAATCACTATTAAGTCTATAGACATAGAAGCGTGACTATAAACAATAGCCAGTTTATGTTCAGTTCACGGACTGAATGAGTAAGCAACGCATACAGTATATCACCAATGTATTGCTTTCTAGAGCTTGTAACACAATTGACTTATCACTTGCGGTATTGGCTAAGTGGCATCGGAAACCATCCATTACGATGAGATCGAGCGATTCAATGTGGTTAGGAAGCGATAACCGATTGCGAACAACCGGTAATTGCTTCACTAACATACCGTGCTCGATAACCATACCGTATTAGAGAAACATACAAGAAATATAATAATTAGAATGGCTATATTGCGAACAATAAATTTACTGTTACTTGAAAGATTAAGAATTACCAACATGTTTTTTTGTATCTTTTTACAGATAAGAAAAATAGTTCTAGTCCAAGCTTGTGTACGCTCCTGGTTAGCAAGGCGACATTATGAAAGGTTGAAGATGCAGATGGCGATCTCAGTACTGACGTTGCAGAAACACGTGCGTGGTTGGCTTACGCGTAAGCGCCTACAGGAGCGCCAGAGGCAACTTGCAAGGGAGTTCCAAATGGAACAGGACACTCGGAAACAAAACAAGTCCGGTAATTACACTTGTTATGTACAATGAAAAATTTTAAAGCATCTTGCAAGGAAGAGACTTTCAAAGAAATATTCCATACACTATATTACTGCAGTAATCACCTTTGATAATTGCCCGACTGCGCCAGCGACAGTAATGTTTTTCGCTCGTATGTTTGTATTTATCTATGTATGTAGATTACTTTGTTCCCCTCTCAAGGCCTAACGGCCGAAAGTATTTCGATGAATGGGGTCTTAAAAGATAGGTATTCACCTACTGATTGTCACAGGGTACATAAAATATCAATACAAAGTACACAGTGGATTATAAGTGCTGAAATGTGTGTGGACAAAAAAAAACAAGCTTATCGAGGAGGGTATCAATGTGAAGGGAATCAGAAGGTGGATACAAAAATATATATATGTTATGTCAAAACTCAAAAGTTTAAAATAAAATAAACTTTTATTGGGATCCATTTTCCGAGTCGGGTATAAAAAGTACCCATTTCATGACAATAAGCTACGTGAACATAATGAGTGGTAAATTGCATATACAGAAGAGAGAAATTATAATAAAATAATTTATTTTAGGTAGCCCAAACAAGAACAAAGCTATGATGAAAGCGAAGGCACTGAGGCGAATGACGTCGCAGAACAGCGACACCAGTGAACCTAACTCTAACAAGGAGAACATTGACACTAACAAAGCTGCCGTCGTTATACAGAGCCGTAAGTTTACTTTTCTCAATTTAGAATACTATATCGAAAAATATTCTATTTTTGACTGATAGTATTATACTGGCTTTTGTTGCTAACCAGACAAGTTAGTCCATCGAAATGTTACATGAGCTTTGCATTTATTTTCTGGACAAAAATTAAATTGCGTCCTCGGAAAAAAATCTCACTTTTTTGCTTATAAATTCTTTAATTTTTAATTTAGGGCAAGAAGCTATAGCAACATGTTTGTAGGCAAAACAATTTGCTACAAAGTATGACTTTACAATTTTTTTGTAAGACGCATAGTTTCCGAGATATCACGGTAAAAGTGTTTTGACCCCTTTTTCCAAGATGGCGGCAGGGAGACTAGGGTGGCGACCCCACAAACTTGAGATAAAGCTTCTATTGACCACCCACACATGTCCCAAAAATTGTAAATGTAACATTTCAATGGACTACGTAGTCACTAATTATTTATACTGTTATTAGATTTCCGCGGGTACACAGCACGCCGCGCATGGGCTAAAGGCCAGAACCCTCCGCCACCCTCAGAACCCGCGCCCCCCGCACCACAAGTGCTGATGCAACAGTACTCACAGCAAGAGCGTGCCAATCAACTGCATGCATTTTCTGACCAGGTATGAATCTACTGCACTGTCAGTATTTTTTATTTTTAGTCTCTGGCAGTATTTTCCCGCCTTGACCACGGCCAGTGATCTGATGAGCTTTTTGAACATCCCACCATCTTCCTTTCTATCCAGAACAGCATGTGCTGCTACTTTGTCACCCATGCATGGTACAAACAATACTGTTTTGAACCAATCGGTTCAGAACTTACTTTTCTACTTTCTCACACAAAAAAATTAACTGCTCTACCCGAAAACATATTTTCCTCTAGACCAAAAAGGTGTATAAAAGCATCTGTCGTAGCTATCCAAGTAAGGACCCCTATTTTACGATAGTCAGCTACGGTCAGCATCTGGAATGGACTTCATCCTTGCTTCTTCACGCCACACGATAATGTCGTATTATGCGAATATTTATATTTGAATTCATCATTTATTTTAATAGAAATTCTGTTTGATGTCAAAGTCAAGCGCACTTTAAAACTATAGTCGCTTCGTCAGAAATGGATTCAAGTCCAATATAAGTAAACAATTTCGTTTATGCCAAAGTCGAGTTTAATTTGCGTGACGAAAGGCCATGTAGCTATTTGTGACATTGTTTACTGACCTTGTTGTCATGTCTCCGTATCGAGGAAGGAAAATATCTTTGTTTACTTTTGACCTTCTGTGCTAGATGGTTGCTTACATTCAATTATTATCACCTAACGGCTTCTAACTCTTATATACAATATCAATTTATATTAAAGGAAAGAAATTTATAATATTATACCATTGCTCGGAATTTTATATAGATAATATTTAACAGTAAAGCAAACAAGGATTTAGTGTTAGATACTAATCCTACTTTACATTCTGATAATGCTAAACACCTCGTAGTGCTCATATTCTTCATATATGATTAAAATTTATAAAAATATAATAGGTACACGACAAAAATCAAGAGGTCCACAAGAATCTTCGTCGTAATAAGCCAGGGATCAAATTGCAAGAGGTACAGCAAGCAGATGAGTACCGACAACCACCCGGTTTCACTTTGGTCCCAGCCATCATCAGGGGACAACCTACACAGCTCGAGAGAGATGCTAGTAGACTGTCCAGGTAAATGAGGAAACCTCAAATAGATATAATACTAATAGGATTTGTTTTTTCGGGATACATAGAATATCTTACATAAAATACATAATAGTACAGGAAAGACCATAGAGCCACGTGAAGGGAGATAAACATTCGAATCAAATTCTCAAAAAAGTCTGAATTTATATCTATCGTGATTATGCTTATAGTGAAAACATTACCAGACCAGTCCTATATCAAACAATCTGCTTTATAGCTACGTAATTTTCTAATGGATGATTACCCTTTGAATCAGTCCCTCAGTCCGAAGTGCAGAAGAGTTGCGAACAACTTGTATCCGAAATCGAGACTACTCTCTCGGGACTATCTGATTGGGGTCGACTAAACCTAGTCCAATTTAACCCCACTAAGACACAAGTCTGTATATTCCCCGCTAAGAAAATCCCATTTATTGTAGCGCCGCAGTTGCTGGGCACACCGCTTTCCATTTCTTCGATTATTGGAATCCTAGATGTGGACATCTCACGCCACGTTCAGTTCCGCAGTCATTTGGAAGACAAGATCAAGCTGGTTTCAAATAAACTTGGAGTGCTTAACAGGGCGAAGTAGTACTTCACTACGGGGCAACGGCTCCTTCTTTATAAGGCACAGTTTCGGCGCCACATGGAGTACTGCTATCACCCTTTTTTGCCAGAGTGCCAGCATACCAGCTTGATCCCTTAGGCTCGGTGCAAAGGTGAGCGTTGAGGCTCATCGATAGTACCATACTCGCAGGCAATGTGAAACCGCTCAGTCTTAGGAGGGACTGAGCACCGCTGTGTGTATTCTACCGTCCATACAATGATTTGTGCTCAGATGAATTGTTCGGCATGATTTCCACTGCTACATTCTATCATCGAACCGCTCGCCGCAGGCAGGGAGTTCATCCTCACACATTGCGACCGGAAACGGTGCACACTGTGCGGTATGAAAGGAACTTCATCGCACGCACGCTCAAGCTGTAGAATGAACTCCCTGCTTCGGCTTTCCCAAGCAACTACATTATGGGGTTCTTCAAGAAGGGCATTCGAAGGTTTCTACAGGGTCGGCAGCACTATTGTAATGCCCCTGGTGTTGCATGCGTCCATAGGCCACGGTAACCTCTTTCCATCAGGTGGGCCGTATGCTTGTCTGCCAAGTTGTATAAAAAAAATCACACTATACAAAAAAAAATACAATTATCGAAAATAAATGTATATGTATTCTTGTCCACTAGTCAGAGTAATGGGATGACTTGAATATATTTTAATGATAGTTTCTTAATTTATTCGTTTGTGTGTTTTCTTCATGCGTACTTACATTGGATTTGTCGAAGTCCTTCGCCTGAATTCCTGGAAAGTCCCGCTAGACCTTGGGATGAACCGTTGAAATATAAAAAAGATTTTGAAATCAGACCCTCGAGGTGGGTTCACAATTTTTTGTCTTTCAGTAATTTTTAACTACCTTCGATTACTACGCCGGGCCTAGACTGCACTGTCAAGGCCCGGCGTATTCATTATAATAAATAAAATAGGTACTTTAGTAAGTTTGAAGACACTAAATGCACCATTTCTCGTGCCTACTAAAAAAATAATTAACACTCATTTAAGATGCTATGGTTTTTGTAGGTAGGTATACTATAAACCTAAAAATTCCAATTATATTTAGATTTAAGAGGTCAGAAAAGAGCATTAAATAATTTATTTCGTTACTAAAAACTTACATGGTGATAAGAGTAAATTTTAGTATCACATGCTCCGATCTATTCAATCTGCAAATCTGCTAATATTTTACATCAGTGTGAATTTGTATAGAATTACTTATTAAGTCCCAAGACAAATTAAATGGTTTCAATTCCTCTCGTATTTCAAAATTCAGTCGTATTGATATAAGATTTCTGATTAAAGTGTAAATTTCTCTAGATACCAACCAACTAACAACGGTCATGCTAGGGATTACGGTGACTATCAGGCGAACCATCCTAACAACCACCACAGCAACAATCTCAACAATCACCTAAACAACAACCATCACGACGCCCACAACGATCATCTCACCGACCGGCAACATTGGCAGAACCCACCGTGCAGCCGGCAGTGCAGTGGCCTAGTCAGGTACGACACCTACGATAAAGACTTCGATGGAACTCTGTTCTGGCCTTAAATATAACTAATCATTTTATTTTATCGCATGCATTACTTGTGAAAAGCAGGGACAATAGGTACGAATGATACTTGTTTTTGAAACTTATAAAAGTTGTATACCCCAAGCATCTTTAGACTATGATGAAATATTATGATCTACGAAAATAAGAATAAGTTGTTGCTTTTATCTAGCTTATAAGGGTAGTTAATACGAGCAATGAGAATTGAAAAAAGTAAAAGAAGAAACCCAGTTTCCAGACTAACAAATCTAACCAAAGATAATCTAACAATTAAATTACTTCAAAATTTATTTATTCAAACAAAACGTAGTGTCGATTGATGACTGGCAGGGACCCTTGACTATAGCAGCAGTGTATTGCCCCCCTCGATATTGTATTAATGAGGAATTTTTTACAACTTTTTTCCAAGCACTTGGTGGAAGATTCATCAGTGGAGGCGACTGGAATGCAAAACACACCTATTGGGGCTCTAGGTTGACATCTACAAAAGGACGAGAGCTAAAAAAGGCCTTAGAAAAAAACTCCTTGAGTGTGCTATCAACGGGTCAACCAAGTCACTGGCCAACAGACCAAAACAAAGTGCCGGATCTAATTGATTTCTTTGTCACCAAGGGGATGGCAAGTGTGTACACTAAGATAGAGTCATGCCTGGATGGCTCCTCGGATCATACCCCAATAATATGTACCCTGAGTACAAATGTTATATGGAAAGAACCACAGGAGAGTCTTTACAACAAAAAAACTGATTGGGAAGCCTTCCGATATTATATAGATAATAATGTTCATCTGAAAATCAGTCTCAAAACGGAAGATGAAGTCCTTGCTATTAAAAACAAAATAATAGAAAAGAGAAGACTGAGACGACAGTGGCAAACAAGTAGGAACAGGATTGACAAAATGGCCCTCAATAAGATCCAAAAAGAATTAAAACAAATGCTAATAGAAAACGAGAACAGCACACTGCAAGATAAATTGAAGACTCTTTCACCGCACAGAATTGAAGACTACTCTCTCTGGAAATTTCTGAAAAAGGAGAAAAAGAGTCCTACAGAACACATATCGGCACTTCGTCAAACAAGTGGAATATGGGTCAGAAATCCTATGGACAAAGCAGAGTTGTTTGCGGAACACTTTCATAAGGTATTCAAACCGAATGAGCCTGATTTCGCACACTCTGAAGATGAAATAGATAATCTTTTAAACAGTGCTCAACAAATGTCTCTGCCTCTAAAGCACGTAACACCTGCAGAAGTTAAAAAGGTCATAAAAAATCTGAAATTAAAAAAAGCACCAGGCTTTGACTTAATTACTGCAGAGGTACTAAAGCAGTTAGCAAGAAAGGGTATAGTATTGCTTACTATCGTATTCAATGCTGTATTACGCCTTCAGTATTTCCCACTCATCTGGAAAATTTCTATAGTGACCATGATTGCGAAGCCAGGAAAGCCTCCTACTGATGTATCTTCATATAGGCCAATCAGTCTATTGCCTCTTCTCTCAAAAGTTATGGAAAAAGTAGTGGTAAAACGAATACTTCCAACCCTTGAGGAACAGAAGGTTATACCTGATCACCAATTTGGGTTTCGCTCTCATCACGGAACTACGGAACAAATCCATCGAGTGGCTCACACAATCAGACAAGCAATGGAGAAAAAAGAATACTGCTCCGCGGCATTCCTAGATGTACAGCAGGCCTTCGATAAGGTATGGCATAAGGGTCTTCTATATAAACTCAAACTGTTTCTGCCAAACACAGCTTATATGCTCCTAAAATCATATCTTCAGGACCGATCTTTTCAAGTCAAGACAGGAGACTCCCTATCCGCCTTTCGTGAAATTAAAGCTGGTGTTCCCCAGGGTTCCGTGCTGGGCCCCACCCTTTACACAGTCTTTACCTCGGACTTACCGACATCCAAAAGGGTGACCATAGCAACATATGCAGATGATACTGCAATCCTTTCTTGTAACAAGGATCCCAACTTGGCGTCGAAAGACCTACAAGAACACCTTTTACAAATGGAAAAATGGCTAAAAAAATGGAGGATCAAAGTAAATGTCATCAAATCAATTCACATCACATTTACATTACGGAGAGGAAACTGCCCTTCAGTCACACTTGATGGAATCACCTTGCCGACACAAACAACTGTGAAGTACTTGGGAATGACCTTGGATGGACAGCTGACATGGAGAGACCATATAAAAGCTAAAAGAGACCAGATAAACCGAAAAATACGAGACCTGTACTGGATAATAGGCAGAGAGTCTTCCTTAAGTCTGGAAAATAAACTTTTAATATATAAAACTGTCATAAAACCTGTGTGGACGTATGGAATAGAACTCTGGGGGTCTGCAAGTCACTCTATCATTGAAATATTGCAGCGCTCCCAAAATAACATCCTCAAGGTTATCTGCAATGCACCGTGGTTTACCAAAAATAATGAGGTACATGACTACCTTGGCATCGCAACCGTCAAAGAAGAAATCAGGAAGTCATGTGAAGCCTACAAACGGAGACTCGAAAATCATCAAAATGTACTAGCTACAGCTCTCCTTGATAGCAGTGACAACATATCCCGTTTGAAGCGAATAAAGCTAGCAGCCATCTGAATATCTTAGTACCCTGTAGGAGATGACACATCACAGGATGTGCTTTATCTCATAATGCCATTTGTAAGAAACAAAATCTGATTATAGCTGAAAGGCTGATCGCAGATGGAAAAAGAAAAGAAAAGAAAAAAGAAAAAGAAAACGTAAATGTTAATCTAAATCTACCTACCACAAACGATGCACGATTTCACTGATTTGGCCACTACTGATAGTTATAAAAATGTATGTGTAGAAACCTTTCCAAATAACTAATCTTATTATTCTTATTATTGTCTATATGTCTATCAAGTGCATGTCTGTCAAGTTTATGTACATATGTATGGCAATTGGGCTTCTCCTTAATTTCGTTAACTCTCTAATGGCATATTAAAGCACTATGACTATATGAGTTTATCGCTTAGTAAGCTTGGCGACCAATCTTAATTTATAATATTGTATTTACTTATGTTTTTTCCAACAGTAATAAAATTAATGAGCTGGTTCGGAAATCACAAAAGTCTGAACCGCCGCCGCGACCAGCATACGCTCCCACCTACGATCCAGAGTCAGACCTGAGGAAGATTCTGCGAAATTCCCCTGAAATGCTCGCTACCCCCGTGCTTAGTTCAGACGACGACTACGTGGGTCCTTTCAGGTTCAAACAATTACTTCGGCCCACTCTGGGACCAACAGAGAGCCTTCGAAAGCGAAAAGATCGGAACTCCTCAGGACAGAATCCTTGGATGTCAGATAGTTCACAAGACAGCAACAGCTCCAAGGAAGTAATGTGCAAACGCCGTCCACAGATCAGTATGGGAGTGTATTATAATTAATGTTAACCCGAATTTATAGAATGTTCAGAACAGTACTTTCGTCTATACCAATTCTCGCCAAAAGTTCAGCATTGATCATTCGGTATATGGGAGTCTATTTTGTTAGAGATTTTATTCCTTTGAAGTCAATAGGAGTACGTTAAATTTTCAGATAATTATAGCACTTATACAGAAAACAGACGGGTATTACTTGTTGGAAATCTTATATGCAGGTACAATCTTATGGTTAAATTTATCAGAATACAATTTTTATTTAAAAGTTATCAATTTTTGTTAGCAATGTAAGGTTGAAATATTTAAAAACCTATTTATTCTTACAGTTTCAAACAGTACCTAACTAGCTCATACTAAATTTGTCTATATGAAAGATTAAAAGATATAATATAAATTCATTGACAAATACGTTATTTATCTGTATTTAAAACAATGTTGATTATGCTTGTATTATGTACAGCCATGGTTAATAATATTTTTAAGAATCGTGGTAACCTGGAAGGAGTGATTGAATATTCAATATGATATTATTATTTAAAAACGTTAAAAAGGTCGGTAACATTTTTATGCATGCAGCCATTGATATATGAATAGAAAGCCTCGTGCGAATCCACATGTTAAAAAGATGATCTAATTCTGGAGTTTAATTTGAAGGTTTGATAAAAATTATTGTATGTAACATATTATTGGTAAGAGAATTAAATCTAGTATATCAATATTAATATATATTATGTCACAGATTTTACGATCACTTTCTGAAAGATAGCTATTAGTCTTTTGTCAGTTGAAATTGTCAGCGTCTGTACCTAATCATGCGAAACTCGATTGCATTTTTAGCTACTCGATCAGATTAATTATTGTTTGAAATTCATTGTTTCCAACATTAATTACTTATCTATCAGAAACTTAGTTTCAATTTGCTCTTTATGATTTAAGCGATTACCAAAGTCTTACGTATAATTTAGTTAATAAGGAAAAACTTGTTATTATACTTACCGCTACTCTGACTTAGAAGAAACATATTATAACAAAATAAAAGTATCCTTTATTATTTATCAGTATTATTGTTTCATATTTACTCGTATTTACTTGTGTATATCGAAATAAGATCTCACCGGAGTAGTAATTTTTTGAAAAATTACTCATTATTGCCATCACAACTACAGAGTGTATAACTTATAAATGTAACCGTATGTTGAATTATAAATCATTGACAACCTTTGTGATAACGTGCCAATGATTATTGTTAAGTTAATTAGTCGTGTGTATAGGTGGTCAAAGATATAAAAATAAAATTAGTACAACTACTAAAGTGTTTTCATTTACTCCTCGACAAACGTATTTCACCTATAAAGCTATAAACGTATCACACGCGATGCGGAGGTGACCAGCCGTTCGCAACACGGAATTTACTATTAAAAATGTGGGTGAATCGTAGGTATACGTGAACGTATACCTATAATTGTTGCTCAAAACCAAAACAAAGTACAACACGTAAAACGGTAGTTTTTAAAGCCCGCAAGAGTAGTTGTTAAAACTAGACACGCAATGCTGTGTTTACGGTGCGCGCTCGAGCGGGGAGCGGCGGGGCGGGGGGCGCCACGTGACGGCACGCGCTCCGCCAATGGCACCGCGCCGCCGCGTGCGCGCGCAGGCGCGCAGTCGCGCCCGCGCCAGCCATGGCGGCTGCCGGCCTGCTGCCCTTAGTTGATCTTACACAGATAAAGACGCGCTCCATCGAGAGAACCCTGCTTCCCCTCATCAAGCAGGTACGCCAACACTGCATGCAGCTTACGGACCTCGGCATCAGACCTTAGGTGTCGAAGTATTCCGCGCGATAAGCTTGTGACGTACCATGTCGACACGAACTGATCGCGTCGACGGCGCCTCTGACGTCGACGGGAACGACGACGATTATCCCGATATTTACGTACGCGACTAAAACCGTATCTTTATTTTCGTAGTGGCTGTAATTCAGATTCAGATCGCGTCGCCTGTGCGACGAAAGGTTATTAAAATTCCCGCCCACGACAACAATCTGTTGCACATAGGTCCGCGCAGCCGCGGAATGCAGTGCGACTCGCGCCTCTTTTTAAAATAATAAATTTTGTAACCACACCAGAAGTCGCATCGTCATCGTTGAATATTATCCTCTACCACATCGAAGTAGATTAATTGGTATTTAGTGAATTAGAAAGTGTTTCGGGTTCACGAAGAAAGTTTAGTGTCGCATAGTAAGCACTCGGGGCGGGCGGCCACGTGGTCCGGTGGCGGGCGGCGCGGCCGGGCGGGCGGGGTGCGATCGATGCGCGCTGGGGCGCGCGGTGCGGCTCACTCCGGCAGTGCTCAGTGCCGCGGCGGACGCGGGCGGAGCGGCGCGGGGCCGCAGCAACACGCCAGCGCCACGGAGCACGTGCGCGCGCCCGCGGACTGCGCGCCGCCGAGCGCGCGCCCACCGCCCACGCACCTGCGACATGGACGCGCTCTCCGATGACGATGATTACGCGCGCCGGGAGCCTCAGGTACGTTGGCGCCCAACATGTGAGCTCGAGCCTCGTGCTCCCGGGGAGACGCTCGCACGCCCTACCCTGCCACTCGTCACCATGCAGATAACATGCAGCGCAACAAGTAGCAACTGGCACAGGCGCGGGGTGAAAAAGAAATTCGCGTGCAAGAACGACCTTGATCGGAGCTCGTACCGCGCGGTCTACCTCTCGTCCCGGCCGACGTGAAAATCACCTTCTAAAACTAATAATTGAGTACCTATCTGAGCTTGTTACGATATAGTAATATTATTTTTATAATAACAAAAATCCAGACTTTACTGGCCTTTAGAATCATTTCTAATTAGTTCTGACAACAAAAACAAAGCTCCACAGCTCCATAACAAAAACTTAGCTTACTTACATAATGTACAAAACAAAGGTAATATGAAGTTTTACTAACGCCTAAATTGACGAGAGGTATAATTTGAACGTTACGTGGGTTCTGGGTGAAAACCTTACGAAAAACAAGGTAGCTTAACACTTATTCAGCATAATATATTCTATTTACCGCAGATATATTTCCAAAGTAGTTACCATTAAAATTTCAATACATATAGTAGCTAGCTAGTTATATGCATTACAAAATTTACAGTCTATAATCATTTTATAGTACTTACTGGTTCCATTATCCTTAGTTACGTCAAAGTGGTTCACAGCGAGTTTACGTAACACTGTTATGTAGAGATGACATCGTATTTTTTGTCAATATTATAACTGAGAGCATTACCTATTCATATTATTATATCAACATAGGAACCTAACAAATACTTGGATTTAAACTCAACAGATCCCACACCCGACCGCATAGGTGATGAGTTGTTCGAGCGTACGGACCAGGTTATGTACCTGGAATCTGTACTTCACGTGACTGGTGACATTGACTACGACGTCAAGGCACGCATTGCCGTCACGTGGGCTAAGGGCGGGAAATGAGTAACGCCATATGCGACCCCAAAACTGCCAGTCTGATAGAAGGAGCAGGTTTATGAAACGATCACTAGGCCTGTCCTTTTACACGGCTGTGAAATGTGGCCACTGTTGGAGAGACACGAGCACAGGAGCTGCATGTCACGGAAAGTCACAGCGATGAAAATGCCGCAATGGATGTGAAAATGACGGTGTCACGCGTAAAGATCGCTTGATGAACTCTCGCATTCGCAGCACCTGCATGTCAGTGACATTGCAAATAAAATACAAGAGAGCCGCATTTGCTGGCGTGGTCACGTCTTGCGAAAACAACCAGGCTGCTTGCCGGATCCAGGTAGAAAGGGTAGTCCCGGCTTGACGTCGTGGCTTCACACCATGGACGTGCGAAGTAAGAAGAGCCGGAAGGCGGGCTCTGAGCTCCGAGTTCATCCTGGCCTCGGAGGCAATCAGGAAGACACATCTATATGTGGATGATTAGGAACCTCTTCGCAATTGCCTTTATACGGTTTTTAGCCTCCTTACCCCAGAGTCAGCTTCGTGGCAAAATAGGTAAACTAAGACGTTCTAAATGCATGTTGTTAAAAATAACCCAAAACTTAATTTATGTCTACCACAAACGATGCGAGATTCAACTGATACCTTTGCATCCTTAAACCTTTACAAGTGCTAGATTTACTGTCTACATTTTATCAGTGTATCATCGTCAATTCTATGGGAATCGGGTTTCTCTTTCGACGTTATTGCCGTCCAGTTGAGCAGTCCAACTGGGGAAGTACCATCGCGGTCATAATAACCCCGTGTTGTATTCCTGCGGGCCTAGCATGGGCGCGGGACAAATATCTCTCTCCACCGCTTATGTCAAATAGACAGGGGACAAAGGTGTTTCTCCCCGGTAGCTAGCAAAGGCGTCAAAGGAGATAGCTTATGTCCCTCGCTGTGACGTAAACAAGAGACTATTTCTCCACTTGCTTAGCACGGCGGCCGTAAAGTGGAGATAATTTGTCTCTTTTTGACAGATGATAGAGAGAAATTAGTCTCCGAACTATTGAGGTGGGGACAAGATTGCTTAATACACAATTAAATATGTTTCGCGGCTTATTCGTTCTTATTGAACTACAAATACAACAAACGCAACAACAAAATGCAGCGGCGTATGCTGCGGGATCAAATAAAGGTGTTCGAATTACCAGAGAGTGAATTTATATGAATTTATAGGATTTCTAAAGATATGGCCCTATATTATGTATGCAATGCATTGAACAACGCATTTTTTTTATAATATCCGATCCGATCAGACTTCTTAACCACTAAGCTACCGACGCGACGCTAAAATAAATCAGATGGCTTGCTAGTACATTATAAGGTAAATAATGTTGCATTTCATAATCGACTAAAACTCTTATTTGAGCTGCTGTGCTCCTAATCCTAAAAAATATATTCTTTGTAACAAATTGTTTAGAGCGAATTCACAGTATTCACACAATATTACAATAAATACTACAATAAAGATAATATTTATAAAATATATTATAAAATATGCACGTTGCTAGGTTTTGTTAATTTTGTCAAATATTACGAGTCGAATATTTTTTCGTATATTGGTAGCATTGAGTGGAGAAACGTTGTCCCCGGTGAGAAACTAGTCTTTCCTCGACACCGTGCTAGCTAAAGGGACAAAAACGGAGGGAAAGACAAATTTTTCTCCACTCCCCGGGGACTTTTTGTCTTCATGCCATGCTAGCCCTGCTGAGGGTGAGTAGGGTAGCCAGAGCTCACCGGAGAGTTTTTGTGCTGTCAGTGGACAGAATAAAGGCTTGTCTTACTTTGTCTTCTACACTGACGGCACAGAAGCTCTCTATGCTTACTTACAGAGTCGGTAGCACAAGTGTGACTCCCCTGGTGTTGCACACGCCCATAGGCCACGGTAACCACTTTCCACCAGGTGGGCTGTGTGCATGTCTGCCACCTAAGTGGTATAAAAAAAAATCTTCTTTATCCCAGTGTTAACGTTACACTGAGCGGGGATAAAACCCGCGCCATCTGCGTAGCGGCCGCGTTCACTACCGCTATGCCACGGAGACTGCCTACGTGATTTTTTTTTCGCAGAAGTAAACTCTCAAACAATGCAACTGACTGAAAGGTTTCTGAAATTTTATCATCTTATTATCATTACCAACCTCATAGTAATTGCGTGGGAGGATGAATGGATACTTCCAAAGTTTGAAGCCTGGAGAAAGGTTTTTTTTTTAATATATCATATGTCGGTATATCGACTTTTCAGGTGACGACTACAATCTGACCTCCCACCCTGAGAGAAAAGCCTACGTCTCAACCTCGTCTGATATTTAATAGATGCGCCAACTAGCTTCCAACACCTTTGATGAGGACCTTGGTTTGCCTGAATATGATTATCTTTATAACGCATACAAATATAATCATATTCAGGCAAATTTTGTATCTACATAGGTAGGTAGGTAGGTACTTTACGAAGCCGGGGTTAAAGCTGAAATTTAAATAATTGTATTAAAACCAAATAATTAAACGCTAGTGACGTAATCTAACTCTATGTAAATTAGTTTACTACGCACGTGCCCGATTCTCTCCTGTTTTGCGGATTAAGGTTTAAACTATTTATTACTAATGTTTTCAGTCGATTGTTAATATAACGATAATTGAGATTAGTTAATAACTAATAAAAGGCAAAACGCGCCTGGGTACAAAATACAACATCAGCGGCTTGGTACTATTAAAGTGTTCTATTTTCATTTATCTAATACATTAATGATACACTCCTCAAATCTCAATGCAGTAGGAAAGCATAAAAATATGACCCAAACATGCACTTATTAGATAGATACATATATAAAGTTCACATACACATACTCGTACATATATGACCGAATGAAAGTTAATGCATCGGAACGAAAAGAAATATTTTACAAGCAAAACAAATAACTTCACGTTGTTTGTAGGTACGTGGTCCCAAGTTATGTTCGCGGTGAAATTGTTTGCCTTCTTCAATATAAATGTTGTATTTTACTATTAAAGTTTCTTATAGCACTCGATTCTTGATGATGTGTAGTAAATCTAGAAGGTATTGCGTTCCTATTTAACGTTAGAAGGTCGATACTCTGTTATTCAGTACGTGGCTACTGTTTTTGGGTATGGATACTCCCACGGGTAGTACCACTTCACGAGGTACAAAGTGAAGGGGGTTTTATCGAACCAAGTAAAAGCACATGGTATTCCATCCTGGAAGCCTTGCCTGGCTGACTTATTCTGTCGCCGTTCATCTAGTAAAATTACTACTGAATTTTTTAAACACAAGCTTTATGAGAACATAAGCAAATGTTCTATGCCAACTCCAGACTTAGAGCGTCAAATGTAATTCTTGCCCATTAATTGAACTTTAACAGCTTATAAATGCTTTGGATGTGACTGAGATTAACGCTAGGATGAGGAAGAATTGAACTATAACATAAAATAACTATGAAAAACAGTATGACGAATTTGTTACTACTGACTAACTTTGTTTCTGTAACGTGTAACTACTTACATGTTAGAGAATGTTCAGAAAACCATCAAACTGACACGCCGAGGTCATGTAAGTTGTTAGTAGAATAGTTATAGTAACATATTATCTTATAACTCTCTTTTGTCTTGGATATCCTTTATTGTTAGCAAGATATCCAGTACTTTAGAAGCCTTTCATGAGGACAAGAGTTCAAGAGGTAGAGGTCTTTAGTGAATTTACATTGAACATACAGAGAGATACTAAAAGTACATAAAGAAATTGGCCGTCTATTGTCAATGATTCCAAAATAGAATGGAGGATGATGAGAGATGGATGCTGAAAAGGAAACTGTTGGAAAAATAAATTTATTATTAACATTCTTCCTAATCACTTCTAGACAACTAAAAGTGAGAGTTGATAAGACATTAATGCACTATGCAATAAAAACAAACTTCCGATTAGGAACTATTGACTTTATTAATAACGACACAGGATAATTTTGCGATATTTTATTCTTAATTTTCTGTACTAACTGTAACTGTAACTGATCGTCCTATCAGTGATGTTATTTATACTCGCGACACGGATCTTCTTAAGATAAAGGACTAATTGTGATAAATGAAAGATAAACACAAAACAATAATAATAATACGGTACCTAATGATGGTACACTGGATGATACTTTCGTAAAAGAAACATGGAAAAAGTTACAAGATATTATCGATGCTTAATGACAGTAACAAAAAGTTCTGAAATTGTACTATACTAGGTATTACACGCCGCTTCACCAGTGTTGAATACAAGAACAGTCCTTAATTTAAAACTTTTACAATTTTCTGCGCGATTCTACAAAGCATTAGATTTTTTTTAAGGAAATGAATACAATTTGTACCTACCTGCTTTCTCCAGTTATAACATAACAACGGATTGATAGATTAGCTTTATTGTAATGCAATTCAAATATTTCATTACTTTTTATCCCATATAGTAAAGATTCCACAGAAGTTCGACTACTCTAACTGCAGAACTTCAATATCGCCAATTTTTCGTAGAGGATGTCAGCTTCGACCTTTTCCATGGCGCCAGATTGCAGTCGGAAAGCCGACCTAAGTTGGGAAAATCTGCGGAAAATGATGATCCCAATCTCAATCAGTCTATAGCAGTCCACGGCTGAACATAGGTCTCTCCCAATGTGCGTCATTGTTCCTGATTTCCCACCTTCCACATCCAGTCTATCCCCTAGGCAGCTGACGACCTAAAAAGGTGGCTGGAACAGACTGGATATGGAAGGGGGAGAATGATGATAGTGAAGAAAAATGAAATGACGTAATAATTCTTTCGTGGGTATAGATCAGCAGTCTGGTGTCGTCACGGGGTGAAGCGGCGGCCGGTGGGGCGGCGGTGCAGCGTGTGGGCGCCGCAGTCTGCTGTGCCGTGGAGCGCTTCGTCGCCGTCGGAGAGACCATCGCCGATGACAACCCTGACGTCCGACACAGCATGGTGCTTGCCTGCAAAGAAGCGAGAGCTGCAGGTAAGTCACCAAATTATCCGCGTATGCAAAAGTAAGTCTGCTTCGAACCAACTTTGCGACTCTCTAATCGTAAAAATTCTATACTCCTTTTGGTGAAAACTCTTAGCAATGAGTTTTACTAGTGTTTGTCCATCGGTTAATATGCTACTAGTTAGATAGATTATTTTGAGGAAACATTAGTCAAGGTATGAAAAATATATATTTGTTTACATTTTTTTTATTGATTGCACTGTAGCTCGTCAGTAGCTACCGTGGAGTATTCGACATTGATACTCGCAGTAATTAAATAAAAAAATGATGGACTATGACAGTTATCTCTCTTAACGATCTCTTTTGTTAAGGGTCAAATTAAGTCTCCATGCTGAGGCCTGATGGAAAGCTTTCAGACGATAGCAACACTAGACTTTCACGCGTTTCTACCAGTTTATACAATTGAAGAACCCCATACATTCCAAAATGCATGGGGTTCTTCCTTTCCAACCTTACTAAACAGAGTAAACGCCCATACTGGCGGTAAGGTGAACCTTCTGCCTATTTAGTGCCTAAGTAAAACGTCATCACAATGGGTATTATCTTGAATAATAACTTCATACGTTCTTCTATCATTTTATGTAGTAAGCACGTCTTTAAAATTCAAATTACATCGTTCGTTCATTTTATTAATTTTAGTAAGACATAAATTATCAAGAATATCTAACTAATTTTGGGAAAGTTCACGTTCTCCCGCGCCAATTACCTGAAATAGTTTCATAGCTATTTCATTAAAGCTAAGTCCTTTAATAATGACGTCTCCCTGTGTCGACAGTAAACTTTTGGTTTGGTATACACTTAAGTTGTTAATGTGTGTAAGCTAGGCAAACACCACAGCCAAACTTGAGGCGACAGATTACTTAGTTCTGTGTAAAATTCACACTTTGAAGAATCAAACATGGTAGGACGATACACAATCATGTGCAAAATTGATAACGTTTAACGTCTTTGATGTCTTATAAGCAGGAATACGAGCCATTAGTAATACATCAAAGGAAACGGTTTGATGTTCTCTCATGCCATTGAAATGAGAATAAATCTAGATGTATGCCCTCTAATAAACATATAATGACAGCTCCTTTATTTAAATCATAAAATAACACTAAAAACCGTTAGTACAAAAATCAATATAATATTATCTATATCATAGGTAATATGAAATTAATATCTTACATTAATGTATATGAATGGGAAGCAGGTCGGATTAATATCGCCCTCGCATTATCTAACCATTCAGAGGGGTTTTCATCAAGGCTTGCGTGACCTATAAATCTATCCGATAACTCTGTTGTGTATTTAAGGGCTTGCCGTATTAATCGTATATTCGGCTGAATTTAAATGCTCACAAGACTATGTTATATAAACATTTAGAGAAACGAAGCTATTTAACTAAGATACGAAATAAACTTCAAGTAAATGGGAATTAATGCCCACCCACGATTGGCTTCTTAATTGAAACTTTGACTGTTGCATTTCTATTTGATCTCGGCCGTCCGCTCCGGCTGCCGCTGTCATTTACAATTGATCGAAATCAAGAATAATTTTAACGAAATGAATCACTCCTTAGTATTCTTCGTGCAGAATTACATTTTTCCGAGATGTTTGCTTTATTTTTGTCACTGTTATGTAGAATTTATTTGTAGATCTACAGGGTACAATTTAACCTTACCGGTGAATTAGTAGATCTACTGACTAACAGACGTGGCTATGGCATTAGGCATTTTTTATGTGCACAAAATCTCGGCGGATACGACCATATTGGATCACAGAGCAGTTTCACGGGTCTCGAAGATCAAATATCTTGACTTTCTAGCACATCCCATCCCTTGCCTCTTGTGCCTCTATAAAGTACCTTACACTTTATATCTGGAGTCCCACACACTAGAGTTTTATAAATCACGTATAGAATATAAGAAAACATTAAATTTAGCGCCTCTGACACTTAAAAATGAAATAATAGATGACAACCCAAATACCAATTTCGAACTTCGAGTAAAATCTAAACCTATGACACATAATAAACTTATTTCCAAATTTCTACATGAAACCTGTTACAAAAAATCAAGGCTGCCCTTCTAATAACCCTCATAAATTTGTGTCAACAACCTGACCCGAATTTTAATGCTGGAGCATGTCGTTATAACCGGAACCAGCATGGCAACAAACAAAAGATGCAAACAATGGCTACCCTTGTCCCTGCGGCCTTCAGCCCACGGGAACAACGATCAATTCCGTGACCTGCGAATTTCGAATCATTTGTGTCGTTTTTTGTTCGATGTATTTGTTTATTACTCCCGGTCAGATATTCTGAATCACCTTTAGATTACCGCTACACCTTTTTTGCACAATCAAAAGAGTTTTTAAATCAGGCCGTAATTTAGGAAGCCGTGTAAAGTATAACACGATTTAAAACCTCGCTATGCAACCACCGCGTTTATGCTATGTGTCTAACTATACTGAGTCATCGGTATCGGTGCTATCATCGATACAAGGCTCTTGTCAGCTTGTAAGTTGTAAGGTACAGTTTAATTTTAAATCGAAACAAAAGAATGAGCGTCGAATGAGTGCAATTTAATCATCAAGCATGTGATGCATACAAAATATACTGGCCCTGTTGTAGAGACTGGCATAACGATGGGCATGTTCCTACTCAGTATGATAATGTTTATTGCAGTTATTGGCTTGGTGCAATTTTGCGCAGTAGACAATCTTTTGCAAAAATTTGAAGAACTCATATGAGATGAAAGAGATATGAAAAGTTAAAGAGCCTTGACCAGGAAACGAACTTGTATGGCTTTTAGCAATTTAAAATACATTCGTGGTGGGGGTAAAGGTAAGCAGGTACCCTAATATTTACCCGATAAAGATAAAAAAATCAATAAAAATCACTTTTCTTTATTTCTCTTTTTATGGGGTCTTTTTACGAGTTATAAATTATTTATTCGATACTAAAACCTCATATTGTAAGTGTATTGAATTGTCCTGTTTGTTTTCTAAATAAGAATTAGCTGTTTATTATCTTAACCTAACACGAGGCGACTTTTTTTAATCCGCCATCTTTGAACAAATACGTAGACGATTAAACTGTTACTAAAGAACTATTACAAATATTATCTTCCTCAAAGTCTGGAGAAACCCTTGTTTCGGTCCATTACCCGTCTAGGTTACCGGATAGATTGTTGCTGACCTGTGTATCACCGTGCCCACTTTAATTTAAAGACAGTGAACCCGCTTGCCCTGCGGGATTTTTTATAGAGGTTCCCTCCTCGCAACTCCAGAGCAGGCTAAGGGTCCAAATTAATCACAAAGACCAAAAATGACAGAACCACAACTGAGTAAAAACTCAGGGGCCGCGACGTTATTTTCAGAACAAATGTGATAAACTCCTGTTTTTGCACGATTAAAGTGAGTAAATTATTCCCATAACAGCTTTTGGAGCTCTTTGTGCATTTAAATGAGTGTGTGAACAATCCATCTACAATATATGACTAGCCAGATTTATTCCCGACATTAAAATTTCTTTCAGCGTTCGTGTTACCGCGTTAATATTGATATTGTATCAGTAAACACACAATTGGTTCAAACTTATTAAAAATTAATTAATATAAATAACTTTTTGACACCGCGAGCTTCAGAGCAAACATTTTGACACCTCATTTGTTTAAATTGTTCAGGCGGTTTTTAAGACGAGGGTACAAACCGCTAACCGCATTTCTGTCTGTAAAACATACAACGTTCCTACTGTTTGAATAAAGCTAAGAACATCCACATGAACGATTCCAATATCCTAGTGCGACCAAAATGTAGATATTATTTACAATTGAATTCCCTATCTGAAAAGTCATCAATCATGAGTGCCATTGTCATTCGATTTACCTTCATCGCCGCTGCTAAATCCGCAACAATTTACGATAGCGCGCAGCTTATTTCAGATCAATGTTAAGTACAATTAATATTGTTACTGAAAATGTAAACATTCGAATTTGACCGATAATGATTTTTTCCGTGTGTTTACATTTAATCTAACGGCTATGTGTTAAAATATGTGTGTGCGTATGGGGTATACCATGATCTTCTCTTCGGGGAGCAAGATAACCTCATGTGCAAGCCGTTACACAAACTGATTGACGGACAAGGTATTTGCGCAGCATTTCCTCTCGGGATTAGAGGTCAGACTGCAGTCACTAGCACAAATTACTGGCAGTAAGAGTAGGAGAGCAGCTCCTCAGCACCAAAGTGCAAGCTGTGGATGCAACCAGGATAACGCTGGGATGAAGAAGAGGCTAAATAAAATGTTATGGTTCCTTATTAAGACGTAACAAAATATTTTTGTCTTTGCGCATATGGCATCGGAATCGCTTTACAGCAGGCAAACAACAGCTTAATGGTATAATAATGATCGTATATTTATACTTTTCACATTAGGTACTCTATTGGTATACTTCCCTCTGATACGTGATATTCCCTGTGTAGGTTGTTTAATGAGATGTAATGAAAAAAGAAAACGTGTTCCTTAAAATGTTTTTGTTGTTAAATCACAATATTGGCAAAATATTAGAACTCTTAAAAATGTTACAGATGAGTTGGGTGGGCAATCAAAATCGTAATGGCTCTTTTTCGTGGTCATTGGATATAACGAGGGCGAGCGTAGTGGGTCAGCGGTAACAAGATTATCCGTGATCGAAACAAATCTAATAAATAACAGGTGTCGACTACGACCTTCACCGACCACTCCCATGCTGCCTGATACTAGCCTAATGGACAACGCACCTTATCTTTCTAAGGTTCTTTCGTTTAAGAAAATAACAATATTGTTTTAGGAATGAGGCGCAGAATTATTCTGATGAAATCTGATCGTTATAATAAAACAATGTTAAAATGAGATATTATTTTATGATTCTTATGCAACCCCCTAAGGATTTTCTCTCGCGGTTCGGGGGTCAGTCGGCAGTTGCTCCCGGGAAAATTATAGTTATTCGTCTATATATGAACTAATTCGGTAATCGGTACATCCTAGACATTTATTGAACCTATTGAGGTTCAATAAATGTCTAGGATGTACCGATTGTATCATTAAATACATAAAATAGATTGAAAAATACGTCCTACGTGCTGGCCAGCGCTGTCGCTGCAGACAAGTCCTTAGAAGAGCGAAGAGCTAAGTAGCCGCCCATTCAGAACAGGCTACACGCCGTACCGCCCACCAACCCACTGTAATCCACGGCCTGGCCATTAGACGTCCGGGTCAATCCGAATTTCAGTAAATTTATCGGGACGCAGCTGAACCGAAACTAGAAGTTACTTTAAATAGCCTTGTTTGCGATTTTATACACAAACAAAACATACCGGATGATAAGAGAAATGGATAGCAAAAAGAATGTTCTGTATTTGCCAACTTAAGAGTTCCAAGAGCAAATCTTGGTTCAAAGCTTGCATCTTGGAGCTTGGGCTTCACTCTAATAATCCTCATAATTGATTTGAATTACTGACCCCCCCCCCCCCCACCTCGGAAGGAAAGCTTCCTTCTGCAATCGGCAAGTGCAAGCTTGCAGGTTCAGGCATATATCCCTAACACCTTAGTTACTTAGTTTAATATATACTATATTTTATTATATTTATGTAGCTAAAACTATAGCTTTGAATTCCTAATTCTTATTCTACCGTATTTTCACACAGATACTTTTATTTCTTTTCCAAAGAATAATAAATTTTGCTATAACGGTGGTGATAAACAAGGTTTTATGATAAACGGTGGCCGTTAACCGGTAGATACACACAACACTTGATGTATCTCAAGTGATTTGGAACGATAGTAAAATATTTCCATACTTGTTTCTGCAGTCGACTGGAATCACGTCACATGAACATGTTCAATAGTAAACATAATTTTATTGTAATTAAGTAAACTACAATACAACGCGAAGTTAAGATGGGTCACCCCATAGCCAGATCAACTAACGACAAAAAAGTAGTTGGAATAGACAGCAAGGTGGATGTGAAAAGCGGGGGGAATCGAACGCTTATAGCACATTGGGTGAGGCCTATTTACAACAGTAGCCTACGATAGACTAATTAATTGATTTTCCCCTTCGTCAGGAACATAAAAAGGTGACTTTTCAAATACTTTTAGAAAAGCTTGTGCTAATGTCTTCAAATTCACGTACCTAATAGGATTAAACACTCAGAGAACAAAATCAAAAAGACTTGAAACAGAATGAATGAGAACACTGGCTGATTTAATAATAATAATGGTGATCCTCTGAACTCGGAATTAATTAATTCATAAACAATATATTTCAAGTCGCACAAACTTTGGCAACTTATAGCGATGTGTTACTTGATTAGAACATATTCGCCTCCAAAGTAGTTCCTGATATAATAGATAGTTACACTGTATCCGATGACTTTTTCTCCTATATACTGCCTTCTACTAGTAAATAATAGGGGTTAAAGTATGAAATTGCCGTTTCATTGTAATAGGTACTTCGAATTGACATAGAACCTTCATGGTTTGAGATTTTTGAGTGAAACTTTTTCCACATGGTACCTATGTAGTTCTTCATTTAAAAATGTGCAACATTCGATTATCGACTTTCAGTTGTTTTTTTTATTCAGCTTAGACAAGAAAGATGGATACTTCGAAAATTCGAGTGATTTTTGAATACGAGTTCCGACGCGGAACTAACGCGGCAGAAACAGCTCGCAATATCAATGTTGCGTTTGGAGAGGGGACTGCTAATGAACGCACCGTGCGATTTTGGTTTAAACGCTTTCGTGATGGAAACTTTGATTTGAAGAACGAACCACGAGGAAGGCCGTCCACACAGGTGAATAACAATGAATTGAAAGACATGGTGGAAGCCGATCCGAGCCAAACTACCCAGGAATTAGCTGCATGGTTTAACGTTACCTTACCAACAATATTGACTCATTTGCGTCAAATCAATAAAATAAAAAAATGTGAAAAATGGGTACCTCATGATTTGACTGATCTGCAGAAAGAAATGCGTGTTGAAACTTGTGTTGCCTTGTTGAATCGATACAGAAATGAAGGAATATTGGATCGAATTGTAACATGTGATGAAAAGTGGATTCTTTACGATAACCGTAAGCGAAAAATGCAATGGCTGACCCCAGGTGAAACGCCACAACAGTGTCCTAAAGCAAAGCTTACCAATAAAAAGGTAATGGTAACTGTTTGGTGGTCTCAGCATGGTGTTATTCACTATAGCTTTCTACGATCTGGTCAAGCAATAACAGCAGATGTCTACTGTGCCGAACTCCGAACAATGATAGCAAAACTAGCAGTGAAACAGCCCCGACTCATGAATCGATCTTCACCATTATTGCTCCATGATAACGCGAGACCTCATACAGCACGAGAAACCGTTTTAACTCTATAGGAACTGCAATTAGAAACTATCCGTCACCCTCCGTATTCGCCAGACCTTGCTCCAACAGACTGCCATTTTTTTCGTGATTTGGACAATTTTCTATGTGATAAAAAGTTTTTTTCTCAGGAGGCAGTACAAAATGCTTTCACACAGTTTGTCGAATCTAGATCACCAGAGTTCTATCGCAAAGGCATAAATGACCTTCCTACTAGATGGCAGCAATGTATAGATAATAATGGTAATTATTTTGATTAAATAAATACGTTAAATTAAAAAAAAAAAAAACGAATTTCAATTTGTCAGTACAAATCGGCAATTGCATACTTTAACCCCTAATATTTCTGAACTGCGTAACTTTTAAGCGTATTAAAAACACATAGGTACTAGTAAGAAAATCATCTTGTGATGTTGTCATTTCTACTGAAGATTGTCGAAACTTTGTTACTTGTACCTCACTTGAGGTATTTAGGTCATACGGGCCATATAGATCGACTCACTTGTAGATACATTTCTGGGTATGGGCATTTCAAGACCATCAGTAATGTTTATCACTACAGATTATGTTAGTCTTATGTGCATTATACTCACTTATATTATACTTTTAATATAATAAGAGTAAAGAGCTATCTATTACTCTATCAACCATTAGAACTAGAACTGAGTATTCCACAGCTTAATATGTTCTACCACTGATAAAGTATTACTTTCCTCGCCACAGCTACGAGTATGTAGCAAATCGCGTCAATTTACTTGATACATTTACCCTGTTATTTAAACGCCAGAATACAATAGCCACTAATATATGCTGTGAAATGGTGTCATTATCGCCACCCTTATCAGCTGAATTGGTAATAACCATGCCCCGTTATTGCAGAGTAAATGCGAGTATGGTGTCATGATGTTTCTGACCGACCGACCAATATGTACGGTTTTGGAATGTTACTAAGGTCATGCGGTTAAATGTATGAACACGGCTATCACAATAAGTGTGCAATCAGTATTCGGTCTCACATATTTAATTTATGAATTTATTACTAGCTGATGCCTGCGGCTCCGCCCGCGTGGATGTCGATTATAACGATCAAGCATAATTTATATTCTTTCTCAAGGCGTAATTTATATATATACCAAATTTCATCAAAACCGGTTCAGTAGTTAAGTCGTGAAAGCTTAACAAACAAACAGACAGACAGACAGAGTTACTTTCACATTTATAATATTGAAATATAGTATGGGTATGGATTCAGAGCTTAACATAATTAATTTCATTTAGTGCGCAACGTGATCTTATACTAAATTTCCTTCTTCAATGAAAATACTTGTACTATTTCACATTATTTATTAAAATCCTTACCGGTTTCGCCTTACGGCATTATCAAAGGATTTTAATAAATAATGTGGAATAGTACAAGTATTTTCATTGAAGATGTGTAGCAAGTTCCACCAAGTGCCATCAACCAACAGTATAAGCAGTACTTAATTTCCCTTTTTTTCTTTATTGGGAGACAAATAGTAAAAGTAGAAACTACTAACTACAGCAGAGGATAAATCCCGGCTCCACCAGGTCATGGTGGCCGAGTGGGAGCGACGACTTGGGCAACCACGCGCAGGGCACGCCGTGATTGCGGCGGTAAGACCCATCATGGGGGAGTGGCTAGAGAGGCCACACGGGAGCCTCTCGTACCGTCAAACGCAGATGATAGCCGGGCACGGTTACTTCGGGCGGTATCTGCATCTGATGGGTATTGAGCCAACGCCCGAGTGCCATCACTGCGACGCGAGCGTGGACTCGGGGCTGCACACGCTCACCGAGTGTCCGGCGTTTGAGACGCCGAGGCGGGAGCTTGTGCAGGCCCTGGGGGTGAGAGTGCTCACGCTCTCCACCCTGCTCGCGGCGATGGTCCGCTGCGCGGATGCGTGGGCGGCCAGCGCCTCTTTCTGCGAGCAGGTCATGCTCGCGAAGGAGACAGCAGAGCAGGCGCGGCGCGGTGAGCGAGAAAGACTCGCTGACATCGCTGCTCGCGCCCGAAGGCGGCTCGGGCGTCGGAGGGCGCTTACAGACCTCCGCCCCCCATGAGCGCGGGCCTGAGGGTGACGGGTGGAGCCACCCGTCACCCTAGCAGAAGCAGGCCACGGCGGCGGCGCGCATCGTAGGACGATGCGCGCCTCCCCACACCGGGGTTGAGTCGGGGACGGCGTGGTCCCCACCTCCCGAGGAGGGCCAGACCGAAAGGGATGGCCCTGGGTCAGCCGGGGTGCGAGGGATATGTCGCAAGACAACCTCACCTTCGGCCTAGCACCACGACCCACAGACGGCGTGCGGTTTAGTCGGTTCGAGTCCGACATAACCCACCCCTCCGGCTCCGGAGGGGCGGGTATCCGTGGGGATTTCCCGCACGTAAAAAAAAAAAAAAAAAAAAAAACAGCAGAGGATACTAGAGACAGCAAATGGTACCATATTTCTCTAATAGTTGAACATAAATATAGTGCCATTACTTCAACATATCCTGCTTATCCTACGTGCTACTTCCTATCCTACTAATATTTGTGAACTCATGTGAAGATTTTTGGATATTTATTATTCAATCACGCTCTAAAGCCTAAATGGATCTGGGTGAAATTTGGTACCGGGATAAATTAGAATCTGGAATAATACATAGGCTATTTTCTCCTGGAAGTAGGTTCCCATGGGTAGTGCGACAGAGATAAAATTCCACACGGGTGGAGCCACGGACATCGGCTAGTGGTAGGAAATTAGCATTCAATATTATGCAAGTTATGACTCAGCAGTGGAACGTTCTATCGCTACGCCACATTTGTTTCGCTTTATGACCTACATTAATAAATATTATTAGAATTCGAATAAATCAAGAATTACCTTTATGGCAAATACTCTTACAGAAGCTAAATTTAAGTAGATGGTTAGATATGCCATGTCATATTTACCCTTGAACCAAATAAGACCAGCAACTTATTATTATTACTGTGTCACATCGTCCATAGGCCACGGTAACCGCTTCCCATCAGGTGGGCCGTGTGCTTGTCTGCCTCCTAAATGGTATAAAAAATTGTTATATTAGAATTCTAATAACCTTCGAGTTTGGGTTTGATCTTTCGAGACACCGAAATAGGATCTCACTAGTAAAAAAGCATTTGCGTACTATTAAGTGACCCAAAACTAGTAATAGTTCTTCTTCTGAATCACTTTTGTTTTACTAAGAATGGTATTCTTACCGGATCAACGTGCAATTAACAGAAACAAAACAAATAAAGAGTAATAAAACTATTTGCCTCTCCCAAATACTTAGTTTTTATTACTCTCGGGATCGAAGTAGTCGGTATATATGAAGTAACCATTACAACTCGTGTAACACCATCCGTGAATTCAAGACCTAAACAGATCAAATTGCACAATTTCTTAACAGAAATTATTTAACCAATTATTCTTAAAACCTACTCACCCAATTAATTCAGAAATTCAGAAAAGACAACTCAAAATTATAGCATTGCTACAAACAATACAAAATTATATCATATTTTAGTTTGTAAATTTTATTTTCATCAAAAATTCGTCAACCCTCAATGGCTGACTGTGTATAAAGTAATAGCATAACAAATTAAAATCTTTTAATTGCTTCTCCTTACAACGCCCAAGAGAATTACCGTGGTCTGTTTGTTTCCGCGCCAAACAACGAGCATAGAGAACAATTAGTACGAAGCAATTAAGGTACTTATATTCACTTTTATTTAAAAGAAATTCAAATTGTATTATTTTGCTCTGGTAAAATAAATAGTTCTTTTGAATGCAAGTATTCTAATGTTTCTGACTCAATTATAGTCGTTACGTATTATTATTATCAGAAATGTGGGGAATAGAGTATCATAAAACAATAGCGGATAAGTTCTATCCTCGAAAAGCACCTGCCAAAAACTTTAATAGGTGACATTCATGGATAAGGCTAGGTGCTATTCGCCTGGATGCTGATAATTCACCTTAAATTCGATATACGATACAGATACAGATTATGCAATCGCAATCACAATACTACATTTAGGCTTAATAAATAAACTTACCTACGATTTCTGATAACATACATACATACGTACTCTCCCCCTAATTCTCTTCGAGGTAAGCCCATGAAAATGTGCTCAATGACATCAGTAGGCTTGCTTACTATTATGATGAGCCGAAACAAAAATTTTCAGTTGACAAAATATTCGGTTCAATACATCACTACCTACCCTTTTGGGAATATAGGTATGGGCGAGAGATATATCATGATAATAATCTCTATTTAGCCACGTGGCGAACTTTGTGACATTATCTCGTTCTTAAAATCTTGCATAGCAATTATATTCGTTCGCTCAAGCACTACTTCCATAATCGCTATCTACGTTGTAAACTATCATTTAACGACTCCCTGGATTAGCAGAACAGTTTTCAATTCCCAATTTCATGATTGCGTTCCACTTGTCATAAAAAGTATTCTCATGAACCGCAAATTCTAGGAAAACGGATTTTGAGGTTCCGTAGTCAAATGGCAAAAAACGAAACCCTTATGGATTTGTCATGTCTGTCTGTCTGTCTGTCCGTCCGTATATCACAGTCTCTTTTTTCAAAACTATAAGAATTATGTTGTTGAAACTTGCTAAATAGATGTATTATGTGAACCGCTTTAAGATTTTCACGCAAAAATAGAAAAAAAGAACAATAAATTTTGGAGGTTCCCCATACTTAGTATTTATTATATTATTTTCCCCATACTTTACTGAAAGTCTAGATTTCTGAATAGATCTATGAATAGGTCTTCAAACATGACTTTGCGGTTTCTAATTAAAAAAAATCTTAACTGAATAGTTTGCGCATTCCAAAGTAGTAAAATGATACCCTGTAACTTCTAAAATAAGAGAATGTTAAAACTAAAAAAAATATATGATGTAAGTACATGACCATATAAACTTGCACCGAAAATTGGTTTGAACGAGATCTAATAACTAGTTTTTTGTTTAAACATCTATCAAAGTTACAACGAACTTCAAGAACTTTTATATTATGTCACTTGCTGCTACGGAATCCTTCATGGGCGAGTCGGACTCGCAATCGACAGCTTTTATTCTATAAAGTAGCAAGCAGCTCAAGGTAACTAAATTTAGATTCAAGTTTATGAATCCACGAGAATTCGCGAAATCGTTTTCAACATTCAATTTATGTTCATTCAATCTATCGGTCTAATGTCATTGCGCAAACGTATATTTCAAGAATATTCGGTTATCGTAGCAATTACCTTCAAGGTATCGCGGCTACAGCCAGGTTACATTGTAACCTAAGCTAACACGCGACGCTCATAAAATTATCCCACCGAAACTTTCATTTTCATCCTTTTATTCTTGACGGTTACTGATATCAAACATTAATGATGTCGTTAAATTTCTTATCACGGCACGCTTTTTAGTGAAACAGTTCTGTTAAACTTTACCCTATGCGTGTATTCACCAGGGATACATAAAACAGATAAAAGGTACGTTTTATAGAGTTGACATTTATCTACAGGCAAAAGTGAAGCAGGTTAATAAATTAAAAGTAATTGGACCTTAAAACTTCAACCGGTCCAATGGAATTACGTGGTAAATGCTACATTAAATTCCATAGCGTATAAATAAATAATTTGTAATCATATGTTATCAAATAAAATAATATGTTTTTCAAATCTGTGCTAATATTACATTCACACAATATTCCATACTCATTGTCTCCTGTACAGATAGGAATATACATTTGTACATATGATACCTTTACCCGCCAGATAAAAGAAAACACAATTTTCTTTTCCTCTCACGGAACGTTTTTTACTTTTTGTATGTACGTGTATGATTAGATGGTGAAATACCGTAATTGACATCATGCGATATGATCCAATATCTTTTCACTCAGAACATTATATTGATTTTGATTGAAAATTGATTGTAAGTATAAAATCATACAAAAACCTTTATGTTGGACAACCCTTTAAAAGAGTGTTGGATAGTTCATAGAAATGTAATGAGGCTGTTTGATCATAGAATACCTTATTACTGAACATTACAATTACGGCGATTTGCTGTAGAAGCCAATAAAAAGAAGAAGATTATAGAATATGATACACACCGGCTTGCAGGTCTTGCCGTTGCCGCCCCGAGTAAAGTCTTAGTTGGAATCGACACGTGCTACTTTTTCTTGAGGCAGCCCCAAGAAAAACTGGCATTGTCGTTTTCCTTGCCTCGTTTTTACATTATGGCATCACAAACAGACATGCTATGAATTAAATAATGACTACAATCCAATAGCAATCAAAGACTGCCTTTGAAATATCATATGATATTCTATATTTTTTGCTGAGAACCGGTACAGCACAGGTCAATAGCTATGCAAACGATCAGTCTTCGGAACCTATTCAGTCTGATGACTATTTGACGAGTTTACATTCAGTGTTGTGGTATGCTACCAACGCTATGGCAGTTGGTATTTAAAACACAGCCTTTATCCTTGTCCGTTAGTCAACAAGGACAATATGGAATTGTATTTCACATTGAACACTATGAATGTCTCTAAAATGAATTAAAAAAAAGCATAAGTTCAAATGGTAGAAGAAAGAAGTAAATTATTACAAATTTCAATGTTACACTGAAATAAAATTACTGTCTCAAAGTAATTAATTTACAAAAAAAAAGGCAACACGTCACGCTTTCACACATCTTGTTTTTGTAGATTTGTATCCTTGTCGGTCATTTTACTCAATTGATAGCGTTGCGGCATAGGAATGGGACAGCCCTCTAAATATATATTTATCAGTTCGGTACTTAATAAATGAAGTTTTGTTATTGATAGAATAAGCTTTATAACGTAAAATTTTCAAATGGTCTCATAACATGGGAAAATAGTAATATTTAATTGTACATCCTCTGCCTTGGCAGACTTGGCAAGATATCAAAAATTTCGTAACTTGATCTCAAAAATAAGTTGTTATATCGATACTTGCTAACTTAATAACATTGTGTCGTACAAAACGATCTTCTATCAAAGAACTATAACAGAGTAATTAAGTCATCTTTCGAGCTTTATTATTTATTCCAGACGCGTTGGTGTGAACTTCTAATCCCTACATCTAGTTATTAAGTAATTCATTGTTGATTGATTCAATCAACACTGAATTAGTATGTGTTATAGTGAATTACGTTCTACTATTATCTAACTATTAAGTTCTACTGGCATAATGTGATGTTTCTCCTTAAGAGTCATACTGTCATCATAGGATAATACGTCCTTTATCTATGCAAATGTAAATTAACAGCTAAACAGCAGAGGCGAAGAGGGAGACTAAGGAAAAATAGGAGGTTGGGCCTCCGAGACTCCCACAAACCGCACAAACTGCTGTATAATGTTATATTTCCCAGTTGGTTTGTTCAGGCATATTGAAGTTAAGCACATTCAAAACGTAAGGCTATGTAGCTAAAATACTCGTTAAAACTCGGGAAAACTAATAATTAATGTGATGTGGGTCCAAACTGCCACCTTAATTCTCACGTTTTACTAGCTTGGTTACTAAAAATTAATAAGTAAAAACCCATTTCAACGCTCACAACATTAGCGGTTTCCCATCAACCCACTAGTAATTCAGAAATGCAGGTTTAAAGCTTGGTGTTAATAAATTATAAATATGTAACAGAACTGCCGCTTTTATATAAATTATTACAGTGAGCAGTGGTAATGTGAGACGGTGCGGGGCAAAGACAAGAGCAATAAGTAAGTACTTTACTGACTGCGGAAACTGAATCTGTCAAGATTATACAATTTGAGGGAAGTTCTGAACTACCAGCCGTATTGTGTCTAAAGGGAGAGTTACCTCTCTAATTTATATAGACATTTAACTGACTAATGTCCATCTAAAAGTTCAGAAGTGAAGATAAGCCCACCAGTGGTGAAAGGTGAACATCTTGAAAGGGGCAACCTATAAGATTTCAATACAATACATTGATCTGTACTCCTGATTTGAATCGTTTGATAAACAGTAATATTTTAAGAAGGTATTACGGGGGCTTCTCCCTAACTGCTTTCACCAAGATCTTTAAATAATTCGCATACTTCATGAATGAAAACTTAACTAAAGAATATGTACAGTATAAATAGTAAATATAAAAAATCTAGGAAATATTACACAGTGCCAGCTAGATCCAAAATAAGCTTTATCTAACACTGTAAAATGTTTATGATTTTACAGAAGCTCTGAGGTAGCAGCGATTGAGGTTTAGGCATATAAAACCATATAGTCCGACAAATCTTAAAAAGGAAGTTGAAAAAGCTTTATTGGCAAAGAGCTCTACTAACAACACTTTAAACTTTGAACAGTTAACTCGGTTTTCAACTTCTTTTTCATCTAACATTTGTCTCCCACCAGAACATGGTAAGAGTTTTTCAGTTGCTCAACAATTTGCGGAATTATTTAAACTTTTGAAGATATTTTATTCATTTTTGTTGAGTACTTTTAATAAAGATATTTAAATTTTAAATTAAATAATTAACATAGTGGCCGGCTCAGTTACTTTTGGTTTGAGTAAAATTTAAATTTATATTTTAATGAATTCCGTCCCTCGAGTTGCAAACCATTAGAACAAAAATATGATGGTCTATAAAGGTTATATCGTTCCTACACTGCGAAACCAGTGCCCGTTTTCTTAAGTACCAAGCGAGTCAGTGAACAAAAGTGTGACGGAGCCAACGACGCGTGACTCGCTGATAGTGACGTCCCCGAGACAACTTGAAACGTTCAAAGTCATCCCATCCCGTCCATTGAGCATGTAATATGGGTTAAAACTTAAAGAAATGACCGGGACACTATTCTTGGTACATAAAGTTAGATTAATCCAATCGTTTTGAGAAAATACCATGTTAGAAAAACAAAACTTGAGAATTTTGATGAGGAGTTTAGTGAGTAGCATTAATAAACCAAACACAAAATAATAATCAGATACTTCTCTGAAAGGTACCTTTCAGAGAAGAAACCTTAAACTTTGAGGTATACACTTGTAATTGCTGAGCTATTTAAAAACAATATGACCTAGACATAAAGTCAGAGTTCAAAGTCCACGCGATGTCCTTGCGACAAGAATGACATTCTGCAGATCTGTTGAACGCCCACTCCAATAATTTTATAACATTATTAGGGCCACTAGATGCCTTTGGAGGCCTTTGTCTGTTACAATTAGAAAATGTCGAGTACCTCCAAAAATATTGCTTTGTCTCTGTGGATACCCTTTCAACTTGAATTTTTTTTATTGATTTATGTTCAACATAATACTCATTGCCGTCAAGGCATTTATCGGTTGTAAAGTCTCTCAATAAAAAATATGCCTCAAAAATATGTGTATACTTTAGTTTCTTAATAAGTAGGTAGATTTCTCGAAGAAAGAAGAAATTCTATGTAACTTGCAATGTCACTTGTAAGCACGACGCAATTAAAGACCTTTACGCAGACGACCTCCAAATCTACGCACAAGCCTCCTTACAAGAATTGCCGGCTGCCATCTCTACTATAAACGCAGATTTCACACAAGTATGCGAGTGGAGTAAACAATATGGACTTGAGGTAAACCCATCTAAGACACAGGTTATTGTTCTGGGCAGCTCCGGGATGATAAATCGAATAGACTGGTTACAATTACCAGACGTAGTTTTTAACGGTGTCGCCATTGAAATAAGTAGAGAGGTAAAAAAATCTTGGTATACGGATAGATAAGACACTATCCTGGGACCCACAAATACGAGAAGTTAGCCGCAAGTTGTTTGCGTCAGCGGGTTCCATGCGTAGACTGCGTAACTTCCTACCAACAGCCACTAAACTTGCACTTGCTGAATCACTTCTTCTTCCACTACTTGACTATGCTGATGTCAGCTATCTTAATCTCACCGAGGAGCAACTTGATAAGCTTGAGCGCCTTCAAAATTTCTGTATTAGATTCATATTTATATTAAGTCCTTCACTGTCCAGGCTGTAAGGTTGTGGAATGCTTTACCTGTAACCATTAGACGCGCACAATCCTTGGCCACTTTCAAAAAAATGGTAAAAGAACATTATCTGAGTTCCTTGTGACTTTGCCATGTGGCGTTGTGTAGGTATGCACTTGCTGTGTGTATATTGAATATTTGTGTATAAGTAACATATGTATGTGTACATTTATGTAAAAAATTATAAAAATTGAATGTAAGTATGTACTTAGGTTTATGTAAATTACTATTGGATTATATATGTATATATGTGTGTATGTGTATATATTTTTAAGTTTGTGACTACATTAATAACTGCCCGTAAGTTATTATTGTTAAAATAATTAAAACATGTCCATCCAAAGGTTGCCTGGAAGAGATCGCTTGTAGCGATAAGGCCGCCATTTGTACATTTTTTCGTAATGTTGTCCGTACATGTACTTTAATTCATTGGTGTACAATAAAGATTTATCTTATCTTATCTTATCTTAAATATTTAATATAACCACTGCTGGAAGACGATTATCGGCATAAATGTGACGTCACGGAGTCGTCAAGAACTCAGACACGCATCAGCATAATACCGTGATAATGCGCCCCTTGAGTGCGGCCTAGATCCCGCACCCTGTGGATTATGGCCAGGGGCTCCACGCCCAAATAAGATCTTTTATACTCACCGGTCTATCCTTTGTGAGAAGTTGCAATTCTACCGTATTTTATAAGTACGAATATTTAAGAAATGCTGATATTCAATGTTTTGTTGAAGTCTTTGCTGTTATATTCTGAGATGAATGTTTCAGATTGATTTTAAGTTCTTTTAATTCCTATCAAATATCGATTGCGGTACGCTAGTGCTTACTTGGCATTACTATTGAGAAGTCCCTGGTTCGGATTCTAGCCAATATGCTACGCATAAGAACGCACTCCGTATTAAGTATTGACATTTATTCCGGTAATCGTTAACCTATAAGGTCAGGTCGTCAAGTAACTCAATCAAGAGTAATTATTAACTAAATTATTAACTGACCTTTAGTGCCTACGAAGAGATAATCAAAAACATAGTGTCGAGTAGGTATATATGACGCAAGGGCCGAATGAAACTACTAACATATAGATATTATTTTATACCTTGTGTTTGGTTTCGAAAAACTAATAAGGAATCTAATTCAGTAGCGCCCCGTTTCCAAAACGCATAATATCAATTCGATTAGAGAGAAGAATGTAAGAAGCTTTAGTATTTCGTGTGATGCATACCTGTATGTTTTTATGAATAGAACTATTGACACTAAGCTGGACTCGAATCCACGACCTCCGACTTAGTAGCCAAATGCTCTGCCACGTTCTAGATCATTCAGGATTTACACACCTCTACGACGCCACACAAATCGTTCAAGCTTTCTGCATGTTAGTTTTCGCCTTCGCTATATTTCTTAGCGCAGCATATTATTTCATTTATGACAATAAGTAGGTATTATGAAACCGTCGAACAATACACAAAATAACAACGCTTCCTCAAATTCTGGTAAATTAAATTGACACTTGTCGGCGCCTGTCAATTCCAGTGCGTATTTTATTAAAATTTAATTCCAAGTTGTCTCATTTATTTGTAAGGGAAGTTTTGTTCTAACTCGTACATTTTGTACTTTCCTTTAATCAATGTAACGTACTTATAAATAATTTTAACTTTTCATAATTGCTTTTCTTTTTATGGAAACTATTTGAATTAATTTATGCGAAAAATTTGTGGTGCCTTGCTGTAAAAAGGTGTGTTGAATATCGAATACTGTTTCTTACTTTTCCTATATCACACAATTCCTCATACCTACTGGAACTTACATTTGACAATTAATTAAATAATGACTCTCGCAATCATGTAGATGATTGTCAAACTTTTAATGGTCTAATAACGCAACCATAGTAGAAATGAAGAAGTTACTGTGTCTTACATTTATTCTTCATGAAGCTATCAAATATTGAAACTTTTAATCATAATAATGAAAAAGTAATGGAAGCAGAAACGCGTGTACTTTGTTACACATTCAAACATATATCACAATACGCGCGTGATTGACTTGAAATCAACCAGCTGATTCCGAAATATTAATAAGTAGCTAAAGTGAAAACTGACGACAGACTTTTGCCACACCTAAAACTACGCCATGCCAGCTAGTAAAAGTACAAAATTGTGCAAATAAACATACACTTTATGTTCATTCTAAAATTTATTGCCACATTTGGCTCAGGTTTGGTCGAATGTCTCACTTATTTACGTTTCAATGCCTACTGACGACCTTTGTGGAACTGCCAACTACTTCCGCTTTACTTTTTGACTCATAATCATGTCCTACTAATATTTATAAATATGAAAGTTTGTAAAAATTTTTAGATTTCGATTGTTCTAAACGAATCTGACTAAAATTTGGTGCAGGAATAGTTTGTGATCTGTAATACATTCTCAGGGGTTGCAGGAACAGGATATGTGTACGCAGGTGGAGCCTCATGCAAAAGCTGGTTAAACTTCAAAAATGAGCTAACTTCGTAACGATTTGGTGTTATCGAGTTAACGTTAGGAATAAAAGACTGTTAAAAGGTATGCGGCACGCTATTCGATGTTTTGTCATTTTAAGCGAGTACTAAATACTTATCAAGGCAAGACATTAATCTCGGTAATGTCCGTCGTTTCCTGAAGCCAGGTTTCTATTAACGAGTTCAGCTACATTTTATACATTGAAGAATTCATTCTTATGAAATAGACTACCATTATAATAATGATGAAAGAATATCGTTATGAGGATAACATCTCAGTTGTATTTTATGTTAGACGCGTGAGGGATACTGTTCTTTTTTCATAAATTTCAGATAAACCTCTCTACAAATTGTTCTCCCTTAAGTTCTTAATTTTTTAACCGACTTCAAACTATTTTCTAAGGCCACGTCTTGCACAACTATTAAGTATCTACTAAAACGCATCTTTTAATGTCTTTAAGATGGATTATCACCTCAACAGTAACACCTCTTAAAACTTTCCCTTTTATTTGTCTCAGGTTTTGCGACAGTAAAATCACGAAGAGATATGAATTCTTTGAAGAAATTCTTAAATTGAATGAAAAGTATATCTTACCTTACTAATTGTCATGATCCCTAGCCAGTTCTCTTATAAACATGATAAAGAACCAACCTTTTTATGGTTCTGATGAATATAAAATATTAAACTGCAGTTAAGCCAACCATAATTCACAATAAGTGTATTATTGTACTTAAAAGAACACAACAACTGCAATTAATAAAACCGGCCATACCTTTAAATAAGATAAGCCGCACAATTCGTACACATTTTAATTTATTGCTTTGGATATTACGCAATACGAAGCAGTACCTACCAGTAGTAGACAGCGCAGAATGAAATCATCCATCAACGACCGCCATTTCTCATTCAATTCAATCCAGCCTTAGCATGTTGACTTTGAAACGACAACTTTCATGAACTATAGATGTACATACATATATCATAGTTATATCACAAAGGTATTTAGACTGTGATTATATACTACAGAACTTAGAAGAAATAAACTGTAACTTAAAGCATGAATTTATTGCGAATATAACAAAGGTGTAGGTGCCGGCTAGTGCCATTATGTCGATAAAAAGCAGATGTAATCAAGAAAAACTACCGACGGGAGCGTAGCACGAGCCACGTACAAGAGCTACTTAATTCCGGCGGCAGGCTCTCTCGGCTCAATGAAAAATTGCCCCATCTCAGATAAACTCATCCCTCCTACCCAGCGGTAATTTATTTTGCATATCTATTTTAGATAAAGTCTAGATAAAAGTAAGTACTTTTCAAAAAGTACTTGAAAATATGCTGTTCTGAGAGAGAAACACTATCTGTTTCTCTTATTTTTATTTCAATTCGCCAAGTATTTTCCTTTACAACTCGGTGCTTCGGTTGTGTGGTCTGGGCATAAAGCTGAGTGTATTGGTTTTAAGAAACCTTGATATACATTAAATTTAACACTGGTGATTTCACAGATAGGGCTCATAATGGATTGTGATGTTTAAAGCAATAAAGACACAATTTAGTCTACCTACAGTTAACCACTTAGATTATTTGTTTCTTTCATGACGTTTAAACCACTCTGGCCGTAACCAGAAAGTTACTTTAAAGGCTTACATTCTTTTCTGTGAACTTTTTTCTTAAAGATACGAACTCTTCCACATGATTCATTGTAATTAAAAGCCGTTGTTCTGGGCTACGGGCTCCAACACTCCGTTGGATGATTATCTAATTTATCTGATCTGATGTAACAGGAGATTGTTCTGTTGTGAAGGGTTATCTTCTCCCTATTACTATAACAGTACCATAGCAAACGCTGTTGAAACTGCTTGTATTGGAGTTGGTTGTATGGGTTTTAGGTCCGAGGGTCTACTTACGGATACAGGGTCCTCATTCGTCGTTTCATCAGACGCTTAAGGTCTCGTCTACATGTCGCAGTGGAATACGGTTTCATATTAATTCATGTCCTTTATTTATCCATTACTTTGAGATTTTTATTTTAATAGCTCCAAAATGTAAAGTGTTTTGTTCCTTAATAGAAACCCAAAATCTTACTACATATTATCTGTTCTGTGCTGAAGGTTGAAAAATACATGTAGGTATATATTGGACATACAGAAAACTGATCACCTCAATCCTTTAAACACATTATGATTGATTTTTATAGTATAACCTACATTATAGTACACTTCAATGGGTAGATACGTGTTGAAAAAATGACACAAGGCTTCTTTGCAAATGCATTTATTAAGGAAATAAGCAGTTACCCGATAAAACAAACGTAGTCTGTTATTATGGTTCATGTAAGTTTCATGAAAGTATATAATTCTAGTCATAAGTAATAAGTAGTAGACAAGTTTTGAGAATCCGTAGTCTGTAGTTGGAATAATAACTGATTGAAGAATTTACAAAATAAACAATTTATAAAAAGAATATTGCCAAATAAATTATGGGTACAATGTCGAGTTTTAATGCGACAGTCCAATAGGCTGGTTTTAGTGTCACGCGGATGAATCGTTTGTATTACCGTTAACCCCTCCAGCGAAACTTATTTGCTTGTATAAGGATTGGGCTCACATCGGTAGTGTAATGGCCATACGAACTTGGGACTTCTCCATTGCAAGTACTACTAAATACTCCTTAACCACTAAGCTACCGTTGTTTTCTGTGCTCTTCTTGTCCCCTTTATTAACGGTTCAATAAATACACGCCAACCGCAATTAATTTGATTAACTCCTGACCCTTTACTTTTAACAAACTTGTTATCGGCTCATCGGTTTCCGTAATTAAGACTGAGCGGGACGCGCCTACGACCTACGTAGGGGGTGGCAGATTATATTCACGTAGATAATACATGAATATAATATGCCACCCCCAGACATGGTACTATAATTGATTGACTCATCCTTATATGTCGAAATCGTTGTCTAATGCATTTCATCCTCTATAGCCCGAGGGAAATTGTACAATAACTAGTAATATGGATGAAGTATTACAGAAGACAGGGTGTACTACATTTGAACCGGTATTCCCGCATCGCGATATGAAAATTTTCAGTATGATTAACATAATTTTATGCAGCTGCTCAACTTCGGCCGATACGGCACGATCGCCTAGCGTTTGCTCGTCTGCCAGTTTTATACCAGCCCAGTTAGTCAACTATCTTAAATACGAAAATATCTATCTAAGCATACGGACATAATCTAAAAGGCTAAGGGCCGTATTCTGTCAAAATTTGGAGAGATAACACCTTTTTACTTGCTTTTACTCTGATCACGTGGTTTACTGATTCCATTCTTTCCACAGGCCATGGGAAATCCAGGAATAATAAGTAGCCTATGTGTTATTCTGAACGACAATTTATCCCTGAAATAAATTTCAGCCACTCGAGCGTGATTGTGTAACAGACATCCAAACATCATCACTAACTTCCACATTTATAACATTAGTGGGTAGTTCGTCTATAAAGTACTCCAAATTTTTCCCTTCACATAGCTGAATTTATTTTACCGCATAAAACAGTAAAATTATAAACCTATGTATGTATCCCCAGGGGAATACGGACACAAAATATTAAACGCTCACTACGCCTTAATTAACCCTATTCTTTTACCTCGTGAAGTTTCATAGCGTTTCTTTGGTTTAAGAAGATAACATCAGCAAGAGTATAAGTATTTTTTGTGAAAGAAAACGATCCTGGTGACCTACATACATTGTTGTTAAAGTAGGATTGATTGTAACTTTTAACAAAAAAATTGATCATCCTCATCTTCCTAGTTAATTCCCAATTGCATTCTAAGTTTACACTTTGAAGCCCGCGGTACGCTTTTTGATTTCTTATTTTGTTTGTTGACTTTTACGAGAACGACTAACCAACTCACCCCGAAAGGAAGGCTGCACCAGACCCTCACTCATCAATCAGCAGGCTTGCCGGTACTGGCTTGCAATGAAGGTTGGGCCCCGAAAGCACCTAAATTATTGTCTAACATAACGCACAGATAAAAGAAAGCTTCCAAAACATCACATCTTTTGTACCTGCTCACGTTAATATTTGTACATCATATTTTATTTATTGAGCGTCCAAGGACGTTATACGTTTCTCAATTCCCGTGCAGCTTAACTTAATAACCGTGGCCTTCCCTTTGGCCCAAAGAAAGTAGCACAGACTTTATCTTGTTAGTATTCGTAATGTTGCGTCCACGTTGAGAATGTGCACAGTAGATTGACACCGACTTAACACGCTGACAAGTATTTGCCGTTTACTTATTACATAAAAAACAAATATACTCTGATATAATCAATTTTAAGCAGTCAGGTTATGACGTTGTAAAAAGGATAAACATGACAGTAGCGCAGCGCCATCTTATAGTGAAGCGTGAAACTGCTGGAGTTAAGTGGAGTATACGATGTTAGCGGTGTGGATAGTGATTCAGACCACGACTCATCAAGGGCTTTAAGGTGCGGTCTTTCTAGGTGCATCAACAAGCTCTCTCCAGTGGCAAGTAACAAAATGAGCTGTAGAGAGTTCTGGAGAATAGTCGAACCGAAGAATATTCCAGTAAATCGGAGGTATATAAAGCTGGCTCCGAGGGCAAGAGGCCACCTATTGTTCCTTTGTTGCTACACGGTTCCTCTGAGTGGCGTCCTACGACCACCCGCGGCAAGAACCGTCCGAGTGCGGGGTGACCGGGGTGTGCCTAATCTCTACAACAGCTAACACGCCGAGTTAAGTGACCAGCCAGCTCTCTGGCAGCAGCAGAGAGCACTGACATCAACACTTCGTCACTACCCACAACTGAGATCCTGATTGAGGGCCGGGGAATAAATTTATACTAGAAGGGTATTTTTATTTTATATCCTGATCTGTGAGACCCTCCAAGGTTACAAGGTTAGGTTAGTAAGTTAGTTAGTAGTAAGACCATCCTAAGTGTACCCACGAGACGATGGGATGTGGTTAACCCTCCTTGGGTGATGTCCTGGTATGCCTAAACATCACCCAACTAGAAGACGAGCCCGCTCCACACCTGCGGGACTGTGTTTGGGTAATCTGTAGAAAAGTGAGAGTGCTTAGTATTACTGACGGTTCACTCAATAAGTCAGGTAGTTTTAGGCCCAAATTCCAGAACAACGACGCTCAGTTGTGAATTGATTCACACAATGATATTACTCTACTGTCATCTAAAATACCATGTGTCAACAGATCTTGTTATAATCGAGATTCAGGACTAGTTATCTTTCTGGATGAGTACCTCCCATAACCGCGCGGATTCCCCGTATCCCGCGGTTTGCGGATAAGGTAACAAAAAAGGGTTTTAATTAAGACCTATTCGGCCTTGAATGAAATTCGCCACAAATATGCAAACCCTTTCTGGACATTTATACCTCGTCCACGTATTTTAACAAGGGTAAATAAATGATCTTGTTTGCGTTTTTATTTTTTCATTATTGGCTGAAAATTGTAAATAAAACTAGTAATGTGAATTTTATAAGGAAAGAGAGCCATTTTTCACAAAACACATTGAAATTGGGAACTGCTAATACTATTCATTTACTACTATTAGGTACTCCTCGAACTAAATGATCCTTAAATCTGATAGGTGAAGCACTGTTAATTTATTGTTCACATACATTTACACACATAGCAAGTTAGTCTAAAACAGTCATTACGAACAAAACTTTAGAGTATGAGTGACTAGTAATATTTCAACACATTTATATTAAGTTAATTTTTCCTTATAAATTATTAATATTCCCGTTATTAATGCCAACTAAGCTAATTTACTATATGTTGTGTGACCAAGATTCAAACGCGGGAACTTTCGTTCTTCTCCTTACCAGTACCGTCGGCTTTCTATTCAGAACCGATTCTTTATCCTATAAAACTATATTATTTAAGTATTAATGATTGCAAGAAAATTTCAATGAGAAATATGAAAAAGTACAATGATAGTGTATCACGGCATATTGCAAAACCTAAACAGTACAATACATGAGTCTTGACAGACATATTCCCGAATGGAAACTCCGACATTCGCTTCAGTCGACTCCGGGCTTTATTAAAGTGCAGTTGCCGTTTCTGGGTCGCAGAGGGTTAAACGCAGGGCAGGATCGACTTGCACTCATTACGATAATGTATCGTTTACTTTGCTACGATGCCAATATGTATCATTGTTGTCTACAAAAAAAGTATAGGTATAATTGATAGATTGAAGAGATATAATTATTCAATATCTAATATATAAAATTCTCGTGTCACAGTTTTCGTTGCCAAACTCCTCCGAAACGGCTCGACCGATTCTCATGAAATTTTGAGGGCATATCGGGTAGGTCTGAGAATCGGCCAACATCTATTTTTCATACCCCGATTCGCGATAACCGACATCCACGCGGGCGGAGCCGCGGGCGACAGCTAGTATTATATAAGGTAAAAGCACCAATCGTAGACACTTTAACGTCAAAGCAAACTTCACTCTACAAAATTATATTTATTTTTTAAAGAATAGTTAAAGCAAAATTTAAATACAATTATTATACACAGGTCTCGTAAACACCAATATTGGACAATCACTTAAAACTGATAGAAAATCTAGCCATAAAAATAACGCAATGGTCTATGTAGGTCAATAACTTATATATTTATAACAGCCATACTAAAACTAGTGATAATCATTATTCATTATCATCATCATATCAGCCGCACATAGTCCACTGTTTAACATAGGCCTATATACATAGAACATAGAACATAGCGCGTCCCGGCGACCTCATCATTATTATTAAATAAAAAATCACACCTATTTAAAACACTACCCTTAACAAAAATCTTAAGAAACAACTGGCTCCAATTCAATATTAACTTATGACAGTGTTGCCGTATTATGCCATTTGTCTTTTAAGTAAATAGTCATGTAAACTAAATAGTTAGTAATTGGGTCCGTGTCCACCATTGGTGCTTTTACCTTATCTGTATGATACAGGACTAAACAACCTCCTAATATAAGTCTATAATATAGTCTATATGATAAGGACCACGGCCAAACAGCCCGGAAGCAGTATATTCTACAAACCTCCTAATAGTGGAATTAGAAAAATATGAGGATTCGTAGCTTAGTCGCTAAGTTTGTGAGTTAGACTCCCGCTCAGTGCAAATGTGTATATTCGCATCAGGTCTGGGTGTTTCTATATAACAATGTATTTCCTTAATTATTTGTTTTAACTTAAATATGTTTATCCACATACTGGAATGCAGAATACCTTAATTCCGTTCCGCCATTCATAATTTAGGTCTAGGTAATGTGTAGGTTGAGTAGATAATAATTATATCCTAAAATATTATTTTATTTACTGAATCCATCCGTTACGATTGTATTACTAAAACCATTACTAAAGTGCAGATTACATAAAGACAACAATCAAAGAAACTACACAGTCGTGAATTATTAGTAAAAACTACATGATGAGCATACGCGGTCTCGCGCGGGGAAGTATCAAAAGCAGGACGCAACACGCTTAAGCTTAGGATTACCGCCTTCTGGGGCTTCACACTGCAAATTAAATGAACGCAAATATTCACATTGTGTACATACAAAATATACAAAATGAATACAATTACTTCAAGTCAAAGTTGAAAGAAGCCGCGCGATGCTGTTATTTTATCGCATGTGTCATTCAGCTGTAACATAATACCTAGGTATAAGTCTTAATTTGAAAAATAGTTGGTTATCTTACTGTTATAGCTCGTTCCATATATCTCAAACCTAAATCGCGATATATAAAAGCGGCCAAGTGCGAGTCGGACTCGCCCATGAAGGGTTCCGTAGCAGCAAGTAGGTAAATAGCGGTTTACGATTTATGACGTATTAAAAAAAATTACTTACTAGATTACGTTCAAACCTATTTTCGATGGAAGTTGCATGGTAATTTACATCATATAATTTTTTGTTTTATCATTCTCTTATTTTAGAAGTTACAGGGGGGTGGGGCACTTTTTACCACTTAGGAAGTGTCTCCCACGCAAACCATTAAGTTTAGAAAAAAATTATATTAGAAACCTCAATATCATTTTTAGATAAACACAGGGTTTGATGAAAAAAATATTTTTGAGTTTCAGTGTTAAGTATGGGGACCCCCACAATTTAGTGGTTTTTTTATATTTTTGTGTGAAAATCTTAATGCGGTTCACAGAATACATCTACTTACCAAGTTTCAACAGTATAGTTCTTATAGTTTCGGAAAAAAGTGGCTGTGACATACGGGCGGACAGACAGACGTGACGAATCTATAAGGGTTCCGTTTTTTGCCATTTGGCTACGGAACCTGCGGATTACTTTACTGTTTTGTAATAATCTATCCTTGATGAATTTGGCCTCGTCCACGGAAGTAGCACCCCGCGCTACCCTCAAAATATATCCAAGAAACGTGTACTGGGCGTATAGAGCACATTTTAAGTCCAAGATACATGGAAAGACCAATACAATTTCTGTAAACGGACATATGCGTGGGTGAATGTGTGGCCCTTGGACGTTTCACGAAAGTCCATCTCATGAATATTCCGGCGTGCATTTATGAAAACAATTAGCAAAGTAGAAGTAGCGAGAGGTTTTGACCAGGGTCGTAGAAAGCGAATAGTGTAGTTTGTGCCTACTGTATGAAATTCTATAAAAAATATGTCACGTATTGTGTGACGTATTTCAAGGTGAAGTAAGTTTAATATAGTACGCGAATATACAGGCATAACAGTTACGACCACCTTATGACAAGCTATTGCCGTCACCTATGGATGATTGCCAACACCAGGTACGTCACTGGTGTGTAGTCAACCCTGTTAAAATAAAGGTAGACCAAATAACGGCAATACATTGAAGTTTTGAATGAAGTACCTAGCTCTCCCTAAGTCAGCAGTTTAAATTTGAGCAAATTTTCATCATACCAGTGCTAAATTAAAATAATTTAACAATATATTTCAAATTTACCTGCAGTAGTTTTAATATTCCACTTCGTTCCCAACGCGTAAATAATGGTAACACGTGTTTCTAACACTGGGGAGAGATCTTTATTGACACAATTCCAAGAAAATAGAACAATATCGTGGCTATAAACATTGAAGCTGTTGGAATGCTAAAAGATTTATTATTAAAACTATTTACATTCTCTAGACAAAATGTAATATATAACATACACAGAATATTTAGAAGTCAAACGATTGAACATAATCTAATGTAAATAAAATAAACACAGATAAGCTGGTGTACTTAGGAAATGTAATAAATATGAAATGAATTCTTTCGTGAAATGTTTGTAATTTGAAAGTCGGCAAGCTTTTACATGAAAAATATGTATGATGTGTGTTTTATTGATCGCATAAAAAGTGGCATGCTGACAACTTTACAGCAGTCAGCCGACAGAAGTTTTGAAAACATGAGAAATTTGTTTCTATTATCATCATAAATACGTAGAAACAAGTTCATAAAAAACATATGAATACTTATTTTTAGAAAACTACTAGCTCCTTTATTAAAAGGAAAAGATTCTACTTTAGAACAAAACGTCGACCTTACAAGGTGAATTTGATATGTTGTGATTGTGACGCAGTAGAAGTCCTCAATAAATCAAGTTAAAGTGAGTGCATGTAAGTTATGTTCTAACATAATGTTTCTCTATATTGGGGTGTATTTGAGTTCCTACTAAGATCTTCGAAGCCCAAGCGTTTTTTATTTATTTTACGTACATACGTACGGTTGCTCTCTTCGAGGTTAAGGAGATTCACTTCTATCCTTACACATTTCACGAGCATCTTCTGTCTCTATGCCTTTCATGAAACCCGCCGGTTGTCAGTTTTAGTAGATTGTAAAATTTAAAGAAAACATTACTGAGGTGACATTCATCTAATGCTCGTGCACTTAACTCATTCTTAATGAATCTGTATTTCTATAAAATTACATTTATATACGTTAAAGAGGAAATTCGTAAGGTTTACTGTCGCAGGAATTCAGGACACATAAAATGTTAATATCTTATTCGAAGATGGTGAACTCTTCCTTTTACATTTACGTGTTTCAGTATCTTATTTAAACGCGCACCGGGAACGGATTACCTATATATACTTCCAACTAATAAAATAATGCACACTGATAGCTGTGGCTCTGCCCCGTGAAGTTCAGTGCACCGAGCACTAAATGTTTGAATTCGTAACGTAAACGTTTCGAGAGAATTTGATACGATTGGCAGGCTTCACATTGCTTGGAGCACTGATCGCGTTCCTACAACTCATGGAAACTAATTCCAGGGAAAGTGGAGTATGCGAAATTCAGTTCAGCCGTTTGAACGTCATGAGTAACAAAAAATCCAATCATCTAACATCATTTGTAGGATATACGAAAAATTTAAGCTATGTACTACTCTTCTTCTTCCTCCTAGCGTTAATCCCAGTCGCATGCGAAGCTTTTCAACTTGGAGTCTGGGGTCCGCTTTACCGGTCTAACTGCGGATTTGGCTGAACTTCGATCTGACCTCCACATCCCAAAGGCGACATCAAAGCATTGCGAATAGACCAGATGTTGGATTTTTAAGGGCTCCAACGACCCGTAACGACAGCCATAGGTGTTTGTATGACAACCGGGACCGACGGGGCCGATGGACCGACCAGACCAACCCATATTCATGCATACAAATATTGGCATTGAGCGGGAATCGAACCCGCGCCTCCTGCGTAGCGGCCGCGTTCACTACCGCTCAAAGTACACTATCTCCCGAAAAAATATATATCATTTTAATCAGTCGCATAGATTCAATTCGACCGGTAGAATGACCACCATCATATCTGAAATAGTATACCATAGTTAGAAGATTTATTCATAGTGATCATTTATTCTTCAAATTTTGGCCCGTTGCGAAGGTCCCATTACGTCACATGTGCACGGTTCGTCATTTTCAGGAAATGCGGAGCCGGCCGCCGGAAATTCACCGGAGGCTCACTCAATTGGGAGTCCCGTTTGAAAATTTCTCAGGAAACTAGCGCGAACTATCGTAAACTCGTCAAATTGACTTTTATTGATATAATTAATCGTTTGTATAATACAATAAAAGCCAATAAATACTAATGCAGCTGGAACGAAATTAGTTAACCTCATCCATTTCAAACAATGTCGAAACTGTGTTGTACATAGTTTTGACATTTTAGAAATGAGTTTAAAGTTTGTTGCGAGTATGCCTTATAAACCTTAATTCTAAATTCATACCTTTTTACTAACTGCTAGTATCTAAATAGAGGCCGCTCAGTACGCACGTCTACAGGTACTATAATAGCACGGCCGCTTGGTGTTTCATGCAAACACTGCTATTTGAAAGTAATTCGGGCATGCATCGTATTGCGTGCACAAAATGAAATATAGCGATTTTCTTTTTATATTTGTAATGTACACCTACTTACTGTAATGTGATTTAAAAAGTTAATCAATTACAACACGAATGAAAGTTTGTATAAACCTGGTGAATTACATTATCACGATGAAATTACTTTAACATAATTGCATTGAACTCGCAGCTGAAACGTAGGTACAAAGTCATGCGACATGCGAGCACGTCGTAGTCAACGTTCCATTCGATTAACCAGATTGTACTCAAATTGCACCGTGATTAAATATTTAACTCGTTAGTGAAATTGACGTTTATATAGGAATACATTTTTTGTATAATTACTTTAAAATAATTGCTTTGAACTAGAAACTAAAAGGTAAAAACGATATCGATATTAGTTACCTTGCCATTAAAACTACACATGCAATAAATCTATACATCTATACATATAAATAAAATTGGAGTGTCTGTTTGTAATATTGAAATAACCATTTTTTACTACATGGGTACAAAATAACATTTTTTTAACAATTTTTGTCTGTCTGTCTGTCTGTCTGTTTGTTGCGGCTAATATCTGAAATGGCTGGACCGATTTTGACAGGACTTTTATTGGCAGGTACCTGATGTAATAAGAAGTAACTGGGGCTACTTTTATTTTAGAAAAATAGCGTTAACTCAACACTAAGCGCTAACCGACATCCTCTCCGGGACGCGGGTAATAGCTAGTAATAAATAAAAACTGAGTCAGGTTAAGTTTGTCCTATGAAGATTACATACACAAATTATACATCAACTATTTATTTCAATGTAAATATGTTATTGTTCAGTAATTTATGAGGGCAATTAGGTACTGTACTGTTGTACAAAGCCATGCCACATGTGAATCAGGTCGTAGTCAATGTTCTAGTCAATTAACCAAATCGAACTCAAATTGCACCGTGAATAAATATTTAACTCGTTAGTGGAAATGTTTCTTTATATGTATATTTTTATACCAACAACCCTAGGTGAAACATACGATAGCATTAATAAACCTTTTATTTTACTATGAATTGTCGTAAACTTTTCATTCAGGTCAAATGAAAATGAAGCCTTCTAATATTATAAATGTGAAAATTTATGAAGGTGTTTGGTTGTTTGTTACTCAATCACACTCAAACGGCTGAACGGATCTGTCTGAAATTTGGTGGGGGGGGGACAGATTATTATCTGGAATGAAATGTTATTTAGTATGTGTTCTTTTATTACTGCAGTAGGTTCCTGTGACTTGCGGGATCGGGGTCAGAACAACAGCTAGTATCTAATAGTTTGGGGTGGACAATCACCCATTTTTTTTATACCACTTAGCACTTACAGCTTTTGTTTGTTCAGTGTTGAAAATTTCCATAGGCAAGCATATTATAAGTAGGTTCCATTTTCTAAGACCAAAAGTTTTTTAAACAATACCATTGTTGAAAAGTCACTTAATTTATGACCGATTATCTGTTTTGAAGAATATCGTCATTCTCTTTGCTATAAAAAGTATAGTTCCGTTTACATTTTGTCTATAGTCGCATTAATCTATGTCCAGGTTGACAAAAGCGAGCGGTCACAAAAGAATCACGACCCACTTTGCTCCCTTTACAAAATATTATGCGGTTTCCGTGACTTCACACCATAATGTTGTAAGCTTAATTGTGTGGTTCCAACACATAAACACGGTAGACTTCCATACTAACTTAATTTATCCACCACGAAGTCACCATTTTTTTTATTATGGCACGCGTCGAGTGGGAATCATTATGAAAGTTATTTTTCTGGTCACAATATAATATTATGTTTTTGTCCGTCCTAACTTAAAGATTTATGCTATTGATACGCTAACATTAAATTATAAGCTTCAAAAAATGAATAGCTAGGGCTGAATTTTATCAATGAAAGGAACTGTTTCAACGGTATATTGGGCCCAAATAACACATCTTCGTGGCTAACAAGTGTATTCAATCACTTCATCGTGTAAAAAGTGAAAAGTAAATTTTGTAAAACGAATGTTCACTAGTGACATTCAACTCAGGCGCATATACAAAACAACTTAACATTATTCCAAAAATGTGAGTTGTAATGTTATTGTAATTTTATAAATATTTCAGTGAATACATCTAAACGTAAACTATTTCGAAAGTCAAACTAAAGCAATTAATGTATCGAAAGTGTAATAGAAGCAAATTATTGTAAAAACTGCAATAATAAGGTCAGTCTGAATTACATTAACTGACCTAGTTAAATAAATAGTCTTAGGCCTGTATTCCAGAATGCCACTCAGCTGAATCTCAATTCATCTAGGAAAAGATTGTAAAAACATTGACACATTTTTTGACAGGTTATGTGGCAGATTGTCTATACAATTTTTCCTCAGATAATTCAGCTGAGTGAAATTCTAGAATATGGGCCTTAGTTTGGGCTCTAACCAGCGAAGAGTCCTCGCGGTCTTCACTTAACAAGATATCGACCCGCCATTCCTCGAGGCCTCATTCATGCGAAGTCACACGCTTATGCAGCTAACACCGTCGAACATTATATTCATTAAAGTAATAATATGTAGGAAATCGCTTTATTTTACTTGAAATATTTAATTTTATTAATGATTTAATGAATGATGATGATAGGAATTCTTTTAAAAAATTGTTGAGTTAAAAAGATACGAACGAAAGATGAGATTTTAAACGGAATATTTACTATGTTCAACAGTGGACTATGTGCGGCTGATATGATAATGATGCACTAGTTTCTGTGAATATGACAATAATATATTTATGAATATATACATACCACCACAACCCACGGAAATATATTTCAGTGATAATAGTTAGTCTTTCTGTTTATTTAAGACTATAATATATGCCTGTACCAAATTTCAGCGAAATCCATTCAGATGTTTGTGCTTGATTGATTAATAAACATTCAAACTTCTTACTTTCACATTTCTAATATTAGTAGGAAGTAGAATTAACAATGGAAGTGGAACCAATAAATGTCAAACGTTATTGAACATGAATTTAACTAATCCCGATGGAGTAAATAGAGGGGTTGTAACGTTCAGCCGTTTCGAACTCCAAATAATAGGTAGGAATACATAACGAACTTTCTTAGGTACAGAAAACTCCATAAAACCTCATGTAAAACAGTCATACTCGCACCGTCGCGTCATCGATACAAAAGATTTCAAAGATCCATATTCCAGATAAGGATGTTGATTTATTGCCAGCAATGAGGAATTCTCGTAGAGGACAAATTTTAAGGTCCAGTGCACACTATCACGTGTTTTTTACTATAATCAGCAAACGTTTAGACACTTTTATCTCATTATCTGTACATTTATCACTCTTAAGTTTCGGCACTTTAGGAAAAGCGAATCCCCACTTCGATTTAAGCGGGGTTTCTAACTGTGTCATTAGTCAAGATGACATAATTTGATACCGAAAGATACGAGTCATTGTTTTTTCTCCTCTCTCTTTTTTTTTCGCAAATATACGTACTTAACGTGAACTTTTAATACAGTACTCATATTGCATTATACATTCTGGATTACGTAGGGGATTCTAAAACATTATATACAAAGGCATATAATGAGCCTTTAATACTGCTGTTCATATCGCACTTAACACATCAAATATTATTATGACGTCTGCTTTCCTGAATTTACATTTAGAAAGCAACTTATGGATCGCATTTACATTTATCATCAAATAACCGCCAAGTCGCGAGTCGGTCAAAAACTTGTCTCTTTATATTTTCACATACACTCTTTTTATCATTTGGTTGTTGCAAAACAAACCCTGCTCATCATTAGAGACACTATTCAATTACTACTTCCCTGCAGTTTTCCGTGTGTAAGTACTACCCTTAGAAAAAATCCCTACGATTTAAAATATTTCTTCTACGCGCTCTTTCATTTTTAAAAGAAGTAAGTAAAATCAGTATTTTATTAGGTTTTGATATGAAAAACAGATGGTAATATTTCAATGTAGACGGTGATATGCTAAACTACTGCAATATTGTTCGCGGTAAAACGTCAATAATTTCACGGGAGGCGTTACACCTGCCGCCGGAAACAACTCGATTTATTGCGTGGATTCTACTTCAAGTGCCAACTACGGTTGAAAGTCATACTGCCTTTTGACAACGTACTGTGAATTAAGTGACAAACATTTAATTCAATATCACGTAATGAGCTGTTCTTGCCGTCTTGAGAGAGGAGATGCCCAGGCTGGCGGCCCTCACAGAGGACAACAGACTACTGGTTGAGGACAAGAGCAGGATGACGGAGGAACTTGATGTGAGTGGAATAATAATATTAGGGGTTAAAGTATGAAATTGCCGATTTGTACTGACAAATTGAAATTGGTTTTTTTTTTTAAATTAAACGTATTTATTTAATCAAAATAATTACCATTATTATCTATACATTGCTGCCATCTAGTAGGAAGATCATTTATGCCTTTGCGATAGAACTCTGGTGATCTAGATTCGACAAACTGTGTGAAAGCATTTTGTACTGCCTCCTGAGAAGAAAACTTTTTATCACATAAAAAATTGTCCAAATCACGAAAAAAATGGTAGTCTGTTGGAGCAAGGTCTGGCGAATACGGAGGGTGACGGATAGTTTCTAATTGCAGTTCCTGTAGAGTTAAAACGGTTTCTTGTGCTGTATGAGGTCTCGCGTTATCATGGAGCAATAATGGTGAAGATCGATTCATGAGTCGGGGCTGTTTCACTGCTAGTTTTGCTATCATTGTTCGGAGTTCGGCACAGTAGACATCTGCCGTTATTGCTTGACCAGATCGTAGAAAGCTATAGTGAATAACACCATGCTGAGACCACCAAACAGTTACCATTACCTTTTTATTGGTAATTTTGCTTTAGGACACTGTTGTGGCGTTTCACCTGGGGTCAGCCATTGCATTTTTCGCTCACGGTTATCGTAAAGAATCCACTTTTCATCACATGTCACAATTCGGTCCAATATTCCTTCATTTCTGTATCGATTCAACAAGGCAACACAAGTTTCAACACGCATTTCTTTCTGCAGATCAGTCAAATCATGAGGTACCCATTTTTCACATTTTTTTATTTTATTGATTTGACGCAAATGAGTCAATATTGTTGGTAAGGTAACGTTAAACCATGCAGCTAATTCCTGGGTAGTTTGGCTCGGATCGGCTTCCACCATGTCTTTCAATTCATTGTTATTCACCTGTGTGGAAGGCCTTCCTCGTGGTTCGTTCTTCAAATCAAAGTTTCCATCACGAAAGCGTTTAGCAGTTTTTAGCAGTCCCCTCTCCAAACGCAACATTGATATTGCGAGCTGTTTCTGCCGCGTTAGTTCCGCGTCGGAACTCGTATTCAAAAATCACTCGAATTTTCGAAGTATCCATCTTTCTTGTCTAAGCTGAATGAAAAAAACAACTGAAGGTCGATAATCGAATGTTGCACATTTTTAAATGAAGAACTACATAGGTACCATGTGGAAAAAGTTTCACTCAAAAATCTCAAACCATGAAGGTTCTATGTCAATTCGAAGTACCTATTACAATGAAACGGCAATTTCATACTTTAACCCCTATTATTATAGTATTTTGGAAAACTCATTAAAAACTTCGATGTAGATTTTTATTTGGATGAGGTTGGTCTTCCCTGAAAAATGTAATTTTACGCAAAACACAATACGTCGTGTTTCTTTTTATATCTTTATCGAACATCCATCCTAGGATTGATATACTACACTGAACAAGTCAGATATTTTATTCAGATCATTAACACGACAATCAGAAATATTCAATCAATTGAATTGACCGAACTGCATCGTTCTGCGAACGAAGAGTAAAGAAACTCGAAACACAATGAATAGGAGACGCAATCACTTCACTTCTTCAAATTCACTAGCAATGTTAAATCAGTACTAAGTATAGCTTAGTTCGAGAGGTATAACACTAGTAAAGAGTGACCTTCCTAACTAGCACAATGAGGTAATAAAAAATAGAGTACCCTATTTACATCTCGACCTAAGTTATTATTGAACAATATACCTGTAATCAATTTATGAAAAAACCTCCACAATCAACCAATAAATATACAAATTAGCTCTAAATAATAAATAACGGCAGAACTGAATTAATAGCTCAATTAATTCTCGCAGCCATCTTGAACCGACATTCGATGTGAGTGATTAATTATTGCCAATCGAAGCTCGTTCTACGTACGAATACGTAATATGTCATTAAAATAACAATAATATATATTCAATAATATCATTTTAAGACTGCGCAAATTGTCTCCCTATTAGAACTATGATTTGTTAACCCACAGACATCTTTAAAAGCATTGAACTTTAAAAATATACAGAGAACAACTTTATGCTTATATAACGATCGTATAAGTTAGAACTATTTACATTTATATACTAAAAGTTCCCAATACTACTTGAAGAGTATTTGGAATAAGAACAAGAACATTCCGTGAAGAGAAACTCTAGAACATTTGCTCTGTGAAGCACATCAGGCAAGTTCAAGAAAATAACCAGTTAATAACTAATCCTATGGCAATTGCACAAGCATTTATTAATTTCTTTGCGGATCAGGCAGAAGCGATAAAGGATACCAGATAAATCAATTCTATCAAAAATTATAAACCAATTAAAAATACAGCTAGCACTGGATATGATGAAATAAGGACGAGTGTTGTATAAAGGTATCGTTGTACATTGTACCTGTCTTAAGCCACACTATTAACTCATATAATGCAGGACGATATATATCCTGACAAATTGAAAAAAAATCTATCCCCTTTCTAATGGAAGATCTCTCATGTTATAGGCCCATTTTTTTGCGCGTCATCTGTCATAATGTGAACAATTATTATGAACAACCAAAAGGGTTTAAAAAAATGTACACAGCCATTTTTCTTTTTTACAGATAATTACGCCTAGAGTTGATAAACATTTGCCGTGGTGGCTCTTTAAATGGATATAACGAAGGGATTCGGCTCTGTAGACCATACAATTCTCATTAATAAGGTAAATTCATACGGCATTAGGGGAACCTATTATTTAAATATATGACATTAAAATGTATTATTGTGAACAGTATGACCTAATTTTGTACGCGAAATCTACTTACCATAAGTTTAAGTTCCGATACTAACCATGATGACAATTTGAACGCAGTTTAAGTGGCAGGACTCAGTACACTTATATTTTTTACTTTTAAATCTCTGTAAAACCTGTTTCACAAATTAATAAATAAAAAAACATTTTAGATGGTAGGAATATACATTTAAGTTTACTACGACATTAGGTTCGTACAGTGCACTTCTGCTTAAAACTGCACATGAAACAGTTAACAGTTTTATCATCTATTTGCCTCTTTAAGCCATAAATACCTAATATAACCGCAGTTTATTAATTTTAAAATACTTATGGGAATCGGCCGGACTCATTAATGTTTATGATTACTGTTCCGCTAGCTCCCTTGAGAAGTGGCGTGATGATAACCTTCCTCGATTTAAGGAATAATTAGCTTAATAATAAGTTTTCAATTCAATTAGTAGTTTCAGAGATGAGCGTGTTCAACCAATCGAACGAACTCATTTAGAAAACATTTAAGATACACTTAAATTTACCAATCTTGAATAGCTTCAACTCGTGATCGATCCTAATGAATTTTCTTCAAGCAAAACTGCGAAACCACTGCAAACAAATGGCCAGAAAGTTTTAACTGCATAAGTTCCCCCACATTACTCTCTCAAGACAGGAGTGGGGGGACACCGTCTTTGTTTATACTTATGTTCGTTCTCTAACTTGGATGCAAGCAATGTTTTCCGTACTCAATTCCTAACTGTCAAGGACAATGCTGTGGGTAATTGATGACATATCGGCACGTGCCAAGTGTGCCAAGTGTGCCAAGCGCTCGTTATTGCATGGATAAGTTTGTTATATGGGGTAACTATCCTTGGTTTTGTACGGGTTGGAAGTCACTGAAAAGACCAACTAAAAATTGATAAAAAATGTAAATGCGTATTCTGGCGTTCTTTATTAAACAGACACCTGCCTCGAGTGTAAAAGTCATCGATAAGAAGAGTGAACTCAAATTAAAAACGTATTTTGATACTAGCTGTTGCCCGCGGCTCCACTCGCATGGATGTCGGTTATCGCAACCAAACATACCCCGCCCTACCCCCTATGTCCTTCTTTAAACTTTAATTTACCTCTCTACCAAATTTAATCAAAATCAGTTCAATGGTTTAGACGAGAAAGCTTCGTACCTTGAAAACTGCGAAAAGTAAAAGTCATATAAAGCTTCCAAAGAATTCCAAATTTCAGATTTCCAAAAAAAAAATATGCACGATTTTTTGTTAGTCGCAACTAGTCCGCAAACCAATTTCTAGCTTTCTACCTTGAAAATTGCCGAATGCTTCATACAAACTTCCACCCCCCATTTTAGGGAAGCGGGGTGTTAGAAAATTAGCCTATGTCAATCTCCATCTCTTCAACCATCTCCATTTAAAAAATCACGTCCATTTGTGGCTCCGTTTTGCCGTGAAAGACGGACAAACAAACAGACACACACTTTCCCATTTAGAATATTAAGCATGGATAGTGACTGAAGAATTTTACTAGTATCTAGAAGCCAGTTATTCGTTACACGTTACCAGTAAGGAACCGGGCCTTTTGCCTAAAAAAAATCGTTCTATTCTCGACGATTTGTTACATTCAAGATAACAATCATTCTTTCAGCTTTTATTCGCAACCTTACCTAATCACTATAATATGCTTCAGAGGAACTGGATAATCCACAGTCCAATCTGTGAAATAAGATCGCCAACAAAGGCACTCGCCACTCAGATCCCGTGTAGATATTTGATTAGGTTGTTTTTTTTAGAGCGTAAGTACCGGGGTAATTTACTACACGGTTGACTTTTTTAACTGAGTTCAACTAAGGGGAGGTTCTATATTCATCTGTATCTATTACTTGGTTAGAGTACACAAGGTTTGATCATTACCTTTGGCGCCAATATACCGCACGGACAACAGACAACACTCTGGCACAAGCTTTCCTATTTTCCTAAAGGGGTAGGGAGGTCTGCGGCAGTCACTCGCGGAAAAACTTACATACCAATCAAAGCCCCGGCATTCAAAGCAAATTTTTACTGTATCTGAGTAATCGCTATGAGGATGATGAAAACATTTTCAGACCGAAATATAAAAAGCCAGCCTGCCATTTCATACTCCTAATCAGTCTTAGAACGGATCCACCTGTGAAAATCTGCTCTATTTAACTGGCTGCTGATATTAATTAAATAGAAATGAATGTGATCTAGTTTTAATTATCTAATTCTTATGACTAGAGAAAGCCGCTCGTAGTAAGGTTTAGTTTTTTTGGAATGGCTCAAATATTTTTTTTAAACAATGGGATTCTATTCACATTATATGGCCCCTCCTAAAAGGGTTGTTACAGCACAATATTGTACTATAAACGTGAATATTTTACCATATTTGAACTTAGGTTAATTATTTTATTATAAGTTATTTTTATATACTTTTTATTTATTTTGACACGAAACGAATATAGAATCGTCCGTATTTATTCTTGAGAAATTACTCATTGTAAAATGACGTCTCGAAAATGCCGCAGTGGAGTTTGTTGCGCCATTTCTTCTAGCGCCCAGGAATCAGTTGTAAACTTAGTTTTAAGGAGAATTGGACGTCAAATAGCTGTAATAGTCTTACACAATTTTGAAAATGTATGATTTGAATTTGAATTAAATTTACTTGTTCACACTTTACGACCCTAACATGTGCGACAGCTAAAGAGTTATCGTATAAGTTGACTGTATTACATAACGGCCTCAATGGTGCTAACTTCTGTATTATTTTAGTTGTGTATGCGTAGTCTTGTCACTCGTAAAAGGCTACTAAAAAAATCCTTAGGGTCGAGGGCGTTACAAATGTTGGATCGTAATCGTCCTTCCAAAGTTACCCAATTCTGACTGTGAAATTGAAAATATAAAGTGACAGACACTTTGCAAATGTGCTATGTTTCCTGTTAGATAGTGAAGAGTGACGATAAACTAAGATTAAGGGTCTTGCCAGAATAGATTTTTATAACTTGGGTATTTGTTTTTTCTTTGAGGATTTTACTTGATTTTTTTTTTTACATTTGGCGTGTCGTTGGAACATCTTGTGTGTGAAGGTGTTGTCCAAAGAATTTGAACTACCGTTATAGATGTCAACAATGATCTAATGGGTATACAGTCCTACCAACACCTTTTGGGGCCCAAACTAACTTGACTCCGCTTAATGGAAAGAAAAAATAGAAGTATAATGAATTCCAACAAAATTTCTATTTTTACTTTTAAACTGTAATAAAAAAATATTAAGGTTTACACAAAAATAGTCAACTAATTTTAGTGAACCTGTATGCGTTAATAGTAGTTTATGAAACTGTTGCATTATAGGGGTTCTTAAAATACGAGTGTGAGTTTAAAAAATGAGCCATAGGCGAATTTTTTTATAGTATCATAGTACAAATTATGTGCAGTTTCATACACTACTTTATCTAATCGAAAAATTTACACAAACGTTAAACCAAAATCCATTTGCTAATTGCGCACATGCGATTATGTAGAGAAAAATGCATTGAAACCTTCTTGTACCCAGCTGAAGCTGTAAAAAAATAAATAAGATAGAAGTAGTTACGTAAGAAGAAGACATAAGTAATTGTTTAATTGTAGTAATTTTTTAATTGTTTATGTTGTGGAGAGCATCCACAACATAAACGAGACAATTATGCTATATCACAGAATAGATAATAGTACTTGGCTATATACAATTTAAGGAGTTCTGTTATTTGCCTCCAAAGTTCAAGACTAGGTAATTCCAGCACGTCCTTGACCATCATACTGTAGCTTACCTTGTCACAGGATTGTCCTAAAACTAGCTAAATAGCAATCATTTTCCATTTCCTATTTGATTTTGAAGAGTTCTCTAGTGTGTCTCCGGGGTCCAAGGTTCAGCACCTATAAAATTGAAATGGGACTACCTGTGAGTTATACTGAACCCAATAAAATAAGAATTTTTGAAATCGCTTCATACGCGACGGAAATATGGGACACCAAAAATGATAAGTCGGTTAAAAGTTTGAATTAAAATTATACAAAAATGTTCATAAAATGAAAACTACTGGAGCAAACTATATAACATTTTTATGGGACCAAATGGCAACTATTCCGCTTTGAACTAAAAAAAAGTGGCTGTGACAGACGGACAGACAGACAGACATGATGAATTCATCCGGTGCCGTATATTGCCATTTGGCTGCGGAACCCTAAAAATCACGTAAATCGAATCATAAATCTCAGAGTAATCGGTGTATGTACATACATAAAAAAATACCGATCTAATTGACAATCTCCTTCTCTTTGGAAGTCGATTAATAACTTGTAAATCAAAACTCAAAAACTATGGTCGAAGGCATGCTGCCTCAGGATTAAAAAACAGAATTAAATCACTAAAAGCGGGAAAAATAATTACAATTTTAAGAACAACTTATTACAAACACTGAAAAGTAAAAACAAAAAAACTACGTTTAAAAAACCGATTTGAATCACTAGAAAGTATAAAACAACTTACAGAAAAATAATTAAATTTACAGATTTACTGTTCTGTTAGAACTCGGTGACAACTTCAACTACTATGTTGGAATTAATTAAAATATGGCCTCTCGGGCTAGGCACCGACTTGACCGACTGATCAGTAAATCTGTAAATTCAGTTTCTTTCTCTAAGTTATTTTATCATTTTCAGTGTTTGAAGTCGGTTTTTTAAACGTAGTTTTTTATGTTATGATTGAGTTACCCATAGACGACCTGTGCTTTAAGGTAAAAGCACCAATGACGAACACTAATCTATAAATCAAACTTCAATCTACTAAATTTAATATGTTAATTACGGAAAGGCCGTTACATCCTTTTTTAATGTTTTTTTTTTCATTTAGACATTAACTTTATTCGATAAAATTTTAAAAACTATTCTATTTTTACTTTAAATAAAATTATTAAACACTATGTCGTAAGTAACAATACCTAGTGGACAATCACTTAAAACTGATAGAAAATCTAGCCATATTTATATTTTATTTGGATATTCCATACTAAAATTAGTGATAATCATTATAAATTAATAAGAAATCACACCTATTAAAACCCTTAACAAAAAACCTTAAGAAAGAACTGGCTCCAATACAATATTAACGTACGACAGTGTTACGAATTTTTAACAAGTATTATATATGCCATTAGTTGTCTTACAAATAAATAGTCATTTAAATCAAATAGTTACTTTTCTTACAATAAAGGCTTTTTTCGAAAGTGTCCACTAATGGGTCAGTGTCCAAAAGCATATTACAGGTCTAAAACCGCTGCATATTTATAGAAATGCAAATAAACTTTATAACCCTGCTTAGATAATACTAATAGAATACGTAACTACTTAACTTCCCTCCCATGAGACTGCATAGTAACTTTCTTCGAAATGGGAATATAAAAGTTTTACAGGGGCGACATGCACGATCGACAAGCAAGTTTGTTACAGACGTTTGCTAGTGACCGCATTCCATCAAGCGAACGCTAAACTTTTTACCACTTTGGTTGTGAAAAAGAAATCTTGTTGTACGCATCTCTTTCGATTAAGTGACATTTATTCACTAAGTGATACTGCAGTATTTGCACATTATATTGAGCTGCTGTTAATATCTATACTAATATTATAAAGCTAAAAGTTTTTGTTTATTTGTTTAAACGTGCTAAATTCAGGAACTACTGGTTCGAACTAAAGCAATATTTTATGATGAATCGTCTATTTATCGAGACAGGTTATAGGGTATAAATCATCATGCTAGTAGTCAAGGGAGCGCAGCAGTAATAATAAATATCAACAGATCCAGTATTCCCATACATTATTTGAAAATTAACAAATTGCCGGCATATAAATGGGTGATACAGGGCAAGGTTTCGAAGTATGCCACGGGCAGAGCCGGGCAGGTCGGCTAGTTCGTTCAAATAATATCAGGCTCAAGGATTCTCAATTGAGATCGTCCTAGATAATAAAGTAACAGTATTTCCCTTCTGAAGAAACCAACACTGACTGGAAACACTTATCGTTAACCAAGTACATTGGATTTTATGTTTTCTCTTACAATTCAGCGACTCGAGTCCTTCACATTATTTCTTAAACGAGGTCTCGACTGTTGGTGGCCACTATTTATCATATGAAAGTGTGACATGGAGCCAGTGATTTCTGGCGTTATTATGTAATGCATCACTAGGTGTGACGTAACAGCTCTTTCCTTTGTCACACCATTAAGACTTGACACTCTTTGCCAGCTCACGTGTTTTCTTCTTCCTACAGTCCCGGGTCCTTTAAGCGGGGTGTAAAAAAGTGTCCGATGAGGCTGTCGAGCTGAGTGCCACTATTGTTAACTTAGTACGTGTAAGCAATGGTGGCCCCTTTTTCCTGAGACTTTGCCTTCAGCTTACCATCAGGCGAGGTGAAGTCAAATTGACGTTTCCTATAAATGACGTGTCCTATATTTAAATAAAGGTATTTTTGATACTTTTCAATTACATTGCCTGGAAGAGATTGACAATTATATTAGCGATGTGAAAGTGTTCTTCAGGAGTTTGGAGTCGGTTTACAGTGATGTCAAAATAGCTGACAACAGCATAATCAAGATTTGGAAAAAAAATATTACAACCTAACCTCCTCCATCTTCAAAATAATTATAACTTACGCAAAAGCTTGTTTGAGGAAATATTCTTGTTTTAAAACCATTGTTTTCATTTAAAGAATACCGGAGAATAATACCGTACTATTTACGAACAGTAAAGAGCTTTGAGTTTGTATTTCCGGACTTCCTATACGCAAAGTGGACACATGCATAATAAAAGAGATGTCGGAAGGATGTGGGTCGCGGGTGGCCGCAGGCAGTCACCGCAGCGCTTGGTAATATGGCTGAAACTGTAAAACCGTTAACAAATCACAGCCACATACATACTCATGCCTTCCACATCATGGTTAGAAAATTCGCGAGCATATGCTCAACTTTAAATCTTCTTTCCTAGTTTATTGGTTTCATAAAACGAATCTTGAGTGGCATTTACGATGGTTAAAATGTAAAAAGGAATAATTGAGGTATTACGAATCTGTTAAGTATGAGTATTGCACGAATATTTGAGGTATTAAGATATTTGAGGTATCCTTAAGGTGGTTTTCAAGTAGATTTTTTGTGCTTGGAAAGGGAACAACCAAAAAGTGGACCACTGGCTCCGAGATGAAGGCCTCAGAGGTATTCAGGATACAACGCTGAACTGGGAATACTGACTGTTATCATGAGTTAGGTGTCCACGACATCTGCCACCATTGGCTAGATACTCTTTAGATAGAGAACATAACCATTAGGAAAAAATAAAAAACAGGCAATTTTAACTAACGGTTCTTAAAAGTCACAATTTACCCACCGCTCTGTGCTTTCAAAATTAACTAAACTACTAGGGATTACGAACTTTCTCCTTAATTACAATGCGGACTAAGTTATGGATTACGAAGTTAGTAATAACTTAGGGGATTCACCTAAACTCTAAAATATACCTACTGTTCGGCGTTCGAACGCAGGTTACGCCCCTTAACATTTATCATTCATTTCTCTTTAAAATGAATGCAGATATCACAGCAATATTTCAGAAAACTAATGCTCAACTTCAAAGGCATCCTTGCGTCAATACGATCGAATTAAGTAGTAGATACCCTTCCGAAAATATGGCGTAAGCATTGTGGTGTTTGAACTTTTTATTACCTAAAAAAATATTTCACAAATTTGATATTAAATAAATACAAAAGTTACATTCATCCAAATGGCACTGAAATAGAATAGGTAGGTAAATGTAAAGGGAAGGGGACATTTTCTATCCCCTGATATAAATGGGAAGTAGATGGGAGCACCAGGTGGTACCATTTTACAAGCTGTGTTGCAGATAAAGCGTTGTTCTTTCCTCTATCTATCTTTAAAATAGGTAGATTATATACTAAGCTTGGGAAAATTTATATACACTACATTGTCTAATACATAAATTCCTTGCAAAACTTCGAAAGCAAAACGTGGCTTTACCTATTACTAATGTCTTCCTTTATTAATCAAATACCTTATAATAAATTTGACTAGCGCAATCACCAAAGATACCTTAATTAATATGGTGTTTAGTGTTAACCAACTACAAAAAAATATATAAAGAAAAATAAAAAATAAAAAAGTAATATAAAATTGTTATGATCTGTTTCTTTGCTTGAGAAATACTACTTTAATGACTTTGATATACTTTTTTGTCTTCAAAGGCTGAATATATGTCGCAGCCAACTAGATTAATCAGCCGTTTAAATAACCGCCTAGGCACTTTACTAAACGTCGCCGTTCAATTACCGGCCTGAATCATGTTCCGCCATTTGATTAAACGGCTCGGCGAACAGCTTGGATCGATGACGTTTAATTACTTACCTAGACATATAAACAAAAAGCTAGAAAAATGTCTTTGTTTCTGCATGGTTATAAAAAATAACCACGACCTTCTAACCTAACCTACCCAAGATAGATTGCGTAACTTCCTCAATAAACTTGTCACTAATTTTCTGTGAATTGGTACACCTCTGCCTACCCCTCGGGGATTTGGGTGGGTATATGTATGGACATGTGTGTATTTTCTGTCTTATTTCGGGGTGGTGCCCCAACTTACGAATGGCCTAAGTATTACCAGCCAGGTTATTAAATGTTTTAACGAACGTTACGGCTGAATATCATTCAGGCCTTTAATTTAATGGAGCTGTTTAGTTACCAGTCTAGGCAGTTAATTGAAATTGCTGATTAAGCTAGTTAGTGGCGACATATATTTCAACTAACGACGATTTTGCGAGAAAAGTTAAATTAATTTCATAGATTTTCTTACATACATATATCACTGTCAGATATGTCACAAAGATATTAGAAAACCTACACATCCGCAAACTTTTTGTTAATCTTCCTCTTTCACTCTTAAAACTACTGGATCCTTCCAAAGTCAATATTGGTAAAGTCTAATAGGCTCTTATAAATCCTATACTTTTTATCATTCTGCGCCCCTAACACAAGATTGCAACTTACCGTAACTACGGTACGGTGTAGTGATAGATTTTACAATTCATCTAATACGGAAATTATGACACTATAGACAGAATTCTCTGGACCGAAAATCTCTTATCGTTTCGGAAACAAAACAACAAAACCTCAATATTTCGACTTCTAATATGTGACTACACATATTAGAAGTCGAAATATTGAGGTTTTTAGGCTATAGAACCTCCTCTTTGTGCACCCTCGTAGAGGAAGAGAGGAGACTTAGAGGAACTGGAATGCGGACCCTGGAAAGTTGGGTGGAAGCCTCGGATGCAACCGGGACTAACGCAAACATAATATTACTTCCTGCAATGTTCCCTGTTTCCTGTGTTCTTTTGGCACCTTACACATTTACACATCACTTTTTCATTCATCATTCTTCTCTGGGAACTATAAAGCTTTCAGCGAATTTCACGTGATTCATGCAATATATTTAATTGTAAGTTTATAGCATGACCATAAGTAGTGTGCTACCACAAAGTAGGTAACGTTGACCAAGTCGACATGTCTACGAGTAGGCGAGACAGCTCGGCACCGTGTCCTTACAAACAACTTGGCAAAACAACTAAACTAGGTTTCCTAGTACATTAGCTTGAAATATATTCACATAAAATGATAATTAACTTGTTCACTTCTCATTGTGTTTTATAAATTACCCTTTGTTGTCAACATGAACAGTTATAAAAAGCGATTGTTGATAATAACAATACTTCTGCAGTTGCATGAAGAAATCGCGTACCTACAGGATACTTTATCATATATATGTCGCTGCCAATTAGCTTAATCAGCCGTCCAATTAACTGCCTAGGCCGTTAATTGGACGGCTGATTAAGCTAGTTGGCGGCGACATGTACGTCCACGACAAAATCACTTCTATGTGCATTCTATGTATTGGAGTAAAATTCTAAGAATTTGTGCATCACAATCAGTTTATTTTCCATGAAACGAAAGGAAAAACCAGATGGCAAAAGTAAAAGTTTATTCCATGTGATGAAATAAGTAGAAGAAGCTTTGAAACTAATAAATGTAAAACTTGCGTAAAAGGTTTTGGGTCCGTTTCCACAATTGCTAACCATAACTTACACGTTTCTGAAAACGTGATTCCTATTAACTCCTCACGTTGAAATTGGCACCATTATGTGATTGTGCCTATTTATATGTCAGCTTACTTACCTAAATCTACATGGATAAAAGGTAATCAGGCACGTTTCCTTGATGGTTGGCAATACAGAATAAGACACCTGATCTGTCACGTCCTCCCTGCTACTCACATTGTAATATCATTACGTTAAATAAAAAGATCGTGTGGAATAAAATATAGATTTCTCGTTCCGTTTACGTATAATATGTTTAACGTCGTTCTAGAGAATATGACGAGTACACACCTAAAAAAAATAGTATTTGAAATCTTATTATCCCTTAAATATTTTTCAATCTATACCAATACCTACATATTATATTATATTAATAAATAAAATAGAACTCTTGGTTTGAAACAGTTTTAATGAATGCGTACCTAGATATGGCAAAAAAGATCAAATTTGGTCCGTCTGTATATCAATCTGTCTTTCTGTCTATTTGCATCGGGTAATCGCCGCAGTGGCTGGGCTGATTAAAACTGTTACACGTGATTATATTCAAGAACTTGTATTACATAGAAGATTTGTAGAAAAGTTTAATATTACATTATGTACTTGCCCATGCTTCACTCCGTCCTTTATCTTACATTCAGAAGAAAATTACGAAAGTTATTTAAAGTCCAATAAAACAGGACACGAAAGGAAATAAGTTTTATTCACGCTTAATGTTATTTAAATAAATCCGCTGTTTCAGAGTTTTGAGCGCAGAGCGACGGCAGTGTTCAAACAAAATCCTTTTGTCTGTACTTTTATTCTGTATCTTCTCTTAAATTCTTTTGAATTTACACTTCTTTCATATTTCTTGAATTATTCAAGGAAATCACACAACAAATCTATGCTTAGGTATTAGGAAGATATCTGAAAGTGCTCTACTGGGCACGGAGGGTCTGAATATGTTAACAAATGTCACTATCCTAAGACCGACATATTCCCTAACGGAATAATAGGTAATAATAGGTTTGCCATTTAAGCACAAATCTCCCATATAAGATCTAAAAAAATTATATCAATATCCCAATTTAGGGCAAGAAGCTGGTGCGACATGAAAGGCGCTTCTCTCAAGTAAAGGTAGATGCCGAGGTCACTCCACAATTGTATTTTGACCAAAAGGGGCTAACATCTACTGAAAATATGGGTAATATCTTTCCTTGATTACGTGTGTAAAAAGGAAGTCTCTTTTAAAATGGTCTAATATACATCCAACCAAGATATAGTTCTACCTGTTCATTGTAGAAAACTTAATCATGTAAGAAAAATTTGGATACCCCACACTCCGTCTTTATAGATATTGCATATGACATCTAAACAGTAAAACGCTGGAAAAATGGCACATTTTAATTTTAAATGATCGTCATACGTTACCAAATTTCCAAATGCACCAAATAATTTTTCAAGAATATTATTTCTCAAATTTTGAGATATAATATTTGGATCAACAGGTCCCGGGTTCGAATCCTAATCTATTGGGTACACTACCGACATGCCATGCTAACATAAACAATTAGCTTTTTTTTAATAATTGAAGGAGTTAGCGGGAATAGGTAGATAAGTAGGTACTCTTTATAAATTCTACATCTGGAATTGAAATACCTAATGTAAATAATTCAGTTGCAAGGTTTGACGTGGCATCAATACTTTGATTATATTATACAACAGGATTATCAATGTTCGGAACGAGATATTGTTCTGATTGAATTGAACGTTAGTCACTCAAATCAATTTTCTAAATAAGTCAGTACTTGTATACCGATTAATTCACTAAAACTGGGGACATCATTTTTTATATATTTTGTTAAGAAATTAAAGATTTTCACTGACTACAATGAGTTAAAAAAAAAATAACATAACGTTGTACAATCTGCAACGAAAATATGTTTACGTGAATCTAACAAATGTTGTTACACGTTGGAGCAGATGGAAACTCTTACTGAACCGTTTCAGTGGAATGAGAAAAACTTGTTTAATCGCATTGATTTTGTCAAAGATTAGTTCACGGAATAAAATTGCACTTGCAAAGTGCAAGTTCACTTTATTGTTTACGCGACAGACGATGCTATAATGGTTTGCAATAAAGAAGACGGCGATGTCACAGCAAACCTGTTGAGACAGCATTTCTATTTTTGAGTAATTTAAATCGATATTTCTACTGTATACTCATAGATTCATTGTAATTTCCAATTTTCTCCAAAAAAAGTCTTCTAATATATACAATTTTCGTGTCACAATGTTCGTTTCCATACTCTGCCGAAACTACTGGACCTATTTTCATGAAATTTTGTGTGCATATCGGGTACAGTCTAAGAATCCGCTACTATCTATTTTTTATACCCCGATCCGCGATAACCGACATCCACGCGGGCGGAGCCGCGGGCAACAGCTAGTATATATATAATAAAATACTCAAAAATACACACCTAATTCCAAGATAATCATGTTTCCAATATTTCAGTGGTAATAAGATACTGTAAACAAAAGACATAAGTATAAAAAATAAACACTATATATTATCCGTAGCATATTTAGCACATGCTACGCCGTAGTACATAACCGCTTCTACGAACCAACTTGATACAATATCCAAAAATCCCTTCCAGGCTACTTTCATTTTTATCTAGGTTAGATAAATTTACAAACAGAATTCAAAATGCCACATGTAGGTTGGCGCACTTTAGCGCTTGTAGCCGCAGAGGCTCATTATCCCCAGCGTCGTATCGCACCGCCTGTGCATGTACCTCATTAGCATAAGCCACATTGCTATGCTAACGAGAATCCACGTTTATCAATCGTCTAGATGCTCTTTCAAACCAAAACTCACCGGATAATTACTGCGCCAGTCTATCCCCTTCAATTTCTGCGCACTCGCTTTCTATAGTGCGGCAATTTGCACAAGCGACGGTTTCATTCACGTGGTTGCTTTAAAAATATAATACAGGCAATACGTTAATTATTAAGGAAAGCTTTAATGATACATGGAATTAACCAATTAACAATAGACAGATCTATAGACTTATAATTACAATAATATTTGAATAAGACACATGTATTCATTGACTATCAACGAGACGAAACAGTTTTAATAGTTTTGGAGGACTCATTTATTAGTATTTCCGTCCAATTGAGCCGTCTCCATAATAATCTCGTGTTGTGTTCCCGGCGGTGAGTAGGGTAGCCAGAGCTCACTGGAGAGTTTTTGTGCTGTCAGTGGGAAGACCAAAGGCTTGCCCTGCTTTATCTTCTACAATGACGGCACAGAAACTCTCTGTTCTAACAGGGTCGGCAGCGCGAGTGTGACGCCGTTGATGTTGCACACGTCCATAGGCAACCACTTTCCATCAAGTGGGCCGTGTGCTTGTCTGCCACCTAAGTGGTACAAAAAATAATTAAATGATAGAGAGAACTGAATGGCAAACTGGGAGTAATATTTCACATGGGCGAAAACACTGGTAACAGCGAAACTTAATATCGTAGTTTATAAAAACGATCCTCTGTGAAACTCACGAACCTTTGACATAGGTACTCTAATAGCCAAGATTACTTATTGACTTCAGTGTTAACTTATAGATTAACATGCTCTTCGAACTTCGACGTTTGAGTTATGAATAATTTATATATGTATGTAATGTATGATGGAGCCAAATATCGCCTTTAGTCACATTAAATCATATCTGATGTGGATGCATAGTAAAAGTAAAGAAATTAACTCCGTCTGTCTGTCTGTCTGTTACGCTTTCACACCTAAACCTCTGAAACGATTTTAATGATCTTTTTACGATTAATATGGTAAAAATACATAAGCTTTTTTCAAATATGGTGTATCTGTTAGATTAGAGAAAAATCATTTGCTTGTCAAATTAAATCAATCAAAAATATTATTTAGCTCACAACACAGCCAAGGGAATTACATATTACTTCTTTAACATTCTTATTAAAATTATTAATATAATTTTAATAAGAATGTTAAAGAAGTAATAAAAGAACTATTACAATTAATAATTGTAAACATAATTTGTCCGATATACGAGAGTAATAAGTGTTATATTTTCAGATAATATAATTGAAGCGTAGAGCTTGGGAGTGAGCTTGCCGCGTGCCCTCGGCCGCTCTTCAATGAACAAAAGAATGAATACATACACACAGGTGCTAGCTGCTGGCAAAGCGCTTTTTCCCTTTTCATAACGCCGTCCAAAATGGCATTCACAGCCTCTCAGACACATCTAGTGGATGAATGCAGCTCTCATAAAGGCCCCAAGGTATACACCTGACACTTGATGATACATCAACGTTTTCAACTGATTGACTTTTGAACAAGATACTCTCAGCTATTTTTACTTCTTAAACAAAATGTTCGCGTCAGTTGCTAACCACAAAATCTCGAGTTACTGAAGTTTGAAGAAAGTTTTTATTTATCTCTTAATATATCATGGTGGGCTTAAAAAGGAATGTTTTGCACGAAAGGAAAGTTAGAAGTTAATTAAATATATTCTGTGTTAACTGACTTGCTAACTTGCAACTATAAATCATGTATTTTCTTCATTTAAGTAGGTATATAACCTTCTCTACTTAATCTTGCCTTTAAAAATTTTCACGTTTCTAACCAAGAGTTGTTGGAGACAAATTAAAAAACTCAACCACCTTTCTCACAAAAGCTGCATAATTAAAAAAAGGGTTGAGAGTCGTTAATCTTGAAGCAGTGAGAACAAAATGTGAGCGTCATTAGCGCTGGTTTTCAGTAGCTCATTCACTTAAACCATCAATATACTGCAATTGCTTTAGCGTACCTTTAATGTATTTTATTTATTTATAATATTGGAAAAATATATACAAATATGAAAATTCATTTAAGTTAAATATAAATTAACTTTCCGGCTGTTTATCTATTGGGAGAATTATAAATAAAAATAAATAAAATATGGGACTGTAATAGAAATATTAATAAATAATTTAAGGTTTTATTATTTTTTTTAAAGTATCTATTATTATTTACATTTGTATAACGACCTTATTATTTAACACGAAACTTGAATCGTCAAGAGACACTCCAGATTTTCTCTAACTTCGTCTAATCCAACACTCGAGTTAAGTCGCAAATATACGCCAAGATTAATCACAAGGATGATCGCAAACCGTACGGCCGTACCTGTGGACCGGGTTAAGGCGCCCCGAGAGCATGGCCTTGTCCCACTATGGCGGTCGTCTATATTTAGCTCGCTCCGCCCCGCGCGCGCTATCCCTCCGACAACACCCGTCAATGGTGCTATTTAGAGCGAAAATGTTACTTTATGACATAGGAAAGTAATACTCATTGAATAGAAAGGTTTCGGAAGAGATTTCACTGGACTGCCTCTCAAGCTTTTGTGTTCTTACTTCAAAATATCTGTTGCAAATTGGACAGAATCGAGAACGTGCTAACTGATGTTAATTATATCATTTATGTATTCAATTTTTTTTTATAGTATAACGTATCCTTCCTCCACCCTCCATCCTTCCATAATATTCGAATAGACGTAGATATTGGTTTAGATAAATAAATAGAACCAAGTCAATTTAGATTTTAATTAAAAGGTAAAAGGGTTGTTAAATTAAAGGGTGCGTTCATTCGTCGCTGGTGAAAACGAGGCCAACAGAGCTGCCAATTTTAAAGACTCAATCATAGCGCATTAACGATATCATCATAAAGGGACTTTTTAATGTTTGTGTAATATTTTATAGTTACTATACTGACTATACTCTTAACCCCAAAATTAATCTGCTCATTAAATGCCCTAAAACGGAATTACCTTCCCTTCAGGAATAAGTAATCCATTTACACGACTTACAGAGTGCCTATAAATATATTTTTAAATATTGCCATGCCAGCTCGTGCCATTAGCTTACGTTGGCGGTTCAGTTTGAACTTGCAACCTCTCATTTGCAATTTCAATCGTAGCCATACTGCACCTTTTTTCTTACCTCTTATTTAGGTACGAGTAATTTAATGTATTTAATAAAAAATATTAAAATGTTTATTAAGCACAGAAAAACACCTTAACTTTTTCAACCTAAGTTGTTGCAATAAAACATGATTGATGATTTAAAAGCTTCCTATTGTTGTAATCAATACAACTTATCCATTCATAAGAACCACAGACGGTACCAATAACTGCATGTTGTAATATTAAATTTAATAATAACAATATTGTAACATGAACGAGAACGGTAAATGGTAACAAGCTACTGATGCTAACCTACTGCCAATTTGAGCATTTGCTGATCACAGAGAGAACATTAACTTTATACAGAATTGAATGAACATGGTCAAAACTACAAAAGCTTCTTTTATTTAAATTTAGTACTGACTTAGGTACTACGCTCAACAATAAAACTCTTTTTCATCAAAATGGTAAATCTCTTTTTTTTTGTAACGCACAAACTGCGCAACAAATTTTAAAATTAAGTATAAATTTGATTATAATATGTTTTTATTATAAGAATCTCAAATGAATTTCATTAATTACAAAATTCTTAGTTTGACTAAGAACTTAGTAGCTCTCTGTCTTAACATTATGATTTTTAAAAGCCCTAACATATTTTTGAATGACAATATAAACAGTCAATTTTATAAAATACGCAGATCGGTCCATACACGAGGAAACATTATTATAGGTATAAGACAGTTTCAAATTAGGGCGTTCGATCCAAATACACGTTTGTAGTAGAACTTAATACGTACAGTCCCGATCTGTCAAAGTTAAACAGTTGCATTGATATTGAATATTAATATAAATGAACCTACGAATGCATTATGTAATACTTTGTGTACCTATTGTATTATTAGTAAATAGAATTTCTGTCTTCTAATATTACTAACAATAAATTGCATCTGTCAATGGCATGAATGCCATTTACCTCGTTCTTTCTTGTGTCACGTAAATACCGGAATGAAATGTTAAACACAGTCGTCACCCTCTACATCGTGTATCTCCCAAGACCCTCCCCCTGCCTCCATCTGTCAGTTAGCACGCCAACCCCTCTTTGAAGACTTCCCGTTATCCGCTTTGTATACATTTTTACCGTGAACAGACAGGTAATGTATAGCTGAGAAAGGAAATACGGCTGCACCTTTCCACACAATTTTATTTGAAAAAGTGCAACCGAATATCCTTTGTCGACTGTACATCCAACATTCGTTTGTTGCTGTACCTGTCTTACCTGCAACGCAACGCCCCGAACAATCTTTATTTCACTCTTGAGTGAACTAACAAACTTAGAGTAGGAGTCTACACCACAGATTCTTCATAGGTAATTGATGAGCTTAGAGATCCACATTCGATAGCTGCACCCTGTCTTGATATTTCTATTCTATATCCTGAGCAAAAAAGAATCTCATTTAAACTTATTTGATATTGGAATATATTCTTCAGCATCGTTAAATAAATGTCACGGTCTCTCGTGATATTTAATTTTACATGTTTCACTAACTTATCGTTGTTCATTTAAAATCTATGAGCAAAAGACAATGTCAACTCGTATTCCAACTGTTAACTACTACCGATGAAAGTCAGCATTACCCACTGATAGGAAACAAGAAATATAGTTCGTATTTTTGAAATTGAATCCTCTTAACTAAATTGACATCATAATAAAAGTTCACAGTCCATTACAGAGAGTCGCTGAGGTAATTTGCTGTAACTCACTCTCTGTAATATCTTACCTGAGAGCTAGCTATTCATAATTAAATTAAGTTTTGCTCTTTTCTTGACGTCCTTCTCATTCCGACTCTAATTTGTTCGTTTAATTCAGTTTGTCTTAACCATTCTTAACGAATTCAGTTAATTCAAATGAAAAACCTATTTATTTAAAGGACCAAGATAGAGAAGGTGGTTAGAAACGAACAAAATATACAATATTTAAATATCATGTAAATAAGTTGTGGTGTTTTCAAATAACTTATCAAAGAGACTGTGGTAGCTGCGACCTCTACATAAATGACAAATGTTCCACTTTCCTGTACCGAATGCAAATGAAATAAATCTAGAGGAATGCTCAGGATCAGTAGACTTAACTGTAATGGATATTCGATGTACAAGTACACACGGTTCAAATCAAAAGCAATCCCAAGAAAATAAGCCGCTTTTTAAACAAATAATATACATACTGATATATTTTTTCATAATTTCAAATATAACGTGAAACAGATGCTTGAACGTATTTTACTTGATTAGGGATGCTTTTAAAATTCCTAATGAGAAAATAATAATTACGAAGTTGTGTAGTCGCTAAGTAAAAATAATGGGGCGTACTCTGTTTCCTGACAAAGTACTCCTTCAAAGATCCCCACATTTCATGTCATGAGTAGTAAAGTTAAGTTTTTAAAACGTATGATTTCAAAATGTTCAAAGTCTAATTGAAAACGAATCAAACTGAAGGTTTGATAGCTTTTCGTAGTTTTTTTTTTTATATTTATTATACAGAATAGGTACCAAAATTACATATTTTCCTTCCTAATCAAATGAAATCACCGACGTTACTGAATCGGATATTTCCAAGATCAATAATATATAATAATGATTGTTGACGATTATAATCGTACGGCTTTTTTTGCTCGACTTGGCGGGGGCACTACTGTGCCCCCAGATATGTTAAAACTAAAATGATGCACATTTCTATGGATAAAGTCTTTAATCCTCGGTGCACATTCCCAATACTAACCTACTCCCTATAACATTGAACCTGGCTTCATGATTTTGCTATTCCTGTCTCGTAAATTTGTCACCAGCAACAGCGTGACTTGTGTTGTATGCATGCCTGACCACGGAGTTACGCAACACATCACTTAAGTTATCATACTTCACTACTGAAGTGCCGGGATGCGATGACGTCATATATTATTTACATTTCATATATTTATATAAGTACTAGTATGAAAAAAAACTTTACGTCACATTCTGTGAGACTTACATAATACTGGTTCATAAAATCTTTAATACCTGAATCATTCCTATCGAGATTTAATTTTACGTGATCTCACATCATCATAAATTTAAATACTGATGCCATTTCTGTAATCAATGTCCCATAAAATCTCAATAACGATACACATAGAACATTGATATTTAGGTTTATGTACAACATTTAATAATTTCGCATTTACAAACTAAGGTGTATAAATACTCATATTCTGCCAGTTATGTATGTGAAAATATACCAAGTAGGTATTTACAGCAGGTAGTTCATATAACATCAGGATTAATAGTATTTTCATTATCGCTATGAGGTAGATTTTTTAATGTGTAATAAGAGATATAAAAGATGGTGTAGAATACTTAATGTGTTTATGTTAGCTAAACCCAGAACACGTTCAATAATTTCATTCTATATTCTGTAAACTAGTCTATAGGTACTGTGTCTAACACTGCTAGTTATTTAAACAACAAAGAACGTCGCAGCTGTTTGAAGCTGGTTGTAATTTATATGCAAAATAATCGTTCAAGACGTATGTTGAAATATAAGTAATTAACTGAAGTATTTAGATCTGTGGGTTTAGGTACTCATCTTATATACATATGTAAAAGTTGAAATATATGGACAGGTTCGCAAGCAAATTATAGCCAGGCCTTCTATGGGGCTCTTCCTCAGTGACTCACCCACCAAATGATGCCCGCGATACGATAAGGCTTTAAGGTAAACGACGATAAGCTCGTAATTAGTCGTAATGGAACGTTATTTCGTAGGCTTTGGTTCTGACACAAATAATATCATCATATCCTATACTTAAATAATACATTGAATCTCTATCATTTACACTGTCTAAAAACGTACCAACATTTTGGCGCCTATGACAGCTATCATTTAAACTGTCTAAAAACGAAGTACCAACATTTTGGCGCCTATGACAGCAATACGATGCTCTAAACTCAAAGTCGGCTGCGAACTGAAGTGTGGTGTCTGTGTACTCGTTGAGAACGTAAGGTAAGGTTAGGTTCTAAACAATCGATTTGACATAGTAAAAGTTATATACGAGTATGAATTTCCTTGAAAATAGTATTAAAACGACTCACGAAATTGCATCCAGTTTATTTTGTGTATCCGTGTCTCCTAACTATGTAAGTAGTTAGGAGACACGTATGTATATAATGTATTTAATGAAGTATAGTATGACTTAAGTTCGGTATATAAACACGATATACTAGAATTCTTACAATATGCGTTCAAAGGTGATCCGATTTTGCATATTTAAGGTAAATTTGCATAGGTCTACCAACAAAATTTCATTTCTTTATTTACCTTTGTATATTTTCACTTTACTACATAATGATAGTTAAGGATTTTTTTAAATACCTACCTAAATTTTTGTTTTTACTAACAACTCAGCAACTCAGTGTACAGAACTTTATCCCGAAATAGAGGCCACGTTCTCACGAACTTAAGAACAGAGCCAAATTTTATCACGTATTAGTCGTCAAATAAGAGGTTCACAAATAAATGAATATAAAAAAGAAATCGAGCTAAAACTATATCATTAAAACATTGAATTACTGGCCAAATACATATATCACACATAATTTTTCTAACAGATATCATGTATAGTATTATTTGTTTAAATCTTAAAGTTGATAATCTTAACCTCCCGAAATATAGGTTATTTACCTTAATCAGTTGCTTTGCGTGTTAAATTACAATCTTGTATTTTAAAACACATCCGTTTCTATTTACAACTAACGATAAAACAATTTGCATATTCCTCATCTACACAACTATGTTATTTCCTAAATAGATTGAACAAAACAGATTACAGTCACAGATTTGACTGTACTTTTTGTGTGGTAGAAATTTGATGACACAATTTGATGACACAAATCTGTCACAAATTTCGACCGGGTTGGTACCACCGTGCACTATGCGAAAAACCCTCCATAGTAATCCAATCTCGGTTGGATTGCGTTCAGGGGTCAGCAAGTGCATAGCCGGGCAGGGGGGATTGTGGTCGCAGCACTAGCGGGACCAGTGGGTATTGGCGTAGTCTAGTGGGGGGTGGCGCGGGGCGACGCGCCGAACAGGGAGACCTGTAGAAACGGTGGTGCCGCTGGCCGCCCGCGGCATAGTACAGGGGCCCAACCGGGACTAACCAGCCTGGGAGGCTGCCCCACCAGGTCGCGCATAATCCCGATATGGCTCGTCGTGCCGGTTGGTGACCGGAGGGAGCCCGGCGACCATACTCGGGGGGGTACGGGGGCCCTTCCGTTCGGCGTGTCGGCTCTCGCCGTTCCTCACATTCATAGACAAAACCAATCACCCGCGATTTGTCACGCGGTGCTGCGACGATAGTCCCCTTTTTTCACGCCTTCCCTTACCTCCTCCTTATGGCAGCGCAAAATAGAATACTGGGCTACACAGCGGCAAGACATTCTCCCACGGGCTCGCTATTTGAGGTGGAGTCCACGAACATCTGTGGGCTCCATACAAACCTCAACGCCGTCCACCAACACCTGGAGACGGCAAAACCAGCACTGCTATTTCTTACGGAGACACAAATACGCCGCCCTGACGACACGACCTACTTGCTCTACCCCGGCTATGTCCTCGAGGAGAATTTCCGTGCAAAAGCCGGGGTGTGCGTGTTTGTTAGGGCGGATGTTTGTTGTCGCCGTTTGCGCTGCCTAGAGGACCCATCCTTCTCCACCCTTTGGGTACACATAGACCATGGTTCTACGAGTCAGATCTATGTGTGCCTCTACCGCTCCCATACAGGAGATGCCGAGACAACTCGACTCTTCGAATACCTGAGTCAGGCGGCAGATGATGCGCAGGAGCGGTTTCCGAACGCTGAGCTGGTGTTTTTGGGGGATTTGCCACCACCATGAGATCTGGTTGGGTTCCTCTAAAACAACCCATGCGGGAAGAGCCGCCCATGCATTTGCTCTGGCGCATGGCCTGACCCAACTGGTACACGAATTTACTAGAAAACCAAAAAGGTCGGACCATGAGCCCTCTCTGCTGGACCTTCTGCTGACGAGTCGCCCGGACCAGTACAGTGTTTCGGTGAGTGCCGCTTTAGGCGGATCCGACTATAGTCTGGTCCGTTCCAAGGTGCCCATTAAAGCGCCACCACGACCCGTACAGGGGAAACGGCGTCTCTGGCACTACTCGTAAGCAGACTGGGATGGATTGCGTGACTATTTTGCATCCATCCCGTGGGTTGAACGCTGCTTTGAAGGTAATAACCCATCTGAGGGCGCAACTGCTGTCGCTGGTGAGATCAGTCTGGGCATGGAATATTATATCCCCTACACTGATGTCGCCGGTGCCCGCAGAGCCCGCCCCTGGTTCGGGCGCGAGTGCGCGGAGGCTGTTAATCATAAACAGTCCGCGTACCGCGCTTGGGTGAGGGCGCGCGCTATGTGCGATCCTAACGTGGGCCACTTCAAGGCGGCGTACAATAGAGCCACAAAGGTCTGCAAGAGGGCTTATATCAGAGCGGATGCCCAGCGCATAGCGCGGCTTGGTCAGGAACTAGTAGCGCATCCCACGGGCAGCCGTGGCTACTGGCGACTGGCCAAAGCCGTGCAAGCCAACTTCTGCCAGCCTTCGCTGCCACCGCTGCGCAACCCCGATGGATCCCTGGCCCATGAGTCGCAAGAGAAATCAAATTTGCTGGCTAATCTCTTTGCGGCCAACTCCCGAATCGATGATTGTGGCATGCAGCCACCGACACTACCGATCAGTGACCATGCAATGCCTGATATTCGTATCAGGCAACGCGATGTCCGTGCAGTGCTGCAGTCACTCGATGTCCGGAAAGCCGGTGGTCCGGACGGTATTCCGGCAGTGGTTCTACAAAAATGTGCAGCGGAGTTGTCTCCAATGCTTGCGCGGCTGTACCAGCTGTCCTACAACTCGGGTACAGTGCCTTCGGCTTGGAAGGAGGCGAATGTACAGCCGATCCCCAAGAAAGGGGATCGCTCAGACCCGACTAACTATCGACCCATAGCCATCACCTCAGTGCTGTGCAAGGTGTTCGAGCACATAATTAACAAACAGCTCATGCGTCACCTTGAAGATCACTCCCTAATTAATGACCGGCAATATGGCTTCAGGCCGAAACGGTCAACGGGTGATCTTCTGGCGTATGTTACCCATCTTTGGGGTGAGGCTATGGACAAGCACGGCGAGTCATTGGCAATTAGCCTTGACATCGCCAAAGCTTTCGATAGAGTTTGGCACAAGTCGCTTCTTTCCAAGTTACCAGCCTTTGGTCTGCCTCCTAGACTGTGCGACTGGGTTGCCGGCTTCTTGCAGGAGCGCCGTATTCGCGTCCTTTGTGATGGACGAGCCTCGGAGTTCTTGCAGGTAAATGCTGGTGTGCCGCAGGGGTCCGTCCTGTCCCCTACTCTCTTTCTTCTGCATATCAATGACATGCTGTCTACCGGCAGCATTCATTGCTATGCAGATGATAGCACTTTGCACGGGAGTTATCATGGACGTCCTGCGGATAAGCAGTCGGATATCGCAGATAAAAGGCAGCTTCTTGTCACTGAGCTTGACCGGATCCTGAACAATATTTCCCAATGGGGCTCTGAGAACCTGGTCGAGTTCAATGCCAAGAAGACACAGGCATGTGCGTTCACAGCAAAGGTATCTTCTTTCCTTCCCCTTCCCACTCTTCAGAGCACTCCACTGCCACTGCAGGACAACCTGACTATCCTCGGTATGGATGTTCGCTGCAAACTTAATAACAAAAACTACATCGAGAGTATCATCAAAACAGCCTCGCGTAAACTCGGAGTTTTGAACAGAGTGAGACGGTTTTTCACGCCGGAGCAGCGGTGTCTTCTATACAAGAGCCAAATTCGGTCCTGCGTGGAATACTGCTCGCATCTCTGGGATGGCTCCGCAAAGTACTTATTAGATGCTCTCGACAGGTTGCAGCGACGTGCGGTCCGCATTATTGGGAATCTCGAGGTCACAAGCACCCTTGAGCCTTTACAGATGCGTAGAGATGTTGCATCCTTGGCAGTATTTTACCGTCTCTACCATGGTGAATGTTCTGATGAGCTCTTCCAACTGGTCCCGCCCTCTCCTTTCCTACATAGGACAACACGAGCAGGGCTTAGATGTCACCCGTATACGGTGCAGAATATTCCCTCAAGAACCAAGCGGTTTGGTGACTCCTTTCTTTGTCGCACCATTAAGACCTGGAAATCCTTGCCAGCTCACGTGTTTCCTTCTTCCTACAGTCCCGGGTCCTTTAAGCGGGGCGTGAAAAAGCATCTGATGAGGCCGTCAAGCTGAGTGCCACCATTGTTAACATGGTACGTGTTTGTAATGGTGACCCTCTTTTCTGAGACTTTGCCTTCAGCTTACCATCAGGCGAGGTGAAGTCAAATTGACGTGTCCTATATAAAAAAAAAACAGTCATTAAAAATTTATTACTAATTTTTTGAGTTTGCCAGTGGCGATTTCTTTCGGACTGCGTTTCCGTTGAGACAAAGACAAGTGGGTCATCACAATGGCTGTAACGAGTACTCATATAGACAATTTTACACAAGACGTAGGTATATTACGTGCATCGGTCCGCTGCCTGACTTCAGACGAAAAGCATTCTCAGATCCGTCTTAAGACTAGTTAAAAATATCTCTTAAACTTGTGTGGTGGTGTAAACGCTCAAGTGATTTTCGTTCATAAAACTCTAGTCAAATCTGTAAACTATTTTCAAATCTTATGACTGAATATTATTCTACAATAGGGACTTTAGAACTACAAACAAACATACTTCAGTGTTTATACTGTACATGAACTTGAATATGTTTCGCACAAATTCGTATGATTGAGATCGTTGCCGTCTTCACGACGTGAGTACCATGGATCACGATTCACAACACGACACACAGATTTATTACGCATTTTGGTTTCTTATCAATATTGGGAATAACTGACAGCATTCTGATTTAAACCTCGCTCCGCCATATACCGCGGTTTGCATGTGTTTGATGGTTGATTTGAACCATCGAGACAGGAAATTGAAAGTTATACGATAACGTACGATAAATTGTTAAAACGATGCTTATTTACATTTTGTGTCAAAATAGTAAAGGTCAGTTAGTACCAATATTAATGTCAAAATGTTGTTACATATTTTTCCAAAAAGGTAGGTCTGCATCGCAAATAAACACATCTATCTAGTGAAATTTTACGTTAATTCCAGTTACATCCAAAGCATGTACATACTTTGAAGCTCGATTATGTTTCTCTTGATTTGGTCTTTCTTGGTTTTTCCTGAAAGCCTGCGCCAGGTCCTCCTCCGATATAATTAGCTTAATTGATTCAGTAGATGCTAAGTTCCTTGTTATATACGTTACCATAGTTAAAGCCACGGCACAGCCAATAAAAATATATCCATTTCAGTATTCATGTCAATGGCATCAGAACTCCAGTAGCCTAATAAAACCATAATATAATAAACAAAGCCATATTCTTTTTTCAGTCTGTTTTGAATTCCGCAATTCAGCAGGGGTCATAAACAATTTTCCGCGGGTTATATTCTTGCTGAGCAGACCGCACCGTCATAAATTCAGCCTTTACTTGCCGACACCCAGCGCTATAAAATATTCAATTTATTGTCAAACCCGTCACCAACAAAACCATACACGACACTTTAAAATCCTATCGTAGAAAGTATACAACCAGAAATAGATTAATTAATTCAATTCATTTAGTCGTTTGCGTGTAGTCTGGGAAACAGAAGATAGTAAAATCAAATAACTAGAATATTATTAGTACAAACACATTCCGCCATAAAGTTGGCATGCAAACAAAGGTAATTATACAAAGCAAACAATTATAACAATCATAATATTACAGTCTGCAACATCCAGCGTCTATTACAATGTTTTTTCTGAAGAGTTTGTTACACATATGTACGGTATTGTAAGTGGTGTGATAATATTTCTTTATTATACAATATTCATGAAATTCAGAATCCGTCTCTGCAAGTCATAGTAACTTATTCCAGAGATAAAAGTAGCCTGTCAGCCCGTGTATATGCTATCATCTATCCCTGTACTAAATTCCACCCTGATTCGTTCAGCCCTTTGATCGTAATTGATATCCAAACATCATCACACACTCTTTTTTTTTATAGGACACATCAATTTGACTTCACCTCGCCTGATGGCAAGCTGAAGGCAGTCTCAGGAAAGAGGGTCATCATTACAAACACGTAACATATTAACAAGGGTTGCACTCAGCTTGACGGAATCATCAGATGCTTTTTCACGCCCCGCTTGAAGGGCCCAGCCCCTCTAGACAAGTGGCAATTCGCTAGCAGGCGTTTGATGGAATAGAATGACGATTGTATAGGATTTGACGTATTTGACATGCGTTAACGACTGTCATTTACGTCAAATCCCATACATTCGTCATTCTATTCCATCAAACGCCGGCTAGCGAATTGCCACTTGTCTAGAGGGGCAGGACTATAAGAAGAAGGCAACACGTGAGCTGGCAAGGACTTCCAGGTCTTAATGGTGCGGCAAAGGAAAGAGTTACCGAACCGCTTGGTTCTTGAAGAAATATTCTACACCGTATGCGAGTGACGTCACCGCTGGACCGGACCACTGGCTTGCGGACATTGAGTGATAGCAGTACTGCACGGACATCGCGATGCCCGGTATTCATATCAGGCATTGCTAGGTCACTGATGGACAGTGTCGGTAGTTGCATACCACAATCATCGATTCGGGGGGTTGGCCGCAAAGCGATTAACCAGCAAATTTGCTTCCTCTTGTGGCTCATGGGCCAGAGATCCACCGTGTTTGCGCAGCGGGGGCAGTGAAGGCTGGAAGAAGTTGTCTTGCACGACTTAAGTCAGTCGTCAGTAGCCACGGCTGCCCGTAGGATGCACCACTAGCTCTTGCCCAAGCCGTACTATGCGCTGGCCCGCTCTGACGTAAGCCCTCTTGCAGACCTTCTCTGAGGAGACATCTAAGCTCATGGATAACAGGAGAAAGTGTATTGGAATTTTCTTGGATATATCCAAAGCATTCGACTCGGTTTCTGTTCCAATACTTTTGTCAAAACTTGAACGTATAGGAGTACGTGGGCTTCCACTTGAAATATTCACAAGCTATCTAACAAATAGACATCAGCATGTTAAGATAGGCGAAGTGGTGAGTGAAAGGTGTAAAATTGAATACGGAGTACCCCAAGGGAGTATTCTGGGGCCCACGTTATTCCTAATTTATATCAATGACTTGTGTTCCCTTCGGCTCACTAATTGCTCGTTGTTTACTTACGCTGATGATACAGCTCTATTGGTGCATGGGAGAGACTGGAGTGAGGCGGAACAATCTGCTCAGGTGGCAATGGATGTGGTTGTAGACTGGCTCGCCGGTAACATATTAACATTAAATACTAATAAGACGAAAATAGTAACCTTTTCCATTAGCAACCCCACTCAGCCAACGACATTGGTTGCTATAAGGGCTCACTCTTGCTTGGAGCCCCAATTTTGCACTTGTCCTGCACTACAAATTACACCTCAAGTAAAATATTTGGGAGTACTAATTGATTGCCACCTTAAGTGGTATGCACACGTTGACAATTTGGTGAGCAGAATAAGGAAATTAATTTATGTCTTTAAGACAATACGCTGGTCAATGGACACCGATACGCTAATGTCTGTGTACTGCTCACTGTGCCAGTCACTGATCATGTACTGTCTCCCAGTGTGGGGTGGTGCTCGCAAGACCAAATTACTTAAACTAGAAAGGGCTCAAAGGGCAGTCTTGAAAGTAATGTTCTGCAAGCCTTTTCGGTACCCCACAGAGGAGCTATATAGACTATGTCAGGTTCTCACAGTAAGAAAACTGTTTGTGCTCCTTAGTATATTGAGACAACATCATGCACCAAAAGAAATCTCTAATAGGCGTAGAGCCGATATTGTATTTCCACCTTCTATAATCCACAGTTCTTTTATCAAGTGTCAATTCAACTACTTAAGTACTAGGTTGTACAATTACCTGAACAAATTACTTCATATAAATAAACTTACCTTTTACGAATGTAAAAAGCGAGTAAAAGCATGGCTGATGGATCAGACTTACGACGGTATCGAAACACTAGTTCCTACTTAAGTAAACACATCTTCAACAAATACTATGTCAATTTCTATGTAAATGACTATGTAAATTTAATCATTGAAAATAATCGTATACCTAGTTATCAATTTTGATAAAAAAATAATAATAATAAAAATAACCTAATTGTTATTTCAATTGTATTAACGACTAACTATTCAAGTGATAACTAGTCTCAGACACTTTGAAGTTCACAGTCACCTTTTTATACATATTAAATAGGAGGGACACTGATTCCCAAGTCACAGGCGTTTGCCTAGTTTGGGAACCAGGATACCCAAAAGCAAAATAAAAGAGATTGTCGCAATTTTCAATTACTGTATTATATAATGTATCTACCTATGTAATCATTTGTATCCATATTGTTGTAAATTGTTGTTGCTGAATAAGGTATCCCGGAAAGATTGCAACAAAAACTGCGCAATTTGTTTAATCAATTGAAGAATCTTTAAAACAACATTAGCGAGACTCCTTGAATAACTAAAGCTAGACTTAGAGATAATAGTTTTTTCAATAAGCGTATGAAATAATTGCGTAGTTTTATAAGCTGTATTAAAAGGTATGTAAAAGAATGTTTAAAAAAAAAAAAGACCACTATGGCTCTGTTGTATGTATGTGTCAACAGCCTCTGCGCACTCACGCCAGAACTAAGGGCGCGCTCTGCGAATACCGGCGACATCAGTGTCGGGGATTTTATATTCCATGCCCAGACTGATCTCACCGACGACAACAGTTGCACTCTCAGATGGGTTCTTATAGTCACGCAGTCATTATAAGGGTCGTGGGGGTGCTATAATATGCACGCTGCTATGGACCAGACTATGGTTGGAGTTGCCCAAAGCGGCATTTACCGAGACTCTGTACTGGTCCAGGTGACTCGTCAACAGAAGGTCTAGCAGTGAGGGCTCTAGGCCCGACCTTCTGGGTATTCTAGTGAGCTTGTGTACCAGTTGGGCCATGCACCAGAGCAAGTGCATGGACGGATGAGACTTTCTATATGAGAGCGGTAGAGGTACATATGGATCTGACTCATAGAACTATGGTCTATTTGAACCCAAAGGATGGAGAATGGTGGGTCCTCTAGGCAGTGCAAACGGCCGCCCTAACAACCACGCACACCCCGGCTTTTGCGTGGAAATTAACCGTGATGACGTAGCCGGGATTGAGCAGACTCCACCTCAAATGGCGAGCGATTGTGGGAGAGTGTCTTGTCGCCGTGTAGCCCAATATCTGTTGTGCGGTGCCATAGGGAGGAGGTAGAGAATGCGTGAAAAAGAGGTGATTGTTGCCGCAGTACCGCGTGACAAAGCGCAAGAGATTGGTTTTGTCTATGAATGTGAGGCACGGCGAGAGCCGACACGCTGAACGGTAGGGCCCCCTTGCCCCGAGTATGGTCGCCGGCGGGACGAGCCATATTGGGATTATGCGTGACCTGGTGAGGCAGCCTCCCAGGGCGGTTGAGCCCCATGTACTATGCCGCGGGCGGCCAGTGGCTCCACCGTTTCTACAGGTCTTCCTGTTTGATGCGTCGCCCCGTGCCACCCTCCACTAGACCACGCTAAGATCTACTAGTCCCACTAGCAATGCGACCACTATCCCCCCTGCCCGGCTATGCACTTATTATATGGTTTTTTCTTTTTTATATAAAGAATATTAGCAACCGAAATTATCGAAATTACTAATATTCCCTCTAACCCCTCCAACTAAGCTAAATTGCTTGTGCTAGGAGTGGGTTCACGTCGGTAGTGTAATGGCCAGGATTCGAACCCGGGACCTCTCGATCGTAAGGCCGACTCCTTAACCACTAAGCTACCGAAGCTTCAAAATAACACCTTGATGCTGCCCTTGTTTATAGGTACTGATAATAATCAGGCCACGTCGATGAATGAGGTTTAGTAGCATAAAAAATAATGCTTACTTAAACAACTCAAAGGAAGCCCCGAAGAAATCTTTAGTAAGGAAACTAGGGTGAGAAGTGTACTCGTGTGCCCCTTAACAACCGAAGTGGCAATGCCTCGCTTATTTTTCTTTATGTGAGGTGTTTGCTGCTTCCGGTTAAGGTTTTGAATTACACAGTTACTTTGAGTGTTCCTTTTATTAGAAGGAGTCACTTTCTCTGTCACTGCAATCCTTCGGAGCACTTCATACGATCGCAGTAACAGTGACCTGGTATTATCAACACACAAAGTGAAATAAACGTCAAGCAATTTCTATTATGGTCGTGTTTAAAATAGCTGGCGCGTTATTTTGTCGCGCTTCAAATAGAGCCAAACGCACTTATTGTTTTTCTTAACAATGTAGCAACTTTTGAGCAAAGTAGATTATTTAGTCGTCAGTCTCTTTTTCTCAATAGTGACCAAATACTCTTTCCACAGCCAATAAGTCTTTCCTGGATTATGTTTAATATAAAAGACATAACCCAGGCAAGACATTATGGTTTTACTTAACAGCGACATAACCGATTCATTGAGCATTCGGCCATATGGTACCCAGCGGTGTACACGAAAAAATAAGTACGATGTTTCGAAAACATAAACAATTCATTGAAAATTTGTGGTGAAGATGTGATAGGATCACGAATTTACGTAAGCGATGTACGAAAGTTGTTAAGGATATCGATGCGGTATCGGAAAAAGTAGTAAAACCCAACGCTAACTTGAATAATATATGCGTGCGACGAAATATAAATCTCGTGTGACGAGCGCGGGAAGTGACGCTCGTAGGCGGCGAAGCTCGTAACTTGTGTCTCGAGTCGTACTACGAATGTAGCTGACGGACGCGTACGTAACGTATCGCTCGCACATTCTTCGCAATCGTAGTGATGTAGTAACACAAATTACAATACGATGGATTTACGAAATTAATAAATTAAATGTATAAACCTTATTTAAATTCTCTAAATGATTTCATTCTCGCTACTAATCTAAAATTTAGATTTATATCCCAAATCAGTTTCAATAATTGTGACCGTGAAATTTCTAGAATTGTAGTGAGATAAATTAGACAGTCATGTATTACGTATAATTAGTGTAACTTCTTTAAATACTAATATGTGATATGCAATCTACACAGATGCACACCTGAAGGTACAGATAGATAGCGGTATAGGTACAGGAAGATCATATATTAAAACCACAGGTTGCTAGTCACATTCAGTCTCACGCATCAGTCGACTTTTACGAGTTACCCGGGAAGATAAAATATATGCCACTGACGCATACTTTCGTTTTTATGAATCAGCAAAGAAACAACAAAACAGTCATTATCAGTTGTGTGAAAACAGAATGGTAATTGGCTGATCAAATATTATTTGAGTACAGGAAAAATCCTTGTCACAAATATTACGACAAATTTTATGTTGTACTTCTTTTGCTTCCTTTGACATTATTCACATGCTAGCTGTTGCCCGTGGCTCCACCAGCGGCTAATTCTGATCCCGTTCTCGTTACCGACGGGAACCTATTCTCGGGATAAAAATATAGCTTATCTTAGAGAGAGAAAAGAGAGAGTTGGCAACCTAATTGTTGTCTGGATTATATTTAATTAAATTTAGTACTTTGTATACAAACTTTACAACTAGTAGTCCGTAAGTTTTGCCAGTGAAACCGGCTTCGGGCACCGATAACACTGGTCATTTTCTTAAAACATCTTTGAAAGGAATCAAATTCCGGGCTTCCTAAATTTGTTCATTGTAAATTTTCCCGTGAACCGTTATGGCGCTACCATAAATATTTCTACATATAAAACGAGTAAAGGCTCATACTGATAATGACGTGCCGTTATTTGGTAGATAAAGCGAATATAACGTTCAGAGCGTGTGTACGACCCACAGAAAATTTGATCCCAAAGGTAAACTCTGATGCCTTGCTACGTATGAATAATTTAAACTTGCTATTCTGATAAATATTACGTTTCATCCTCTATCCTGTCGAGTTGTCTAGAATTTATTTATTATCCTACTGGAGCTAGTTGTGAAAACGACCATTGACTGCCACTTATACATACATACAACATACATATAATCACGCCTTTATCCCCGGAGGGTTAGGCAGAGGTGAATTAACACCACATTTCACAAATCTGTATGCGGTCCCAAGTAATAGGGGGTGAGCCTATTGCCGTATTCCGGGCACTATTGTTGACTCGAGCCATGCACCTGAGGCTGAGTCTGGGCTGTACATATCTGTCTAATGTTAAAGTTAATCAGCTCTATCCCTTAGTCGCCTTGTACAACACCACATGGGAAGAGAAGGAGTGGCCCAAATTCTACTCTGCCGGCACTGCCACTTATAAATATATTATATTGAGTAGGGTGACCTTTGAAAGTGAAGATAGGTCGGTAAGAATGTCTAGCGTTGTAATTATTTGTATCACTTCCTCTTCATCCTAGTGTTATCCCGGGGCCTCAAAAGCGACCTATTTTACTATTTTTATTTGGCGTTTTGAGTATCACGAGAGCGACGGTCATCACAACCCACAATTCAACAGCTTGTTATTAATCAGCTCCTGATTCCGTACCCAGTTGCAAGCTTATAGTCTCAATAGGAATAACAGTGTCTATTTACCATGAGGTGGAATAAGTACGTACATTCTACTTTTACGGTTATAAAAAAAAATATGGACACGTTTAATAACGTGAAACTTTGCTCTACTAATTAAGGTCATGTTTGCTTCTCCATCCTACTAAGCCGTTTACAAATTGACAATATTACCCCAATTTACTAGTGCCCAGCGCTCGGGCAATCTACACACCGTAATCGAGTACGTACTTATAGAACTCGTCAGACATGTAAAGTTCTATAATGACGGTCCCGGCTTAACTTTTAACTCAATATAGGTATATAAGTAGATCAATGGTTACAGTTTCGAAGTATCTCTAATGCGTATGTGACGGGTATCGAATTACGAAAAACACATTAGTTGTGCAAATCTGCACAGCCAACTTACTAAACATCCGTAAACACGACTATATAATATAAAAAGTCCCCTATTGTTATTTTGTCGCCTGAGCAGAACCTTAACCGCTGGTCCGAAAAACTTGAAATATTGGCCGTGTTGTTAACATTCACTAAAAAAAGGAGTTTTGGTAGTTTCGTTGCTAAGGAGGTACCATATCGGAATTAAAGTTCCTTGTCATATCTTATTTCAGACCCTCAGGAAAAAAATTACCAAAAATCCTTTCTTAGTGGATGTTAACAACATAAAAAGCATCTGTCGCCGCCAACTAGCTTAATCAAACGTTCAATTACCTGCCTAGGCAGTTAACTAAACGGCGCCATTCAATTAATGGCCTGAATGGTGTTCAGCCATTTAATTAAAAGGTTAGGCAAATAGCTTGGATCGATGACGTTTAACTACTTGCGTAGCCATTTAATTAAACAGTTAGAAAATTGACTTATTTCTGCATGGTTATAAAAAAATACAGCTACCACAATAAACTTATCACTAACTTTCTGTTAATACACCTCTGTCTACCCCTCGGGGATTCACAGATGTAAGTACATGTATGTATGTTATTTTTTATCTTATTTCGATCTGTATGTTGCGATTGGACTAAGCATTAGCCAGCCAGGTTATTAAATGATGTAATAAACGAAACGGCTGAATATCATTCAGGCCGTTAATTGAATGGCGCCGTTTAGTTAACCTAGCCAGTTAATTGGACGGCTGAGTAAGCTAGTTGGCGGCGACACATCAACAGCCAAAATTTCAAGTTTATAGGACCAGCGCTTAAGGCACTGCGTTGATGAATCATTCTATGGGAACAAGTAGCTGAAACTGTCTATATTTACTGGATTTTGTACGTAGGATGGTATCCAAAAAATATCTTAATTAAGATCTGGCAAACAGAACTGATGGCCTAACATCAGCTAAATCGATATCTTCGCAATATCATATTTAATTCTTAAATTTAAATTTAACGTGAGAACTATTATTAAATGAGACACAAATAGCTAAATTATACAATATGTGCAAAACAGAATATTAAAATAGACGGTTCTGCGACTAAGTTCTTTAAAAAATGAATAGCAAAGTAAATTAAATTACAAACTACCCTTAAATGATTCAACATTTATAAGTCAAGCTCTCGATAACTGATCATTTCAGAAGCTAATATAGGCTAATTCAAGTCTCTAAATACCTGTAGTAGTTAACGATATGTTACATAATGTTCGCTACCGACCTTTAAAAATGTTATAAAATATCTCCGTACGTATAACGTACAATAGCTCCTATATCATAACACATGTGAAAATATAGCAGGAAATTTTGTTACATATTTTTCGGTAGACAATTTTACGAGGACAGCGGCGTGTCATTACTTTCAGTCCACACACACGTGCTCCCATTTTGCATTGGTCCACAAATGCGGATTTGCTCACTCGGAGCGACGCAGGTGCGACGAATCTGTGGCCCGCTACGCTGACCTAGTGTCATGTGACCACATGTGACACATGAAATATCTGTGTAATATAAAATGGCAAATCGTGTGCAAAATATAAATATATAATAAAATAGTAACAGGGAAAATAGTTGCCTCAATAAATTTTGTATAAATATGAACTTCGACAAAGACACCAGTGACGGTCCTGTAGGTGTTTCAGAAAGAAGTTATAATATGTACATGATGGGCGTGTTATATTGTGGTCGAACAATCTTAGTATCAATAATTTTACTACATAATGAGCTAGCTACAATGTTCAGTAGTGAAGGAGGCATTTAACTGTTTACTAAGTCTGAAGAGATTAATGGTTTACGAGCGAATTTATGTTTATGACTTCTTCGTCTCCGTTTTATAAACACGAGACTATTGAAACCGCTGAAATTAAAGTAACCCAGGAATGTACGCAAGTAGCCACATAAAACCGGCTAACTAAACACGATTGTGTTTGCTAACTGAAATAGTAACTGTAACTAAACATTTGTACCAAGTACACTTAGCTAAAGTACTTTGATATAAAGTGATAATTAATTACTAATATCTAATATGATATATATTTTTTGTGCACAGTCATTTTTCATTGAAAAAAATGTGTTACATGTAATATCCAGTTAATATCGTACTGATATTTTTTAATTGTTTACTTTTTGTCACTAATATACGTGTAGTATGAAATCACCAAACGTCATTTTCCTGACTGATCGTTTCCTATTTTGTTTAGGTATCATTTTTTTTTATATAGGACACGTCAATTTGACTTTACTTCGCTTGATGGTAAGCTGAAGGAAAAGTCTCAGGAAAGAGGGCCACCATTATATACACGTGCCATGTTAGCTAAATAAAGTAATAATACGGATGAGATCGGTATAGAATTACATTTCTGCCGAGTTATTGTTTTTCCGTAGACTAGATAGATAAATATTAAATGAAGACTAAAATTTTCCTGCTCCGGTTGAAGTGTCCACGCGGACAAACACATACATACAATAAAATTTATTTTATAACATCAATTTGTCCCAAATGAGCAAATTCCTACTTACGGCCAAAAACGCACAAAGCAAGTACATATTTAGACGTACACTCCACTCCACATACTGGTGAAACAATTTTGTTGATAGCTTCCTGCCCCAAACTGTGGGTTTTTCATAAGTGCTATGAAGATTTAACGACCGGTCTCCGTTTTCCTCAGCCTCGGTACTGAGGGACTGTCGAACGATCATAAACACATAATGCTCTCAAGATAGTCCTTATAGTAAGGTAACCGTTAAATCTGTTAAGTATGATACTTTTAGTGTACGAAAATTTGTAACTTCAAAATATAATTACTGTCCATCCGTGTGCTTGTCTACCACCTCAGTGGTATAAAACAAAAATAATTCACTGAGTGTGGGTTCAATATTATGAGACGTTTTGAGATTTGAACATTCTGCAATGTGTAGTTCTTGAAGCGTAGATTTTTTTAAGCTATTACATAGCTTCTATCGAGGGCCTTGAGCGCGGGGACCGATTCCAGAAATTCCGTAACGAAAAAACCTCACGCTCGTTTCTTTTCGGCAGTCTTCGACACGGTGTTCGTGTGCGTGCAACTAGCCGTATTGTACGACTCTACGAAGCTCGCACGAATCGAGACGAGCTGCTCCGAAATCGGACGAATACATAAGCAGCTGTATATGAGAAAGTATATAGGTGTATAGGTATTTATGTACAACAGTGAATAGCTGTACTTGTAAAATTAGTCGATAATCACTTCTTAATATCGTTATTTTTTTTAAATGAATAATTTTATTTTGGTGTGTCATTACACTATTTATACCTAATTGTTTATACCTATTATTTATACCTAGATATTTTCGTTTTATAGAGAAGAAAAGCGTAAAGAGCTAAAAAGAAAAAAAACTAATGCACGTCAAAGGGCATATTATCATAATTGCATAAGTTGATACAAAATGCTATGCAATAGCTTTACCGCGGCAGTCCCCGAGTGCCACACGTCTTTTTTTTTTTTTCACGTGGACGTTTTGACATTCTGCTCTTTTGTGATATGGACGTAGTATGGACGTTAAAAATTCGTGTCTATGTTATTGAATAAAGAAAGAAGAATGAAAATGCATTTATTATGCTATTTGAAAGATTTGAGACTAATTAATATTAAGTTATTTACATCTCATGTGGTTTATAGTTTATGTCCATTAAAATGAAATTATAATTTGAAATAATACTATTTTTAACGGATTCCATCGCAATTAAGGTATTTATTGTAGTGTTACCTAATCTTCCCTTAGTCATAAAGTCAAACTGTACATCTTCCTTTATCTCTCTAACACTAGGAAGAGGCCACAGTCCACAGTAAAAGTAATAGCAGCATGAGAAGATTTTGATTTTGATTGTGATTAGGTATATCCATGCACTTGTCAACGCTAAGAATTTCTCGAAATATTATCGACATATATTTTAAAGAGAAATATCATAGGTCAGTGAATTGTTTATTAATCATTGTAGCAAATAGCAATGTTTTACTTCAGTACTGAGTAAACATATACAGTTCAATGGTCCGGAAAAGTTCGATTAGTTTCGGGCCCGGGGACCTTTACGGTGTCTTGGGCTTTACGAAACAGATACGTGATAACAACGGCAAATCTTTAGTCAGTACAAATCTCCATAGATGTAAGGTTATTTAGATTGGATCTCATTTATAAAAAAAAATCATCTATTAAACTGAGCTTTCAAGTTTATACCCGACTTTAAAAGGGAGGAGGTTATATACATTTTTCGATAAATAGAACATTCATCGATAATGTATGTATAGACTGCGCGGGAATAGAATCCGTCACCTGTAACTTATAGTCTACAGAGGCTGTTAATGCTTATTGCATTTTAGTCACGACCTCATAACATGTTAAGAGAATAAACTTAAGATAACGATCGTGCATCCCAATGAGAGACTTCTAATTCAAGTGAAAGCCGTAATTAATTCTACCTAATCCTGTTGGATGCGGGGTGGCAGCATCCTTGAATTTGACACTATTTCTCTAACCAATATTAACTTGTTGGGCGCCAAACTTTGAATAATCATAGCTATATAAGTCTTCAGGCTTTCACGGCCGGCGTTGCATGTAGAATATACTGCTTCCGGGCTGATTGGCCGTGGTCCATGTGAAACTTGCGTTCCAGACGTTTCGTCGATCACTGCGGTCGACATCTTCAGTGGCGCAGGGCCGGGCGACGACAACTTCGGAGACTTTGCCTCGCCGGCGGCTGACGTGCGACTGGCGCGATGCCTTGAATCACGGCTGTATTTATAGGCACGGTCGGAGCGGGGAATCGACTCACTCGATTCTGATTGGCCAAGCGCTGTGGCGCGGACGTACTCGATCCTGATTCGTCGCCCGGCCCTGCGCCACTGAAGATGTCGACCGCAGTGATCGACGAAACGTCTGGAACGCAAGTTTCACATGGACCACGGCCAATCAGCCCGGAAGCAGTATATTCTACAAATCATAGCTATATTAATTTTTATGCAATGTTTTTTTTTCTTCATACACATTGATATTATAGTCGTTTCCTAGCGAACGGTTTCGGCTACAATTTAGATAGCAAAATCGGCTGGAAGTATTAATTTGGAGAAAAAATTTATAATGTAAGGAAATTTTGTATACGTGAAAGATGTATGAAAGGAAAAATTCTTTTAGGCGATTTTGCTATCAAAACTGTACCCAAAATCTTTCGCTCGGAAACAGCTATAAATTTACCCGATATATTATTTTCAACCAATATATAATAATAAATAATTATGTCATTCACATCCATTTCCCGTTCGTGAAATTAAAAACCCAGCTAAGTAGATACACCAGCTCGAACTTGGAGAAAATGTCGTCACCTACGTCATTATTCTAATGCAATAGAACCAGCCCAAATACAAAAAGCAATCTGTATTTTCTTTTCTTTTTCTCTAGAAATGCTAAAAAGTACAACAAAGTTTTACATAAAGAAAAGAAAAATATTGCCTCTTTCTTTAGAAGGACCGGTCGTTTCACTCAATTAATGTGTTAATGTCACTGTAAGCTGGAAGTTGTTTCCCTCGACCCCGTAGTCACTAGAGAATTCGTTCAACTAAACGGGGACTCAAGCTTTATATTCCTCATGAATTTCATTGAATAAAACGAGACAATGCAGTTTACCGCAGTTTGACATTATCACAGTTTTTGCTTACGGCCATAACTGGTTAATGCCCCAATTTCAACTCCTTTTTCTGCATCCAATGGTTGATTGCCTGAAACTCCTGAAAGCTATTTCGAATTTTCAATGTTAATGCATTGTTTATGTTACATTTATTTCATTATTGATGAACAATAAAGAGATATATATACTACTACATAGCTGTAACGAAATTCACTCTAAAAATAGTGTTTAGTAACCGCTTATTTTGCAGCTGTATTGTTAGCTATGATCATTTTACACGACAGCTTTATTTAGATAAAAATGTCTATTCAGTCACTCATACAACACCTTCCCAAAGCTCTTCCGTAAAGGAAACCTTGAAAGGCATCCCGAATATAATAACTTATAAAATGTATGAGGCTTCAGGTTCACATTTAACCTTAGTGTAAGGATTGCAAAGGGGTTGGGATATATAGGAAGCAACGCTATTACCGGCCGTGGCACCCGCATATTGGAGAGGGTTATTTACGATACTATATATCACGTTTTCCTTTAAAACTGCTCCAAATTGTTGCTTCTACAATATTTTACCTGCGGCATTGATATTATCATTATCTTTATTCTATCATGTTTTATGTATCCGTATGATAGTAATTTCGAAAGTACAGAGTCATACCTAGCGTTTAGTAACTTGATTTTGCAGAATTAGCAGTGATTGGATTCGAAAGTGTAAGGAGGAAATATATCAATCTACCCAGATTGATATATTTCCTTCTAAAATCTTTTTCACCGTTTACCGCCGATTCTCCAGTTTCTCATGATGCTTGCAACAGCACCTAAATATCGGAAACTCGAAACAATACAATATGATAAATACTTCTAATAATAATTTGAGTGACCATGATAGTTTAAATACCACTTCCCAAACTTAGTCTACCGATGTTTCTCGCACACCATACGCCAAAAATCACCAAAATATTAGATTTATTACCAACTACATAATTTAAAAAAAAAACACATACATACCCGAAACTTGGGTAAATTGTTCTAATCTCGCCAATTTAAAAAGTTTACAAAAATTTCCTGTTATTTTTATAAGGCTAAAAGTTAAGATATACCTTTCAATTTAAACAGCAGCGCAGGCGTAGTAGAGCTTTATAAATTAAATTACCTTGAATTACTCTAAAGAGAGTTTCTCCATTTCATGTATCCTAACTGACCCTTAGTAGCAATGTTTAAAGTTAAACATGACAGGTATATATTTATTAATTAGTCAATATTCATATGCATAATTTGTTTGGTATTAGGTACAATTAAAAATGTCCAAGTAAAAATGTTTATCCGCATTCAAGAACCTGTTTAGAGTGTTTAGGATCGAGATGGCACTGTGTTATATGTCGCAGAATATTTATGTATTACGAATATGTACTAGCTGGTCACCAGGATTGTAACTATTCCCAAAGATTATCCAATACTTTCGTTCAAATAAACTTTGTCCTGACAGATACGAACACAAGAACACGACTTTAATAAAGCAATTTATTTAGGCACTAGTTAGGTGTACCTAGTACTAATAAATTGGTTTACTATATATAATAGTCTCACTAAACTAAATACATTATTTTCCGTTGTATTTTCAGCATTTTCAAAAATTATTAACTAGTTATACGCCTATTTTGTACAAAAAACTTTATAACTGTGACGGAAATTTGTCATACAACAAAAATAAATTTCTTGGAATTCGTTGAAAAAATAAAGTATTGTTAGAACTTCAGGCCTGGCATGCAAACTTTCCTCGCCGTATTAATCACACAAAGATGTTTGTAAAAATGTACATTTGACTTTGAAACCTAGACTAAACTAAGAAAGCTCCATTTATTGTAGCGCCGCAATTCCTGGGTACACCGCTTACCATTTCCTCGAGTATCGGGATCCTAGGCGTCGACTTCTCAAACGACGTCCAGTACCGCAGCCATTTGGAGGACAAGGCCAGGCTGAAATCTAAGAAACTTGGAGTGCTTAACAGAGCGTAGCAACACTTCACTGCGGGGCAACGACTCCTTCTTTATAAGGCACAAATTCGACCCTATATGGAGTACGGCTGTCAGCTTTTTGACGAAGCTCCTGCATACCAGCTTGACCCCTTTGAGGCTCGTCGACAATCCCATACTCGCAGGCGATGTGGAACCTCTCAGCCTCAGGAGGGACTTTGCCTACCGCCTATACAATGGTTTGTGCAGATGAATTGTTTGACATGATGCCGACAGCTACTATCTATCACCGCACCGGTCGCCATAGATAGGGAGTTCATCCTCACACATTGCGACCAGAAATGGTGCGAACCGTGCGGTACGAAAGGAACTTCATCCCACGCACGCTCAAGCTGTGGAACGAGCTCCCTGCTGTGGTTTTCCCAAGCGACTACAATATGGGGTTCTTCAAGAAGGGCATTAGAAGGTTTCTTTCGGGTCGGCAGCGCGAGTGCGACGCCCCTGGTGTTGCACACGTCCATAAGCCACGCTAACCACTTTCCATCAGGTGGGCCGTGCTTGTCTGCCACCTAAGTGGTATTAAAAAAAAATACATTCTTAAATAATTCTTCTTCTTCATCCTAGCGTTAATCCCAGCCACATCCGAAGCTTTCACCCCAAAGTCTGGGGTTTCGCTATTTGCAGCGTCTAACTACGACTTTAGCTGATCTTCGATATTTAAAAAATAAATTCTAAAATAATTAACAAGCAATAATCTAAAAATAAACAAGTTAAACTGATGTCCCTCTCCATTAATCTCATTTGAGCGTGATTGGTGCTCCAACCGGCTGTGAATGATTTTCAACGGTTTGCTGAATTTCGCTCGGGATTAGTTCCCTGACCAGTTTTTCTGCAAATGTTAATGTCTTCATTTAGATGTGGATATCGTTTTCCGATATCGGTGGACAAACGGTCCGGTTGTTGCGTCACCATTGGAAACACATTCAACTCGTACCGGCTTGGAATTAAAGCTTCAAAATAACTTCGGTATTACGTTGATACTAATATTTTTCCTTTTAAAGTTGGTGAGCTTAAACTGGTTGTGGCAGTAAAATTATTACACCACCCAGCACTTTGCATATCATAATATGGAATAGAAATGTTAAAGAAATTCCAAACTATTGTAAATAAATAAATATTGTAGGTCATTTTACACAGCGCTATCTAGACCTGAAGTAAGCATAGCTTAACTAGCTTGTGTTGGGTTTTAGAATGCTAATAAACTTTACTTAGATACATTTTTGTAAAAACATACATATTATACATAACCCATGCAAATATTCATATTCATGCAGACAAATATTCAAGCGCTAATCGAACCCACGCCCCCTGCGTAGTTGTCGAACGTTCTACAGTCTTCAGTTACGCCACAGAGGTTCCTGTATTCGTTTTTTTTAGCTTTATTTGAGTTTGTTCAAACCGCGACGGCCTCATGTGATACTTTTACTAATCCAGCCAAGAAAGAATAGCAGCATTCGCTAAAAGATTTATTTTCTTCTGAAAAATCCAGGTCAGGTGTTAACCCTTATTTTTCGTTGATCACTAAAGGGAAACTGTACACACCGGTGGTGTCAGATGCAGCCATAACACCCCACACGCTCAGCTCGTTATATCAAAATACGTTTGACTGCACTTTACTTAACTAGGACAGTCCCTCCATTCCATATCTGTAATTGATTTATGAACGGATTACAATCGAGCTATATTTTACCCGTAGGTAAATGTAGTTTGAGCTTCATTCTGTCCGCCGATTAGTTACTGTTTCGTACGTAAATAACTTAAGCCGATATTGGAAAGGTCATACTTATCTAGCAATTAGCAATAGTAACTATATTAGGAATGTATTATATATTCTAATTTGGGTTTATCTTTATCGGCTTGGAAGGACTACTACTATACAAGACTGTATAAACCATGCAAAAAGTACAAACAGTAATAAAAATAAATTATTAATAAATAAATAAATAAATATTCCACAACATTTCACACAACGCTATCTAGATCCATGGTAAGCATAGCTTAACTAGCTTGTGTTATGGAATCTAGAATGCGGATGAACATACTTAGGTACTTACATATAATATATAGAAACACCCAGACCAATGCAAATATACATATTCGTGCATACAAATATTTGCACTGCCTTATAGGAAGCCTTATAGCGAGCGGTACCTATTAATTTTCATCTGGTTTGAGATTTGCAAATGGGTACCGCCTCCTATAAAGCTTGTTTCGATCTTTTTAGCATCAGTCGGGTTTATTTATTTTTAATTATTTATTTTATTTTATAATTTTTAGTAATGACATATATAAGTATATATTTGTAATAGTCCTCTAAATCCCTTCATTTTGATACCTTACTCGATAAATTTGACTTTTTTTTTACTACATACATTTTGGCGTCAAAAAAACAACTTTGAATTAATTTTAAATGGCGTTGTGATGAGAAACCATTTACGTGATTCTATTTACGTCTCAACAAAGCCATTAGATAATATTAAGGCCATAACTCACACAATGAACAAATGCGGGTTGATAGACTTCACATAACTCCAGGAACTTTATGGAGAAGGAGAACTCGCAGACATACAGACTTCCGCACAATTTTCCCTTTAGTGATAAAGTATGCGATAATTATTTCGTATGACGAACGAAATACTCGTAAAGTTGTAATTCAAATGCAAATAAATGGTAGGTACAATAAAACTTCCATTTAATTCGAAATCCCCTTCCTTACAGGAGATCATAGATTATAATAAATAATAAATAAATATTCTACAACATTTCACACAACGATATCTAGATCCATGGTAAGCATAGCTTAACTAGCTTGTGTTATGGAATCTAGAATGTGGATAAACATACTTAGATACTTTTTTTTTTGTAAATACATACATATTATAAATAGAAACACCCAGACCAATGCAAATATACATAATATACATATTCATGCATACAAATATTTGCACTGAGCGGGGATCGAACCCGCGCCTCTTGCGTAGCGGCCGCGTTCACTACCGCTACGCCACGGAGGCATGAATAACTATTCACCAAATCTCTGCCGAAAATAATATGATGTTCACAATTCTAATCTTTATTCTATTAATCTATAAACACATTCCCAGTTTAGTACATACCCATTAAAAAAAAATTAATGTCACTAGGTAACATGTCCACCAGGGCGAACCAGAAGTACCTAACTAAACTAAGATACTTCTTGTTCGCCCCACTAAGCTTCCCCTTTAGTGTGCTAAGTTTACTACTTGTAGAGCAAATGAACATTTTACTTTGGGGCAACAAATGTGAATGTTATCCTAATCTTAGTGATGAACAGTCCATAATCAAATTCCAACCAGGTTTCCCTTCGTAATGTGGAGATCAACCCTTCAATATACGATACGGCTTTAACGTATTAAGGAAAAATTGTAGGCAACTACACATTGCCAATGGGACTACCATATTTGGAACATAAGTAGTTTTTGTATAGGTACATGGCCAGAACTATCTGACTAAGAACAGAAATGTAAATAAAGTTAATTTACAATTGCCAATGGAACTACCATATTTGGAACATAAGTAGTTTTTGTATAGGTACATGGCCAGAACTGTCTGACTAAGAACAGAAATGTAAATAAAGTTAATTTACAATAGCAAATGGTGAATATTTCAAAAAAGAGGGAAAGGACATGTTTCGGGTACAATTCATTGGCCAATAATTCCAAAGTGAATTGCCCAGGAAAAGTTAACTCGCGCTTGCGAAAAAGGATGTTACAAGTGAAAGCACAAGATGTATAACATACAGGCTTCGTTACTCGATCTAAAGTGGGAAGCTAACAAAAATTGTAAAGATAGGTACATACTTTTTTAAGTACGAACGAGCTAGCTCCAGAGAGTAAAAAATTACCCTCTCATTTAATATCAGCTTGAAGTGGCAGCGAAATGTTGCATTTTACACGCGTTAATAATAATAACAGAGAGCAATTTGTGCTATTTTCATTTTTTATTTTTTCTTTCTCCTCTGTAGGCTGTCATCGTGTGATTGGCATGATGGATGGATTGACGTGTGGTTTTTTAGTATTTAAGTTGTATGTAGGTACTATACTGGGCCGGCTTTCCGTTCTAATTGTAATGTAGCAAAACTTCGAAATTTTCGATATATGTAGTTATATACGATAGTTCTCTCTGAAATTTCATAAAATATTAATAAACAGGTATATCTGCTACATAATTTTAATATTCATGACGGTAAGGAATAAAACCCCTATCAGAAATGCGATTAAAGTCTAAGATCCCAAGCGGTGCGATCGCACCGCGAGTCTATTGTTTACCTATTGTGTCTATTATTTACTCACTTGACAGGTTAATTAAGTTTTCCTTCGAAGCTCTGAATATAAATGCACACGCAATGCTTTGTTTACCGCACCACATTTACTGCTATCGGTACAGTGATTACCATCATGGCCGGCTGACGGACTAATAACTGCACTGAAAGTAATTGCCATATTACTAATATATGCCTATAATTTATTACCTTAAAAACCTTACTTCGATACAAATCTTTACATATACTTTTCATTTGTAATATCTACCTCCCTAAATGCACACAGCCGGTTGCGTATATTCAAAAATGTCTGCAGCCTGATCGGCATTGTTCTATTTTTTTTTTACCTTGCTAAATCCACGCGGAGTCGGCGGCTGTGGTACACACACGAACTAACTAAAATGCACGCCGTCCTTGGGTCTTCGGTTGCTGGATGTGAGATGCCGGCCGACCCAGGGCCATCAAGCTGGCCCCCTTTGAATGTGCGGACAGTGTCCCCATCTAGCCCCCACGTATGGGAATGCCACGTTACGTATGCCTAAGATAGCATGTTTTTATTCACAGGTCGTGCGATTGAGCGCGTTTGCGCAGGTGCGGATGGTGCTGGTATGGTGTCGGCGGCGCGAGCTCTACTTGCGGCGGTTACAAGAGTCCTGCTGCTCGCAGATATGGTCGTCGTACGGCAACTTCTCCTCGCTAAGGATAAGGTTAACACTTAGATTAAGATGCCGAAACATGCGCTATATCCTTGATTACACTCCGAAATTCAGCGTTACAAATTATTAACGACGAGATAATTTCTCTGAAATTTACGGTTCTCATGTAACTCATAATCTCAACTATCTTACACTAGCTTCTTTGAATAAGTATCCACTTCGTTGATTACAACTGAAAGGTTACTTCATCCCGGTAAAAATAACCCTTTATCTAATGAAAATGTGATACCTAATCTTCGGGTGGGCGATAAATGTACGGAGTTATATGGAAATATCTATCTAACCCGAATTAGACGACCATTTTACCTCTGTTTCGAAACAAGGACATGACCTATTTGTCGCATAAAGGAGAACGGTAAATTCAAGTAGTACAATATGGTATTCTACAGAACCAATTGTCGTATCGCACGAGCGTTTAGATTCGGTAACGGTGAGTGAATTATTGGAAAGGTTTATACGCGTAATCATTTCGTCAAACCCTCCTAATAATAACATTGCCTTCTAGTCCTTTGTCTATTCAGGTCACGTATGAGAATAAAAACTTCTAAGGTTTTTGAAGGAGAAATGTTGTTACATGTAAATGGATTGATTAAGTTATTGCGGCTGCATATGTTATGCAGGTAGCACGATCTCTTGATCGGCTGGAGTCGGTGTCGAACTTCGCGGAGTTCGTCCGTGCTTTCACGGAGTTCGGCGGCGGCATGGTTGAGCTGGCTAGGCTGACAGCTGAGCGCCGAGCTGACCTACGTGACGAACGGAGAAGGGCGCAAGTAGCAGCGGCCAGAAATGTTCTCGAGCGTTCCACCCTTATGCTACTAACTTCCTCTAAGGTTAGTAGAACCATGTTCGTTTTTTTCATAAAACGTTTAATTAACTTTATACTTATTGGTAAGTTCCTAACCGGCTCTCTCTTAGGAAATAATTATTTATGTCGCAGGGTTACAGAGGGTACTTCTCTTTAACTTAGTATAATCTGGGCCAACCGGCCCTTCTGATTTTCTTAGCCCAGGACCTCCATACTTTGAAAGCCAGTTATCAGTTAGAACACTAACTTACCTGTACAGTCGATTTTATGGTCAATTTGAAATAATTCTAAAATTTCATATTCACATTTTCAAACTTCAAATACAAAACGTAAAACGAATATAACTTAACAGCGACGCACACGTCATTAATTGGTAAATCTTATTACGATCATGTTATGTGACATACTGAAATGAAAAAAAAAGCCGTAATAAAACACTTTGAAGTGCTGCTGGGACGTTATTAACACCAATGGAAGGCAATAAATTTTCAATCCGAGTATCCGGTGAGTCCCGTGGCTCCCGTAAATTAGCGATGTCGCTTGGCCAGTGTTCCACCTATCAATTATTTAGGCGTCCAACGCAATTCGGGACCACAATGCTATGTTTGTGCCACAGATGTTCACGGATGCTCATTTATCATACAATTTTACAATCAAAGCTGGATAATATAAATACCAGTCCCAAATTCCTAAGTTGCGGAACTATTGCCAGATTAGTTAGCATGCCGGGCTATTATCAAGATTAGACTACGCCAACACGAACGTTTTATGTAATACTATTCTACTTGACTGTATAATTCTGCGGCATGTTACTGTTATTGTTCATATAGTCACTCTAGCTTTTGCCTGCGGCTCTGCCCACGTGGATGTCCTTTCTCAAGGGGTAGATTAGCTACCCCTACACGAAAATTCATCAAAATCGGTTCAGTGACTTAGACGTGAAAAACAGACGACACACACTTTTTCATTTATAATATTAGTATAGATATCTTAGTTTATGTTTAACTTATCAGAGAAATTCTTCTTGGCAAATTGATAATAGTTAAATGGAAAAAGGACTTACGCAAGAAAATTTCGTATTTTATACCGACGTCAACACCCAATATTTCAAGTTAGTAGCCTCAGCAGTTTTGGCACGTGCCTGGAGACTATACATTCTAATAGTGGCAGTAGTAGCTATGGGATAGTATCTACAACAAAACCTCGCAACTGATCCAAAACATGGCAGTCAAAACGATCTGCTCTGAACAAACACAGAGGATGCAATAGAAACTGACACGATCTTATATCATGGTATGTCGTAGCAAAATGCAACTAATACTATTAAAATGACCACAAAGCGGTTTTACAATTGAATACTATCTATTAATTATTCTGATCAATTCAGTATCGATAGTTTTTTACACTTAAGCTCATCCTTGGAATGCCTCTCACGTTAAACGTTTTTGCAACTGCTAACTACAGCAAGCGTAATCGCTAAAAGATGTAAATAAAAGAACATACTTCTACTCCTCGTTGCTTTAATTGTCTCATCTATAAAATCTTTTTATGCATGTAACTTTGTTGTAATTTTTTAATTAATAATTTACAAGATTGATAATTGTGATCAATTCACAATTATCATTCTTGTCAATTTATTCTATCTGGAAGCGTATATCGAATCTACTACAGTCAACATAGTCTCAATATTGGAGGAGCGATACCCTACTAGCAATGAAATTAATGAAACATTTTGATATAAATAACAGATTTATGAATGTAAGTGGGCGTCGGTGTAGAATCTGTCAAGAGAGGTCTGAGTGAACAATCGCAGTGAGCTGTGTGATTGCAAAGCTAGCAATTTGTCAGCTCTTCCGCGCGAGCGTCGAGCGTGCCGCGACCGCGCCGCCGATGCCTCCTCTAACCGCATACATGACATATTTCACAAGACTTTTCATTTTTCCACCACCCTCACTAGATGTACGACTCTGATAAAATTGTTCTTTGAAGTTTGAACTACTTTGTACATTGTTTACCTTTCATGTTGAAACAGATCGGTACTTAACTACCGAATACGTAAGCACATTTCAAAATGTAGTCTTGTGCAGGTGTCATCCTGCTGTGGAAAGTGGTTTAGTTATATACATGCCTGTCATAGTAATTGTATTTAGTGTTGCAATGACAATTGCAGCTTATACTTCACGCTATCTGCATATAATTAGTAATACAAGTTGCAGTAGCGATTACCTTAGAAATAACATTGTCTAAGTACTAGTTCAGTTTAGTATAAACGGAATTACCTAGCAGATATATATTAGCTATACCTATCTTATTCTTATATTTTATCGAATGTCCTGCCACCACACCATCATAGATCATCATATTCGACGTTAATTAATATTAAATTATTGTATAAATATAAATATTGTGAGTTACCGCATTGAATTTCATAAATTAACATTAACCACGGTTTCGTGGTACTGGGCTTACATAGTAAACCTCTTTCTCCTTCCTCCTCTTTAGGGTAACATTTAAGGGATCGGCACGAACTCGAGGGAATGGACAATATTGAGCAATGTCCATCTAACTTTGTTAATTTACTTTGACGTCCCACAAGCTCAGAAATTCTGACGTTTTATCTCCAAATAATTTTCTGCCATGGCCTGAAACAAAGAATCAACCAAAAACGTTTTAGCAATTTGAAACTTTTAAAGGTTTCAGTTGAAATAAGATGTTTATTATGATGAATATTCCATACAATAATTTTCCAACCAATATAGATAAATTTTTGATTGCATCTAACAAAAACCATTGTTGCCATTTTTGTTGGATATATCACTACCTAGTATAACTCTGTCCCTATATTCCTATGTAGGTATGCTTAAATCTTTAAAACTAAGCAACGATTTTTTTTTAATAGATAGAGTGATTGAAGAAGAAGGTTTATATGTATAATACAAGCTTAAAATAGTAGTGTGCAGCGGGAATGGGATCTGATACCACGCTGGTGGATCAAAATTGGCGGTACTAAGTTCACCGGGTCAGCTAGTAAATAATATAATAGGTTGATATCTTTCTACATCAAAAGAAGGTAAAGTAGGGACAAGATAATAGGTCACTTTTGACAGATGTCAGTTTTATATTCATAGTGAGGTGACCTGCTTAAAAACATCGATTAAATGAATGAATCGAATGAATCGATACAGACTTGAAACATATGTGAATTTTAAAAATGATCATGCGAATCCCTGTCCCATTATTATTTTTTCTTTCATAAATTAAAGGAGCAAAATAAGACAAGTACCTACGTAATTTCACAAAAAAATTGCTTTTATTCACTTGAACTATCGGAACTGCTATCTTCGTCACTGCTGTCAGCACTCAGAGATATTATTAATTCATTTTCAATAATATTGTCTATTCTCACATCTCGTTCAAAATCTTGTAAAATTATTTTCTTTGTCTTCTCCACGACTTTTCGCCAGTCTTCTGTAGTGACTTCTGCACATGCAGTTTGTAGCAGAGTCATCATTTTAGCAGTACTGAAGGGTGGTTCAGTATTGTTCCGCGCTGCATGACCCTTTATTTGTGCCCAAATAAGCTCGATGGCGTTATACTGGCAATGGTAGGGAGGCAATCGAATAACTTCGTGTCCATGCTCTAGGGCTAGTTCATCGATTACATAGCGGAGCTTGGACGGCTTAGTTGCTTTTACCAGATTTAACAACTCAACTTTTAATAAAGTTGGACTTGCCTCCACATCATTTCTTACCAGCCACGAGACAATTTCTTGCTTTTTATTTGCTTGAGTTGGTGGTTTATCAACTTGTACAGAATGATACGGAGCATTGTCCCTTATAATTTTCGATGGGTTTTCTAAGCTGACTAGCAGCTTCTCAAACCACTTTTTAAAAACATCAATGTTCATTTCTTCATGGTAATCTGTTGTAGTTTTAGAGGCGAATGCGAGGAGGCAGTCTGGAATAAAACCTTGAGAAGCTGATCCCGCGTGACATATAATAAGTCGGGCTCCTTTTCCCGATGGAACTTTTGAGGTGGAGGCCGCTGTATCATCGGTCCATGTCCGCGCAACCGTATGGTTCGCATTCAACCATGTTTCGTCAATAAACACGACATTGTCCCAATCCGTAATTTTATTTACCTGACGTAAGAATGTTATTCTCTTCAAAATAATATCGTAGCGTTCCAGCAGGATTTTCCGCTTGTCGGATTTTTTAAATCTAAAGCCAATCGATTTCAAAACCTTTGATAGAGACGATTTGCCTCCAAAAAATAAGCCTGCGCCTTTTAACGAACTCAATAGCTTTTCCCGTGTAGGATATTCTTTTCTCGAGTAATATCCATAAATGTGGTTGCGAATTGCAGCAGCATCAAAATTATCAACGTCAACAATTTTCTTCTCCCTCTTTCGTTTTTTCGGTGTACGTAAAGTATTATCTTCTGAGCCTGATGGTCCGTATTTCTCTTTCAGAATTTGAGTTACTGTCTTCTTCCCTATTCCCAATGCTTCGGCAACGCGTTCTCTCGGTGGTTTCAATGGTAAAAGAGGCCCATCGTTAACTGATTCACGTCCAAAATAATTGTACAATTTCAGCACTAGTTCGCGAGATTGACTGTTTAGAGTTTTCCCCCGTTTCGACATAGTAAGACTGTAATGTTTTTCTTGTTTAATAATCGTTAAGCAATCGGAGTCCAATTTATAGCCAGGTAAACGTAGTCAGTAAGATCAGTTCAATGAAAAAGCCGGATCAGAAGAAAATAACAGAGAGCACACCAAAAACGCACAGTCACTTCGCACAACAACAAAAGACTGCGTCATCATCATGTTATGGCGACATGACATGCGTCATCGACAGGCACTGGTGTTGCCAGCAACATCCACCTAAATTGCACCCAACATCAATGACCTTTCTATTTAGTTATTTATTTGTATTTTTATAGTTAGTTAAAAGAATAATAAATATGTATAATTAGGTTTTATTATAATCACAACGTGGTTATAAATTTATGGTGATTTTTCTTCACAAGTAATCATTGCATTCGATTCAACTTACAATCCTATCAGCTTTCGATTTTTAGAGTAACATCCCTAGTGTTTAAAAAGAAAAAGGGTTGACTGACGCAACATTGTAACGACGTTCAGTTCTTTAGATCAGAAATTGTTTATTATGTTTAGAATGGTTTATTAGTGAAAGCAAATCGTAAAATTACTCGTATCGGTCATTATTACAATAAATATGTAAACGTAATTGAAAAAAGTTAAGCAATTGTGCAGTTCTTATTTTATGCCCGCCGTTACAAGGTTACGTTGTTGAATTTTGATGAAATGTCAAAAGTGACCTATTATCTTGTTCCTACTTTAGATGAATACTAATGAAACCACAATGATTAAAAAACTGAATTTTAAAATTATTTCTGTTGAAATATTAAGATCGTACAGTCACAAAGAGTGAATCTGATGTTGAGAATGAGATTGATTCTTTACTAAGATCATCATTATCATCATCATCATCTTTTGGCTCAAGACAAAACACATAGGTCAGTTTTCAGAGAATCTTTAATTGAATCTAAATCTTTAATGTTGAATCGTGTTTCTATTCCCAGGCATGTCTCAGGCATCCGGGGAGTGCATCTGCAAGAGAAAACCGGGACACAGTGTTCTGTCAGATGCGGCGCGCGATGGACCTTATCCACTACGTCGTCAGGGATGGCCTGCCAGGACATGACGAGCACACGCATGAGGTTCGATACGTTCTTTTAAATGCCAGCACTGAATTTACCTCTCACGATAATAATAATATAATTCTGAGACTACACAACGATATTTAGACCATAACTAAGCATAGTCTAGTAGGTATTTTATGACTTTTAGAATGTGAATAAACATACTTAGATATTTCTTATTTTGTAAATAGGTATATTCCTATATGACTATTTCTAATATAAATAGTACACATAGGAAAACCTAAAGAAATGTAAATTGACAAAGGTATTTGAGCATAAAACCCAATGAACGTTTTTAACCATAAATGACAAAATATTTAATATTAGGTACCTATACGTTTTTAGTAACTTTCCTGTACATTTTGAAAACTATTAAATTGTTGTGTATCTGAGACCGAAGCATCAAAGCTATATTATACTCTTACATACAGTACATACGTAACCTATACGTGTTATATTACATGAGACACTAGAGAGGCTTCCTCGGCTCTCAACACCAACCGGAAGAATAGATATGTAGTACCTACTGCGAGTAAGGGGCTTACAAACTATATCGACTTACACTTTACGCACCTACGTATGAATTTATAACAAACTATTTATATTTATAACTATATGGATGTTTACGTAATGTCGTATTGACTTAGATTGGAAGTTTAGACCGGTAAATATGATAAAAAAGTTTTCGCATCAATCTTATATTTTGCGTAATACCTACCCTACACGTTTTCAAGGCACTTTATTGTGAGGGTCCATAAAAATTATTCACGAAAAAAACTTACAAGAAGTTATTTACTACGATAGTTAGTATAAGAAATGTGACATGCTTGTTCGTGCGGTGGACAAAATATTTAGCTATGACTACGTTGACAGGTTCTCTTAAATTCACAAACAAATTAATGTTTGAACGGTTTTATAAAAGGGGCCATCCAGTTGTGAAGAGACTTCATGTTCAAACACTACTAATCTTCCTATGCATTCTTTCACTGAGTACTTTATGATTATTGTAATTCTTTTATAAACATCTAATTATTAATCTAAGTATTACCATGTCGTATAAATGATTGAAACAGCCATCATTCTTCTTAATCCTAGTTCTCGTTAATCCCAGTCGCATCCGAAGCTTTCAACTTGGAGTCTGGGGTCCGCTTTTACGAGTCTAACTGCGGATTTGGCTGAACTTCGACATTTTGCGACAAGCGGCTGCCATTTGACCTCCACAACCAAAAGGCAATTGCAGTTAGACCAATTGTTGGATTATGGAGGACTCCAACTACCCGTAACGACTGCGATAGAAGTTCGTATAGCAACTGGGACCGACGGCTTAACGTGCTCTCCGAGGCATGGCCAGATCAATGCAAATACCCATAGATATTCATGCATACAAATATTTGCACTGAGCAGCGATCGAAGCCGTGCCTCCTGCGTAGAGGCCGCATTCACTACCGGCCTACAGAGACTGAAACAGCCATTATCGAGTAAAAATTGCTAGAAATTATAGGTAGCCGCATCGGTTTAAACTACGCTGGATTAAAAAAAAAAACAAATGGTCACCTACTTCTTGAAGCATCTTTTAACCATCCATCTAACACCTCAGGAGTTTTTCATAGAAGTTGTGTTCACCTTAACTACAATAGTCGTATCGCAACGTTCGTTCGTTTCATAGTATAAAACTTTTATCAGAGCAGAGATGCTATAATCCCAAGAAGCTAATAGAAAAGTAATGATAATATCGATGTTATATCGGGCAGACTACGGCCTGGCTCTCGTGATATGAATCGACACACTATCGCGATGGGCAGTCATTCCTCGTCGACCACAATAGTTACAACATAATATGCTTTGCCCATAACGAGTTCGACTTTATAATTATCTGGTGGTTTGTTATAAATGTTACGGGTGCCTACTGTTGAAATACAGAGTAAGCCTAGCTATGTTTACCAGATTTGGTAAGAATCTGCCAAGATAGTTGGATAATAGCCAAAAGAAAAATTTAAGTAAATTTAAATTTGGAACGAATAACTGCAGTATTAATAGGAACCCCATTTGAATGGTCGCACTCAACATACTACCACCATACCCTTCTAACCGAACCTATCATATCAGAACGCGCGGTGTCCATCTTCACCCAAAAAGTTTAGGAAATACTAAGATTGAGTAAACCTATGTTGATATAACACTGCCCGTAATATATAATTTCAAAAGATATTTAATTAAACTGAAATAATTTATACTAGGCATAGAGCTACTAGCTTATGAGGGTTTTATGTTTTGCTACTGTATAAACAAACCTATTATACCTATTATTAACCTATAACACAATTTAAATACGGTAAGTAGGAGGCTAACTTAATCATTCTGGTAATTTCTTTTTATAGACACTTCAAGGGACACAAGTATGCCCACTATTTATTTTTTTCCTGTGCTATTATTGATACCTCTGTTTCCTATGTATCATTCTTATTCAAATTCTTGAAGCATAACCACTATTCTATTTTTTCTTGTAGATGAAACCTTTCTCGGATAGTCATGAGCAGGTATTATTGAAATTGCAGGTAGTCGAGTGCCTTCATTTTTAAATTAAAACTGTTGTACATAACACGCACTAGAATAATCTTCTTGTATGCTTATATTTGAATATGTTTTCCGAAATAAGTAAAATTAGTATATGAATTGCTTCCTCATGAAATGTAATTCAACATTACTTTAATACATAAAGCCCAGGGTTCCTATATCTTTCATTTTCTTAACTAATTGTTGTGACGCTATACTTTTTCGACCCCGATAATGCACGCAAATCTTTCAGGAAATCTCTCGACCCTAAGGAAGCGTTCAGTTTTACAAAATTCGGCTATGTAATATAAAAGCACCTTTATATAATAATAAGAAGTAGTCCTTAGTTTAAATGCAAGACTTTTTTTGACTTATCACGGAATATTGCTACCATCACGCTCAAAACAGCTTAGGATCAATGGCCTGGCTAAGCTTCACGCTACGTTATTAATGTTATAGGTGCAGTCAGCGTCATTAAAATGATGTAACAAAAGTACTCAAAATAATCCAAATACCAAAATTCTAATTTTATATTGTTTATTAGAGTATTCAAATAGTTGTAAGTATCCAGAGTGGTCCAACTATCTTAACAATCGGTCTTCCAGAATTATGTAAGTTAGTAGAGTATTCATATTCATATACATAATCACGCCAGTCGATGGTATCCAGTCAAGTATAATTTTAAAAATCTAGACATTGTCATTTAATCGCATTTTGTAACCCTTTCTTACTTGTAAAGCCAACCCTATCACAAAATGGCGGGATGATAAGGGATGGGTATATGAGAAAGAAAAGGATACAAAATGTGTCAATTGACAATGTCTTTTGTATTTTTTTTATAGTTGACAGTTGCATAAGCCATGAACTATCAACTTGCATTAGTGAGAAAGGTATGAATGTCTAGATTTTTTGAAATTATACTTGTCTGGATACCATTGACCGGCGTGATTGTGTATATGACTATGAATACTCTACTACCTGACATAAGATCGATTGTTAAGATAGCTGGACCACTCCGGATACTTATAACTATTTGAGTACTCTAATAACCGATATAAAATTGGCATTTTGGTATTTGAATTATTTTGAGTACTTTTGTTAGCAATATTTTAATGAAGATGACTGTACATAATATACCAAGTTTCAGCGTTTAGGTAGATAACAGCTCTTTAATGGTGAGTAAATATTGCGTAATATAGCCTGGCATAAACATGTAATAGTACCTAATGTAGAACTCAAAAATATGATAGTAAAATGCTTATTAGAAAACGTATGTAAGTAGGTAGTTTTGGTAAGTACCCCAATATTCTCCACTATTGTGTGTAATTTCACTTAAGAAAGCTTCACTAAAAGGTTATTTTATATCCATACTAGGTATGTTGGGATTTTCTCTTTCATATTTTCGGCATTTATTTCATAAAAATAAATTTAGTGCTATATATAGGCCGCACAGTGGGAAGCTGGCACTGCGCTCGGCGCGCTGCGTGGTCTGACGGGGCAAGTGTGGACGGCTAGAGCGAGAGGTGGTGCTGAAGCAACGCGACGTCGAGCTCTCGCCGGCACACTTCGAGCTCTGGTCGAACGTACTCACGATTTTACCGACTCCGCCTATACGTCCCATGAACATCGACAGCGGATACTCGCACTTGCCGAAAGGATAACGTATGAATTAGAAAGATTAGTTGCAGTCGCCGTATCCCTGGTAAGAAGTCACTTACTATTTTACTGTATGAAATTTTTGTAAACAGTTTAGAGAATTTAAATATTTTAGGAAGAACAAGGAACAAGTGGAAGTGCAACAGCACTAGAAAGTGCGTGTACTGGGGCGACGACGGCAGCGTCTGAGTTGGAGCGAGCGCTGGTCGCAGCGGCACGTGACCAGGCAAGAGATTTGGCGCCGCTTGCTGACGAAGCAAAGCGGCTAGCCTCTGACCTTGCATATATAGGTAAACAATGTTCGTGTCCTTTTATTAACTCCTACTAACAACAAATACTTTATCTGCTTCAAAATCTATGTAGAGTGCATAATCTCTATGTAGCGTAGCGTAGCAGATCCAAATGTGCACCTAATGGTCTTCGTCTTGCAGCTAGTTCCTGTGGTGAGAGAGAATCAGAGAGACTGCACAATATAGCCAGCCGGCTTCATGAACAATTAGATCACATAATAGAGGTAAATGAGGTAGACACTATACAGTTTAACAATTTGAATAAAACTACTATTACACGAACTTCAATTCTTAACCCACAGGTTTGCAAATTACTCAGGCATATAGCGATGTCAGAGACGCTGCAAGTTAGTGCAAAGTTTGCTGAAATCAACCTTAGAATATATGGACCACAAGTGGTAACGGCTGCGAGAACGTTAGCGGCTCACCCTAGTAGTGCAGCAGCGCGAGAAAACCTCGACGTGTTCGTAGATATGTGGGCGTGGCTGCTTGCTGATGCTGCAAGATTAGCACGGGAACTCCTCGACCTCACAGACGACAGACCGGACAAACAGCAGTATAGCAGTTTACCAAGACCCGGAGTTAGTTAATTTGTGATTATTTTTCACGAAAATTATTTTTCTCTTTTTCAATAAACTAACTAACAATGTTGAACTTTTACTAATAGAAGCATGGCACGACGAGCAAACCTCTGAAAGCCGTGAGACTGGACTCCGATGAACAAGCGAAGATTGCGAAATCCGGCCTCGAAATGAAAATGATGTCCTCCGAAATGGATGCAGAGACTGAAAAGTGGCAGGGAGCGGCTGCTGACGAAAACAATGATATTGTGAAGAGGTATGGTCAATATCGATTGAATATAAACAATTTATGTTTAAGTTACGATCAGGACAACAGTTGAAATTAGAAAGGGTTTACGGATGTCTAGTGCAAACTATATTTGCGGTTTGGTCACCAACTACGACAGATCCCATCGGTAGCAATTTGGTATGGTTTCAGGACGCCGCTGATCTGCCACCGTACGTCAATAACGTTCTAATTTCATTACTCACTAAGACTCATTAAAATTAAAATAGTAAACAGAATAAGAACTACAATAGTAGTGTTGTGAACAGCGGGCACCCTTTGCCACATTTTCAGGTACTCTTATCTGTTATAAAAAAAAACGATACGTATCTTCTTATTTTAAACAGCCCTGGATGTTTCACCAAAAATAATAACGATCCGTTCTTAAAAGAATACTACAGCACACATCATGAAGTTCAACTTTATGAGGCATATTTTTTTTGATAAAAAGATAAGAATGATATTTGAAAATCAAATACTATTGATGCGATTTTCCTAAAAAAATTTCAGGGCGAAAAATATGTCTTCCATGGCCTTCGCTATGTACCAATTCACAAAAGGTGAGGGCCGTCTAAACACTACTCAAGACCTCTTCACACAAGCTGAGTATTTCGCGGAAGAAGCCAATAGACTATATAAAATTGTTAGACAATTTTCTTATCAGGTAAATTCACATTCACTATTTATGTCAATATGACGCTAACAAATTCTATTAAATATAACAACCATGATAATGTGTTTTCAGGTCCCCGCGGGGGCAACGAAGAAAGAACTACTGGAACACCTGGATAAAGTACCAACGTACGTCCAACAGCTACAATTCACGGTGAAGGAGCCTACAGTCGGTCGTGCGGCTACCTTCAGTAAAGTTGACAACGTCATCCAAGAAACCAAACACCTTATGAATGTTATAAGTAAAGTCGTCACTACATGTTTCGACTGCGCCAACAAGGTGATCATTAATCTAAAATTTATTTATTATATGATTATATTCATAAATTCCTTTTCGAGCAACACTTCGCACTTTTTACAGTTTAGTAAATTTTCTAGGAAATATAAAGATTTTAGTGCATTGGAACATAATGTTCCTTAGGTACCTTTGCCGTGGGAGGCCCGTGTGGGAGTGGTTAAAAGGCACCAGAGTGTTGCACCTGTTAAGTACCTACTTTAAAGATTATATTTCATTCGTGATTGTTAGAGTTTCGGGAAAACGGTGAAGCAGTGTGATCACAAACATGAGGTTTATTCTTGATTGGATTTATATAATCTTGTTAACAGCCTTTTAAATCAATATCTAGAAATCAAGAATAAATCTTCTTAGTTGTTAGACATAGATTTATAGGTACATAGTTATAGACCAGTTTTAATATCAATACTCCCACGTTCATTTATTTATATATCGAATTTTGTTTACTGTTTGTTGTATTCGTTTATTTCTTATCTGTTTTTTCTTCAACGCACCGGGTGGTTCCTCTACGACAGGGTCTAATACCGCTGGACAAAGCTATAAACAAATCCTCAGTGAATACAAGGGACGACTCGGTCTGTCTCTTCTTGCACAATCATATATGTTATCATTATACTCACCTATACCTATATGTGTATCTCTGTGTATGTAGTTTATATTAGCATGTTCTGTATAATCATGCCCATCATACGAAAGTATGACAAAAATATCCCCCATGCTCATGAAGATGTAAGCTAATTAATGACTCTACCTCTGTTAGCTCTAAACTCTATGTCAAATGAGTTTTGGCTAAATACGCTCGGAAGGTAGAAATATTGTGCGTTATCTTAGGAAATTATTAACCCGAGACCTGACGACATCAATTGGGTATTTGCCTGTAGTTAAAATAAATTATTTAGCAGAACTTATTAAATTAAGAAAATAACTTTAAGAGCGAAAACAAATGCATCGGTGGTTATTTTATCGTTCTTGTTTATATTAAATCACCCACCAACCTGTTATAATAAATGATTTGACCATTAAATATTATGACATCACAAATAAATTTTTCATACAATTTTGCTTATAAATAAATTTTCTTTACCTTTTACATTTAGTAAAAAGTAACTAATTTGACTGGTCAGTCAAATACCCAATTATACGACTATCCTTCTTTTTTTGTACACTTGTTTTTTTTTAAAAAAATTAAAAACTTGGCGTTCCCATAAATAATTAAAAAATAAATCTGTTTTCTTTTTTCCTCTGATCAGTGGAGGAATTCCCTAAATGTAAAGTTTCGTTACAATCAGTACTCAAACATAATTTCGATACGCCAAAATATTCCTCTATTCTGTATCTACTTGTGTCTATTGAAAGGTGTTGAGATGTGGAATTAAACAACGAGCTGTATGATTATAATGTCGTCGGTTCTCGGCCTAAAATAGACATTTATCGTCTCGCAGTCTTGTACCTCTGATCGACATATATTATTTTCTGCTTGTCTTATTTTATTTATTCTTATATCTTTTGGTTTAAATTTGTGTTCATTGCCATTTCATTTCAGTATTCCCTATGTATGCCTGAGAGAGTTCCTATGCATTGGAAGCCAAATTTACAAAAAGCATCCACGTATAAGAGTGAAAATAGTGTACTGAATGGTTGAAGTAGGTATTTATGTGAATTCAGAAATGTGGTTTTACGTTAATCAGTTTGTATTCAATGCAATTCATTAACAAACTGACCAAACTAACACCGTGGATTTAGTGTAGCATTGTTTGATGTAACTCATAGCTATTTAATGTTGTTGGTGTGATGTTGCAATGATGAATTTTACTTAGATTAGAATCTGTGTGGTATTACTTATTCATTTTAAAGTTTATATAGTCCATATAAACTTTAAGTGAAATTATTTTTCACTTTTATGTATTGTGGCTACAGTTTCACAATTTCAGTCAGAAATCAGAATATTATTTGTATTCTACCAATAACTCCAAACAAAATATAACTTAACCTTTTTAATGAACAAAATTGTACCGCGAGCATGGTGTTTTGTGTTGTTATTATAAGTTTCGTATTTTAGACTTGCGCGAGGTTGTAATCAAAGCGCAGATATTGTTGTATGCATATTTCTATCAAAAAATCGTGAGTTTTACGACGTTAATTGAAGATATGCTAATAGAAGCCGAGACTAAACAAAAGGAACTCTTCCCCAAGAAAACTTCCTTTTGTCAGACTCTTAAATATACTTGTTTAATGTGGTACTAACGTATTTTTTGTGTGATACAGTACAACCTGGACTTCACGGGACTAAGCGCGGGTGGGGCGGGCGCGGGCGGTGGCCGAGGGACCTCGAGAGACGAGGAGTCGGGAGCGGGCGGCGGAGGAGACGCTAAACCGGGGGGGAGCAGCTCCGACACGGCCATGTGACAGTACGGCATGGGCCGGCGCGGCAAGGGCGACGCGCGCCGGACCAGGGTCAGCTTCCTCTTGTTTTAAAGACTTAAACGTCTTTAAACAACTCGTCGCCTGCAGTCGGAAGAACCGACACCAAACTTCGTCTAACATAACCCCAATATGCCTTAGAATATTATTAGGTTTAGCAAAATCGATGATCAAAGTTCTAATAGTGATGATCAAGTACCTGTGACAAACCAATCATTTTCATGAATATTTTGGAAATGGTAATTGATTTTGATTTATCGTAAGGAATAAGAGCCAAGAGCAAACACAACGAATGGCATTCTGTAAATATTTATGTTTCCAGTTTGGTGTCGGTATCGTAGACCGCACGCAGTAATGGGGGCTGTGGAAACATTCGATAACGTCACAAGCAGACATCAGTGCGTGTGGTCTTAAACTCTGACTACGCCTGCTGTTAAATAATTATAACTAGCACGACTGCTGCAGTTATACGTTGTTTGCAGCAATATATATAGTGATAAGATGGACAGTACGATATACAAACTAAGTTTTTGCAGAGCACTTGCGACACACAAAACGTCTTTCAAACTCAATTCTCTTAGTGTTTTTACTCTTAATGCTAGATCGCAGGCGTCCGGACGCCTTTGGCTGTGGGTCGAAGTAAACTTAAAGTAATAATTATAATGTGATTTAATCATTTGTTACTATTACCTACGCCTTTAATATTGACACCATGATATTGACGTACTTTCTCGAATGTAGACATTTTTGTGCTAAACTTATTGCTAGAGTAGTTACAGACAGCGTTATTGCGGGCATGTCACGAATAATGCCTCGAATAAAACAATTTGTGATCAATATTTAAGAAAAGATTGAAATCGTACAATAAATATAATACTTGTTACACTTTCATAATGTTACACATTGTTACAATTAATACGTAAACACCACAGAGAAGCCTATTTTTTTAAGTTTCCCTCTTTAAGCCTATTATAATAAGTATTTCTAATCCTACAAAATTATCTGTTACGTGACTATTTATACCTGCGTTACTCTCCTTTATATTGTTTACACCTAATCTACTTCTCTCTGCACCCTATTGCACTCTCCGTGGTCCTGTTGCACTTTGTTTTGCGTCTGCACGTTCGCTTCCTTACTTTCATTTTTGGCATCGATGGCGACCTTATGTTTGAACCATGCTACTTCTAATACATTATACTTCAAACGACACAGTGTCAATCTTGCATTCGATGTTATCGCATTATTAGTCGTTTCTATTTCAATGAGTTCATGTACATACATACTTACATTAGAATACAGTCTCTATTGACATTATACGCAAGCTGCGCGTACGGCGAGTAAACATTGCATGATTGTGAAACGGAACAAATAGATGTGTGTTGCATGTGTGTAACGTGATCCGAGTATTTAATGTCGTACGTCATCTTTCCGACGGGAGGATGTTTAATGTTAAGATGAGGGAAATTGACTCTGGTGGTCGCAACAGCGACTCCCATTCGCCCAACACGCGGTGTTATATAGACCAATGCTGCCGACCCACCGAGGCACAGAACGGAGGCACTCGACTGTACTCGTGCATGCTGCAATCTGACTGCTGACTGCTGGTTGTATGTACCTGATGCATCGTGCGGCATGTCGCAATATGCTACGGCAATAATTAGTAAACATATCAAAGTTTGTAAGTTTTGGTACCAACTGCAACGACGAAGTCGTTATTTAGTATTTAAGAGCTTTATTATAAGTATGATAAGCGTGCCTCGCTCGTTTGACGGAACGTGTAACGTGTAACTTTGTATTGCTTACACCGATTTCAAAATAAGCCATTAAATTTAAAAAGAGAATTAATTATGCGTAAATATATTGAACTACTCGTCTTCGTAAAAGGACACTACAGATGGAAAATGCTCTTTTGGATTGTATATGAACGTTGCAAACTGGTAGGTAGGTGAACGATGCATACTGTAGGTTCTGAAAAGGTTGTCTAAGAGACCCAATTAATACTTCTAAATAAGTTAGTAGGTATTTTCTAAGCCGTTATGTTAATGTTCGCTTCGCCACCGCTACTACAATGTCGCTCTGTGTATCGTCGATCAGTGATGCCTGTGTTCTGTGCTGGAGCTACACTTATAAATATATTAACAGCGGTCTATATAACACTATGCTTGTTTCATTCATACTTAAGCATTTACTCTTCTACTAACAACGTGAACCGTTGGCTTTTAGTACTTTAGCTATAAACGAAATTGTTATCTAATACATTACTGACTACTTTTAACTAATATCTAACTTTGTTTATTGCCTTCTTAGTTACTATAGTCATATATCAATCTAAAATATTAAGAGTTATTATGTAAGTCAGTTTCAATTGTAATACGAAATGATTAGAATAGTTACCACAATATTATGATTAATGTAAAGAGCTTGATAAAGCTTTATTATAATGAAGAGTTGTGAATCGAACTTGTGGCCACGTAACGTTAGATCAAAGATTAGCGTAAAATGCTTTGACTGTAATTAACAATTAAGTTTATTAAGGTTTTTCAATAAGTAAAGTGAAGTAACAATGTTATTCGGCTCTTGGGCTATATACCGAACTTCTTTTAACTTGCTTGAATATGAAAATCATGGATGCATCTGTTCTAGATAAAAAGTTTTTATGAACGCTACATATTCTGTTCTCAGTAAAATTAAACTCATATAAAATTATTAAATCAATGTATGAATTGTGCCAAAACAATTCTCGTTAAACAATTATTTTACAAACATTTAGTGATCAGATTCTAGCAATGTTATAAGATATATTATGGATTAATTTCTCCATAAATTTTAGAGCCAATTAGCAAAGTCTAGCAATATCTACCGAACATGGAGTTTGTCGAACCAACTCATACATAACAGTCATTGCTTGCCTCGAAGATCTTTTCATAGTATAAGGTTAACGAATACATGGTATAATTTATGAATCTCTTAGAATCATCGGATTACATACGTATTTTGTAGGTCGTGAATACAATAGCTGTGCCATTGTGCCTCCTCGCGTAGCGTAGAGTGTAAAGCGTACTACTGGGGCATGTTGTATCAGTACTACGCCAGTACCGGGGATTTAAGCCCGATACTGACACGGGACCCGGCAATCCCGGTACACTCCATTGTCGACACAGCATTGTTGGTTGGCATAAGTTGGATGGTAAGAGGTACCGGGAATGTTCATATCAAAAGTACTGGGAATTCCCGGTACTTACGATAGCGATAAATCTTGGTAGCATGCCCTAGTACCTACTGATAGTAAAGCGTTAGCTAGCTAACTCCACGCGATAAGTTTAATTTATTCAATAATTGTGAAGTACACAATAATACAAGGCATTAACGATATCATAATTTATGAGTTAGTGTATAAGTAGCGGTTAGCGATACAGTGATTTGTGATATTACAAGATACTTATCGAGATTTAGTACAACGTCCTTTAATTTCAACGTTTATATAGTAATTAAATTTAGAATGACACGAATGAACACCAAGATAGTTACCATTAATGCTAAATATGTACTTATAGTTAAGATATAATAATATAGCCGGGTACCTATATAGAGGTACTCCGGTACTATAACCGAGGTGAAAGTAGCCTACCTACTAAAGTAATTCTTGATTTAAATTAGACGTAGTACGATACATCAACTGATTATATTTATAAAGACGCCTAATATAGGTATATTTAAATTAAATATACCTGTATACAGTGTTGGGCAATTGTCAATTGCAATTAAAAAATATTAAGCAATTAAAAATCCCGACTGCTGTCTAAAAATTCGAAACAAGTAAACCCGAGTGCTGTCTAAAAGATCGAAACAAGTTTGACAGCAGGCTCTACCCTACTGCCAATCATAAACCAAAAGAAAAATTAATGGGTACCGCCTTCCGTCAAACTTGTTTCGATCTTTTAGACAGCACTCGGGTTAATTGCAATTAAAACGTGCCCAACACTGCCTGCATACAATATGCTTCAGAAAACATTCGTTAAAACGCATTATATTATCAGATGTAAAGTAAACCAATGGCCTGTAAAATTAACTGAGCTACCTCCGCTGAGCAACCTTAAGCACCTGAGAAACATTTAGAATAGGAAACTTTTTAAAAATTTTCTTTGCACTTTATTCGTAGTTAAATAACACCAATTCAAAGGAAGTTTTACCTACTGCTGTAGTTTTTTCAATTCCTAATATCTTCGTATACCTACCTATAGATGTGTACAATGCAACTAATAACATCACCTGATAATAAATATTAGATCCAAAAGTATTAAAGCTCTATTACGTATTCTTATTACTAACTAGTATGACAAACCTTGGGTTGCCAGATTGTATCCTAAAGGAAGAAACTTCCTTTTTTCCTTGAATATTATCCTCTTGTCCTGCCTTGCATATACTGCTCTAAGGTAGCTAAGGGTACAGTCAGCATCATTAAAATGTTGATAACAAAAGTACTCAAAATAATCCAAATATCAAAATCTAGACATTGTCATTTAATCTCATTTTGTACTCTGTTTTTTACTTGTAAAGCCATCTCTTTCACACAATGGCGGGATGATAAGGGATGGGTATATGAGTAAGAAAAGGATACAAAGTGTGTCAATTGACCATGTCTTTTATATTTTTTATAGTTGACAGTTGCACAAGCCATGAACTATCAACTTGCATTAGTAAGAAAAGTATGAATGTCTAGATTTTGTGAAATTATACTTGTCTGTATATCATCGACCGGCGTGATTGTGTATATGAATATGAATACTCTACTAACTTACATAATTCTGGAAGACCGATTGTTAAGATAGTTGGACCACTCTGGATACTTACAACTATTTTAGTACTCTAATCACCAATATAAAATTGGAATTTTGGTATTTGGATTATTTTGAGTACTTTTTTATCAACATTTTAATGACGTTGACTGTACAACTATAATGGATGCAAATAATGACGTCAGCTGCACCTTGCCGAACAGAACGCATCTACGTCTACGTCGAAGCTCTATCCTGAGTCTGAAAAAATAACATTACAATACAAATAAAGGCTTTGACATGACTTTATAAGCATGTTTATAATTCACAACATTCTCTTATTAAGTATACCTATCTCACCTAGGTACTTATTTAAAATTTTCTGGTAAAATAACATTTGCCAGCATGTTATATTTCAAAAATGGTGCAGTCTACAGGTATTCACTGCATTAAAATATGTAGATAGTACTTAAAAAAAGTTTAATTATGGAGTTCTCCTTTGTTTTGGAAAGTGCTTCTGCCTCCTTTCTCCTATATATCCATCAAATCGCAACTTTTCATTTTCATCAATTTTAACGTTTGGCAACCCTACATCGATTCGACCTATTTTTTCTACCTATCTAGACCTAATTAGTAGTGTATTTCTGCGAATACTCAATTATTTCTCAAATATTAGGTGCACGTTATAAAAATACTAAAGAATAGCTACAAAATAGACAGTTCATAATATTATAACGAAATTCGAACAGTGAGGTGCAAGGTATCTAATTTTAATGATTACATAAGTATTATATTTTCTACTACCTATTCTCTTATATGTAATGTATAAATTAATTGTAACCCTGAAGGAGTAAAACCCCGGTAAATAATAGGTACTTGTTGTAAATATATTAATTTTGATAGAATTTAATTCAGTGAAGATGTCTTTGTCAACGTCACGTATCGTATCAAATGAATGTTACTTTGTGTATTTAATAAAGATTGTATTGTCGATAAACTGTTGTGATTGTTATAATATATTTGAAGTTGCATTTTCATTATTATAAGTAGAAGTATATTTTCCATAGCGCTGCCAAAGATATTTAATATTATATCTAGCTGTAGTAATGTTGTTTACATAACAGAATATTTTGAGGTTGTTCGTGAATTTATGGATTGTATTTTGATGTGGTCGACGAATGTAATAACACTGTGTACGTGATCTATTACATCACCAAATAAAAAGGATTCATACAAGGAACCGATGCGTGTCTTTATTTTCCTTTAACTTGGTCTAACAATATCTCATTCTCATTTTGAAGTCACAAATGACACCAAGAATCTTGTCCCACCTTGCAATAATGTGTAACTTAGCATCGCAATCGATGTCACACAAATACGAGACAACTTCAGAGCCCAGGTCCTCCCTTACACTGCACCGACCCTTTATCTTTGAAGACTAGACTATACATACCTACTCAACCGTCAATTTCTTAGGAGCTTAATAGTAATACTAAGTTATAGAATAAATTCGTATTTTTGGAATAAAAAATAATTCAACTCGTCTGTGGCGGAGGGTCTATAGAAAAATAAAACGATGAAATTCCTATATATTACGTATTTATTTATATTTTATTCAAAGGTACAATATATTACATCGTCCGAACCTCCTTCCTCTCCCAACAAACATCACAAGTTCATTGTAATGACTAAAGCAAATGATCTGAATGGTAAAGTGGGCAGAGACCCTACACAAAATACAAAATTAAGCATAATCTTATCGCCTAAGTACTAAATTTAACTCGGAAGTCAATACTGTAGTGGAGGAAATAATACAAATTTAAACATGCTATGCTGATTAAATAAGATTATGCATGTCTCATAAATTACTTGGCATTTACTGACAACACCCGATAATATATATTGCTCATCCGCTAGAGACGATGACTAAATGAAATATTTACATAACCTAATACAAGTTTGATAAGCAAGTTGAGTTTAATGAAAGTATTAAAACAACAATAACTTTATAGCGTGTAATGGAAGTTAAGTATGACAACACAAAGAATATAGAATTTGAATATAATACTACTTGCTTCGAGTTCGTACGCGTCAACGTTGGCGAGAGATCCTTACAACATTCCCTTATAAGTTATGTATTATAAAGAAACGCTAACGACTAGCTAGAGCTAGCTACTATTTCACAACTGAACTATGAGCATATTTTAATATCACTAAGCACAATATAACTTTGTAGTCATAACAAACGTGCGAATCAAACCTCCCACAGGTATCCGAATGCACCAATTAAGCCGAAATAGTATTACATTTTGTAATGATATAGAAGTAAAAAATATGTCTTATCTAGTTCATTTAAAAATTTAGAATCGTGTATTACCTAATGCGAATTTGGAATAACTACAGTACTTTCTCTCTACTTATAAATATAACAGTAAATAATAGTGGTAAACAGGTACATATCTCAAATATTATATTGTAATTTTATTATGCTATATTTACCAGTAAAGATTTTAGCGCCTATGCATAATTATTTCCACTTTTGAGCTGAATCTGTTACGTACCTGCATTCGTTATCTAGTGTTTGTCAACATATTATAATTATATAAATACAATGAATCCTTAGACATCCACCATCAATTTTAAGCATACCATTATTAAAAGCTATTTGGCATCTTTATGGACGTAAATGTCTAGTCATAAGCTGTAATATTGTTTGTGCTACCCACTGCTGCTAACAGCAAAAACTGTCACGAGATATCAAATAAATAATCATATAAAATATGTATTACAAAACGTTTTGGAAACACAAGATGTACAAAATTAGGCCTCACTTATCATAATAAATGCTTTGTCATGGAATAATCTTATAAATAAAATACATACAAAAAGTAATCTCATAAATTGTAGACTCGTAGTAATTTTGTATTAACTTCCCCGACACGTATCAGTTATAATGTTATTTAGTTCTGTAGTCTTTATTTATCGTTGTCTCATTACGCTAAGTTCGTAAACTACAGTTGCTAAATAATATGTGAGTGCGCCGCGTGCGGACCTTGGTCCTTATTATATTACTATTCCAGTTGCAACACTCTTAAAAGACCAATCTGGAAATGACGTAAAAAATCTCAATATGTGACGTTCAATTACAAGATAATAATAAAAGTACATTTTTGGCAAACATCTAATAATTTCATGTGAATCTGCTACGTTCAGCGACATATCCCTTTACATTTTTGAATAAATGTGTGCGGTTATACAGTAGACTATATTTCAAACAGTTACTTATACCATTGTAGTTTTATAAAAATAAAAATAAAAACATTTTTAATCAAAGGAACTGCATATGTAAAAGCTCTATGTGCTGTCCATATCAGAGATGCTTACAGAAATAAACCATTCACCGAAAGAGTGATTTAGTCACAGAAAATTAAATAGTTACACAAAAGTTTAAATACGAAATATAGTAATTAGTGAGACAAACACTTAATGTGAACACACATTGCTGGACAGTATACAATAAGCAATTTTCAGATTAACAATAGTTGTGTGCGACAGTACTGGTATCCATCACATCCAAAATGGCACTATTTAACCCAGAGTTAGGGTGACAAAATAAAAACTGAAAAATCTCACTAGCCATAAGTCACTACTAGTGTATTTAAAACATACATTATGCACGTAACTCATGTTCTTCAAACAATTTAGATCACGATATGTACAGTCCCAAAAACAATCGCTTGTCCAAACTAGTAATCTATGGAATTTAAATATCTATTTTACAAGGCTAGTAAAGTTAAAATACGTAATTGATTCGGTATGAAAAGTCACAGTAACATTAACATAAAAAAATAATTTCATAGGGTATGTCGTTATGTCAAATGGGGGTGACTACGGCGTCACTGCCGTCAATATTTTATTATCGTATTAAAATCATCGATCGAAGCTAAATGAATAATTCGGTACTGACTAATTTAAAACGCTGCACGTCTACGCGTGCTATTCGTATTATAAATTTAAAACGCGAGAGTAGGAATGAACCGTATTTGTACTCGGGCCTACTTTCCGTCGACGCAAAAATTTTGATTATACCCTAGACTTATCGACAACCGACAGTCGGTCGAAGGTGTCGACAGGTTAGTCACGTGTGAATAACGGTGGGTGCGAGGCCGACGAGACCGTTGCCGGGTTTAAAACAAACCTTTCTTTTTCTTGTCTTTCTTATCCTTGCCGTCCACGGTTCTGGAAAGAATTAAACAGTGTTATGAAATGTACAAAACCGATATTCATTATTTAAACCAAAACTGTATCTAAAAGTTAAAAGGCACAGAGCATATACAGAGAGGAGCTGAGGTGATGTAATTAGATTTCCCTTCCACAGAACGCATGAAATTATACGGGGTGAAGAGTGGTGAAGATGGATTAGATTTCCTTCTTCATCCTAGCGTTATTCCCAGTCGCATCCGAAGCTTGGAGACTGGGGTCTGCTGTACCAGTCTAACTGCGGATTTGGCTGAACTTCGATATTTTCTGTGCGTGTCCATATGACCTCCACGACCAAAGGCGATACCGATGCATCGCAGTTAGACCAGTTGTTGGATTTTTGAGGGCTCCAACTACCCGTAACGACTACCATAGATGTCCGTATGGCAACCGGGACCGACGCACTATGGGAAAGCCCCATACAACGCCGTCTCAAAACCCTTTTGAGCGAAAGTCGAATACAAGGAATTTAATTAATCATTTTATACAGTTTAATATATTATCTTGCGATTTGCATAATTTATTTTATTGTAATTGTTAAACATAATATAAAAATCAGCATCAAACCTAACTCACATTCAGAGGCATCACTACGGGTGCAATATATTGCCCCAGTTCAACGTCACATTACTCGTAAACTCTTGATGGAAGTCTACAAGTATTATACATTTTTGGAATGCTTATCATCTCCTTATATTGATACGTAAATAATATTTTATATTTGCGTATAATAAAATAAAACTATCGAATATAATTCAAGATGACATACATTTTTGAGATTTTTTTTTCAACAAGAGGTTTAGTCTTTACCGATGCTTACCGATGTTGAGATATTTATTGAATTATAATCTTTATACATTATAATATAATATAAATAAAAAAAAAGGTGCAGCATTTTTGCACTTTTCGAAATAACTTTAAAAATGTATGACGAGGTAAAAATTGCGGTTTTCTCCAACTTCGTATAAAATTATTTCCTATCTATTACGGTTAAATTGATAACAAAATAATTACAGTGGTAACTATTATTTATAGTTTATTATGTGGTTGATATAGTTTTGACCACCTTGCTTGATAAAATGCGGTCTCTTATCAAGTAAGGTCAAAGTTGATAAAGGTTGGTTATAGAAGAATGCATATTGGTTTGTTATCTTTCTACACATTATACTACCTATTACAGGGACCTATAAAAGTAGTCAAATCCTGAAAACATCACAGTCAGTAACCAGACACTCAACTGCCCAAAAAGCAATTCTAGAGAATAACTAGTTCTGAGCTTACTTAATATCCAAAAATGAGTGAATTTGTTTGTAATAAACGAGAATTGTGTTATTGGTTGGTTAGAGGGCAGACTATAGAAGCCTACTTAGAAAAAAAAATTAATTTGTCAGAAGATAATAAGGCAACTGTTATCTCCTACATTCAAAGAAATTTGCTGACTCAATGTAATCAACGCTGGAAAAAAGCGTACCGAGTAAAAGAACGTTTCGAAAGTAATAACGCTGAATGGCTAGATGGCCTATTTAGTGTTCCCCTAGAGTGTCGTGGCTCTGTTGATGAACCTAGCTCGTCTGGAAGTACTGGAGGAAGACCTTCAAAACCTTACGATGATTGTTCAGATAAAACAAAGAAGCGAAAAAATATGAAATTGATACAAGAGCACGGATTCAACTGTGTACTCAATTCATATGCTCAGGAGTTAAGATCTATGAGTGAGACAGAGGAGGCCGCTATAGTTAACATAATAAGAACTAGAACGAAAAATGAGAAGAAAAAAATACTTAAATATGCAACGGAAATCCCCGAAGAGGTAACACCATTTTCAAAGGATGAGGCATTAAGGACATTTATTGATTTAGACCTCAGTAAAGAACAGTATGGGAAACTACGAGCTAGTTTGGCGGATAAAAATTGCAATATATTTCCGTCTTATGCAACCCTAGCTGAAGCAAAAAGAATGTGTTACCCTCCTGATTCAAGCATAACCATTACTAATATAAGTGCAAAAGTTAATCTACAGGATTTGTTGGATCATACGGTAGCACGTATATTACTAATTGATTCAGTTTACAAAGACAGTTTGAGAAACCTTAAATTATTCTGTAAATGGGGATGTGATGGCTCCTCAGGCCAGAGTGAGTACAAACAAGTTTTGCCGGCAGAAAGCGATCTTATATCAGATGCCAACCTTTTCATAGCTTCTCTTGTACCCATTAGACTCATAGACGAAGTAACTAACAGTATTGTTTGGAAGAACGAAACTTGCTCATCTGTCCGATATTGCAGACCTATAATGTTAGAATTTGCCAAAGAAACTCCTGAAAAAACAGCGTTTGTTGTAGCCGATGTCAACCGTCACATACAGAAACTGTCTCCCTCTTTGATAAATAAGAATGGTGATGTAATTAAAGTGACGCATGACCTATTTTTAACTATGATTGATGGTAAAGTAGCACAAGTTCTAACTGAAACTCGCTCGAGCGCATCTTGTACTGTTTGTGGTGCTACTCCTCGACAGATGAACGACTTGGAGGGTGTTAGAGCTCGTGGCGTCAACGAAAATTCATTTCAATACGGACTTTCTACATTGCATGCTTGGATCAGGAGTATGGAGATGATTTTGCACATTTCCTACAACCTGTCTTTTCAAAAATGGTCAGCAGTTACTCCTGAAAATAAAAAAGATAAAAGCGACAAGAAAAATCTAGTGCAAAAGCAGTTTAGGCAGGTACTTGGCTTGCACATCGACAAACCTCGACAAGGATCTGGAAACAGCAATGATGGAAATACAGCTCGAAGATTTTTTCAGAGTTATTCATGCTCTGCAGATATTACAGGTGTTGACGTAGAACTTATAAAACGTATGTATATTATATTGCAGACGATGTCATCTGGAATGGCTATTGATTCCAAAAAATTTGGGGAATATGCCTTTGTAACAGCCCAACTATATATAAGTAAATACAATTGGTATTACATGCCTTCGTCAGTGCATAAAATTCTGATACATGGGGAAAAAATAATTGATTACTTTGCAATATTGCCGATCGGTCAATTATCCGAAGACGCCCAAGAATCCAGAAACAAGGATTATAAGAAATTCAGACTTCATCACGCTAGAAAGTGTTCAAGAGTGGCTACTAATGAAGATGTGTTTCATGCTTTATTGTACACTTCTGATCCATATATTTCAAGTTTAAGAAACACTTCGGAAACAATATCGAGAGAACTATTCGACGAAGCCAAAGCTCTCCTTGCTGTCAATATTTAAGAAGTTACCTTATTAAGTACCTATTTATTTGATTTTAATATGTTTGATATTATATTTATGTACAATTATATGCGATTTTGTGTAAAATAATATTAAAAAATCAAATACTGTATACGTTTTCTAAGTTTCTTTTTGTTTCTTTTTTATTATTAAGATAAATATTAAAAAGAATCAAAATCAGTTTTATTCTAAATAATCTATATATATTCAAGCATATATGGTCAAAATTACAGCTGATTTGAATAAAAACCAACAGAGTTACAGAGTTTTGAGACGAAACATAATCAACTTGCCCGGCTTAACGTGCTCTCCGAGGCACAACCAGACCAATGCAAATACCCATGTTCATGCATACAAATATTTGCATAGAGCGGGGATCGAACACGCGCCCCCTGCGTAGCGGCCGCGTTCACTACCTCTACGCCACGGAGGCTGTCTTAGGGTTAGATATTCCCTTCTTTATTTTCCATCAGTACAACTAACCATATCATTCTGTCGTCGCTGCTCCGTAATATCCTATCTCACAGTAAATATAACAATCAATAAATTCGAAACCAACATAACTAGCCCCCGTAAGGGGTTTCTGAGGCTATTTCCGCACGAAAAAGGGAATGCTGAGACACAAAGTAAGCCATTTAGCAGCGATTTTTATTTTGAGATTGTATTTGGGGACGCTGTGGCTAAAAGGACCATATGCCGGACGAACGCCGACAGTATACTAAGGCAACATCACAGTAAGCATCATTGTCAGGACATGTCCGACTTTTTACACAGTTACTTAGGGCCGCCTCTTCTCAGATTTTGCTTTGTATTAATGTAGTAATAGGTGCAAGTTAGTGTTAATGTTTTGAACGAACTTTTTTGAAAAAATAACACAATAAAGAGGACTGATCAATCATTGAAGCGAGCCTGTGCGTCTGTGGTTGTTTTAATGTAATCTATTAATAAGGCCAATGGAACGCCTTAGTGGCTTAGTACACTGACGTCACTATGGTGCTTACATTAATAATGTCAAGGAGCCCTTAGTTCCATTGCACAGTTACTTAGGGCCGCCTTCTCTCTGTGTTTGCTCTATGATCATAGGTAGTCTGTTCTGCGGGTATTGACTTATCGCAACATACAGGTGGTGGGTGGTAGGTAATAGGCATAAGTACTAACTCCTCGCTATCTATAGGTGGATGGGTAGAAGGTAATAGGCACAGTGATGGCGACCACACTGGAAGAGGACCAGCTCGAAAGAAATGGCCTTGGATCGGCCAGGGTGCGAGAGATATGTCTCAACCAATCTCACCTTCGGTAACCTACGACCTACAGACGACGTACATTTTAGTCGGTTCAAGTCCGACATAACCTCTAGGGAGGTATCCGTGGGGACCTTGCGATCCACAAAATATAGGTAATAGGCACAGTACTGACTCCTTGCTGTTGGCCTCGAGCGAGCGGCGGCGCAGGTCGTCGAGCGACAGGCCGGTGTCGCGCTCCCAGGCGGCGCGCTCGGCCTGCAGCGCGCGCTGGCGCTCCTCCAGCTCGCGACCTATAGGTGGTTGGTAGGTAATGGGCACAGTACTGACTCCTTGCTGTTGGCCTCGAGCGAGCGGCGGCGCAGGTCGTCGAGCGACAGGCCGGTGTCGCGCTCCCAGGCGGCGCGCTCGGCCTGCAGCGCGCGCTGGCGCTCCTCCAGCTCGCGACCTATAGGTGGTTGGTAGGTAATGGGCACAGTACTGACTCCTTGCTGTTGGCCTCGAGCGAGCGGCGGCGCAGGTCGTCGAGCGACAGGCCGGTGTCGCGCTCCCAGGCGGCGCGCTCGGCCTGCAGCGCGCGCTGGCGCTCCTCCAGCTCGCGACCTATAGGTGGTTGGTAGGTAATGGGCACAGTACTGACTCCTTGCTGTTGGCCTCGAGCGAGCGGCGGCGCAGGTCGTCGAGCGACAGGCCGGTGTCGCGCTCCCAGGCGGCGCGCTCGGCCTGCAGCGCGCGCTGGCGCTCCTCCAGCTCGCGACCTATAGGTGGTTGGTAGGTAATGGGCACAGTACTGACTCCTTGCTGTTGGCTTCGAGCGAGCGGCGGCGCAGGTCGTCGAGCGACAGGCCGGTGTCGCGCTCCCAGGCGGCGCGCTCGGCCTGCAGCGCGCGCTGACGCTCCTCCAGCTCGCGACCTATAGGTGGTTGGTAGGTAATGGGCACAGTACTGACTCCTTGCTGTTGGCCTCGAGCGAGCGGCGGCGCAGGTCGTCGAGCGACAGGCCGGTGTCGCGCTCCCAGGCGGCGCGCTCGGCCTGCAGCGCGCGCTGGCGCTCCTCCAGCTCGCGACCTATAGGTGGTTGGTAGGTAATGGGCACAGTACTGACTCCTTGCTGTTGGCCTCGAGCGAGCGGCGGCGCAGGTCGTCGAGCGACAGGCCGGTGTCGCGCTCCCAGGCGGCGCGCTCGGCCTGCAGCGCGCGCTGGCGCTCCTCCAGCTCGCGACCTATAGGTGGTTGGTAGGTAATGGGCACAGTACTGACTCCTTGCTGTTGGCCTCGAGCGAGCGGCGGCGCAGGTCGTCGAGCGACAGGCCGGTGTCGCGCTCCCAGGCGGCGCGCTCGGCCTGCAGCGCGCGCTGGCGCTCCTCCAGCTCGCGACCTATAGGTGGTTGGTAGGTAATGGGCACAGTACTGACTCCTTGCTGTTGGCCTCGAGCGAGCGGCGGCGCAGGTCGTCGAGCGACAGGCCGGTGTCGCGCTCCCAGGCGGCGCGCTCGGCCTGCAGCGCGCGCTGGCGCTCCTCCAGCTCGCGACCTATAGGTGGTTGGTAGGTAATGGGCACAGTACTGACTCCTTGCTGTTGGCCTCGAGCGAGCGGCGGCGCAGGTCGTCGAGCGACAGGCCGGTGTCGCGCTCCCAGGCGGCGCGCTCGGCCTGCAGCGCGCGCTGGCGCTCCTCCAGCTCGCGACCTATAGGTGGTTGGTAGGTAATGGGCACAGTACTGACTCTTTGCTGTTGGCCTCGAGCGAGCGGCGGCGCAGGTCGTCGAGCGACAGGCCGGTGTCGCGCTCCCAGGCGGCGCGCTCGGCCTGCAGCGCGCGCTGGCGCTCCTCCAGCTCGCGACCTATAGGTGGTTGGTAGGTAATGGGCACAGTACTGACTCCTTGCTGTTGGCCTCGAGCGAGCGGCGGCGCAGGTCGTCGAGCGACAGGCCGGTGTCGCGCTCCCAGGCGGCGCGCTCGGCCTGCAGCGCGCGCTGGCGCTCCTCCAGCTCGCGACCTATAGGTGGTTGGTAGGTAATGGGCACAGTACTGACTCCTTGCTGTTGGCCTCGAGCGAGCGGCGGCGCAGGTCGTCGAGCGACAGGCCGGTGTCGCGCTCCCAGGCGGCGCGCTCGGCCTGCAGCGCGCGCTGGCGCTCCTCCAGCTCGCGACCTATAGGTGGTTGGTAGGTAATGGGCACAGTACTGACTCCTTGCTGTTGGCCTCGAGCGAGCGGCGGCGCAGGTCGTCGAGCGACAGGCCGGTGTCGCGCTCCCAGGCGGCGCGCTCGGCCTGCAGCGCGCGCTGGCGCTCCTCCAGCTCGCGACCTATAGGTGGTTGGTAGGTAATGGGCACAGTACTGACTCCTTGCTGTTGGCCTCGAGCGAGCGGCGGCGCAGGTCGTCGAGCGACAGGCCGGTGTCGCGCTCCCAGGCGGCGCGCTCGGCCTGCAGCGCGCGCTGGCGCTCCTCCAGCTCGCGACCTATAGGTGGTTGGTAGGTAATGGGCACAGTACTGACTCCTTGCTGTTGGCCTCGAGCGAGCGGCGGCGCAGGTCGTCGAGCGACAGGCCGGTGTCGCGCTCCCAGGCGGCGCGCTCGGCCTGCAGCGCGCGCTGGCGCTCCTCCAGCTCGCGCGCCTGCGCCTCCAGCACGCGCCGCGTGCCCTCGTGCCGCCGCGCCAGCTCCGCCTCCGACTCCTTCAGCTTGGCGCGCTTCTCGCGCACCTTCATCTCGAACACCTGCCAAAACACATGTGAAGAATGTGTGAGTGCCACATTGCCGTTTCTGGACACTATGGTTGACTCGAGCCATGCGTCTAAGACTGAGTCTGGGTTTAAGTGTAACAAAATGAACTATCGGAAAAATATAAGATGAGTCAATTCTCTAAAATTCAGTTGCAAAATTTCAAAAACTGGCATTGATGCCTACGCTTACCGTACGATATTGATATGTCCAGCACATGAGTTGCAGTAAGCAGCTGACTTTTGAAAGTCAAGGATTGAATTGATTAATTTGTAAAAAGAATATCCACCAGGGTCCCAGCACCATAGCACACGGCCCACCTAACGGAAAGTGGTTACCGTGGCCTATGGACGTTAGGAACACCAGGGACATTACAGTCGTGCTGCCGGCCCTGTAGAAAGAATCCTTCAAATGCCCTTTTAGAAGAACCCCAAACTGTAGTCGCTTCAGAAAACCGAAGCAGGGAGCTCATTCCACAGCTTGAACGTGCGTGGGATGAAGTTCCTTTCATACCGCACATTGCGCGCCGCTTCTGGTCGCAATGTGTGAGGATGAACATCCTGCCTATCGCGAGCGGTGCGGTGATAGAATGTAGCAGTAGGCATTATGTCGAACAATTAATCTAAGCACCAACTATTGTGTAGAAGGTAGAACACACACAACGAGGCGAAGTCCATCCTAAGGCTGAGCGGTTCCACATCGCCTGCAAGTATGGGACCATCGACGACCCTCAAAGCCGGTCTTTGCACCGATTCGAAGGGGTAAGTTGGTGTACTGGCGATCCAGCAAAAAGGTGACAGCAGTACTCCATGTGTTTCGTTAGTTTCATGAGTCGACGCGCGCGTATAATGACTCGAGAGGTCCCGAATTCCGAAGAGGGGGTGACCCAAATTCTACTCTGTCGGGAACCACGCGAGTGCACATACACTAATCAACTTATGATGTACAGTCAGCGTCAGAACGATCTTGACTACAAAGCCTCAAAATGATCTTAATACCAAAGTATTAAGAGTTAAATCAAACTGTTTTAGAGATTTAAATTGTATTATTGACCGGAGTAAAGGTGTATTTCATATCCATTATATACTTGTATCTGTCCGGCTCGAAGGACCATATTTTCGAGCACATGTCTGCACGTACCCTGTGTTGCACGAGGTTAAATAATACGCTGACGTACTTCAGAACGTTTAATTGCACCATAACCTACGTGCTAATACTAGTGCAGCAATTCGAGAGAGAAGAGAAAGAACTAACTAGAAATGATATGTTTCACAGCTAAATACAGCGAATGAAATGCTGACGCGGATATTATACAAAATCAATCAGTCAACAGGAAGAGAGCGAAATCTAGGCATTATGATCATTTTGAGCACTTCGTTTGTCAAGATCGATCTGATATTGACTGTAGACTCTGTACAGTCATATCCCAGACTAAGTGGAAGTGGAACCGAACGACAAGCTTGTTAATATGTCTGTAATACGAATAATACTCTAATGTCAAAAAAATCGAATATTCGAAAACCAAAATGTTTGCCATTTATGGTGATCTTCGTAACCACTGTACTTACTGGAAAAAATCTTTGACCATTTGGAAGGTGCATTATCGCTGATGGACAATTATTACACTTCTACTCCAGGGGGGCGAGGAAGTAATCATTATTGTTAACCAATCCGACACGTAGACAGTTAGACATCCACAAGCAGGCGACCGCTTGAGTGTTAAAGATAGCGTCTTTAACACTCAAGCTTATCACACGTAGCCATCAATATTTTTATTCAGTACATAATTAATCATTTAAATAAAATTTCCATAATTCATATGTACCATACTTTTATCATGATATTTTTGGCTATTGTGATTGTGTCGTAAGTTTATACTTGCTAAACAATTGCATTATTAATCAATCAATTAGCCCACTGCAGTCTACTGCTTCACATAGGCCTCACCTAATGTGCGCCATTTCGTATGATTAAGTTAAATTAAATTGCATTAAGTAGTGTTAGTGTATTTAGTAATTGTTTAATTACGTAAATTGACCTCCAGACTAGTCGAGGACAATAACACTACAGTGGTGAGTTCAAGATCCACTACAGCGCTTAAGCGCATTAATGGCCAGAGATATTCTTTGAACGAAATGGGGCAAGGGGCGAAATCGCCTATCAACAGACCTACTCATGCTGTATAGTACTGTGGCATATAGTATACCACATCCATTCTCACACGTTGCGACTTTAAATAGTACGCACAGTCAGGTATAAAAGGAACTTCATCCCTCGTACGCTTAAGCTTTGCAATGAACTACTAACGGCTACAATATGGGGTTTTTCAACAAGGTCATTTGAAGGTTCTTACTGGAGCGGCGGCGCGAGTGGTGTTGCACAAGTCCACGGTAACCCCACTCTCTATCGGGTGGGCCGTGTGGTTGCCTGCCACCTAAGTGGTACAAAAAATCAATTGTTCGAATACACACAGCACAAAAATAGAACACTGACCTGTTCCATTTCACTTTCCATTTTTTTCATTTTAAGATCGTGTTCCCGCTTTTCTTCCTCCATCTGTGCCAAAGGATTCCTGAGAACAAATATCGAATGTTAGAATACAATTCTAAAGACCGAAAGTATGAAAAAAATTTAAAGTTCCTGTGTAATAATTTAGAATCAAGAAAGTACCACAATAATCATGCAAAACAGATCCATATGAAACAGGACTTTATTGTACTATATTTTATTTAAAAACAAGTTTATACAATAGTACCGCGTTATCAAAAGGTAGATACGACTAGATAAATGAGGACAAAGCGGAATGTGTAAAGTGGAGCGCAGTTGACGAGTTCCGTTCGTTAACCGGTGGTCAATTTGCCTACTCTAATTTGTCAATTGGGTTAAGTTGGCTGGACCAATTACTTTCTTTTTAGCGTTACGATAACAGTATTTGTCATGGCAAGCGATAAGGAAGCATTCATTAATATTAGGTACAGACGATACTAAGGATACACACATAGTAAGAACAACAAGTATAAAGCCACACTATACATTGAAGCCAATATGCATGTTACACAAGGTAAAACTAAAATCTATAATACTATATGCTGCAAGGTGAAACTTAGAATGACGTATATGACGGCAAATATCAAAGTTTAAGCCTGCAGAATATATGCTGAAATGAAAAATATATTCAGTTTTCTCATAATTTAAAGACCTATATTATTATTCCGCCTCATAATAAATGCAAAATTATTTTTATTTGCTTGTAGTTAAATTTTAAAAACTGAATAGTGACATCAGCCCACAACATTGAACAGTGCTACGTGTACAAGCTGTTATGTAAATACGTCGACGCGACGGGACTTACCAGACGGTCATGAAACTGTTCATCAATCCTTGCGGGCACAAACTGAACACCAACACAACCAGGGTTAACACACATGGCTGTGCTCGCGCAAATACTTCACACAGTGGCATCGATAACGTACACAAACAAGCAACATAAAGGAACAAAAAAAACGTTTACGGACGTAAGTCCCTGGCACAATTTGTAATAGGTGAAACACTTTCTTTTTGTGCAATGTTATGTTAATGAACCCTCATTAAAAGGCAAATATGTCGGACATGTTTGTACTTATTACATCCAATTATTAATAGTGTGAAATCAGTGTGCACCCAAGCATAACACACGTAAATTAGGTGCAATCACAATTCCGACGACACAATCGAAATAATGAGTAATAAATTGTTATTAATGCCGCTGCGCAAGAGCATGAACTGCAAGTTTTTATGGTTTATGATATTCATCATGGATATTGTAAAAATACTAACCGAAGAAAATTAAATATTAGGAGAAACAGATACAATGATGTATTTTTAAAACAGTCCATGATTTAAAAGAGACAATAATGATAGACATTAACAATTATTAACATTTCATTTCTGCATGCCCAAGCACAGAAAGTCGATTACGATATTAATAATGCAGAGCTATGTAATAAAAATGTATCTAAATATTAAAAATATAAAATAAAAGTTCTGTAGCACACAACTGCAACAGTATCGATAGAGAAGAATCAATGTTGAAGGTGACCAGACATGCAGCAATGAAGAGGCAAACAAATATATTCATTTACGTGAAAATATGTTTAATCTGTTCATTAAATGTTGGGTTAATTTATGAAATCAGAAATAAGTCTGGTCACCTTAAATGCGGTGACAGCAGTAACAATATAATGTTAAGAATATCGTTATAATACACAATACGTACAATTGAGCAACCCTGTCTACTTAGGTTGTTAAGTCTAACATGCCTGTTTCAAATGTTTATTATTACAAGATCTACTGAGACCAGAAACAGGTAAGACTTTGTTTTGAGAAATTAGTATGTTAATTTAATTGTGAATGACTTGTAAATAAAATACATGTACAAAGAGCTTGCACTCTTCGAACTTCAATAAAGCAAACTTCTTGAAATTTTACAGTCGGCAAAGGAGATGTGGCTGCATATATGTAAAGGTGCCACCGTATCTCCTATGCAGACTGTGCACTAGCTGCACAGTAGACTTTTCTTAGATGTCTTTGCTTGTAAGCGCGGGACGCAACTGTAAGATGCAAACCAATCATTGATAACATTAAACTAAACACGTTGACGTTTTTTCAAGAAGTTTGCCGGCGGAAATGTTATTTAAAGTAGGTAATGATTGCCTTACTTATTGGAGTTGATTCTGTGCGGCTTGCCGTCGTGCGAGAGGCCAGCCAGCTTGCGGCAGCGGTAATTTTCATAGTGCACGGAGCTCGTAACGTCCTTCAGGTCCTGAAGGTGGGTCCGTATAACCATATTTCGCAGCGCCAAAAAGTCACAATGCTCCAAATTTTCCACTGGAAGGTAAAATTGTATTAATAGTACACTACATGAATAGATTTATGGAACTGAGTTTCCTGTTACTATCAATCACATTTCATTGGTTATATAAAGAAATGAGTTAGGTAGAAATAAGTTACAGTAATAGCTCCCTGATCGTCTAATGTGTCTTCATAGCTTATGATCGAGTCTCACAACAAGCAGGATTACATTGTCACACTATAAAATTAAAAAGATCGTGTATACGAAAGCTATAGAGTTCTAAAATAACGTCCTTCCACGAACGTTCAATTCTTTCCAAGCCCAATACCCTTGGGGGAAATAAATTGACAGTATAGAGGTAATAATAATGAATGATGTTTTCAGAATAAGCTGCTAAGAAACAAAAGAATATAACATGGTCTTATTTGACACGTTTTTTAAACTATAACACGAGGTATTTTGCTAGGGACATATATGTTGGACCTAAAATGTGTTTATTATAAGTACACGTTGTTTGAGTCTAGCACGGGGTGCTACGACGGTGAACGAGCTCAAATTCACCAAGCATGGATTATTACAAAACAATCCGCGCGCGTTAGGGCCTCGTTGGTCTCGTCACTTAGGACCAAGATACGTGTCCTAAGGAGGACAGCCCCGGTGGCGTAGCGGTAATGAGGGCGGCCGCTAAGCACTACGCAAGTAAAAGCTTCGGATGCTACTGGTATTAACGCTAAGATGAAGAAGATACGATATATATTATATATATATTTGACAAAGTAAGGGTGTGTCGGGCGGTACCTTCAGCGATGCCCCACGGGTACTTGCGGCCGCGCACGCGCCGGCCCTCGGCCTCGATGACGGTGTTGGCGCCGACCACAGCGAAGGGCACGCGCGTGCGCAGCGTCCGCGCCGCCTCCGCGCCCTCGCCCTCCTCGCCCGTGCTCTCCGGGAAGTCGTAGATCTTGATCTTGTGCTGGTTTATTTCTTTCATTATCTGCAACATTTGTATACATACCATAAATGCCAACAGTTCGGGCCAACCGCACCTGCCTCCCATACCCGGGGGCTAGATGGGGATTCCATGGTCCCACACCCGTGGAGAGCCAGTTCGCAAGAGGTAGTCTTGGTTCGACCGGGGTGCGAGAGATGTGGTTGGGCATTTAAAAAACCTGATAGTTGGGAATGATAACGACATCCGCTTACATAAAACTCGTACAAGCCAAACTAAAAGAAGGAAGAGTAAGAGGATTCCAGGCTCTAAGATGAAAACCTTGGATGCAACCGGTAACAACGTTCAGATGAGAGTGATTTCATTTCTTAAAAGAGTATCGTGTCACATATACGACTTAAAAATGAACTATAAACATTTTTAGAACTATTGAATGATTATAAACAGCGTAATCACCTGTTCTTTAAAGTCTTTACATTCTTCTGGGGTCATAGTATCAGCCTTTGCGATAACAGGGATAATGTTGACTTTATCTCCGAGCCGTTGCATGAACTCGACGTCGAGCGGCTTGAGCCCGTGTCCGCTGGGCGCGATGAAGTATAGACAGCAGTGCACACGCGTGTCCGGCGGCGCCGCCTTCCTTGTAACCCGCGACTCCGCATTCAAGAACTCTTCATACTTCGACTCGACGAAATCTATCACGGGCTGCCAGCTATAATATAACAATTTAAAGGTTAAATAAAATATTACATCGGGGAATGTTTCCATTAGTACCTAATGAATAACAAAGTTATGTTACGTCTCACATCAATCAAAGTGTATGGAATGTAGTGTTTATCTTACATACTGAAATATTCACGAATATATTAACATAAATCTCTTGTTTCTTTGATACCACACTTCTATGTACATATTGATGTAAAGTGCGCATTCCAGTCTTAATATTACAAAAACCTAGTATTGAGTAATTGTCGGTCATAGCGCAGTTGATGTATGGAGAAACTGAAAAATAATATAAATAATAATATAACGGTGGGTGAACTAGTGGAGAATCGAGGTCTGTTACCATGCGATGAAGTGATGAAAAAAGCTAAGTTTTGTGCTAAACTTTGACAGGTTCATTGATATAGTTAATCCTCCAAAATAATCATAATAATTTTACATAATATACAGCGATATGTGAAAGCGTGCATGTAGAGCACTTAATCCTACTCGACCAAGACGTAAATCACGTTTCGTCACGTACCAATTGCTATTATCCACTGCATCACCGAATCCGGGCGTATCGACGATAGTTAATGTTAGGTTGACACCATTTTCTTTGAGAATCACCACACTCGTCTCGACACCGACTGTCTTTTTCACTCGTAGTGATGGCCCGGGATGTTTATCCTTGTCGTAAACCTCCGTCAGGAACAGAGAGTTTATTAACGTTGACTTGCCTAAGCCCGACTCACCTAAAAAGTAACAATTTTCCTATTAAATTACTGTAATAATACCTTTTAATACGAATAATAATAATTAGATATATAGATCATTGAGAAATTTACGAAGTAAATAGCTAAATGTTTAACCTATCGTCACGAAAATTACTGTTTGATCTTATACAACCACCAACCATTGTTGTATTGAGGAAGTACTGGCGGTTAACAGAGAAAAAGTTTGAGGAACAAATGTATTGATCTACCGTTTACCGTCAGTACTTCAGTTCCTTCGTGATCATGGCTAACCCAGGGTTATAAGCAGAAACTATGTATAAATTTATTACGTACTCCTATAAACGACGGTGTTTTGGATCACGAGTTAAGAGGGGGAGGGATGGGTCTATACATCCTATATAGGTTCATCCCTCTCTCTATGGATCACGGCCTAAAACACAATCGCTTTTATCACATAGAAGGCCCACAGCACACGAGACTGCGTCAATTTATGTTAAGTCCTCAGTTGTGTAAGTTATGAGTGTGACCTCTTACCTACAACCATTAATGTGAATTCGAATCCCTTTTTAACTGCCTTTCTGTACACTTGGTTTGGTAGATTTGCAAATCCCACATATCCATCTAATTCTTTGGTTTTTGGTTTTTCTATTTTAGGTAATTCCGGTTTTGGTGCCACTGGAGGGTGCTCAGGTTTCTGGAAGATCAAAGAAGACTTATATTACGTAGACTGCCGCAGCAAGAATTTATAGCTATTAAATAAAAATGACCAACTTTATAACCGCATTGTTTTAAATCCTCAAATGAATACAAACATTGTTATTGTTCGAAGTACTTGCATATAATGGAACACTGTTATGAGATAATGAACGGATATCGTGGTGATTGTATGTGCGGTACCTATATGTTAATTAACGCGACGAAATATCCACAATCCTTCATGATCAACGCTAAGCGCTAATTAGTAAACCAGCACTAATTGGTACATAACATAGCAGCTAATATTGATTGATTCTAAGCACTACTTTTATGTTTCACTTTTACATCACGCATCAAAAAAGATACAAAAATAATTATGAAAAACTTTTTGAAACAATCTTCATCATCAAAACGAAAATATATTATTTCATACAAGGGTTATACCGATATCAAAAGCTTGTTTTGCGCAAAATCTACTTTCTTTGTTTTTTAATTGTGCTACAAGCTTTAAATGTCAGTGTAACTCTTGCATTAAATAATTATTTTCGTTTTAGTCCCGTGAATTCTTGCATTTTTCAACTTTTTGACTGACTGCATGTTAAAGACAAACCAAATTGGCCCTAGCCCTAACTGAATAGCTTTGCCTAAAATTCCGTTCAGGAGTTCCTATGGCCACTTTCCTACTCCATCTTCAGACCCTGAATACCATGTACGTAACACGAAAGTGTTTACGAAGAAAAAAATAAATAAGCCCAAACATCGAGCTTGGGCTTTTTCTTTCGATTTACCTTGTTTAGTTTAGAAGTTCTATGGCCACCTTTCTACTACATCTTCAGACCCTGAATACCATGAAACTTCAGAATGTTCACGAAAACAGAACAAATGAGCCAAACTCGATGAATTTATCTTGTTTAGTTTAGCACTAACTACCTTCCCTTATGTTTCAAAAGTTATTATTTCTTACCTTGATGATATTTTCTGTACTCCGAAGTGGAGGTGGTCCATTGGGTGGTGCTGTGGTGGGTATGGCGGGCGCTGGGGTCGGTGGTGGCGCCACGCTTGGGGGCTTAGCCGCGTCGACGGACACACTGTTGCTGAGTTTGGCAGTACCATTTGACTCGTGGTGATTGTTTTCAAGCTGATCGGGAAGCGTCGTCGCACGCTTTGCAAGCGCGTCCTTGAGCGAAGAGGGCGGTGCGGGCGGCGCTGCTATAGGTGGCCCCGTACCGCTCACGCCGCCACCGCTCACCGAGTCAGATTTGAAGAACAGCTCGCGTTTACTTTGTAACTAAAACAGAAAAAAAATTGATTCATGAACATGCTGACAGACAGACGTATTAATTCAATCTACTACTAAGACATAATATTTATGTAAGTGTTTATATATAGCATTCAATAAGGTAGAAAAACTATGAATCGATACGCAGGTCATTATCCTGTTAACTAGACAGGATATCGGGGAACCGGGAGACATTAAATTTACCCGCACGGTATGAAAAGAGTTGTATGCGAAGTCCACAGCGAAAAGTATAAGTAAGTAGTAGTAAGTATAAATAATACAAGGACTAGCCAACTCCACGCGAGCCCTAAAGATGAGTCACCGATTCCAAGGTAACGTTAACTGGATATTGTATATTAAAATAAAAGTATACACTATAAGTAACGCGCCATGCATGTGAGAATTATTTATTATAAATTTTGATGTAACATAACATAACATAAAATTTTCAAATATTTGTAAGTATCTACGAGCATAATACCAAAAATAATGGGTTACTAAATATGTCAATGTATGACGTTATAACTTACTTCTAATTAAAGAAGTACCTATACAATTACAGTAAAAATTTAAGTAAGAACCAAATATTTAAAATGTATTTTTTCTACAGGAAAACCTCACCAATAGCGAGTGCAATGAAGAACAATACTTTAAAATTTCTCTGCAAAAATTAAAACACGCAACTAAAAAACTAGAGGAATGCACGCATCGTTGCATTGCTGCTGATTGAACATACATTGTTGTACCAATAACTAGTCATTATGTGGTGCCAAGATCGAAAGCCATGAATCATATCGCGTAAGGAATTAAACTGAGTTTCCAATACAAATGACACTTCAACAAAGTGAGTAATCCTTCCAGTCATACCTGAGTCAAAGTTAATACGGTATACGACATTATACCAATATTTGTATTTAGTATACAATGTTAACAAGGTTACCATCACCCAAAAATAAACGAATATATTGCACAAGATCCAAAATGAAATATGTATACAATAAAAGATATACCGGTAAGTCCATAAGTCTACTATGAAGACCCATAAATAATATACCCGCATGCATATTTAAACGACCAAGAAAGTAGATATGTAAACGCGTCTGCAGTATTGCGAAGTGCGACGACCGTAATGCGTCTGTGACGGTTGATTCTAATAATATTCTGAAAACGATGTTCCAACCCAACACGTATATATCCCAGTAACCATTAAATACACACAACCCTATAAGTATTCGTCACCGTGAACTCATAATAATTTAGTTTAAATTCTTTCCTACAACTGTAAGTTTATGTCAAAATCTGAATATTTTGATAACCATATTCTTGGGAACAGCTATCCAGATGGGCGAATACGCCGACGTATCCGTCTCGGTTAAACGGCAGTTACATTCATGGACTAGCTGCAACATTGAGACACGACGCATCACGCATTGAACACATTTCACCATTTCACATGACAACATACGAAACCAATAAAATCTTTATACGCCAAAAATTGCACTTTTTATAAAACTCTCGATTAATTACGTAAGTAGACACATGATGACAGAACAGTAGTGTTCCACTGCATGCAATGCCTTCACTACGTCGCTACCATCCGGTGAATGTTTACCTGCACACACATTGTAAGTATGTAACGTAAATAGTTAAACTCAACATCGAAAAGGAATTTGTTTGTTTGTAAAGCAAGCACGAATCAATAAACAATAAATATCAGTCGAAAACAAGAATCACTAAATCACAATTCTATTCACTTGAACCAAACTGGTCGGTACACTTGCTGGCAAGCATTGGATTAATTTATTGAAAACTGTTTCAGGCCAAGTGTTACAGATACTTAATATTTTAATACAAAACTTACATCCTCGCTAACAACCCTCTTCTTTTTTTTACGTTTTTTCAAACTCAATGTTCTTTTAAATGCTTTGAACATGTCTCCAACCAATTTTCACTGAGAAAAACATATACCGCAGAAACAATGTTTACTTGTAAAAGCTAACACTCAAATTATACGATTTTTTTAAGTAAATATTACTTGAAAATCTTTAACAGGAGTAAATGAGATCATCTACACAGGAAAATAACAGTAAAATAAGCCAGTACAGACTTCACGGTCGGCGTTAACACAACTGAGTAAAATTTAATACTTATTTATTGTTTGCATGAGGTAGTCACGTTGACGTAGGTACTGTAGCCGAACACTCTGGTCTGACTAATGCTAACTAGAGATTAGGTTTGTGTTAAACTCGGCTATTAAGTGTACCTAAATACTACTACTTCCATGAGCAAAAAACCTTGAGCACGTAACCACTACTTACAATTCTGCGCTTCTTGGCCCGAGCACCTCTCTCCATTACATTCAAAACTTGCACTTCGGAACCCATGATCTCTCTTACTTCTTCCTTCCACAATGTAGGATCTGAATCACTAACCTCTGATCTGACCCCGTAGCCCCGAATGAAAATGAAAACCTACGTAAGAACCCCGTTCATCAATCAGCAGGTGTGCCGCGTAGTTTAAAGTAATACCGGATCCCACACTATTTAAAAGAACTTATTTTTATGTTTTTATTTCATTTACTTCTTACCACTTAAATTACGGTAATTTAATAGTAGGTTATATTATTTTTATAACACTAAGAATTTCAAACGTCCTTTTGTTTTAGCAATTTCAAGAGTTTTGTAATGTATGAAACACATTACTTATTTTTAAAGGCTCTTCTCTTTAATGTAACAAGAAATGAGAAACACTTCTACGTGTTTCTAGCTATTCAATGAGAGGTTTATTTTACCGCCCCGGTATCTTCAAGAAATGGAAGAATCCAGTAGTATCTACATAGTGTAGTGATATAATTATTCATTTAATGGTAATTGAGTACGCTTGGTTCTAGCATTTTAATTACACTAAATAGTATAGTATTTAATATAATAAATCTGAGGAGATAAATTGTATTTTTATTCTACAGTACCTACTTATACTTGTGGTAAGCATGGTATACAATCAGTCAAATTAGTCTGAGATCGAATTATATCCAGTCAAAAACGGGCACAACTTTACCAAGTATTATAGTTGTGATGTAGAAACCAGCTCGAGTAGACATAAGACTCAGCATTTATTAGGTATATTTAATTTATCCTTGTATCATAAGCATTACAGTCATGACGCACAGTATGTCTCGGTTATCCTTACAGTAAAAATTGATATATCTGTATAATAATACAGGCTTAATGCTTATATGCACTTGGTATATAATAGAAACGGTAATTACACGAATGGCTGGATAGTGACAATAGGATATTATTCCCCGTTCTAAAGATTGAGCGTCAATGATTCAATATCGATACTTATAAATACAACAATTGGGTATTTTTTCCTGTAGTTAAAATAAATTATTTAGTTAAACTTATTAAATTAAGAATCGTAAAAGAGTGAAAACAGTTGCGTCGGTTCTTATTTTATCATTCTTATTTATTTTTAAACGTCCACCCAACCTATAATAGTCAATTATACGACCATTAAATACTATGACGTCACAAATAAATTTTTCATACAATTTCCCTTATAACTTACCGTTTTGACGTTTAGTAAAAAGAAACTAATTTGACTAGTCAGTCAAATACCCAATTATTGGTACAATCCGCAATATTGTCGATAACAAATTAAATTTATTAAGTCACTAGCCGTTTCCCCTTGAGAAATACGGAACCCGTCGTCGTGCAATACAGATCCCGTTCCTCCGACCTATTGACTTTAAACATTTAGACACCGGGATTGATTCATTATTCCACACCTGTGTTAAATATCATCCAGACTATTAATTGGATCAGCAAGCCAATTAATCAATCAATCAATTAGCCCACTGCAATCCACTGCTGAACATAGGCCTCTCCCAATGTGCGCCATTTCGTACGATCCTCCGCCTTCCGCATCCAGTCCGTCCCAGCCACCTTTTTCAGCGGTCCATCTGGCCAGGGGGCGCCCTACCCTTCGTTTGCCTTCTCGCGGTCTCCACTCTAGGACTCGTCTGCTGTCTGCTCTCTAGGAAGCGACATGCGTAATTTTTACAGTTTAGAGAAGAAACAGGACAATCGCCAATCGAGCAAAAAAAGCGTTACAGCCGTACCATTCTTCTCTCGAAGCAATTCAGGCTATTTTCGACCCCCTAAAACTTCGTTGTGGATATAACATAACATAAACTCACACCTATATCCTCGAAGGGGTAGGCAGAGGATATAATTTTCAGCAACCAAGCAGGCATTGTATAAATTCGGTATATTTCAAACTTCAATCAATTTGAACTAGTAGTTTAAGAATTATAATGAGTCAAAGTTTCTTAAATTCGTCACTCACCGATCATTAAAATTCTAAGGCACATCTAGCAGGCTTTAAATTTAGAGTCGTGTTTAGTGTATGAATCAAGAAAATCTCCAATCTTTTTCAATTTCGGTCCACTTTTCTAGATACATTAACTGCATAAATAGCTTTGTAATCCCATATAAATATATAGGATTACAAAGATGCATTTGCAGTTAATTAATCAGTGTACCTGTATATATGTACAATATATTGGAATATTAGGTGTATCAAAGGTAACTAGTAAAATGGTCAACAAAATACAGAAAAAAGAATGGGAGTATTAAGTAAATTGCCCGAAATTGCATATAATTGCATTACTAAAAGGAATAACTTTAACCGAGACGTTTGAAGAGTGCGTCATTAAATATTACTAGCTAATAACTAAAGCACAAACGTACATGCGTATTCATATGTGCGTAAGATTGTAAATAACCGACCGGAAAAGAAAATAAGCGATAACCGACATCCACGCGGGCGGAGCCGCGGGCAAAGGCTAGTAAATTGATAACCGACTTGGTATCACATGGATACTCACAACTTTTTACGGCAGAACAACTGAGGCGAGAGAGTATTGTTATTTTTAAGGGATCATATGTATAACTATAACCATTTTTTTTTTTAACTCATCTAATATCGTATCGGAGAGTTCAATTAGATAATTTAATCGTCGATTATTGAGACTGATAATCATAATTTTAATCACAAGTGATAATGTCTACAATTAAAAATAAATAAAAATTTAAGAACCGTGAAAAACTCTCTCTCTTCTAATTAAGCTTAGCTTAGCTTCTAATTAAATTAAATTTCACATCTTCTGATTTTTATATGATCACCTTTCCTTTTTTTACATTTGTGTGTGGAATGCTCCCCGAATAGAACGTCTCCGGGGGCTAATAGTTTTCAACTATCCATGCTACTGTTGTCCCGGTTGCATCCAAAGGTTTCATTTTAGAGCCCTGGGTCCGGCTTTCTACTCCTAACAATTTCTATTTGGCGTATTGGCTATAACTGGAGTAAATACTGTTGGACTCTTCAACCTTGAAAGGAAAGCCTGCGCCAGAGTCGCGTCCAATGTTCCGTGTAGGTGAGATTGGCATGGGCACTGAAGATCTTGGTAGATTCCCGTGAGGTGGCTATATCGCAATCGAATCAACTAAAACTACACGAGTAAAGGTCGATAGGACAAATGCTGAAAGTTTTCTAATTACTTCGCCTTTCAGTTTTCTTAGTGCCCTCGTATTGTTCATATTTTTTTGCTTTTTGTTTTCTAAATCCGTTAAGTCTGTTAATGTAACTATACAAATAAACAAAGAACTGGATATTTTAGAACAAGGCATAGAATACCAAGCGATATCAACACTGGCAACTCTATGACTCAAAACCATTAACATCTCAGTTCGGTCAAAAAAAATTGGTCTCAGACGTTCGTTGAGTAATTACAACACTGCTTGCGGCGCCAGGCTGTTGAGGCATGACTCGGTCGCCGTCGAGAAACTGCAATGAGTCTTCCTGACTATGGCTATGACTCATCAACGCGTTGTTGGCTTGTATTTAATTTACACTATTATCTTAAGATAATAGAACTGGCACTGGCATACAAAGATGGACTGAATTTCTAATAAGGAAGAAGTTTGAATATTTTACTGTATGGCAACTCAATGTCCCAAAGTTGTACCTATGACTTTTAACAATAAAAACAATAACTTTTCATGTATTGGAAGTAACTTACTTACCAGTAAATTACAATTGTACCCATAGCGAATTTATGTTGTCTGGTTTAAAGCTTAGATCAATTTCAATAACTTCTGAAGTAAATATGCACAGGTGCGTTCACGACTTACACATGATTCTACAATAGTTTTATGTATACTTGGCTCTGGGTAAGTGAACTGGAAAGTATAACACAAGAGGTAATTTGTTTTCACTATTGTGATTCACCTATCTGACATACTGTGCTTAATGAGTTTAATAGATACACTATAGAATTGTATTAAAATCTAATAGTCCGTAACGAGAAGCATTCGTGTTTTGTCTGTGCACTCATTAGGTTTAATGATAAGCACTTCCTAAACATCAAACAACTCCCCAAAGATACCTCCCGCCCTCCTGTGTTAAAATTGACACACATACATACACTTAATAGAAATATATGTACATGGATTATTTTCATTACAAATCCAATAACGTCAGATCTAGGTTTGCTCGTTAAATATTATAGTAGCGCACTCTGACTTGACGTCTCTACGTTGCTTGCTCGCAAGTCTAGGCAAGCATCAAATACCTAAGAAGTACAACATTCTTTGACTGTTAGTAACCGTAATGAGAACATGATATACACTAGTAACATCTAAGAAGAGTAGCACTACGGCATTGATAATAATTTTGAGGTTGTATAAATTGTTAAAATCGACTCTACATGATTAAATTTATAGTCAGCTTATTTTTTATTTTATGTATATGAAGCAATCAGAGCATCAATGATTATAATGATGACAAACAGTTATTCGTAATACTACTGCTAATGAAATATAATTTATTAGTATTTATATCATCTCACTTTAGTTATCGTAGTTCCTATTTTTGTTGAGATTTATATTGTAAATTACAACAATTGGCAAATTCCAATCAGACATGAGATAACAAAAATTTTAATAATACATTTTCAACTTTGGCGCTAGATAATATTAATTGATTTGTTCAATAAAACTCCAGTAACTGTAAGATTCGCCCACAGTGCACAAGTGCGTTGATTTCTCTACATGTCCAAAGGTGGAATATTTAGGTCACCGGTTATTACAACCTTGATGCAAGTATTTTTGCTTATTTATTTTAAATAACTTATGTCCCCGGCCCCGTAACTTCATTCGCGCTACAAATATTTATTTTATTATTTTTAAAATGATTCACAGAGGTCACTTCCAGAATTTAACCAAGTCAGATTTAGTATGAATCAAAGTAGAATTTAGGTCGAAATTTCATCCAGTCTTAACAGATGTACGCAACAAGATAAAGAAATGAGTTAAGTCATATACAAGATATGTAGTCAAAGGGTAAGTCAAACATTGACAATGTATGAAAAGTTATTGGTTGAATGTCTACAAAGATAAAAAAAAGCGAGTTAGTATGAAAAAAAACAAATGTGAAAGCAAAAAATGAGAAAGGTATAGGCAAAGATCGTATGAAACATGTCTTAATATACTTCTAACAAAGGCACTCCTGTCTGTTCTACAAGATGTATATTAAGGCGAGCCTAAAATACAGGTCTACCGAGATGATATATATATCTAGCTCAAGAACGAATAATAATGTTATGTAATTGAAGTTACCACAACGTAAATAATTTCTAATATCAAATCAGTAATGTCACTGACCCAATCGGTTGAGAACTAAATTACATCAATTTCAAGGCATCTGTGAATAATGAATATATTCATTTAAGCACGTGAATTTGTTTCGCAATAAAATAGATGGTTGTACACCCACACTTCATAGAAATTACGTTTTATTAATCTCCTGATGTAGATACTCCAGGAGTGGGTGGAGGATCCTCGAGTGTGTAGGCAAACCGGAGTGAGGGTAAACGATGCGAGCTCATTGTGAAGTGTAAGTCGCATAGCCTTATAGTGGTGTAGTCGTTTACTAAATAATATCTAACATTTCCAACCACCATGCAATTAAGTAATTAAAATTACACTGTCAGTTTGCTAATTTAAAAAGCAAAACGGTCGTAAGAAGGCCTTAGAAAACGTAAGTCATAATACATGTAAAATGCTAATGAAGTTTCATATTAGAAAATGCTTTAGAAATTTTGTGAATAATCCTATTGAATGAACCTAGGAAAAAGCATGAAACGGATAAAAAGTATCACAATTGATTCTGAAAGTAGGTTTGTGAATAAGAAAACTTGTTAGAGAATTACTTATGCAATTGATTGTTTGTTCTCTAGAATTAATCACATGGAATATGCTAGGTTCAGCAGGCCTCCTTACTTACCTACTTGGTTTTATAAAACGCCTGCTCTACAGCTGTCTAAAGTTTCAGCAGGTGCTTGTTAAATGTTTGGCACCATGGAAAAAGTATTCTGTCTATAAAGTGCCAAACATTATTAAAAATGTCGTGAAAACCATAGAGATGTAGGGATTTTTGTTTTGTTGGGTAATTTTAGTGAAAATGTTGCGAAAAACATGAGCTGTAGCCGTGCCTTTAGAGTTCCTGTGTAAGTTCTGCCATTTGAAGGATTTTTTCTATTTTATCATCATTTAGAGTCTACAAAGTGTATAATCTTAACTTATAAGACTTTTTATTGGACGAAGCAGAATGCATTCTTAGTCTCCCCTGAATAATTCATGGGACGTAAAGACGAAGACAAGTCCGACAAGTACCTAAGTCTCGATAATAATACTAACGTTTATCAACAACTCTTTACACTTACGGTTTTACTTACTTATCGGGAGCTATTTATAATTAAAATGTCAGCCTAAACCACCACATGCTAGCTTGTTTATTTTTTCGATTTATTTATTTATTACCATTTACAAAAATACAATTGAAATACATAGAAAGCAAACCATAAGCCACTTGAGCTTGTCTGGAATGCTGTACCTGTTATAAAAATAAAAATATTCTAGTGCAACAAAAGAGTATTCATATAACACAAGAGAGAAAGAGAGCGAACATTTAGTTTACATAAAATAATATGTTATTAATGATAAATTAAAACTAGACTTTATTGTTACGCATGAACTCAGAATGTATTCAATATGATACAGTAGGACATATTGTAATCTATCCAAGAGGCTTTGATATTCAAGGATAGTGTATGTTGTTGGCAACTTTATATGCGATTAGATCAATAATATAATCAGTCCTAGTCTTTTCTTTTAGTGCTTGGAATAGGTTTACATTTTACCACGAAATATCTCATTTATCAAAAATGTGATGATTGTCGTTTACACAGAATATAGGTAAAACTATGTACTTGTCATCAGGATATTTAAGGATACTATATTGAATGTATAATTTTGTATGACCACAGAATAACGATAGCGTATAATAGCAAAGAAATCTTTAAAATTAGCATCAACGCAGTTTATCTTACTTTACGCATGCTTCGCAGTGATCTCATGTCACTGCGAAGTATGCGTGCCGTGAAGTAAGATTAGTTTATATGGTGAGGATTGGGTATATAAAACGAATGACGATAGACTTCAAATATTTCTGTTAAATAATAAAGGTTTCAATGTAATACAATAGTAAAATTTAGGAGTAGCAACTACAATATAACTATTTAGGTAATCTGTGCTACAATGATTAATGAATTGGGTGGGTAGGTACTCATACATCCCTCTATTTAAAGTAGAAAACCTTTTACGCGGACCATTAATATTAGTCACGTTATAATATTACATTACAATGTTTTACTGTAAACAAACTGAAACAACGACTGAGGTGAACAATCAACGTGTTTTGATCTCATTAAGTATGAAATGGACAGCGGCCATGAATTTCTTAATTGAGGTTAAATTAATTGTCACTGGAATTAACACTGCGGCTACGTTCGCATACGCCATTACCCTATATAAACCTCGGTTCAGAAACGTTACGTGACCCTAAGGTAGCACCTGCCGTATTCGTTTAAAGTTTAAATCGTAAATAGAATTTTAAGTCGTAACCACAACGTAGATATCTTGGTTTCCATGGATGGGTGGGAAGGATGTTTTTAAGTCTTTCACACAAAAAGGCCCTGGATGAAATTTTCCACAGACACTTTTATCCCAGACAAATTCCTGTGGGTTTACAGAAAGCAGGAAAGGAATCAATATTTGACGCGGCCAACAGTTACGCTATCAGAGGGTTCTAGGTATGCGGACAGTGTCCACTGGACAGACGTACTTCGTAAACAAGTGATTTAACTCACAGGCATAACATTTGTGTCTAACACGTTTCAGGTAGGTAGGGGCCAAAGGATAAGATGGAAACAGACAACAAGGATTTCCTTTCTTATATCGAATGAAAGAAAATGTTATTAACGACACCACTAAAATGGAATTTCGTTGATGTAAAATTTTGTTATATAAATTTTTCGGATGCGACTGGGATTAACGCTAGGTTGAAGATTGTTATAATAATTTTTATTTCTCATGTGGTCTTTAAATACAAGTTCAACGCCTGCTGTCAGTCAGTCGTCATCATCACCATCTCGCCTCCTTTTTGCGTAGGTAAATAATCACATAAGTTAGTACCTGCCTATGTAATCATATAAGTTAGAGCAATGTTTGTTTACTAGCTTATTTTTCAACTTTCCAAATGTGTACAAACGCACACCTACCCCCGAATGTAGCTTCAATGTGTATATTAACTACAGAAATTGGTAAGTATAAAAGTTTCAACTAAACATTTTTAGGTGCTCAATCATGAATATGAACCAGATTACGTGTAATCTCAAGCTTACGATAGATATATTTTGTAAAACGAGCAGCACTGAATCTCTTATTCATATTATCGATGAATCAATACGCTATTACATACATACATAGCACTACACGACTAAGACGATGTGTGCGATTGTGACTTATTGTGTATAGAGTATAGACAGAGTCATCGACCCGATAGCGGAGGATTAGGAAATTGTTACTTGGCTCTGTTCTGCATGAAGAAACGGGACGTCAATTTAATACGTATTGACAATTCCCCGCATTCAACATACCTATATAAATGTATCCAATGGAACAGTAAAATACAAAGGCATTTATTTGTTCTAAAGGTTAAGTTAAGTGACTCTCTTATCAGCGACAGTTTATTTATACTTAAACGACAGAACCAACAAGGTTCTAATTGATGGCGACAATACGTACCTAAGTAAGTGTTCCAGCGATAACCAATACAACATGCCTGACTTATGCGAGTTGAAACAAAGTAACGGCGGTAAAGTAAGGGTAAGTTTATAAGCAAACATAAATATTCAAATATTGTCAACAGAAGCCAAAAGTATACTTATATATAATAGTAAAGTAAGGTATATTGCGTTAAAAGACGTACTTGGTAAAAATAACTTTAAAAAGCTAAGAATTTGTCTCCACAGAACGCGACGCCACCCGCGATATGACAGAGCAACAGTGTTTGGGCAACGAAGGTCTAACAGGAGGAGGAATTAGCTGGGCAGGGGGAGACTACAGGCTTATCTATATTTAATCACCTCAGCTTTCCTGCGCAGTGATAAGTTGCGCCAGATATCACGAGGACTCGTCCATCCAACTTTTGCTTTATCAGTGCCACTGTCACCTACGCTGCTCGCACATCTATTTAATTTAGTCTGGGGTCCGTTGCCGTTAGGGAGCGCACGGTTCGCCATGTTGAATACATCCAGGTGCTAGTTGACAGTTGACAATTTGTTTATAAAGTAACGACGCTGCAGTATCAACACACACACACACACACGAAATCTTCTGATTCTAAGTAGGTAACGGTAAAAGTCACTTGTTGAAACTACTGTTAAACATTAAAATCTACTGGCTCACAATTCACGCAGGGTAACATTTTGTTTTAACTTCATGTCCTATGACTTGTGTTGATGCACTGGCTGTATCGATTTAACACCATTGTCTCACTGTTGCCATATACCGAAATACGTTAACGTAATCACTACTGTTGTAGAAAAGGAAATAAAGTAATAACGTTACAATTGTTGCGTATAAAGGTATTTTTCGTAGAATTTAAACAGATTAACTGTTGTAATATGAAGCACCGTTCACGACTGTGTCAGTTTGAGGTTAAGTTACAAGCGATACCGGCTACGGCTGCCGGTTGGCGCGGCACACCAGCGCACGGTTATGGGGCGCAATCACACGAGTTGATAACTATTACTGAAAACAAATTATCAGCGTTTTTAACAATCTAATCAAAAGATATAAATATGACGAGAGTTTGTTAATCCCGCTCATATTGTGAAGCGCAGCCATTTAGCATTTATGTGTCTAAAGTTATAACATTAATCTTCTTTTTCATATGCGTTGATAAGTGTTGTTTACATGTTTACTTTTGTTTTTAAAATTCTTATATTGTGGAACGTCCTGCTGCGATTAATTAAGAAGACAGTATGATTTGCTTCAATACATTGTAACCTACATTATTATTAAATTGCAAGATAAATAGTTGCTCTTTTAAGTTATCTATTTGTTTTCTAATTCACAATTTTAATATTAGTTGATAGGTAGGTACAAAAAGTTTCTTACGGTCAGCCTACGGTGGGTCGAGGTGACTGACTACGATCTGTGCGAGGACACTGCCATTATAAGATATGCTGTCGATGCGGGATGCTTATCAGTTATCAGTGGGTCCGTACGGTCCTTAGCAACAGAGCATCTTTTTGCAGTTCATTGCTAACAGAGGTCCTCGAACCTTTGTCTTCAACATCGAGTCTATCCCATCGAGATCCAGACTATGGCCTATGATGTTTCCTAACGCTTAAAGTGTGTGACAATAATGTGAAAGTATAAATTCGACTTTTACATTCACGATGTATTAATCGAATTTAGTTTGACACCTAAACATACTAAATTATTAACTTAAACTAACCGAGCCATCGTCACATTTTGTCAAAATAAATATTTAAAAAAGCACCACGTGTGTACTGGCCTTCTTAAACTCAGGTACCGCTGAGTTAATTATGACTATATCTATATAGACGCAAAAGGATCCAGCCCGTCACACTTATGCCCACCAGACACACAAAAGCAAGAACCAATCGTTTCGAAGAGAGCTAAATAAACAAGTGATAAATGGTAAAATGAGTCTTAATACGATTGCATCAAAGTTGAGAACATATCGTTGCTCAATGGTGGTTAGTTTTTTGTGCTTGGGGCGAGTAACAATGCAAGAGGAGAACGTGCCCCAACCGCTTTTGCCGGTTAGTGAAAAACTTCAAATTTATTTTGTGAAACAATGTCTTGTTGTATTAAAAGAAATCATAACCATAAGTTTCTTTAAATCCGTTTAAGTTGTTTAATTTTAATCAATAGGTTTGATAAAATATGCCAAAAGTAAAAATTATTATCTTACAAAATACAGGAAGCGTCGAATATCAACAGCGATAACAACGTCTTACCGATAATACTTTCTAAAAAACATAACTACAGTGAACAAGGTGATAAGAATAACTTTACAAATATTCCAAAGGTTTCTATTGGTTCAGATAGTTGAGTTAACTCAATACAATATTAAATAAGAGTTTATTCAAGCGATGCTTGAAGTTAAAAGTTAATTTAAGAGGACAATTCTTGCTATAAAAATACGAATGAGGCAAATATGATTTAGTCTTGAGAGATATTAAGACTAATGTTCCAAGAAGTTTCAGGTCAGGGTGCGACCGTGAAACAGTTAATGTCTGTTTAGTGAATTCGACACATGCGAGCAGAATGTCCGCAACTGCACGAAGTTATTTTTAACCCTGTAGACACGGGGTCAATCACCCGCTCACCCCTCCCGCACACCGAACCAGTCCTATCACATGAGGAACTGCGTGGGAATAATATGGTGAGTTGCCTGCCATGTCCTTACCCCAAGAGAACATAAAACACCAAAAAACAAATCAAGTAAAGATGCTGATCGCGACAACTGTTCTTCGAATATGAGTCACGATTATAAACAAATTCTTCAAATACATACCAACCCAAACAGTCATGAAGTATCAAAAATGTTGATTCTTCATTCAACTACACAAATGAGTCTTAATCCTGTTGTATGGTGTTTCAGTGTTGATTAGTTTCGGTATGGTTTGTAACTACTACTCTAATGAGTTCATTTGCCTTTATTATTTACTTTCTTATGTTAGTTTTTATCAGCTCCAACTCATGTTCAATGTCTAAATTATATGGCATCCATGCAATCTAATAAGTCTTTAGGGGTTTGGAAACCTGTTAAACGTATGAATTTGCAATTTTTTTCGGTTGTTTCGATTTTATTAGGTTAAAAAGAGTTCTATGACAAACTATTATCTTGGTATCATTGTAAAAGAGTGAAGTTGTTTGTTAAGTTTTCATTAAATGTGTTATCTAAGTTAACAACCAGCACAGGCTGACATACCAACCCCCTAGTGAAGTTGATATAGAACTGTTTTATGTAATACAACACCTGACACGGTTAGGTACCTATGTGGTTATGGTATCGATGTGCTGCACTGTAAACAAACAAGTTACGAGCTTACTTACATCATTTAATGAACATTAAAATACTAGGTAGGTAACTAAAACATGTTTTGTGAAATACCTTTCTTTTGTTGTTGTGAAGTTTTAGGGTATTTCAAATATAACTACAATTGATACGAAATCCAAATCGAAACACTGTTAAAACCTTTGTACAAGAGGGTTAGACTTACTAAAATAACGTTGTTTTTCTTTTTCGGGGTGCGCTAACTACAATTAGGGGAACGTCGAGGGTGCGCAAGATGAACGGGCTAGGGGACTCACCGTTGCCGTATCGGTAAGGGTGACAGTCGCGGAGGTGGGCCCGCCATTGGATGGAACAGTTAGCGCCGACCCGATGGGCACTTGGTTATTTGCATTTTGTTCAATGATACGCTGGCGCAGAGCTAATCTTTCGAGGCTAGCTAAGCGATGAGATCCACCAGTTCCTTCTCTATCCCGGTCTCTGAGTCCCGTGGTGCTACCCGCGCTAAACGAACCACTATATTTTGGCAGTGTCGGTGGTGGCACTGGCCTGGCTGCACCACTGCGGCCAAGTAGTGAACCACTGGAGGTGTATGCATAGCTACTGGGAGTTCCAAGTGTAGCTGTACGCGGCGCTGCTCCTATTCCATTTAGGGCACTATTGGTCCCATTGACGGCGCCACCATTCACCGTCGTCGTGCTGCCGTTCATCTCCTTAGGTGTTTTCCGTCATGCGAATATTACAAAATCACATACACTGAGTCACTGACTGCGTACTACGTTACGATCGCGAAATAGTGCGGCGATGTTATGAGCGTTCAAGCCGGGTGCCCGACGGAGGCGGTTTGACAGCTCCGCAGCTCGAGCGGTGCAGACGAGGCGCGCGGGCGGGTCAGGCGGCGCCCCGCCGCACTCGACGCCTCCGTCGTCGCGCCTTGCCATCGCTACCAACCCCACTAGATCTGGATTTTGCCCTTACGACCGTCGGACCAGAGGGTTGAAAATGCATTGTTGTTCTCTTTGTCAAGGTCAATACGAGCTATATATAACCTTAGTGTTTAGACGATTCAACACGCTCTCGAACAAAAACAATAAGTACATCAAGTCAGAGTTCAATTGCGACCAGGCTGTAATAATTTTGTATTGAGTTTCTTGTAAAATCTTTAGTCGGTACATAAAATTGTAATGTTACATGCTTATGACTAAAGTATTGCCAGGTTTTGTTTTGAAAATGATTTTGTGTTATCAAACTTATTATTTTAAATATTAAATGTAAGTGAACAATTATTAGCAACTCTCTCTACAGGTTGTATACTCTACAATTCCAATAAATACCTAGGTACTTGTATGACACAGGCTTTTAACATGAAATTAATCAGAAAGGAAATAAAAGTAAACGAAGTACATACTTTCTCTTTCAAGCGAACTGAAGCCAAATGTCACCTTCCTTGCCCATTTATCAAGAATATAGCAAAAATCGAAGCAGCAATTTATTATCTTCACGTTATCTATCACTTAAAACAATTGTTCCTGACTTTAAAAGAGGAAGTGACGCTAGTTCATCGGCCTGAATCCAAGAAGCATTGAGGCGACTACTTACTGGCGGAAGTACGTTTAAGGTAGGTACAAAGAATGATTGTGTTATATAGGTATGCTCAATGCTCATACTTATTCGTACGGTATGGTCGGCTACATAGAAATTATAAAGCGGCGAAATAATATGTTGGTTAATCATAGACTTTCCACATGTATAATTTGCGGTTACTTTAAAAAGTAAGTTATACTTTTTCGAATGTTCGAATGTAGAAATGGTGAAGTAATCAACAATTTTGTGTTTTGTAGGGGAGCACGTGTTATTCGCATGTGGCACAGGAGTTCTAGCCATCGACCGCCGTATCACGCAGGCGCGTGGCACCCCCAACCTAACGTCTCTGCTTGCACAACCCTCGATGCATACCTACTACTTACTGTTGCATATGCCACTTGAATATCAATGATACTATGCGAATCATTACCAGCGTGAACATGTGCATTCTAACCACAACATTTAACATTTGAAAAACAGGTTTATCATTTAAGCTGTAGTCGAATTAGGTATTCTGTTAAAAATTGAAAATATATTAGCAGATATATGTTAAATTTCTGCAGGCGTTGGTCTGACCTTAAAGTTGTAAACAAATGAGCGCCATCTAACGGATGTGGCCGTCGTTTTAAACGAACGCGTTAATGTATGCAGTAGGCGGCAAAGGAAATATAAACACTACCGACACATGCATGCGTGTAATAACTGTATAGTCACCAGGTGGCGTTGATTCTAATAATGGAACATACGATACAAATGATACAATCAAGATGAAAACACTGTAATAGACTATCGGATCAAAAACTGGAGATGGAACCGACCTCGAACGTTACCAGCCTTGTGACGTGTGATGACCCGCACCTAAGCATTCAACGTGGACGACAAGAACGCGAATCCTCCAGGAATTAAGTCGTAGCACTCGTTTATATGATATTCTATCAACATCATTTTAATCTTTTGACAAATAAACACTACAACTATAGCACTTATGAAATGCATCTGTTGAAAAAGTAATGTTGAGTTTACATTTGCAAAACTTATTAATGGATCTAAGTCTCCTGCATTTCTATCCGTTACAGGATAAATAGGGGAAATGGGTGAAATGGCCCACACCGAAGGACAGATCATCCGTCCGGTCGCGGTGTCCCCTGCTGGCAGTAAGTAAGTAAGTCTCTTGCATACTAATAAACGAACAATTTTTTTACAGCTCATAATCTTTTATGCCAGTTATATTAAGACCATCGATCAGCGCAGAGCAAAACTTAACTCCTTAAACAACTCAGGACAGAATATCCGGCGCATCTGCGCTACAAAAATGTCAAGAAATCCCCACTGAGAAGTAGATATGGGAATAGAATAAAGAGAGAAGAAGAATATACTAAGACCATCAATATATGAAGATATAATGTGAAAGTTAGACTAAAAATAGTACACTAACAGCTAATCAGACTCACGATGAAACGTTACATCTGTTAATTGGTTACAACATTGTCGTACTAATGAAGACACGTCGTCGATAGAACTATTTAAATAAGGTAGGTAATTGATTTGGTAATCGACTGATTATAAAATAAAAGAAGGTAATAAAAAATAAAACCTATGTTATGTTATCAACAATAAACATAATATCTACCGCATGCGCCTGATCAGATGATAAGCCAGCGCCAATGGTATTTTAAAATTCAAGTTAAGTATATTAGCACAGTATAGTTTTATATAGTTTAAGTTATTTATACTGTGGTATTAAGAATACTCAGGTGCACTCTTATGAAGCCACATCGACAAGTTACTTTGATTATAGTATACTCCGATAGTGTCCAAATAATCCATATGTAAAAAATCGTAAAAATCCAAAGTATAAAGAAGTGACAACGACTAATGAAGTCAACCATAGGTATTTTATCCTTAATCGTTACTAACGCCTTTAGTCTGCTTAGTTGCTGAGCCCTCAACGAGCTTCATCAAATCAAACTTCAGTTTAAATTGAGAAACAAGCGTGTGTAAAGAAGTATCTTGACCTGTAAACATATTGAAAGATGTTATAAAGACGGTCCCACACACCGCTACTGTTATGGTGAAATAAACATAAACATAACAAGCATTTAAAGAACCACGGGCTGGAACGTTTAAGTTTCACGACAGACCAATAAATTTCTTCAGCAGCTTGGTATAATCGTATGCATTTTATATTTGCTGAAGTGTTTCAAATGTATACTTATGTGTTGCAATTTGAATAGATACCGTCTGTTTAGCAACGAACCAACAGCTAAATCAAAACATATGACGATGGTCTTGGTACAACTATTGCCTTCATTCATTATATTATTTGTGAAATATGTACTCGGATGATTTTGATATGATTGTTTCTACGAAGCTGTATACATATGATTTAGGAATGATGTCATTTTGTGTGCGTAATCAATAACCTTAGGTAGATGAAAGAGCACCTCGTTCAATAAAACTAATTTGAGTAAATCATTTCAGCCTTTTGATACCGTTTTGGCTGACAAGTGTTTATAGAACTTGAACAGAATTAGTTTACAAAATGTTTAGAAAATAGTAACGTGAAACATTGATCAATGCTGGTTCCAAAAAAGGAGAGCTGGACCCGCTGTGGCCTGACCTTTAAATAATACTAGACATATTCTTTCCCTGGGGAAATACTGTCCGCGATCGATGTATTATTGTTCTGGAATAAAAACATATCCTTTTCCTTGTGTTGTCTACGAACAGATTAAAAAATGACAAGCCTAATGAATGAGCCTTAATAATGTTAGAAACCGTGAAAATAACTGCATTCCGTAAATTCTATAGTACTTATAACATTTATTCAACAGAAATCTTCGATACTAATGATACTAAAACTGATACAGAATACTACCTCGATCTAGCTGGCGGCTGAAGGGGGCATAGATACTAGTACTACTAAAAGCACTAGCACTAGATACTAGCACGATATCGGAGCAGTATTTGTGGTTCAACCACCTGTAAAAATGACGTTGTCGAAATTTTAGGAAAACCCTCGTGATAAGCACTCATTCTATTATTATAAATGCAAAAGTATGACTATTACTTTTTCACGCCTAGACAGTTGAACAGAGTCTGTGAATATGTAAGTATTAAGATATATAAATTTATTTTTATGGTTTAATCTGTGTTATCTGATAGTGATAATCCAATAACACATTAAAGTTACACACATGGACATTAGACACGATACCACGTCTATTTAGGTTAGGTAATTACCAAATAAGTACGCCTTACCATAATGAGTACCTCCCTAATCAGTTCTACGCGTTGTGAGTGAGCTTCTTACATCATCCACACTTAATAAGGAAAAGACTGGCTTTAAACACGCAAATCACCCGATTTATAAATGTTTCTGACCAGCCTATACCTAATGAACCCTTCATTTTAATTGCGTTAGATCGATTTGAGCTATTTTTAACTCTGCTATATAATTCTTACCAGTTATATTCATGCACGGTTCCGTGTCATTAGAAGATCAGTTGTTCTAACATGTGCACTATTCTGAACATTTTCTATGCGATTTGTGTTAACTGAGGGAGGCATTTTGTGACAATGAAAAATATAGGTATGCACAATCTGCCTTGTAAAATATAATGGTAGAATGATTACGAAGAACTCCTAAAGACCAAAAATCCAAAATATGAACATAATCAATATACCTTTATTGAAGTCATCTTCCCTTAGTAGCTAGGCTTAATAAGGAAAGCAATGCGTATTATTTATCAACAGCTACAATATGGATCGAACGTGCCACTAAGCTAAACAGGCACGTGCGCTCGTACTAACAGCCAATGTTTCTAAAACAAACCCCAATACACAAAGCACGATATAACTCAAACAATTCGGCGAACTCACTGAATCAGGAATAGAACGTACCATAAAATGCGTAGCCCTATATGTACTCAATCCAATAAGCTAAAAAAGACGTCCTACAACTAACCAACCAAGATCTTCATATAACATTAGAAACGATTTATCTAACGGATTCATCCAAAATTCATCCCACAGTTCATATATTGTACATGAATGGTACAAAATAATACATTAGCTCTCAGTAAACCCACACTAGTGGTGTTAACTAATATTTCAAAGGAACCCACGATTTGAAACGGGTAAACAATACATAGCCTTCAACTTAAGTCATTAGGTAGTAATCATTGTGCTTGAAACAGACAAAATACTCAAATCCATCGCAATAGACATTGATCGTAGTTTTAAAAGAATTAAATTCTCTGTTTATGTTTATTGGAACGCTTCCTTTGAATTCGCAATTGTTTCTGGATGCAAAAAAAGGTATTAATTAACACAAGATTATAATGTTATTACTACCTAGCTATCTACTATTATACTTATGCGCAGTTTGGGATGGATAGATGGTTGAACGGTCTGCACGAAATTTGGCCACGATAGCGATTGTACTCTGGAATAGCACATAACAACTTACGTTGAGTAAAACACTAATCTAATTTAGATGCCTATTAGTCATCATTTATCATCAAAACTAGCTTCAGCCATCAGAAAACTAACAGGTTTTGACTAACAGTATCAGGATAGTAAGACAAATGAGCAACAGTACTGTAGAAGACTATTTTCAATAGCCTTGTCGCCCCTCTCTTTATTACTTAAAGTTGCAAAAGTGATTAACTAACCACTTGGGTCCAGAGGCATGTGCTAAGTGTATCGTACTCTATCATAGTGACCATACATGTTATTTACGTTATCAAAGCCTTGTCACCCCTCTCTTTATTACTTAAAGTTGCAAAAGTGATTAACTAACCACTTGGGTCCAGAGGCATGTGCTAAGTGTATCGTACTCTATCATAGTGACCATACATGTTATTTACGTTATCAACAATAAGTATTTATTACTACTGATATATTTTCCGTCCAAAGAATAATAAATTACTTCAGTTTGAGTAGACGGACATTATCGAAACTTATACATATAATAACAGTTATCTATATTAATACCAGGAAGTAAATTATGTACATAAATTCCTTAGAGAGGACAAGGATCACATATTCTAACGTGGATATCAATAATATCACTGGCGACCTCTTTACACTACAGAATATATATTTATAGGTACGTTAACTGATAACAGACATTCGTAATTGTGGACGGTTTGTACAACTGGGTTTTGGTAAGGTAGACGCGTGTTATTCGTAATTGAAATATTATCATATTTTAAGCAAGCCCTATGCTATTAGATGGTTAAATTACCAATAACATAATAATGGTAATATAATAGAACTGAATAAGCCTGATTAGAATATCTTAATTTACGCAGTTGTGTTTTATATTTGTACTAAAGAACGGGAAACATTACGCATTAAATGGTTACCTACAATAATAATATTCTTACCTGATCGACAGATCCTCCATTAGGTTTATAACGAGCCAAAACTGGTCTATTTCTTGACCTGTTCAACGGAGAATCCGACACAGACGTCATGGTAAATCACAGTACTTATATTTTAACACTTTCAAACTTTTATATAAATGAATTTACAACTGTAAATATATTCTGCACCACATCCGTATACTTTTCAAGAGGAAAACATACTGTTGTAATTACAGCAAATAATGTTCTACTAGTCACGAACAGACGTGATACCACATTTTTCCGTCGACAAATCACATCCGGAGAAGAGTCGAGTGGAGTCCGTGTGGGTGATTCAACCGATTACGAGTCGCTATGCTTAGACCAACAACTGATAAGAGTTAATTGCTGTTCTTCAAAGAAACACACCCTAAGTGACTCAGAAGAGAATTGTAGAAGGTAACGCAAGTAAAAATCGAAAACACGACAATTTATACACATGTATGTATATGCACAATTAACCAGACTGCGTGTTACTATTTATCGCACCGCAAACAAAAATAGTCCCATCGGTTCATCGGAATGGTAAGTATGCAAATTTAATGTTACTTGGAGTCCGCGCAAGTACAAAATTTCTGAGGATTACAAGCTTTTTATAAATACACGAATTATTTCTTTACTCTAACGTCACGGTAAGTAAATTATATGAAACAACAATGCGACCGCCCGACGATTACAAATTCGCTGACTGAAACAATAAACGTCGTGGATAGCGAACGGGTTTGTCATTACAATCGGTACCAACATATTGAGTGTGGGCCAAGCGGACCGCCGACGATAACCATAGGGACTTCGGTATCGGTGTCATGGTGCTTGGTGCACCGATGCGGCGACAAGCGACGCACGAGGGCCGAATAGCGGTCGCGAATTCCTACTCGTAATTCAAATAACGCACGCAAAGTATACGTGCTCACTGGACAAACGGTCCTAGCGACCTAATAATTACAACTCGATATCACTGTATTGCACACTACATAATTAAGAAATATATTCATTTGAATAGAGAAAAGTACAGTACTCACCGCTATTTTAATAATGTGGATTAGGCAGCACATGAAACAAATGAAAAGGCAAGTTAATTACATATTACACTCAAAAATAACAGTCGCATTCTGCATTTCTTAAACTGTACCTAGACAAGGTAGACAACATGTACCTATATCTTCAAGACTTTCTGTACTCATGTAATCAACGTCCATTAACGATGTTTGGTTGCCCGAATACTTTTTACTTTTTTAGAATAAATACAAAAAAATATAGTAAAACATATCAAATAGTACGCAAGTGAGTCGGGCAAAGCGAGACGTACTACTTACTCAGAATAGCGAAAGTCAACGCACGTTTCGTGAATCACTAGACCTGTATGTGATGCCTAGCATTGTTTTCCAATCCCAATTGTTTTCATGTCGATATTAAACAAATGAATGACGTTGTCTGTTAAATATTAAAATCAAATCAATAACAAATGGTTCTTTCTTCACTTTCATCTAGCATTGTCGCATTAATTATTACTTCTTCATCAACGCACGCGAATAAATTAATCACAGATTCTTCATCGATACGATATGATGAATATGTTCGCATAAAAAACATCTAGGCGCCTCATACTTGGGATGTCTTGCTGTTTTCCTCAGATAAATAATAAGTCTACTAATTTCTAGGTTTGCGTAATTTACAAAAATAATTTTTTAAAGTTATAGGATTATTATGAAGAGTATGCATTTTATTTTTCCTTCTTTTTTTCTTGTTTCTTTTCTGCAAAGGAATATATGATCCTTATTCATTAGTATTTACCGTATCACTGCCGAAATAATAATTATTAGGGTCTAGAAAAAAAATAAATTTAATCTTACTCGACAAAGATGCAGTATCCATTGGTTCCATAGTAGCTAAATTACCTTGTTTAAATCTTCTCACATTTATTATGTTATTTAATTAAATATACACATACTTTTCGTTCCTTGTGACAGAAATTAGATTCTAAAAGAAATTATTATATCACTACACTTTTGGTCGCTTCCAGAGAACAAAGTGTCCATCGACCTGATTCTTAATAAATATTGACAGAACAACAAGTGTTTAGTTTAACGTACTAGTAAACGGTGGAGACGTGACTAAATGTTTACGTGTGGGAGATAAGTTTGCGCTTTACGCTGGTAACGCAGAGGCAGCGGTGTGCGCACACGTCTGCGGAGACTGAGCTAGCAGACGCGATTCTGTAAAGCGCGTGAAATTGTACTACAAGCTATTTCAATACACGCAGGGAATTTGCAAGTTCGCGAAATTCAACTCCCCGGGATAGCCACCGAATAGCCACAATCCTGCAATGTACAATGTTTTCCTTTGACTCGATAAACAGAAAACATACTTAAATTTAATAATTTCACTCTCTTTTCTACGAAATCAACCTAATTCATAAAAAATGCGTACAATTTTTATAGTTTCCTTTCGAAAAGGCAAAACATGCAATATTTAGTAGGTAGAATACGGATCGTAGAGGCTACAGACAATAAAGGGTAGAGTATAAGATCTTTTAATTATATCAAAGACTGCAATGTATTGCTAACTAGTAAAATGAGGGTCAATTCCATTACTGATGAGTGTTCGCATACATAAAGTCCGCAATAAAAGAAGATTGTGATCCACTTCTGCCTATATAAAGCGAATACTAAGCAATTAAAAGGTAATAAAAAGGACCTGCGTATGTAAACAATTTGTTGAAGTATAAAATGTGGCAATGTTTATTGATTGTAGCCGATGTCTGTGGCTCCGCTTGCGTTAAGTTCTGATTCCCTTCCGAAAACCCATAATCTTTTCCAGGGAAGACAAAATAGCCTGAGTATTATTCCAGACTGTTATCCACATCTACATCTCCGTAATCTACATCTCCGTGTACTACATTGCAGCTAGATCCATTCAGCCATTTGAGTGTCATTGAATAACAAAGTTGCACATTTATCCTGTTGAAATCCTGTCCTGTTATCCTAACAACAGGACAGGATTTCAATATTTGTTACGAACAGTATTCGGCGCATTTGTAATTGTGTAACTATAGCTCTTGATTGCTAGAAACTAGAAAAAACAGGGCGGTGTATTCCCCTTGCTTTCGAATAAATTCCAACCTGCCACCGCATCTTAATATTCTTAATGCGGATGCATTGTGTGGAGCTCAACAGTCTGCTGCAAAAAACTGGCAAAAACTGCCTTTCTGGAACAAAGACTATTAAGGCTTCCTTCATTCAATTTTGAAATCAATTCCTTGTTATTGCAGCGAAATACGAAATCAACCTAATTCATAAAAAATGCGTACAATTTTTATAGTTTCCTTTCGAAAAGGCAAAACATGCAATATTTAGTAGGTAGAATACGGATCGTAGAGGCTACAGACAATAAAGGGTAGAGTATAAGATCTTTTAATTATATCAAAGACTGCAATGTATTGCTAACTAATAAAATGAGGGTCAATTCCATTACTGATGAGTGTTCGCATACATAAAGTCCGCAATAAAAGAAGATTGTGATCCACTTCTGCCTATATAAAGCGAATACTAAGCAATTAAAAGGTAATAAAAAGGACCTGCGTATGTAAACAATTTGTTGAAGTATAAAATGTGGCAATGTTTATTGATTGTAGCCGATGTCTGTGGCTCCGCTCGCGTTAAGTTCTGATTCCCTTCCGAAAACCCATAATCTTTTCCAGGGAAGACAAAATAGCCTGAGTATTATTCCAGACTGTTATCCACATCTACATCTCCGTAATCTACATCTCCGTGTACTACATTGCAGCTAGATCCATTCAGCCATTTGAGTGTCATTGAATAACAAAGTTGCACATTTATCCTGTTGAAATCCTGTCCTGTTATCCTAACAACAGGACAGGATTTCAATATTTGTTACGAACAGTATTCGGCGCATTTGTAATTGTGTAACTATAGCTCTTGATTGCTAGAAACTAGAAAAAACAGGGCGGTGTATTCCCCTTGCTTTCGAATAAATTCCAACCTGCCACCGCATCTTAATATTCTTAATGCGGATGCATTGTGTGGAGCTCAACAGTCTACTGCAAAAAACTGGCAAAAACTGCCTTTCTGGAACAAAGACTATTAAGGCTTCCTTCATTCAATTTTGAAATCAATTCCTTGTTATTGCAGCATCCACTTAAGTAATATACATAGTCTTGGGCCTGGGTCTTATGTTATACCCATAGGTCCCTGGCTAAATCTGCGCACAATATTGCACAGATCTATCTATCTATCAATTGCTTTCGGTGGTTATAAACCGTTAATGAAGTTTAATCATCAACTGCTTGTTACAATAATTATGAAATTTGATTGGTTGCGATTGGATCATCTAACTAGGACATGACTTGAGTTCGGAGACAGTCCCGTTTTTTGGATAAATAGTTAAATACTCAACTGATCTAAACGTGCATTAAGTTGCTCAACTAATTCTACAACATAATGCGGTCATTTGAGCATGTATCTCATAGAGTTAAATACAGCACAAAGAGCTTCATATCCCTAAAGGATTTCCTCTAGCTATTCTTGCCATTTTGTTTTAAAAAGGTAATAATAGTATACGTATGTTATAATAACTAAAGCTTTAGATAATTCAATCAGCCAAATACAGAAGTTTCACGCAGGCTATTAGCTTCACTCACTCCTGGAACGGTTTCCAAAAACATATGTCAATTTAATATTATTGTTAACATTATATACCTATGTCAGTAATGGATTACGGTTGATAATTAATAACTACTGTGGTTTGCTTTGTTAGAGATTAGATGCGATAATAATAATGACATGACGCAATACGTCTGCGGTTCGATAATACTAATCAAAATAGCTAGTTCCACGGATTTAGAGTAGGCAGGGTCAATGTTGAATTGCGTGGTAGCATTCGTAATATAGTAAACGATACATCTGGAAATTCAGTTATTCAATTATAATAATTAACAGAACCATAAATAATAAATTGCATGATTTATAATAGCCGTATCGAACATATTTCTAAAAATATATTACAGATGTATTGTCAAAAATTAAATTAAATTATTAAAGTTACTTTATATACACAATACTAAATAAAATAAAATAAACTAAAACTAAAAGTTAAAATGCGTCGTGGAATTCATCCTCATCGCATGCCTCTTGTGGTAGCGTTCCCAGAAGACTGGTAGCATTGCCACTTTGTATGGCATTGCTTAATCTCTGACCTAAAAAGAGGCCAGCCTTCTGGTCACGAGAAGCGTCGACCACACGCTTCGCAATCTCCCTGAAGAGATTGCGGACGCTCGGACGAACCCCAAGGCCCAAACGCTTCGACTCCAAACGGCACAAATTCATAATCTCCAATGAGATTGGAGTATAATGAATTTTCAAAACAAAGATATTTAGTGGCGGCTCCACATTAGTGCCATGAATTCACGAAGCTGTCGCAATAATTTTGTTTGCTGTGGCAACAAGTCACTACTTAGATGTCCAAAACAAGACAGTAAAGAGTCTTTCTTCTTTTTCAATTCTTTTATATCTATATTCATTGCAGTACTAATCCGCTTCCAGGCATCATATACCTTATTTTTACCAGACTGCGCCAACGAGGGTTATGTTTTACGCGCGTATGTGTGTATATATGTCGCCGCCAACTAGCTTAATCAGCCATTCAATTAACTGCCTAGGCAATTAACTAAACGGCGCCATTCACTTAACGGCCTGAATGGTGTTCATTAATTAAACGGCTAGGCAAATAGCTTAGATCGATGACGTTTAACTCCTTTCCTAGCCATTTAATTAAACAGTTATAAAAACGTCTTATTTCTGCATGGTTTAAAAATAACACCTCACCACGAAGGCTTAATGGGGGAGCTACGCTCCGCTCCGCTCCTGCATTAGCCTTCTAACCTAACCAAGTTGGATTGCGCAGCTGCTATCACAATAAACCTATCACTAAACTTATTCTCGGTAGAATACACCTCTGTCTTCCCCCTTGGGGATTTACAGGTGAAAGTGTATGTATGTATGTATGCAATTTTCTATCTTATTTCGAGGTAGTGACCCATCTTACGATTGGCTTAAGCATTAGCCAGCCAGGTTATTAAATGATGTAATAAACGAGACGGCTGAATATCATTCAGGCCGTTAATTGAATGGCGCCGTTTAATTAACTGCCTAGGCAGTTAATTGGAAGGCTGTTTAAGCTAGTTGGCGGCGACATATACATGTAGTTTTCTTGGAGCTCCTTTATAGGCCTAACGACTGGACGGATTTCAATGATTGGTTTTCAAATGACAGGCATTCATCGCCTGAATGTCTTAGGGTAGATATATATATTTTTTAAAGAATATTTAATATTCCCTCTAACCCCTCCGGCTAAGCAGAATTGCTTGTGTTAGGAGTGGGTTCACGTCGGTAGTGTAATGGCCAGAATTCGAACCATTTTTTTTACTCATGCTTATCGAGTAGGGTAGAAAAATGAAAGGAATAATGGAGTAATTACATAAATATATGTAGGTATGTCATATCACGCCTGTTCACAAAGCTTCACGGCACAAATGTGTAGCCGGTATTATAAAACTGTCGGATTTAGGTATTTACCTATAGCACCTTAGGTATAAGAGGCATTAAACATATTTATATGGACAGAGAGACCGCATCAGCTCAAAGTGACAATACAGTCAGCGGTCACAAAAGTTGTAGTAATATTTAAAGTTTAAAATCCTGAAACACTGACTTTTATTTTTAAATTATTCATTGTACCTATTCACTCTTCCGAGAGCGCATTTCATAAAGATGAAAAGGTGTGGATTACAGCGACGACGACGGTGCGACATAGTGGTCAGTTTCCGCGTGAGGGAGCACATCCCGTGCTGAGGTCACACGGTCCGTGAGCACAGCACAATACACCTAATAAGAATTTATACTACATGGTTAAGCACATGGTCAGCGTAGATAACACCGTAAAACGTATCCCAACAAAAACATTTTCATGTAAAAATGTTGCCAAGACTGCACGCTCTAAACCTACAAGCTCTACACTACGCCTTAGGTTTAGAGCGTGCAGTCTTTTAAGCTCGTCGTGGCAAAATTTTTACATGAAAATGTTTTTGTTGGGATTTAATTTATTTTTGTAAGTTGGTTAAAAATTATGACGTACTTAATTCTTTTTTAAAAGAAATATTTTAAATAATTTTGACATATGTAGCACAAACTGTAGTGCAAGTCTCCTATTCCCAGGGGATTTTTAATTTTAATTTTTTTGTTCTCTTTGTAGTAATATTAGCTTACATACCAAATTTCAGCTTTCTATGACTTCAGGAAGTACCCTAACAATTTTGATGATCAGTGAGTCGATGAGTTAGTGACGAAATTAAGGGTTTTGAGACATTGATAAAATCTAAAGTATAATAGCTACGACATTCGAACTTTGTATGTTTAATGTACTAATGGCATTTTATCTTGAAAATTTGAACTATTTAGCATTATCCAAAGCAAAGTTATGAGAGTTCTAAAAAACGAAGAAGCGTTTCGAGAAAAGGTATGTAGTGCCCTTGCGCTTCGCTTGGCTTTGGCCGTGTTATGTTACGTAAGCGGTTGAAGCCTAAAAATACAGGAATAGCGTTAAAATTGGCTGCCTTAAGAATAAGGAGTCCATATTAAGTACTAACGTTATTGTTAATTTCTAAATTTATTTATTCTCCTTTCTTTAGGACGAGGTACTGCTGTTTCCAGCTACCATCTTTACTTGTCATCGGCGTGTCTCGAGGGACTCGCGGTAAAACGAATCAGAGGATTAGCACAGAGAGGTGGTGAGGCAAACGGCTTCACCAATTTTGTTTGTTGTTTCGGTACAGTAGATATGGAGACAGTACTGTCAACTAGGCAAGAGGCAACGGGCACTCCATGTCCATGTTTTTTAAATCATCCCAACTTCCAAATTAGCATTGGAGTCACCCGAGTAAAAGTATGTTTTCTCGTGCTGGGATAGGCCGAATTGGACTGGGTCGATATCTGCCCTAGCTCCTACAGTTCAAAAATGAATCAAAAATGTCAAATTTATGTTTGAAATATAATACGAGCTAAAGTACTTTTGACTGCTCGAAAAGCGGAATGTTGAAAGACGGCCTGAGACGGCGGACAAATTTTTCGTTTTATATCTATCTAAATATGCATAAACCGTTTTTTCAGCAGCCAAGGGGTTAATGGGGTGGTAGCAAGTGTAGGCTATGGCACGGTTAACGGTTAGTAAACGCCAAATCGACAGTGTGGCCAACGTATCTACCTGGACAAATCCTCGATAACTAGTTAAAATTCCCCTATAGGTAACATTGTATTCGTAAGAATTTGGGTAGATGGCGAGGCGAGGCGTAACCATGCATTCTATGTTTCTCTTCATTGAGAAAAAAAAAAAGAATTTTAAAGGGATCTGTTATTTTTATAGTATAATATTAAACAACAATGGTAAAATTTACTGGGATTTAAAAATAACTTTTAATTGCACAAATAACAAGGCTAAAAATATTTTTTGAGATGCAGTAGTAGTGCTTTTTCACTAATTTCTAATGCATTTTAAACAAAAGTATTAGTTTTCTTTTTCTTTTAAATATTTGGTCTGTCACTAGACTGCTTTACACTAGATACTAGTAAAAAGCTGAGGAGCAGTCCAAAAGATATGGACCACAATCTGATGCTATTGGCATTCAAATGATGGTCCCTAAATTGACGGCCTTGATAGATGCTTTTTCACGCCCCTCTTAAAGAACTCAGCACTGTAGAAAGAGGAAAACATATATGCAGTTGGAGCATTCTAACACTTCCATGCTATCCATCTCAAAATGAAATTTAACCATGCCAGATGTAAAAAATATGGAATTAGGAAGTGAGGTCTGCAAGAGATCAGATCTCGGTTGATTAGATACTTAGCATGTTTATTTATAGTGGTGAGTTTCTAATATTTTGTGATGTTACATGCCCCATGATCTCAGATACTGAATATCAATACTATAAGAAATATAAAGCAAAGGTTTGAAGCACTTTAAACTGCAGGCTTTTTGGAAGGGTGTGAATGACATTAGAGAAAGCTTGTGAAATATGAAGGATAGAAGCAGATGGTGCCCTGCTGTCTCTGCCTACCCCGGAGGGAAATAGGTGTTATGCACATAATTATAACTTTCTACAGTTTATTGAATAAAAAGATATATCACTTAACGTTTTAATTGACATTACACACTAATTAATCCACCAATGTATTACACATTGATTCCATTCAAAAAACATCTATCCACCCATCTATCTATCTACATAATAGTATAATATGAGTAGTTCTACGAGTTCTTTCAAGTTGTACTAGGATACAGTCAATGAGAAAAGTTGGAATTTATTCATTAAACACTTATTTTATGATTTTGATCCTGTTTATGTACCTTGGCACGTCAGGGCAAGCCACTTTATATATATTTTATTACTTTCTGGAATGCCAGGGGAAGTATATCGGGCAAGGTAAATACGTATTTGAGAATTTGGCGCAATAAATGAACAAAAGATACATACAATACTCACGCCTATAAATCCCCGAATGGGTAGGCAGAGGTGTATTAACACCCACATTTCGTCAACCATGATAATGCATGAAAGAAAATTAACGAAATCAATATTAGCTAAATATTGTGCTTAACTCACAATCAGACTTTCATTTTTTATCAGACTATCATATTACAGCCATTTTTCAAAACCATAATCAAAAGTGTGCTAAATTTATGTAAATCAACATGTCTACTACGCTAACTTACCAGGGCAGATACAACAAGGGGGGATAGACTTTTTCATAATTAAATTATTTTAATTGACATAAAAGATGTTTCGATGAATTATATATCACGCTCAAACTATTATGTTATTATTAGATTAGGGCAGTAGATGTTAAAAAAAATAAATGAATATTATAACTTTTATAACTTACCAGTGAACAGATATTCTCATCTTATGAAACCACTAAACCACACCATCGCATCGCCACAACCAACAGAAAGGGCACCAATTTTACTGTCAGTTTGGTTAGCATCAAATTGCATTTCAATACATGACTATAAGCGCAATTTTGAGTACATCCATCGCATATTTATACTTAAATGGTAATGTAATAAAATACACCATGGCAGATACACAAAAACAGTGGGACAAAAGTTAAATTTAAAAATTATACAGAATAAATATATATGTTTAGAGCTGATTACCATTCAAGTTACCTCTTATCATAGAATCAACCATGTATTATAATTTATTATGATACCTTAATTATCTAACGTGAGGTTCCCTATAATGGGGAAAGAGATAAAATAATATACCTTCACAAACAGGATGCTATCCGAACATGTATTTAATATGTTCAGTTCTATGCAATCTAATTATATAATATATTCTATTTGAGAATTCATCAATTTTATCTATAGTATTTTAAACTCATAATTTATTATTACCCTGCATATGCTAGGTTAATGTCATTTTAGTACAATTCAATAAGCTATGATTGCAGATAAGTGGTTACAAGGTGTTAACTTATTTTTTTTAAGGAGTTGGACAATGAAGCTAACTGAATTAATCTCAGACCATTCTATTATGTTTGACAAATATAGTTAAATGCCATAAATCATATGGAATATAATCTTCTGTTTAATAGGGAATATACAAAAATGCCATTGAAAATACTGGTCTCCTCACAAGGATATACAGTTTAGGTGGGTTTAAAAAGAACGAAGTACATAAAAAAGCCTTAGCGCATTCTACAGCATTGAAGCATAAGCTAAGATATAGAACTAATCCCTGCAACATGAAGCCGTACCTACAGATACCAATGTTGATCCTCTGAAATCAGTTTAATTGACGTCTAGGATATTTGGAAACTATTCGCAAACATTCAAAACGATACATAATATAACAAAATTGTTTTATACGATATTAAAATGAAATTGGCGCGAAGTCCGGACTAAAATATTAGTATTAAGGCATAATTACAAAGATTATTATACTACTGCATTACCTGATCTCTGCATAATGATAATGCTGTTAAAACTAATACTCAAACTATGAACATTTCTTGAATCACCAATTCACACACTACAACGAACTGTCAACAATCTCACCCGCCCATGGACCGCGTAGAAATTGATTTTTGAACATTGTTGCCAATGATGAAATTGATGATGAAATGTCATTGTGATTAATAATTTGTCATGTTTAAGTATGTTTATAAGTTGTTTTCAGCTTTATAACATTGTTGGTTTTACAGTTAATTCCTGTTCATTCTTATTCTTTACGTATAACCTCCTAGTGAAATATAAAATAAATTTATTTTAAAAGTGACATACTAAAATCCCAAATCAAAATACTGAATTTCATAACACCAATGCGATGTACGAAAAACCGAAATCCCGAATATATGTTTCATGAACGTTCAAAATACTGAAAGTATAAAATTTCGAATTAAAAACGTGCATGCATTCTGATGCATACTATTGGTAACGTATTAAAATCTAAGTTTCGAGATTTTAAAACTTTAAGGTTTTGAACGTACGGGATTCGGAAATATTTTGAACTTCGTTATGTCGTACTTCGGTATTACATTCGTGATTTTGAAAATCGAGATTTTGAACTTCGGGAACTTGAATTTCGGTATTTCGATACGAAGCCATTTTAAATTGTTGATAATATACGGAATGCTGAGGAATAGCGAAAATCTTAAAAGGAATCTTAGCTCTAATTTTGATTAAAACTACCTAATATAACACTGGTTTAAAAAAAAAACAATATTTCTAGCAAGGAATCGAACACCCTTTGATAGTGCTGCACCGACCCCCGGTAACGCTTCTGTGCTATCTCCATGCCTCAATATTATTTACAAGTTTTATATTTTATTATTTACAAGGCATATGTTGCGCATATTGTACCTTCTTTCGTACGGCTGTCCACTAGAGCCGACTGGGTCGCCTCGAAACCTGGGAATCAGCACGCCTACTTGGGCCTTCAGATGATGGGGTGTTATATTACCTAAGATATATATAGGGTATATCCCTCGCACCCCGGCTAAACCAGTCACTGCCGGGCCCGCTTCGTCGTCTCCTTTTCCGGCATTACTTGCTCGCAAAAGAAGGCGGCAGTAGCCCACGCACTCGCACTCCGGTGGAGCTGGGACTTCCCGACCTCGATTTCTTGCCGCTAAACTTCCCGTCCCTGTTCCCGCGCTACCTTTCACCACTGATACAGCAGCCAAATGGCTCTTGTGTCCAGGTCCCATCGTGTGGTTTTGGCAAGGATACTCGTCACCTCGAAGAATATAGCACGGGTCCCCGAATCCTGTCGATCACTCGCTGCAGAGCGCGCAGCATCCGGATAGTTCTGGTATTCAGAGCCTTCGATTGAACACCCCTATAAAGCCATGAACTACACTATATATATTTTATTATTTCTTTTTCGGGGCTTGATGCCGATAGGACTGCCTCCCACTATGAGACTCGATAACTCATGTGGCAAGTTTCAGGCCTTGGTTTTATGCTTGCAGCACCGGACGTAGTGGCGCATTACCAGAAGGTTGATTAGGCTCCAAAATCTGCCGCCCTAGGCTCCAGCCTAGGGCGGCAGATTTTAGTGGGCGGCAAATTACGGCCCAATTTTTTTTTTATAAAAACTAATCTTATCTCGGTTGCATTCTGATTGTAGCCCATAGAAGTATGAGCTCCATCTCTCCTTCATCGCAACTACCTCGCATAACAGATTACTTCCCGGGTGCTTAACGCAGTGCTATTTTTTTATCGTACGCAAGGTCCCCACGAAAGCTCTACGTCTACTCCGGTCCGCTCCACCGTCTCTTTCTCGAACATTACTGATTCGCAGAAGAGGAAGGCGGCAGCCCACCCGCTCTCGCAACGTACTATTGCCGTGAACGAGGTGGCGAACGGAAGAATTCCCACTCCTAGGGTTGCCACTCGGATCTGCCTCAGTGTCTCGCACGCTAGGCACTCGGTCAGCGTGTGCTGCCCTGGATCCTCGCTCGCAACACAGTGTTGTCACTCTAGCTAACATTCATGTGGCCATTCATTCATGTGGCCTCCCAACCAGTCCCCCATGATGGGTCTTACCGCGTCCGGTGTCTGCATCGCCTTCCGATATCGATATAGCATCAAAAGGGCTCTCGCCTCCAAGATCCACAGTAGCGATCCGGTGAGGAGACGCGCCGCGTCAAAGAATTTCATGTGCTAGTGCTACCCCCTAATGATAATATCGTGCGCCGTGTAGCTTCTACATGTGACTGGCTTTCGGGTCTCTAGCCATACTGGGCTACCCATACAGAGCCTAATAATAAGCTCCTGCAAGAGTCATTCGGCCCTTTCATTACAGTTAGCAGCCTTGCCAATGCGTTAGCTATGTCCTTCAATTTAGGAGCCAGAGTTCGGGGATACTCCCCGAAGTACGACCAGTACCCGCGGAGCATATGAACCTGCAGTTCCGAAGACAGGTAGACGAGGAACATTACCAGCGCGTCAAAACACAGACGCAAATACAAATCTTAACGGATGGGAGCAAGATTGAGGGTCGCGTCGGTGCAGCGTTATCCATTGGAATAACGGCACTGAACCAAGACCCTCAAACTCGCTCTCTCCCTGTACTGCACCGTCTACCAAGCAGAGCTCCTGGCCATATTTAAAGCGGCCAGTGAGGCCCTTAAGCGAGGCGCGGCCACAGTCGGCGTGTTCAGCGACAGCAGAGCCGCACTCATGACGGTCACGAACCGTCACGCCCTCCACCAACTGACAGTTGAGGCTGGATCGACCATCAAGCGGGGATTGACCCAGGGCAAGGAAATAGCCTTGTTCTAAGTCAAGGCCCACGCAGGGTTGGAGGGAAACGAACGAGCCGACCAGCTTGCTAAAGAGGCGGCTCTGCGGTCGAAGATATCGCCACATTAAAACCTATGCCCGGTCTCATTCGTGAAGCGGGGTCTGCGTCAGATCTTCACGAATGGAATGAAAAGTACAGGCTCGGAAACATGGCTTCTGTTACCAAAGTTCCCTTGCACTCTGGATGCATCTAGGATCGTTAACAAGATAGAGATCGCCGACACCACGACCCAGCTCCATACAGGGCATGGTGGGTTCTCCGAATACTTGAATCTTTTCAAGTGTAAGGCGGACCCATCATGCGCCTGCGAGCCGGGCGTCGACGACACGGTCGTCCACTTAGTCGTTCACTGCCCGATCCACGCCAGGGATCGAGACGATCTAAAACACAGGCATCGATACATTTACAAAAAAATACCCATACTTATGTCGAAACTCGATTATAGAAAATTTGGCTATGTTCGGCAATATTTTCTAGAGTATTGGGACAAAGTCATCAAAATGGTATTAAGAAGAAACAGCACATAAAAAATCTCGTCTAGGTATTTATCACAAATACCTAGTAGAAGATTAGCCTAAGCAGTAATAAAAGCGGCCAAGTGCGAGTCGGATTCGCCCGTGAAGGATTCCGTAGCAGCAAGTTACATAATATAAAAGTTCTTGTAGTTCGTTGTTACTTTGATCGAGGTTTTAATAATAGTGTAGGTACGGTTTACGATTTAGGATGTATTTAAAAAACCTACTACTAGATCACGTTCAAACCAATTTTCACGGCGGTTCACAGAATACATCTACTTACCAAGATTCGACAGTAAGTTCTTATAGTTTCGGAAAAAAGTGGCTGTGACATACGGACGGACAGACAAACAGACATGACGAATCTATAAGGGTTCCGTTTTTTGCCTTTTGGCTACGGAACCCTAAAAACAGGAAATATATCATAAGAGTAGTCTAGAAATAAAATGCCATTTGTTATATACCTACTATTTCTAGACTATTATTTTTACATTAATTATAAACATTTAGTCATAGACAACAATTCTTCCGTTCGCAACGCCCCCCCCCCCCCCCCTCCCCGCTTTACCAAAGTATGAAAGGTAGCGTGGAAGTACGAGAAGTACAAATGCGAGAACTTGTATATTACTAGAGGACGGAATGAATGCGTGATTAAGATCCACAGATTTATAGTTTTTAATGTATGAAGCCTGAGAGGGTAGGTACCCGTACAACTTTATATAGCCTAGGCAGCATTTGTTACAGAGAATAGGGCTGAGCACCGAATATTTTATCTGGGGCTTGACGCCAATAAGACTGTCTGGCTGGGTCCCTCCGGAGGCGCGTCCCGAGCCTCATGGAAGAACATGGCCTTGGTTTTGTTGAAAAGTCAGCTCAAGATCGAGCCACCGGATCATTTCACGACAAAGTAGTATGGGGTTCCTTCCGTTCAGCGCTTCGGCTCTCGCCATGCCTCACATTCATAGACAAAACCAATCTCCCATGCTTTGTCGAGTGGTGTTGCAACAATAAACACCACTTTTTCACGCCTTCCTCACCTCCTACACCTTATGGCAGCGCACAACAGAATTTTAGGCTACACGGCGGCTAGACACTCTTACAGAAACTCGTTATTTGAAGTGGAGTCCACCAACACCTGAAGACGGCAAAACCAGCCATGCTGTGTCTTCGGCTGTCATTGAGGAAAATTTGAAGACGTGCGGTGGCGTCACGAACACCCTCGAGCCTCTATAGAAGTGTAGAGATGTTGCTTCCTTAGCAGTATTTTACCGTCTCTACCATGGTGTATGTACTGATGAAGTAGTAGTTAGTACCACCCTCTTCTATACTACACTGGACAACACGTGCAGGGGTTAGGTGTCACCCGTGTTAGGTGCACAGTTTTCCTTCAAGAACGAAGCGGTTCGGTGACTCTTTCCTTTAATCGCACCATTAAGACCTGGAACACCTTGCCAGCTCATGTGTTTCTTTCTTCCTACAGTCCCGGGTCCATTATGCGGCGCGTGAAATAGCATCTGATGAGGCCGTCAAGCTTAGTGCCCTGTTTCCTGAGACTTTGCCTTCAGCTTACCATGAGGCGAGGTGAAGTGTAATTGACGTGACCTATATTTAAAAAAACATGATTAATTTATTTTTGTTATAAAGAAAAGTATAGAATATACAATTAACAATAAAACTAGAATAAATTATAAACTTAAATTAGAAAGCGTCCTGCGTCGTGGAATTGTTTCGCATCGTATGCCTCTTGTGCCTTTCAAACGTAAGTAAACCAAGGGAACAACGGAACATGCATTTGGCAAGCAGAAAGTGTTGACCATAGATTATTGCAGTTGATGCGTCTTGTCTTGTTGACATTGACGTTCTAGTTGACAGTTGATTGTGGCATTGTTTATTTACTTTGTACTTACGAAGAGTTTACGTACAGTTTATTTGAAGAACAAAGTTAAATTGCAGAATTTAATTAGGTTATAGTGCAACCGAATTCTTAATTTTAGTAATAAGTGTTTGTAATACTAAAGCTTTGTCTCAGCTTCTGTGATAATCGTGGTACAACTATGAGTCTCATTTCTATGAGGTTTCTGAAACCCGTAATATATAAGTTTTCTCAAGTAGTTTTTTATACCAATAAAATTATAGGTAAAAACTGTACTAAAAGAATATCATATCAGGTATGTATTGAATGGTCACCTATGAAAACCATGTGTAAATCTAAACTCAATAAGATACCGCTCACTATTATTTTTTATTTTACAGTACCCATCTTTCCAAAGTGGCACAGTAATGCTGTCAACAGTTCTAGCCTTCCTATGGCCTGTAAAAAAGAAAAAACCAGCACCTGACAAGGTTATTACAGGTCAACCTATTTTGGTTCTGGATGTAGCAGATAATTTATTTGAAAATGGTCACTATGAACAATGTTATGAGCTACTCAAGGAGTATGAAGTAAGTATATAATAATCCATGTTATGATATAGGTTGTCGTGTTATGACCAATGATGTATTATAAATTTTAGATATGTAATGTCAATATCATTATTTATAAAATTAATTTACATATTTCAGCTTGAAGATAGTGTAGAGATTCAATGGCGAACATGTCGAGTTCTGTACAATATGTCTAAAGAACAGAAGTATGACCAAAAATACAAGAAAACTCTTTTAATGGAAGCATATGCAATTATATCTGATCAACTAGAAAAGAACCCTGATCATTATGCTGTTCACAAATGGTACGCACTTCTGTTAGATGCAAAAAGTTCTTTAGATGGTGTCAAAGAACGAATAAGGCATTTAGAGACTGTGAAAAAGCATATGGATGTAAGTATTGTTTTTGTTATCCCATATAACATTTTGCACACCATTGACAAAGGCTGCAAATTTATACTTTAATTACCGTTTTTGTTTCCTTATTTTCCATGAGTCTATGAAGTATTTATGAAGAAGTCTAGTGTTTATGTTATTCTTTAATGTTTTGCAGGTTGCCGTAACATTAAATCCGAATGACGCAACTATTTTGTACATGTTGGGTGAATGGTGCTTCCAAATAGCTGAATTACCATGGCATCAAAGGAAAATTGCTAATGTTTTATTTGCGTCGCCACCATACTCCACATATGAAGACGCTCTTGAATATTTCTTGAGAGCAGAATCAGTAAAGCCCAGATTTTATAGTTTAAACTTACTCAGAATTGGTATCTGTTACTTCAGGCTGAAAAAAGAAGATCAAGCCAAGTATTATCTGAAGCTGGCTGCTAGCTATCCAGCAAAAACAAATGATGATCATACAGCAAATACAACAGCAGCTGAATATTTGAACAAGCTAAAAGCTTATAAAATATCTAAATAATAAGTTGTTAATAATATTTTTATATTTTTAATAGGATGGTATTTACAAATGAATAATATAATAATATAAATAGATGTATATTTAATGAACAATGTTTAAATGTTATGTATTTATTATATTGCTGATGTCTGTCAGTGAATATAGGTATCAAGTACCAATCAATTAGCGTGTCATAGTCCACTGCTGGATATGGGCATCTTCCAATGTTAGGATACTTGGGCCTACCATACCAAAGTATTGCTCGCTCCATATATTATTATCTTGGACCTAAAGCGAGCGTGGATTGCTTTGTAATAATCTATGCTTGGTGAATTTGAGCTCGTCTACGGCTGTAGCACCTCATACTATTCTACATCCAAGAAATGAGTACTGCACAGATAGAGCACATTAATAAGTCCAAGAAATGTGAATCTAGCAACATATCACATCTATAAATGTACATAACAATTACTTTTTCAAGTTATTATAAAACTGAAAATTTTGTTTGTGTTTGGTTTAACACACTAATCTGAAGAACTACTGGCTTGAATCAAATTGAAAAACTCTTTTTGTACTGAATAGTCTGTTTATTGAGGAAAGTTATCTTAACGCCTTTCAGATGACCCTCTCAGACCACAATAACCTAGTAAGGTAGGGGAAGGCCACAGAAAAACAATTTTATATTTGTGGCGAGGCAATAGGGACGGCTAGGCACATATTAGTAGGATGTAGGGTGCTTCTCGATATAGAGGCCAAAACTCACGCCGCGCCGCCACGATAAGGTGCTTATCATCATACGTGAAGCGATGACTCTGGTACTAGCTAGAGCCCAAAGGATTGACTACTAACAGACGTCATATTAAATTTGTGTCGGAAGGTTCATCCATAAAATCCAGGAACAAGTCTTAGTTTAGTTTAGTTTAGTTTACCTGGGCTGTTCCGCACTTAGCCTCTTGATTGGGCCATTGTGCGTACCATCTTACCTCTCATTCCAACCAACCCAGATCCTCCCAAAAAGCCAGCAGCCTTTTCAGGTTTCCACATGCTTCCCGGAGTGACGCTGATGACTGGAGGAATTTCGCCCGTTGTGCGGCCACGCTCATGCACTCTGTAAGCACATGCCGTGGCGTTTCTTCTGCCCCCATGCATCCTCTGCATAGGGGGCTGTCCGTCACACCTATTGTAAACAGATGCTTGTTTAGGGGACAGTGACCGGTCAAGATGCCTGTGACCTTGCGGATTTGGTCCCTTTTTAGCCTAATGAGGTTTCGGCTAAACGTTTTTGATGCTACCGGAACTGCATTCTTTGTTTGCCTGCATCCTTCAGTGTTTGTCCATTCTGTTTGATGGATTTCTTCCGTACTCTTTCGTAGCCAAGTTTTGACCTGTGCTTGAGGTATGGGTAGTATTGGTTCCGGTCCATATACTATCGACCCTGATCCTCTCTTGGCCAATTCATCGGCTGCGTCGTTGCCGAGGGAGTTGCTGTGTCCCTTGATCCATTGCAGCGTGACCCTGTTTGTGTTTGCAATGGATTGGAGTGTGTTATGACATTCCAATATGAGGACAGAGGTTATGGTGTTGCTTTGAAGAGCTTGTAGTACGGATGCACTGTCTGAGATAATCTTTATATCTAAATCTCTGACATCTCTGGCGGCAATCGTCTCCGCCGCTCTCGTTATGCCAATACATTCGGCTTGAAATATTGTGCTTAGCTTGTCCAAGGTGGTTGTTATTTTGATATTTAAGTCATTCGAGAAGACGCCTGCTCCGGTAGGTACCATATGTGGTTTTGGAGCCGTCTGTGTATATCCTAACTTCTTTGACGCCAGAGCTATCTCTTTTTTCTTCAGAAAATTGAATATGATACTTCCTTTCGAAGACGTGGTGACATGGTATTCTGTCTATGGGAGCCTCGAGAAGTGGTATCTTCTTTAGGATTCCCTGTAGAATCTTTGAATGCTTTGTTCCAGTATCCCCTTTCCAAAGCCCATTGTTTTTCAGCCTTAAAGCTGCTGCCTTGGCCTCCTCCTGTATGATTAGATGCAGCGGTCTCAGGTTTAGGAGGTGCTCTAGTGCGACTGATGGAGTGGTTCTCATGCATCCAGTGGCCGCTGTACTCGCTAGGCGTTGTAAACTCTGGAGCTTTTCTTTCACAGTGATCAGTTCTGTTCTGGGCCACCATACAACTGATCCATAGGTTAGAGAAGGTCTGATAATTGCCGTATACAGCCAAAGTGTTATCTTTGTGTTAAGACCCCAGTTCTTACCAACGAGTCTTCTGCATTGCCAAAAACTTATACAGGCCTTTTTCATCTTAGCATTTATGTGGCTAGCCCAATTCAACTTATTGTCAAGTATGATGCCCAGATATTTAACTTGAGTTGTTAGAGCTAGTTCTGTATTAAATAGTTTTGGTAGTTGTAGTTCTGGTAACTTCCTTTTGTTGGTGAAAAGGATAAGTTCTGTTTTTTTCGGATTAACTGATAGTCGGTGTTCTTCGCACCATTCTTCCACCATCTGAAGGGCTGAGCGGATGATTTTGCATAGCACGTTCTTAGCCGTTCCGCTTATCAGTATTGCCAGATCATCCGCGTACCCAATGGTGGTGTATCCTCTCTCGTTTAGTCTCTTTAAGAGGCTGTCTACTACTATGTTCCATAGAAGTGGCGATAGGACGCCTCCCTGGGGGCATCCTTTGACTACCTTTGCTCTTGTGGTAGTACTCATCACTATCTGGACCGCTCTTTTGCTTATTAGCTGAGTGATCCAGTCCCTTATGGTTGGTTTTACCCTACGTCTTCGCAAGGCTTCGTTAATGCTGCTATGTACCGTTTTGTCGAAAGCCCCTTCTATATCTATGAAAGTAGCTAGTGTTGAGGCTTTATTTGTGATAGCCGATTCTATCTTGTGCACTACCATGTGTAGTGCGGACTCTGTTGATCTACCCTTCCTGTATGCATGTTGCTGAGGATGTAGTGGGTTGTCTTTTAGTGTTCCATCCCTTAGGTATCGATCTACTAGTCTCTCCAGCGTTTTGAGGAGGAATGATGTGAGACTAATGGGCCTGAATGATTTGGGATGTGTGTAATCCTCCTTACCTGGTTTTGGTAGGAAGATGATTTTTGCCTCTCTCCATACTCTGGGTATGTATTTGAAAGCAATGCAGGCCCTGTAGATTGGAAGTAGATATTTTGCTATCTTTGTCAGTTGCCATTGTAGTAGTGCTGGGAATATTCCATCTAGCCCTGCAGACTTGAAGGGTTTGAAGCTTTTTATGGCCCACTCTATTTTGTCTGCAGTTACTACCTTGTTTGCGGTCTCCCATTCTTGGGTTGTTGGTACACTGTAGTGTTCCGGTGGCCAGTCGATTGAGTCGGTGAATGGTGTGACCTGACAACCAGGAAAGTGTGTTTCTAGCAGTACTGCGCTGGTTTCATTTTCCGTTATTGTGTAAGTGCCATCCTCTCTCTTAATTGAGCCCATGAGGTTGAGTTCCCCCTTGGCCAGGACTTTCCTTACTCTTGCGGCTTGGTTTGTCGAATTTATGCTACTACAGAAACTCTGCCACGCCTCAGTTCTTCGATATCTGATGCGTTTCTTGTAGTGTTTTTGTGCGTTTTTGTATTTGTCCCAGTCTTCAGGGGTTCTGGTGTTTTTTGCTCTGTTGTAGAGCTTTCTCAGGCCTCCACGTAGTCGTTCGAGTTCTGGCCCCCACCAGGTGCTCTTTTCTGGACCTTTGGGTGTTACGACAGGACATGCTGGCTCATAGCTTTCCAGCAGAGCTGCAGTGATAGACTGTACGTTGTGTTCTATGTTATCCGTACTAAGTGTTGTGTCAGGTAGTTGTGAATCACTTAGTGCCTTGTTTAGTGCGTTGGTGTACCGTGCTATATCTGTTTTACGGGGGTTACGATATGGGACAGGGTCTGCTAGTTTACATTGTATTTGAAAGCAAATTCGGCGATGGTCTGCATAGGACGGGTCCATTGACACGTGCCAACCCTTAATGAGGTTGGCTGCCGAATGTGTTGCCAGCGTGATATCAATGATGGTTTGACACCATGAGGTTACGAAAGTAGGTTCCGTGCCTATATTCATGATGTTTAGGTTGGTTTGGAATAAGTATTCGGTTAATAACTCACCTCTCTTGTTCGTGTCCTTACTTCCCCACAGAGGATGGTGAGCATTGCAGTCTGTGCCGATGATTAAGTCCCAGGTGTGAGCCTCGCAGTGTTGTACCAGGTCGGCTAGCTCCTTTGGAGGTGGTTCACCTTCGCCCGGCATATACACTGAAGCTAGTACTAGGATGGTTGCATTATCTGAATGGATTTTCACAGCGGTGAGATCTCTAGAACAGAATTGGTTAAGCAAAGTGGTGTTTATAGCGTTAGGTACAAAGATGCATGTTTTCGGTTTTTCAACCCTCGCATCTCGTATTAACTTACCGCCTATGTTATTTAGACCGCAGATTACGTTCTTATTGATCCAGGGCTCCTGGATCAGGGCTACGGTCTTTTTGCTTACCTCCAGCACTCTGCGTAGAGTGGCCGTTGCTGCTTGTTTGTGCTGGAGGTTTGTTTGGATGACATTTATGGTATCAGGGGTCGGTGTGGACGTCATCATCATCTCTGACGTGTCCCCCCTCTTGTAGCGGCGAGCTACACTCCATCTCGCTCTTACTCTTTCGAGGAGCCTCTGGTGTTGGCTCTTGAGCTGGAGTGTCTGCCCTTGCCGCGGTTCCTTCCCCGGCCGATGCTTCTTCTTGGGAGAAGAAGCGAATGTACCCACTTCCCGACATGTGGGCAACTCGGCGGTCCCTGGTGGTTATGGCCGCTTTCTGGTCTTCGGGAATTCCCAGAATAAGGTGTACCACCTTCTCGTTGGAGTTCGGGTCGGTGGTTTGGTCATCCACTGTCATGTCGTAACACTGCCAGGTATCCACTTTGTACCACGGATTTTGGGCACAAAGCACTCTGCGCAGTGTTACGGCTTCGGTGATGCGAGTGTGGAGAAGAAGCCCGGCTTTCAGTCGCTTCTTCAGGTCGCACTGCTTGACTACGGCCAAGGTGGTTTCTGGTATCGGGGACGTAATGCTTCTTACAGCTTTTTCAAGCCAGGTAAGAGCATTTTCGTCTTCACACCACATCGCCAGCACCCCTTCCAATAGGAAGGGTCTTCCGCGGAAAGATGGAGCTTGCTCACCCGAAATTGTTGACGACAACACTGACTGTAGGATGCTGTCGTCAATAGCCTCCCTCAGCTGGTCTGCCTGGAGTTTGGTAAGGTCCCTCGGCGGAACGGTGGTGACCGCTACTCGCAGATGCGACTGACTGGCATCTGCGTAGCTCACCGTCCGCTTGGTTCGCGAGTCAGTTTTCGCGCGTTTGGCTTCCCCTCTGGGGGACCGGGTATCGTCCAGACGAGCGCGCTTCGATGAAACACGCTCGTTCTGGACGGGCCCCGCCCCCTTTTGTTCCTTTCCAGGAAAATTGGGAGCCATCGCAGCGTTTCGTTGACCCCGAGCACCTCTGGGTTTCCTCTTATTCTGCTTGCTCGGTGGTGGTGGAGGGGCTGTGGTTACTGCCGTCCCCCTTGAGGTGGATGGTGTGGGTTCGCGCTGCGTCTCCGCTGCTGCGGCACCCAACCCTGTTGTCGTTTATGAAGGTTGCAGGGCCTCCCTTCTCGCGCGCCTGTTGGGGCGACAGCGTTCCGTTCGGCCGAGCCCTTTTTTGGTGGTTGCCGCTGTCGGCTGAGCATCCCTTTTGCAAGGGCGCTTGTGTCGACGCGATGGCGACTTGTGTCCATTGTACGACGCTCGTGGCGTTCGTAGTTGGTATGGCCTCCGAGAGGCTGGACAGGTCCAGGCTTGCGCCTGGTCCTGAACACAGGTTGCCCCCTCCAGAATACGAGGGGCAGACTGAGCAGGGCTCAGTGAGGGATTCTCCGCAAGCGGTACCCTCCTGGGGTAGTGAATTTTTTCCCTGTGTATTCATTTTTTTGTTTGGGGCAGAGGTTTACTCACACTTCCTGCCCTAGGTGAGTGTGGTACAGCTTTCTGGGGGGATTTAGTGCCCCACGGCAATGTCTGCCGGGGTGTGGTTTTAGGCCGCCACGGTTCGGCACATTATATATAGATATATAATATAGGATAGATACATATATAGGTTGTTTAAGATAAATAAATAGACAATTACATAAATAAAGAGTGCCACGCTTTTAGGGGGTATTTAGCGCCCCTTGGCCTGTGGTGGCCCGGTCGGGTTAGTTGACCGCCGCCCGTTGTTCGGCGTTGTTGCTCAATTAGCACCACCCGGGGGACACGTGTAGGGTGGGCCTAGGAATAGGTGGTAAATCCTACGGACGTTGAGCAACCTTATCCCCCAGGAACAAGTCTTAAATGCGAATAATTAAAGAAACAGACCTATAGTCAGTTAAGTTGGTTGGTACAAAATTATCTTAACATTTTCGCTTAGCTGGTGACCTTTTTGTTTACCTCACAAACCACTAGGCCTAAGCCATCGAGAGTGAGGCAGTAAGGCAGAGTCAGGCTCGATATAGCGTAGGCCTTGGTTTGGGTTTGGCACAGAGGTGTGTATTCACCGCTAAGAAAACCCCGTTTATTGTAGCGCCGCAGTTCCTGGGCACACCGATTCCCACGTCCTCGAGAATCGGGATCCTGGGTGTCGACATCTCAAGTGATGTCCAGTACCGCAGTCATTGAGATGATAAGGTCAAGCTGGCATCAAATAAACTTGGATTACTTAACATTGCGAAGCAGTACTTCACTGCAGGACAACGACTCCTTCTTTATAAGGCACAGATTCGGCCTACATGGAATACTGCGGTCACCTTTTTGCCGGAGCGCCTGCATACCAGCTTGACGTCTTCGACTCGGTTTAAAGACAGGCGATGAGACTCGTCGACAATCCCATACTCGCAGGCGATATGAAATCTCTCAGCCTCAGGGGTACTTTGCCTTTCTGTGTGTGTTCTACCAGCTATACAATGGTCTGTGCTCTGATGAATTGTTTGACATGATGCCCAAAGCCACATTCTATTATTGCACCGTTTGCCTTAGGCAGGGAATTTATCCTCACACATTGCGACTGGAAACGGTGTGCACCGTACTGTTACGGTTGGCACCTGTACACTTTCCGGCATACCACGCATTCCTTCCTTGCACTTTCAGCACTTAACCGCCCTACTGACATCAGTCCCTTCCATTAGCATCCAGTCTCATCCCGACCTATATGCTAGACGGCTGTCTCAACCAAACCTCTAGTTTTTGTTTTTTAAAAAAGCCTTTGCCTCGAAACTCGTAACATTGGAAAGGCATGCGTAAGGATCTAGAAGACTATGTCAAAAGTGCTCTCCTTGCCATACCAATAAAGCATTGCGCAGAATAAATAGAGCACCAGTGATAATAACATCTACTTCAAATGCTCCCCTTGAGAGACTATCCATTGATGGCGGGGTTGACTACGGAACAGGAAAAAATAGTGGAAGTGTGAAGTAGGCGTGGCACGCGTGTCATTCTTATGCGGAAATTTGCAAGACCTTACAATTTCAACGTTCAGTCGTATCAAAAGAAAAATACTAAATCTATGGTCGTATCTGTCATCACGTGTATTTGACAGTTTTGCACCGTGTGTTATTTTTATATTTGTTCTACATAGATTTCTTTGCTATTCATTTAGTGATGTAGTCAAACTTTATCGATATCTCCTTTTTTAGAAACATTTATAAACTTTTGTCAAATGGTTTTATTGTTTTTTTTAATATCACGGAACATTCTGAACACTCCTGCATACCCATTCAAAGGATACGCGCGTGATGTTATGATGTGTAGTGGCATAGACATAGCAATAATATGCGTTTGCAGCAATTACTGCTGATTTCCTGGTATTTATTGAAGAGTTTCTTGGTCTCTCTCTGAAACCCTTTATCGGATCTTTACAAAAATTAAATGGTATCATTTTGGAATTGTCTTCTTTCGAACAAAGAAGGAATTTTGCAAATTCGCCTACACATGACAAAGCTATGCGCGTACAAACATACAAAAATAAACTTCCGAATTGAACAACTCCAGCTGGATATTTTCTAGTTTGTGGACGCGGCGCAACATGCATACGCGATCAGCAAATAGATTTTGGTGCTCTACGTTTTTCTCATTTTAAACGAATTAAATTAATTATTTCAAAGTAGTGTATGAAACTGCTCGTAATATGGTCTTAAAACACCCGTCTTATATTGTAAAATACTCGCACTCGTATTTTAAGTATCCTTAAAGCGATTTCACATTTTCTGATATTGGGTGTCTGACGCCGATAGCCGTCACCATGTGCTGTTTTCACATATATTCAATAAAATCGGTCCGATTCGGCCATTTGCTCGATCACACAGACTGGATGAAAAAAAATGAAAAAAAACCTGGCAATTATTTTCAACATAGTATCGAGTTCTTTTTCTATTTTAATTTATTTCCTTCGATATCGGAGCCGACACTAATATCGGATGCGCCGGATAGTGAGAAAACGCTTTTATTATGCAACAGTTACATAAAATATCTACTATAAATGGACACTTGTTTTATTTCAATTAAATAGGCACATACGTAGTTTCACGTTTTTATACCTTTTTAATCGTTAATAAAAAACAGTTCAACTTCTGTACGTAAAGGATTCTTAACGCTGTTGGTAATTATAATCTAAGAGTACTGAACAAGAGGGTGTTTAGTACTCTCAGATTATAATTACTAACAGCGTTTAGAATCCTTTGACATTTTGAAAACTAATTTCAAATCTATCGATATTTCCAAAATTTTGTTTCGACGCTCTAGCGTTAATGTAAGAGAGTTAGAGTGAGAGAGATAATACTTCAAAGTAATATCAACCGTAATCATAACCATTAAGTTTCTAAATAACATTCTTAAAATAAATGGACATCTGTTGGGGAGTAGTTGAACTTTTTCGTAATAAAGTTAGAGTGAGAAACAGGTTTGATTCAGATACAAAACGTCGTAAATTCCTTTTTTTACCTATATTAAAGTTAACACTAATGCCAATCTATAAGGTATGTTTTCGTTCTGCAGTGTGCATAATTTAGGCTAATTTGGTGTTAAAGATATTGTCGCGAAGTTCCTTCACGAAATACAAACTTTTTAGGATTCATACTCTTTGGTTGGTTTCACTGGCAGCTCAATCTATTTAATTCTATTTTCTTTACTGTCAAGTATAAATACTTATGTCAATGAGTAAATCAAAAGCAAACGGTGCGATTTTACGTGTCTAGGAGATAGCGCGTCTGTACGAAGAAATAGAAGGTTGGTAATCTCTTGTATATTTAGTTTGCATCGTAGCAATATTGTCCTGTACCAGATATGCGTTTCATCGTTTGCCTGTGGTCTTCATGCCGGCCCTGGTGGGCGATTAAAGCAATTAATTCGCCCAGCAGCGCCTGATGATCAAGATCCGCAATTCATAAGGTTGGAACCAACTTGCGGTGAGATATGTACCAATTTTGTGAGATCCATTGCTTGTCCCACGGAGGGGACTCAATGTAGGCGCATCATGCCTTTAAAGTATGGTGCGTGTTGTGTGTCATGGACCTTTAAGCACATGTGTGCTATAAGATGCAAGAGGTTATCAACTTACTCTTCGAGAGTAACAGATATTTTCATTGTCTACAGGAGGAGATCTACGGTGCGAGATGACAGAATCACTGGTAATCAGCAATCATAGACATCCCTTGCATTCAAGCTATTGAACCCTGAAAGAAGCCCTCAGTTTCGCGAAAGGGCTAGTTACGAACTCCTTTTCTTTTCGCGACAGATATACGACCAATCAAAACAATTGTTTACTAGTAGTGCAACGTATTATTATCTGGTCGTATGTGTGAGTTTGGCGACATCGGTTCCGCTATTGAATCTGTCCTATCACACTTCTAATAGATTTTTCTGTTCTGTGGTGAAAACGCTTTTATTATGCAACAGTTACATAAAATATCTACTATAAATGGACACTTGTTTTATTTCAATTAAATAGGTACCTACATACGTAGTTTCACGTCCTCATACCTTTTTAATCGTAAATAAAAAACAGTTCAACTTCTGTACGTAAGGGTTTCCCTCTTTTTTAGTACTCTTAGATTATAATTACTAACAGCGTTTGGAATCCTTTGACATTTTGAAAACAAATTTCAAATCTATCGATATTTCCAAAATTTTGTGTCGTCGCTCTAGCGTTAATGTAAGAGAGTTAAAGTGAGAGAGATATACTTCAAAGTAATATCAACCGTATTCATAACTATTAAGGTTTTAAATAACATTCTTAAAATAAATGGACATCTGTTGGGGAGTAGTTGAACTTTTTCGCAATAGAGTTAGAGTGAGAAGCAAGTTTGATTCAGATACAAAACGTCGTAAATTCCTTTTTTATCTATATTAAAGTTATCACTAATGCCAATCAATAAGGTATGTTTTCGTTCTGCAGTGTGCATAATTTAGGCTAATTTGGTGTTAAAGATATACGACCAATCAAAACAATTGTTTACTAGTAGTGCAACGTATTATTATCTGGTTGTATGTGTAAGTTTGGCGACATTGGTTCCGCTATTGAATCTGTCCTATCACACTTCTAATAGTTTTTTCTGTTCTGTGGTCCTATCACACTTCTAATAGTTTTTTCTGTTCTGTGGTCCTATCACACTTCTAACAGCTTTTTTCTGTTCTGTGGGGTTGACCCACTCAACCTGAGGAAGGATTTCCGTGCTGTGTGCGTTTTAACGCCTGTACAATGGTGTGTGTTCAAATGATTTTTTCGACATGATGCCCACAGCTACTTTCTACCATGGCACCGCTCGCCATAGTCAGAGAATACATCCTCACACATTGCGAACGGAAACAGTGCACAATGTGCGATATGAAAGAAACTTCATGCCACGCACGCTCAAGCTGTGGAATGAGCTCCCTGTTGTGGTTTTTCCAAGTAGGTAACTACAATATGAGGTTCTTCAATAAGGTCATTGGAAGGTTTTTACAGGATCAGCAGCACGAATGTGCCGCATCTGGTATTGCACAGGTCTAAAGGTAACAGCGGTAACTAATCACTTTCTATCAGGGGGGTCATGTAGTGGTCTGCCGTCTAAGTGGTATGTTAGTTTCGCCTAATATTTTAAAAATTGAGAAAACAGCAATGTTATTGTAAAAAATAGTCATCTGGCTTAATTATTTGCGTTTTTACAAAGTAAGTACATCCATTTTACAACACAAATAAAAAAAAAAGCAAGCTGTTAGATTATCTATGTGCAAACCAATTCTAACATGCGCAACATGATGACTAAAAACTTTTTTAGTGAACACATAACCAATTTTGCAGTACCAGAGGTGCACATATATATTTTGGCAAATCTATTTCTAGAGGGAAATAACCATATTCTGTTCTCCGTGGAAATAACACTTGGTTGTTTTATTAGTCGATACGTAATTAAATTTTAAGGACATTTTGCGAATAAAAATAATATCGAAAAAATGCACATAACGATTTTGGCAGGCGCACCAACGATAGTTTAGTATGACACTGGCCAGCATAGATATCATATAGAGGCCAGTATTGAATCATGCCCATGAAGTTATAGATAAACATTGTTGATTGTTGTTGATGTTTATCTATAACTTCATGATCATGCCACACATTTGAGAGTTAAGTCGTTACGTTTTTAGTATCTCCGAGTTATATACATTACACACATTACATTACATTAATTTGTGACTTATAGGAGCCAAATATTTGATTATAAGAAATAAAAAAATATCTGTATTGAATTTAAAAGTGCTTTATTTGCTAATTAATCACCTTTTTACATTTTAAATAATTTCATGTATAAATTTAAAATGAATAAGATAAATAGATCTGTAAAAGAACCGCCAAAAAAGTGAAGGATACGGTTCTTTCTTCTGCCTCGGATATCTGCGGATTCGGATACGGATATCCGGAACATCACTAGTGTTAATGTAGGTACATCTACAAAAGGCGCCACTTCTAAATCTACATCTGGGTTGCAAGTCCTAGGCACTGTCCTGAGTTACCAACTCAGTAACGCGATGGACCTGGCGGCCGCACGGAGAATCTATGGATTGCTAAGAATATCGGTCCCAGTCGCATATCATTACCTGATTGGTTGATGGCGAGATGAAAACACGCATGCAGGGCATCCCCGTGCTAAGTAATCAAAAGATTTACACGGTACGGATACGTTGTACGCAAACAAAAACAAAAATATCAGTTATCGATAGTTCAATATTTCTCATCCCTAGATTCAACTTAACACAAATGTAAGGTTTGGCGGGAACATCAATATGCGGTACTATACATTTCATTTTCTAAAATTCGTGTGATTTTATGTATAAAATGGTGAATTTTAGACATAACGTCTTGAACAACTCACTAAAGTGTAAGAAAGTGGCATATTACAATGAATTATGACATTTTGTGTTCGTTCTAAACACAGAACAGAAAAAAACTATTAGAAGCATTGATATATACACACTAGATTAGCAATGGCCGCACCAAAATCAATGCCACCATAGGTCTGACCACGGTCAGACCTGAGGCGACTTCAGTTTAGTCGACGTTAGACAGTTCTGTCACACGTCCGAACTGAACCGAGCGCGCTAAAATGGTGAAATGCGCAGTAAAATCTTGTGATTCTAAGTCCTACATGCACAAAAATCAAAACGAATTAGTTTTCACGCGTAACTATACTATTTATACATTGATATTGACGCAAATATCGCTATAATCCAGTTTTAAAATTAATAATTATGATTGCCATTCAGTGTTACCACTAAAACATCGTTTTGGTTTACCCACATTATTGGGAGAATTAGGAATTATGTCAATTATAGAATAATATTTTCTTTTCTTACTTGGGGGACTTGAAGTAAACTCGCGAGTGCATAATCCAAGTACCTTTAAATTTATATTGCGATCATACATAATTTAGGCTATTTATACGTTGAACAGAAATCAGTTTACAACAAGGTCTTATAGTAATGACCTTCACACACGTTAAATAATGTCAAAATACAATTACAAATAGCATCACGTTCTCGGGTTCCCTCGCAACAACAAAGAAGCACGCGTACCTACCCTTCGAGACGTTCTGGCTGCTACTGATTAGACCTAGAGTAGTTGACTTGTGCACCGTCTAACGCGAGCGCAGGCGCCTCGTATTGAGGTGAGTAGGGAGTTAAGGAGCCACCGCACGCGCATATTTGTTGTATTGTCAGTAGGTATACTAGGATATTATACATATTACAATACATTATATTATATATATATATAATATTATATATATATATATATATATATATATATATATATATATATATATATATATATATATATATATATATATATATATATATATATATAATATTATAGGATATTATTAGACCATTATAACTTAAGATTTTTGTTAAGGGAACTATTTTTTTTTAATAGATGTGATTTTTTTAATTATGATGATGATGGGAGGGATGTTAAAAATAAGTAAATTCTTGACCTACTTAGACCATTGCCGTATTTCTATGGTTAGAATTTCAAACAGTTTTATGTGATTGTCCACTTTTGGTGATAAGGATCAAGTGTTATATAATTGTACTTAAACTAAAAATATGTTAGTTTATAAAGACTTTATCTGCAAAAGTTAATGTCATAATGTTGTAGGAATTGAGAAAAGACGTAACGACCATTCTTCTAAAGACATAAATTAAGTAGTTTTGTATACCTATTGAAGTTTGATTTGTCCATAAAGTGTCGGCCATTGGTGCTTTTACCTTAATGGACGAATCTTGAAGGTCGATATATTCAGTTGATTTCCTTTGGCACATTATATTTTCGAAGGTGAAAAATCATAAGGCTTATATTTACATACATATTATACGTTTTACTTAATTATAAACTATTTTCAAATAAAAATAATTTGTTTCATAATGTACTAGTAGATACATATATACCTACATACCATTCAAAATCGAAACCCGCAGTCTGGGAAAAATAAACATTATATTAATGATTTTTATTACAAAATTGGTTTAGAAATTCTATATTATCGTGGGTAAATATTCATACGTCTGTAAACACTGACCCACGATCACATGTTAATACTTTTGTCTTTGTCTAATCCCAGCGACATTGGTGTTCATGCCACGCGTGCGAGTGAGACATATATATTTACCTTCATCATCTTCAATAGTTAAGTAGTTTTTCTCGTAGTTGCGCTTCTAAGCTCACAAGTGGCATTGCTTTTTGTGGCGGCGATTTGTACTGGTTTGCCACTCTATTTGTTTACCTCAGTGATTAGAAGTGTGATAGGACAGATTCAATAGCGGAACCAATGTCGCCAAACTCACACATACAACCAGATAATAATACGTTGCACTACCAGTAAACAATTGTTTTGATTGGTCGTATATCTTTAACACCAAACTAGCCTAAAATATGCACACTGCAAAACGAAAACACACCTTAATTAATCGTTTTAGTGATTACTTTTATATAGATAAAAAAAGGAATTTACGACGTTTTGTATCTGGATCAAACTTGCTTCTCACTCTAACTCTATTCCGAAAAAGTTCAACTACTCCCCAACAGATGTCCGTTTATTTCAAGAATGTTATTTAAAACCTTAAGTGTTAGGAATACGGTTGATATTACTTTGAAGTATTATCTCTCTCACTCTAACTCCTTATCATTAACGCTAGACCGGTGACATAAAATTTTGGCAATATCGATAGATTTGAAATTTGTTTTCGTAATGTCAAAGGATTCCAAACGCTGTTAGTAATTATAATCTAAGAGTACTAAAAAAGAGGGATTTTATAGCTTGTTGAAATGTTTTTTACTAACGATTAAAAATGTATGAAGACATCAAACTACGTATGTACCTATTTAATTGAAATAAAACAAGTGTCCGTATAAAGTAGATATTTTATGTAACTGTTGCAAAATAAAAACGTTTTCACACTATCTGGCGCATCCGATATCCGATATTAGTGTCGGCTCCGATATCGAAGGAAATAAAATAAAGTAGGAATAGATGTTGAAAATAATTGCTAGGATATTTTTTCTTTTTTTTATCCAGTCTTTGCGATCGAGCAAATGGCCGAATCGGACCGATTTTATTGAATATATGTGGAAACAGCACATGGTGACTATGGCTATCGGCGTCAGACACCCAATATCAGAAAATGTGAAATCGGGATATTTAAAATACAAGTGCGAGTATTTTACAGTATCAGACGGGTGTTTTAAGACCATATTACGAGCAGTTTCATACACTACTTTGAAATAATTAATTTAATTTGTATAAAATGAGAAAACGTAGAGCACCAAAATCTATTTGCTGATCGCGTATGCATGTTGCGCCGCGTTCACAAACTAGAAAATATCCAGCTGGAGTTGTTCAATTCGGAAGTTTATATTTTTGTATGTTTGTACGCGCATAGCTTCGTCATGTGTAGACAAATTTGCAAAATTCCTTCTTTGTTCGAAAGAAGACTATTCCGGAATGATACCATTTATTTTTTGTAAAGATCCGATAAAGGGTTTCAGAGAGAGACCACGAAACACTTCAATATTAGATGCTCTCGACAAGTTGCAGCGACGTACGGTCCGCATTATCGGAAATCCTGAGGTCACGAGTACCCTCGAGCCTTTGCAGCTGCGTAGAGATGTTGCTTCCTTAGCAGTATTTTACCGTCTCTACCATGGCGAATATTCTGAAGAGCTATTCCAATTAGTCCCACCCTCTCCTTTCCTATACAGGACGACACGTGCAGGACTTAGATGTCACCCGCATACGGTGCAGAACATTCCTTCAAGAACCAAGCGGTTCGGTGACTCTTTCCTTTGTCGCACAATTAACCTGGAATTCCTTGCCAGCTCACGTGTTTCCCTCTTCCTACAGTCCCGGGTCCTGTAAGCGGGGCCTGAAAAAGCATCTGATGAGGCCGCCAAGCTGAGTGCCACCATTGTTAACATGGCACGTGTGTATAATGGTGGCCCTCTCTCCTGAGACTTTGCCTTCAGCTTACCATCAGGCAAGGTAAAGTCAAATTAACGTGTCCTATATAAAAAAAAAACTAACTTTTAAACTCTCGCGTTCCATGATATATAATTTAGAAAACGGGAATTAACGCGATCATGGTATAGGTACTTACATACCTTTGATTGCCTGACGTTTCGAGCAGGTTACACCGGCCGTGGTCACAGGCTGACTGAGGTATGTAAGTACCTATACCATGATCGCGTTAATTCCCGTTTTCTAAATTATAAAAAAAAATAAACCAGGAAATCAGCAATAATTGCTGCAAACGCATATTATTGCTATGTCTATGCCACTACACACCATAACATCACGCCCGTATCCTTTGAATGGGTATGCAGAAGTGTTCAGAATGTTCCGTGATATAAAAAAAACAATAAAACCATTTGACAAAAGTTTATAAATATTTCTAAAAAAAGTAGATATCGATAAAGTTTGACTACATCACTAAATGAATAGCGAAGAAAGTTCTAGAATAAATAAGTATGACATGTCTTTTGTGTGTAATGAAAAACAAGCTTTATTGATATGTGGTAAGGTTGATTTTTATTTTCCTACTATCATCGGTACACTACAAAATGACCCAGTAAGGCATATTTCTATTAAATAGTATTAAATAACACACGGTCCAAAACTGTCAAATACACGTGATGACAGATACGACTGAAGGTTGAAATTGTAAGGTCTTGCAAATCTCCGCATATCAATGACACGCGTGCCACGCCTACTTCACACTTCCATCGTTTTTTCTGTTCCGTGGTTCTAAATGCTCCGGGGGAGCTTTACTGAGGCAGGAATCATCACTCATGGTCACCGTCAGAACAATCACCACTCATCGTCATCGTCATGAAAAGCTATTGTATTGAAGATAATTAAGGTTTAGGCTTATTCTTATAAATATGGTTTGGGCTGATGGCTTTGTGCCATGCCCTAATAAATAATAAAAAATAACGAACACAAATGTCAGTGTCACTGTCAATGTCAATTTGAAATTTAAATCTTTCCCCGCCGTTTCATGAACAAACGAAATGAAAGTGCAATTGAATTGAAATAAATTCGTTACACATAACCAAACCAATGCGATTGATATTCTTTTATACTTTTGAATTGTGTGTTATTGTGTTATCTACTTGGTACTACTTTGCTAAGGTTTTTGGTCCATTCGTCAGCAGAACTATGTCTCTAAATAAAAGTGAAGGGTCGCCTAGTGACGACGAAATATTTTTCGGAAACATAACTCTTCAAGAAGTGAAAAAACGTCTATTTCCGGATAATCGGCTAAAACTGTAAGATCAGTATAATTATCTAAAATGTTTAATTACTAATTGGTACATTATTGAAGCTATGAGCGCATTACATACTTAGCTCTTACACTCAACCTCTCTGCAATTTGGTTTTTACGACAACGACTACTTACTAACTATAGGTTCACGGGCTTACACGTATCTTCAGAGGATGCATTGTTTTTTTTTTTAAACAGTTGTATCTGAGCACCCTTCAATAACGTAATTTGAATTGAGATTGCTTACACGTTCCCTCTTCAATGTAATAGCAAAATATATTTAAGTACCTATACAACTTGAAATGTATAAATTATTTTATAACTTTACAGATGTGCAGTAAGTGCTGAGAACAGTCCCCGAGAGTATGAGGACTCCGATGCTAGTTTGAAAATATTACAAGCTCATTCTGAACCTAATTTATTAGCTAGTAAAGATTCATGTGACCAAAATTCTCCTGAACCTATTACTGCAGGGTGGGACATGAGAGATGATGACAGTTTTATTAAATTAGAAAATATGGTAGCCAAACTGTGTGTATCACCAGGACCAACTAAGAATGTAAAGACTGAAGAATTTAATAATACATTAGAAGTTATTGAATATATTTTAAATAATCCACCAACTGATGACATAAAAGCTGAAGTCATGACTGATAATACAGACATAAATGTAAACCCTGCAGTAAAAACCGATAGTGAGGTACTGAATGAAGTCTGTATGAAAAAGTTACAGGAGATATCCCCACAGAAAAATATTAAGGTAGAAAAAAAATGTGTTAAAGATTCACCAGAACCACCTCAAAATACTCCAGTTAAATCAGAAAAGAAATATAAAGAAATAGCAGCATTCATGACACCAGTAAACGAGAAGTCTAAACCAGTTTTCAAAACACCTGCTCAACCTCTGTCACATAAAAAATCTGCAACATCTTTAAGGAAAACACCGAGTATTAAATCAAATGCATATCAACACATTAGCAGTCCAGTAGCTTCTTACATTAAAAACTGTCCCATAGTACCATTAGTTAAAGATGTGCATCCAAAGAAACCATTGCCTGGTCCATCATCTATTCCAAAATTCAAAAGTCAAGTAGCAATCAAACCAAGCAATAAGGAAAATATCAATTTACCATCTGTGGCATATAAGAGTGCTAAAAAAACAAAAGTGGTATGTATAAACTAGTTTACTTTATCATTACAATTCAGTTTAATTCTCTTTCACTTTAGCCTAACTGCAAATTAAATCAAACTTCGGCTGCAACTTGAGTGTGGAAAGGTTGAATTAAGCTGTGAGTTAAAAGTCTCCAACTACCCTTCTCCTATCTCATAATTTTTAAGTTCATACCTTTTCCTATTTAATTATTTATTGAAAATGCCTTACATTTTCACAGCCTCCATGGCGTAGTGGTAGTGAACGCGGCCGCTACGCAGGAGGCGCGGTTTCGATCCACGCCCTGTGCAAATATTTGTATGCGTGAATATGGGTATTTGCATTTGTCTGGTCGTGCCTCGGAGAGCATGTTATGTGGTACATTTATACATTTTGTAGTTGTGTGGTATATGTATTGTATCCATGAGGCTCTTGTAAAATGAGGATTTAACAATCCAATATCCAAAAGGAAGTTTTGTTATTCTATTTAATAAATTATTTATTGCTTGAATTACAGATTGACTTGCCTGATGCACAGAAACTACCACAGAGTGGGTGGGCTAAGAAAATTATGACATCGTTACCAAGACCAGTGGTGATGAAGCATGATCATAGAGAACTGAATTTAGCCAAGAGAAAACTTTTACCGCAACAAGAAGACAGTTTCGCAGACATGTCTTATAGCCAAGCAGAAGTATCTGTCTGCACTCAAAAATCAGCTTTCAAGTGTAATAAGAATGTATGATATTCTCTCAAGCTTATATACATTATGACTTGCTAATAATAAACAATTATGCTGCTGAGTATAACTAAATGTATTTATTTCGGGCAAGGAAGTGATGGGGGCTTCCATGTATGCCATAAAAATCTAGACATGGAGATAAACTAATTAACTACAACATATAACTAACGTCAATACGTTGTTTGTCTACGCATGATCAGCGTTAAATAATCAAAAAGCCAAGCAACGTGTTGCGCGTCAACTGGCAACGCCGCGCGTTGTGTGATATTGCACAATACATCTCGTTCATGTGTTGGGCACCAATTGTAGCCTAGTGGATATGAAGTTCTGCAGCTCTGAAGTAAATGACACAACCAGTGGCAGTCAAATAACATTTATTCTATGAACAGTAATACGTAAATATCTTAGAAAATGTAGATTAACAGTAAAATAGGGGCTACACTTGTCAAGACGACATGAACACTTTAATAATTATATCATAAACCTCATTGTGCGACTCAATATAAGTGCGCTATACATAATATATTAAGTATGTAATAAGTATAAAGGTAGTATTGTGTCATTGTAGTATTGCCGCGCGTTGTGCGATATTGCACAATACATCTCGTTCAAGTGTCCAATAAGGTATTTGACAAATTTTGGAAAACCATTTTAAATTATTCCTTAGCATATAATATGCACACTACATCGATATTTCAAAAAAAAAATCAACGGATTTTAACAAAAATCGATGTTAAAGTTTAAATTTTCAAAAACGAGCGAAAAACGCTGTCACCTTATATGGAGCTGATTACGTGACGCCACACGCAAGTAAACATTTTGTATAACCTTAAAGCAGTGAAGTCTAAGTAAATAATAAAGTTTTTCTTCAAACTTTGTGAATAAAATGGTATTTATATGGTGTGTAGTTGCACAATTTACAAATACGTCTATTAATAATCCACAAAAACTGTTTGTTTCTGTTCTGTTCTGTTCTGTCACAAAGCCGTGTTTACTTGCGTGTGACGTCAGCAGTGCTGTGATCGATCACAGAGCGTTTTAGTCACAGATAAAAATTCGAAAAATTATTAGATATTTTTAAGCGAAATTCTCAAAAAGTATGCTTATTTTAGTTTAATTTATAGTTTTAAATGTCTTTTTACTTTATTATCTGATAGGATGACCATTATTTGTAGTATTTTTTTAATGTTGTCAAATAGCGTATTGTAGCTTAGTGGATGTGAGGTTTTGCAGATCTGAGTAAATGACACAACCAGTTGCAGTTAAATAACATTTATTCTTTAAACAGTAATACGTAAATATCTTAAAAAATTTAGATTTCATGTAAAGAGCTAGGTCCAATGTCATCTTAACAATAAAATAGGGCTACACTTGTCAAGACAACATGAACACTATAATAAGTATTATCATAAACCTCGTTGTGCGACTCAATATAAGTGCGCTTTACGTAATATATTAAGTATGTATGTATGTGACCAATGTGGTATAGAACTGCAGGACGAATAAATACAGTCATACTGGAAAATGTTGATAAAAAAAAATATTGACAATGAAAATTATAAAAAAATATAATAGGTTACAATAGCTCGCTACAATCAGCTGTTCATCTTTCCTAATTAGGTATATAAAATACGCTGCCAATATTCATAATAATCGGTGAAACGTTTTCGAAGCTTCTCATGGGTATAATTTTTTTATATATATCATCCATCATACATGGCACTTATGTGTTAAGCGTAGAGAGACGAATACAGACATATTTTTGCTTACAATTGGAAGGTCATGTTGAATCAAACTACCGATGCGACATGAACACACTCCTAAAACTCAAGTAATTTAGTTACTAGACTTAGATGTTTAATTTAAACAGGACTGCAAAATTTGTAGGGTTAATTTTATTTATGAACCTTAAATATTATAAGAAATATTGGAAATAGGCACGTTTCTTTGTTTTAGTTTCCGACCACTACATATAGTATCTACTTATATTATATCGCTGCCAACTAGCTTATTCAGCCGTGCAATTAACTGCCTAGGCTCTTAACTAAACGGCGCCCTTCAATGAAGGGACAATTAATAACCTGGCTGGCTAATGCTCAGGCCATTTGTAAGGGCCACCCAGGCCCCCGATTCTACTAATTTTATGATATAACAACACCACTGTCTTACCGCTGACATTGCATAAAATGTCATTAAATTTTGGACTTTATGTCTTAGCATTAAAGTCCAAAATGAAAAAAGAAAGGATTTTTAACATTTTTCATTCACTCTACAAAATTGTCATTTAATTTTAGACTTTAACAACATACTATTAAAGTCTAAAGTTAAATAAGATTTGTTATGGTGTTTTTGGTACCGCAGTGGTTTTGCTATGAAAAAAAAAATTAGCAGAATCAGGGCCCAGAGATAAGACAGAAAATTACATACATACATATACACTAATAGCTGTAAATCCTCGAGGGGTAGGCAGAGGTGTATTCACACAGAATTAGTGAGTTTTTTTTTTTTTGAAAGATACACAATCCGATTGGATAGGTTAGGTTAGGAGCGGAGCGGAGCTCCCGTATTAGCTTTGGTGGGTTTTTTTTAATAATTATTCAGAAATATGTCATTTTTCTACCTTGTTCATTAAATGGCTAGGCAAGTAATTAAACGTCATCGATCCAAGCTATTTGCCTAGCCGTATAATCAAATGGCTGATACCATTCAGGCCGCTAATTGAAGGGCGCCGCTCAGTAAACAGCCTAGGCGGTTAATTGAACGGCTGATTAAGGTAGTTGGCTGCGACATATATACTTCTAATGAACCTAAAACTATATTTTCAAAGCCAACTACCTCATTCAAGCTCAAGCCAATTACTGAGACACTACTTATATGGGTTTTATTTATTGTGCTTTCACTTCCACAAGCATAAAGGCAATCATGTACTAAGATTACATTCTTATGTTCGACTTGTAATATCACGACGTAGACTAAAAGTAGCTTCCTTTAAAAATAGATTAAAAAAGCATTATTATGGTTTCATTAATATGGTATAGGTATTATATTTTTTAAATTAAGTTTTTAAAGCATTTTTCATGCTAAATATTAAAATCGAATTAAAGAGAAAAAATTGAATCGGTGTAGGCAGGGTTTGAACCCGCGATCTTTGCCTTACAAGCAATACTTTTACCTCTAAGCTACCAGACCTCGCCCTAACCAATTCAAATTTCTCCCTCTATATGCGTCTTTAAGGCGACATTGGATCATCTACTGACATTCTTACGAACTATCGGAACCAATGAATGATTTTTCAATAATTTTTAAACATTGATTTTGACTCTCCGCCCATATAAGGCAAAGATCGCGGGTTCAAACCCCGCCTAAACCGATTCATTTTTTTTCTTTAATTCGATGATATATAATACTTTTAAAGTTTAAACGTTACGAAGTGAAAATACCCAATAATTACACTCATAGGTCCCCACCTTTAAAGTTTCTAATTGCACGTGGACAATGTTAAGAGCTAGTGTAGGCATCGAGCTGGTCTAGTCTCTTTATACGTCATTAGTGCAAGTTAAAGTTGCGATAAACATAATAGAAATATTAGAAATTAGCTTCGACTAAAAATCTGATTGCCATAATGTAATAAAATATGTTTTTGTTAAAAAAAAAAACTACAAAACACATTCAAACTAGCATTTGAATTGAGTCTCTTTCAGTTTGAAAATTATGTCACAAGAAATAAAAAAAAACCTCAAAAGAAGAGACATTCCACTCTAAGATTTCTAAATAAATAGTCTAATAACCATGTAGAAAAATATAAAAATATTGATGTTTAATCGTTTATATCACCAGGTCAGAAAGTTTCAATCTATTCCAATAGAAGCTCACTTGGGACTAACAGCCACTTAATACTTAGCACCTATTATAAAAGCAATTTAATAAAATATGTATTGAGAGACATACTCATAAATACTTTTAAATCTAAAATAAATAATATGAAGTTTAGGATTGCAAGAGTTCATACTTTAAGGATTCAATCCGAGGCAGACATGACTGATGTACAGATTATTTTAAAATTTGCGGTGATGAATATGGCATATCTGTTATAGGGTATTAAAATATTATCATTTAAAGTATAATAAATATACAAAGCACCATTAAACCAACTTAATTTTTTTTTTAATTATTACAAACTTTATTTTAATTCTTTGCCTTACCGAACCGAACATTGAATAATCACAATGATTACTGGCCTGGGTAACATTTTAATGATTTAATGATTGCGTTATCGCGTTACGATGCGGTTTTACAATATTTCAGTACAATCGAGGGCGTGAGAGCAGTCACTGTAATCCTAAACTGCCAAATATTAGCGTTTACAATAAATACGTAAATTACATTGGCTATTGTGTATATAAAGAATAATCTTTCTCCAAATTCAATGTTATCTTTTCTATATCGAGGCTTTTTAGCATAATAACAATAACCTATTATCTGGTATACGGCAATATTGCTACAGCTTGCTAGGATAATCGTAATATTATAAATTTACATTATATATTGTTAAGTATCTATATAGTGTGATTAAGGTCGATAGTTGCTTCACATCAAACAAAATGCAAATAGACTAGAAGGGTGGAATTAGTACTAGTATGTAATCGTATGAACCATTAGCGCCATTGTGGTTATTGTACTGTTATTTATCGGTGGATATTCTTTTAGTTGAACACCCATAATGGTGGCGGTCTTCCTTTCGTCTACCCTTAAAACTTTTCGATTACACATTTAGCCTAAAATATAAACAAATATGTAACATTTTAGATGCATGTATAGGTTGCTAAATTATCGTATTAAGTAAACATATTATATTAATAAGAATTATTATAAGTTTCATTAAATTGGTTTTCCTTATAGTAATGGTCACAACATTTTTATTGTGCATGAATATAATTAGATATTAATTATAAAAATAATAAAAAGAAACCAAATCACAAGTCACTATCAAATAAAATATATCTGCTTATACATACTATAATTATTTAACAAACAATTCTTAATCTAAATAATACACAAATCATAATTATAAACAAATAAATGGACTAACTGCCCTGTCTGGAAATTAACCATTTTGACATAATATAATATGTTTTAAACTGGCATTACTAAACAGTGCGTATATACGTGTTGCTTAAGTCTACATAACACGGTTTATTCATAGTTTCACAAGTATATTTATTGTTACTTAGTGCAAATCAACAAAATTGTAACCCACAACTATAATCACTTGTTGGTACACTTGTGTTTTTCCAATTTAAATCGGAAATAACAATGCTTGACTTCACTATATCATGCTCTACAATCAGAAGGCAGATCAAGTCCTCCTCTAATATTTAAATTCAAGTAAATGCGATGTAAAAAAACCTATGTATTCACCTTAAAAGTACCTAATTGTCAGTTAGAAGTAAAAGGAACAAAATTGACTGATTCGTTATTTAGTATACAACGTGACGTAAGAGAATAATTCTTGCAATAATAAATATATCAAAAATGTTATAAAAAGTTAAGAAAAAATAAAGCCGTATAAAACTTTTGCAAATCACACAAGAAGCAAGTTCCATTTCTCAATAGGAGTGTATTTAAAGCATTCCAGGACGATCGCTTTCTTGATTCCCGGACTTTTCAAAGAACATGAAATCCTGAAAGGAAATAAAATGTATTTACATCAGTAGTTCTTTTAAATAATATAACACAGCATAAATATTAAATATGGTCTGAATATCTGCGACTATAGAAGTAAGGGTAGCGATTAGGTCGTTATGTCGGGCTTGAACCGACCAAAACCGCACGCTTGCAGACCAGCTCAAGGATTATCACCGGCGACCATGTACGAAAACTATCGAGAGTAGAAGCGAAAGGTATGCCAGGATCGTAAAAACTTGAAAAATGTGTTTTCTGCCTACCCCATAGGGGAAGAGGCGTGATTATATGAATCAGTAGTTTACCATTGAATGTGCTTGTTTATGATCTAAGCCTAAGCTCTAAGTAGTGTTCGAAATTTATATGTATGTTGAATTTTTTCTACATTATCACAATGTTAGTTGAGACCCAGCATTACGTATTCGAATCAGATACGTGTCCTTATGCGCCTACTTACAGTAGTAAGTACATTATGACTAATATTGTAGTTAGGTATTTTGTGGTTAGAGCATTGGCTGTGGAACTTATAAACAATAACCTGGAATTTCCCCAATGGTAGATTGCATACCGTTTTCAATCTTTTTATTACATTTCTGGTTCCAAAGCTGAAATTAGATTTAAATTACTACGTAATTTAAAGAGCAAGCTTTAATCAGCCGGGATTCACGATCGAATGATGAGAAGTGTGGTAAAGAATTCAGGTTCTGAATTTTACATCACATCAGGTAAAACGCTTATCTGGTTTAAGATTAAATGTAATTGAAATATTTCGGCTTATTTTTGCTACTTATATTGAATGTTCAAGGTATCTGTATTTATATCGGCAATTGATATGACGATTTCATAATTTTTTTGCTAGAGATAATTTTTTGTAACATAAACGTATGTAGAACTACAACTTTGTGCAAAAGGCAACATCTTGTAGCAGCTTACTCGTTCAGATGAATTGCAACCTGGCCTATCTTGGACTGAGCAGATCAAAATCTTGCTATTCTATTTTCAACCTCATTCAACATTTTAGATCTGGAATGACTGATGACTACATTATATCATAATCTATACCCATTAAACGTATGAGCTTCACGTTTCCACTACTCCGCATTCTAGAACCCATAGCATGCTAGTCAAGCTTTGCTTACTTTGAGTCTGGATAGTGTTGTGTACAAGGTATTATTTATTAATTAATCCCGGTGCATTGCGAAGGAGATGAGTTTCTCAATAAAAATCGGATATGTTCAGGCAATCGAAACTTACCTTAAGTCTTCTTCTCAAAATAATAAACTCAAAAAAACTTACAATTAAAAAGCAAGCTCCGAGGAGTACGGCTTTTATTTTCACATCCAGATCCATAGGGAAACTAATGCCGAAGTAGTCTGCATCAGTAAACACCTCTCGCGCCAAACCAGACCACTGTTTTGTTATTTTGCCAACTTCTCGCTCACCATCTGCTGAATACACCTGTAAGAATATTTTTTTTGTGTTATATAAGTACCATTATATGAATTTTAAGTACAGTACTCGGCTTTGATATGATATGTCGGGAAGAAGTGTTGAAGTTTAGCTAAAATTGGCTATTTCTATCGTAAATAGTTTGTTGCTTTTATGGAGTAGTTAAAAATGTGATGTGATATAAAATATTAAAACTATAGCATCGGTTTCATCTACTTTAAAAATAAAATATATAAAAATATATCACGCAATGTGCAATAGAGAAAAAACTTTACAAAAATCAGACAGCAGGATCTTCCAACTAAACAAATATATCTATAAAATTGTAGTGTAATTGACCGAGCGAACGAAGCGAGTGAAAGTCTTAGTTTTTTTTTTTGTTAAGTACAATATACTTCTTCCGATCTGTTTGGCCGTTGACCATATAAATGAAACCTTAACACAAAATTTTGATCGCCGGCCGTGAAAGCCTAAAGACTTATAGTAATTATTTTTGGTGAAACATCCAGGGCTTTTTAAAATAAGAAGATACATGTTTCGCCTCTTTTCTTTTTTTTTTGGATCCTACGAGATTTGATTAAGAACAAAAATATGGCAAAGGGTGCTCGCGAGGTCTACTGTTCAACGAACTACTAGTTTTAGACGTAATAATCAAACACAAACTTACATGAAATTCGACATCACCACAAATAGAGAAAGTACAAACGGGTCCTTTAATTCTGAGAACCACGTCTCCAGCAGCATTTTTGATTGAGTAGCATGGTTTGCAAATCGACCATTCTTGTTCAATAGTGCCGACTACAGTGCCTGGGGGAGAGGACACCTCCATAGTTTGCAGCCAGCACGGGCACCAACAGGAGTCACATGCCAACGGGCGGTTCAGATGGATCACCTATAAATAGAAAATGTTAACTGTTATATTGTTGACGTAAATGCAATAAATAGTCAGTGGTAAATGTTCAGTGGTCAGTGGTAAGTGGTTAGTGGTCAGTGAGAGAGGTGGTACATAGGCTGTGGTAGGTGGTACAAATAAATCCCCCGACATGTCTTAACCACCATTGTGGGGTCACCCGTCCTCTGCGCTGCTGGCACAGCGTCTTTGGGGAAGAGCAAGCTCCTCATTTTTACTATAAGCATGCGCAAGACGCCAGCGTTACCTCCGGCCCGTTAAAGTAATCAGAGGCTGTCAGAGGCCATCTAGTAGTGTATTCGTAAATAACATTTTGAACGCGTGGTTTTTTCTAAATAATTGCTAATGATGATTGGCGATACAAATAACAGGAAATACACGTATACATCCAGCGGACAGATACACTGTCAAAAAAACGCAAATACGTTTTTTTGCGTTTAGTAACTAAACTATTTGTGAAAAAGTGCTTGGATATAAAATAATCGATGAAAAGACTAACAAACTGAAACCTTGTGGGACCAAGTCTACAACTCGTTTTTGTAAATTGCAAAAAAACGTGTTCTTAAAATATTCCGTTTAAAAATTAAAGATCGTATAATTTACAAGAACATTCTAAAATTTTCAAGAGTCTTCGTCTAAATGCAAGTGACCGAGACAGAATAAATTGTTTGACCTATATGACCGGGGTCAAATTATATTGTCATTTCATTGGTACGTACGAATTTTAAAGGCTATATCTAGTATCCAAACAATTTGCTGTTGCTAGTTTTTGTAATCATAATTGTTGGCATAGCTAGGTGCGTAGACGCGGAAACTGAAATTCCCCCTTCACGGTACACCTCACTTCACTGATCACGTGGTCACACGGTCACTAGTAGACGGGTCATGACCCTTCCATTGTAAGGGAATATAATTAAATAGCCAGGTTCTATATGGTGATATCAAAAATCTGACGTAACTTCACGCATTTTTCGTACGGGGTAGGTGTAGCTAATAGCCCCTTATTTGTTTTTAATCTTATACACCTAACGAGGGGCCAGCAGGGCTAACATCGAGTCTTCTCGAGCGAAGTAACGTCGACATATTTTGTCGCGTCAAACTAGCCGACATCTTGTGCTGTTTTCACATTTATCCGATAAAATCGGCCCGATACGGCCATTTGCTCGAAAGCACAGACTAGTTAGGGATGCTAGGGGTGAAAAAAAGAGAAAAAATAGTGCAAACAATTTTCGACCTTATGGACATGACATGCTATCGAATTTTTTTCGATAGCATGTCACGTCCATAAGGTCATCATATGATCCGATATCGGGGCAACACAGTGATGTTGGCTCCGATAATATGACACCGTCATTTTCAGCAAAAAGGTACTAAATTTTGATCCAAAATGAACCGAGCATAAGAAAAGTTTACATGAGATAACTTCTCGTCGACCAAATGAAAGACGGGAGACAAAACATTTTAAATGTCAAAATTCGAGTAAATAAGGGCACGTATGTTACAATTTGCAGACACTAAGTAGAGATGATTTCTCGAAGTCAAGTTATGTCGACATCTGACAGATCGCCATGAAATTTGCCATGTTACGAACAGTCGACATATCGATATAAAACGGCAAAATGCCTCGAGATAGCTATCTCGTGGCGCGCATGTTAGCCCTGCAGGTAGGCGGATAGAGATACCAGACGAGACATCATTATTATTCGTAAGAAGAATTAGTTCGCAACAAATTTTATGGCACTATCTTTCGAAATTCTGTTCTATGAGAGGATACAACCCTCACTCCTTTATACGTATTTGGTATATCTTTATATAAATGTGAGAACTCAGTTGAGTTAAACGTAATAGCAATTAACATAACTTTCAGTGGTAGAGATAAAACAAAAATCCACATTAAACATTCGAATTTCCTTATGGATAACGATCATGAAAAAAATGACTCATTCATTACAAACAATTAGTTCGTCTATTGTGTCGAGACCCATTTTGAACTATGATTACATCATGGTCTGTAAATAGCCATTTAGGACATGGCAAACGTCGACATTTGTAGTTACTTGTTAACATATTTTTTCATACTTAAAGTAACTCCTACCACCCGGGCATGAACTGAAGTCGCCAATCTGAGAGTATCTTAATAGATTGATGTCGTCGGTCGCTACCGGCAAAACCGAGTTAAATGAGGTCATCTGGATGCAGTAGGTGGTTACTGTGGCTGTGCACCTCTACAGACGATGGAACGCCACCTGTCATCTGTACTGAGGAACACTCAGTGAAGTCTGTACCTTTTTTAATACCACTACACTACGCATACAAGCACACGGCCCACCGTATAGAAAGTGGACCTATGGACGTGTGCAACACCAGGGGAGTCACACTTGTGCTGCCGACCGTGTAAACACAGAGATTTTCTGTGCCTTCACCGTAGAAGACAAAGGATGAATAGACTTTGGTCTTCCCACTGACAACACAAAAACTCTCCAGTGAGCTCTGGCTACCCTACTCACCGCCGGGAACACAACACGAGGTAATTATGTCCGCGGTATTCTGTAGGGCGGAGGTACTTATCTAGTCGAACTGCTCAATTGGACGGAAATACCGTCGTATCCTACCACCTGTCTCTACCTGCACAATGGCCGACCCAAACGAAGTTATTCATGGAGCGGTCAATGTCGTTGGATTGTCTGGCCGCATATAATTATTTTGATTTTTGTTATAGTCACGAAGGAAAAATACACAAAATAAATAGTCGAGTGAATATAAATTTCATACCTCGTTTCTAAAGTTATCCATTATTTTCATATCGAATGGGCGCATAGGTCCACAGCAGTTTCGGGTGCAACAATCATTGTCCTCGACAGCGAAGTACACTTTTTGGCCAACAGCATTTTTGATTGTATATTTGTTATTTGTCTCAAAACCAACAAATGCCTCTAGCAGTTCGACTTTTTGATGAACCAGTAGTTGGTCAATCATAGTAAGGTATTCCAAACCTGGCGGACAGTTGGTTGGCCCTTGTGGTATAGTCATCCAACCACCTGTAAAAAAAAGTATATCATAATGACAATATTTTTTTAGATAACATTACCAGTTGTTGTAGTGTGGGTTAAAACTCGGACCGTGACGTTAAGTGCATATAAGTAAGTAATATCAATGAACCATTACCTCAATATAAACAAATACAACGTTGTAAGTTATGCCCCTAATCGGTCAATTACCCAATTTAAGAGCTATACGAGTACAACATTGAACATTGTTATTAGTTTTAGATGGACAAATTCAACACGAGAGGACTATCCCTCATTGCAGGGATTCAAAAATATAATCTAGTACGGTAATTGCAGATAAAAATCACAACAGTCACAAAACTCGCAATGGTATCATTCGAGGCAAACACTTACGTTACTGGGACACCCATTAACTTAGGTAGGTAGGTATACATATAAAATTAATACAATTATATTAGTACGTAGTATATTGCAACATACATTGAGTTAATAACAGATATTTAGCTATAATTAGTAATACACTCCACCAAACTTAGATCTGTAGCCAAGTTCAACCTTTTTTCTTCATCTGTTATAATCCTTTCGTAACCACTGACACGGGATTTGAAAATGTGTTTACATATTTTGGTAAAACTTCTTTTAATACTAGATACACTTAAAGTTTGAAAGTAAATTCGTTTATCTTTTAAATCAGTAATTTTAACAACACACTTATTATTTATGTCACTTTTGAATTTCAACCACTGTTTAAAATGTTTAGATTTTCTATCCAATGGATCAGAGAAAGGGTCAAAATTAGATATAGGATCTTTGTGCATTATGAAGCCTACGATATTAAATACAACAAATATGTGACCAGTTACTTGTCAGAAAATGAAATGGAATTGTAACATGATAGCAATAGTGTATAGCAAAGAAGCTAGAGCAATGTAACGCATTCAGTAAACAGCCTTATCTAAGGAGATGTCAACAACTCGTAAGTTAATGAACAAACATATTATCAAGGCAAAATGATTCGAAAAGTATCACAATGGAATTATAATGATGATTATACATTAGGTAAGTATACTATTTAATAATGATGGATTCTGATATTTCAGGTAAGATATTTATAATTACTAATACTTTTGACCGAAATAAACCATTTTGTTATGAGCGATTTATGGGTCTATACATATGTCCTTTTTGTACAGAAAAATAACAAAAATTCTGTTTAAATAGTCATTTAGTTGTACTATTCCAACGAATTCAGCTGTCTGTTATCCTACTAATATTATAAACGCGAAAGTTTGTAAGTATGGATGGGTGGATGGATTTTTGTTACTCTTTCAAGTAAAAACTACTGAATGGATTTTAATGAAACTTAACAATTAATATAGCTTAAACATCAGAATAACACATAGGCTACAATTTATAACGATAACCGATATTATAGCGATAACTGACATCCACGCAAGCGGAGCCACAAGCAAAAGCTAGTTTTTGATAAATATTAGGTCCTTACGTATGAAATTGGCGTTTTATACGGGAGGAATAAAAAGTCGTTTTTTTTGTAAAATATATATTTAATTAATCAAAGTATGCACCGTTGTTATCTATGCACTTTTGCCATCTTATGGGTAGTTCATTGATCCCTTTACTATAAAAACCATGGGGGCGAGAATCAATAAACTCTTTGAAGGCGGTTTGGACTGCTGCATCGGAGTGGATTTTTTTTCCTTGTAACAAGTTGTCCAAATTCCGGAAGAAATGGTAATCTGTTGGAGCAAGGTCCGGGGAGTACGGTGGATGTCGCAGACATTCCAATTGTAGCTCAGCTAACTTAGTGGTTGTTTATTATTGTGAAGTGTGTGGTCTTGCGTTGTCGTGAAGTAGCAGTGGCCTAGAGCGATTGACCAATCTCGGTTGTTTAACAGCTAGTTCTTCCTTCATGGTTTGCAGTTGCTGACAATAGATATCTGCCGTAATCGTTTGGCCAGATTTAAAAAAGCTGTAGTGAACGACACCGGCGCTAGTTCACCAAACACTTACAAGTAACTTTTTCTGAGTCAATTTTCGTTTAGGGCAGGATTTGGCTGGGTCTCCAGGGCATGAGCGCTTTTGATTTTCGTGCAATATCCACTTTTCATCACAAGTATTGATTCGATTTAAAATACCTTCATTATTGTGTCGGTTGAGCAAAGTAACACAGCAGGCGACCCGTGTTTGCAAGTTCGATTCACTCAATTCATGAGGTACCCATCGTTCGAGTTTTTTTACTTTCCCGATTTGCTTCAAGTGGATTAATACAGTTTTGTCACTTACCCCGAAGCCTGCTGCTATCTCTGAAGTGCTTTGTGATGGATCCGCTTCCACAATAGCCTTTAATTCTTCGTTTTTCACTTTGATCTCCGGCCGTCCACGGGGTTGGTTCTTAAGGTCGAAATTTCCAGAACGAAAACGTTGAAACCAAAAACCGTGCTGTGTTTAGCGACACCAGCGCCGTACACATCATTAATTCTTCGAGCTGTTTCTGCAGCACTGGTGCCACGGTAGAACTCGTACTCGTAAATATACCGATATTTCATGTTTTCCATTGCGCGGTAATAAGCGACGCCAAAGAAAAAATAATGAGGAAAATAACAAATGAATGACTGTATTCCAAAGAAAAAAAAACCAGCTAAATGAATTTATTAATTTGAATTTGGAATTCTTAACCAAAGAGGAAATATTTCAGATCCAATTGATCAGTACGACAAAACGCTAATTAAAAAAAAAAAAAAAAATATGTAATTAAGATAGAGAAATGTAATTAAAAACTTTTGTTTTTTTTTTTAATTAAAAATGTAATTAAGATGCAGAGACCAAAAACAAGCACGTCCTAAAATTGTTAAAAAATGTATTATGATTAATGTAATAAATTTGACAATATTTTTGATAACTATCTATGTATTAATATTTGAAATGGAGCTTTAAATAAGGAAATACTAGTAAATAGTTTGGCCAGCTTAATTCAGATTTCCAGCCTATATCGTCAAAAAGGAGGGTGAAGACCCAAACTGGGTGAGAATCAGCTTGCTTTGATTTTATTTTCTCTGTATAGTAGGTATGTAGTTCATAGAGTAGTTAAAAATTAACACAGCTTCGGTTTAAATACTAAAAATATATCATAGATAGGACAGGATAGATATACGGCTTTATAAAACATTAAATTTGATGTTGGCCGGATCAAAAGCGATGGTATCTCTTGATGAAGTCACATCACAATGATGTATTTATCTATCATGAGCTTCTATAGATTAGGCGTACTAGATTATTCACAATACTTGTAAAGCTATAATATAAAGAATATTAGTACTAGATAACAATATCAGTATTTACATTTAGTTAACATGTTCAATGTATCATGATCATAACGGCATTGGTCCTGGTTGCATTCAGCCTTAACTTATGGATTGGCTTATCGTAGCATTTACAGTCGCGACCGCCGCGGCCGTCTGAACCTCCAGCTTCGAGAGTAAAGCCTGCGCTAGCGCCTCATCAGGTGCTTAAACAGAAAGTGTACCAGCTACCCGGCGAAGTTGGCTTGGACCCTTTACACCCGTAACCCTTGAATGCTATATTATGCTATTAGAACTCCTCATATGTCCCTATTGTATTCTGTTCATTAAAATTGGCATAAGTTGATGCTCAGAGGCATTCATCTACAACTAAACCATACTTAAAATGTGTCAGGTAATATGAATGCGCGGAACCAGTGCCCTTAGAAGGTCACAAACAAATATTTTCTATTAGTCTGTTATTCTCGATCAGTTTACCAACCGCAAATACGTTCCTACCATGAGTAGTCCATGTCTTGCCTATAATGAGTTATGCTGCTGATCATGGGGCTGGTACCCAAATTAAAAGACGCACAGTGGAATAAAAGCAAACTACGCTCAGAGTTTCTTTGGAGGATTTATTTCGAAATAAGGTCATACTACAAAGACCTAATTACTAATATAGCTCACAGAATTAGGCGCTCTATGGATGACGGACTGTGGCTGGTAAAATGTCTGCGGTGTGTTATTTATTAGGGGGTTTGGCCACTTTAATAAAAATTGTATATTATAAATCTGATAGAAAGAGTAATTGGACGCTAAGTTGGTGATGATAATAATGAGGCTGCATTTTGCCCGTCAGCCGACATCAGCTATAGCGCGGGCAAATTGTAGCCATATTTTGGCACTAATAAAATAGTCCCTTGGCGTGCCGCGGGCATTTTGCCAACACCCTTGTCTATAATAGCAGTTGGTTCTTTGTAGTATGCCCTCATTTATAATTTGATTTCTGACTATGGATAACCTAATTTCGGACTTCAAAGATCATCCCAATTTTATGGTATTTATGGTATAATTGTAGTAAATAAATGAAGGAGATTTAGTGCCACAAAAAATCCCATTGAAACAATATGGCAGCGGTCAAGGATCTATGGGGCCCAAACAACCGCAACTGATAGCCTGTACATTGCAGACTGAATAGCAGGCGAACTAAGCTATAGCATAGACTTTTCATTTGAGGTTTACTATCTGAACCACTAAAAGAAAGACCAGCTATCAGAAACAACAAAAAGTTTACTTGACCAAAGAGCCACATTACTTTTATTTTATTTTATTTAAACTTTTTCCACAAATACAAAAATAATTGTACAAAGGCGGACTTAATGCTATGGGCATTTTCTACGAGTCGACCTTAGGGTGATTTAGAGGTATTTATGTTAATGGTAGGTGCATGAAATGTTGTTGTGATAGTTTGACCTATTTTGGTACAAATAATAAATATTATGAATGAATAAAATACTTGGTGAAAATGTATAAACATAACAATATATCCAACATAGAAACAATATAAACCACAACCAACAAAACTAAGAAGGTAAGGCAGGAAATAACGAAGGTGAGTAAAGAAATCAGAGCCAATATGAGGAAAGGCAGGTAATATCTGAGACTTAAAACTTTCGAAGAATGCATAGCAAAAACAGGAGGGATTAAAAAAGCCACGTAAACCTTAAAAGGAGCATTCATTATAAGGTTAACGTCGCTTTTTTAATCCCTAGCATTTAAGCTTACTCAAATTACCATCATTAAAGCATCAAAGGATGATAGGTGATCTTATTGAAACCAACAAGATACTAAGCTCAAGATACAACCTCCCTAATGTCAAGGACATGTTCTTGTTAGAGCATAAAGCTGACCTATAAGTCACACATAAGCCAAGCATGCTCAAAGGCAAAAATGGCCATGATGCAATGCAAAAGAGCGGTAGGCAGAAGCTGGGGGATGAAACCATCCATAGTGATGTGGATATACGAAGCAATTATATTGCCAAGAATATTACAAGGAGCTCTAGTGTGGTGGCACAAAGCCCAAGCTGGAAGAAACAAACAGGAATTAAACAAAGTCCAAAGATTGGCAGTTCTTATGACCACTGGCGCGATGAGGACTACTCCCACAGCCGCACTGGAAATCATACTGGGCCTAAATCCTATAGACCTTGAAATAAAAAGGAAAGCAACAGAACAATGGTTCAAACTGAGAAGCACTGGTCAGTGGACAGCCAACACATTTGATGAGGGCCATGCCAGAATCAGTCAAGGCTACGAAGAAAGACTATCAATGGTCCTGTCAAACAACAACCTGATCAAGAAGGAGAGGACTTTTGATAAGAAATATAGAATACACATAGGATCAAGAGAAAACTGGATGATGAATGCAGAAGGCATCATCTGCTTCACAGATGGCTCTAGAAAAGAATCTACCAAGCTTTCTGGCTCCGGCGTACATATCAGGCGCGAAAACGGAACAGAAATAAATAAAACAATACCTTTAGGCAAATATGCAAGTGTCTTCCAAACGGAAATTTATGCCATAATGGAATGCGCGGAAATGGTGGACTGCCTGAGAGACACAGGCAAGGTAACCATTCACAGCGACAGCCAGGCGGCACTAAGGACACTAAAAAAAGCAGAGACGACATCTGCGCTCGTCAAGGAATGCAAGAAAACCATTGAAAGACTGTCCAGGAAACTCGACGTAACACTTGCCTGGGTGCCCGGACATGAGGGCAACATGGGCAGTGAGACGGCGGACGAACTGGCGAGAAAAGGAGCTGATGTAGATCAAGTGGGCCCTGAGCCCAGACTACCCATTGCCCATAAAATAACAAAGGGAGTCATCAGCCGAAGCATAGAGGCCGAAGCCAATCGGAGATGGAAGTCCTCGCCAGTCATGAGACAGTCGAAGATCTTCATCAAAAGCATTGACAAAAAGAAAACAAGCCGACTGTTAAAACTCTCCCGAGGAAACATGAGGCTGGTCGTAGAAGTGATAACGGGACACTGCCGACTAAATAGGCACCTGACACTTATAGGGGTGAAAACTGACCCCAAATGCCCAGAGTGCATGGAGGAGGAGGAAACCAGCTTCCACCTGCTGGCCAATTGCCCCATGTACTCAATGATAAGATGGGAAAACATGGGGACGGACACCCTAGAAGAACAAGACCTTGAGGATCTGAAGGTGGAACAGATCGTAAGATTCTGCAAAGAGACAGGTAGGTTCGACGGAACGCCGTGATTGCCGGACACTTCTTGGCTTCCAAACAGGAGGAATAGGGGAATTGGGTGAAATCGCCCCCATAAAAAGGACAGATCACCCGTCCGGTCTGCGGCGTCCCCCGCTGGAAGTAAGTAAGTAAGTAAGCTTACTCATCATGTGGACACACCCTAACCCGTAATCATACGCCTCCGCACACATTGGTAGCATATCACACTCTGAACAATCATGTTGTTCGTATATGGAATAAACTTTGAGACTGTGTAGTAACCGCAGAATGTGTCGACAAATGGTTTGGTTTGAAAATTGTATAAAAGTGACTCATAAAAACATAATGATCTATAGTGCTAAAAAAACCTTACTCCAGTCATCAGCAAGCATGCTGCTCGTCCATAAAGAGAATATTAATAATAATACTATGATGTGTCACTGTGTGTCAGACACTGTTTGCTTAGAGGATTCCTTGAGAAATGCCATAGTTCCTTTAGCTCTTATTCATATTTACTTTTTTTGATGGTAGGTACCAATGCCTGAACCATGTAATCAGTTCTAAATGGGCAATTAAATCACATACTCAATGGCCTCATATTTGAGCGATGTAATAACAGAAGCCTATTTGTGTATACATTTTGTATAAGATGTCTTTTCTGTTAGTACAATAAACAATGAAGGAAAAATTTGGTATCTTCTTAATTGAAAATAAGGGACATAGTAATATAATAACCATGGCACACAGTAATATTACATACATCTTAATTTTACAGTATAATGAATAAACTCACCTGGACCTGGCTGCTGTACTATTGGTCCATAACCTGGCTGAGGGTATCCCTGTTGGGGATGAGGGTAACTTCCTTGTGGATGTGGATAACCTCCTTGTGGTTGTGGGTAGCCTGGCTGCATTCCAGGCTGAAATCCTGGCTGCATTCCAGGTTGAAACCCAGGCTGGAAGCCAGGCTGGAATCCACTTTGCATTCCAGGTAGTGGTTGAGCACCAGGTGGTAGTGAGGGGCCAGAAGGTGGAGGACCAGGGTAACCACCTTGCTGACTCATAGGGTAGCTTTCAGTCTTATTATCATCAGGAGGTGGGCCATACCCCTGAGCTTGTGGAAAATTCGGCGAATAAGGAGTTTGTTTGTGCGACATCTTATCTAAAAAAAAGAGAATAGTTTGATAAAAAATATACAAAATACTAAAATTATCTATGAAATGAATAATGCAACAGTTACATTATCATAATATCCTCTATGACCTTTAAAGCATCAGCTATTGTAACTTCGGCAGAGATAGAAGCAGAAAGTATTAATCTGTGCAACCAAGTTCACTGCAAATAGGTTTTCAAAATACTAGCCAATTCGATCAGTTAGGCAGTTGTAGAAAACTGTAAGTTTTCCTTATGAAAACCGGTGCATGTTTATAAAAGAGGCTATTTGATATGAACTTCAGATAATTATAATTTAACTGTAAGGTGATGTCTAAATGCAGATACATTACTTACATCAGTTTGCTTAACACTATAGTTGTTTTTAATTATTGTTCAGAAATCAGAAAATGTACAGAATTAAGCCCGGACTGGACTATAATCTAGTTTTATTTTCATCTCGTATCATACGTCAAAAAGTCAAATATAATGTTGCTAGGCTATGAAGACGAAAATCAATACTATTTAGCGATGGTCGATTAATTTGAATACAATCGAATTATTCGATTGTTTAATGTATTCGAATACATTCGAATGACTACTATTTTTCAAATGAATCGACAGTTAATTATTGTAGTTATATCAACGCAGATATGAATGCAATTTTGTTATTCGAATATAATATAATAATATAATAATAATAATCGTTTATTTTTTCTTATCTGACATGTAACAGTTTTGAGATTATAAAGCTTACATTAATGAAACCATGTAGTCTCAAACAGTCTAGTATATGTGAGGATCTGGTCTCTGAAGTAGGTCAATTCCTGTATTACAGATCACCAGAACCCCATCACAGTACATCAAAATACAACTAGGATACATTAGTATTATTGTTATCTGTGGCTAGGTTTCACGAGAAATACAACTAATATCACAATAGATCTCTCGAATCCGTAGTTCAAATCTAGGTTGGAGGAGTTGTCGAGGTAAGTGTTAAATGGTAACATAATTATCTATAATGTGCTGAGTAAGTAAGCGTGTGAGTGTGTGTGAGTGAGTGTGAGATTGTGTGTTTCTGTTTGTGCATTTATTATTAAACAGTGCATGTGACTTTCAACTTTAATTACATTTTTATACAACATGTTTTATTCTCATTACTAGATGACGTTTATCACGAATATATGAAAAAAAAAACCTCGTAACTATCTGATACTACAGCTTGGCAATAAAGTCATGAAAATAATAGCGGCGCCACTATCGTGTATGTAGCCACCCTATATACAACGACAATAACGGTTTTGATACTTCGATTTAAATATATTTGTACATTATTTATTACGTTTACGTACTATTCTGTTTCGTCAGTATATTTGTAATAAAGTTCAGTATAAATATTAAGTAGTGGGTATATAATATTTTTGTGATCGACAAACATTTGTTTCGGCCTAAGTGTCTTCTTCATCCTAGGGTTAATCCCAGTCGCTTTAGATAGCTTTCAACTTCTGGAAGTCTGGGGTCCGCTGCGCTAGTCTGTAGATTTGGCTGAACTTCGTTATTTTCAGTGAAGCGACTGCCATATAACTCATAAGCAATATCGAAGCATTGCAGTTAGACCAGTTGTTGAACTATTTAGGGCTCCAAGTACCTATAACGACTGTCATAGTCGTTCGTATGGCAACCGGGACCGACTGCTTAACCTGGTCTCCGAGGCACGACCTTTTTTATATTATACGTAAGATCCAGTTCAAGCTATTTTGAACCTAAAAACTATCTGAAAAGAGATATGTAAGATGATTATGTAGATAAAATGAATAAAATCTTAGTAAAAACAAATAAAATGCATATTTTTGATGAACTTAATGACCATTTATTAAACTTTACAATTTGTTGTAAAAAATAGTTTTTTTGGACCTTATTGATCATGCATTTAAGATTTATTACCATAGGGCGGAATTAGGTAGAGTTAGTTATGTACTTACACTAATATTATGAAATTTGGATGTGCCTCAAATCCCGAAATTAATTTAAAAGCAGAAAATATCCCGCGATTTAATAATTAATTGATTTATGATTCTTTGTGACATATGTACCTACCATGGTGCATGTGTAAAAATGAATTTTTAACATTTTACAAAGATAATAAACTAGTAAATGCTTTAGAAAAGTTAATCTGGATCATCTTTTTAAAATCGCTTAGCCCATACTCTAATTCCTGTTGCGGGTCAGATTAGAAAAGAGAACCCTTTTTGTCCACATTGGTTCGTGCTGTGCCAGGGCCGTAGCCAGAACATGGACGGCTGAGCATCCGTGCCCCGACAAAACATTTTTGTTCACACATGTCAGTGGCGTGACAGTGCCGTGGCCCCAAAAATATGTACTTACTAGTTTTTACTAAGATTTTATTCATTTTATGTACATATTCGTGTATATCTCGTATTTACACAGTTAATAATGTGCAAAATAGAATGTTCTCAAAATATCTATGAAAATAAGCTTTTTGGCATCTATACACAATACCACGGACATTAGACTAATAGCTGAGTACGAATTAAAGTTCTTAACGATTCACATCTACAGTTTGAAAAAGACTATTGCAAGCAATTTTTGATCTTGACATCACATAGGACAGAGTTTCTTTTTTTTATATTTCTGATCAGAGTCATCTCCGAGTGTGAAAAAAATTATTAGTTCGCGGCGCTCCTTTACTATAGCATCGACGGATCTTTCGATTAAATTAGTACCTAATTTTATTCATTCGAAGGAGTTAGTAGTTACTATTTAATTCGCAAGAAAATAATTGGTAACAATTGTAGGTACTTCATTCCATTGTTCGATAGTTATTCGAATGATTTATCGTATTGGCAAATAAAGCGACATTCGAATATACGCACATTTGATTGTCAATTCATTCGAATGAATTATTTAGGATCAATCGCCCATCGCTATAATTACTTCTATATGCTTCTATACCTCATGACCTCAAACTGTGTTCTACATTCCATACCTCAAACCAAATATAATGGTGGCTCAGAAGTTCGTACGAGTGCGGGTTCAGGCTAATGGCGTTCGAAAAAAGCGAGCAAGTCAAACCCCGATTGGCCTGAATCATACTCGTACCAACTTCCGAGCCGCCATTAGGTTTGGTTCGAGGCATACAGAAAGAAAATGTAGGTGTACATTACTTGTACATGTATTCATATATAACATGTATTAATTTATGTCATCATCATCATCATGAAATAATTTAAAAATTGATTAAATTAAATTAAATTGAAATCAGTAATTTTTACTGCAGAGTTTGCCCTATTTAACTAACTACTAACGACCAAAACAACTTTGAAAGCAGGCGTCAAAGCTGGTCAAAGCTATAGAAGTTCTATGATATGGCAACACTTAGTACATTTACTAATATTTTTAGAAGATTTCTTGTTACTTTTAAATTTTGACTTAATTTTATTTTACAATAAATTTTATTCAGTTCTTAATTTCTTTCCGAACTTACTTTTACTTCTTAGAAATAAATTTGTATAAGCTCTTCATTTATTCCTGAACGAAATCAATGCAGACAACTAAAAGATACAAGTTGTTTCCGGCAATGTTACTATACTTTAACAAAACTACTAGACTGGGAATATACTAATTATAGACTATAATGGCATTTTATAATATTGACGTACAAAAACGCATTTTTCATTTTATTGATGTAGAATCTAATAGTTTTGAGATAAGTACATTAATATTTTCAAATTTTCAATTATTTATTGATATCAGAGTGTTCAATAGGTATTCGAATTGCACATATTTGATGCAAAAATGCTTAATCGTTGCAATATGTAGTATATATATAATATTGCAGTAGTAGTGAACATAGTAAAATAATACAAGTTTGTGACAAGCGTATTTAGAGTGAACCAACTAATAATACAACAAAATAAAATTTAAAAAGGAATTGAATGAATTCTAAAATGTCTTAATCAGCCGTTCAATTACCTGCCTAGACTGTTAACTAAACGGCGCTGTTCAATAAAATGATGTTCAGCCATTTGAAAAGTTCCCTTACTTTTTGAACACACTTTTGTATTAACGGGATGTATTGTCCGTAGCACTGCAACGCTATCTATAATACGACCCCGTTATTTTTTAATAACAATATTTGTGTAATGATGTTAAAACATCATGCCAATTTTGTAATAAATACAACATTAATTTACTAATTGATTCTCAGATAAGTTATTTTGGTAGAAATTATACTCTATAGTCTGGTATTCTTTGTATCCGCTTAGTATTTTCCATTCACCAATCAAACCATTGCAATAAGGTGCATTGACCAACCTGCTGCCGTTGCTGATTCTAGCCAGCAGAGAACAAGTTAGTTGGTAGATGTTTGCTTCCGCGTTTGTGTCTTTGAAGTAACAATCGCGATGCAGTCGAAGTTGTTTAGCCACACATCCAACTAAAATGGCGTCGCTGTTTATCAATTAGCTTGCTTTATGTGTACATTACTCAGTGATTGTTTCCGAGTGAGTCATAAACCAACATAGCAATGACATTTTTATAGCACACAGTGAGAATACGTTTCTAAAACGTTGTGTAGACTGGCAAGTGTGATTTGAGGAACACAATAATGCGCGAATTCAAAGTGGTCGTGTTGGGCTCGGGTGGGGTCGGAAAGAGTGCTTTAACTGTGCAATTCGTGTCAGGATGTTTCATGGAAAAATATGACCCCACAATAGAAGATTTCTATAGGAAAGAAATCGAAGTGGACAATTCACCATGTGTTTTAGAAATATTGGATACCGCCGGCACGGAACAATTCGCTTCAATGCGAGACCTGTACATAAAGAATGGTCAAGGATTTGTCGTAGTGTATTCTCTAACGAATCACCAAACGTTTCAAGATATCAAACCTATGAAGGAATTGATAACGCGCGTAAAGGGTTCGGATCGCGTCCCTATCCTCCTTGTAGGCAACAAAGCCGACTTGGAACATCAGCGCGAAGTATCCCACCCGGAGGGCTCCGCACTCGCGCAGATGTGGGGCTGCCCTTTCGTAGAAGCCTCTGCCAAAAGCCGCACCAATGTCAACGAGATGTTTGCTGAAATAGTGCGTGAAATGAACGTTAGCCCCGAAAAGGAAAAGAAAACTTATTGTTGTTGTACAGTGCTTTAATATTTAGAGTGTAATGTGGCATTTATTTCTCGTAAGACTGCAAAGACGAGGCGGAAGTGTACCTGTCTCAGCTCGACGGCTGGTAGTCTCCAGTGGGGAGCCCGGCGACGGCGCGTCAGCCCTGGCCGCTGGAACCCCGGCGGTCGTGACGCGCGTCATATCACATTGTTAATATCGTTGATACATACCATTGTCCAATCAAGGTGCTTTACTTATATTTTCATACTTTATTACTGGTAGATACTCCCGCAGTAATGGTTATAACATGAACATATATCCTTATTGGAGCATAAATAGTTACTCAATAGCAAACTAAACACAAGCTTGATTTTGTTCATCATAATATTTGGACACCAAAACAGCTGTGTCTGAAGCAGAAATATGTATTGTAAAGTAATATTAGTCAACTTTGTATATATAATTTCATGAGATTAATGATGTTGAAGGGCAAGGACAATTTAGAAAAATAAAAAGCCATCCAATATGCAATAAACTAATGATTGTGTAGAGTGGTGTGCGATGATGAGTAAGAACTTACAACTAAGTGATGTCGCAGATTATATTTTATTGTGTAAATTATAAAAAATCAGTAATCAAGGAAAAGCAGTATGTTTTGTCAGTTGCGTGATTGTGTTTTAAAGTCTACCAGGATTTGTGATAATACATATAACAAAATACCTATAATAAAAGTTTTAAGTGGGAGATTGAAAAGTGAAGTTTTATTCATCAGTCAACAAAGGTAACTTAATATTCAATATTTCATAACACTTCATTTTGTTTAGATAATTTGATTTAAGGAAAACTGGTTGCTATAATTCCAAGTAGGTACTGAATGAAGTCTTGGGTAGGTATATAATATGACTCACTAGTATGTATTGAAGGCTCTCCCAATAGAGTTTAGTGTTCAGAAAATACATCTATCACATGCTATCATAATATTATGCTTCTACTAAGTGGTTCATGAGGTTTCAACATATCATTGACAAATAGAGATGGTCAGTTGCAATATAACATCTGCATAATAGTCTTAATTTTGATAAAAGTAGTCATCTAAATGAAAATAAATAATATTGTGATGTGTTTATTGTTTTAAACTCACTGTGAACTTCTTATTTATAATTTTAAACCCACCAATGCACACATTCTTTCATAATTTTTCAAAATTAAGAACCTTCATATATGTAAGTATAGATGCCACAACCTCCAAAAATTATAAACAAACGTTTTATATTTTCATATAGATTATTTATTTAATCATTTCCGGTAATCATATTCAAGCATGGCATAATTTTTATTACAATTAAAATTTATTATGACTAGCCAGCTAATCAGTTTGCAAGAAAATTTGCATTGCTCATTATTATATAACATAAATTATAATTTTTGTTATTTAAAGATTTAAATAATTATTGAGGTTACAATACACATGTGTGTATTATTAATAAGCAGCCTCTAACTTCCAAATGTAACTCTTGCTCACACTACATGTATTGAATTCCATGATATGTAAAAACTATAACTTTTATAGTTTTTAATATTTATTGCTGACCATTATTAGAATAGAACTGAAGAATTATTTCTCAGAAAATAATACAGGTTACTCTACTGCTACTGCTCACATACTTTACCATAATACAGTGCAGAATTATACTTAATTGCATTTTATATAACTGTTAGACATGTAGCACTGAAATATTACACCTATAAAACATAAATGACTAATTAGACGCCTTGCCATTAGTGGTTGTAATTTGAATAAAACATCCTACCAAATAGCAATTCAGAAAATGGTAGGAAGAATTAAACTGTATCGGCCTTATTACAAAAAACAGAATTAGGTCTGGTTTAATCCCGAACTATAAAGTCTAGGCTTAATCTCTAGACCATGGTTTAAACTTCTTCTTATTACAAAAACTGTATAAACCGTAGACTACTTAGTACCATGGTTTAAACCTTGGCTTCAATAAAAACCACAGATTACTACAAATATTGTTCGTTCATTATGACACCATTCGATCGCAACGTTCCGTATCCTCCGAAAGCAGAATTTTTTGAAGTCATTGATAAAATAATATTTACTAAAATTGGTGAAAAATATATTTAAAACATATATTTTCATTAAATGCAACTTCATGGATAATAGTTATTCTTTATTAAGTAATAAAATATCACTATCATGCCTTTATTTAGCAATCATTGTTATAAAATATTGGAAGATGTATGCATTGAAACGGAACGAAGTTTTACACGATGTTCGAAACGAATTACGAAATTTTATACTGTAAGTTGAATATTGTATGTAAAGTTAATTATGATGGAACAACAAAATAAAAGAAGAGCAGAAAGTTGGAGTTCTGAAGAAAAAGTAAGTCAAAATATGACATAGCCTCAGAATAATCACTAATTAAATCAACAAATCATAAAATAAAACGTTTTGAAAATTTCTGTTAGGTAAGCGTGGTATGTCCAGTATACTTCACGATAATAATATCTTCGATATCCATTTCATCAACTGCATTAATATTACGAGCAAAAATATGTACGAATAATCACATGCTAAATAATGAAAACCTAAAAAACGACAACTCTGACGTATGCGATTATTGTGATTACACTTTAAATCAACGCTAAACTAGGGGTCACGCAGGTTTATCTTTAGACCAAAGATGATCTATGGTTTACTACTAAAACGCTTATTGTAATATGATTTTATTTAGACCATGGTCTAAAGACGATTTAAACCTGGTTTTACAGTTAGTCCGTGTTTTGTAATAAGACCGTATAAGTAAAACTTAAATTCTTGCACTTTTAATTATTTTATAAATATTTAAATGACTTCAAGAAAACTAGATGCCCATTTCTATATGGCCAGTGGCCACATTTTCGAAACACATGGTTTCAATTTGATTAGAAAGAAAGCATGTACAGTCGGAAAACAAGATAAGGGTACACCTTTCAATACAACTTTATATGAGAAGGTAGGTTGTAGGAAGGTACTCTTATCTTCTTTGCCGACTGTACATATAAAAAAGCTTTATTACTCTCTACTCTTACTTACTCTCTATTTAGGTTTTTAAGTCGTTGTGTGCATAATGTATAACTTATTAAGAAAAAACCCAGCTGGTTTTATCATTGAAAATTCACTTTACCAGTTTTTACATTTTACTTGAAATTAATTGAACAAATGTGGTGACCAAGTTTAACTCTACTTATTCACAGATCCTATTGGTGAAATCCACTTTTACGTTATTTAAGAGTGTATTTCACCAATGACACCATCATTCTGTTGTTGACGTAATCAGAAGACGCTTTAATTTTCTTCAAAAATATTAATTATCACAAAGTCATGAATGTTAAGGCTGATCTGTTATTAACAGAAATGGTATTTATTACTTATAACGAGTATGCGTGGTGCCGATGAACGCAATGGTTTCTTGTGGCAATCAGCAAGTGGCACGGGTAAACCACGGGCGCGTGCTGCTAAACGTTAACCAGCTGTTGGAGCGTGTCGTACGGTGTGCGTAACCATCCTTATTTCTGCAATACCCATCCACTTCTTCGTTATAGCCATAATAATGTTAGGCATAATTAACATTCAATCTTCTCCTTGGCTAGTCAATTTCAACATCTGTGTAGGTATATTTTTTTGAGTAATTATTTTTGTAGTTATTATTTTTTCCTTTGCTAAACTATGAGATAAAAAGCTTGTAATACTGACGCACTTATTTACTTAGATATAAGGACAAAGTATTAGTCATCAACGCCGAATCATTCCATTAGTATGAATACTTACCAAATGTGCCATAGGTATTATTAGAATTATAGGATGTCAACACTGTTGACAGTTGCACGTTTTACTCGTGTTTATCTACAGGTAAAATTTGTTTATTTCTTTGACAATACTTATACTGCACGTCGGCTCCGTGACCTCAACTGCACTAAAGTAGGCAATCTCTGCTGCAACGTTATTTTACCCACAAAATAAGGTTGCCAAGGCTATTCACTACATTATAATAAATGCTAGGGATAAATAGAGAACAAAGGAGTTGATAATACAACTAAAATTATTTGCGTCACTAATTCGGTAGTCAACTAATTTGTTTAGTGTTGGCCGTCGCAAATTGTGGCTTTAAAGCAGCACGTTATCGAGTTTAAGGCCAAGTCTCGATTGCTTTAGTCTTTTCGTGCGCTACTGCCGCTTAGGTGCCGTTATTGGCCCAGATAACAGCTAATTCGCCCGGACGTTGACGGGAGGGTGTTGTAATAGGTACAATTTTTACTTCCCCGTATATCGATTAGTTACGTACCACTGAGTGCATCTCAAGTGGTGGAACCTAGCCAGGCTACTATTGAATTCTAGTTGAATCTAATACATTATTAATCCAGATTACGTCTACCGTATTCTACTAAAACAGTAGTTGTTTTGTGCCTGTCACTTACACAGCATCAGCTGTACAGTGTAAGTGACATTGTTTTTCACAATAATAAACGCTACAGTAAAACATGTCCTGTTAAAATGTATTTTCCTGGTAGGTAATTGACCTGAATGAGTTTATGATTCGATGTACCTAAGTAACTATATAAATGTTGTTTTCAATGTTTTGTGGCTATAACCCTATAGGTATTATATTAAATGAATATACCTATGTAGGGTCTGAAGGTGCATTAAATGGGGTAGATAGATAGAATAGTAGATAGGAGTTAGGATTCAGATTACTTTAATATTTGTTGTTATAATCATTTCTTACTGCAGACGATATAATATAAAATAGAGTTTGTATGTGGCACATAACAAGCCATTGTCAAGTTCAACAGGTAATCGTGCATGTGTCTATAGATATAGTTCATCGCCACTCTACCTACTTGACAAAGTAATTAATTGACACTTAGGGAAAATACGTGATACAATTGTTTTGATCTTATGGAAACCGCACTCGTATGGCTGTAGCACAGATAATATAATTCTTAGCTGTAGTCTGGAAAAATCCTCTGAGCTTATAAGAAATTATCGATACACATTATTAGTAGTAGTGTATTTAGAAAAACTAATAAATTTTATAACTGTGATTGTGTAACAATTGATAACGTACCCACGCTTTATGAAAACGATAGTAAGTAATTGATTCGTTTTACTTTTATGGTTGCTCTTTAAACCAATATTCAATTTCGTCGTGTTCATAGTCGAGTTTGGCATAAGGTAGGTATTTGTAATATTACATGCTATTGATAATGCTTAACTGCGGCGACATCCTTATCATTCTAACGATAAAGAGGGGAATAGGTTCATTGAGACTCCATCTGGATATTTAATGTGGCCACTGGCCAGAATAACGACTAGGCACGCAGCTACGCCAATGTTACACAAAAGATAACGCAATAACGCATAAGTTTCCTCTCGTGTAGTTTTGATATCCACATCAGTATTTTTGATAATTTTCGAATAAAACAATAACTAGATTAATCGAAACAGGATTTTTTAAGTTTTACATTAAGTAGTTACTGGTTATTTTTTCGCGCACAAAATATCACTGTAAATTGTGTAATAGGCAATGATAACAAATTACTTTTTTGCCTTGAAACGCAAAAAGGAAAATAGCAAAATATTTTTTTTATTATTCTTATTTTAAGTTTCGCTTCCTTATTCTATAAACGGTTATATTAATTGATAACTTTGATAGTAGCAGTTATAGCATTTTTATTATACCTACATGCAGTTGCAACTACTGTGTGCTTGTGCTTGTTTTTAACCGACTTCAAAAAAGGAGGATTTTCTCAATTAGTCAGAATATTTTTGAAGTGAAAACTTCTTTAGCGACGTTGGATGGGTAAAAAGTATTAAACTCGCGTCAGGATCGCTTGACTTTTGAACCGTAACCGACGACTGACGTCATACAAAATTAGCAAAAGATTGTTTATTTTGTCAGGTACGTTATGAAACTTCGTAGCTGAGCCGTAAGCACTTCGACTGTAAGTCCTTATGGTTTCAGATAGTACCGGGTTCGAACCTGGGCTTCTTGACACTTTTTGTGATTATTTTTTCTTTTTGTAATTTATTACTTTTTGTGATTATTTTTTCTTTTTGTAATTCATTAATTTCTTCTGTCAGAAAATTAGTGATAGGTTCTATGATTAACGCTATATTATAGGTATGGTATGGTACGGTATGTTCTTTTTATCTTTCTCTCTGTATATAACGAAGAAAGAAAGAAAGAATAAGTTTTCACTTCTGCCAGCACTCCCGGAGTGCAACCCGTCTTTTTTTTTAATGTATAACCTATTATTTAAAGACGCCTGGACCGATATGCAAAATTCTTATTTTTGTTTGATAAGTTATACTTCCCAGGTGGTCTCATAGTCATCAGGTAAGGATCTGATGATGGCATCCTTGAGAAATTGGTGGCATTCTTAAAATTTTATAGGAAATTTTTACCTACCTAATTATAGAACGATCCTGTGACAAGGTAAGCCACGTTATCATGGTCAATGACGTGCTGGAATTTTCAAGTCTTGAACTATGGAGCATGAATGTCTCGTTTATGTTATTGAAAGCATTATGTCAATCTTGTGAAACAAAACACAAAAACTATGGTCGAAGGCATGCTGGACTAGATTAAATCACTAATTGGGGGAAACAAAAAAGTGAAACATAAAAAAACTACGTTTAAAAAAACCGACTTCAAAAACTCAAAAGTATAAAATAACTTCGAGCAAAATGACTGAATTAACTGATTTACTGTTCTGTTAGAAATCGGTGCCGACTTTGTTTGTGGTACCTGAACTATTATGCTGGACTCAATTGAAAAATGACCTCTCGGGCTAGGCACCGACTCCTAACTCCTAACAGAACAGTAAATCTGTAAATTCAGTTATTTTTCTAAGTTATTTATACTTTTGAGTTTTTGAAGTCGGTTTTTTAAATGTAGTTTTTTTAGTAACTAAATTACACCGATCTTTGAGGACACTATTATTTCATGTTGGGTCTGCTTTTATGTTATTTTTTCTTCTGTATCACAAGGGCCTTAAAGCAATTCGACTTCATAGCAAATGAACTGTTTTCAAAACGAATGCCCTATTAGTCGTACAGTCAGCATCAGATCGATCTTGACGAACAAAGTGCTCAAATGATCATAATTCCTTGGTTTTCTTCCCTTCCCTTTTGGCGAATTGTTCTGATATTTGGTACAGACCATTAATTCTGACAATAATACAATTTAAGAGAATAAAACAGTTTGATTTGCTCCTAATATCTTAGTTTTAAAATCATTTTGAGACTTTGTAGTCAAGATATTTCTGACGCTGACTGTACGTCCGTTGTGCTTTTTACGTAGTGTTCAGGTAATACAAAAATGTTCAGAACAACAACTGCGTCAATATATTAATTAATTAACAACCTCTAAAATTCGATTCACGTTTACTATTACAAATTACAAGGAAATCGGATCTTTTAATCTGGAAATTGATTTCGGTTAACATGCAAGGTTAGCTTGGAATAGATGCGTCTCGGCAAGTCTCCCGCGCACCTCGCACGCTTGTGCTGCGTGTGGGGTGGCTATCAATACCTCATAATATAACATATGTACGCTATGTCCGTTCAATTAAAAATATACTGTTACATTGAGCAATATAAATTCAAGTGCTGCAAAAATACTACAAGTGTTCCCATACAAAATCCAAACCTTTTGAAATCTTTGTTACAATGCCAGAATATTATTAACAGCACCTAACTGTAGTGCAGCATGTTGTTTCGAATAATGGAATCGTTGTTTATACTGTGTGCGTACATGAATGCGTACTAACGAACGACAGATTTAATTTTGCGCTCTCTTTAGTTCTCATGCCTGTGTTCTCATTGTAAGAAATAATGCGGGCTGGGTGGTGATATTAGTATTTAAAAAATCTTTTCATGCAATACAATTTAAATGTAACTTTATTGCTAATAATGGTCTATTTAATTATATGGTTACGTTTATGTAGGGCTTAAAGCGAGATTGTATTATTCCAAAAGGTGAGTAAACTGCGTAATGACACGGTTTCCTTGGATATTACGCGAAATCGACGATGACGACGGGTTCCAGTTACAGAAGTTGTGAAACACGCGTAGGCAGGAACTGCCTTGACTGAGCTCCTAACATGGTTTGACTTATGTTTCCATGTGAGTTGCTCCCAGTGTCCATGGTGCAACCATGCGTGACCCGTAGAATGTGTCCCTCGTAGGTACATCCGTTTGATGTCAGGTTTGTTACCATAATGCGTTATAATTCTATGACTGAATCACTAGATATTATGGTTACAAAATGTTAATGAATAATTTATTTGCATCAAAAAGTGATGAAATTTTGAAGCTATTGTTAGGTAGGTATGCTAACTATTCCTATAGAAATCGAAGAATGCAACCTCAAGGACAGGACCTGAACCCATGATCTGTCCCCTGGATAGTTGGAATTTTCGTTTACATACGTCTTATCAATCTGACTCGAAGGTACAAAGAGATGTTATGTTTCAGTTGCCAGTTGCCAGTTACTTGCCTGTTTTAAACGTTCTGTCTTAAGTTTACAAACTATTACGCTTGATCGATCATTGTATTCTTTGGTACTTTGTATAAGCGCACATTGACGAGTATTTCTTGCACCCAACCCAACATGGCGTGTTGGTAGTATAGGCTTGACATGCTACTTCCAATATTTATGATGAACTCTACATGTCAACGCACATTTCCTAGTACGTTCATTTTAATTAAAGCACTTTGATTTCGTCTAATTATGATAACTTGTATCTAATGAATAATGAATAGTAACTAAATGGGAATTGGCGAACTCAGTACTTACCTAATAGCACAGATTTCTTAATGGAACTAATTGGATTTGTCTACAGTGAGAATTAATTACCATTGGCAGTCAGGTTCTGTAAATAAGATGTTAAGTAACCATTTTCAGTTTTGACCACGTGGACCCGTCAGGTGAATAGTGTCCGTAGAGGAAGTCGTGTGCTCCAATTCCAAGTTAGTATCGTCAAAGAGACAGCCACTTTAATTGTTAGGTATAGTATTAAATGTAGTGCTTGGCCAAACCAAGCTAACCTCATCTGGAAACTGGTACACTTCTGATTTACGAATGAAGCTGCGCAGTAGTCTTTCCTTTACAGGTCGGACGGCAGTAGTTGCTTCTATAAAAGCCAATGTGTAATATTAAGGAGTACGCAGACCCTGAGTTGCGAGGCGAAAGCTTCGGGTGCAATACAACCGAGAACTACGCTAAGATGATGATGATTAATATACAACTTTTTATATAGGTAGGTACACAATTACATTACTAACTTACCCATTTCAATTTAGTTCATTCTTTAAGCATATGTATATAGATACGTACGATGTATGAGCAAAACTGTGTTATGTTCTATTCGGTAAGAAGTTGTGTAGAATAAATGCTGTTTTATTTGTTGGTAAGTAGGCTCAGAGCAATAAACCATTATTGCTCTGAGTTAGTAGGAGTGGTGGGATGAGCAACACGTGCTAAGCTTCCAAGACGTCACAATAACAAAGTGAGAGACGTCCATTGTTTGGTCGCCTTTTCGGTTCAAAATGTAACCACATGTTAAACAGGTTTTAGTATCCCCTACGTAACATCCGTTCAAAGATGCATCCTTTGGCCCATTTGTTACGTGATCCCTTTAAAATTACACCAGTCGTATTATAATGGATTCTTAGTAAAGTACATAATATCTCAGCTTGTTATCAGCAATGAGTCTTATGAGTATCATGTCTTAGGTAACTTTTAATAGGTAAGACCTATATTCTTTACAGTGACCTTGTGCCTTCCGTAAAGATAAAATTTTATGGATAGGTACATACGCGCGATCAACAGTTTATTGAATCAACAAGAAAAATAAAAGAAATCTCAAAATTTGTTACGTAGGTACAATCAGCATCAATACGATCTTGATGAACAAAGTGCTCAAAATGATTGTATTGGTTGGTTTCCCACTTTCCTGTTGATGGATTTTTCTGATATTTGGTACCTACACGCCTTTAATACCGACAACAATACAATTTGAATCAATAAAACAGTTTGGTTTGCTCTTAGTACCTTAATTTTAAGATCATTTTGAGTTAAGATATTTCTGATGCTGACTGTACCTAATTTGGTAGAAGTCGAAGATACCGTTAAACTAAAGCAAAGGTACTCAAATTAGGTATCTAGACCTAAAATTATTTTATTATTTATTTTAATAAGTACCTACATGTTAAAGATAACATGTGATTCATTCAACATCATTGGTTTTAAATAACAAATAGCAATGGATCGATTCTAAGAATCCCTAGCACAGCGCATTCGGTTTTATTCGTAGTTTAGGTACAAGGACAACTCCCACGCGAGAGAGACCCTTTTGTCGATGGGACTTCACAAATATAGCGGTAGACACAATGTAGGCAGACGTAGATTACGATCGAACCCAGAACAGCTGCTGTACCATGTGGGGAAAGAACCTACAACATCAGATGTATGAGGCAGTCAATAAACCACTGCGCTATCTGCACAGCCTCTTCTTTTTCATTCTAGCGTTAATCCTAGTCGCATTCGAAGCTATTAACTTGGAGTCTGGGGTCCGCTTTTACCATTCCAACTGTGGATTTGGCTAAACTTCGACATTTTCCGTGAAGTGACTGTCGTCTGACCTCCACAACCCAAAGGCGATATCGAAGCAAGGTAGGTAGACCAGTTATTGGACTTTTGAGGGCTTCAACTATTTGTATGGCAACCGAGACCGACAGCTTAACGTACTCTCCGAAGCACGACCAGACCAATGCAAATACCCATATTCATGAATACAAATACATATTTGCACGGGGATCGAACCCGCGCCTCTATGCCACGGAGGCATAACTAGTTACATAAGTATGAGAGGATTATATTTTGTAGCAATATATCAGACATACCTAGGGGCATGATGGGTGCCGCCTATAATGTCAATTTATGCTACAGCTCTCCTAGTTCTGGCATCCAGAATACAGAATTCTACACTTAGTAAGTACTATTTTATTTGTTTTGTGTGTCCACTAAGAACTCTGAAATCTACGGATTTTCATCTAGAAAAAGGTAGGATAGAGTGTTGTAACTGAAACGTGACCATAGCGCGAACAGACTGAAGAAAAAAAAACAGCAGCAAGAGGTGAATATCTTCAGATGGTAAATAAGACAAGGGTCTATGGAGGAATAACAAAAGTTATATGTTATCACTAGGTTTTTCTTTTCACGCGAAGGACTGTGATACTAAATCGAATGGGAATCTGATAATATAATGATTTGTACTTTAAATGGACGTAAATAGTAGGTGCCTATATCTCGGGTTTCCCAGCTGGCAAATATTTATGATGCAATTTGATACAGGTTAGGTAGGTGTCTATAGAGAAAACTGTTTTCCATTTATAGATAGGTTAAACCATTCCTAGATATAACGACACCCCTCCAATATGCAATAACATTGTGATTTGTTTTATATATTGTAATTCCAATATACAATACCCACTATTGCTATCTATTATTGTAAGTAAAAGTTTCAATTTTTGCTGCGTACCTTTCTAATAATAGCTTACGCATATTCATTTTGGTGTTAATGCAAGTGACAAAGTTGTCGTAACTCACCGAAAAAATAAAGATTATCAAATAATATGGTTATTGTACCTAACTTCTATAATGAAATAAATATCTCTATTAGGCAGATACAAATAATTCAATCAATGGAACGACTAAATTAATTTTACATACAAATTTTTATACTTGGATACAATATTGTTGCATACCATAATAATATAATCCATCAACATCCCTCTATTTCAGTGTTCTGCGCAATGATATTCAATAAAATATCATTGGTTCTGCGTCAGTGAGCAATCACCTTGGACCTTTTTGGTGTTTTAAGATATCTTGCATATTGTCATCGACCTTGCCTAGACCCAGCGGTTCTTTTGACTTCCAAGCTTCCCAGTAATTGGTATATAATGATTAAGAAATCTAAATTTTGAATATTAAAAGCATCAGTCATTTAGTTCTGAGAAAAATTACAAGATCCTCGAGATATACCTAAATTCATTTGTCCTGAAAAGTATAGTTGACTGCGTTATCTACGGCAAAAGTACTCATTAGAAGTGAAACCACATCTAATTGAATATCACGAGCAAGCATTTCCTAAGTGTCTATTGCGTGCGTGTGTTAGTGGCAATATTGAAACATGCAATACTAACAAATAGGTATCTATCTACCTAACTACTACACAAGACGAAAGTATACTTACTTAGTATTAGAAAAAAGTGAACCTATGTTTAAATAAACAATTGAAGTACCTAGTCACCTAGCATTCTTTGTTATACACATCTGTCAAAGACAGTGTCTCTAAAGTTACTAAACAAGCGGTGGATGACGTAAGATTAGTTTAGTTATCAATGTAACAATGATGAATAAAGAGAACTTGCCTTCAATTGCCTACAAAATTACTTATTTTAAAAGACATTAATTATGGTAGACCTTATAAAACTTTTGAAACGTATGACTTTACACATTATGAAGCTACGGAATTAGACATAGATATAATATTTGTATTAGTTTTCAAGGATTCGCGATTATTGCCTTCATTTTGTACCAACATTTGCATTCAAGTTGCCATAGATCAGTTCCCTTAAGTAACTTAACAGAAGATAGATTCTTGTAACATCAGTAATCAGAACAGTTGTGTAACGAGAGTTGCAATCTAGTTGCAAGGTAAGATTGTGAGGTAGGGTCACAAGTCACAATTACCGCAGGTGCTATAAGGCTGCAACCATCACTAAGTGTACCTACCTAACTTTGTTCATTATTCAAAATTTAGGTTCATCGATATTCCACAAAGTTGTTTTCATATTAACCTCTTTATTTTGTTTCCGAAGTAACTGGAAGTAACGAAGGGAAGCTGTAGAAATTGCTGAGCTCATTCATAAAACATCTAAAGGGACGCACGTGTTTCGTGGGGTGAGGGTGGCATTGTCACACTTTCTTTACGCATTTTCTTTACTTTTTCGTACAGTATAATTATGATTCCATCACCATCTGCACACTAAGCGCCTTTACTGTCAACGTCTCGAGTGTTTATTCATCTAAAAAGTAAGAAAAAAGAAAACAAAAGTTGTATTCCCCGGCTCCTGTACGACTAAGTTTTAGCATTTGGTCCTGTGCCAATTTCCTTGCGCAGACATGTAAAGTTCAATGTCGCCTTGAATGTAGCAAGAAAATCTTTTGTTATTCTTCTATAGATTGGGCTGTATGGCCATTCCTCTATAAACAACGTGTTTCGAGTTTCTTAGATATTTAAGTTCTGTGTCTTATTTCCAACATTGTGGCAACATTTTGTAATATTGGAGCCCACGCTGGCTGACAGTGAGACAGTGTTTTCTAGTAAGTAGCTGTTGTAACAAAGGTCATTGGGAAGTGGGACAACGGTTTTTGCTGTTCTTTATCTGCCGTCGAATCGAGCGAAAGGTATCATCACACCGCTGTTTCCCGGTGAAATCGTGTGTATTCTCACACGACACGAGCAAAAAAATCGCTGTAGTGTAGCAGCTACAAGTCGTTAATTGTATTGAAATATGCGAGGCGCGTCTCACAACCGCCCGTCGAGAATCGGGTGTGTTTATATGGTTGAGTCACGGTTACTGGCATGGCAAACCGCCAATACTCTCGACGCAAGGAATATGTCTACTAGACGATCAATGGAAATAATCGATGTTTAACGTACACTAGTGTAAACTTTGCTTGCCCTTAATTGTTTAATTATAAGTATTAGGTACTCGACAAGAATCGAACAATTTAATTCAATAAACGTTGTTGACAATTACAATAACATTATGTACAATCTAGAAATACATGAAAACCAAACTTTAAATTTTGTGATATGGAACAAGGAAAAACAACGAAGGAAATTGTAATCATTATCTAATTTAAATCCTAAAGATGCAGTTAGAATTAAGTAGGCGCTGAGTGCTGAATTGTCCTCAATGATAGCGCAATAGAAAGTGAACGTGGGAGCAAGTGAGCAACGTCGGCTGCGCAGCGCGGGCGCACACAATGCTGCTCGCTGCTCCACTATAGTGCTGTGTGCGAGTGACGTCAATACCCCCCTGGCCCGCACCACCTCGCACGGTCACCAATATCCACCGTCCACCGCATTTGGTGATATAATCTTTGTAGATGATTGATGAATCACGATGTCTAAGTACCGATAACTATTTTTGTAAGATTACGGAAGAATCTGACGCAGACAGTTGTTGCCTATTTGAGTTAATATTTTACTACGTATTTTCAGTGGTGACCAGCTCCTCTAGACAAGTGGCAATTCGTTGGCCAGCGTTTAGTAGAATAGAATGACGAATGTTTGGGATTCGATGTTTATGACATGCGTTAACGACTGTCAAATATGTCAAATCCCATACATTCATCATTCTATTCTACCAAATGCCAGCCAACGATTGCCACTTGTCTAGAGCGGCTGTTTATTTTGAAGATACAATGGAATCGTTACCCTTTGAATGGTAGAAATATTTAAATCCTATCGGCATGTTAGTATAAATAAACTACTTACCTATTCCTAAGGTTGGATTTATCTATGTACCTAGTGTACAATAACTTATGAAACACAGCCGGTATTTGTACCTACAAACTTTCAAAACATACTCATTTAAGTCATTTAAGAAGTGACACTAGGTACTTACTATTGATAAGTAATGAATGAGTAATGTAATGAGTTAATGAATAATGCGTTAAGAGAATTGACTGAGGTTAATTTTAACCTATTCTGACTTAGAACAATAATCCTAACATTGCTATATCGTGCATAAATTCGTCTACGAGAAAAGTGGCTGGCGATAGTTTAAATAATTATGACACATGTGAGTTTAACTTTCCAAGAGGTTCTTATCATTTATCAATGATCAGTAACTTACCTTGAATCTTGAATCTTACATTAATATCGGAAAATCATAATTCAACCCAATAAATGTCAGAATACTGTCGTGATCTGTGTTACGATAAGATAATTCTATTTGTACCTCACTCTCTATCCTTGTCCCTTCGTTCAATTTTGTCTCGAAGAAATACCGGAGCTATTTGATAATATGCCAGATAAAAACAAAAGAGCTACACACACAAGATTCCGGTGTTGAAATGACCCTTGTTATTGATTTATATCATTATATCATCATTATTGTCTCATATGGATCTCCTTTTTGAAATTTCCTCAAAATCCCAAAAGTCAGGATCACTTCTATAGGATGTTGATTGTTGTTGCTAAACGTTACCCACTTTTCGCATTATCAGAGAGAGTGATAGCATTGATTGGAGAAGAGTAACATCCAGCATATTCAGCTATGTCACGCATTAGTGATTCTTTCAGCTCTAGGCCGAACACATTCCATTGACAAATTTTTCACATCCTCAAATTGATGCCATTATTTACAATGCGGATAATCAGCTTTCTTCACTAGGAACAAGCATACATTGTTTTGCCTTCCACTTACTATCGTCGCAGATTTGAAAGATATCAGCGTTATTAGTTAATGGACAATAGATTAACCTAAAATTTTACCGATTAAATCAGTGAACCATGCAGGGACTATTATATGACTTTTACTAAATACCTATTTAACTATTTAAGCATATTATTAACTATTTTAGCAATATCGCTAAACTTTATAAGTCTGAATTAAGTAGGTATGCTAATAATAATTTTTCACTGGTGAAGTTCAGCATTAATTACTCAGTTACTCTGTTTGTTTTTATTTTGTGGCTTCGTGCTGCGACTTCCTCTTTTAAAGCAGCTCTACTCACCTTAAATTACTTTCATAAAAATATTATTCTAGGATATTCTACATAGCGCTATCTAGATCAAGAATGCTCTATTGTAAATAAGTACATATTATACATAGAAACACCCAGACCAATGCAAATATACCAACATACTTATTCAATATTCATGCACACAAATAATATTTGCACTGAGCGGTCGAACGCTCTACGGGCGGCTACTCGGCTACGAACCGATATTAAGACGAAAGCATATTTTAATTTAAGTATTATTAGTTTACATATTACTTTTTGTAAGAAGGGCAATTTTAGAGATTTACATAGATATTTTATATATTTACCTAAATGGGAAGGTAGGTAGGTTAGTTAAGTATATCAACTTCAACTACTTCCAAATGGCCTCTGCAGCGAATCGCCACAATTTGGTAAGTATATCTAAACAACATTATGCGTATAACAATATTGTACAGAATATCAACCATGAAAACAACATAACTATAGCATATTGTAGTCCTACCTAACCCATAACATGGAATTTAAAATACCCTGCACATTCAGTGCGATCGGAAAGCAGAGCTACGTAAGTAATTATCTTAGTTCTTAACTACTATTAGAAAACATTAAGTGCCGTCAACTTTATGCGTCAATGTCATGGCAAGAACGTTGGTAATGATGCAGTCCGTTACTCTGTAGGTAATGTTGAGATTACTTGGACTGTAACAGTTTACGTAAGTAAAGGTTCGCTTTATCACAACGTGTCGCGCTGAGCAGACGTGACGCCATGCCACGTAGAAAGCGTTTTTCAACATTATTTACACAATACTTGGAAAATATGTTTCTATTTCATTGACTGAATTGAAAACGATTATTGAAACCTACTTTGTTAACGGTTTGTGTTTGCATTAAACCTGTTCCGTCTATTTTTAAAATTTTGCACTGAAGGAGCCAATATTGCGAAGTGCGTATCTATATATAAAAAAAGAATCTCTATTTCCCTTGGTCACGCCATCAGTGCCATCACGCGTGAACAGCTGAACCGATTTCGCTAATTCATTTTTTAGACTATTTCCTGCAGTACGAGGATGGTTCTCACGCAGAGAAAAATTAAACAAAGGGTTACGTTGTCACGGGACCGGGAACAGAATTCCACGCAGGCGAAGCCGCGGGCATCAGCTAATTATCAAATAAACTATATTGTAACTTTATTGTAACAAACACAGTGCGAGAAATTGGTAATTGGTTTTCATCCAATTACCTGTGTCCTGTCGTTTCAATATTTCAATCGCGGATTTCCAATTAATTGCACAAATACATTCAGTATTTGTGTAATAACTATTTCGAATATGTACCCACGTAGTAACCCCAATAAGGTTGTTTCGTAAAATTGTTATCTATATAATATCAATTAAGGTGGCGGAAAATGTCACGAGCAAATGCACCTGAAAGTTTTTTAACCTCGTGATACAGCCCAATCACAACCAGGTATTGCTATACGTATATGCAGTAATTTTTAAAACAGTGATGGTATCCAGTCAGTAACGATACACGAGCTTACCATCCATTTTTATCCATCTGTAGGTATAATCACAGATAATATAATATAATTCTTGTAGGTATAATGCTTTGTATCATGCCAAATTTGGTAGTAACATGATAAAGAAGCGCACGAAATAGAGTTCAAATTTAGAGCGTTGTAGTGTCATTGCAGAAGGGCCCTGACAATGAAAGCGTATAAATAATTATAACAGCTCTCGCTTCGCAGCTCTCGTGGCCACTCCTGTCCCGCTATATCCCTGTAATCGAAGACACTGCCCATAGGGTATGGCAATCACATTAGTAAACACTACGGTTACCACTCGAGTGATATTTCCTCGTAGACTTTTACAGGGCTGTGAAAAAGCCCTAAGACAATTTGTAAAATATGGTAAGGATTCGTTTTGATGACTCCATTAAAGTAATGGATAAAATCATATTCTTGAGGTGTGTAAGATGCCAGACCTTATTCAATTCGAGATACCTAACTCAATACTGTCTTGGCATTTCATGACATGACGGTTAACAACGAGCTAAAGGTTCTTACAATCCTATTAAGAGTGGCTTCAGGCATTCACGGTGGATTAGTACCGCGTATTCCGAGTACGCTGTACCTACTGTCACCGCGTCACAACATTTACACATAACAAGATACTCCTTGGTTCATCGCTTATATTCCGACTGTTGACGCGCCACCGCACCGTTCAGTTTATCTTACAGCATAATTGTTAAAGTGCGAGTGAGAAAACAATTCTTCATACGCTGTTAGGGCTATCGCAGAGTGCGTAACAATAATACGTGTGAAAAAAATGCTCTACTTACAACTTAATTTTTACATTAAACAGAACTAACTGAGGTAGATATAATTAAATGTAATGCTTTGATATATCTTGCGGTTCGTGGAATAGAATATAATCAGTTTGCCTGTGTGTCAGAAGTTATATGTTGGAAAGTATGGCAAAACACGAAAATATGGCAGCCCCTGTACCTCGGGATGGTCTATTTCTATTGACTATTAGACCATACCGACTGTAGTTTAATTTAGAGTAGAGCTTCCTAGACTCTGTCTTACATTTATTCTCTTAGGACTCAATGTAGGAATAGTAAAAAAGAAAGAGTAGTAAATAGAAAAAAGACAAAAATTGTTATATTAAAAAGAAGTGGCCCTACCTATGATCCTCGGGGAACCACAGAAGAAATGTAAATCACTTACTCTACGAATATGCATGAAATACAACATATTCGTATTCGTTCTGACAGCTATTTTGGACATGAATGACATAAACCATCTGTAGCTGTATTAGCGAAGCATCATGTATTTGTTACAAATATTGTCTGAATTGACAAATAAACATACTTTGCTAACTTTGGTAACAATATATATAGGTATATCAATATTTTGTTGTGTGAAGCAATGGACTGTTTTTTTTATTACTACATCACAATTCGATGAAGTAATAAAAAAGCTGATATTTACTGATTATGTTTGAGAGCCACGTGGACTTTCGGCTACTTATACTACCTACTTCGAGTTATGTTTTTAATTTCTTTGCCGGTTGTTTTGGTCCCTTTTGTGAACCGATGTTTTGCGGATTTCCAGATAGTGATTCCATTTATCTTGAGATATTGAACTCAATTGTATAGATATTTTGATTTATAATTACATAGAGTGATTCTGAAGCGGTAGACTAATTATTGGTCTTCATTGCCTTTCCTAGAAATACGCCAGGCACAGAACTGGGTGCTCTAAGTGGACTACACCATCGTTTCAGTTTACTGTTGGACACAATGCCACCATTTTATTTCAAATTATATTTATTGGTGAATAACACTTGTTTACAGTCCTATTGCTCTTTTAATACGACAAGTCCTTTAATAACGTTGTATGTGCTCAGTGCTAAATAAACAGACTACCTATTAACTTTGATGACGTTTGATGTGATTTATCAAATAAATAAACGAAACACCTGTCAATAAATGAATCGTCGAGACTCGCTTCTCAGAACGTCGCTGGCCCTAAACATTAGTCAAATCCTAATCCTATTAATCGAAATGTTGGAAACCGTAAAGAAAAATCAGTAGGTAATAATAAGACCCAACAAAGTGAAGAGGGGAACTCCCACTCTCGATGTTTCAGTCTCTTCACAGATAATATAATATAATTCTGTCCCTTATGGCAATATCCAAAGATAAATCTTAACGAATTAAAAGTTGTGAGGAGGGACTCAATTAGTTTTTCATAGTGAATTTCCGTCATGTGGCACCAAATTATTATTTTTTGACACTTGTTTATTATATTTGGCTTGGATTCTAATCGATTAAGATAACAATTTCAGTAGCTTTGTGGTCAAAGCATTCTGGGGTAAGCTCGCGAGTTTGAACCCCGCCTTAACCGTTGAAATTTTTTTTCTTACTTAGCTTAGCTTACTTAGATTAACCATCCAATTTTTCTATTGTTAGTTTATGGATCAAAAGTCGTTAGATGTGCGCTAGCAGCGAGAATAAAATATACCCCAATAGATATGTGGCAGCCTATAAGCTTAATCGGCCGTTCAGTTAACTGCCTAGGCTTGTAACTAAACGGCGGCGTTCAATTAGCGGCCAGAATGATGTTCAGCCAGTTTAATAAACGGCTAAGCTTGGATCGATGACGTTACGATTTAATAACTTGCCTAGCCATTTAATCAAACAGCTAAGAAAATGACTATCTTTGCATGGTTATAAAAAAACAACGAAGGCTTAATGCGGGAGCTACGCTCCTTCCTATATTAGCCTTTTAATCTAGCCTAACCAAGTCGGATTGCGCAGCTATCTCAATAAACCTATCACTAATTTTCTGTGAATAGGTACACCTCTATTTACCTCCTCAGGGATTTACAGGCGAGAGTATATGTATGTATTTATGTAATTTTCTATCTTGTTTTGGGGTGATGCCCCATCTTACGAATGGCCTAAGCATTGGCCAGCCAGTTTATTAAATGTTGTAATTACGGCTGAATATCAGCAGTTAATTGAACAGCTGATTAAGCTCGTTGGCGGTGACAGATCCAAGCCATTTGCCTAGTCGTTTTATCAAATGGCAGAACTAGAATTCAGGCCACTAATTGAACGGCGCCGTTTAGTAAAGAACCTAGGCGGTTTATTGCGGCTAATTAAGCTAGTTGACTGCGACAAATACACTGTTAAAATCCACGAAGAAAATGCATATAACATCTTTTATTACGTTAAGTGAACCAGCTAGGTAAAGATGTGGTAATGCAGTTACGGAACATCCTTTTTACGCTTCAATGCGACTAATTGGTACCAATCATCCCTATTCCATTCAGCTTATAGCCCCTGGCCCTTCGAGATTGTTATCTGGCAGCCCTACGCAGAGACTTCCATACAAAATACGGGCTGATTTCGTTGTATGGGTCGGGAGCGCGCGCGCAGCTCTTACTTGTATATGTGACTCATTTCGCGTTGATTGGCTCATCCGGTTCTCTGTAGACATTTTAACTCTTTAACTAGACATGTGTTTTATTTTTTAACCAACTGTTGGGAGGTCGATGTGATAATTTGAAAAGTCATTTAATCCGTGACTCACCTAAAAATGCCGATTTGTTTGACGTATTTATGTAATTGAAACTTGAAAGTTACATACAGTTCAATATTCAATGTTGTTGGGTATGAAATATTAGTTTCGATTATCGCAACGGGTCTAAACAATTTCAAGGGCAGCACGAGTCGGTCAGAACGTGCGTTGGTTGTGGCGCATCTCAAATTGCGTGCTCGACTCGGTGTGCTGCGGGCGGCGGGCGGACTGACTAACTGCTTCTTTTATTTATTTTTATGTTTTTGCCTTACACATCCCCGCTAAGTGCAAATGGTTCTCATCTCGTTTACAAAGATGTTTTTATACACTTGACTGGCTATTTATTGAAGTAGCATTATTCTGAGTTCGGAGAAGGGTCGCAAACAAAACGAGTCAGACAAGGAACATCAATGCTACTTGTAACAGATGTAACTGTTAATGTTTTAATAAAAATACTTAATTCATCAATATGTATTAAGTATTTATTAAATAATTAGTAGTTCAGTCAATACTAAAGGTATTCTACTAACATAACATTTTGCAGTTTCCAACTTTCCTTCCTGTTGAGCTGTTATTTGTATGCCACAACGCAACATTATTTTGCAATAATCATTGTAAGTACACGGATAATTACAGCAATCAACTAATATCATGCATATTTATGAATCTGCGCATTCATTGTGATTACGGTAATGAATTTAGATTAAGAGACTAAAAAATAGACCGCATTTCTAAATTAGAACGTATTGTTTTGAAAATATTTCATAAAAACAAGACTCGTGTAATGTTCTGTTATTTCTTTGAGTATAGAACAGGTAGCAGTGTCCCAGCCAGATATTAATCAGAGTGTAATGTGCGTAGGCGGTGGATTTTCGCCGATCAGCCTACGTGTTTGGATCAGTAAGGTGAGTTGTTGACCTGCAGTTGCACCCTGCAGTCAAACCAGTTGGCCGGGAGAGGGCCGGCCGCGCTGCAGCGGGGGAACTCTCGCGCTTCTCCCCTCCGGCACCGATTCCCATCACAACAAAACAATAAACACGACACGATAAATACTCTCTTTACTTACTGTATGTGTAGTTTTATTTTGTCTATTGAATAAGTGAGCAGTTCATGTTGTCGCATATGTGAGAGGTTCTAAACCCAGATGAATGCTTTGGAATTACTTCTGTGAAGAAGATAGACGTTGTTTCATACGTATTTGTATCAAAACTATTAAACAGATAATCGATCGAAGTTGCAAAATAATTTGTCGACGTTGCCATCTTATGTTTAAGTATAGATTTGTTTGAGAACGTAAGTATATCAGGGGTAAGTATGTAGATAGGTAATCAAAAGGATTAAGATGAAATAACACATATTGAGATATTAAATGGATATAATCTACCTAATAAATCTACAGTTAATGAGTATCAAAGGTGATAAGGGATTACATTACAACTTTGCAGATTGAGATCAAGTTTGGTTTGTTTTACTGAAATCCTAAGTAAACAGGAGTTCAGGGTGGAACATGGCTCTCGTGTGTGCTCTACTTCACGTTATTACTTAAAGTGACTATCTTTTCTAAACAATGGCATTGATATAGGTGCTGTTTGTTTTGCTATCGACGTACTGTTGTAACGTACTTTTTGTGTCAAGCATGACTGATATCTGAGGAGACGAATGGGCGCAGGGTACAAATTTTAGGAGTTTTGAGTTTTAGAGTTCGTATTCTACCCAGTTCTTCGACATCATCCTCCTAGTGATTCGCTTAAATTTTTCGAAGGTTAGGCCTACCTATGTTTCAATGTTTGTATATATCACTTTCAGGAAAACAAGATTCTACCACTTTGATTAGATCTTAAGATAGTTAAACTAGATAATTAAGTAAGAAAAATTAGATTTAGGAATTAGTAGATAAAGCTCGGAGTAGTTACCTATGTCTTATCTGGAGCAGGACACGTTGTCGAGGCGATAGTTAGTCAATTTCCGAGTCTACATTTCAATGTCCACAACTCTCTGATAACGACGATTGATAGGGCCAACTAGTTTCTTTACTTCTTACTATTTATATACTTCGCGACTCGTATTTTGGACTTAAGTCGCCAGGCAAACGTGGCCCTGCAGGGCTAACATGCGCGCGTCGTCAAATATCTCGAATCGAGATGAGATATCATCTCGAGTCTTCTCGAGCGAAGTAACGTCGACATATTTTGTCGCGTCAAACTTTTTCAATTGTTGTCTATGGCATACACATTTTTTAAACATTTATCCGATAAAATCGGCCCGATACGGCCATTTGCTCGAAAGCACAGACTAGTTAGGGATGCTAGGTATGAAAAAAGAGAAAAAATAGTGCAAACAATTTTCGACCTTATTGATATGACATGCTATCGAATTTTTTTTCTTATATTCGTGATCAGCGTCATCAATTAATGCGAAAAGACACGTAACAAAGGAAATGTCATTAAGGTCGAAAATGGCTTGCAGTCGCTGTTTTAGTCCAAAATGAACCGAGCACAAAAAATGTTTACATGACATAACTTCTCGTCGACCAAATGAAAGACGGGAGACAAAACATTTTAATTTAAAAAAGAGAAAAAATAGTGTAAACAATTTTCGACCTTATTGACATGACATGCTATCGAATTTTTTTTCTTATATTCGTGATCAGCGTCATCAATTAACGCGCAAAGACACGTAACAAAGGAAATGTCATTAAGGTCGAAAATTGCTTGCAGTCGCACAAAGGTACTAAATTTTGATCCAAAATGAACCGAGCACAAGAAAAGTTTACACGAGATAACTTCTCGTCGACCAAATGAAAGACGAGAGACAAAACATTTTAAATGTCAAAATTCGAGTAAATAAGGGCACGTATGTTACAATTTGCGGACACTAAGTAGAGATGATTTCTCGAAGTCGAGTTATGGCGACATCTGACAGATCGCCATGAAATTTGCCATGTTACCAACAGTCGATATCGACATAAAACGGCAAAATGCCTCGAGATAGCTATCTCGTGGCGCACATGTTAGCCCTTCATGCTACCAACAGTCGACATATCGACATAAAACGGCAAAATGCCTCGAGATAGCTATCTCGTGGCGCGCATGTTAGCCCTGCTGGTTGTAATAACCTATGCTTGTTGAATTTGAACTCGTCCATCGCCACAGCAGACCGTTCAATCCTCAAAAGACACTAAAGAAATTTGTCCCGCGCATATAGAGCTGCTTTTAGATAAATGCCCCGAAGTATATACCCGGTGTAGTGTTTACCCGTTGACATGTATGATTTTCTCATTTAATGAGCGATATTATCTGACCGGTCCGTTAGTGTACTGTCGCCTAAGGTATCGTGGTCAGAGTAGGAGAGGCATAGCAATTATCCTGGAGCGAGGTTGCTTGCAACGTCGCACGCAGCCACATGATGCACGACACGAATAATAAACCAAGTCACTTCCTGCCGAGCGATAAGCGCTTCGTACACACAGTCATACACACACATACATATACCCATACACACACACATATACACATACACACGCGTGTATTTACACCACTACTGTCACAAACCTAATATACATATTATTATAGTAATGTAACTACACACATTAGCTGTGAGCTGTGACAGATAGTTACATTAATATGTATGTTCGCTATATGTATGTCCTTTGTATTCATCGCGTAGTTGCTTTGTTCAATACCTACATTCAAACATTCTGCATACACACTAATAGATATCCTGTTTTCATAGTAAATCTACACCACATACAATTGTAAAGAAACTCGTGGTATTGTGCGTATTATTCATTATCTACGTCATATGCTGGTAATCATAATAGACGATTTACGATTATCACAGATTAGCCAATAGCTTTACTTACTTCTTCTTTTTATTCTTCCTCCTAGCGCTAATCCTAGTCGCATCCGAAGCTACCAACTTGCAGTCAGGGCTCCGCTTTTACCAGTCCAACTGCGGATTTGGCGAAACTTCGACATTTTCCATGAAGCGATTGCCATCTGACCTTCACAACCCAAAGACGATTTTGAAGCATTGCAGTTAGACCAGTTGTTGAACTTTAGAGGGCTCCAACTACCCGTAACGACTGTCATAGATGTTAGTATGGCAACCGGGACCGACAGCTTAACGTGCTTTCGAGGCACGACCACACCAATGCAAATACCCATATTCATGCATACAAATATTTGCACTGAGCGGGGATCGAACCTGCGCCTCCTGCGCAGCAGCCGGGTTCACTACCGCTACGCCACGGACACGGAGGCTTCCACTTACGTATCTTACTATTCACTTAGCAACTAAGTAACTTCTTTTCTTCTATCCGTGTGGTGACGGAGAAAGACGGTTCCGTAAGAGGCGACAAACGAAAAAATACGCAGACGATATCACTGCGAGAGAAAGAAAACTCGTAATAAAACGCTGTACCAACCCGTCTGGCCAGTGTGGAAACACTAGGCCAATGCATCTCAACATTGGTAGGGGCCCAAGCCCAGCAGCGGACAGCGATAGGCTAATTGAAGATGAATGAAATAACTGAACGATTACTCAATAGCTTTACTTCAATCAAGCAATCAATCAGCCCACTACAGTCCCAGTAAAGATAGCTTTACTTACCTATCTTTATATTCGTTGGGCGAAAATTTAAGAAACTACTTTTCCTCTATTTTTGAATCAACTTTCTTTTTTGCTTACTTGCTTACTTGCTAGGTGACAGGCTTTAGTGATTTTGATTAAAGGGTTAACTAAACTATATTAACATACTAGCTTTAGGCAAAGACTAAGCTATTTGGAACGATGTTTGGGACGAATTAGGTGACTGACAGTGGACTTTTCATGCTTTGAGAAAGATGATAGCTAAACTGGGTGCTAAGTTAGCATTATGATTAAGTTATTTAGTTATGATTTTTGGAACCAAAGCTGCTATCCTCACCAGTAAAGCAATTTACTTAGTGATTGACGGATGAGGCTTGATGGTTCAGGATTTCTTTACTTTGATCGGAATGTTTCTACATAATATGTAGAAACATTCAATCAAAATCAATTGATACGTATCCATACTAATATCAAAAATCCGAAAGTAACTCCGTGTGTCTGTATGTTACGCTTTCACGCCTAAACCACTGAACCGATTTAGATGAAATTTGGTATAGGGGTAGATTAGGCCTTGAGAAAGGACATAGGCTATGTTTGGTCGCTATAACCGACATCTACGCGGGCGGAGCAGAGGGTAACAGCTAGCATGAAATTATTTACAAAAAATGTATCTAAGTATATTTAACTGCATTTTAGAACCCACATGACAAGCTCTGCTTAGTCTAAGTGGCACTGTATAAGTAGCTTATTTGTCCAAGGAATATTTGTTTATTTATTTTATGGTCTCATTTTCAAGTTTTATCATGATTAGTTCCGTTGCCTGCTCTGTAGACGTGAAAGATGTAGAGTTTATTATATTAGTGAGGATTAATATGTAAATTGCCGACGTTATTCTTAATTATATTTCGTAATTTAATGATATTAATAGTTATACAACAACGAGCTAAACGCCGGCATGCATTGCAAATGTTGCAATATTATTTTAATGTGTTTGTTTTGCCAACTGAGAAACGATTTCAGTGATGTGGATAATGTTGGAATCGGATGTATAGTTTGGATGATTTTTGTGCTTTAGTAAATGACCAATAATTATTGTAATTTTATGTTCTAGTTTATGATTCAATAAATTAGCCTACCGCAGTCCATTTCTAAGTGCTCCCGATTCTCCGCCTTCCGCATCCAGTAAATCACAACCACCTTATTCAAGTCGGCAACCCATGGCTGGTGGTCGTCCCACCTTCCTTTTGCCTTCGGTCTCCACCTAGGACTCATTTTACGTTAACGACTATAAAATAAACTTAAAAAAAAACAACCAAGTAACATTTGTTTTTTTTTTTATACAAGTATGGTCATATTTTTATCACTATATTTGTGAGTCACCGTGGTTTTTTTTAAATATTCTAATCGTCGGGGTATGCACTGATATTGCCAATACGACATAGCGAGAGGAAACAAAATATTAGATAACACGAACATGAGTCAGTTTAGTCGGAAGGCACTGTTTACGACATATCTGCATATTTCAATATTAATAATTTAAATTTTTACTTATCCTATCGTCTGCTTGTGGGATTTCCCAAAATTGTCATTTCATTTTACATACATGGAAAAGAGGCGTGACTGCATAATATAATTTATCTGTAACTGTGAATTTGCGAAATGCAGTTTATGTTAAGATACTTACAACTGTTAACGTCTACCAAGATTTTTGGCGAAGGTGCATTATTTGTCCTTTCCATGGCGATTTCGGTCATTCACCGGTGATTGTTAACATACACCACGACGACTTGGTCAATGCTCATTATGATAAGTATGCTCATAATGAAGGATAGATTAGGTCAGAAGAGTATGCGGATGTCTCGCAGAGACCTGTGCTGCACCCTTCGTTGGTTTTCTTGTGATAACGGACAAAGAAATGAAACGAGACTTCGTCGACATATATATATATAGGCCTATCTTCAACAGTGGACTGTGTACAGCTGATATGATGATGATGATGATATGAAGGAAAGGTTACATATCAAAATACCGAAGCTCATAATACCGAAAGTTCAAAATCCCGAAGTTCTAAATCCTGAAAATTAGATTTTTGGGTGGTTTTGTTTGGATAGTTTTGAAAAAATAACCACGAAGGATGGTTTTGGTAAATCGTACTTCGGTATTTCGTACATTCGGGATTTTGAAATTCTTTATTTTGATACGTAACCGAAGGAAATAATTGTATTGAGTTGAAAGTATTATGCAAAGTGCTTATTTTGAACACAAATCGGTAGTTCACAAACAAAACACTGGCGTTTTTTAACAGACACGCAAATCTCCTCTGTGTATGTTAACATTCACTGGTGTATGTCCGATTCAAGTATGAATTAAGAAAAAATTCGAACTTACACCATCGGTTTTGGTGATTGTGTACACCGGTGCATCTTAACATTCACTAACTTGGGACATTCACAGTAACATATCTATCATTATTACATACAGTAACGCCTTTTTCTCATTGTAGTAGGCAAAGACCACCTGTATCCACTTGCTACGATCCTGGCATACCTACACCTGTCGCTTCTTTTTCTTTAAATTTATTGTTTCAAGTTTTTTTTTTAAATTTTGGTAACAGGAATGAGGTTTGTTCTAACCACAGACAATCTCTTAATGAACCGTTATAAGTTTTATTTCTCCACGTCAACTACAACACTAGATTGCAGTGCAGCAGTGTGACAAATTAATATATTCAGAATCTTCAGAACCGATTTGCCTACCTCAAGTCGTGACTGGTATTTCATAAATCAAAAGTTCGGTAGCCAAAACAATTATACTTCTTAATTGCTATTGTGGCTTATAACTTATGAGTCTGTTCAGTGGATGATTAATTTTTATCTCTAGAAAGTGTCGAACGGTAACCGGTACTTTTTTTTCGTATGACGATAACACAAGAGAGTGGCTTTAAGACTAATCACTATGCCTTTACCTTGAAGACCAGTGTCTCCGACGTCATTACGTTGACTCATTTGCTGACATTTGTATATTTCACAGAATAGGTAAAGACATATTTCTCAGAAGGATCATCCATTGAATGACGTCAGATTTTACAACAACTGTTGCATTATTGAAAAAAAAAAACATATTGTGTGTTCTGGTTTTTAAATTCATTCATTACTAAAAACACATTTTTTTTATTAAACAGGAAGGTTTTATTATCCGTATAAATATAAGTTGGTTTAAACAGTTTTTTACATACATAACACTCAAATTTGTTTTGATTTTTTAAATGCGTAATTTTTAACTTCTCGTATCTGGATGGTAACCAATGGAAACCGATTAGGTAGGTAGGCACTAAGACTTCATGTCCCTTTGTCAGGCTGTATATATCATAAATCGCAGGAGTTGGGCTCTGCATTGTTGACACATAGGTAGCTACTAGGTATCTATGTATACGAGTATGTATAGGTATTCTGTATTGGTGTTACATTATAAGTACCAACAAACAATAAAATTAAACAGGAGAAACATTCATTTGTATAGCTTGTTTCTTTTTATTAAAGTATCTAAGTATTTAAAATTACTTTCATATATCTGTGTTACATACTGTTATGACTTGTAGGTAAAATGATAGAAGTGTGCCTACAACTCGCACTTGACTGGTTTTAAAATATAAATGGATCATTCGAGAAAGTTTTATTACATTTTAAATGATGAAATAACGTATTGATTTCGTAAGGTTGCAAATTACCTACTTTAAATATGATGATATGCACAACTAATAGTTAAGTCCTGTATTTGAAGTGAGGGGTACAATTTGTAACTTAATTTCATCATTTGGAATTGTATTGGTGAGTCAAAATGCTAAGTACGTTTTTTATACCACAAGGTGGCAGAAAAGTACACGGCCCACCTGATGGAAGGTGGTTACCGTGGCCTCTGGACGTGTGTTACACTCGCACTTCCGAAGCTGATGAAACCTTCTAATGCCCTTCTTGAAGAACCCCATGTAGTCGCTTGGGAAAACCACAGCAGAGAGTTCATTCCACAACTTGAGCCTGAGTTGGTGCTTGATCTGATTCCATTTTAATATGCAGGTACATTTCTTTCCTTTTCAAAAAAAAACGAGACCTATGACTAACCGAAATTTTTGTGGTGAAATGGTGTATACGCGTTGGTAGTGTAATGATCAAGATTCCAACCCGGGATCTCTCGATCGTAAGGCCGATTTCTTAACCACTAAGCTAACGGCCTTCATTTATATTGATTATTTTCCATACGGGCAAAGAAACTTGGTGGGACAGCGCATCTGCTAATTAACCAGGTTCTCGAATTTATTTTGTATACAACCCAGGCGGCAGACTAGCACACGGCCCACCTGATGGAAAGTGGTTACCGTGGGCCATGGACGTGTACGTCACCGGAGGAGTCACACGAGTGCTGCCGACCCTCTAAACAAGGAGAGTTTCTGTGCCGCCAGTGTAAAATACAAAGCAGAAATAGCCTTTGGTCTTCCCACCGACAGCACTAAAACTCTCCAGTGAGTTTTGTTTGCCGTACCTACTCACTGTCGATAGCACAGCACGAGGTTATTATGGCCACGGTGTTCTGTAGAACGCCGTGGCCATAATAACTACTACTGTGTTAATAACTACTACTGTGCTGAGGTACTTCCCCAGTCAGACTGCTCGATTGGACGGCAAAACTGTCGTGTCCGTGTTAGGTGGTCAGATAGCAGTCGACCTCATAAAATTCTTATAATTCAATACGAAAATACGACGGAAGAGAAGGACTCTGAGGTGCAAGCTTCAGATGCGACCACGAACAACACTTAGATTATGATGATGACTAGGTATAAGTAGGGGTCTTGCCACCATCACTTGGAAGTCATTTTCTTTCAATCTTGATTTACTTTCATAGCGTGAATCGGATTCGAACCGATGTCTTGTAATCTCGGATATTACAAAAAAGTATCTTGTAAAATAAGTGTAACATCTAATAAATAAATATAATAACTACGGTAAGATATACTGTTTAACCCAGTCTGACCGTAAAACAATAGTATTTTGACGGATGCTGACGGTCTGATTCACATTATGAAAGTTACAATCAATTAATCAATTAGCCCACTGCAGTCCACTGCTGGACAAAGGCCTCGCCCAACGCGCGCCATTAAAAAATTGAAAGTTACAAAGTAAGATTTAAACAATACTGCTAGTGACGTGACCTCCCTGTTCATTAACTTAGGTACATGGCAAAATATTAAAGTGTTGCTCTCAGATGTTGCTTATTTGAGTAGTACACTTTATAATTGATTTTAATTGTACATTTCAGAACATTTTCCCATGAATTTGTTAAAGTGTTATTGTTATATGACCTTATTTTTATTTTACAAAGAGTAAACTGTTCTTTATACCGCTGTAGTTTCCTCGTAAGTGGTCACGTTAAGTCACGTAGCCAACAGAATTGCTGCTGCCCCGAGTGTTACAGGCTCGATCACGACATGGGATGATTTATTTATGTGATTCACAGGTAAAACCCTAGCTTAGCTCTACGCAAATAAAAATGTTTTTAAGCCTAACTCTTTTTAAACCGATTTTTTCTTCTTTATAATGAATAAGGACCGCTTGTAATAGATTATGAATATAGATATAGCATGGGTCAATTGTCAAGTTTTTGGGTCTTATAAGGTGAAACCTCCATGACTCTTCTATTATATAGATATATTCTCATTCTTATTCCAGCGAGCGGATCGTCCTTTGGTATCCGAAGGTACGTCGAAATCTCGGAACCTCGGAGCAATTATGCCATGCCAGAAGAAAATCTTCGGTTCATGTTAAACATTGATAATTCGAACCGACTAAAACTTTACGGTGTTTTGTCACATCAGCCTGCTTGATACCTGCAAGTGGCATTTCGTTTGCCGGTGTTTGATAGAATAAAGTGACAAATGTATGGGATTTGACGTCTCTGACAGTCGTTAACGCATGTCATAAAAGTAAAATCCCAAGCATTCGTCATTCTATTCTACCAGACGCTGGCCAACTAAATGCCACTTGTCTAGAGGGGCTGGGCAACCTCGTGTGCCCTAGAAATCCCGACCGGTCTCAGCCAAGAGGCACGCGAAATATGACGTACTGTCATAACTTGAGGTCTGCTTCTGCTAGCTACATCAAGCCCAACCGATACTCTTCTCCTTTACATGCATAAACATTAAATCCAAGTCACGAGGAAAATGAGGCTCTAGCGCGTGCGGATTTGTTTGATATAATCTTTGATTAGTGGATTGGAGCTCCTTCGCCACCGTTGTACCCCGTGCATCCTCAAACGAAACCCAAAAATGCGCAAGTACTACGCATAAAGAGTACATTTTGTGATGTAACTGGGTCAAGATATATGCCGGTAACTATAACTAATGGGTTGTAAGCGTGTTCACTGCCTCAGTAGTATAAACAAATAACTTTAAGTAGTTTCTTTCGGAGCAGGTAGAGCATAACAATTTATTCACATTATTTACATTACGTTTGAATTTCAAGCAGCACACTAGATTTAAAGTATTAATTAAAAAATAATTTATCGATGAATTATAATTAACTTAATTCGCCTATGCAGTCCACTGCTGGATATAGGCTTTTCTAAAGGCGAGCCATAGCAACCAATGCTCCGTTGAATATCTACTATAAATATAATTTTAAAAGTAAGTTCTGATATCTCCCCAGTTCAGGGGAGCCAACAGGACTGAGGAAATCCTGATGTCTGCCCTAAGGGTGATATCAGGGGAGACACGAGACCGAAACCCGTCTTTCGCATCCAGGCAATCCCAGTACCTGTTTAGGACGTCCGTCAGTCCATTTAGTTAGTGTTACAATCCAACTTCCTTGTGATAATTCACGTTCTTCACGATAGTATGCATTTGCTCCAACGATAGTGGCTCATTATTTTCATGCATAGAAATATTTTCACGGAACGGGAATGGAGCCCGCGATCTCTAGCAACTATGCTGCAACACCACAATGGTCTTTAAAAATGATATTTCCAATACATAATTTAAAAGTAAATCAATGCTATTAATGTGCTTGAGGCCTAAATTGTTTCTATCAGGTGGGTATTTGACCCAGCTTGTTTGCTACGTAAATAGTATTAAGAAGTAAGTATGTCACATTTAACACCACATTTAGCTTCTGTAAGCCTATGATTATATTACACTAATGTTCATTTTATACACGCAGAATGTTTTAATCTATGCGATAACGATAGCTTAATAGCCTATTTCTTTCTTTTTAAAAGCGAAATTAGATATTACTACTAATTATTATTGAGAATCTTAACGAGATCTACTGCTGGGTAAAAAATAGCACATTGTGTTTTAAGTACTTACATTTATTCATGCTATTAGTTAGAGTAGAGCGTCTGCAAGACTACTAAGAATGTTGACATTGACTAATGTACGTTTGAATGGCGAGGAGTTCATTTACAATATGATGCCTACCAGATTTACTTTCAACGTTTAGTTATGTAATTTAAGCCTTGAGAAAGTAATAAGCTAACTTTTACATCATTTGCATGATTAGGCTGGATTTTACCAGTGAAAACTAATGAAGAATAAAAAAAGGGACTGAGGTCGGAGGAAAAAAGGGCGACGTAAAGACTACGGGTGAGGACTGGCAATGATATTCTATCATCCCGCTGAGGGCATTAAACGATCTTCGTCCTTCTTGAGCGTGAGCTTAGGGGCTAGCCCGGGTTAGATGGTGTCTGTGCCATAAAGAAAGGCTCTATCATAACACGGCTGGTCAATGGCCTCAGACGTTATGATTTTATAACATGGCTCATGAAAAAATCATATTACTTATATATTGATATCTCACCCATATCACCGAAATGAAACCGTCTCTTTCTTCAATATTATTTTTACTTTCGATATCTTATCAATATGATTACGTATCTGCACATCAGATTAATATTTACACGGAATATCTAGAACACACGCAGGCACTGTAGGCTTTATAAGCTGTGAATACGTTAACAACGTTTAGGTTTATTAAAATTTTCGATGGTTACATTATTATAGTAGGAGGTAGGTCACGTCGGTATTCCCGTCCAATTGAGCAGTCCGAATGAGGAAGTATCTCCGCCCTACAGAGTACCGCGACCATAATAACGTCGTATTGTGTTCCCGGCGGTGAGTAGAGTAGCCAGAGCTCACTGGACAGTTTTGTGTTGTCAGTGGGAAGACCAAAGGCTATTCCAGCTTTGTCTTCTACACTGAGGGCACATAAACTCTCTGTGTTTACGTGCTGCCGGCACGAGTGTGACTCTCCTGGTGTAGCACTCCTCCATAGGCCACGGTAACCATCAGGTGGGCCCGGGTCTGCCACATCAGTTGTATAAAAAATATATTTATCCAAATAATGAAACAATAGAAATTAAACCTACTTACTAACTAACTGGGGACTATAGGGGTTCATCAAGTTCTTTGAGGCTCAAGCTAATCTCACCTACAAGCCTTTATACCTGATGATTGTGGGATAGGGCTTTTGTGTAATCTTTTCTCTTGAGACTGATTTTGATTACTCGTAAAAGTTAAAATAATCCAAATTTTAGAAGTTAAGAGTGGGAGAGCGCGTAAGTGCTTCCAAATTGCGTTGCGCGTTGCTTTGGATGCAACTGAGATTGGAAAGGAATTGATTTAGAAAATAATTGCAGAAGAAATTACACATAACCTACAAACGGATTGCACGGTTCGTTTGCAATTTTATAGCAGTCAAACTAACTCGATAAATTAGCAATTCAAGTTGAAAAACTTTAGTAAGGGTGTAGTTGAAATGCAGCTCGTTTATCTAGTCTACCTGCTTCTCTATCGAGATTACTACCTACGAGGATTCTTCAAAAGTTGGAAACCAGTTTTCTAAATAGATTAGAAAAACTGTACATGACATGTAAAAACGGGTCAAATGGTCATTATTGTTTGGGACGAACCAGGATTTTTTTATGTGGGACAAAACTCAGTGGGCCTAACTAGGAATAATTCATTATTAACTATCAAGGCTAACATAAAGTAACTTTTAACTTTTTTGTTAATATTTTCGCAATCACCGTCGCCGACAAATACCGGTTTACTTATTGGAAATGTTTATTCATATTAACTCTACTGCATAATTTATTCAATAAAAGGAAAATTTGCAAATAATAAAATTAAGACTAAACGGCTTAGGATGGAATTTGGGTGCAGACTGCAGAGGGCGTTACCAGGCCTTCCTTGCGGTCGAATCCAACTTCTTCTGATTTCGGTGCACCTGCTAAAGAGCGGACGATCTTCTGGCGTGGTTTCCTCTCTAGGTTGGAGGGTCAAACGGTAGCCGTTGCTGCAAAAGCCGATATGCCAATCAAAAACTATAAACGAACTTCAGGCTCCAAAATGCAAGCAATTTAGCTTAATTGGAGGTGTTAGAGAAAATAATAATAATTTTTCAGTTGCTAATATTCTTTTTATAAAAAAAAACTATAAATCCGGCCTATAGACATTAGAGGCAACCGGGAAATCGCTATGATGATAGTGAACTTAGGCTGTACTTCACCAGTGAAAATATTTTCAACTAAATAGAGTACATTGAGTAAAATGTGATCATGCAGTTTAGTTGGCATTCTTCATAATCTTAGAATTACTTCCGTTAGCTCGGGGGTTTTCCCGAGCTCGGGGTACACTTCGTCCTTCTCCTTTCCATTTGGCTTGTACGTCTAAGATAACATTTGCTGACGGATTTCTTCCAACCCCTAGAGGTAAACCTGCGCAAGAACCTCGTTCCCCATTTACCATGACGTTCGCTAGAATATAGAATTCCAAGCGAGGTTGGCATAGCCTCGAAGTTCTTGGGCCCATACATCCCAGTTTAGTTTGTATAAAACTAAGTTTATGTATGTCATTGGTGTTATCAGCTTTAGTTCTCCATTTTCGCATCATCAGGATTCTCTTTTGATTAAATATCTCTAGAAAGTTAAAATTTTTCATGAATAGTAATATGTCCAACAACTCCAAGAGATGAGTAGCCTTTTAATTAAAACGGATGTAGGTACGAATGTCGTTAGTATTGTCGTCATGCTTAGAGTATGGGTTAAACGAAACTAACTGTAAAATCAAATAGTTCCTAGAGCTCAAGTCGCATCTATGATGGTTCTTCGCAGGGTGATTATGGCTGAGTGTATTCATTGGCAATGCGTTTATTTAGAACCGGCTATAGATACTGGTCTTTGGAACATACGTATGTGAAATTGATATATCTTGTACATTTAAGTGAGCAAATCTTGTGTATTTGTGTACCTATAAAAGTGTCTATTACTATATCGGCAATCATTCGTTATATCACGAAATATTTTCGTGTAAAAATCGTCTTCAGGCTAGTCTTCAGTACTATTATCTATTCTGTGCTTCAGGTCATTCGCTACGTTGACAGTTGTCAGATTGGAGTTCTGAATGATTGACAATTTGTATTGTTCGCCCTGTTGCGCTATATTTACCCATGCACTATAATCAAATACATTATGTACTTATAAACTTGCTAAGAAACAGTAACGTGATCAGATAAAGGAGATCAGAAATGAGATAAAGAAGACTCATCATATTTGCCAATTGAAGTAGTATGGGTGTAGTTTCAACGATGTATCAGATGACTTAACTCAAATAATATCCATATAGGTATTGATACTATTAATCGGTATTATAAACATATTCATTCAAGGATATACAAAGTAGTATGGAACCGATCCAAACATGTGTACTATTTAAAAACAACAAGAAAATAATAAACAGTACGTAAAAACTACTACTGGTTTGTTTACAAACCTCGAGCCAGTTGTAAAAATCAGATTCATGTGTATACTTCCATGTACTCATGCGTGGTTTGTGCTAGACAGATACATCAGCTCACTATTTCTCACTTCTTCTTCTTCACCTTTGTCCTCATCCATTTCCTTAGCTTGGCCACCGGTTTCAAGTTTCAAGTTCTATTTTCACTTGCTCATTTTTGAATATATCATCAATTTTCTCAGTGTATGCTGCTGTGTATGTTCTGCCAGTTCGCCAGGGTATCTGTCCATTTACCTACAGGTGTTCGATATACCTACTTGGTGTGCCATTCATAATCGGTCAATCAAAATCTTTGCGAGGTACCTACTTACTTTGAATATCGACTTTGAATATAATGCATTAGAATAAACTTTAAGCATTGACACAGTGAATAGAAACTCGTTTCAAGTAATTACTTTTAGCCTATTGCAGTCTACTGCTGAATATAGGACTGAGCCACACTTAATTTTTTTAATTCAGTCGTCATTTTCAGATTATCAGTTTAATTGATTTGGGGGTCGTTCCACCATCCGTATAATGATTCGCTGTCTCCACTCTGGAACAAGTTTGCGGTTATCGAGCCTTCGGAAAATATTAACGACACACTGTCCTATCGGTGCCTTGTGAGTTATTAGCAATCTACTTTTGCATTTCAACTATAAATATTCTGAGAATTGTTCAAAATAATTGATGCACATGTCGGGCAAGGTAAATTGTTCAGTAGACGACAAAAAAAACAACTTGTTTTCCAAGGTAGTGTAAGATTTATAAAATTTGTTTTTGAGTTGTTATTTTTCAAATTCAATTAGATTAACATCTTTTATCGTACACTATATTATCTATAGAGGGTCTAAGGGGAAAACAACGGTGTATGATATACCTTTCCTTCCGTAGACTGCTCGGAAAGACATTTTTTGCAAGCATTACTCCTCTAATTTCAACACAATTACGCCGTAGTCCACCTTATTTTTTCAGAAGACTGCTAAAAATAATCCTGTTACACACTATATTTTCGCCCATACCTACATTTTATCTAGACTACCGAAATACCTACATAGTATAAACGGGCCAGTGAACTAGTAGTACGGAATAGACGATTATGGTACAAGCTACTGGCCTTAAATAAAGGTTCCCACATTGGAGGTTCTGATGTCGATAATCGAATGGCAACTGTCTAGACATTCCATTTTTATTCTTCGTTTTGTTTTCTCTTTATTAAAAAGTCCAGATCAAGAGTACCTGCTACTAACATGTAACTAATATGCCTATAATCTTAAATTAATTTCAGGCAGGTGTTTCCGCTCTTATTTATAAGTGCATGTCCTGTTGCTCTCGTGAATTATAATAGTAGGTAGGTGAATTATCTCAGTTATGAGTGATCATCGACCAATTTTATGCGCTGATGCCATTATCAACTTTTCTTAATAAAAAATGATCAAGGTTACCTGAAAGAAATCGCTTCTAGCGATAAGTCCACCCATTGTACATTCAATTGTATACATGCTACCTACTTTTTCTACTGTAAATTTAATCATGTACAATAAAGTATTATTTATCTATGATCATTGACTACCTAATTACTCATTTAATCAGTGACGCAGTATAGAGTTTGTAGTAAACTTTACTAATTCAGTTTACACACCATTTTGGTTTATCACTATCACAGATAATATAGTATAATTCACCACATAGTATAAAACAAAGTCGCTTTCTCTGTCCCTACATCCCTTTGTATGCTTAAATCTTTAAAACTACGCAACGGATTTTGATGCGGTTTTTTTAATAGATAGAGTGATTTAATAGAAAGGTTTATATGTATAATACATCTATATAATATAATACATCTATCTACAATATAGTAGAGGGTGCAGCGGAAACGGGATCTAACGCCACGCGGGCGGAAAAATATTAGCAGTACGAAGTTCGCCGGGTCAGCTAGTAATTTTATTAAACTAACCCAAATATTGTGGGTTCTTCTTAGTTTATCATTGTTCGGGATTGTTAAGTGTAATAAAACGTTATTAGATGCCACACCACCGTTTATTCAATGCTAACAACTGTAGATGCCACCTATTTGGCACGGGCTCCCACGCCTGCATCTGCTTCGTGTCCGGCCTGCCGCCAGCCGCGTCGCCATCCCGACTCTCTACAGACAGATGATACTCACAGCTGTCACTAATAGGCCAGCCATGTAATCATGCATAATTTTGGTTCCAATGATGTAATTTCTATGTTAAAAAACCTGTTATTTACTAACGTCGGTCTGATCTAAGTATGTAGCTCAATTCAAAATTTATATTTACCGCCGTGTTTTAATCGACCGCTAACTGTACGGATACAAAGGTGGCTTTGTACTGTAATAGAAACATCTAGTTCAAGGTGAAATCAATGACAATGCAGTTAAGTTAACGGGCAATGTCGATATAAAATAATGCTACGAAGATTCGGTTGGATTTTAAATAAGATATGCTGACATAGGAACGAACAGCATTGCGAATTTGGTTATTGTACCATAATATTATAAGGGTATGAATGTAAGAACTGGTTTGGGCACAGAATGCTGGCAGCCATAACGAGGACGCGATGACACATGTCTAACTAACGGTAAATCGATTTATACACGGGCTGAACGCGTGCGCATGTAATATTTAAAAGGAAAATCATAAACAAGTGCTGGAAAGATCTCTTGCTTGTGTACTAGCGTCAACTAGCGTCATCGAACATGAGGAAGTGGCCAAGGGCGCACAAGACACAACATACTTCATTGAATATTATCTGTGAAACGTGTCATACGACTATGGAATGTAGGTAGTTCTTGCTCGATTCGCGAAAGAGTGTTAACTGTCCCAAAACAGCTTGTAACGTGACACATTCATTAACAAGTTTATGAATGAATTGGGAAATGAACAAAGCGATTGCATATTCATATCGGTGCGGCTACCTATAACTGGTATTCACTTCTGAACGGTTATACAATGTTTTCAATATCAGTAAGTTCGTGAGATGTTATGCAAATTTATACATTTAAAACAATGTTAACTTGATACTCTTGTGATACCGACCTATTCGAGTAGGTATTTAATATTCTGTTACAAACGAAAATTCTCGCAAAGCGCATCAAACTATTGCAGTCGATTCATAGGTTCTACCAACGTGTGTATCAATTGCGAGGTCTTTTCAGGTTTCAGACAGGTTGGTGACAGGTTTGTTTCTTATTTTCCTTCTCTTAGTCTCCGGCTTCAGCAGAACATTATCCAAAAGAAGTAGCAGCAACGCCTCCCACATAGGACGGCAAAGACGTGTTGCAGCTTTGCAGGATGCACCAAGTGGAGATTCTGGAACAATGATGAAGTGGTTATAATAATTCCACGCGGAAGACGCCAGCTCTCGGAAGAGGCTTAAGTAAGCTGACTTGGAGCCGCTGTACTATTTCGTGCCGGTAGCGGTGGAGACCCTGGGGCAAAGAGGCTAAAAACTTTATTGGGGAGATTGGACAGAGGCTCATCGAGACGACCGGTGACTATCGTTCCGGATCGTTTCTGGTGCAAAGACTGGCCATCGCCATCCAGCGCGGCAACGCAGCAAATCTGATGGGCACTTTTGCACCAGGAGCGATCAGGGGCGGGTTGTTTGATTAGCACTTGCTCTATATGTTATTTGGACTTAAAAAAAATCATATTAAAAAATTTAACTTTAAGTACTTTAATATTAAACATATATAAACTACTTTGTTATGACCAAACAGAGCTTCATATTTAGACCTGTCATTTATTTCATAACTGTACATAGTGTAGTACAACACTAACTACATAAGTACCGTCATGCTTTCAGTATGGATTAACAAAATGCACTGGGGTCATTGACACGGAATAGTTTCTTAAATTTTATACAAAGAATAAGTTCTTATGGATCATACTCGTAAGAACGCATTCGTGGGTCCATCTATAAATTACAATGTTACCTGACTGAGCTCATCACTAAACTATACTATAATACAGTATTCTATAGATAGATAGGTTAGAACACATTTGTCGATATTTTACCGCTAGGCGATTATCGCAAGCACCCATGGGATACGACATTTTTGTGGTAAAAATAGCTTATGTGGTTCTTGCCGATACTCATGCCATATCACAACGGTATACGTGGAGTAAGCTTAGAGTAAGCTTTGCGTGTATGGTATATACGGTAATATTTAGGCATCTCATTTATGGTTTCTACAGGGTAAATTAAAATTTGCGTAATTCGTGTGGTGGTAGATGTAAGGTTTTTTAGCAAGGTCTGCTCAGGGAAGTACTTAAGTAAGCAGTACAACCTAGAGTAGTAGTATATTGTTTCCTACGGTTCGCGAGGCTTGAATTCCCTTATTTTCCATTTTTCGTATTATGCTTATTTTTGGGGGCTGCGCCATTAGCTAATCACAGGGACACATGGACCTTCAGCAGAGCCGCTCCCGCCTTGGTCGCGGGGTTGGTCGATTTTTTCTCAGTATTTAATTGGCTGTCTAAGCTACGTTCATCGGATCGAGTGTTTAGCACTTTAGACTCTACGAAAATACATCTACATACATACTCGCATATACCTATAATCGATCTGAGATTGGATCTTAAACGTACACTCACAAAAACGCAATACTTGTTATTCATACAAAAAGGACACATTAACGAAACTGCCTTGGTGTTTACAGAAGGTGCGAGTTGCCCGCGATTGGTGAATCAGTGTGTTCTGTGACCTACTTAGTATTGAACCTCTTTGGCGTGAGTACATTTTTAATTTTTACGTTGGAGACCTACCGATATGGTCCATCATTTGCCAAAGTGACGGAGAACATCGGTAAAGTGGAACGTATGTGGTTAGATATTTAGACGTGTCGTAGAGGCGTCTGGTGATGACTGATAAATCTGTCATGTAACAGGCTCCTTTCGATGTGTTGTAAGTGGTATTGAGCTGTACAATAACATTATACATGCACGATGCCGAGGGGCAGGGCTTTCAATTGATATATTTTCGAAACCGGTCTTCGTTTTCATAACATGATCCGTAAGACTTGATCTCGAACCTCTATTAAGTAAGTAAAATGAACAAATCTTTTGTCATAACCTGTTAATTATTAGTTAGATTTAGCGTGACGTAGAACACGTACCTACGTGACTTTACCTGCTATTAATCACAATATACACAGTTATATTTCATACTGCACTACTACTACTAAAGAAAGTTTTTTTTTTGAGTTCGAACAGTTTAACTATTTTTATTTAGGTTTGTAATACCTACATTAGAAAGTAGACAATGCTATGAGAGCAGTTTATGTAGGTAATCTCGAGATGACAGGTTATTAGTGTACACGCGCAGTGCAAGTGCTCAGTGCCGAACGGCGCTGAGATAAGTATCATAAAAGGCGCTTGAGTGGTGCGGGTGTCCCACTTCAGCGAATCGAAGGCCAGAAGTCAATTTAGGGCGAAGCTGGAGACTGCGCGCTTCAATCCCCAGCCTGTAAATGTCACGCGTACTATCTCACACAATCTTGTTACATAACGCACTTGCAGTAGTGAGGTAATCGTCATCTGTGCTATCGGGTCGACAACTTTCTTCTACCAAAATTCTAATTAAACGACGGATATCACCGAGCTTCAAGACGGCAGAAGTTGCATAATCTTCATTAATTTATTGCAGATCAAATTCATACTCGGGCTGGTTCGTCAATAGCGCCATCATCACAAGCCTAATGTAAATTGATTGACACGCTTTTTAGGCGGGTGTGTAGCTCGCGTGGCGGGTATTTTGGGCGTAATGGGCGCACTGACGTAAAGCAATTCCGCGGACGTGGGAAGCACACGCCGAAATCCTTGCGCTTGTTACTGAATAGTTTAATGGTGTATTAAGAAATTATTACGGTACTTGTATGCAGATTAAGAGACCAACATATTTAGGTATTTTGACTGGTAGACCTTGGGACCATGAAAATATTATATAGGGGCGCTTAATACCGTAGGTTTCACAATGGAATGCGTCAATTGCAAAATAAATTAAATAAAGTCTCACGCTACATGATTTCTTTCATAAAAATCGCGATATTGTTTATTATCAACAAAGGTCGTCTGAACGAAAACAAAAAGAACGTAGAGAGTCATTGTATTTCAACAAAGCGTGTGAACTCAGAGTTGAAAGTGTGCGTCCGACAGCAGGCAAAGCTGATACTTAGTTCCATATTTTTGTATTACGCTGCTTCACAACAAACAATTCTATAATTCTAGATAGCATGATATTGATTGACAAGTTTTACGTCCTACATACATTAGGAACAAACGAGAGGTGAAGGCGTTGTCATCCACACCATTCATTGTCTGAGCAACTTGTCTTGTTCTGATTCTAGGCTAGGTACTACGACTGTCGGTGTAGTTGCTATCATTTATAACGAACAAAAGACTTGTGATAATACGATACTTTGCTCTGAATTCTTTTATAAAACTACTAGCTATTGCCTGCGGCTCCGCACGCTTGGATGTCGGTTATCGCTTAGTGTTGAGTCAACATAGTAGTTTTATGCATGCAAAGTCTCATCCCGATCGGTTTAAAATTGACAAAGTTTCATACAAACTTTCATCCCCTATTTTATCTACTTGATGGTAGAGTTAAACAAAATCCTTTCCTACGTCATATCATCTACCTACATGCCAAATTTCAGCCCGATCCATCCAGTGGTTTAAGATGTGCGTTGATAGATCACTGTGCAGAACAAAGACACGAAAGTGCAGTGACTAGAACAAAAGACAATTTGTGTTTGTGTTTATATGATAAATAACAGTGTAATAGAATAGGTAAATAGTATATAAGTTAGTATATAAGGTATTTGTAATAAATAAAGACATTTTTAACAGAAAAATAGGGCACTAGTGTAAATAGTCTTAAGCAAACTGCCATTGTTTACATTTAGTCGTAAGAATTTTATCATTGATTTCTTATATGAATCTTATTAATATTGAATCCCATTAGCATAAGAATGTAGAAATATAAAAACTATGTACATAGCAGTAGTATATAAGGAAATAAAGGCACGTCAGGATTTTTCATTAGGCCGCATAGGCACTAAACGAGTTAGTTAAACGCAACTGACAAATCAGATTAAAGTAGTCAGAAACAGACGCGTGCCTATTTTTCAAGGTCAATCGAACCATATAAAAACAGGTGCCATGTTGGCACAACATCTCAGTAGTCGGACAGAATTTGTACAAGAAACAAGTCGGAATAAAACTCTGCAACATTTTTGTCAAAAAGTGTTTATTTCATCAAGAAAGAACCCCACACTCAGCTCGCCCACACCGAACGAGGTACCCCGCCGAAGGTGTCTTCAGGCTTCAGCCCGTGACGACTCTGCAATCCCAGCAGTTCCCGGCCTTACTCAGCGCACCCGCCGTTTCTGTTCTGATAAAAGTCTGGCGTTGAGTGTTGGGCCGGGAGCGTGCACATTTTCTGGTCCTGTCGAGCCGGATTAAGGAGCGTCACGGACACCAAAGGGTCCCTCCGTTTGTGGGGGTGAATTGGGTGTGGACGGTACGTCCGAACAGTGCGCGTAGTAAAATCGAGTGCAGTGCGCGAGTAAAATCGAACGAGTGCGCGAGTAAAATCGAGTGCAGTGCGCGAGTATAGTCCGTTTCGTGTGCAATCGAAAATCTGAAGATGCCGACTACGAGGTCAGAGCAGAAGAAAGCAGCGTCCGTCGTGGGGGCAGCTGGACCTGGGGGGGCAGCGGAGACCGCAACAGAAACGTCCGCCTCAGACAGAACCCCGACAGACATCAGTACAGAAACGGTGACCACAAGAGAGGCACCGTCAGCTTCGGAGCCACCGCCGTGTCCCGAAGTCCTACGGCAGTTGAAGATACCAGCACCTCGTCCAGCCACCAGCAAGAGGGGGGGAGGGGGTGCTTCAGCATACTCTAAAGCGAAGTCCATCAAGATCGCGAAGGCGAAAGAAGAACTACTCCGTCTGCGCATCGAACTAGCCGCCGCCAAGCTAGCCGCTTTAGAAGACAGCGAAGAAGAAGACTTGGAAGATCAGGATGATCCAGAACAAGTATCAGCAGCAGCAGAGGAAAAGGTTGGGGAATGGTTCAGCCGTCAAGAGCCACCCCAGCCCGCCGTCCTCGCTATTGAAAACACGCCGCATACAGAAGAGCCGAGTGCGACGCAGCCGACAGCGCCACCGGTTCAGCAGCAGCAGCAACAGCAGACACAGCAGAATATCACCGATCTGGCCGTAGCTATTACACAGGCGGTGAGAGCAGCGCAGCGACCGAAGCTCATAGAGCTTCCAAACTTCAGTGGGGCTCATCAGGAGTGGCTACCATTCAAAGCCGCTTATGCAGAAACCGAAGACAGTTACACCGCCATAGAAAACTTGAACAGACTACGAAGAAATCTCCGTGGGAAGGCCAAGGAAGCAGTCGAAAGCCTTCTCATGACCAGTTCACAGCCATCTGATGTTATGAAAACATTAGAGTCAAGATTTGGGCGACCAGAAGCCATCGCGTCGTCTGAGTTAGAAGCACTACGAAACCTACCGAAGTTAACAGAAACACCAAGAGACATCTGCATCTACTCTACGAAGATCACCAACGCCGTAGCAATATTGAAGACTCTCAACTGTGTGCATTATCTATACAACCCGGAAATTTCAAGATCATTAGTAGAAAAATTAACACCAGTTTTGAGGTACCGTTACTACGATTTCGCCGCTACACAGCCAAGAGAGATGCCAGACCTCGTGAAGTACGAAAAATTCATCAGAAGAGAAGCCGATCTGTGTGGGCCATACGCCCAACCTGAAAACTTCGTAGTGCAACATCACAGCGTGCAACAGAGGCGCCCTCAGCGTGTCAACAACGCAACTGAGCCACAAACAAGTAAGAAATGTCTCATATGCAGTGAACAGCAGCATCCGGCTTTTAAGTGTGAGAAATTCAAAAAAGCGGACCTCGATACGAGATGGGACATCGCTAAAGAAAAAAGGCTGTGCTTCAGGTGCTTGAAATATCGTGATAAAAATCATACGTGTACAGAGCGGCGGTGCGGAATAGACAACTGTAGCAAGACTCACAATACATTGCTACACTACAGAAGAAAACCCACTGAAGATAACAGTAATAACACGACTGAGGCTATCAACTCGGCGTGGACAGCAGCCAGGAAACAAACCTTTCTGAAGATTCTGCCGGTTCAACTATCAGGGCCAACAGGTACAGTGAATACGTTCGCATTATTAGACGACGGTTCAACAGTGACTTTGCTCGACGACGCCGTGGCCGACGAAATCGGCGCGTCGGGACCTACAGACCCTCTTCGTGTGCAGACAATTAACAATTCGAAAACAGGATATCAACAGTCTCGTCGTGTCACACTGAAGATCAAAGGGATCAATACAGAACAGAATTCAGAAGTTCAAGCTAGAACAGTGAAAAATTTGGTAGTTTCGTCTCAACGTGTCACCTACAGACAGCTGAGAGGATGTAGCCATCTCGAAGACTTGGTAAGTCAACTTACGTATGAAGAGGAGTCGAACCCGAAGATTCTCATCGGTCAAGACAACTGGCATCTGCTGCGCGTCTTTAACACCAGAATAGGTCAACAAGACCAACCGGTGGCTTCACAAACGCCGCTCGGTTGGGTGCTGCATGGGAGTGACGCGAGAGCTTCGGGACGTCGCCACGAGTACATCTCTCATATGTTTGAAGAACAGAACGCAGACAACGATCTTGAGAAAATGGTCAAGCAGCACTTCGAGGTGGACAACCTACTCCTCAACCCGAGAAAGCCGAAATCCGATCCAGACGAGCAAGCTTCTTGTATTCTACAGCAAAATACAGTCCACACAGCCGACGGAAGATACGAGACAGCGTTGCTATGGAAACAACAACAAGTGTCATTACCAGACAACTACGAAGCCACTCTGAGACGACTACACAACATTGAGAAGAAATTAGACAGAGATCCCGACTTCAATCAGAAGTATACAGAGCAGATGGACGCATTAATATCCAAGGGGTATGCAGAGCTGGCGCCATCTACGAAAACCAAGAACAAGACTTGGTACCTGCCGCATTTTGCTGTTTTTAACCCTATGAAGCCGGGTAAAATCAGAGTCGTCCACGATGCCGCTGCCAAGACGAGAGGTATATCGCTCAATGATACATTGCTGCGGGGCCCAGACCTACTCCAATCATTACCGGGGGTGGTGATGCGCTTCAGACAGCATGCAGTTGCAGTTACAGCGGACATCGGGGAAATGTTTCTACAGGTAAAAATCAGAGAAGATGACAGAGACGCGCTTCGATATCTATGGCGTGGTAATCGCCGAGACAACGAACCACCAACAGAGTACCGAATGACGTCGCTTATCTTCGGGGCAGCGAGTTCGCCGTCGACTGCAATCTACGTCAAGAATTTGAACGCCGAACAGTACAGATCCACTCACCCCGAAGCCGTCTCAGCTATAGTAAAGAAACATTACGTCGACGACTACTTAGACAGTTTTCAGACGTTAGAAGATGCCGTTAAGATCGCCTCTGACGTCCGAATGATCCACCGAGAAGCCAAGTTCGAGTTGAAGCAGTGGAAATCAAACTCACCGCAGTTGTTAGATGCTCTCGGCGTGAATCAAGAAGATACAGCTACAGAACTATACAAGACAGAAGAACAGACCGAGCGAGTACTGGGTCTAATCTGGAAGCCGGGTACCGATGAACTCACCTTCAATCTCAACCTCGCACGCATTCCAACGCCACTATGTGACCAGAAGACGCCTACCAAGCGAGAAGCACTTCGGATCGTCATGTCGCTGTTCGATCCGCTGGGGTTCGCATCGCCGGTCACCATTCGAGCCAAACAGCTGTTACAAGACATATGGAGGCGTGGCACCGGGTGGGATGAAGAGGTCGACGAGGACATAGCCGTGAAATGGAAGGACTGGATAGAGCATCTGAAGAACCTAGCCACCATCTCTATCCCGAGAAGATATCTGAGCTACAGTGATTGTAAGTCCCTCCAGTTGCACGTATTTACAGACGCCAGTGAATCGGCCTACTCAGCTGTGTTGTACTGGCGAACAGAAGACTCGAACGGGGAAGTGAACCTGTCACTCGTCGTCGCCAAAGCAAAGGTGGCGCCACTGAAGCTCACTTCAATACCTCGTCTCGAATTACAAGCCGCAGTAATGGGTACAAGACTCGCCGAAACAGTAATAGAAGAACACGAACGTAAGCCCGACTCCAAGACCTTCTGGACAGATAGCCGTACAGTACTCACTTGGATCAAGACTGGTTCCCGCTCATACAAGCCGTATGTAGCGCATCGTTTAGCGGCTATAGAAGACAGCTCAACAGTAAGCGAGTGGCGCTGGGTCCCGACGAAGCTCAACGTCGCCGACGACGCCACCCGAGATGTACCTACCGACTTCAGCACGCAGCACCGTTGGTATAGAGGTCCTGAGTTCCTATACCTACCAGAAGAGTCATGGCCGCAAGACACTTCAAAGATAGAAAATACAGAAGACTCGGAAGAAAAGGTACATCAAATCAACAGTAAGATAACAGATAAAATTTCAGAAGCCCTGCCGGTGGTCTCCCGCTTCTCTAGCTGGGATAGACTGCGCTACACTACAGCCAGAGTCCTTCAGTTCATACAGCTGTGCAGAAAGAAGACAGAAAACGTCAATTATCGTCGGACTCTTAAGAACAAGACAGCAGACCCAGACTGGCGTAGAACAAACGGAAATAAAAACAGTAAGTCACCTCCCACACAGCTGAGTACGTCGGTCGCTGACCCGTACTTGCCGATCTCCGCCGAGCTTCTGCGCGCCGCCGAACATCTACTCATGCGAGCCGCGCAACAGGAATCATTCGCCGCCGAAATACAGGATTTACAGCAGGGGAGAGCCGTACAAAAAGATAGTCGTCTACACCAGCTGAGCGTCATCACAGTCAACAGTATTCTACGGGTCAGAAGTCGTATTCAAGCCACCCGAGACGTGTCTGAAGAATTTAAATCGCCAATGATTATAGATGGCGATCACCCAACCGTCAAGCTGTGGATCGAGTCCGTGCATAGAAGATTGCATCATTCGGGAGTCGAAGCGACGATCAACGAATGCAGACAACACTACTGGGTCGTTCGCCTACGCCCAGTAACCCGCTCGCTGCTACGGCGATGTTTACATTGCCGTATTCGAACCCAAGTGCCGCCGTACCCGAGGACAGGTGATCTGCCGGAGTGTCGCTTAGCTCATCATAAGCGACCCTTCACACACACAGGTATCGACTACTTCGGACCATTAACGGTTACAGTTGGACGTACCAATCAGAAGAGGTACGTCGCCATCTTCACCTGCCTCACGACGCGCGCCATACACTTAGAAATGGCGCACTCACTCAGTACCGACTCAGCCATCTCCGCTCTACGTCGGATGATGGCAAGAAGAGGATGTCCCGAAGAGATCTGGTCTGACAACGGGACCAATCTCAAAGGCGCAGATCGCGAGCTTCGAAGATCCATAGACCGAGCTACAGAACAGGAAGCAGCCAAGAAGAAAATATCGTGGCGCTTTATCCCTCCTGGTGCCCCCTTCATGGGTGGGGCCTGGGAACGTATGGTGCGGTCAGTCAAGACTGCATTGGCCGCCACACTGCACGAACGACGGCCCTCCGAAGAAACCTTAACTACTCTACTGGCAGAGGTAGAGTACACCGTGAACAGTCGCCCACTGACACACGTGTCGGTGAACCCGGAGGACCCCGAAGCACTAACTCCCAACCACTTCTTGCTGGGAGGACCTGGAGGTGTGCAGCAGCCGGGCGCCTTCGACGATAAGGATGGCGCCTCGAAGTCCAGCTGGCGAGCAGCTCAACGCCTGGCCGACCTCTTCTGGGCCAGGTGGCTCCGTGAGTACCTGCCGGAGCTTCAGAATCGTCGTGTGCCAGATGGACGTGGACCCACAATAGGCCAGAATGACCTGGTCTTGCTGGTGGATCCCAACGCGCCCCGCAACATGTGGCTGCGTGGGCGAGTCATCGCCGCCTACCCCGGACCTGACGGCGTGACGCGGACCGTCGACCTTCAGACCAAGGGAGGAGTGCTGCGACGACCGGTGAGGAAGCTGATAGTGCTGCTAGCTGCGAGTTCTGCACCGAAAGAGTGCGACTTCGTCCCACGGGGGGAGAATGTGCAGAACAAAGACACGAAAGTGCAGTGACTAGAACAAAAGACAATTTGTGTTTGTGTTTATATGATAAATAACAGTGTAATAGAATAGGTAAATAGTATATAAGTTAGTATATAAGGTATTTGTAATAAATAAAGACATTTTTAACAGAAAAATAGGGCACTAGTGTAAATAGTCTTAAGCAAACTGCCATTGTTTACATTTAGTCGTAAGAATTTTATCATTGATTTCTTATATGAATCTTATTAATATTGAATCCCATTAGCATAAGAATGTAGAAATATAAAAACTATGTACATAGCAGTAGTATATAAGGAAATAAAGGCACGTCAGGATTTTTCATTAGGCCGCATAGGCACTAAACGAGTTAGTTAAACGCAACTGACAAATCAGATTAAAGTAGTCAGAAACAGACGCGTGCCTATTTTTCAAGGTCAATCGAACCATATAAAAACAGGTGCCATGTTGGCACAACATCTCAGTAGTCGGACAGAATTTGTACAAGAAACAAGTCGGAATAAAACTCTGCAACATTTCGGTTTAAAAGGCGTTTATTTCAAGCACCAAGAACCCCACACTCAGCTCGCCCACGCCGATCGAGGTACCCCGCCGAAGGTGTCTTCAGGCTTCAGCCCGTGACGACTCTGCAATCCCAGCAGTTCCCGGCCTTACTCAGCGCACCCGCCGTTTCTGTTTTGATAAAAGTCTGGCGTTGAGTGTTGGGCCGGGAGCGTGCACAATCACTATGTCAGTCAGTCAGTCACCTTTCAGTTATATATATTTAGATTTAGACTTATCAACTCGACCAACACAATTATACCTTTTAAAAGACACGGCCTTTCTTATTCAATTTGTTGGGCCTGGATGGCGGTTACTGGTCCGGCCATGAGAACATTACCATAAGCCGGTATTACTGTATGGAGTACCTCCTCAGTGAAGGGTTGCACGAATGGGATACGGTTCATTATGCAACGTATTTACTCTACCTCCGTAATGAGGATTTATAAGAGGGAAAAATATCCTTAGACATACACAGCACAGCGTACAGTAAAACAAACATGGTAATTACAGTTTTATCGCAATCTACATTACTCTTGAAAACTTCTACTGATATATGGCGGTATAAATTAGATGATACATCTACTAAAACGAAAGAATGAGCGAACTTTCAAGTACCTCAGTTCTAAATATAAAAGTAGGTTGATGTGCTTGTTTGCATATACCATGAGGAGATATTTATTTTCATTCGGTATCGGGTGCAGAGTTAGCGTATTCACATCTGTGAGAATAGTACATTATAAATTATATTGTATCATTTAATTTCATTTGATTAATTAATTAATTTAGTATTGCAATATTTAGGGCGTGCCGGCTGCTGTTGTAACTACAAGTAACAGTTTTATTATTGTGTTGCGTCGTCAGGCTGCAGATGTATGTTCAAGAGAACACAGCTGCGGTATTAGGTCATGTGAAAGTTCAAATGTGCTTAGTTGTATTTAATACCTAAATCGTAGTACTGGCGGTATGACGGGCGGTCGCGATACACCCGAGGCCTGAACTGGAGTAGTGGGACGGATTAGGATAAACCGAGTCAATGGCCGGGTCACGTGGCTATTTGCGTTCTACTCCTTTCGTGTCGTTTCACCGCCCGTCGTCTTCCGTTCCCTTGTTTAAACTACCCGCAACCGACTAATTTTGGTCACTAATCTGTTGAACAATAAAGACGTTGAAAACACACGCAAGGGTTGAGTTTTGTTTCATTTTGGGCCCGCGTTTAACTATTTTTTAAATTGAATCAAAACGTATCTGATCGAAGTCCTTAATAATTTGTTTACTTAGAAGAGAGAACTCTCTAAACGGTCTATAACATTTATATTTCACATACTGATATAAATAGATACCTAACTGTTCTACACCAATAGATTTTTTAAGACCTTTTTCTTTTCAAGAAGGTACTTATAACCATTTGTCAGTGATACATCCTGAATTAGGCCCTGTTAACAATGATTAATTAAATCATTTACGGAGCTGCAGGCGGGATGACGTCTGCACTGGCGGCTAATATCATCTAAGCATACAGATTGGGGAACTAAATTACTCTCTACGATGATTCGCAGCTTTAGATTATCTAGAAAGTTAAAGCGTCTGGCATATTATATATTATGGGCACCAAGAGAGTAAAGTAAAAATGAAGTTTTTCATACTATTTTCCTGTTAATTGAATTAACTAAAGTAGTTTAGTTTGGAGTTTATCCTGAGTAGTTCCGATTTATTTTACTTTCCTACGAAAAACTTTTCTATAAACTTTGTCAAATTGGATGACTGATTCTGTGGTGGTTTTTTCTGAAGAAATGGTATTGAAAACTTTTCAATGTATGTAGGTAGGTATGTTTTATTTTGATAATACAGATAAATAGGTGTATATTTTTCGTGCTTAAGTTGACAATTTCATTCATATTCATTTAAATATAGAATGTTAATGATAAATTAATATTGTAAATTATCAAGTTGTTGTCGTTTCTAATATATTTACACTTTTTATAGGTTAGCAAATTAAACAAAATATTATTGATTTCTCTAAGTGGAGTATTAGGACATCAGCTGATAGGCGAGGTCGATAACCTGATGTAAAGATTAATGTAGACGGCCGGGTAGATGACATGATAATTTACAGGTATTAATGCATTTTGAGATAAGTGTCAACGATATAATTTTGATAGTTGTACTTAAGGGTTAAAAATAAATTAGTTTATGAGTTGTGTCTAATCACAGAAAAGTTTCATAAAATCATTTCGGTGCAAATGTCTCAAAAAAATAGAGAGAGCCATCATGGAGGCGGGTTGTACGAGTAGATTGTGTAAAACCTAGTTGTAAGTGTTAACCTTTCTATTGCAATTTGTGGATATGATAACGAATAATTACCATACTGGTATGTTCTACCTAATCTACATAATAGGTACTCTAAGTATTAAACGATTAAACTTAGTTGCAGTTATATTGAGCGTACAGTGACGTCATATTTAAACCTCGTAGCGTTGTATGGTTTCAGGATTGTACACAATATAATCTTACATATCGGGTGGAGCACTTTGCACGAAGACGGTATTGTTATACGTTTATCTATTAATTGGTGTCAATCCACTGCTATATATAGTCAGCAATACAAGGTCACTATCTAAGCCCATAGGTAATCTATAACCCCTCGGTCGGCATCAGATTGGTCTTGATTACGAAGTCTCATAATGATCTTAAATTCAAGGTATTACGAGCAACACAAACTGTTTTATAGATTTAAATGTATTATCGTCCGAAATAAAGGTGTGTACCAAATATCAGATGTCAACAGAAAGGGGGAAATTAAGATCATTTGGAGTACTTTGTTAGTCAAGATCGATCTGATGCTGACTGTACAAGTACTGATAGGAGTATGATTGTCCGATATCCGATATCCGACATCCGATATCGGAGGAAGTCAAATGTCGTCAATTTCTATGTATAATATGTATGTATTTACAAAAGAGAACAAATGTCAAATGTCGTCAATTTCTATGTATAATATGTATGTATTTACAAAAAAGAAGTATCTAAGCATGTTTATCCGCATTCTAGATTTCATAACACAAGCTAGTTAAGCTATCTTACCATGGATCTAGATAGCGTTGCGTGAAATGTTGTGGAATATTTATTTTATTTATTAATATTATTATATTTTTCAGATATATTATGTGAAAATAGCGCACGGTGTCGGCTATCAGAGGTTGACTTTCGGCGTCCGTCACCGATATCGGATCTCGGATATTGGATGAATGTTAAACGCTCTTTCACATAATAATTGAGTCGTTAAATATATGCAACCTGCTTATACGACTAGTTTTAAAGGGTTTCAGCGATAGGCTGAGGTAGAGTTTGTTTTAATTGTTGACAAAGGTACTTATCAGTAACGGGAACGGGATTGTTGTACTAAACAGACGATAACAAGAGGCGCCGCTCAAAGTGACGAAGGCTAACTACAGGCTCATTTTGGTGTCAGGAAGCTTTCACTATACAAGGTGGTGTTCGTATGTAATTATTAGACAAGTTAGTTGAGATCGCGGGAATTCGCTACACCAGAAACGAAATGACTTATTGTTCTACAACAATCAACCTTATAATCAGAAGGATTACGGGTCTCTGTTTATAGATCACTGGCTTTGTTTTATATGGTGATAACACCGCCTCCGTACTCGCACAGTGTCCAGTGTTTTAGTGCTAGGAGCTGACACCCGAGGCGGAATGTTGATAGACTAGTTGAAGACTAGAACAATGCTCAGTTGACTTCGTTCAATCGTTATTACAGGCGTACACTTGAATATAAACGTTCGAGTTCCAGTGAAATTCCGATCGTCAAGGCTTGTGTTTAGACAAGAGAGTCTATTTAAATGTCGTTAAATGTGGTCTTCATGATTCACTATTTAAGTTTGAAAATAGAAATGATTGATTAAGTCGGTGAATCTGTTAAACATCGCATGAGGCTAGGTGTTTTTTCTAAGGTTGGGAGGTCAGATGGCGGTCAGTCCCGGAAAAGACAAAAACAACTAATGCTCCAAAGTGCAATCCTTGGACGCAACTGAGAAATCGTTATTGAGATGATGACTTTTTTAAAATTGGTAAAATGATGTATATCTTTCACTATACACTCTCTGTTTAAAAGTCGGTCTTAAAGTGGGTCATTTTACTGATGTTTTCTGATCCATAATCATGTCTAAGTAAGCCTATTTAGATATTGTAGCATATAATTTGCAGCGTATATTTAGCTCTAAGTAGTATAAATAGGCCTGTTATACGTATTATACTTAATTGTTTTAAATGGTTAATGGCATTTTTATGAAGCTAATGCGCTAGTATTGGTTCAAAACAATAAAATGAACAAAGACTTAGAAATAAGTACGTTCTACAGACCAGTGTAAACATACAGACAGGCGTCTGTAATTATATCAATCCACCAACATCGTAAAAAGGATGTCCATTGTCCATATCACAACATGCTCATTCCTATTCACTTAAATATGTGGCGATCTATAAATATCTTCGTTAACGTTAGCGTTTCAAAATACTTTCCTTGCATTCGTTTAAATGGCTGTAATCGTTAAAATAATGACCTATTACGCCCTACCTTAAATACGAATGTTTCAACAGGATTGCTTCGTACGAAAGGATATGTCAGTAGGTGATTGTTTCACAATTAGCATATTGCTTCATCGGTTGGTATAAAAATATGAATATTATCGTGCAGTTGAGCACCGAATACTCTATATGGGTTTAAGCGGAGAGTGGGTGGCAGGCGGCCGTGAGCCGAGTGGTGCGATTAACCGAGCGGCAGCGAAGCAGTGCCCGCCTCGCCTGGCGCGATTGATTGCGACACTACACCACAGAACAACAAACTAATAGTGTTGCATGCAGAAGTCTCACTTCGAAACGATGAAAGTGAATAACGATTCTCGAAACCTTGCTACAAGGTGTAAACTAGCGTGCACTTAATTCGTAGCGCTCAAGTGATCTTCTTTTGTTTTCACTGCTTTGGAATCGATCAGACAGATTGTTACTAACAAATGCGTAAACGTTGGAGTACAACAAGATTTTGATAGGTGTGACCTATTTATGCAAATTCAATAAATAATTATTACAAACGATAAGATGTGATCAGGCAGATGTTGCGCGCCCGACCCTATATTACATAACATCAAAATATGACACACACTCTAATAACACCTTTGGAGTCAACCAACCTCACCTGCTAGTCAGTGCACCTGTTAAGCAACAGACGAGGACCTGGCGCAGGTCAGCCAGGTCAGACGGTGGTCGCTCCCGGAAAAGCCGACATACCAATCACTGAATATAGCGATAGAGACCGAAATTCTGTTAGTAGCATGGAATAGAATATAATGTCACATGGAAAAACCAACAGCGACCTATTCTAACCTGTAATAGCGATTAGTTTTTTTTAATAAACGCTGGAAGTATATTAATTGTTATAGTTGAAGACTGTTAGGTGCATAATCCCTTTTGTAATTATCTACTACCTGTTCTTAATAACTCAAAATAATGAGACAAATTAGGCCAAGCGCAAGAGATAAAGTTGAAGGCAAAATCGTGGGCAGAAGCATAAGTACTACAGTTGCAAATTGAATTCTACACAAAACCTTGTACGCATTACAGAATACTCTTAGGCATAATTTTAATGCATATCGGTATCTCTGTACCACATATATGTACATATTGCGGCGAATGACATGAAAACCTACTAAGGACCAATTATGAAGTTAGAGTTGTTGCTTGCGTACTCGTTGGTTCGTCTCGCGAGTCGCGAGTGAGTGCGTGCACTCATCTCTCGTCCCAGATTTGTGATAGGTCGGTGCGATCCCGACAGTTGCGTATTGTGCGACCCCCGGGGTGAACGATCTCCTGTGAGTCGTCGACACGGCCGCGATAATTACTGTCGCTCGTCGACCCGGCGGCTCCCGAGTTCGTTTCGTGTGCCCTTCGCAGTTGTTCCTAACTACAGCTAAATACTTCTTTACTAATTATAACACTTTTGTCTTAAGTCACCTTGACCAAGTTTGTTGTTGCTGGTGTTAATTTCTTAAGAATTATAAATAATAACTTATAAATATTAAGTAGCTAATGTTTAGGTACTCAAAATAAATACTTACATGTTTATAGCACACGTGTTTGACCTTACAAAAAAATTCAATGCAAAGGTTAATGAATTTAGAGAGTAGGTAGGTATGAGAAATATAAGGTTAGCACGAAAATTGCATAGTTCCCACCTACTTCATTCTGATTTCTGTTTCGGATTCTTCCACTGTATTTAACCAGTGAAAATCCGTTTAAGTAAATTGAGTTTTCATGTTTAACGTTAGAGTTAAGGAATCGATAAGCATACATATTTTATGTGAAACGTAAAAATTCAGTTCAGTTATATGGATTTTCAATGTGGACATATGGCGTAGCGGCATCGGTAGTGTTCAGCAGCTGAGTGTGTGGTTGCGGGTTCGAATCCTGCTTAGGGAAAATATTTGTTTGTATGAATATCTCAATACATATTTATTTGTTAAATAACTGTTCTATCGAAGTGGTTTGGCCGAGTTTGACCGGATTTAACAGGTAGCATAACGGTAGAGGATGCTGATGAAGTACATAAGGGCAGAAGATAGCCGGCTCTGCTTACTCCAGAAGGAAAAAGGCATAGGTATTGTTTATAATTTATATATTGTCTTTGAAAATTTGTACAAGCAGAATAAATTATGTACATGAACATTTCAATAGACAATAATGCCTCGTAAATTATTTAATTTACAACAATCATGTTTGATGCCGTCATCGTCATTTACCTTGGTGCAATTTTGTATGAAGGTTATGTGTACCAAAATCATATATGAAATCATTTACTATTATGTGTTTTATTCCTGACAGTCATAATGATTATTTAAATAGATAATATATAGACTTTTCATTCCGTTGTTCTTTAGAACTATGTCTATTTTTAGGTTTGCTACACTCGAAGGAAATACCGTTGCGGAACTTCCGCTTCGGTCTACCAGCCCATCTAGACAAGTGGCAATTCGTTAGCCGGCGTTTGATGGAATAGAATTACGAATATATGGGATTTTTTTACGAATATATATGACATGCGTTAACGACTGTCACATATGTCAAATCCCATACATTCGTCATTCTATTCCATCAAATGCCCGCCAACGAATTGCCACTTGTCTAGAGAGGCAGTACAGTCAGCATCAGATCGATCTTGACGAACAAAGTACACAAAATGATCTTTATGTCTTGGTTTTCCTCTCTTCCTGTTGACTGATTGTTCTGATATTTAGTACACACCTTTAGTTTGGACAATAATACAATTTAAATCAATAAAACTGTTTAATTTGCTTTTAATACCTTAGTACATATTAAAATCATTTTGAGAATTTTTAGTCAAGATCGTTCTGACGCTGACTGTACAAGTTATCTATAGGTACTGGATAATACCTACAATCAAACAGAGGCTAGAACAGAGGATATTGTGAGTTTGTTTATTGTGTTTAGGGGGTCTTCGGTACTTGTCAGAAAAAATCTTTTACTATGTGAATGTTTTTTTTTGTATACCACTTAGGTGGCAGACAAGCACACGGCCTACCTAATGGAAAGTGGTTACCGTGGCCTATGGACGCGTGCAACACCAGAGGCGTCACACTCGCGCTGCCGACCTGAAGAAACCTTCTAATGCCCTTGAAGAACCCAAATATTGTAGTCGCTTGGGAAAACCACAGCAGGGACTTTATTCCGCAGCTTGAGCGTGCGTGGGATGAAGTTCCTTTCATACCGCACGGTTCGCACCATTTCTGGTCGCAATGTGTGAGGTTATTATCCCTAAGGAACATAGGCTACCATCTAAAGGAACGGAGCAGTAAGCTGAGGCAAAGTCTCAAGGAAAAAGGGTCATTATTACATACACCAAACTGTTGTAATGGAGGCCCTTTACTTGACGGGGGCTCATCGAATGCTATTTCACGTTTCACTTAAGGACGCCAGACTGTAGGATGAAGAAAAGACGTATGCTGGTGAAGAACCTACAATACATACAGCACACTCACCCCTCATATTGAAGATTCGTCTTATCCAAGAAATTCTACTGAAATCGATAAAGGTTCAGCACGCCTTCAGTATTGAATATACCCTTGTTTTCTTTAGGCGAGAATAAGATAAAATACTAAATACCAGATTTTATCGATCTGAAAATATCACTAGAGCTGCCGTGAATAAATCGTTAGACAATCTAACGAGGCAGCCAATGTTTTAGTAACTAAATACAATAGCGAACGTTTTAGTTATAAAACACAGGGACGATTATTAAACAGCCGTGAAAGTATTTTCGATTTTAATGCGGATTGATAAGCATCTGTGCCAATGTTCAAAGGTCAACGACGTATTAACTATTTGATACAACGTGACTCCAGTGACCGATCGACATCGACCCTTCATTGTTTTCAAGGTTAAACGTTAAATATTAAGAGAATTGATCTTTGGTCGTATGATAGTAGCTTGGGCTGAGGGACTACAGGGACGCACATTATGTATGGTGATTTTATGAGGGTCAAGTTGGACCGAATATGTCTTGAATAACTGTGTATGTTGTAAGCAATAAATTGATTTCATTTGGACGTTGTTTTTTCCTATTAAGTATTGTTAATACAGTAGTACGAGTACAATATACGGTATTAACCAAATTTATTAGTAGTTACTGTCTTTCTCTATCGTACGATAAAGGAGAGAAATACTTTATCCACATGACATCTTTTTAAACGCAATATTAGATTTTAACATGCATATTCATCGGTTCTATTTCAGCATTTTATGTTTAAATCTCAACAGGAAGTTGGAAATAGGACAGGTCTCATTTTCCATCAGAAGCGACCGACGAACCGCCAACTGATTAATCATCTGCTTCATCAAATAAAAGAATAAAACCCTTCAAAGAAAACGACATTATTACCATAGTTGATTTTGGCGTCCATTATTTCAAGACAATAAATACTAGGCTGATTCTAAATGGTTATCGCGGTTTGAAATATCATCATTTAGATACCGTTCGAGCTCGAACTCTGAGAGAAAAACCTGCGCCAAAGTTTTGTTTGTCAATCGACAGACGTGCTCTGCTGGTGAGGTTGGTTGGTCTTGGTTTGAAACCTGAAGACCTTGGTGGAACCCCAAACACCAAAAGAGTAAGTGCCAACGGTCCCAACCCTGGATTTCCAAGACCGTGCGAAGTAAAAGCTGGAAGGCAGATCTTGAACTCCAAGATGAAGATACTGTTATCGACATGTTTCTCTATTTTGTCAGAATTTTTGAGGATACTGGCACTATTTTATGATAGTTGGAATGCAAAACCTTGTATCGCTCCGATTAAAGTACGTAAGCATGCGGCCTTTTATGATGATCGCGTCTATGATGATAAGTTAGTGAATTAAAAAAAAAAATCTATCGAAGGTTTAGGTAGAGCTTGATCGCTTGACAGCTGTATTTGTAAAATAGATTGACTTTATAAGCTAGTAAACGCCTATGTAATTAATGATACACCTTCATTTATATGGTAAGACAGCTCACAACTGTTTAAAGTATTCACACCTAAACATGGTAAAATAACTTAGATTTTACAATCGGTCAATGGCAGGATATATGCCATGGATCTTCAATTTTGTACTTGCGTAGAAAATATTATAGCGTTATAATTGATGTATACGACTTTACCTAATGGTGGGCGAGAAGCACCGGCGCCAATCGGGCATATCGCGTGCGCAAAAAAATAATTGCAAACATTCTGGTGTAAGGGTTTTTCATAGAGCTCCGAAGGAGTGTATTTTGATCCTTTTAAGTACTTATTTTATTTTGAAAATATTTCGTGACTGTTATCGATTTAATTTATAGTGAAAAAGCACCCCGCGTTACTTGCAGGTGAACACTGTCTATGACCATTTTAGCTTCTTATAGTATAGTTCTGTGGTTCTAATATAATGTGTGTGTTTGTTGTGTAAGATATTTATTGAAGTGAATTTCAATTTAATATGTATATTTGTAATATGAAAATGACGCCTCATTAATGATTGCATAGGAATACACGGTAGGTACTTAACAACAAAATGATATGATAAAGGTAAAGATGATAAAGATAAAGGGAATTAACGCGATCATTGTATAGGTATTTACATACCTTTGATTGCTTGAAGTTTCGACCAGGTTACACCAGCCGTGGTCACAGTCTGACTGGCTCAACCGGTGCACGCCCACCGTCTTCGAGTCCGTGAGTTAGAAGGTTCTTCATCTACCTGCACCCGCACGTCAGGCAGTCAAACGTACCTATACCATGATCGCGTTAAGTCCCGTTCTCTTTATTATATATAATGGAACGCGAGAGTTTAAAAGTTAGAAAAACACAATTATCCCATCGGTCTTTTTATTCTGGGTAATTTCCGAAATGAAGGAGTTTATACTGCAGATTGCTGATATAGGCCACTTTTATACTTGAAACACTATTTATAACAACATAATTTCTTTGTTTTAGATAAAGATCATCACACATTCGAGATTTCGGAAAACTGCATATCATACCGATGTTTGAATCCGAAGTTCAAACTTTAGTATCTATCAAAGAAAAATATATTTTGCATGCATGAGAATCTTTTAAAAAACTAATCTTTCTGTCTGAGGTATGTGTCTGGGTTCGTGATCGTTCTAGCTACACTTTTAAACTCTTTCGTCCATAAATCTCAGTTCATGTTAAACAAAGAGCATGCAAATTCCGCATTCCATTTTACATTATTCCAGTGAAGCAGTCGTTTACGGCGCGGATAAATAGGAAAAGCTTATTTTCTTTGTTCGTTTATATTGTGTTTGCTGGTCCATCATGTCCACTCACTCAAGGGCTAGTGCTAGCAGGGGGATAATGGAACTCACGTCCAAAGGGATTTAAATAATGGACCGTGAGACCGGCCCGCCCCGTCATCCGTCTCCACTGTTTACGCGTGTCAGTGCAAACGTGAATCCATTTAACTATGTATGTTTAGATATAGGAATGCCGCTGTTGTATAAATCTGTACATTGCTTTAGATCAGAATGGTTTTCAGTAGCATTTGATTTACATAATATATCGTTTTTTGAAGTCGGTAACTTGGTCATACTTCACATAACTATTCCGTATCTTGTTCCGTAAGTATTTGCAAGGTACACTGAAAAGTAATACATTACATAGATGATTCTACTAATGGGTAACAGGTAAACGCACCGCCTCGCCTGCGTAACTGCCTTTACCTCACGTCACGCACGTTCCTACTAATATTGAATAACGAAATGCAAATAAGGTAGTGAAGTATGTGAAGAAGTTAGGATTTTTGTATATTTGTTACTCAATCACGCTGAAACGGTTGAAGGGATCTGGCTGATATTTTTCACAGGAATAGATCATTGAGCTACTGTTCCTCCCTGAAATCAGAAATCCACGCGGGTGGTACCGCAGGCAACAGCTAGTAAGAAATAAAACAATAAAATCTCTTGTAGCCTGTTCACTTCATATCTGGAAAAATCGATGTTTAAACAAATTTCATCATATTCTCAGGATAGCTTTTCATTTATTGTACAACTTTCATTTCGGCTTTCATATAACAGAAGCATCCAACGATAAACGGCTTTTCCGGGAGTGACTGCCCTCTGAAAACCCAACTCAAAAAGGAAAGTATGTATCTGCGTTTGGCAGGCACCGACTTGAAGGTGACACTGGTTTGGGACTCAGAACTGTTGATAGGCCCTGCACGTAGTTCACACTCCATTGAAGAACCTATGTGCATACATACATATACTCACACCTGTGAATCCCCGAAGGGGTAGGCAGAGGTGTATTAACACCCACATTTCGCCAACTAGGCGAGGGCGAGCCTATTGCCGTCAAGTGGGCACTTAGGTCATGAGCTGTGTGTTTACTGTCGGATGGAGACCATAGGGCCATTATCTGTGATAGGGCTGTTCTCTCAGTCGCTTTATACGACATCCACAGGATAACCTATATACTTAGCATGTTAAAATAAAATTAATTAATTAAAATGACAGTTTGATTATGAAGACGTCGCGTGTATTATTATTATAGCAGGTATATACTACTTTCTCTTGTAGTTCGTCGTATGAAATTGAAGGAAACGACCGCGAGGAAGTCCATACTCTCGAAATAAGTTTTCGAGTCATGAGAAGCAACGAGAGGCGGCACTAGCTGCCAACTATGGTATGAATTTACCGGTGCAAGTTGTAACTTTTATAAACTGAGTGCATTTTATATAAGGGAAAACGTTGACTCCTCACAGTAACATTACTTTTATTTTCCAAGAAAATATTGTATAATTTTTTACAGGGAGTTTAAAGATGATATTATGAAAATAGAATTTGTATCCTTTAAAAAAAAGTGTTCTTTGTTGTGCTAGTGATAATGAAGAGACCCTCTCGGGGCGAATCGTTATCTTTTCATGAGACTTACTCAACATCCTGAGTGTATAATAGATTTCAGCATTAGTTTTTTAAATTACACCAACTTTCTTAAATCAATGAAAAGTATAACAAGCTGAAAAAGAGAGATAATAAGCACAATTTTCTTTCTTCAGGGAAATTGTAGACTAGTTAATGGCCGCTTAATTCCAAGAGCGTCATAAATCGCTCAATTTTGACTTACTTTTGTTGGTTTGACAAAGGAAATCAAACATTAATCATTTTTACGGGAAAACCTACTTCAAGTCTCATACGTGAGGCAAAACCCTAAAGGATTTTTGCTCGTTAAGAAAAGAAAGGTTAACTTAACGTAACCGGTTAAGGAAACGTAAAATTAAATGTAATTAAAAGCTTTAGTATTGAATTCATGTTATTTTTGTACTGGATAGATTCTGAACCTAAAATTTCTAAATTGCAAGTAGAATGCTCTTGCCATTACGCCACCGCAGAACGCGTAACATAATTCGTGTATAATGTTAGTTTGGGGTTCAATTATTGGAAAATTTGTTAGTACGCGGAACTGTTAGGCCTTGATCCATTTGCATAATGTCGCCGTCGCTCTGCATTTCGTCAATTACCGGTATAGTCTCTTTGATTTTGCTCCAAATGTACGCTTTTAACAAGATATGGCGGTGGCATAATTTCAACCGGCTTCACGGAAGGTTACTCTTGCCTCATTTATAAGTATTTAGAAATAAATTGATGTAATTTTGAAATAATTAGTATGCTAATTTGGACTATAAATTTGAGAAATTTGCTAAAAATCAATAATATTTAATTAGAATAAGGTTGATTTGCGCGTTTGAACTAGGTGGTGTCCTACATTCCATTTGCCTTCTCGCGGTCTGCACTCTAGGACTCTTCTGCTCCAACGGCCATCGGTCCTTCGACAGACGTGGCCAGCCCATTGCCACTTCAGCTTGCTTATTCTGCGAGCTATGTCGGAAACTTTGGTTCTTTGTCCGATGACCTCGTTTCGAAGAAGATATATATTTATAGATTATAATGTTATTGAACGTATTTTATCAGACTGTTGAATAATTATGTGTTACAGTTGATATTGGCGTTGAGATTTTTGGGCTCATCTAGGAGGTCTTGCGATTTACCCGCAATGTGGGACAAAAGTAACCAAACTGTTTACTTCTCCAGGTTTTACATTGTTTCGTTATCAATTACTATTTCAGAGGTTAATAATCGGGTATTTGACAAATTTTGGAAAACCAATTTAAATTATTCCTTAGCATATAATATGCACACTTCATCGATATTTCAAAAAAATATCAACGGATTTTAACAAAAAATCGATTTTAATTTTAAAATTTTCAAAAACGCGCGAAATACGCTGTCACCTTGTATGGAGTCGATTACGTGACGTCACACATTTTGTATAACCTTAAAGCAGTGAAGTCAAAGTAAATAATAAAGTTTTTCTTCAAACTTTGTGAATAAAATGGTAAATAAATGGTGAGTAGTTGCACAATGTACAAATACGTCTATAAATAATCCACAAAAACTGTTTGTTTCTGTTCTGTTCTGTTCTGTCACAAAGCCGTGTCACTTGGGTGTGACGTCAGCAGTGCTGTGATCGATCATAGAGCGTTTTCATCACAGATAAAAATTCGAAAAAATATTAGATATTTTTAAGCGAAATTGTCAAAAAATATGCTTATTTTAGTTTAATTTATAGTTTTAAATGTCTTTTTACGCTATTATCTGATAGGATGACCATTATTTGTAGTATTTTTTTAATGTTGTCAAATACCCCATTGTTTATGTATCACGCCCGTTTCTGAATTTTTAAAGGGATAGGCAGAGGCATTATGGTAAACTTTTGTCTTTAACCTGCTTTTATCTTATGAAAAGGTAACATACAGAAAGTTACTTTCGCCTATAGATCTATTAATGCATTATCATGACACACCTACTGAGCATTTTAGTTTACGTATAGGTACCTACATAGAGTACTGTATTACTACATACTGGAGAACAGAAACCGGCACGCTGTTTTTTAGCCCTTGGAAAATGTTAGTCATAGTAGAACATGATTTGTGAGAGGATAGGAGCCCTTATAAAATTTATTATTATTGTTATTAATAGGCATTCATTAACACAGCGGATACCAGCTATCGATAATAAGCGTATAAATTAATACTGCCTTGAATTATTATGCAGAACAACTCGCTACCGTCGATGGCGCACTAAAATTAATCGTGTTCCTCCATATTTGGCGTGTTTGCTTATGCGGTCCCTTAATTTATTCCTCTTATAAAGTTCCTTCGAACTGGGAGTGTCCGCATAGAAAGTTTATCTTCAGTAAACATCTTTTATCGGTGATCAACCACTAACTTTGGTGGCATCCTCTGAAATATAAGTAACCCCGTAGTAACTTATACCATAAATTAAATCCAATAACGTATGTCGGAATCCCTATAAATATTAGCTTAAAATGATGTACGATCGTGATAAGTTTAATCTTTTCGATATGTGTCTTGTACAATGCCATCACATTTGAAAATCGGCTGAAAATATCTGCCTGTTTTTTAAATAATTAGACTGTTTGTATAGTTTCAGACTAATTCACGGCTGAAGGAACTTCATTAAATTGCCCTCTTAACCTAGATTAGCAGTGATCAGATGAGTGGTTAGTGGGGCCAATGTTTGAGGCGGGGCATGGTGCACATGTTGGTGGCGCCCGGCAGGTCGACCGGCCGAGCGTCGAGCGCACCGCGTGTCTCTGTGACGCAAGCGCGCGTGACCATGACATCAGTTCTTCGGCGCCACCGCCGCGACACCTATGATGGATCGTCTGAGTCGATTTCCATTTCAGTGCAGCTACAACCCAACGATCTCTGGACCTGGCAACTTATAACGCACGCACACTGAGGACTGACGAGAAGCTAGCTGAGCTGGAAGAAGTAGTAAGCAAGTTGCGCTGGGATATTATTGGATTATCAGAAGTCCGAAGAGAGGGGGAGGACACGATAATCCTTAAGTCCGGCAACTTGCTCTACTTCCGGGAGGGCGATCAGCTGTCCCAACACGGTGTTGGGTTTCTCGTTCACAAATCTCTCGTCAACAACATAGTGAAGATCGAAAGTGTTTCGAGCAGGGTGGTATACCTTATACTCAGAATAACCAAAAGGTATTCGCTGAAGGTTATACAGGTGTATGCCCCACACTCGAAGCGCCCAGATGATGAAGTGGAGGTTATGTATGACGATATTTCAAAAGCCATGGATGCCTCAAAAACACACTTCACGGTTGTGATGGGAGATTTCAATGCGCGGGTGGGCATTCGGAACGGCGATGAACTGAGAGTAGGGCCATTTGGATTTGGACAGCGTAACCAAAGGGGTCAGCGATTGGTCGATTTCATGGAAAAGGAGGGACTCTTCGCGATGAACTCTTTTTTCAGGAAGCGGCCGTCCAGGAAATGGACGTGGCTGCACCCCGGCGGTCACAAACGCGAGATCGACTTCATCTTGACGACCAAGAAGCGAATATTCAATGATGTCTCTGTGATCAACAGGGTCAAAACCGGTAGTGATCACCGTATGGTCAGAGGCACATTGAATCTTAACATTCAGCTGGAAAGGTTTCGTCTGATGAAATCTACTCTTCGCCCTAGTCCTGCCCAAATTCAAAACCCCGAGAGCTTTCAATTAGAACTCCAAAATCGCTTCCAGTGTCTCGCCGAATGCGAATCAGTGGACGAGTTAAACAACGGGCTGGTAAAAATTTTCCAAGAGGTCGGGCCCCATTTCTATAAGACTCGACCGAAAAGTAGAGCTCAGAAACTCTCTGAGCATACTCTTAAACTCTTGGCAGAGCGTGGTGAAATGAGATTGCAGTCTTCAGTTGATATGTCAAAATACGGCATGCTCAATAGACAGATCTCCAAGTCCATGCGATACGATTTGCGTCTTTTTAATACTAACTGCATTAAAAACGCAATAGCGCGTAATAAGGGCTCAAAAGTATTCGCAAGAGATCTTACTATTGGACAGAGCCAGTTGACGAAACTGAAGACCGACAGTGGCAGTATCGTTTCGTCACGGGCAGAGATTTTGAGAGAACTCGAGAAGTTCTACGGAAAATTATATACCACATCGCAAAGTCCTGCCCCTAGCACGACTAGCGATGCCAGAGCCCGATTAACTCGACATTACACCGAAGATATCCCGGACGTCAGCCTGTACGAAATACGGACTGCACTGAAACAGCTCAAAAACAACAAGGCACCAGGTGAGGACGGAATAACCACTGAGCTTCTGAAAGCGGGTGGAACACCAGTACTTAAAGTCCTTCAGAAGCTCTTTAATTCCGTCATCCTTGAGGGTACAACGCCAGAAGCCTGGAACAGAAGCGTAGTGGTACTGTTCTTTAAGAAAGGAGATAACACCCTCTTGAAGAATTATAGGCCCATTTCGCTTCTGAGCCACGTTTATAAGCTGTTTTCTAGAGTAGTAACAAATCGTCTCGCTCGAAGGTTCGACGAATTCCAGCCCCCCGAACAAGCCGGTTTCCGAAAAGGCTTTAGCACCGTAGACCACATCCATGCGCTCCGACAGATTATACAGAAGACCGAAGAATATAATCGGCCGCTATGTCTAGCGTATGTGGACTACGAAAAAGCCTTTGATTCTGTCGAAACCTGGGCAGTGTTGTGGTCTCTACAGCGATGCCAAATTGACTATAGGTATATCGAGGTGTTGAAATGTTTGTATAGCAAGGCCACCATGTCTATCCGTCTCCAGGATCAGAGCACGAACTCCATCCATTTGCAAAAAGGGGTGAGACAGGGAGACGTTATTTCTCCGAAACTGTTCACCTCTGCATTGGAAGATGTTTTCAAGCTTCTGAAATGGGACGGGTATGGCATCAACATCAATGGCGAATACATCACTCACCTTCGATTTGCCGATGATATAGTCATCATGGCGGAGTCGTTGGTAGACCTTGGAACTATGCTCAGAGACCTCAATACCGTCTCTCAACAGGTGGGTCTTCAAATGAACATGGGCAATACAAATATTATGTCAAATGCCCATGTCACACCCATGCCAGTACATGTTGGGAATGATATAATCAAAGTTGTTGACCACTATATCTACTTAGGTCAGGTGATCCAACTTGGTAGGTCCAACTTTGATAAAGAGGTCAGCCGACGAATCCAACTCGGATGGGCAGCGTTCGGAAAGCTACGGCATATCTTCTCGTCACCGATACCACAGAGCCTCAAGACAAAGGTCTACAATCAGTGCGTGTTGCCAGTGATTACTTATGGCACCGAGACGTGGTCGCTAAATATTGGTCTCATGCATAAGCTCAAGGTTGCGCAACGAGCTATGGAAAGAGCTATGTTAGGAGTTTCACTGCGTGATAGAATCCGAAATGAGGAAATCCGTAGAAGAACCAAGGTTATCGACATAGCTCTTAGAATATGCAAGTTGAAGTGGCAATGGGCAGGCCATATAGCTCGCAGAACCGATAACCGCTGGGGAGTAAAGGTTCTCGAATGGCGACCGCGAACTGGAAAACGAAGTGTAGGACGGCCCCCCACTCGATGGACCGATGACATTAAAGCGGTCGCAGGAAGTCGGTGGATGGTGACGGCACAAGATCGTTCGGCATGGCACTCTTTGGGGGAGGCCTATGTCCAGCAGTGGACGTCTATTGGCTGATAGATAGATAGATAGCAGCTACAAAGAAAACGGATATTCCGATACGGCAGTCGGTAGTACGTTGAGTAGCCACTACCCGAGTAAATGACGCGTGAATCACTTGCCGCTCGATTCCTAAAGACGTTAGTAATTTAACTTTCTGCATACAAAATTTGTAGAATGTTAGGAATTGATTCACCCAGAACTGCGAGAATTTAACTTACGTGTTTTCGATATGTCAGAATTGCTGCATTGGATAATTAACGTCATGTAACTAGGCGCCTCTATAACCAACAAACCCACTTATAGAATATCCCGTTCCCGCTCGACTAGGGGAATACCTTCCCCAATATAGGAAATATTAATTGTTTACAATTTATGTGACGTATCAATAGACATAATTTAGAGTTATAACCACGTCATAACTCTGAGTTACTTATGACCGTGGTTATAACTTTAAAAATGGAATAGGTTCTATGTTAGGTATGTTAGGATGTACCTAAATTTTTATAAATGTTTCCGCATAGTCTCGTCAAAAAAAAATCCATTTGCTAAATTATTTGACTGTATCTACGAAAGGGTTCTGGAATTTTGTATCTAAATACATCTCAAAATAAGTTTCGAAGAGAACTCTTCAGTAGGTAAATGCTAGGCGATATTTAGGTAAGGTACTATCCCATATATAGATTTTGACAATTACATTAGGTCTGTATTATCTATAATAATGAGTTCGCAGATGTGTTCAGTATCGTATTCCTGTTATTTATGTGCCAATTTAAACGAATCTTCTTGTATCGGATTTGATCGATTCGAAGTGGCCCTATATTAATTTTACAGGGAACATTACACAGAAGCTACATTAGGGAACACCTCAAAATCCTGTTAGGAATTGGCAAATATTACACCCAGAATATGATTCAAGACGTCTTGATTTTGGCAACTGGTTAAGGCAAAAATAGTCCGTAATAGATATTTTTATTCAGTAGTATATTGTCTGACGAAACAAATTTATTCCAACAATGGTATGTATATGACCGTTAAAATTAGCATTATTGGTCACGCACTAATTCTTAACGGATAACTGAAGGGCATAAGCTAGAGCGTTTTCATTGAACTGTTGGTGGGGTATTACGAAGGACCGAATATATTATGTTTAATTTTTGATGTCATACTGGTGACAATACATCAAAATTTTAAAAGAACTCCACGGTTCTGGGTAATTTGATTTTAGCTGAGATACAACAGTTTATTATTTTCAACAAGACGATGATGCTTATTTGGTGTTTTGTTTTCATTCCCTCATGGTAATAATAACTGAAGTAGAAAGGACATCGCTGAATGTCGCCCCAGAACCAACAAACATGTGGCATATACCATAATTATTTATCTATTTTAATTAATTAGATGCAAATATCTGTATCAAACGGTCAAGGATCTATTGTAAATTAATAATTAAGAGTAATGTAACGATAATAACCTGAGTACTATCGCCATTTTCAACCAAAGAATGACTAGGTACGTGACAAAAATAGCATCGTATTTTTCTCTTTGGTCATACATGTCACTGTGACTTCGATATTTCGCTGTGTATTTAGTTGAATTGAATTTTATTCTTGTTTTCTTCGAATAATTTAGATATTTTATTAACTACTTGGCTATTCAAACGGACACTAATCTCATGCAAAATCAATTACTTTGATATCTGGACTTTGTGATCTCTTACAAATATCGAAATACGGGGCTGTGATTTCTGGACTTTGTGAACTGTACTTTGATAATGGTTATAAAAGTCAAACGAAACGTACTGTGTATATTGTGTTATTGAGGGTCTGCTGGCGGTAAGTGCCTATGCTTTTTGCTGCTAAAGAAGTTTTCAATCATACTTACATTAAACCTTATAAATATTTTGTATTAACATAATATAAAAACCATGCTATTTTTTAAATGATGGTTACCTACAATACATAACATGTAGACAAAATGTTACATTGAATGAAATTGATTTTCTTTTTCAGATCCATGCACATGATCTTATATGCACTTCATTTTGAACTTTGGCTCGAGTGACTATTCGCACTTCAACAGCTCCAACTACCAGAAATGTTGGAAGAAATGACTGTGTGCTTTGCCATAGAAGGTTAGAACCTCGGGCTCGTCCACATCAAATAATTTCATTAAAAACTCATACTCCACATCAACTTAGTTTGAAAAACATTATTATAGAAAGGCTTGCACCAATAAATACACCACTAACATATATTTATTATTATGTTGTGCATATACCATAAATGTTAATAGCTAAAAATGTCATATCTTTCAGATAAAACATGCAACACAAGATGCCAGCAAGGATGGCATATATTATATATGCCATCCTTGCTGGCAAAGTGCTGTTCGTGCAGCAGTGCACTATTCAAAGCCATCTTCCTCAAGATCTACTTCAAGGAGACCATTGAGATGTGTGAATAGTAGTAATAATTATTATTAAGGTCGATCATGATCTGATGAACAATTTAAACTCGGAAAATATATGGTTATTGCGAGGCAAAATACAAAGCCGTCAAATCAGCCACAAAACTTATTTTGTGTATATTGTGATCAATCCAACACAAGTTCGTAGACAAGCTGCAATTGTATGCTATGACAATTATTTGGTATTTAAGTCACGCAAGGTATGAAAATATCGACACCTCTGCACAATTTTTAGACAATATTCTTACTTGTAATGTGGAAAATGAGTAATAAAAAATAAAGAATGAAAAATGTGTTGTATTTTTTTTACTTATTACATTACATAACATATGTAAGTATATATAATGTATTGTTTTGATATTTTTATTTAGACAATTCTTATGTACAGTATGTAAATATTCATCTAATAAAATATATATCTACCTATACAGAAGTCTATACTTGTATACTAATATTATAAAGCTGAAGAGTTTGTTTGTTTGGCTGAACTCATTAATCTCAGGAGCTAGTGGTTCGAGTTATCACCTTCCATACAGCCTCTGTCCCGTAGCGTTAGTGAACGCGACCGCTACACAGGAGGCGTGGTTCGATCCCCGCTCAGTGCAAATAATGTATATATGAATATGCATAGGTATGGTATTTGCATTGGTCTGATCGTGCCATGGTCTCACGTTAAGCCAATGGTCCCGGTTGCCATACGAAGATCTATGGCGGTCGTTACGGGTAGTCAGAGCCCACAAAATCCAGAACTTTTCGCCAATTGGTTGTGGAGGTAAGTTCTATCGCATAACAGATTTGAAAGCTGAACTGAGCTGAGCTGACTGAGAATGATGATGACTGCATCAATCGAGGAAGGTTATAGGCTAATATCATCACGCTACTGCTCAAGAGAGCGGAACAGTAATCATAAATGTCGACAAATCCGGCTTATATTTCAAAGTGGCCCATGGGCAAAGCCCGGTCGGGTCTGCTAGTCTGACATAAAATAATAGGTATGAAGAACTCTAATATATCTATATAATTTTTTAATTGGTTTGGTACCTACCTGCATTGATAAATACCGAGACAATATAGCACTTTTAATTTAATATTTGTTTTACCTACCGTATTTATTGATCGTTATGGATAATTTCGACTGTCAATAATAATTATCTAACAAGCATTTAAATATTTCGAAGTCCATTCAGAGCAAACGGGCATAACAAATACTTAATCGATAGGTTAATAATATTATCCAAATATGGCCGGCTTATGCACAAACGTAACCTCAAAATCTCACATATTTGTTGCATTTCTGGGCTTTAGAATCTTGTCCGTCTTATAAATACAAAGTAATAAGAATTTAAAAATTATTCTGCATTTAATAAACCTTTTTCCATTGCTGTTGGTTCTGGGGCGAATGATGTATGGACGCGTAGCAATGTCCTTTATCATCAATCTCTTAGCTTTTCTCACTACTCAGTTTTACTCGGTTTTTTAACAGTTGTGTTGCAGCTGAACTTCGTTAGCAGGTCTATAAGACGATCATTAGGCCTGTCCTTTTACATGGCTGTGAGGAGTGGCCGCCGTTGGAGCGTCACAAGTAGGAGCTGCGTGTAACGGAGATTAAAATGCTGCGGTGGATGTGCTGAGTCACGCGTGAAGATCGCGTGAGGAACTCTCGCATCCGTGGCAGCCTTTATATCTTTGACATCGCAGATAAAATGCAGGCAATGCAACAGCCAGGCTACGTGGGTAATAAATGCCTGGCAATGGCGCCCCCGCCGGGTCCCGTTAGAAGAGGTATATAGGCCCCGTGCAAATGGTCTCATTACCATGGACGCCCAAGATCTTGCGAAGTGGAGGAGGAAGAGCCGGAAGGCGTGCCGTGAACTCCGAGGGAACCTTTTGTCTATATAAATGTAGATGATTCGTTATTTTTCGCGAAGTCACTGCCATCTGACCTTTACAACCAATACATGAAATCGAAGTTATGTAGTTAGACAAGTCGGACTTTCTGGGATCCGACTGCCACAGTAGAAATTTGTTATTACCGAAATTCAATATCTTCACGCGTAACTATAATCTACTCATCTACTCATATTTGACAAGTGCTTTGATGACTTTCGAAGTGTATAAATGAAGATTGGTCATTATTTACAAGCATGATATCTGAAATCCAATCATTTTGATTAGCGTGAATATTCATTTTGGTTGAAATTCATTACCAATCTCTTTTGAGTTATCGTTCTTTTTCCTTTCTTGCACAGCTGCGAGCGAAATTGGATGAACTCTTCTGAATAAATGGAAAAGGAATGATGAAAATCTTTTATTAAATAGTACTACATGGCAACAGCAGCGTAAAGGTGGAACAATATCATAGATCAGTACCATAAAAAACGCCATATCGAATTTCTTTTAACTTATTACTTCAATTACCTAAAACAAGTACCACAGATGTTTGTATGGCAACCAGGACCTACGGCGTAACGAGATCATCACCCATCACCCATCACACATCTAGCACTTGGCTAATAAATTATTACCTAACCTGCGCTAGCCTACACGGTTACCACTTAACCACGAGCTCTAAAAAGGCATGTACGTTTATACATCCAATGCCATTTTAGTACATGTATAATATACATGTATAATATAAGTAAGTGACAAAAATAACTAAGTAACACTTACATTCCAATTTATAGACGACCTTAGCTCTAAAACCTTTCATAAATATAACCAAAAGATTAAATAAATTAACCTTACCCTCTGAGGATTACTAAATTATTTTATATACATTTATTTTTGTACATTAATTTGATGATTAGACCGTTTTAAATTTGTTAGTATTCAGTCACTTTCATCGTTAGCTGTATATTGATCAATACTAGCTTATCAGCTGCACTGTGGATTTTCTCTCACTCAAATAACATTCCATTGAAAAGATTGTTAATTCTGGGATTTTGATTACTTACTACGTGGGACTATGACGGATAAAAAGTGTGTGATTCCCGGTTGTATTCAAGGCTCGAAGCCCATGGTTCGCTTACTCCTTTAGGTCGGGCACTAACGTCTTCCACAGAAGCGACTGACATCGGACCTCGCAACAAGAGACCTTCATCACTTAATCAGAAGGTACCTTGATAGAAATGTAATATATATAGAAAGTTAAAAATATATTCTGGCAATAGCGGTCTTTTTTTTTCATTTAGTAATAGTATTTTTAAGTTGCATAAACTAATTAGCACAATATGTACAACATTGTTGTATGACCAAAATTAGAATTTCAAAATTTGCTTGTAATTATTATGTACTAACAGAATATGTATTTTAATTTTGATTGATGTAGATTTATAAGTTTAAATTATAAATAAGATTAAATTAATACTAGTTTTAACAGTTATAAGACAAATAAATTATCTGATTTCTAGAACTGTGAACATGGTTAAATTAACTCATGTCCTTAACCCATAGTCGGGAGCATCTATAGAGCTAGGGCTTTTTGAAGCTGGGAGGACGAAAACGTTCATAAAATGTCAACCAGAAGGGCTACAGGGTGGAGATGAGCTGTATACACTTATCATCCTTATCATCATAGCGTTGTTCCCGGTTCCGGGACTCATACCTCGGAGCCCAGCGACCGCATACTCCTTGGCCTCCTTTTTGTTAGGCTTGTAGGTACAGCTCTTATGGAATTATCTGCCGTCTTAACTCCTGAATCAGCAGGTGTACGAGTACAGGTTTGCCAGTGAGGCTCGTTCGACCCTAACCCGGGGTGTTTGGTGGAACCCTAACCACCTCGGGTAGTATGCAATCTGTCACGTATTTATTTGGTGAGAGAGAGAAGGCAATTCAGAGAAGGCGCGCTGGAGATGTAAGCTCGCGACTTTCGAAGATAATATTCGAATATTAAGCAATAAGCCCATTTCACGTCAACGAGGCGCAACGGATGACATAATTAATCACAAACCATGCGATTTCAGCTCTATTTAATTTGTTCGACGTTTTGAGGCTCTAAGGTCAGGATTAATTCTACAACACATACACATACGTACATTTACACGTCCCCTACAGATTAGAAGGAAAGGGAAATGGATGAGGTCGATGGCAGTAGTCAGTACATTGACGTCGTATTGTCATTAAACACAAAATTTTCAATATTATCGCGATATCTAAAGTGGACCGCGTTGAATGACAGAAATCTTGCTTTGTTCTCGCTCGCAGTCACTGCCTTGTATTACACATACATACTGCCGTCTTGTTGCACTTTAACCCGGTTTTGAGAGCCCGTTTTTGCCATGCAGTGCCGTAGGTACCTACCTCTTTTTAATATAAGGTCATTAATATCATTCTCGTACCTAGTTTGAAGTTACAATAACTAATGGATTTCAATTGCCATAATTGAAATCTCGTATAATAATTATGAAATATAAATATAGATATCTTATAAGTAATTACTATATTAAAAAACTTAGTGACGTCATTCTTTTATTATAAAGCCTATTTCAAATGAAGCATTACACTATGGAGATAACTCGAGAATCAACACCCTCGTGTTTAATTTACTAGTTAGATGCAGGTAAGAACCAGTTTTTGTCCATATCTAATATCAATCAACTCATGAACGAAGCAGGAAGCCCCGGCGGACAGAGAAAAAAACAAGTAAGTAAAGTGTCAATTGAAGATATATACAGAAGGTTCCGCGCGACTAAAGCTTTGGCATCGTATGCAGTTTCTTCTTCAATCTTCATACACTTCCATATAATAATTAATTGTTGTACTTCACTGACTTAATATTACAAACATCTAGACAGGACACTGTAAAGAAAACTATTATAAACTAAATATGAATGTTATATGTATTGTATACCTAATTATGTAAAGATACTCTCTTTTGTCTACCTACGTTATCAGAACAAAACTCCGCAACCCTGAAGAAAAGTAAAAAGAAAATATGATTATTATCAATACTAGGTATTATTAACAAAATGAAAACAATATAATTCAAATCCCTGCGGCGATGTCATTTGTATTCAAGTTTTAATGACTAAGGCAGTGACTTACCCAAATGGTATTGTAGCTTTCTGGTTTACTTTTGGGTATCCTTTAGGAACAAGTTGTATTTCTTTTTGGAACTTATCCTATTTATCAAATTTGAATTATTTGCAAGTTCCTTGACTACAAACTCACTCATAAAGTGCAATTTTCGTGAATCAGGACGCTACCTATTGTTGATTCAGATTTTTGTTTTAGAACAAATTGGGAGTCTATGGAAAAGAAACAAAATCTATATCTAAATCCACGGGAGAGACAAATCCACAGGGACAGCAACTGTATTATTATACTCTGAAAGCTGACAGTTATAGCGTTGGGGTTCTTGTTGTGTCTTACACACGGTACCCTAAAAATGGAGTACTACTTATAGATGGCTCATGGTCTTACGGTGATTATAATATAGCATCGCGCTTCGTAAGTTAATACAACCGAGATTGTACCTATTGAAGAAAATAATAGGGTTATTTTTTCTAATTATTCATGTCATATCGTTACAGCAACAATTTTCTCTTACTATGAATGTTATTAGGTGTTCTTATTTATTTTACTTGATAATGCTATTACTGAAGTTCTGAGAAATGTATTTTTATACCCAAGGGAAAGTGCCATCGATTACCGCTACAGCTATTTATGGACATTTACAATTTTTGTAACACTACAGCAAATATGAGAAATTCTATATTTCTTCTTCTCTTCTTAATCCGGATCGCTACAGAAGCTTGCACTTTGGTTTGGAGTGTAGCACCCGCAGTAGTACTCGTACCTACACTTTTTTTCTATTCCTGCATAATTAATTTGACTTATGTCATATTATCTATTCTGTGCTTATGTTGACTTACACGGGAGCGACCTCCATCTGTCTTCCCATCCCCGAGAGCCTCCATCTTCTAAAGATATTGGTGGGTTTCTATCCCTATACACAGATACATCACCTTTTTATAAATACTTTATATTTAATAGGATCCCATTTCGCAGGAAGTGTTTTTGGTTCCCGGTGGAGTAGAATTGGGCCGCCGCGCGCCATTTCCCGTTCACCATACCTGCGGGTATCACAGAAAACGACTGAGGGATGGGATTGTTCTTTATCCAACAGTTAATACAGTCCATGAAAAAATGAATGAATCTCTTGAAACAGTAGGATCAAAATATGTGTAGTAAATTCATAAAAGTATTATTATTTATTATTTACTATAGAACAAATATGCTACAACACTTGATACGAATACTACCTACTCCGTATGTAATTTATGCTTGCTCATGCTAAAAAAAAATTGTTTGCCATAATATTCAAAATGCATAAGTAGTAGTGCCTGTAACACAGTTAATACTAGTAAAGGCAATGGCGTTCACTCTGTCCCAAAAAAAAATGTGAATATTAAATATTATTTTGTGCTTTAATATTTGATAGAGATAGACACATTGTATTTTTCTTATTGAAAATAAACAATATTTAATAAAAAAGGTATGTTTACATAGACATGGTCGGTAGCCAACAGTTTAAATAGTGTTATCAGGGACTAGCCCAACGTATAGTGGAGGCAATTGACCCTAATATCCGATGACATCCTATTATCAACACTCGTACATTGATCTAAATGCTTAGAATAGTGCTGGTAATCTTTGTTTAGATATTATTTACTTTCTTTGGGCCACATAGTATGTGGGACTCCGCTAAGATTTGGAATTCAAGCCATTAGAAACGAAGGCACTTCAAACATTATTTATGTTAGAGAGGAAAAAACCGATAGCACAAAATGTCATTTTTATATTCTTTTAAATATATGCATATAAAACTTAAGTATGTATTTGAGCGTAGACTATATATACCTAGAAAATTGTAATGGGCTCTTTCCCTCCATATTCCATAGAAACTATCTCTTTTCGAGTTCTGGAGGTTGTTTAACACGTCTTTTGTTTCTGAATGTTCTCACAGCCTGTACTATTTCAAATAAGCAGATGACTGGATTCCGGCCTTATTGTGATAATTATTATGGTAAGTCATTTAGAAGTTATGAACTAAAGCACGTAGGCACAGTCAGCATCACAAAAATCATGGTAACAAAGCCTTAAAATGATCTTATAACTCTCGCGTTAGAAAACACACTGTTTTATTGATTTAAATTGTACCTATGTGTGTACAGTCAGCGTTAAAGTAATTTTGACACTTAAGGTAATCAAATTAAAAGATGCAAACAAAAAGTCAATAAGTTCGGTACAAGTAAAGTTTCCGTATTGTTGACAACCATATAAGCGCTTAAAAGTCGAGACGTTCAAAATGCCATAAAGATAGGTTCAGTCAAACCGCCATAAATATGGTTACAGTCATCCCACCAGTCGTATCCAAGCATTTATGTGTTCAAAAATGTGGAACAAATTAGGTAACTAAACTTTAATGCTATACATTTTAAATGACAATTCTCATATCAAAACATTACTTACACATGTATAAAACGAAAGGGATAGGAACTGCTCAGTCCTTTTCATTTTAAGACGACTTACGATACTTCTATTGTAAACAATAAATAAGCAGGTGTCTGAAAATTAATGTAAATAGCATTTTCAAACATACCTACCAACCTACTCTTTTGAACGTCTCGACTTTTGAGCGCTTATATGGTTTTTAACAAAATGGAAACTTTACTTGTACCGAGATTATTGACTTTTTGCTTGCGTCTTTTAATTTGATTACCTTAAGTATCACTATCACTTTGACACTGACTGTACCTACCACGAATAGTCTTAATTATCAGCACTATGGGTCTAATGAACTACTGAATGAAGTTAAGAATATTTAATTTTAAGTGGGCAAGTTTGTTTTGGAATCAATGGTTTAAACATAAATTATTTGCATTATTTAAAACTTTACATGGAAAATTCATTCCGCTTTATAATTATTATTCATGATATACATTAAAAGACAATGCCTTTAAGAATAGACATTAAAAGACATTACTGGTAAACACAGGTCGAATAAATTTTTCATCAAATTCTTAGAAAAATTGTCAGTTAAAAAATGCATTTTACCGTTACGTAGAATTTAATAGGGTTACTCAGTTTATAAGGTAAGTATGAAGTACCTACCTGTAATAGCGGTTTACCACTTACCACATTCTGCGCAAAATGGAGAGGGGTAAACAATGCAATGGTCAAAACATTACTAATCCACCTATTTACGCGAAAATTAATATCCTTTATTATATAGTATAACAGTGGCCAAGGGCGAAATTTTTGAAGTGATAACTTCTTTAGCGGCGTTGGATGGGTAAATGAACTTTCGTCAGGATTGATTGACCTTTGAACCGTAACCGACGACTGACGTCATACAACATTACAACAGCTATAGATTCTTTATTTTGTTAAGTGTGTCAAGAAGCGTCGTGGCGGTAAACGCTTCGACTGCAAGTCCTTATGGTTTCAGGTAGTACCGGGTTCGAACCTGGGCTTCTGACACTTTTTGTGATTATTTTTTCTTTTTGTAATTTATTATTTTTTGTGATTATAGTTTCTTTTTGTAATTTATTACTTTTTGTAATTATTTTTTCTTTTCTGTAATTTATTACTTTTTGTGATTATTTTTTCTTTTTGTAATTCATTAATTCCTTCTGACAGAAAATTAGTGATAGGTTCTATGATTGGCGCCAAATTATAGGTATGGTATGGTGTATTCTTTTTATCTTTTTCTTTGTATATAACGAAGAAAGAAAGAAAGAAAAAGTTTTCACTTCTGCCGGCACTCCCGGAGTGCAACCCGTCTTTTTTTTTTAATGGAAGCTGGTAAAAAAAAACTTTGTCACACCACACACCATGCGACCCATTGGGAAGTGAGCAGAAGTCGGGTTATAGGGATTCCTCGCCATTGCAGTGTAACACATATAACAAATCTTAGGAGACCATGTTTAATAGGGTGTCCCAAGATCTACTGGGCCAAGTCAACGTCACCTACCTGCTGATTGTAGGACGATTCTGTCCTCTTAGAGTTGAGAAGCCAGAAGGCAATAGTTACTATAAAAGTCATAACTAACTCAAAAGAAGTAGACAAAGACTTTTTGTAAACGGACTTCAGGTGCCGAGGTACAGTCACCATCAGAATGATCTTGATTACAAAGTCTCATTATAATCTTATTACTAAGGTATTAATAGCAAATCAAAGTGCTTTATTGATTTAAATTATATTATTGTTTCGACTAAAGGTGACTAACAAATATTAGGACAATCATTCAACTAGAATGGGGAAAATCAAGGCATTGAGATCATTTTCAGTATTTTCTGTTCGTCAAATTCGTCAGTTGATGGAATAGAATGACAAATGTATGAGATTTGACGTATATGACAGTCGTTAACGCATGTCAAATACTTCAAATCTCAAACATTCGTCGCATTGTTTCTCCACCTTGTGAACTCGACTTGGCTCTAACATTAAATAAAATATTGATCATAAAATGTGTTTAACTTATCGGTTAGTTAGAGGATTCTAACTTACCAAGTTAATCACTTTTTAACATTAAATTCAGTTTAATCAGTCAGAATTGTAAATTGAAAGTAATTCATTTTATCGTTAATCCCAAAATGCCCATTTGATAGCAACAGGCCCACCTCCTATTACATTAGAACAAAAATATACTGGCAAAACGTGGGCGTATAATCCATTTCTGGTTATTCCTTCGGGGATATTCTGGCGCGAGTGTATGTATGTATTCCGAACACTTTGGAACATTTGTTCCGCTCGATGGTCTCTTTAATACGAGTCGTATTATAGCGGGTGTTAACTACAGCAACCTTATTTTGGATAGATCTTTCAGAAACTGCACTACAGAGTTTTATGGGCTCTGTTTCTTCAATAACTGTGGCATTTTAAATAGCACAGGCTAATCTAAGCATAGCTAGTAATTATTATTCCAGACTTACTGATATAGGTAACTAAAAAAACATAGAAACACGCAAAAAATGTAAATAGACACATTCACGCATACAAATATATTTATTTATTTTCATTGAGTGAGAATCGAATCTGCCCTAACGTAGCGATTGAATACACTACCGCTACGCAACAGAGGCAAGAGGTCAATGCTGTGGCAGATGTACAGGATGTACTCCACATCTGACGGTTGTTCCCGTATTACCACAGATTACCTAATAGCTGGTGAATTTATTACCGCAGATGATAAATCGCATTTGAACCTGGTGTGGATTATAGGTCTAATGACGCAGCTGCCCGGTATTATGTTTGCGATATTTAGGTGCTTCGGTCGTCTGAGCAGCTGATAAGATTATGAACTTATTAAAATCGATAGCCAATACTAATTACTTTGTACTCATGTTAGGTAGTAGCAGAACTTTGTACCAATTTATTGTAGTTCTGTTAGAATGGCGACCAAATGAACTATGTAATAACTAAATGTTAAGTGGACTAGAATTGACTAAACATAGCACATAACGTATAACAACAATGGTTAAAATGAAATACCTAGGTATGCTATCTTTGAAGGCATCAATTGCTCACTTTTAAATAACAAGAAAATGTTCGAATTTATTGTTGTGGTTTTGAAGCTGTCATGAATTAGTCACGTCATATCATATTTCAGCTCAATATTATGTTTTAAATTAAAGGTATGTAAATACACACAGATAAGCATACAGAATAAGTAAATAAACATAGAAATTGGCAAACATGGGTGAAAATTCTATAATTTTGAAAGTTGAAAAGCGAAAGGTGTACTTATTGCAGACTTGATCGTAGTGAATGGCAACATGTGTTGTTTGTCTAGTGTCTACCCTATTCGAAATAGGCGTGAACCCTACCAAAAAACAGGTTGGAACCGTGTAAAATCGTTTTCCAATTTCTAACAATTAATATCCGGAACGAACCCATTACTGGGACTGTGATGACTGATGATTACCTATACTGAACGTAAAATTGTATACGGACTTTTTTTTCAAATATTCTGCTTACCCCTAATACCTGATGTAGGTAAGTAGTTACCTGAATCTTCCTTCAAATTTCTTTGTAGGTACTAATTAGCGGTGGAGATATAGAAGCACCTAAATATATGTGGGCGTAAGCCATAAAGTAACTTAACTAACAAGTTAGGTACTTTGTTAATGATCTCTAAGAAACGTAAAAATCTTAAATGCTTCATGTTCTTTTAAGTGGTACACAACTTGACAAGGTTGGCTGTATGTCGGTTTGTTTTGTTGTAATTCAACCTCGATTTTAAACGAGTACTGTGACATCCAAGAGGCAAGAGCAGAAATCTACACTTTTATTATATAGGTACCTACTTAACTGCGTAGAATTACGGATTGTTCAATGCGGTCGTCTGGTTTGGCCTTTCATTTAGTTACATTTCTGTGCCGTAAAGGAATATTAAAATACGTACAAAATAATGAATACTGTCTATTGTTTTAATAAACATATACGACTGTTTTATTCATAAACATTAACTTAGGGCCAGCAGGTGATATATATATATTAGGTAACCAAAGTTTTACAAACTGAAAAAAAAAAGGCGGGTTGCACTCTGGGAGTGCCGGCAGAAGTGAAAACATTTTCTTTTTTTCTTTCTTCGTTATATACATAGAAAAAGATAAAAAAGAACATACCATACCATATCTATAATATAGCGCTAATCATAGAACCTATCACTTATTTTCTGCTAATTTTCTGTCAGAAGAAATTAATAAATTATGAAAAGAAAAAATAATCACAAAAGATAATAAATTACAGAAAGAAAAAATAATCATAAAAAGTAATAAATTACAAAAAGAAAAAATAATCACCAAAAGTAATAAATTATAATAAGAAAAAACAATCACAAAAAATCTCTGAAGGCCAGGTGGTTTGAACCCGATACTATCTGAAACTATAAGGACTTACAGTCGAAGTGCTTACCGTTTAAGCTACGACGCTATCTATTGTAAATTGCAAAATAGATAGTCTGTACCAATCTTGTATGACGTCAGTCGTCGGTTACGGTTCCAAGGTCAACTAATCCTGACGCTTCCTTAACATTTTACACCCATCCAACGCCGCTAAAGAAGTTTTCACTTCAAAAAAACATTTGGTCTAAATCTAACACACTACGTAACTGAGAACAAGGTGATGATGAGTTACGTGGATTACTTTTAATGCGATTCGAAATTGGTGCGCCAAATGGAAGCGTCGATAATTTGTTTAAGACTTGGTTCAATCACATGACAGTAAACTAAGTAGTAATACAAACTTATTAATCATCCGAAATGGGAGCTGTTCCGCGAACTAAATAAAATGTAACTGCACGAGAGTGGTCGGAGATGGGACATTGCATTGCAGCAGCCGGAAATGAGTGACGGGCGTTTATCGACGCAGGCGGCCTATCACAGGAAGTGGTTACTAGTGCCCATTGGCTTTTATAACTCATTTTATAAACAAGGCAAGCTGTGAAGTAGCAAGAATTATATTATATTATCTGTGCTAGTATTAAGGGCTGCTTTGTACCTACGTACTGTTCTTTGGCAACTTTTGATATTGACTGTACTAGTAAATTGTATCAATTAGTTGCGGTTTTTATTACTCAAATGAACTTCATTCTACATTTTACGCGTCAGTAAGAGGCTTTCCTGCCGATGCTGTATAGATACAACCTGTGATTTTTCAAGTATGTTTTACGCCATAAACTTTATCTAATGTGCCACTATCTGTAATTCTGTACTTTTAACAATAATATGAATAGGCTCCTACCTACTAGGTTTATAAAATATAGCTAGCATAGTAGATCGATTTGTCACAGAAAATTATCTGGGACTACATTGGCAATATCGTTTTCAATAAGTAATCTTCTCGATTTCAAAATGGAATCACGTAACCATTTAGTTGATTTAAGATTGTGAAGTCGAGCCGTTCTATTTGAATTCGCCTCGTCGTATATTAGAGCAGAGCCGAGCATCAAACACTAACGAGAGGTCAGAGGTTGGTCGCTTTACGTACTTATATGATTTATAATGATCGTGGCGTGAGTAAACACGGCTGGCGGCTTATCGGCCGTCCCGCGCCCAGGTTCTTCACCCCTGTTTCACGCCAGCTACTCCGCAGCACACGCCCGTGCCCTAATGATCATCGCTGGGTCATTTACAACCCGCCAAACATAATTCGGCACAAGAAACAAATCTGATTCCAATTATTTCTCTATGTCAAAATTACATTATCATGACCTAGCTATTTTATAAATTTTCTGTAAATCAGGTAAAGAGAACAACGAATACGTCAATAACCGTGTTGATATGAATAATAATATCGACGGTAAAAAGGTAAAACACTTTAAGCGACACTTTTGACGAAAATGAGTTATATACATATTTAGAATCAGCGAATTTTTCCGATTCTAAATATGTATATAACTCATTTTCGACAAAAGTGTCGCTTAAAGTGTTTTTCCTTTTTACCGTCGATATATTGGATATACAACAAAAACTCTTCGGAACCGGTGCCGTGTGATTCAGTGATTATCTTACGTTCGTGTTATTGCATGCTTTAAAAATTTTCGGCGAACTCATCAAAATATAAGGAACTCTTAATTTCCGAGACGAATCATAATTACATTAATTACAACGACGTTTACAATTTACATGTTCAAGTGAGCGATGATTGATATATAGTTGGCAATACAACAAGAGCTAAACAGTGATTTACTGCTGTAATATTTGCACCACAGTGAACCTTTTATCATCAGTTTGATTAATGCTTCCATGGCATGTGCGACACTGATATTACTTGCACATTAATGAACCGGATACGACGTCATTGTTTGATATATGTATCGTTTCTATTCCAATTAAGAGCAATGAACTGCGCAGAATTTAAAAACGTAAATTTTTATAACACGTTAAAAACAACGGTTCATCAATCAATAGTAATATTGAGTTGTCACGAAGTTTTGGTTAGAATATGCGCGCCGGATGGCTACACCGCGCACCTCGCGGACGTGCGTTGTTTTGCAAACACGCTTAGAGTCATGGTTATCATTAGTAATGGCTATACAACGTTATTCTTCAGCTATGCCAGTGCGCCCTTGGATTTAACTTAGACCTTATAGATTCATCACCGTCTGAAAAATGATTATGATTCATTAACATTTTCACGCCATATTCACATTGGTTCTTAATTGGGTTCTCGATTTCGTTGCATAGCAAACTGTGCTCCAATTTTTCGAATGTTTTAAAAGAATGTATCTTTCAATTTTTAATATTGTTTGCTTGCTTCACGGTTAAATTTTTATCTTTATGGGGGCAGTTGAAACTGGTATGCATTATTCATTCTAGTTCGTTCGGTATTGGTGAAGTAGAGGTTAAAGAGGATTCGTTTCGAATGCGTAAGCGCATCGGTGGCCCGGCTGCGGTGTTCGGGCGTGGACGCGGATGAATGAATCAACCGGACCGCACCGTGACGTCACCAAAAAGGCGCGTCTTTCTCATCCTTTTATAATGTTATATCACGTTGCCATCCCTATTGTTAACAATCTAGCTCTCTTAGTTGTTTTTGTAAAGATATTCTAACAAGCTTTAGGAATTTTCTTGTCAAACAACAGTATGAGACAAAAGTTTTTTTTTAAATTAAATTTTTAAGCTTTTTCTATTTAAATCAAAATGTTTTCTATTTGAATTGAATCTACTGGTTTGTAAATGTCCAAAGATTATTTATTTTTATGATTTTTTGTATACGTAACCATAAAATTTCAAATTCACACTTTAAAAGCCGTTCCTCTGGAATAAACGGTTCATTTTCAAGGATTCGTTAGGATCAGGAATCATAAAATAACCTAGAAAATGCCAGGCTAAATCGAAATTAAATGAGGCAAAACATGGCCAAAAATGCTTTCTCCATCAAACACGTTTTGCCTCATAAGTCATAACTTATTAGTTCTTAAGTACAAAAACTATAAGGCGGTGCCCTCTATTGACCGTCATCGTCAGCGTCAATGATAAAAAATAACAATTTCTAAATCAAGGTAAATTAGCGTTCCGAAACAATGTTGCAAACGAATTCACTGTATATGACTTTTTCGTCATTTTAATGTGTGAAGCAATTTGGAACCAAACACATTTATAAATTATAAGGCGATCTGCACTTACATTAACTACGTACTATGTACTACCACACTGATATGAAGCATTTACCATGATGTTTACACTTTTGAACCTTTCTCATTATAGTCGTTTGCAATGTCATCTTTATCTTAGCGTTGTATCCGAGGCTTTCACCTCAGAGCCCTGAGTCCGCTTACTTTTTAGCCTTCTTTTGGTTTGGCTTATACCTACAGGTTATATGAGAGTGACTATTATCGGACCTGACCTCCCAACTCCAAGAGGAAAACCTGCGCCAGATCCCAGTCCATACATCAGCAGTTTAGCTTGCACGTAAGGTTGCCTTGGCTCCACAAATTTTAATGAAACTTCACGCATCGTTTGCAATGTTACAGCAAGTTTTATAAGTACAACAATGCAAGTTAATATGGCTCATTTGAACACCAACCTAGTGTTAATTCACTACGCGCCAATAAGTATCAGGTTATATTAGCATACCTACTATAATTATGATTAGATCAGTGATAACAATAACAAAATTACGTGGCCCATGAGCTACTAGCTACTATGATTATGAATCATTTGTAATGCATCCACGCATGCGTGTGTAGTGTACGTCTGTTTCACAACTGAAGTGATCTATCTGATGTTTGATTGTAAGATTTCCTAAAACCTTGGCGTTATAACATAGGGCGATAACATCGGTAATGAAAACTGGCCTCACTACGTCCGACCCAGTTGTGAATGGCTGATCACTAAATTGTGTGTTTCTGGATGATAATTTAACATGCGTAAATGATAGTGATTGAGTATTGTGTTGTAACATTGTAGGTATTTGTTAAGTAGGTATATTGTTACCTTAGTAGGTATTCAGGCGGAAATTGAAACAAAAACTTGCCGTTAATATGCATTGTTTCATTCCAGTCCAGTATGAAAATCAGTAAATGCGCTTTCTTTTTCTAGTGCAAATTCCTGGCTAACAGAGCTCTTATATTATAGTTACTAGACATGAGTTATAATTACGACAATTTAATTCCATCGTCATGTGACTCAACTAAGATTAGTCTGAAACCATTTTTGTATTATTTATGAGCCTAATACCTGTTTTAAGTCAATTCATAATTCTTTGTCAATTCAATCACTTTTGCTTCTGTGATAATTTAAGAATTGTTCAAATCAGCGGTTTAAGATAAGACTACAAGTGCTGGCCTTCTATCTCTTTCTATTAATACATCTAGAATAATCGTATGGAATTTAAAAAAAAAAATGAACGATTCGTGTGAGATGAATTGCCAATACTGTTAGTAAACTCATTATTGTTTGTCGCACGTGGCTCCGCGCACGTTATTGGGCACTGTGCCAACTCTAGGGGAGGGACAATACTTTTTGTTTATTTTGTTTCCGCGTTCCTTATACTAGTAATAAAAATGGATTCTTACGATTAGCATCGGGTGGCAGTGTATTATCGAGGTCTTCTACAAAAGTGATATGCCTGTCTTTGAAAGCGAATCTGTATCCAAATCTGCTAGACTTACTTCGTTCTCTTAAAATGATTACTTATTTCGTAGTACATTAGCGTGTCTTTATGTTCTCTGATCGTTTTTGTTAAACATCTCAAATTGTCAAGTAATTTTAGTAAAAGTAATTAGGAAATACGTTGAAGAAACTCTTTTATTTTGATTCATATGTTTGCTTGGTTCAGTTTTGAGTAATGTATTTTAATTTAAATGTACTACTTTTTTTTTTAATTTAGATGGTCAATTTGCCCAAGATTTAATTTCATTCCTTTCCTCTGGTTGTTTGTATTGCCTACTTTCAGTGTGACAGAAAATCTCAACATCGACGTTGGAAGGCCGCCGTATATAAAAAGAGTAATAAAAAGGTCGCTTAATTCCTCTAATCTGGATTCCCTTTGAGGATCTCTGAAACGCCACGTTAATTTTTTAAGTCCTGACGGATAAACGATGACGGAGTTATACATAAAAATGGTCTCACCTGTCATCCTCAGACCTGAGCTCGCAAAACTCGGCGGCCCTCTTACCTCTTTCTTACAGTCTCTACTGTGCCCATATCTGCTAATCAGAGGGACACGTGGAAAGTTTCCGAGCGACCCTCAATAGGGCTGCTCCTGCATCGGATATAGTTGGCCGTTGGGAGAGAGATACTTTCGTCTCATACATGTACAGCTTATGATCTAATACAGTATTTCCCATTTGCCGGGTCTTGACCCGGTGCCGGGCCATCAAAATAAAATACCGGATCGCACTATTCCCGTCCTCCTTTTAAAATAATACTTAATAGTCGCCTCGCATCGCATATTAATTTAAATAAAGCTGGGTTTTCAACACTAGTTTACCATAAAAATAAATATAGAAACCGTCTTGAAGTGGAACCAGCCCTTAGGATAAAACTTTCTTCATTTGCCGCAAACTTGGATTCTTTAGTAAAAAATAAGCAACACCTCTATATTTTGCACTAAAATTGAGTGACCAACAAAATATAGTAAGTAGCTAGTATTAATAAAACATTTCTAATATCAATTCATGTGTATTATTAATTGGACCAGCTTGGATAAAAAAGTATTCAGTGGGTCACGAAGGGGCAGTGTGAAAATTACCGGGCCATTGCAGAACAATGTTTGGGAAACACTGATCTAATACATTGCTCCATAAAAGCGCACAAACGGTTATGGAATCGGGTTCTATTACCTAATGTCATGGTATATAATAAAAAAAGGAAAGGAAGTTGTATTTGACAATATAACACAAAAATTATTGTGCATAACCCAGCCAATCCCGAAAGCTCTTGCAGAGACGTGGGCCAAATTCTTCGTATTAGTTTACTTGTTATAGTATACGTAGAAATGGGGTCCCCACAAAGCAGGGTGGCGGAAACGGAATCAAAATTCCATGCAGGCAATAGCTAGTGCAGGGATTCTTGAAGTTTCTTGTCGCGAACCCGCTTCCGTCGGATTCCGAACCCCTAGGGGCTCTCGTACCCCACTATGAGAAACCCTGAGCAGGTGGATGATAAAGTCAATAAATTCAAATAAATTCTAATTCTTTAAATTAAATTTATTTTGTGGCTATCCATGAGACATTTGTTTTTTCTAATTAGTAATTGTGGTTTAATTTCATTGGAAAATTTGAAGACTTGTACTCACAAGTAGGTAAAGGAAATACTTATATTATATTGCAAACAATATTTATAATGCGTACTGATTTATCAGTTTTCCCGTAATTTTCCTTGTTTCTGAGTATTTATAGCATAATGTACCGTGCTTGTACCTACGAAATGGTGATAATATGGGCTGGCTCTCGCTCCCCTGTCACACATTAAGTGTAAATATTTAATTTGTACACTGTGGTTAGTTTTGGGGTTCCGTACTTCAAAAGGAAATAGCGTACCATTATAGGATCACTTCGTTATCCGTGTGTTTTTTCTCAGGAACTTCAGAAATTTTCTCTTGTTTAACACCTACTTCGGGATATTTATGTTCACTTAAAATTGGTTGCTAGTTAGAAAAATTAAATGCGTATTTTTAAAATGAAGTTTTAATTACAAGCCCGAGGAGGTTGGTTGGCTGGCAGCTTTTTCTTAAGGCGCCCACTCACTAACAGTTTACCGGACGATATAAATCTGTCAGTTAATCGCAATAACCCACACTCTAACAGTTTCCTTAACGATTTTGGACTGACGACTAATACGATCCGATAGTGTGTGGCCGCCGAACGATTCCGGACAGTTCTAAGCCGGACAGTCCTAGGCCGTCAGGGCGAACGAGCACAACGGGCCTGTCGATCGACGTTTCGTGTCAGTTTTTACTAAGATTTTATTCCTTTTTTGTACATACTCGTCTATATTTCTTATGCACATAGTCCATAAGGTTCAAAATAGCTAACACCTATTTCTCACAATGATTAGCACATACTTATATAAGAATAACGTAGTGCAAGCCATTTTCAACCTTATTGACATCACAACAAATCTAGTTTTTTTTCTTATATTCGTGATCAGCAGCATTTATTTATGCGAAAAAACATGTAATTAAGAAAATGTCAATAAGGTCGAAAATCGCTTGCACTGTTTCGTACTCTCTATGTAACTGATATTAGACCATTACCGGCAGGCGATCGTACGACCTAAAACTGACGACTCACAACTGCTAGTGTGTGGTCGCAAAACTGACAACAGGGAATTGCCGGCAGGCCAAAATCACTTTAGTGTCTGGGCGCTATCGGCTTAGGACTGCAGGCCGCCGGACAGATCAGGAACTGCAGGCGGACTGCAGGCGGACTGTTAGTGAGTGGGCGCCTTTACAGATGCCGTTTTTCAGCATACGGCGCATATTTGCCGATATTTGTTTAAACGAAAGATGCGTACATTTTTGGGTAATACCTACTTTACTTTTCATATCTGTTTCATTCCAAAATTGTTATCTAAGATATAGTTAAAGGATTAAAATTGTTGTAATATATCAGTTCATTACAAAAATCGTTTCATCGTACCGTTTAATTTTTTTTTTCACCCATACCAGTTAACAATTTACATTTTAACATCGGTGAATCAGTGGGTAGGTATGATGATTACAGTTTATTTCGAATTCCGAGTGGTGAATAGTGTCTTCCTAAGGTTTGGACACCCTGGAACTAAGCCAAAGGATACGTACACATATCACGTTTTTATAACTATGTTACTAACTTCGATCAAAAATATCGATGTTGCTTATCAGCAAGGTGGAAAATCCAGACGGGTTTAATACCTTTCTGAGCAGATTTCCTAAAGGCATTAACTTCTTAGGGCCACAAAAGTAGATTCCACTATCATGGAGCTACCCTCGGGTTACGACTAGTCCCACCCTTGGATCGTAGTTATGTTATCCTAATACCTGTAAATCCAAAAATATGTTGCTTTTCTTTCAATTCGTGTGGTTTGTGGCCAACCCACGTCTATCTGTGGACCAACCTGTGACAGAGTTGTTCAGGTCGCCCATATAGGCCTCCGTTTTGACCTAACGACTGTTGACAGCCGGGACCGACTTTAACGTACCCTCCGAAGCTCGGAAGCGCTCAGATGTAACACCACTAAACGGTCACCCAGCCAATGGTAACCCTTGCCTAGGTAACTTAACACACTGATCATATACCGAACAGTGAGGGCACCTGTGAAAAAAGAAAACAGGTGATTTATCCAAATATTCATTGCAGAGATTACGGCAAGTTTTCCCGTAGCAGACTGCTAATTGTTTCATGTGAATATACTTGAGATACAGATACCTACGTATAGGAACCTCATCTTTACACACTTTGTTTGCAGTTGGTGCTTTGTTTCCTTGAACCTATAGTTGACGAACATTCTACTTTGCATTACTTGTGAAATGTGAATGTGTAAATGATGAGAATTTTAATTGCGTGTGCTTTTGTTAAAAAGTAGTTTGGTGCGGCACCGAAGATCTTGTATTAAAATTTAAATGAGGTACAACTAATAATTTAAATTGATACCTTGGGGTTCATTTAGCGCCACATTTTTAAAAAACGAGTTTTTAATTCGATTAGAAACAAACACGATAATGAAGCCTTGGTATTCTGTGTTCTGTCGAAAAACAAAATCTCACTCATGGAATCACACAATCACAATCACAATCACATGAAACATAGGTCGATTCGTTTTCAATAAAATTAGAGTTTGACATTTACTATTAGAAGTAGTTTTAGTTTTGAAATAGCACGTTTCAAAAACATAGTTGTATCTACTGAATTAGGTCCTTGGCTCCTATGGAATACATTTTAGATTTAAGGATTTGAAGATATATTAAATATTAATCGAAACATATGGTATCGATAGTATTATGGAACATATTCTGATTAGATTAGATTAGATTAGATTGAGTAATTTATAGATAAGGTTAGGAGATTGATTGTTGGCTGAACTTGTTTTGATTATAAATATTTGAATGCTTGGATGTTTCTCAATCACGCTCAATGAATTTGACTGATATTTGGTACAGGGATTGATGTCTGCAATATCACGTAGGCTTTTTATATTATTATTTTTTATTTTATCTCTGGAATAAATTCACATAGATTGCGGAAATTCGCAGAATTTCACGCAGGAGGCGGCGTCGCTACTATACAGATCATTTTTATCAAATGTGTATTCTTCAAATTTATTTGTCAAGGTAGTGTTAATATTTTAACATTAGTGTGTTGTTACCACCAGCATTTTCATCAGATAATCTCTGTAATTAATTCTGCTGACCACTTGTTGTGTGAACACCATGATTTGCATAACAAGCGAGGACCTTGGCCTTGCCATGGCCGCCATGCGACACCGCGTCATCGTCCATGCCATCTTTCAATGTCATCAGAAATTGCACGCGACATAGAGGAACGGGGAAGTGTATTTTTGCTGCGTCTTATTGATTTACGTAATCAGTAGTAAAATTTCTAACATTAGAGACTAGAGGAATGTATTGAAGATTATTATATGATTATATTCTATGTACAGTATTATTAAACTGCTACTTAATGGTGATTTGATAGTTTAATTGGGCATCACAAAATCTAATTTAACAAATTTTGATGATCAACTTATAAGTGTTGGGTGTGGGGGAGAACTATCTACTCATTAAAATGTTTTATTTTGAATTCAAAAAGCTAGGTAATATTACGCACATTCCGATTCACAAGGTAAGGAGTTAACGCGGGTGATATCACGGTGCACAGTTCTGTCTTATACAAATATTGATGTGTAAAGCAAACCAAAATAATACACATATTTAGGGCGGTTAGCCGAGTTCCACTCTTCATATCATGACTCCGGTAATAAATAAGCTTGATGGTGTAAATTTAATGTGCTCTCATCTACATTTTATAGACTTACAAAATTTTAATTTGTAGCCGTAACTTTGATATAAAAATGTGACTAAGCTTATTATTATGTAGTTTGTGAATGGAATTTCTATAAATAGATACACTGTAAGAAAGTAATAACGTATGTAAGTAATCGAAAGGATGCGGTCTTTAAAGTATGAGTCATAATACATTACACACAGTGGACAGAAACTGCAAACAGAAACATGTCTATATATGTAAATTACTAGTGTGGTTATGTACATTCTGAGGGTGCTAGGGGCCATAACACGATCTTTGGTATCAACCTCAGCTGCTAATCGGTAGGTATTCCTGCTCAATCCTGCAACAGCTATGCTTAGCCAAATCAAGGGAACTAATAGGAAAGCGGAGCCCAGGCAACCAGGACTAAAGATGTTATGATGAGGAGTCATTTGAAAAGGAATTTTGAAATCAATACTCACTTTGGTCACGGATAATGTAATACTTTTGGTACAGTTGCCTTAAAAGTTACAAACGATCTTTACATTGAAATAAATAATCGACTTTGTGGGATTTTTGTAGTGTCCAGAGGACAATTTTAATAGGTTTATTTCACCTTGTGCATGCAAAACAGATCACCAAAGCGATCTGTTTTAAATATTCCTTTATGAGCGGCTTCTGAGTTAATGTGATCGGCGACTGTACATGTAACTAATGTAACTATACCACTAATGATGAATTCTTATTTAAGTAAAGTAGATAATAAAAATCCAAATCACGATTCGCTTATTTGTAAGTTTTTGCAGTAGCATTGTCCAAAATTTCAATTGCGAAGTCAAAGTTTTTATTCTAATTAGTTATTACAGCGCAAACCTTTGAATAGAGGGCGTCCGTTCAACAGAATGGTCTGCAGTGTGACGCAGGCCCCATTGTATAACTACATAAACATACCTCATCATTATCATAAAGTTCGTTTGAATTCAGAACCGTTTGTATCTAGCCGGTTCGGTATGTAAATTAAATAGGACATATATGTATTTAAATGAAATTATTAAGCTACTAAGCCAACTGCCTGCATGATTCTAGCGATGCCTATGAACACATGAGATACTCTAGACTAGACACTATAATGCTGTCTGCATGTCGGTATTCAACTATTTTTTGATATGGTTTGCAAATCAACAATCTTTGAAAATAATTTGAAAAGTAACGGGAGGATTTATTTAGGTCTGTATCGCTATCTAAGATAATGATATCGGCTTGGCGTATCGCCATAAATAAATCTTATAAAGATACTTGACATTGACCACATGGCGGTGATTCTGCCGCGTCAGCAGTACATTATAAGAACTGAAGTAATAACCCTCCCTCTGGCGCAGTCGGGTAATAGAGATGAATCAGATTTTTGTCACTGTCACAGATGGCTAAAGTGAGGACTTTCAGTTCTCCTTTGATCTTAATGGTGTCGAATGACTGAATTCAAATATTAGGTACATCCATGCTACAGTATAATGACTGTAGCTTTGATTTTGAAGATTTTATTTCAAATATTAAAAACGGCCCGATGAAGCAATTGACACGTTTTAAATTAATTATAACACGTCCAATCAGGGATTGATGCGTTCCTATCAGTGTCGGGACCCGTTATTTGAAGTAAACAAACGGCAAATTAAAAAATTGAATTAAATTTGTGTCATTTGGTCAGGAACCGAACTAAATTTGAAATAATTGGTTAGCCATTTTCGACGTGTCGACTTTCAATACCTATCGGTTCAGCCATTTGATTAAAGAAAGGGCCTAGGCATCCAACTAACGGGTGAATTCATCTAATTTATCAGATAGCCGCATATAATGCACCCTACATCACACATGACTAACGTTTACTAAATTGATTATTATTTATGCAGAAGTATCGACATAAAAATAACGTCCATGAATAATATCGATAACTTTAATAACATTTACCGACATTGAACAAAAACATTATGTTGTAACGTTCTAACGTTGTGTAAACTTTGAAAGACAATTAAATAGGCTATAAAATCAAGGAAATTTCCTCATGTGTTAATCCAACCCTGAATCGCTACTATCCGATATAATTTAGAGTCTACGTTATTGAATAATTCCGCAATTTCTACCAACAAAACTGCAGTGGCCTCGCCATATTCCAGACTTATGAGTCTACATTTCGAATAGGAACTAGACGATATTCAAACGAAAAAAGTAGAGATGCATGAGAAACAGCTTTGTAATGCCACGAGCGATGAGTTGCATGTTTTTTTCTTTGTATGCAAACTTTTTAATTAACATGCCTGGATTGTCAAAACACATATTAATTAGGACTGTGCTGCATGGTGCAGAGGTCCTTCACATTTGCGAGATTTTCAACGATTGCGCCTGTTTTAAATGGTTTTTGAATTTTCACGATATAGTTTCCGGATTTAGCGGTTTTTATGCTACACGGTTAAAACAACTGTACTGGTTAGGTACCTACTTATTCTTTGGTAACCTTTTAGAAGGAGTGTAATTTGCTTTTATAAGAGTTTGAGCAGGTCCCTTGATGGTTTAGATTCCAAATTTACAGAGTTTGTTTATGGTGTTAGTGCACATGAGTGGGGTTGTCAGAGTTGGGAGATTTCACAAATGTGAAACAACAGTTGGGCGACAAAAATAATCGGATTTTCTGTAAACCTTGAGTACGAACTTGATGTAATTATTTCATGATTAGTGCATTTGTCGTGGTACTAATTTCCTAGTTAACAATATGCGTAATTATTACCTTTAATGGCGAATAAAAAAGATTGCCGTAATATTTTATCAGTCGATATTTTTTCACTTTATTGTCTTGTCAATCTGGCTGTAACTGTAGAGTATTGAAATTAACATTCATACTTTTTATATTATGTGTGAAAAAAACTTTGATTCGCAATAAAAAGAAACGGCAATTCATGTCACATTTTTGTACTTCTTGCAGATGTAAAATAAGGTATGTGAAGATAAATCAAGGGAAATAGTTAGTTTGCGGCAATATTTAAAAAAACGTTATTAAAATTGAACTCAAGTGAATAGTTCAAGACATAGGTAGGTATTTCGTCGGCGTTTGGCGTTATAATGTGCGATAACATTATTACAACTTTATTAAATTATGAATGAATAATGCACGGAAGTTTGTTATTATTCCGACGTGTTCACAGTTCCGAGCCGGTAGAGTGCCGGTAGTCGATAGAACTTTAGCGATCACGGATATAAGCAGAAGGAGATTTACGTAATTATTGATTGAAACAATGTGTTTTGTATTACATTACCGTTTACAACGTACAGTCGCCAAAGGAGATACGGTTGCACTTTCTCATATAAAGTTTTATCTAAACTTGCAACTTTGTCGACTGTACTCATTAAAATTGAAAAAAAATAGCATAAAAAGAAGTTTAACAACAATGATTAATTGCCAAGGGAACTAGTAAACCGGGAGCAACACTAAGATCTTAATATATATAAATCTCGTGTCACAATGTTTGTCCTAAATGGACTCCTAAACCACTTAACCGATTATAATAAAATTCGCACACCATGTGCAGTTCGATCCAACTTGAGAGATAGGATAGTTTAAATCTCAAATTATAGTCCGATTCGCGATAACCGACATCCACGCGGGCGGAGCCGCGGGCGACAGCTAGTTTTTATATATTTCTTACCTTTAGGTAAGTATAACAATATATAATAATATTTTCTCTGTATCTACAGTTATAAGATTACGTCATTTGATTAAATCTGTTTCATTCAATTCAATTTATTTGCATAAAAATATGGTATAGAAAAAAAGTTACAATAAGTTTACAAAATTGAGCATGCGCGTCTTACCAGTGGTGTACTAGCGCGCAAATATTATTTCATATCAACGCCTTTGTCCCAGAAATTCGTCAATGCTATAAAAGCTATGTTAATTTAGCCATTGATGGGGCGAGTTGATGGGGGTTCGGTTTTGTATTCTGTCCTTCTAACACAATTCATTAAGTGTTATCCCTGACTGTAGCTATCGTGAGTACTGAAATACCGAGGGTGCGTGGCGGCATCCCCTCCTCAATTATTTTATTACAATTGGTTTCCGCCATATAATGCCTATTTAAATATGCTGTCAGTTTCAGTGGTACTTATCGTTTTAAATCACTTAATAATCTAAGGGCCGTATTCAAGAACGATATCGCCAATATTCAAGATAGTCATGCATTTCGACGAGAGCCTTTATGAACGTACAAGTGATGGTATGGTATCACGGGCTGGTATCCGCAAATCCACGTCATGGCGCGGTTTTTGCGTGAGACGCACAAGTGATTTCATAAAATCTCGACACAAGTGTATTTCTCGACTTAGAACTACAACTACAATCTGTAACTACTTAGAACTACTCTCTATTGTAAGCTCACGAGTCACGACAAGTATCTTTCTAGAAATAGGTCATAACAGATTTCAACTATCTATTAACCTACTTATTACTTCGTCCAGAGACATGTTTGGTCAGTCATCCCGTATCCTACATTCAAAACATTTATTTTTGTCTTTCTAGCTCTCTAGTGAATGAGGCAAATAAGAAATATAATTTGAAAAAACCGAACTTACACCATTTCTGACTTAAGACACAGATGATGTTACCTCGTCTTTAAGTGTTCATGGTTTTAAAATATCAGAGCAAATTGAAGTTATAGGGTCGATTAGTTATACTTTTTATTCCTTAAGATTTAGAAGATCCTTGAATGAAGCAATTGTTAAGGTTAAAAATATAAAATACTTTATCCTCATGAAGAACATTCTTGGCAGTAGTTAATTGGCAAAATTGTATAATCTATACGTAGTTAGGTTCTAATAAAATTACTTGCTGTGACTGACTGACTGATTCATCAAAGCATATTCTAAATGGTTTAGGCTCTGCTTTGATGAATCAATAGGTCTAATGGTTTAGGTTAAACCACTGGATCTACAAACTGGACATTTTAACAGTAGATGATTTTTAAGTTGAAGTATCCACCAAGAATTGATTTTTATCAATTTTACTAATAAGGGTGTACCTAAATTAAAGGAAAATCATTTATTACGAATGGATCCTGTGTGTAGCCGAGACCCTGGTTATAATATGATATCGATAATCAGGAATTGCTTTACATTGTTTCATAATGTGTGTTAAGATTAGTACTTATGGAGAACTTCAGTGAAACTTTGACCCTCAGTAATCCGCTTGACTCGAACCCTACTTCACCCTCTTCGGAGATAAGCACCGGCCACCGGCAAGACGTTCTCACAGATGTAACTAATCATAATAATGAAACATAACATAGGATATCTCTCTCTTTCCCTCTCGTCATTCTCATAGCGACTTCGCAGTTGTGTCATTATGTCTAAATAAATAAATCAATATTTAAGGGATTCTACGCAGCGCTATCTAGACCCAAAGTAAGAATAATTTTACTAGCTTGTGTTATAGGGTCTAAAATGCGATACATTACATTTTCTTTTGTAAATACATCCATATTATACCATATTTATACCATATATATAATACTAACATCCATATACATAGAAAAACTTAGACCAATCTGATAGTTGAACATCTACAGCTACACCACGAGGTCTATAAGTAGTTTATAGCTTCTCGTCCGCCAATCATTAGGTGTAACAGCTTGCCGTTGAGGTAGCTAGGAGTACGGATCCCGAGCAGGGTCACGATACTGCTTACGTGTATGCAAGTCAAGTCTTAAAATTAAATGGCATCTCGTAGAGTGAAGAATAAAAAGAATATAATGGACTCTTTGTCATTTAATTTTGGACTTTGCTGCAGGATCGGGTCCCGGGACAGCAGCTTACAGGAATGCATATTGATTAGCCATTTTGAAACACCATAATGAAGTGACAGGTTTTCTATGTAGATAGAAAACCTCATATTTAGCTATTGATATAATGACAACATATAGGCACAGCCCAAACTAGTTGTGTCAGATCCGACGATATATATTTGGAGAGGTACGGTCAAATGGGATTTCCTGTTAATCGACTAGGAATGTCCTCTACCCTACGCTTAACCGCAACCAAACACTACCTATTATATACTTGCATAATATAATTACACTCCTGCTTGTGAGTAGGGTTACCTTGGACAGGTGGATATGTTTTTTCCTATACTCACGGTTGTATATCGCCGAAGGGGTAGAGAGAGGGGGTTTATCCACGACCGTAACTGATCTTTGATAACCAGCTACGAAAATGGAGGTGCATTGAGATCTATATTTCAGTAATTGTAATTTGTTCCACGCATAACCATACTGGACATAATGAGTAATAAGTTATTTTTAGGGTTTCCTTAGGATTCGCTTTATAGGATCACTTTATTATCATAGGACCACTAGATGCCAATGGCAAGGTACCTCTATATCCCGAATCCTGCCGGCTTCCCAATGGGTCGCATGGCCGGTTTCCTTATCGAAAATTTGAAAAGCTGCTAATTGCACTTGCGAAGTATCATCGGTACATTGAAATAGATTGGCTGCTTGTAATCAACCTATACACGCATGTTTGGTGGACAGAATGGTTATTGTGATCCAAGTTCACAGTCTCAAGGCAACCGCTTATTAGCAGGTGGGACTTGAGACTTATTTTTGCTCAACACCCTATAGCAAGTACACTAAAAAAGTTTATCAAGTCACCAGCTTTTATCTGCGGCTCTGCCCGCATTAACGCGTAGTGTTACTAAGCCCTAATTCACCTCTGTACCAAATTTCATCAGGATATTTTCAAAAATTACAAACTTTCATACCCTATTCTCCTTCCACTCATTCCAAGCCTATGTCCGTTTCTAAGCTTTATCCATCCCTGTACCAAGTATCAGTCCTTTGAGCGCGTACATTTTTTGTATTCATATAATTTAAAGCGGCCTGCTCGAACGCTAACCGCTAAGTCCACGCACTTGCCCGATGCATAGCGCCGTGCCTTAGCAACAGAAATAACTAAACTGTCACTTCTCTGTATATGCCGGCCGGATTTGTTGACATTAATGATCACTGCTCCGCTCCCTTGAGTAGTAGTACTAGTAGCGTGATGATGCCTATGTGTTATTATGATATGTATAAGCAATATTATTGTATAGTTCATGAAAATCCATTCAGTAGTTTTTACGTGAAAGAGTAACAAACATTCATCCATACTCACAAACTTTCGCGTTCATAATATTAGTAGGATAAGTCTCACTTTAGATTTCATGGGAAAGAATTTGGTTTAGGTTGAGCCTTTTTTTCTTTTCCTTCAAAAATGTTCGAATAATAAACTTGATGATTGCCTAAAATCAAAACTTCGTCATGCATGCCTCATTAGAGTTGGCTGTGGTCCTTTATTCTCTGTCGTCTTTGTTTTACGTTATCAGACACATTTCCGTTCACATAATTCACTTTGTGCTCATATTCAGTACATAATTTATTGGGAACTCATTCTCGTATCTTGTATTATGTATGTAGGTCCGTCCCGATAATATATCTACATACGTTGATACAACAAAGAAAAAAATACCTTCAATGTGTTACAATAATTTCATAATTGTATTTCTTTAGATAGTCTTTTACCAACGGATTTCACGGATATCAGTGCTATCGCCTTTGTACAGTTAGAATACGGATAAACATACCTACTTAGACACATTTTGTTGGAAATACATGCGTACTTATTATACATTACGAATATTTTCACTGAACGCACATCGAACCTGCGATCTCCTACCTTCGACGTAGCATTTGAACTGAACTCTACCTCTACGCCAGTCACTAGACAAGTCGTCTAAATATATTTAAAAACAAAACTTAAAAGCTAACCTAACCTAGATCTATGATTAAATATATAATAATAGGCAGAAGTAAAACTATTAGCACAGAATAGTTAATAGTACTAGCGTACTATTAGTCATTTGTATATTCGCTTAGATACAGAAAATATATGTGTTTTGTAGGATAGATATTGAAACAGGTTTTATATAAATATTGTCGTTTTCATTTGCGGGAAACCACAGCGGGAAACAGTCAATCTGTGTCGGCTTCATGTGAAGTCACGTACGGCGAGTCAGCGTAACAATCTCGCGTAGAGTTGTGCGCAACGACGCGGTAAATGTACAGTCAGCATCAGATCGATCTACACGAACAAAGTACTCAAAATAGTCTTAATGCCTTGATTTCCTCCCTTCCTGTTAATTGAATGTTCTGTTATTTGTTTTTTTTTGTACATTTTTTATATAGGACACGTCAATTTGACTTTATCTTGCCTGATGGTGAGCTGAAGGCAAAGTCTCAGGAAAGAGGGCCACCATTATATACACGTGTCATGTTAACAATGGTGGCACTCAGCTTGACGGCCTCATCAGATGCTTTTTCACGCCCCGCTTAAAGGACCCGGGACTGTAGGAAAGGGAAACACGTGAGCTGGCAAGGAATTCCAAAATTCCAAAAATTCCAAAAATATACATACATCTTTAGTTCGGAAAGTTATACAATTTAAATCAATAAAACACTTTGATTTACTCTTAATACCTTGGTATTAAGAATGATTTTGAGACTTTTGAAGTCAAGATCGTTTTGACACTGACTGTACAGACATAGTACTGATAAATAACACTTATGAATTATAGTAACAAGAGTAGGATTTTCATAACATCTTCACAAGAGCTGCTTTTAGAAAAATATTTTGTGTTAAGTTCCTTGCTTTGTGAATTAAAACATATATCAGTCAAAAAATCTCCTTAGGACCATAATATACCTACGTTGTTTCCGGTTAGGTCCGAGGTTTTTATCGCGGAGCCCGGGGACCGCTAACTTTTTCTCCTTTTGGTTTGACTTTTGAAGTGCTGCTGTCCGACTTCTCTGCTTTCTGAAATCGCCGTTCGAAGCTTCTTCGTCAAACAGCAAGTATAACTGGCTAGTTGATGAGGTTAGCTTGCTCTGAAGGTCTTAGTAAGGTAGGGTCCTATACTCTAATCTTTATAACACAGTATTAAAAAAATTCTTGTTTGATTGTTTTGATTGTTTGATTCATGAGCAATTCTTTTTCCACTGTCAACAGTCCTTTGATATTAATTAGTATGTTGACAGTGTCTTAAGATCCTCTCACATTTTTCGAAAGTAGGACTCCGGTCTGGAATGCGTTCATCGAGGAATTTAAAAATGTCTATCTGTAGGATTATAAGTATTATCTCTCGAAAATATTCAGTTCTCCATACAGATGGTTAAATCGAATGCTCAATGGTCAATAATTGGATTAGAATCTACCGATAGCAGCTTCTAAACCTTTTAACAGTAAATTGGCAAAAAAAGAGCTTGCTTGAGTACTCAATACACTTCGTTTAGCGGTATTGTAAGGTCCTTTTGGAAGAATGCAAACTGGGGGCCTGAGCAGAGCACTGTAATTAGTATTAGTCTGGTGAACGGACAGGTACGGAGATTTATTGAATCAAATGATTCCTTACAGGGGAAAGAGAGCAAAAATACCTTCAAATAATAAAATTGAAAACTTCATGGCTGTCTACACACAATATATAATAAATATTTTCTCAATTTTCTGTAAAGTGGTACCGATTTGAGTTTAGTTAGTAACTATGTACGTAAGTTTTATTGCTATACCAATTTCATACCCGGAAAATATTCTGTCTACCAGGAAAACAGTCATAACATTCCCATTACTATTCTATTATAAAAGATAAAAAAAGATAAATCTCATGTAGTACGGGTGCACACTTGCACAGGACACGACCAACATGCTGGCGGCCCTAGCAAACTGAGGTTTGTTAGGGCCTCCAGCATGTTGGTAGTGCAAGTGCTTTGGCGCTAGTCTTCTCTTTGATAGCAGGCGCTATCGGGCAAGCCAACAAACCAGTCAAAAATATAAAGTGGACCTTAGGCTCTAAAGTGCAAAACTTTGGATGCAACTGGAAAATCGCAAGGAGGAAGATGATGAGCTTCATGTAGAATTCAGCTGATTTACCTTATGATTTTGAAGCTTTACTGGAAGCAAAAATATCAACGCTGCCTCTGGGTAGATTTATAATGTTGTAATCTCTCTAAATCTCTGTAATTTTCTATATATTTGTGTAATATTTTTTTTCATTTATCTTCGTTTGCAACTCTTCCAATAAAACGATCAATATCCAAGATATAGGTACATAAATAATTCGACAGTAAGACAGATTTATTATTATTTCATATAAGATTCAGTTGAATGTAATATGAATAATGTTACACTCACAAGTCAGTAATAAGACCCCTGGGTATTCAATTCACTGCAGAAGGAACACTTTGTTAGAACTATGTCCTGAGTATTAATTAGTTTGATTCCCATTGCGATTTCAACTTTGGTGTCCCGAAGTAAGTACCTAAACAGCATTCCTTTAATAAAACCTTATAATGGTATTTGAACTTTAATTGCTGCGGCAGCTTTTTGTCTATACAAATCTAAACATAGACAAAATTGAAAAAATATTGTTAGTCTGTCTGTATTTCTGTTTGTTTGTTTCAGGTAATCTTCGACATGGCTAAACCGATCTTGACGGGATTTTTGCTACAGATAGCTGATATATAATTAAGAGAATGGGGATTAACGCGATTAATTCTCAGTCAGCCTGTGACCACGGCCGGTGTAACATTGTCGAAAGGTCAGGAAATCAAAGGTATGTAAGTACCTATACCATGATCGTGTTAATTCCCGTTCTCTTATTAGTTCAAAAGGTAGCAGATGTTTTAACTAAAGCGAAACTTAGGGGAGCGAATTGGCTAGGCAACATTATGTGCAATTAGTCGATGTATTCGTTATATAATATATGGTCATTATTATAGTGTACAGTCAAATATGACTGATGGATGGCTGATGAGGGCTTCATTTTCATAATAGGATCATCATAGTCTAGGGTGGGAATTCTAAACTCACAGAAACCTGCATTTCTCCCACACGTTGGTTTAAAGAATATTACATAAGAACACGATAAGTAGGTATCTACTTAGCTACGTATTCTCACTTACTCATGGCCTACAATGTATCTTACAGTTTTATATCGCATGAGGTTTTAAATATAACATTTATGGCCAATGGTCACAATGCTCTCTTAGTCATAACGAAATGAATTCAATAAATATTTGTTTCATGAATCATCAATGCTCTTTGCTCTGTCGGTGCATACTGCATACCTATCACACTTTCCGTGTAGCTTTGTAGACCTCAATAACAACATTGTTACTTACAAATTGTTTTTAGTAATGGTTCTTTTTTAAATTATTTAATATATAATAGTGTTTTAAGACATAGGTTCATATATGTCGGGGTTCATTTAGATATAATTGTAGTAGTAGCCAAGTTCGAAAAGAGGTGGGTGGGTGACGCATCAGCACACAGATGAATTATTTCGAGGTAAGGTAAAGGCATCAATGGTGGACACTTACCCAATTGTGGACGCTTTCGGAAAAATAAACCTTTATTTTAATTCCTTTATTTGGTTTACATGACGATTTACTTAAAAGACACCTAAAAGACAATGGCAAATATACCTAATACATGTTCTCAAATTCGCTTTCGTAAGTAATTATTGAATTGGAGCAAGTTGTTTCTTATGATTTATGTTAAGTGTGATTTTCAATAGGTGTGATTTTTTATTTATTGATAATTATTATCACTAATTTTGGTATGGATGTCATAAATATGTAAGTTGTTGGCCTACTTAGACCATTGCCATATTTTTATGGCTAGATTTCATATCAGTTTTAAACTGATTCCACTATAAGTACTAACGACATAATACTACAACATAATAATTTTATTTACAGTAGAAGTATAATAAATAGTTTTTAAAGATTTAATCTACAAAACTTAATGTCTAAATGTTGCTATAACAGTTAAAAAAGAATGTAACGACCTTTCTGTAATTAATATATGAAACTTTGTACATTGAAGTTTGATTTGTCCTTAAAGTGTTCACCATTGGTGCTTTTACCTTACCTACTTTCGATGCTCTCATTTCTAAGAAACTAACAGGTCTTCATACAACATGTTTTATACGTCCTAAATTAAAACTTAAAAAGGAGAAACACAGTTCTCTGACGGTTTGTAATTAATCTGTTAATTAGGCATAATCCAAAAAATTAAGAATATAATCATGTTTTAGACCTAAAACGAAATGGCGAGAGGTCGAAATAGAGCCGAAGACGCTAATCAAAAATACACACGTGTATCATACGTCGTTTTTCAATTCATTAGTGAATAATATAATACTAAAATATGTATTTACTCTTGCAGTTTTCAGATAGTAAACATTTAATAACGTTAAGGACTTCACATCAATCATATCGTATATAAGACGTTGTACAGCATATGTAGTAAGTATCGGGTGGTGATACATGAATGATACATAAATCGTTTTCTTCATGACTAGTACATATTTGTAGACATTTTAAGTAATAAATAACTATAATTTCACCAGTAAAAACGAATTGCGAAACTTTTTGGTACTAGCGGACTGGAGGAAATTATTAAAAAAAAAACACACACTGCCCACCGACTAAAAGAATGAGGTTCCTTTTTTATATCACGTGTACAAAACATTGAGTTCTATGTACTTCAAAGGTACAAAATGGTGAATTTACTTGAAGTTTTAAACAGAGAGAAATCAAAAGTTATATTTGAATGAAAGTTTTGTTTATTATACACGAACAAGATTAAATTTTCTATTTAAATACGAAGTTGCATGAAATGAACAAGCAACAGGTAGGTATATTATTTAATTTGCTCAATTGAACACGATGTTTTTGTATCTAATTTTTTAAGAATAATGCTATTCAAGCAAAAAAAAAAACATTTTCCCACTCGTGATTTAATAATAATCAAAAAACAACAGATTGATAATAGATATCATTATGTGCCTAATTGCGGTGAGATTGGCGCCATGTTATGAGTAAATGAATTGAAAATGTATATGACAGAAATAAATTACCAGGATCCCGATGTATAAATAATGAAAGGAGAGTACATATATTTATAAGTATTTAATCAGTATAAGGACACATTATTATAAGTACTTACATTTAAAGCTATCGTGTGAAGTGAGAAAGAACTCGGCACCCTCTCAGATGTCAACTCTTTAACCGAAAATTCCGTCAACCTCTCGTCCTCATCCCTTTTTCTTTTGTACTAAACTTGGCCCTTTCCCAGATTGTAATGCTTTTATTGAGATTATAGTTTCATGTCTTACTATAAAATCGAAAACGAATGAAACGCCTTCCATAACCTTATAGCATTTTTATGTTACAATGTGAAGCTATAGTGAACGTTTCAGGGCCAGCTATTAATTTTTATTATTAGCTGATTAAATTGATCTATTAATATTATTATTTAAGGGTAATAAGGTAGGGTGAGGAAACTGGGGATCTATGTATTCATAGATACGTATGAGAATAAGATAAGTACATATTGCAGTTTGGCAAGAATCCCAACAAGATGCAGCGGAGGCGTATGGGAAAGCATCCATATGCAGCGAGTGCTCCCCGGGGGCGCTTTGCAACTTGTCGAATTTACTGAACTATATGACAGAATAATAGTTTTAACCAGTTCGGATTTAGGCTACATTACTTCGTATGCTGAGACATATGAGTACCGCTAGTTCGTGTCGTGGATCGCTTCAATCGAAAAGTCTGAATATCAAATACACAGAACTGTTGTTACCAAGACAGTAAAAATACTTTTTGTTCAGGCGTTAAGTTCTAAAAAACTTTATTTTTCTAGATTAACGTTATGTTGTTCTTGTTTTTTGAGTTCATATTTACTAGTGTAGTCGGCTAATTAATTTGCATAAATCGAAAATTTTCTTAACAATCATAAAACAACCCATTTTGTACGTTTGCATTGATGATGTATTAACTGAATTCGTTAGATATCAGATTAATTTAAAATAGGCAGTGTGCATGAGGGTGGAAGAGTAAGATAATGAAAATTTTCCATAAGGAATTTCTCAGTAGCTACATATAATTTGGAAGAAGGCTAAATCGATAATACCTACCTTAGATTCGAAAAATAGGTACAGTGCAGCTAATGAAATGGAGGCGTAAAGAATATGACTTCTGCGGATAAATTAGTGAGTATGAATTTAAAAAGAAAAGGTATAGGTCGTTTTATTACTTAATTTATCTATCAGCCAATTTTGTCATTAGATCTTAGAACTATTTTGACTTTAACCTCGACATGCTATGGGTTTTGGGTCGAGTAACTGACAGACAGTAGCAAATAAATTGCCTGCTGCTTCGTCTTGATGTTCCGAGGATCCATCCAATATTAAATAAGGTACGTATGAAGGATGGAGATCATGTGTTTCGTCGCCATATTTCTTCAGAAGAATGCGACTCTTTGCGCCATTCACGCATTTCCAAATACTAGACACGCGCACATTTTCTGCATAACCACACTGAAAAAAAAGTAAAATGAAAAAAATCAGGAGATGAATTAAAATTGCAAAAAAATAGTACGCTAGTTATTAGGTCTTAAAACAAAATTATAAGGTACTATGAATGATTGAAATGACATAATTTCATAAGTAATTTAATGTAAAAAAAGATATGCTGCTAAAACTAATCTGCTTTTATTAACTTTAAAGAACTTCTTCTACATAAACGATACATAAATATGTATCGTTTATGTAGAATACAATTAAGTATTGTATTCTCCTCAGGGCAATTATAGCTAAGAGTAAAATGCTGTGCTATGCCTATCCAGTCATGTCATACTGTCATAGAAGCAACTTAAAGTGTCTCTCATTACCTGAATTACCAGTAATGGAACCAGCTACATATATTATTCAAAGAGAGAGAAACTAGTGATTAGGTTGTATTTTTGCTGCCATCTGCTTCATACGTTTTATTTCTATAGCTGATATTTTTTTCCAGAAATTGCAAGATAAATAGGAGTTCTAATAACTTTAATTACTTATTTTAAAGATGCGAGTTGTAACTTTATTGCGATGTTTTTATCTTCCAGGCTCCACCAATGTCCTAGCACTACAAGTAAATGCTTTTGGCCTAAAAAGTGGTAATTAGTGAGGTGAAATTATGATTTTTATTATACAAACCCAGTTGAGAACGGAAACGAAGTATCTGTAGTTGGACTGGTAAGAGATGGATTGCATGAGGCAGGTGTTGAAGAAGACTGCCTGTGTATTGTTGCGCAGCATGTCGACCGCACAGGCATGTATCCTATTGCCAAAACACTCCCGGGTACCATGCTGACATTGGAAGAAATAATGACCCCGGGAACGAAAAGTCTGCAAGTCAAGGGTATGTGAATTATTGGACTTTTGTTTCCTTATTGTAACTTATCTATAATTATTATTGTTCAAGCTCTATTCTTCTCGAGTTCGGTACTTGTTCAATCTTTGGCGATGAACGAGAAATGAAAAAGCTAGCAACTGTAAACTAGGCAGCAAGCAGCAAGTAAGTAGTAAGTGTTTTTTTAAATATTCAGTCAGTTTTATGTTCCACGATGAAGTATAAAAGATACGGGCATTGACTATTGCGAAATATTGTAGAATTTAAAAATTACCATTTGCTTACTTACAATTTTAGAAATGAAAGAGGCTTTATTTTAACTATTGTAATTTTGGATTTCGTGTTTAGCTATACCTAAACAGTGTTGGGCTGGTAAGGCGTGTTTGATATAATAAAAAATAAGAATTAACGGTAATGATAGAGGCTGCAAGTACCTTGGCGTGTCCGTATGGTATTAAATGGACGTCTAAATGTGCGCCTAGCCTTTTCACAGCAGGCTTTAACTGTGTCACGAAGAAATCCACACTGGCTGGGCATAGAGTCTCGTAATATACTTTGAGCTCTACTTTATCCTTTATGATACCTGCCGGTGGAGACTGGAAATTTTCAAAATTGTTTCAGTGTAGCGTACATTGCTCTTTACCAATATACGCCACAGTGAAATTATTCTTTCTTATGTACAAAATAACAAGAAAAGAATAATACGAGTATTTATTAGTTATTGTTTATTTGTTACTCACTTCTGCAGTATTATTCCAACTTGATCTTTGGCCCCATAATGTTCTTGAAACTGAAATGGTAATAAATTAATATCGGTCATAATCGGTGTTCAAACATTTTGAAAAGAATAATTTCATGATAGAAAAATAATATCAGTTATTCAGGATATATTTAAAGTTACGTAGATCGGTGTTACGGACGGGGCGTGTGCCATGTAACATTCGTAGCGAGCATGAAATTTTGCCTCTAGTTGTAAGTACTACGATCGGCTCGTAGCTCGCTTGCGCGAATGTTCGCTCCGAATAACACCTGACAGAATGTACTAATCACATATTAACATGTTTCTTTCAAATTTCTTTATTTACTTCGGGCTATTTTACATTAGGTACAACCGAATTCCCAATAGGGATATCTGAAAGCCGGAGACGGTCCAGGTTCAGCAGGGGTGCGAAGAATGTTCCTTATTGGGTCAACTGACACCTCGATATTCGAGAGTCGAGATGGCTCGGTTTTAGTCGGCTCGAGCACACCATAATACGCGCTGGCCGCTGGGTATATCCGCACAAAAAGAGGTACAACCAGATTCCAAAGCAAGTGGAGTGGGTGACAGATAAGGTAATAGAGCAATAGTGAATAAAATATCATGGTCATAGTATAAATGGGAAGACTTAAGGCTTGTCCAGCTTTATCTTCTACACTGACGGTACAGAAACTCTCTGTTCTAACAGGGTCGGCAGCGCGAGTGCTGTGACGCCCTTAATGTTGCACACGTCCATAGGCACGGTAACCACTTTCCATCAGGTGGGCCGTGAGCTTCTCTGCCAGCTAAGAGGTATAAAAAAAAATTAAGACAACTACGGCAAATCTGAACATTAAATACATTATGTTTTGAAATGTTTCAAATCCTTACCTGTATTTCGTAAACCCTGTTTACATATTGCAACACTAATAAATAATTTGAATAGCACTAGTTTATAATAGATCATTGTATACTGCTCAATCACAATTAAATTTAAATACACCAGGAAAGTGATACTATTAAGTAATTATTAAAAAGGCTATGACCAGAAATGATACCGCTACAGTGATGATAACTGAGATATGTTGTGTATTATCATCCTTACCTACTTATTTAAGTGTCGCCGTGCAGTTATCATTCTTTTTAATTAACAAAGATGTCATCGGCCTCTTATTTAAGCACTGAATATGGCATTGCTTCCTGGCATTTGACCTCATAACAGCAATGCATTATGTATTATCATAATTTATCATATAGGTACAACAACAGACCGGAGTTTAGGTAGGTTATTTTAAACTTCAAGCTATATTCTTTTTCTTCATCGTGCCAGATGGTGCCAGTAGTCTGGTCAAGATAAACCAAATAATAGGGTCCCAGCTGAAAGTTAGTGGGATTGTTCAAAACACCGGCATCAGTTTGATTTTTTCACAGGTTCAAGGCGTTGCCAACCGTAGTATTGGCCATGAATTTCATCTTGATACTTTTACTCATTCAGGAGAAAAAGGTCTTTTATCATTTTCAACTCTTGCCAGTACAACTTTTTTGAATTATTATATCTCTGAAACAGTGACTCCCAGGAAAAAAGTATTAAATATTTTAATGAATAATTATCTAATCTTTAATTTTGTCTAAGTAATGAACGGTAATGGTTGAAAATTGTGAAGAACCCGTTGGAGTGACGTTTTACATTGAATAAAAAATCCAGTCATATTGATGAGGACTTTAGAGTTCGTTTTTCATGGTGTTTTGAACAATCCTACCAATTTTCAGCCGGGTGCGATGTACTCTCGGATTTTTATCTTGACCGGACCTGCCTGTAGGTAACGGTTCAAAATAGCTATATGCATCCAGCCCACAACCCGTGATAATCAGGTAGGTATCATACAAGATAATAAAACAATGGATCTATCTAACCAAGTATCTACTCTAAATACAAATTCTAAATAAGACTGAATATGTGTCGTATCGCAGCCTTGTGGTTAAATTAGCCAGTCAATCAGATGCTTACGCCATTAATTAAAGCAAATCAAACGGCTAGGCCGATATAATATTTAATTTAAGAATAACCAGTCAACGTTTAATAACGTGACGTATCGAGCTGTTTAATATGACTAACCAAATCTCAGCTCAGCTCGGCACTAGTTGAAAAATTATAAAGATGCCTATATCATTTTAGTGTACGTCCTTGTGTATTTCACACAGGCGGATGACAGCGAATCTGTCGAGTTTCAGTTGGTCCACCAACCCTTATACTCAGACTAATAACAAAGACAGTGCGAGCGAAATGGTACCATACAAGTAAGTACATACTTTAGAATATCTTTATGAAGCTTCACACACAAGTTCTATACGTTCTGGCTATGTTATTATTTTAGTCTGATACCTTATATTTTAAGATATAATCAAAGATTTACCTTGTTGCCATAACTTTAGTTTTGTTTTTCTAATAAATTTATACTCTACGACATTCTACATTATGCTATTTAGACTTTTTTTTTGTAAATACATACATTATTATACATAGAAAAGCCCAGACCAATGCTATACATATTCATGTACCTACGCAAATATTTGCACTAAGTGCGAATCGAACAAGCGCCCTCTGCGTAGCAGTCGAATGCTATAGCGCTATGCCACAGAAGCTGTCATTTCTGTGTTAGTCTATACTATTGCACGCAGGCGGTTTTGGGTTAAGCAAATTACACACAAATGCCATTAAATCTTTTCTGGCAAGACGGTCATGTTCCGAAGATCCATCGAAGGTAAGGTAAGGTACATATGGTACTTTAACTGCATGTGTCAAATCGCCATGAGACTTCAGTAGAGTGGAACCAAGTGTGCCATTCATGCATTGGATAATATTATCCGTAATATTTACTGGAACATCTACTTCTTTGCCACACTGAAAAGTCATATAAAAAGACAATAAATAACAAGAATATGTATTATCCAGCGCTAAATACTCATTATTTGTTATACTGATGCCCGCAGCTCCGCCCGCATGGATTTACTTTTCTCTACTGCGTCTTGGGCAAGGTCCAATGAGAATTCAAGGCAGTGAGACTATTAATATTATTAAAAAGTATCGGAATTAATATAATTACTAATCTCAACCGTATTCAATAGTAATTTATACCATTTTTAGGTTTATTTCAAAAGGAAAAAAAACGGAGCTTTTATATGGTCACTTCCTTTTGCGTCTGTCTGTTAAGACCTTTTCCTCAGGAATACGTGAAGGCATCAAGTTGAAATTATTTTAAGCACAAGTAAATTTACATAGCAGTGCGTGACGTACCTCAACTATAGCCGCAGTAGTGTCATTGTAATAAGGAGGAAGGAGACAACTGTTGAAGAGAACAGCTTTCGTGTTGTTCTGAAGCACGTCAATTACACAGGCCTGAACCATGTTATCTTGACATTCCTCAGGCCCATGCTGACAGGTGAAAGAATACCGCCCGGTGGTATCCAACTCAGCACTTGTCTAAGAAGTAAAATAAAAGTAAAAACATATCTCACAACGTAGAATCGTTGCATGATGTTTTTAACAACAGTTACTTAAAAAACTGAAATTTCATCATCATCATCCTGATAGCGACTTCCCATTGCAAGTTTATTTATGTTGATTAAAAGAGGTATGTCGGTTCTACCTGGAGTAACTGCCGTCTGAATACCCAACCTTAGATCAAAACCTGCACCACAACCTTGACCGTTGTTTAGCAGGCGCCTAACTCGAAGTAGATAGGACACGACTGTATTCCAGTTCCAATTGAGCAGTCCGACTGTAGAAGTACCTCCGCTCTACATAATACTGCGACCAATAACCTCGTGTTCTGTTCCCGGAGCCACTGGAGTTTTTATGCTGTAGCCAAAGCTCACTGGCGTTTTTATGCTGTAGGCAAAGCTCACTGGAGTTTTTAGGCGGTTGGGAAGACCAAAGGCTTGGCCTGCTTTGTATTTAGCCCTGATGGCACAGAAATTCTCTGTTCTAGCAGAGCCGGCTGCACTAGTGTGACTTCCCTGGCGTTGCACACGTCCATAGGCCACGGTAACCACTTTCCATCAGGTGGGCAGTATGTTTGTCTGCCACCTGAGTGATATAAAAAAACTTGCAGGTGAGGTTGATATGGGCAACAACGACGTTGGGTAGGCCCTGTAAGCCCTATAAACTTGAACTTGTGTAATGAAAATGCATAAATCGTATTGAAAATAAACTGATTAATACATTAGCCTTTCCATAGGGCACTAATTGTAAGTCCAAATGTGAGCCTAATTTTAACACGGCAGGTTGCAATTCATAGACGAAGAATTTCACAGAATGCGGACAACGTGACTCGTAATATACGGTGATCTGAACTTTATCCCGTATGGCGCTGACATTTGACGATATCTGAAAGAAATAACATATAATAGCATAATATAGGAAAATTTTAATATTACACTAATGGTCGCACTTGCAAAAACTTAGCCATATCTTGATGTATCAATTTTTGTACGTTTTACCCGTCAATTGATCACACCCTTATGGGTGGTGAGAATCTCGGATTCAGATGACAAGGGCCACCTTTCCAGATGGTCATGATGTCATGATCTCTACCTTGACAGCTTCGACAGAAGATGAGAATGGGTGTAAAAAAATAAACCTTACTTGGAGGGGGAGTACTCTAAATACTGAATTTAGCGATTTTTACTCAAAGGTATCATTCCATTATTTAAAAAAGAAGGATAAAAACTGCATTCGAAGATTTCCAAAAACTCGTTTCACCCAGTCGAATCAACTAAAACCCGAAAAAATAACTGTATTTTTATGGCATCAATCGATAGTGTCAATCATCATCTACATTTCAATCATAAGGATCAAATCTCTTTAAAAAAACATGGTTAGTTAAATGAAAGGAAGTTCCTCAAATGCAACCTTCGTAAATTACTTTTATTCAGTATTTCTTGAAAAGATCGCACTCGGTTATACATACTCACTTGTAATAAACTGTACCTCTCACAGAGGACAACATAAGGGTTGTAACCGTTGAAGTGATTTCGTAATACTAAAAATAGTTTGATTCTTTCAAAGCTCTTTAGACCGTTGGAAGTCTTAGGCTTAAGGCGCGAATATCCCGCGTGAGGTATTGCAGTAGTATTAAAAAAAAAGCCTTTAACTTACTTGAGGAGTTTCAGTCACTGGTTGATTCGTTGGCAAGCCTGAAGTAAAGGTATTGTGTTAAAATGTTATTAATAAAATGTTTTAATAGTAAAGTCATTACTTACACATACACACACAGAAACACTTAGTCTTATTTACCTGAAGTTAGTGTTGTATCATGTGGTTGGGAGTGGGAGACCCCAATAAGTGATAATAGGCCCAAGCCAAGAAGTTTGTAGTACATAGTCGCGAAATACTGAATAATAACTACACTCAAGTGACTCTACGGTAGCAATACTAAGTCATTCAATATATTATTTACACGTAAATCCGATAAAATTGATTTTATAAGGTCATACTTGAAGAGAGATTGAGTAAATTTTGATAAACTCTTTAACCTTTGTTAATTGCTAGCCTATGCCCGTGGTTTCACCCACGAGGATGTCAGTTATCATTACTTTTGGTCATATCTTCGGTTTTACTCAACCAATTGAGATCAAACATTAGTAACCAATACCTTTCTTACAAAAAAGCTGCATCAGAGTCCGTTCAGTAGTTTTTGCGTCCATCACGGACAAACAGGTAAATGTGTTAGTTCATACACACATACGCTGGATAAAAGGTTCAAAATAATTTAACACTTGCATTCAAAGTAGTAGATAAATAGTTTTCAATACACTTGCTCATAAAGTGGCTCTAATTTCACCGCAATTAGGCATATAATGACACCTCTAATCAAACTGGGCCTTCATTCCTTTAATTCAAGAGAGCTATAGATTTATTTTTAATTTTATTTCTTGAGTTACTTTGTTCTTAAAAAGTTTCAGTGCAAAAAAGATCCCTTTCAACAGCATAACACGGTAGCACATTACAAGCTTGTAAAGTTGGTGATTACCGTTGAGACGCCATTGAGACCCAAGCCGTTAGGTGAGGGTCTTAAGAGAGACGAGGACGGTAATCATCAATACACACATGTTTTATACAATATTTGTCTACACTCTTGTAAATAAAATAATACTCAAATAGAAATTTACCTTTGCAGTTTTCAGGTAGTAAACTTTCCATAACGTTAAGGACTTCACATCAATCACATCATATATCGGACATTGTACATTATAAATCATTTTCTTCATAACCAGAACTTCTAGACATTTTATTGAATAAATAACTTTAATTTGAAATATAAGTGAAAAGAAGATGAGTTTTTTCGCAATAGCAGGAAAAAGAAATTTCTTATACACGCGCATCTCGAACGGCAATAGATTAAAAGAGGTAACTTATTTTTATTTGTCGCGGACTAAATGAGGAATTTATAGTTTTTACAGAACAGTAATAAATAAAAGTTATTCGTTAATTGCGTGAAACTTTTGTTTATTAAATACGTACAAGTTATAATTATCTATTTTTGCATGAAATGACCAATTAATATGTAGGTATATTCATTTATTTGTACTATTGAACATGACCTTTTTATGATAAAACTTACCGTTTAACTGAAAATCACGAACATCCGGATTTTATGATGACCTTTGATTGGGAATTAAAAAAAAATCAACCATCGGATCGATGAGGACTTTTTATATTTTATTTATGATAGTGTTCAGCTGCGCGCAAATTATTGTAGCCTCAGATGTGTAGATAGACCGGGGTATAGCTTAAGAAAAGGGTTCTTCAAATACCAGTTTGAGTTAATAAAACGAGCAATAGGCGAATTTTTCATAGGATATATGTCATAGTCGAAGGTCGATCTGCAGTCTCTTCGTGAAATGACTGGTTTATCTTAGGTTTCACCAAAGCCTAAAGAGATGAAAGTTAGTAGAAAAGTTCAAATTTTTATATTTATCCTGATGAAATAAGTGGATGTAGGGGGTAAAGGTGGAAATTCCAGTATGGGTGCATGTGTGGAGGAAGAGTGTAAGGTTGGGGACATGAGTTGGGGAAGAGAGAAACGTTGGGAGCATGCGTCAGGGGAGTAGGTTGGGTTGGAGCATTTGTGCGAGGTGGAAGAAAGTGTAGAGCCATGAGTGGACGAAGGGGTAAAGGGTGAGGGTTTTAGTGAAGAACAGAGGAAAGGGTGAGTGCGAAAAGGGGGAAAGGGTGCATGAGTGAGGGATGGAAGAAAGAGTGGAGGCGTAAGTGGGAAAAGGGTTAAAGGTCAGGGCACGAGTGAGGTAACGAAAAAGGGTGGTTGGGGGAAGGGTAAAGGTGAAGAGAGGCGAGTAGAGAGTCAAGAGAACGCTTGAGCGTTCACTGCTTCAAACGTGACTGACAGCTTACAACACATCCATGCAGGCGGTGTGACGAGCAACAGCTAATCATAGTATATTTACTATCATTTGTGCAGTTTCTTACATAACTTTATCTAATTTCATGAAATAATTAATATAATTTGCGTAAAATGACATACAGAAAAAATTCCAGCTCAAGTTTTAAAATTCACATTGATATTCTATGCGTAAAGACCGTCAGCCGCTGATGACACGGCAGCATGGTTATAATATCACCTTAGCCTGTTCCGAAAGGAACGAAAGAAACAAAAAAAAGGTAAGATCGCTAATAAAGTTCCTTTTTTATTTTATTTTTTATTTATATTTCAGTATGAGAGTAGATGAAATGATTTCTTTAAATTTATTTTATTCACAAATTGTATTGAAATACGTCGTATAACTTGTGTGTATTGTTGATTACCGTTCTTGGCTCTCTTATGACCCTCGCCTGACGGCTCGGGTCTCAATAGCGCCTCACCGGTATTCACCAACTTTACATACTTGTACCATAACGTTGCCTACCTAGTATTATCAATGACTAACTTAAAGTTTGGAGGCCATTATTGTTATAATTTTATATTTTATGGTTTAAAATATTAAACTTATTAGTATTTTGTAGTGTTCATTAGTAAAACCAATTTTAACGGATTCTATACACGGATATATTTAGCGAGATTCACGTAAACTTCAGACAATCAAGTTTTGCTTATACTGTTCATTGATGGCACTTGGTGGAACTTGCTACACATCTTCAATGCCAACACTTGTACTATTCCACATTATTTATTGAATTCCTGACCGGTTCCGCCTTACGGCATTATCAAAGGTTTACTGAATACATAATAATGGTTGTAAGCACGTGTGGAATCACGTTTTGATTAGGACGTATTCTCTTTATATATTTTTTTATGGAACCCTAAAAGCTAAGGAATCAGATCGTGTTAAAATTTGATGGATTTTTTTGGTTTATGCATTATAAAGGGCATAGATCTCGCACTGCAGGTATAAATTCTTCTTAGTATTTTCATTATACTTAGAAGAATATATACTTTTTTTTTTTTTTTTTTTTTTTTACGTGCGGGAAGTCCCCACGGATACCCACCCCTCCGGAGCCGGAGGGGTAGGTTATGTCGGACTCGAACCGACTAAACCGCACGCCGTCTGTGGGTCGATGTGCTAGGCCGGAGGTGAGGTTGTCTTTTGACATATCCCTCGCACCGCGGCTGACCCAGGGCCATTCCTCTCGGTCTGGCCCTCCTCGGGAGGGGGGACCACGCGGTCCTCGACTCGCCCCCGGTATGGGGGGGGGGGGGCGCGCATCGTCCTACGATGCGCGCCGCCGCCGTGGCCTGCTTCTGCTAGGGTGACGAGCGGCTCCACTCGTCACCCTCAGGCCCGCGCTCATGGGGGGCGGAGGTCGGTTTGCGCCCTCCGACGCCCGAGCCGCCTTCGAACACGGCGAGCGATGTCCGCGAGTCTTTCTCGCTCGCTGCGCCGCGCCCGCTCTGCTGTCTCCTTCACGAGCATTACCTGCTCGCAGAAGGAGGCGCTGGCCGCCCACGCATCCGCGCAGCGGACCATCGCCGCGAGCAGGGTGGAGAGCGTGAGCACTCTCACCCCCAGGGCCGTCACAAGCTCCCGCCTCGGCGCTTCAAACGCCGGACACTCGGTGAGCGTGTGCAGCCCCGAGTCCACGCTCGCGTCGCAGTGATGGCACTCGGGCGTTGGCTCTATGCCCATCAGATGCAGGTACCGCCCGAAGTTACCGTGTCCGGTAATGACCTGCGTCTGACGGTACGAGAGGCCACCGTGTGGCCTCTCTAGCCACTCCCCCATGATGGGTCTTACCGCCGCAATCACGGCGTGCCCTGCGCGTGGTTGCTCAAGTCGTAGCTCCCACTCGGTCACCATGGCCCTGTGGAGCCGGGACTTCTCGGCCCGAATTTCTTCGGGCTCGGGATCGAGTCCCCGCTCCCGCGCCTCCTTTCGGAACCGATAGAGTGCCGAAAGGGTCCTCGCTTCCAGGATCCACGGTGGCGATCCGGCCAGGAGACTCGCCGCTTCAAAGGATATCGTGCGGTACCCTCTGATGGTCCTGGAGGCCGTCGTCCTCTGCGCCGCGTGGAGCAGAGGCAGGAATCTGGCCCCCAGGGTGTCCGCCCATACGGGGCACCCATATAGGGCCATGGACCGCACGACACCCGCGTAGAGTCTCCTGCAGGAGTCCTCTGGGCCCCTCAAGTTGGGCAACAGCCTGCCCAAGGCATTCGCCGTTGCCACCAACTTGGGGCGCAGACTTCGGAAATGTTCTCCGAAGTCCCATCGACCGTCAAGCACCAGCCCCAGGTATTTCAACCGGGGCTTGATGTCGATGGGAGTGCCTCCCACTGTAAGGCTGGCTCCCGGGTCTGGCCTGCGCCGAGGGCCATGAAAGAACATGGCCTCGGACTTGTGCAGAGCCACCTCGAGACCCAGCCGCCGGATCCGTTCCACGACTTGAGCAACCGCGGTCGTGGCCCTCAGGGTCGCCTCGCGGTGTGTAGCCCCGCCCACCGTCACCAGCGTGTCGTCCGCGTAACACGTGACGGTGGCACCGTACGCGAAGAGAAGAATATATACTCAAAAGAGGGGTCTAAAAAAGCCAAATATTGCTAAATCTGTAATTAATAGGTAAAAAATAAAAAAGTAATTAATAACTCAGTGTAAATGACTAAACTAGTATAATTCGTAGAAATTATTCATATAAAATTAATAGTTTTACGATTAGGAGGCTATTTCAAAAAGTTGAACATCTATCTCAGTTTTACCCTACATTATTTGAAAATTCGTAAATTAAATTACGGACATTTATGGCTACGAGGTTTCAAAATACGCCACGTGTATCTATAATCTTTTCCTACAGTTCCGGGTCCTTTAAGCGAGGCGTGAAAAAGCATCTGATGTGGCCGTCAAGCTGAGTGCCACCATTGTTAACATGGCACGTGTATATAATGGTGGCCCTCTTTCCTGAAACTTTGCCTTCAGCTCACCATCAGGCGAGGTAAAGTTAAATTGACGTGCGCTATATAAAAAAAAATGCACAGTGATAAGGAAATGATTTAAACTCACTATGATCTTATTGAAGCAATTTTATTTTGTTTGCTTTAAGTATAATTATTCCGTTTTATTAACTTCTATAGTACACTCCTGTGGCTGTGGGTTGAGCATATCACAGATTGTTCTAATGAGATTACTTCTGGCTTTCCATTCGTCTTCCGAAGAACCACTAAAAGTTAGGTGAGGTACATATGATGCTCCTTCCGCCCATGTCGCATCTCCATGCTTTTTCAGTAAAGTCGTACCAAGTGTACCATGAACACAATTAAGAATATCATTAATACTATTCAATGTAACATTTTCTGCCGCAGCACACTGTAAGAGGGTAAAAATCCATGGTTATTTCTCTATCTTATCGTCATGTTGCGGACAATGTCGACGGAGCGCGACCTCTGCCATATCCTATAAGCTAATCTATCTTATCCTAATCAGGGTCGTGCGGTGTCAATGACGATGGTCAGGCGGTATGGAGAGTAAAACCGGAGCAGTTGGATAGTTACTGTCACTTAACTATAATTGTAAGATTTTTTTATGTAGACTTCAGTGCAATAGAGGAAAGAATTATTTTGATAAATAATTCTAATTTGTATTGGATATTTTTATTCCTGATTAGTTAGGTAGTTAAAAAAATATATCAGTCGAGCCGTTTTGGATGAGTATGGGAACGAACATTGTGACACGAGAATTTTATATATTAGATAAAAGGCATATATCCTTCTTAGTATTTTCATGGTGGGGCAACTATCAATACAGTGAGGCTGGGATCTATCGTCGATTTGGTGTGATCCACTTAGAGCACCCAGCCGAATAGCACCTGAGCCTTGGGGTTCGAGAAAAACTTGAATTTTGCAAAATTACTAAGACTTCTAATTAATAAGACCCACATAATAAATTAAGCTAGTTGAACGCGACTGCTATGCAGAGGGCGTGGGTCCGATTATCTAGATCGATTTTACTCTAACCGAATAATGAAAGAAGAATATGTGATAGCTTCATGTTTCTTCGACCAATCTGTATAGCAGATACCTATTATTATTGTGTCAGACTTACCTCACGTATTTCATCGTCAGTATAATAGTAAAAAGTCTCCATAAGACAGCTGTTCACGATTACTGCTTTCGTGCTGTTTTGAAGCACATGTATGGCACAGGCATGAACTGTGTTACCGTGGCATTCCGTCTTTCCATGTTGGCAGTCGAAAGAATAACTGTCAGTGGTATTTGCTACACGAGTGGTCTGAAATGCCGATACAATATTTAGCTACGACAGAACGTTGAAAAGCTTCTTTAAACAAGCTTTTAGTAAAAAATCTGTTGTAAAATCGATAAAGGACATACGGTTGCACTTTTATAGCCGTATCTTATTGGTCGACTGTACCTTCTAAAACGAAAACAATAAATTGTATATGCAACGGTTGATATGATTTTAAAAGCATAGTGAAATTAATAACATTTTGCACGATATAAGCTTCTGAAATCAGCACAACCTTTTTATATATTTACAATTTTGCGTACGGAAGCCCCTTCGAGTTTTCACCTCATCAGAGCTAACACTTTCCCGCTCTATTTTTGCCAGGTCTTTTACCCGCATCGCTCAAAGGGGGCACACAGTGGCGGCGTTCCACACTCTTGCTGCCATGTCTAGCACCAAGATGTGCAGCTTGAGGCTTCTCGCTAAACCTGGTGTTTCGAGTACAAAGTGCCGCTTAGCTACCATTCTGACGCGGTTGCTGTCCATCAAGAGGGGACCAAATGACTTCTGCAGGAATTTTACTATCTTCTACTTTATTTATTTGATAAATAACTTACGTATGCATTTCCGTAGGTTAGTAGTTGTAAGTCGATATGAGAACTTAACTTTAACATAGCACGCTTTAGCGGATGGGTGATGAATCTAATTGATGCCGAACAGTGCGTCTCGTAATAAACGGTGAGCTGAACCTTATCTTTGGTGGCAACAATTGATGGCACCTGAAAAAAATTAATCGAACGTTAGTTTTTCGTAGTTGTATCGTGCGTATGTCATGTGCCTTCCCCAAAATCGTACAAAACTGAAAATTGATAGAAAACATGCAGGACATAGGTACTTTACTTACTTCTGTTTCATTTTCTGGTTGATTTGTTGGTGAACCTAAAATTAACAAATATAAATAATTAAATCACATCAAATCAAATCAAATCAAAGTTTATTTGCATAAAAACATGGTATTGGTAAGTTATAAAGTTCACAAAATTGAGCATGCATGTTTTGCCAGTGGTGTACTAGCGCGCAAATATTATTTCCTGTCAACAGTGTCAACGCCTTTGTTCAAGAAATTCGTTATGCTATAGAAGCTATGCTCATTTAGCCATTCATACAATTCTTTTTCAAATATTCTAGTGCTTTGTCCTTTGAGATACATTGGTATTTTATTGAAAATACGTACACACATAGCAAGATCATCACAAGCCTATAGGGATCTCTCCGGCTACGTGAGTTTACATCTTTTGCTACTTTAAATAGATCACTATGCTGCCACACAAACAGACATATTTCGTAAATATATAATGATGGCAACGGTAGCAGACTAAGTTTTTTAAACAACGGTTGACATGACTCATCTGGTTTAATTCCACAAATAGCTCTAATGCACTTCTTTTGAGCAATAAATGCCCTATTACAATCTGTACTATTACCACAGAATAATGAATAGTACTAACGTACAGAAGGATCACTGCGCAAGAAGATTTCTCTTTCTATCGCGTACCTCTTATCTCTTCTTACGCCTGTTAGGGTTGCCTTCTTGTGAAGAAATGAATATTTGATTACCAGTCCAGTTATGTACCTGTTACTATTTTTCTACTTATGTGAAAATGACAACTTTAAACATACCTACCTAGTATTAGATGAAAAAAGTATTTTATTACAATGTCCGCATATTTTAACATAAGACGATAAGCATACTACACCTTAGTGTATTTGCTAAATTGAACATACCATTTACGTGTTTAGTTACATGCCGTACGACGCAAACACGAAACGGCTTAAACTAGTCCGAGAGCCGACACCCAAAAATCATGTTGGTAAATTATTTTGATTTGCGCCAGCTAAATCGAATGTGACTCGCTGCGCTTTGAAAGCAGTTCATATTTGAATTTATATTATAGTTAGGAACTCGGTTCTCGGATACTATAAGCTTTGTTGGAACTGTATTTGGTTTCAGTTGTTTGATTGTCCTGATTGCAGAATCTTCAAAATGGTGGGAGCAGACTTCGTAGCTTTTTGCTCTCAAATTTTCTTTGCTTAGTAAGTCCTCTCGTCCTATTAAAATCAGCCACTCTCGGCGCCTAAAATAAAATAGACAAGTGGTAGTCAGTACGGAGCAAACACACATGTGCTTATGGTCATTGGTTAGAGTGAAGCAAACGGGGTACTGAGGAGCACAGTCACCGTAGTAGTCGCTCGTCGCCGTCACAGGAACAGTCCCCGTTGCAGTCGCCATAGTCCAGTCTCTATACAATGAAAATTTTTCTAAGTGTTTGACAATTGCCACGCCGAGAAAGGTTTGGTGCGCCAAAAGTAGTATAACTTCAAAAATCGTATCTCCTAAGCTAGTAAAAATCACTGGACATACATGGGGGTGGCTCAAATACTCCTCAATATGGGGCGCCAAATTATTTGGCCAGGAGAGCTGGCCACCCTGTATTGTCAAACTTAGCCTTAGCTCTCGGTCTATATACCCGTCAGCCTAGCCAAAGTGCGCCAAAGTATCTAATTATCATGTTCAGGTAAATAATATTAAATATTATGCTATTCATTTGTATACCTATTAAATTTATTACTTCAGCTCTCGGACTATAAATAAAGAATACTACATATTACCTATAAGCTATAAGGTAGCTTTCGAGCGCGAAGGTTCATATATTATGTAGGTAAGAACTAATAAATGACGGCGTTATGAAGGGACAAATATAAGAAATTAAAAAAATCTAATTGAGACCCTCCTCCTTTTTTGAAGTCGTTTAAAAAGAAGGAACTTGGAACTGCAGAAATTACGTAGGGTAGGTATCGTCAATGGTACCTACCTACCTATAGTCAGCGCGCGATGCCCGTCAAGGACACTCGAAACTACAAAAATACGTCGGGCGGGTGACGGCGAAGTACGTTGACCCCGATCCAATAACCCTCCCAATTCAAAAATCTAGCAGGCTAGGTACCTACCTACTTTGTGGTCTACCTATAAAATAAGTAGTTTTTGTCTAGATACGCATTCTGTCCGAACAGTAGTATTGATAGGTTGGGTTATGGGTATGTAGGTACCTTAAAATTTTAAGATTTATTAATTTGGCAAACTTACCTTTCAGCATTGAGAAAAAAGACAAAACTTTTTTTTTTGACCTCTTTAAAAAAAAAAGATAAATCCGGTATATTTCTATTCGAATTCAAACAGCCGAACGCCACACAATATCGTCTGTCATATTTTCTTTTCTTGTCCATTCTAAGTTAGGTACCTACTTTAAGTAAGCACGATCAAGAGAGAAAAAATATAATGTTTTGACAAAATCCCAGCCGAGCGCGACCATAAAAAACACCTCAAGCGTTCACACGAGCGCGCGCGTGACACTCGACTAATTTTAAATTCGGTTGGCCGGATACTTTGCTGTAGGTATATAACGGATGTACTGCGCGGAGTGAACCACGCCTGCTATTACCCCACATTATAAGGCCATATCGTAATACAGATTCTACGTAAGCACGGTAAGATGTTATGGCAGTTTTACGGTTAGTGAAATGTATTATTTGTTTTAAAGCGTATACGTATTTATTAATTTTATTTGATACGCTCTGAACTTGGGTCTTCCAGCTCATATGCTGGTCCAACATTATACCTAGAAATTTAGTCTCCTTTACTTCATTTATTTTTGGTATTTCCAAGTCAAAATTATACTTTTCATTGTAACATTGGTTAAACTGCACGTATACTGATTTGTTTAAATTAATTTTTAAATTATTTTTATTTAAGTATTCGATTAGCATGTCAATGGTATTATTTATTTCTTCTTCGTGATATTTAATTGCATTTCCTGTTTTTTTTGATGTCACAATAATCGAGATGTCATCAGCATATAAGATGCATTTGTAATTGAAGATACTGGTGATGTCACTGATATAAATTAGAAACAGTATAGGGCCAAGTACACTCCCCTGTGGAACGCCACACACATTGTATCGAGAATCAGACAAAAAGTCCACCATATTATTATTACAGTTTTTGTCAATTTTTGTGGTTATGACACGTTGTTGTCTGTTTCTCAGGTATGTTGATAGCCACAGAAGTGCAGGTCGCCGTATTCCAATAGCATCAAGTTTATCTATCAATATGTCATGTGAAACGTAGTCAAAGGCCTTAGATAAGTCAAAAAATAAACCCGTAGTCAAATTATTATCATTTATAAGTCAGTGTTATATTTATCAAAGAATATATTGCTAGCGTAGTAGATTTTTGCTTTTGAAATCCGTGCTGCTCGACGCCTAATAATTAAATTAAATAATTGATTATTTTAACCTGTAATATTCACAATCTTCCTAAAATATCATAACGTACAGCTTCATAAATTGTTGAAAAGTAAAAAATATTATAAGTGTTATAAGTTATTTACCTGACGGTGTCGTTGCATTATTTGGCCGAGGGACACATATACCGGCCCCAATGAATAGTGAAATGACAAACAGTGGTTTGAAATACATTATAGTGCAATTCGGAATTACAACTGTACGGAAGACAGTCTGCGAGTTCTTTTAAAGGCACGGTACTGCGGTTTTGAACCAATTATAAATATAACGGTTACATGGGTTTTTGCTCAAAGTAACTAATTAAGTGCTACAACAATAGAAACAGCATCATTTGCAAATAATATAACTGATATGGTCCCGATAACAAATGGTTTTTCCAAAAAAATAGTAATAAGTCAATACTTGTATGTGCTGATAACTAGGAATGATTATATTGGTCTTCGTTCAACATTTCTTCTTCTTCATCCTAGCTTCAATTCGAAGCTTTCTACTTGGAGTCTGGGGTCCCCTTTTACCAGTCTAACTGCGGATTTAGCTGAACTTCGACATTTTCCGTGAAGCGACTGTCATCTGACCTCCATAAGCAAAAGGCGATATCGAATCATTGCAGTTAGACCAGTTGTTGGAGACTTGAGGCCTCCAACTACCCGTAAGGACTGCCATAGATGTTCATATGGCAACCGAGACCGTTGGCTTAAAGTGCTCTCGGAGAATAAATATACCTATGTATGTGGCAGCCAACTAGCTAAATCAGATATAAGTATTTGCATTATACTGATCGTGTCTCGAAAAGCACGTTAAGCCGTCGGTCCCGGTTGCCATACGAATATTTATGGCAGTCCTTACGGGTAGTTGGAGCCCTCAAAACTCTCCAACAACTGGTCTAACTGCAATGATTCGATATGGCCCTTTGCTTATGGAGGTCAGATGGCAGTCGCTTCACGGAAAATGTCGAAGTTCAGCTAAATCCGCAGTTAGACTGGGAAAAGGGGACCCCAGACTCCAAGTAGAAAGCTTCGGAGCGACTGGGATTTACGCTAGGATGAAGAAGAAGAAATGTTGAACGAAGATCAATATAATCATTCCTAGTTATCAGCACATACAAGTATTGACTTATTACAATTTTTAAGGAAAACCACAATTTGTTATCGAAACCATATCAGTTATATTATTTGTAAATAATGTTTTTGAAGTGAAAACTTCTTTAGCGGCGTTGGATGGGTGTAAAATATTAAGGAAGCGTCAGGATTAGTTGACCTTTGAACCGTAACCGACGACTGACGTCATAGAAGATTAGGTACAGACTATGTATTTTGCAATTTACAATAGATGTCGTCGTAGCTTAAACGGTAAGCACGTCGACTGTAAGTCCTTATCATGGAGAAGGAAATGATAGCGGAGATGTTACAAGGGAATCGAGTCGCGAGCCTTCCATATGTCAAAACGACTCAATTGGTCTGTGACGTCACCATCCAGTTCTAGTGAAACGTCCTTGCGTTCGGTTGTCATTTTTGGTCAAAAGTTCAAGGATAAAAATAGCTTTAACCTGGTTTAAGAATGAAGTGTACAGTACAAGGATGTACAAAGTGTAAAAATAAACAATTTCAACATTTTAAGGGTTATACCATTTCATCAGTAAGTCCACTATATTTAAATTTTAATTTTTCCGAAAAAAATGTCTTAACAGAACCATCTAGCGTAGAGAAGAAATAAGTAACCTAGTCTGGCATGTATACTAGTTGTAATAATAACTCAATTCATTTTATGAAAATGATCACAATAATCTCGCCCGACTTCATTAGCAATTTCAAAAATGTTATAATATTTATTAAATGAAATATTTTGCTAAAATTGAAAATTAAAGTAAAATAAATTGGGCCAGCTGTCGGTACAAGGCCAAATCATTTAGCCCCCTAAATGATTTTGCTATAATCCAAAAGATGGCCTTATTTTTGAAAATTATTTCCTTAAAATAGATTATTCTAGAATTCTGTGTAGCGCTTAGTGGCGAATAGTCAAACTATATAACAAAAATGACAAGGTCTGTTTCTGTTCGGTTTCGCTATGACGCACTAGATGGAGACGTGGACGAGGTATAACGTCATGCCCCCCGCGTCTCCCTTCCCACCCGCATTTGGTCGCGCGTTTTTCTTAAGAGAAATTTGACTGTGGCATCTCCGCTACTTAATCATATTCTGTCCTCCGTGGTCCTTATAGTTTCAGATAGTATCGGGTTCAAACCACCTGGCCTTCTGGGATTTTTTGTGATTGTTTTTTCTTATTTATAATTTATTACTTTTGGTGATTATTTTTTCTTTTTGTAATTTATTACTTTTTATGATAATTTTTTCTTTCTGTAATTTATTATTTTTTGTGATTATTTTTTATTTTTATAATTTATTAATTTCTTCTGACAGAAAATTAGCAGAATATAAGTGATAGGTTCTATGATTAGCGCTATATTATAGGTATGGTATGGTATGTTCTTTTTTATCTTTTTCTATGTATATAACGAAGAAAGAAAAAAAGAAAATGTTTTCACTTCTGCCGGCACTCCCAGAGTGCAACCCGTCTTTTTTTTTCTATTGTGTTGGCACTTAATTAGTTAATTTGAGCAAAAACCCATGTAGCCGTAATATCAATAATCGATTTAAAATCGCAGTGCCGCGACATTCAATGAACGGTCTTAAATTATATTCAGCCGTGACCCTTATTGCAACATTTAATTAACTGGCTGGCTAAGGATCACGCTTGTAAATCCCCAGTGGGGTTGGTAGAGTTGTATTCACAGAAAATTAGTGATAGTTTTATTGAGAAAGCTGCACAATCCGACTTGGATAGATTGGGTTCGTGGTAATTTTTTTAAAAACCATGCAGTAAAGTAATTTTCATAGCTGTATGATTAAATGGCTAGACAAGTAATTAAACGTCATCGATAGCCAGCCTGCGTAGCCGTTTATTCAAATCAAAATAATAGGGGTTAAAGTATGAAATTGCCTTTTCATTGTAATAGGTACTTCGAATTGACATAGAACCTTCATGGTTTGAGATTTTTGAGTGAAACTTTTTCCACATGGTACCTATGTGGTTCTTCATTTAAAAATGTGCAACATTCGATTATCGACTTTCAGTTGTTTTTTTTATTCAGCTTAGACAAGAAAGATGAATACTTCGAAAATTCGAGTGATTTTTGAATACGAGTTCCGACGCGGAACTAACGCGGCAGAAACAGCTCGCAATATCCATGTTGCGTTTGGAGAGGGGACTGCTAATGAACGCACCGTGCGATTTTGGTTTAGACGCTTTCGTGATGGAAACTTTGATTTGAAGAACGAACCACGAGGAAGGCCGTCCACACAGGTGAATAACAATGAATTGAAAGACATGGTGAAAGCCGATCCGAGCCAAACTACCCAGGAATTAGCTGCATGGTTTAACGTTACCTTACCAACAATATTGACTCATTTGCGTCAAATCAATAAAATAAAAAAATGTGAAAAATGGGTACCTCATGATTTGACTGATCTGCAGAAAGAAATGCGTGTTGAAACTTGTGTTGCCTTGTTGAATCGATACAGAAATGAAGGAATATTGGATCGAATTGTGACATGTGATGAAAAGTGGATTCTTTACGATAACCGTAAGCGAAAAATGCAATGGCTGACCCCAGTAATGGTAACTGTTTGGTGGTCTCAGCATGGTGTTATTCACTATAGCTTTCTACGATCTGGTCAAGCAATAACGGCAGATGTCTACTGTGCCGAACTCCGAACAATGATAGCAAAACTAGCAGTGAAACAGCCCCGACTCATGAATCGATCTTCACCATTATTGCTCCATGATAACGCGAGACCTCATACAGCACGAGAAACCGTTTTAACTCTACAGGAACTGCAATTAGAAACTATCCGTCACCCTCCGTATTCGCCAGACCTTGCTCCAACAGACTACCATTTTTTTCGTGATTTGGACAATTTTCTATGTGATAAAAAGTTTTCTTCTCAGGAGGCAGTACAAAATGCTTTCACACAGTTTGTCGAATCTAGATCACCAGAGTTCTATCGCAAAGGCATAAATGACCTTCCTACTAGATGGCAGCAATGTATAGATAATAATGGTAATTATTTTGATTAAATAAATACGTTAAATTAAAAAAAAAACGAATTTCAATTTGTCAGTACAAATCGGCAATTTCATACTTTAACCCCTAATATCATATCATATCAAAACAAAATGCTCATTGAAAGGCGACGTTTAGTTAACAGCCTAGGCAGTTAATTAAAAGGCTTATTTAGCTAGTTGGCTGCCACATATTTATAAATATATGTACATATATAGTAACTACATTAATTTAAATAACTGATTGTTAATGTGAATAAATTTACCTCCTCACAAAAAAAGTAAAGTGGTACAATACAAAGGTAAACGTAAAACTATACAAAAATGTGTGCATATGAACTAGGTTATACCTTTATAGTGAATTATTTATAATTTTTTTGAAGATATGATTAGAAGTGTCCGTAAATACAGTGATATCGTAGTCATTTTTGCGTCACATATTACCATAATCTTACCATTTAAAATGCTTATAAAATTAATTTATAATATAAGGTCTTTGTAAAACGTCTAATGCGCAAATTTAATTTGATGTAACCCAATGGTATACTTACCAAATTTGAAATCCTACTATTGGTTTGTCTTTCACATTGACTGACTGAGATTTTTATCATGTCTTCAAACAGTGATGCTGTAGCGATGAAAAAATTGAAATAAAATAAGAATATAAGAATTGAAACATATATTTAATACTATAAAATATTCAGTTATTGCATTCTGGTGGTGGGTTCTTAAAAGCAGCGCAGACGTCCCGCATGATATTGTCGCCATTAGACTCCACTCCATTGATTAGAATATAAGGAACGTATTGAAAACCAACCTTCTTGCTTTCATCACCATAATACTTAAGTAGTGAAACGGCCCGTGGACTTTTCGCACAGAACTTGATTGGACTAGAAGCTATATTCATAAGCAGGCCACACTGAAACCACATTAAATAGAAATTTACAAATTCAGAAAATCGTATCGTAACATAATAAATGCCTGAGTTTTCAAATAATTTACCTAACAATGAATGAAAACAATCGTAAAGGACTGCCTTCCTATGTACGAGTATATTGATCCGGTTGGTTACTTGTTGAGAAAAATACCGTAGAGTTCTTTCAGTCTTAAATTCTATAGCTTTACATTCACAGATCATACAAGCTTAGTTAGTTAGTTATAAAACTTATATATAAAATAATTGATGTTGTGGATTGCGAGTATAGACATATCTATCCAGGATTGCAATTTACGTATGGCGGAACAGGCCAAGAGTTTTACCTCCGCTGCGCTGCTCTGCGAGCGAGACAGATTCGCGGACATCGCTGCTCGCGTTCGTAGGCGGCTCGGGCTTCGGAGGGCACAGACCTCCCCATGAGCGCGGGCCTGAGGGCGACGGGTGGAGCCGCCCGTCACCCTAGGAGAAGCAGGCCCATACCGGGGGCGAGTCGGGGACCGCGTGGTCTACCCTCCCGAGGAGGGCCAGACCGAGAGGGAGGTGCTATTCTAGACATATAGCCGTATGCGAAATTTCAACTAGGTCAATTCAGCTAGTGTGATTTTATAAGAAACACGCATTCATCCATCCAACCAAACTTTTGCATAAGTGATAATAATATGTTTACCTTATCAGCGGCAGCATCATCGGATCCTTTATTACTCTGCCCAGAATTCATCATACACGAATTGAACTCAACAGCTTCAGTGATGTTACCTATTAGTTCGATGGCACAAGCATGTAACTTATTACCGTAGCATTCGGCAGGGCCATGTTGACATTGGAATTCAATCGATCCATCTGCGTGAATAATCGTCTGCAATATTCATATATTTTTAAAGGTAGTTATTTCTTACATAATTAAAAATATACTGTCTGTCTGTCTGTCTGTCTGTCTGTCTGTCTGTCTGTCTGTCTGTCTGTCTGTCTGTCTGTATTTATGTTACGCTTTCACGCCTAAACCACCGAACCGATGTTGATGAAATTTGGTACAGAGGTATATTAGAGCTTGAGAACGGACATAGGCTACCTTTTATCACGAGAAAGGGGGTTTAAGGGGGGAAATAGGGGATGAAAGTTTTTATGAAAGTTTGTCATTTCTGAAGATATTTTTAATGAAATTTGGTACAGAGGCAGATTAGAGCTAGGGAACGGACATAGGCTACCTATTATCGCGAAAAGGGGGAAGAAGGGGGGGGGGCAGTGCCTTGGGATAAAAGTTTATCGATTTGGAAGATTTCGTAATGAAATTTGGGACAGAGATAGTTTAGAGCTTGGGAACGGACATAGACTACCTTTTATCGTAAAAAGGAGGGTAGAAGGAGGGGGACTAGGGCCTTGGGATGAAAGTTTGTTATTTTTTAAGATTTCCTGATGAAATTTGGTACAGAGATAGTTTAGAGCTTGGGAACGGACATAGGCTACCTTTTATCGCAAAAAGGGGTAGAAGGGGGGGGACTATGGCTATGGGATGAAAGTTTGTCTTTTTTGAAGATATCCTGATGACATTTGGTACAGATATAGATTAAGGAACAAACATAGGCTACCTTTTGACGCGAAAGACGAGGTTAAATAATTAGAGCTTGGTAACGGACATATGCTACCTTTTATCGCGAATAATGTGGTAACAGCGGGGGGGGGGGGGGGGGATAAGGACTAGAGAGTTAGTATGAAAGTTTGTCATTTTTGTAGATATCCTGATGAAATTTTTTACAGAGATGGATTAGAGCTCGAAAATGGACATAGGCTACCTTTTATTGCCAAAAAGGGAGTTGAAGGGGTGGAACAGGGCTAAATATTGATGAAATTGACATAGAGATGGATTAAAGCTTGGAAATGGACATAGGCTACCCCTTTTCGCGAACATAGTCGAGTATCGAACCAAATATAGAAGCGAGCGGAGAGGCGAGTAGAGATTATTATAGGGACGAGTGGATAGGCGTGTAAAGATCGAAAGTCGAGTAGAGTCGACTACAGGGGCGAGTAGATATGCGACTAGAGAGCCAGTGGACTGCCGAGTATAGAATCAAATAGAATGCAGTAAAGGGTTGAGTAGAGAGGCGAATAGGGAGGCGAGTGGAAACATGAATGTAGTGGCGAGTAGAGATCGAATAGAGAGTTGAGTAGAGGTGCGAGTAGATAGGCGAGCGGGGAGAGTCAAGTAGAGAGGCGAAAAAAGAATCGAATGGATGTGCAAGTAGAGAAGCCAATGGAAAGGCAAGTATAGAGAAGAGTTCAAAGTGGAGTAGAGAGGGGAACAGAGAAGTCAGTAGAGAGTCGAGTATAAATTCAAGTAAAGAGGCGAGTAGAAAGTCGAGTAGAGAGTCGAATATAGAGGCGAGTAGAAAGTCGAGAACAGAGGTGAGTACATAGTCGAGGACAAGGCGAATTTAATGCTCAATAGCGTCGGATCAACATTAAGCGATAACCGACATCCACGCGGGCGGAGCCGCGGGCAACAGCTAGTATTAACATAAGTTGAAAATAAACAGTTTTTTAACGAATGAAAATAATACTAAAAAAGTGACGATAAAATCCCTTGAAAAGTGGTTTTATTTCAAGGGGAAGTATCTGCCTACCACTTATAGCCGCCGTAAGCTCCTTACCACGACCAGCAATTTACCTTAACTGTAGGGGTTAGCGAGAATTGAAATAGGTATTTTAGTTACTTGGGTACCATTGATTGAATTTGATATAAAAGTACAGCACTTTTAAAATATAAATAGTTAAATAATGATCATCAGTATAATCACTGAAGGCACTGTAGTCTACTTGCATGGTCTGGTTAGACAACTTGGCTAAAAGTCATTTATATAATAATTTTGCTCTAAAAGCTTTCTTAGTTCGAAGAGTATATATTGACTTATGTATTATATTATCAATTGGAGAGCAATATAGGACGAGTTTTTTTTTTTTTTTTTTTTTACGTGCGGGAAATCCCCACGGATACCCACCCCTCCGGAGCCGGAGAGGTAGGTTATGTCGGACTCGAACCGACTAAACCGCACGCCGTCTGTGGGTCGATGTGCTAGGCCGGAGGTGAGGTTGTCTTTTGACATATCCCTCGCACCCCGGCTGACCCAGGGCCATTCCTCTCGGTCTGGCCCTCCTCGGGAGGGGGGACCACGCGGTCCCCGACTCGCCCCCGGTATGGGGGGGGCGCGCATCGTCCTACGATGCGCGCCGCCGCCGTGGCCTGCTTCTGCTGGGGTGACGAGCGGCTCCACCCGTCACCCTCAGGCCCGCGCTCATGGGGGGCGAAGTCGGTTTGCGCCCTCCGACGCCCGAGCCGCCTTCGAACGCGGCCAGCGATGTCCGCGAGTCTTTCTCGCTCGCTGCGCCGCGCCCGCTCTGCTGTCTCCTTCACGAGCATGACCTGCTCGCAGAAGGAGGCGCTGGCCGCCCACGCATCCGCGCAGCGGACCATCGCCGCGAGCAGGGTGGAGAGCGTGAGCACTCTCACCCCCAGGGCCGTCACAAGCTCCCGCCTCGGCGCTTCAAACGCCGGACACTCGGTGAGCGAGTGCAGCCCTGAGTCCACGCTCGCGTCGCAGTGATGGCACTCGGGCGTTGGCTCTATGCCCATCAGATGCAGGTACCGCCCGAAGTTACCGTGTCCGGTAATGACCTGCGTCTGACGGTACGAGAGGCCACCGTGTGGCCTCTCTAGCCACTCCCCCATGATGGGTCTTACCGCCGCAATCACGGCGTGTATAGGGCGACGAGTAGGAGATTTAATTACATTCAAATCTATAACCACCTGAACAAACACCCGTACACTCGTTTATCATTGCTTCTGGACATTTTGTTGTTGATATAACTAACATTAGTTGAAATATCAATTTGTATGATTATTTATATTTTACTCATTTTAAATTAACTGAGGCGAGTTTGCTAGGTACTAATTTTGACTGACTATTGACTGACTGAGGCAAGTTTTCTAAAACCCTGTTATATATTTTAGAATTTGAAATTTCTATAACTTCGTGTTAGAACATTATTAGTTTACGGTTATAATTATTTAACCAAAGCCCTTATCTATAATAAATTCTTGTGTACTCATTTAATATTCCTGATAGTAAGAAGCCATTTTAACCTATTAAACAAAGAACTAGTTAAGTATTAACTTGATTAATTTGATTATAGACATTGTATGTGTGTTACTGTGTAGGCTACTAGTGGTAATCTCGGATTGCCCCTGTCAAATTAATATATTAGTTAGAGCCATCCAACTTGGTGAGGGTAACCACTTAAAAAAAAATCGTAGTCGAAAATTACAGGTTAATGAGTTATCATCCAGATAATTCTATACGGATCTGAAATTTTTGTTATTCATAATTTTGCCATGCGAAATAGGTATTTGATTAACGTGACGTGTTTGGCTGAAGAGACTGATCAACAAAGTTCTTTTGATGAAACCCCCGGTGAAACTAGTATTCAAAGACTGGGTCAGCCGGGGTGCGAGGGATATGTCGCATGACAACCTCACCTTGGGCCTAGCACTACGACCCAGAGACGGTGTGCGGTTTAGTCGGTTCGAGTCCTCCGGCTCCGGAGGGGTGGGTATCCGTGGGGATTTCCCGCACGTAAAAAAAAAAGTATTCAAAGACTTACTCTTGCATTTCCATATGGATAAAGTTGGACGTCAAGATGACGGCTTAGTTCTTTCACTGTAGGAGCAAATTGCGCAGTATCGAAACGTCTACAGTCAGGACACAGACACTCGTAGAACAATTGTATCTTGACTTTGTCTTGTGGTTGGAACTGTTGCAGAGGCCTTTGTAGGTACCCATTCGGTAACATTTGTTGAAACGCCGGAAGCCGCCTTAACTAAAAACAAATTTATTATCGTCTAGTTAATAATAAATATTGATAGTAGGAACAATGGGTTAACTTATCGGGAATAGGTATTTAGCAACAAACAATACCATAACAAGCGCATTGCATTCTTTGAGATCATAGTATAAATATTAAATAGGCACCTAAAGTACCCGATATTGTTGGAAGTTCACGCGAATGTTATCTACACATTCAAATAACATTATTTTTAACGGATTCTATCTAGGTCACATTTAACTCAAATCGTATATTATTATTACAGTTTTTTATTACATTATTGATTATGTATTATTGACAATTCTGCCATAACTATTATTTTATTGTACATTTTTAAATTTATAGTTTTAATTGATAATACTAGCATATCTAAGTTAAAATTGTTACTAAACCATATATAAGTCTCCGTCACTTCTGGTTAAGAATATTGTACCTAATACTATAGGTATAAATCGATTAAAAAGCATTTTTTTTTTTTTTTTTACCTTATCTTGCGTAAAATATAGATCTCCTAAATCTGGTCTCACAAGTCGAGAAGCTTGTGAGTACAATTGATTTGATAGCAAACCTGCAAATAAATAAGCACTATTGTACTAAATGAATGCATAAGGAAATAATAAAAAAGAAGTTAAATACGCACTTACCACCATATTGCGCTCCAGCAAATGTTAACATTAAACTTATTATGAAAAACACTAAAAACTTGTTAATACACATTATTATTTTATATACAAGTTACGAAGTGGTCTCTCTTAGAAGCCAGCTTAGACTGAACTAGTGATAAGACGCTATCGTCGCGTCGTCAATTTATTATGAGTTAAGTGTTGTAATACGTATCCTCACACTTAATTTCATACTGCATGAAATGAATGCAAGTGCAAAACATGGTCGCTATGTGGATTGGTGTGTGAAAATGAGCACCAATTTTTGTTCTTAAGTACATATGATGTATCTATCGCCATCTCTTTAAATGTATTTGCGTTGGTTTGAACGTTCGTTGGTATTGGTCCAAGAAAGAAAAAAATATGCATAGTGTTAAAAGACAAGCAAACAAAGTTCAGTTGTGTTAATAACAAAATGAATTTAAATAAGGTTATCTTTTATCCAAGGTTGTATTTAACATGACACTTAGCTGACTTAGACTTAGCTCTTTTTAACCAAGTGCAAAAAAGGAGATTATCACTCTAATGCGAACCTTATATTCTATTTATTCCTTACTGTTTGCCGCCCGTTGCTGTTTTGATCCTGTTCTAGTAACCCGTGGGAACCTATTCCTAGGATAAAAAACCGCATATGTTATTCCAGACTGTCAAATATGCCTATTACAAATTGCAGCCGAATCCCTTCAGCAAGAGCGTGCTTTGATAACAAGTATTTTCACAAACTTTCACGCTTAATTTAATACGTAGGAAATAGGAATAATGCTGGTTAGTTTAATTAGTAGTCCTTGAAAATTCATAAAACCAAAATTTTATTCTTGATCCGATTATTTTTAAATTCGAACCTACTGAGTTATGTTCCAATCACCCTATAACATTGCATTTCACGTTCAAGTCTACAAATATTTAACTTCTTTAAATTTCTAATACCATTGGTACTTCTTTTCAATCATCTTAACTTTGTATTCCAAGGTATTTATATTCTCTTACCAATTGTAATTATTAGATTTAGGTATTAACTACATTTTATATACCTATCTACGTCTTGGGTGCATAACCGGAAGCCATCGTATTTCTAATGTTGCAATAGTAAATTATGCAGTTCCTTAAATTGATCTACCTAAAAGAAGGAACTAGTGCAGACAAACGCAATGACCTAGAACTAATACGAACGCTCATGATCAAACATGTTTACGTTACGATGGGCATTGGCGAAAACAGGCTCTAGTCGATCAGCGACAAATTTGGCGTGAATATCCCGAATTCTGATTGGATATACTCGCAGTTAATACAAAAGTGAAACTTTTCGAGACGGTTTCAATATGCCTATGAATTACACTGACTTTGGATCTGTGACGTTACAGCGATGAAAAAATTAAATAAAAATAGTCCAAAATTGCACAAATGGCTTTAATATTTGTAATAAAATATTCAGTTCTTGCATTCTGGTGGTGGGTCCTTAAACGCAGCGCAGACGTCCCGCATGAAATTGTCACCATTAGACTCCACTCCATTGATTAGAATATAAGGAACGTATTGAAAACCAACCTTCTTGCTTTCATCACCATAATACTTAAGGAGAGTTGCGGCTCGAGGACTGTTCGCGCACGATATTATTGGATTATAATCTATATTCATACGCTTGCCACACTGAAACCACATTAGAAAGACAGCATTAAGGACTTGTATCCAGTTGCCAATAAAATCTTTAAAAAAAAAAAATACAAAGACTTTTATATTGAAGATTCTAGAAATCGTAACTTTGGTTGTTATCAAATTACCTAAACATTAATAGAAAGGATTATAAAGAACTACCTTCCTGCGTTGATATAAAGGTTTGTTCCAGCCGGCTACGTGTGTAAAATACTATGAGAAATATAGTTATTACTTCTGTAGAGTTCTTTTGTTAGGATATTCTGTAAGCTTTCAATTCATAGATATTACTACAACCCGTTTACTTTAAGTTTGGATCTGGCGACGACGACGAAGGTAAACGGGTTGTACATTACATCCCGACTGTGTCCCTGAAGTGTTAAGCAGAGGGGTATAAACACCCATATTTCACCAATTTTGATTTTTGTTCCCAGGCTCGCCAAGAGTCTATTGCTTTCAAGTGGGCACATTGTCAAGGGCTGTTTGTACACTGTCGGATGGATAAAACCTTATTCCCTAGTTGCCTTCTACGACACCACACGGGAAGAGAACAGATAGGGTGGCCATGTAGCCAACCAGGAACCGGTGTTGGTAAGCAACAATGAAGCCTCCGTAATAGTATCCCGTCGCATCGCGTCGCGTTGCGGCACTTGTCGCTCACGTAGAACAACGCCTTAGTGTCTACGGCATTAAGTCCGCCAATGATGTACATTGGTAAATAAGTGCATAAAGTATAAATAAATTGAATAAAAACTGTCTGTCTAAAATCTGTCTAAAAGATGGTATGGTATCCGTCTATTTAAACGGGTGGATCCGCTAACTCAAGAGTCCCGTCCGTCTCCATGACCCATGAGAACCTGTTACTAGAATAAAAAATAGTCTATATGCCATTCCAGACTATATATAGTCTATCTCTGCGTGATTTCATCAAGATTTATTCAGCCGTGCTGGTGTACCTTTATAAGTAACATCCATTCATCCAACTGAACTTTCGCATATATAATAGTAGTGACATTTACCATAGTTGCAGCAGTATCATCGGATCTCTGATCAGAACTCATCATACACGATGTGAATTCAACAGCTTCAGTGATGTTACTTATAAGATCGATGGCACATGCTTGTTCCATGTTGCCGTAGCATTCGATAGGGCCATGTTGACATTCAAAATCGATCGAACCATTCACGTAGATAATGGTCTGCAATAGTCAAAAGTTTATGTTACAAATGCAGTTATTTTATACGAAATTATAAGTGGCGACATACAAGGTCTACACCTTAGATTTAGAGCGTGTAGTCTTTAGAGCTTGGCTTTATACGAGATCTGATAACTTTTTCACAGGGTAAGCTACGTAAACTCGTCTTGGCAACATTTTTACATGAAAATGTTTTTGGTGGGATAGATTGTTTTCCTTTCATCCTTCATTTTTACTTTCTTAAATTACTCACATTCCATTTATCTATTACTTATCACAGTTCGAAAGTTCGAAGAGTATATATTTACTTAGTTATTATCGATTGGAGATGAACGCAAGGCGAGGAGTAGGAGTTTAATTACATTCAAATCTACAGACCACTTGAACACATACGCAGACAATTGGTTATCACTTTTTCTGGACATTAAGTTGCATTTTGTCCCTGTTGGTAACAAGGTACAGTGGCGTTCAAAACTGTTACTACATTTATTGACTTCATAATTATATATATGTACTACATTGGTTACTTCTGACTATATTGTAATCAGACGTAGAATTGTGATTCATAACTTTTTCTGGACAAATATTATAAACTTTTTTCTTGCTTTTAACTTTTTCTTGATTTTTTTTTGGCTGGAGAATTAAAGTACCAAAGTTCTTTTGATGAGACTTCCAGTGAAACTAGTATTTAAAGACTTACTCTTGCATTTCCATACGGATAAAGATGGATATCAAGATGACGGCTTAGTTTTTTCACTGTAGGAGCAAATTGCGCATTAGCGAAATACTTGCAGCCATCACACAAAACCTCGTAGAAAAATTGTATTTTGACTTGATCTTGTGGAGAAAACTGTTGCAGAGACCCTTGTGGGTACCCTTTTGTGATTATTTGTTGAAACGCCGGTGCCTAAAAACAAATTTATTAGTATCGCGTTACTATAATAGGAACAATAAGTTAACTCACGGCAAAAAATTAAACACTTTAAATTTTAAAAAAATTGTGATGTTCTATCGGTTAACTTATCGGCTTAAGGTATTTCATACGAAACAATAAAATAATAGTATTGCATTCATCGAGAACATTTCCAATATAAATAGGAAGGATAATAGGAGGATATAAATATTGTTGTTGATGGAAGTTTAAGTGAAAATAGCATAACACATTCGAGAAAAAATATTTTAACAGCTTCTTTATTTAGTTTGATCACTTTTTACTTTTTATTATTGACAGTTTGACAATGATTCCTTAGTTCTGATTGCACTTCAGCAGCCATATGTTCACGGAGAGACTAGGTGAGGATTGAGAATCTAATAGCATAATTTTAAATCGCGATAATATATAATCCTTTAACAATCTCGCTCTATCTTATACAAGGTGTCAATGGTCTTCTCAATGTTCCTTAAATGTTCCTTTACTGAAATTTTTAAGCTATTGCATAGCTTCTATCGAGGGCCTTGAGCGCGGGGACCGAATCCAGCAGGGCTAACATGCGCGCCACGAGATAGCTATCTCGAGGCATTTTGCCGTTTTATGTTGATATGTCGACTGTTGGTAGCATGAAGGGCTAACATGCGCGCCACGAGATAGCTATCTCGAGGCATTTTGCCGTTTTATGTCGATATCGACTGTTGGTAACTTGGCAAATTTCATGGCGATCTGTCAGATGTCGACATAACTCGACTTCGAGAAATCATCTCTACTTAGTGTCTGCAAATTGTAACATACGTGCCCTTATTTACTCGAATTTTGACATTTAAAATGTTTTGTCTCTCGTCCTTCATTTGGTCGACGAGAAGTTATCTCGTGTAAACTTTTGTTATGCTCGGTTCATTTTAGATCAAAATTAAATACCTTTGTGCGACTGCAAGCAATTTTCGACCTTAATGACATTTCCTTTGTTACGTGTCTTTTCGCGTTAATTGATGACGCTGATCACGAATATAAGAAAAAAAATTCGATAGCATGTCATGTCAATAAGGTCGAAAATTGTTTGCACTATTTTTTCTCTTTTTTAAATTAAAATGTTTTGTCTCTACCGTCTTTCATTTGGTCGACGAGAAGTTACCTCGTGTAAACATTTTTGTGCTCGGTTCATTTTGGACTAAAACATCGACTGCAAGCCATTTTCGACCTTAATGACATTTCCTTTGTTACGTGTCTTTTCGCATTAATTGATGACGCTGATCACGAATATAAGAAAAAAAATTCGATAGCATGATATGTCAATAAGGTCGAAAATTGTTTGCACTATTTTTTCTCTTTTTTTCATACCTAGCATCCCTAACTAGTCTGTGCTTTCGAGCAAATGGCCGTATCGGGCCGATTTTATCGGATAAATGTTTAAAAAATGTGTATGCCATAGACAACAATTGAAAAAGTTTGACGCGACAAAATATGTCGGCGTTACTTCGCTCGAGAAGACTCGAGATGATATCTCATCTCGATTCGAGATATTTGACGACGCGCGCATGTTAGCCCTGCAGAAATTCCGTAACGAAAAATCCTCCCGCTCGTTTCTTTTCGGCAGTCTTCGACACGGTGTTCGTGTGCGTGCAACTAGCCGTATTGTACGACTCTACGAAGCTCGCACGAATCGAGACGAGCTGCTCCGAAATCGGACGAATACATAAGCAGCTTTTTATGAGAAAGTATATAGGTGTATAGGTATTTATGTACAACAGTGAATAGCTGTACTTGTAAAATTTGTCGATAATCACTTCTTAATATCGTTATTTTTTTTTAAATGAATAATTTTGTTTTGCTGTGTCATTACACTATTTATACCTAATTATTTATACCTATTATTTATACCTAGATATTTTCGTTTTATAGAGAAGAAAAGCGTAAAGAGCTAAAAAGAAAAAAAATCTAATGCACATCAAAGGGCATATTATCATAATTGCATAAGTTGATACAAAATGCTATGCAATAGCTTTACCGCGGCAGTCCCCGAGTGCCACACGTCTTTTTATATATTGTCGGTCAATTGACTGCGTTCACCCAGCAGACAGTAGGAAGTTGGGGTAAAATCAAGTTGTATTTATTTCAAGTATTTCAATATTTTTTTTCTTTTATTATTTCGATGATTTGGTATCAAGTATTTATGTTTTACCGCGGTTATTATATTATATGAAATGGTTTTTAGTTATGCTACTAACATAGCAATTTTTAAGTTCAAATTGGTACTAAACATGATATGACTGTCAGTCACTTCTAATAAAAATCTATTATTACCAAACGTATCTACGTATTTCATAAATTGAAAGAATAATTTTGCTTCACCTTATCTTCCGTTAAGTATAGATCCCTTAAATTGGGTCTGACAATTCGAGAACCTTGTGAATACAATTGATTAGTAAGCGTATCTGCAAACAAAAAAGCACTTTTACTACGTGAATATAATATGGATTGATTAAAACTTAAAACACGCACTTACCACCATTTTGCGCTCTACCAAATGTTAATACTATACCTATTATAAAAAGTACTAAATACTTGTAAATACTCATTATTAGTTTATGATCACAAGCCAATTGCGGTTACAAAGTGGTCTCTCTCAGAGGACTGCTAAGACTAAACTGGTGATTAGTGGTGATAAGATAATATCGACGTCAATTTATTATCTATACCAATATTATAGAGCAGAAAGGTTTGTTTCTTTGTTTGTTTGATTGATCGTGCCATTCTCATGTAATACTGGTTCAAATTGAAGAATTGTATAGATAATTACACTTAACTTTTTACTGCATTATGAAAATGCAAGTGCAATATGGCCGTGTGGTTTAATATGTAAAAATGCAAATGTACTTAGCAATTAGTGTTCTTACGTAACTACAAAAATTATGGTGATGATCGTCATTTCTTTGAATCTATTTGACTGTGATAGCGTTGTTTGAATGTTCGTTAAGGCGCTCACTCACTAACAGTCCGCCTGCAGTCCGCCTGCAGTTCCTGATCTGTCCGGCGGCCTGCAGTCCTTAGCCGATAGCGCCCACACACTAAAGCGATTTTGGCCCGCCGGCAATTCCCTGTTGTCAGTTTTGCGACCATACACTAGCAGTTGTGAGTCGTCAGTTTTAGGTTGTACGATCGCCTGCCGGTAATGGTCTTATATCAGTTACATAGAGAGTACGAAACAGTGCAAGCGATTTTCGACCTTGTTGACATTTTCTTAATTACATGTTTTTTCGCATAAATAAATGCTGCTGATCACGAATATAAGAAAAAAAACTAGATTTGTTGTGATGTCAATAAGGTTGAAAATAGCTTGGACTACGTTATTCTTATATAAGTACGTGCTAATCATTGTGGGAAATAGGTGTTAGCTATTTCGAACCTTATGGACTATGTGCATAAGAAATATAGACGAGTATGTACAAAAAATGAATAAAATCTTAGTAAAAACTGACACGAAACGTCGATCGACAGGCCCGTTGTGCTCGTTCGCCCTGACGGCCTAGGACTGTCCGGCTTACAACTGTCCGGAATCGTTTCGCGGCCACACACTATCGGATCGTATTAGTCGTCAGTCCAAAATCGTTAACGAAACTGTGAGTGTGTGAGTTATTGCGATTAACTGACAGATTTATATCGTCCGGCCGTCGTCCGGTAAACTGTTAGTGAGTGGGCGCCTTTAGGTAGTTACATATGAAATTGCCGTTTTATGGAAGAAATTGGAGGAACCCCAAATTCGAATACTAACATTTTTGCACTTTATTAGGAATGACAAATCCAAATTTTATGATTTTTTTTATATATGAATGAAACAACATCAAGCTAACAGCAACTTTTATTACATTTTTGAAAAGTGACAGCTGTAAAAATACGAAATTTATCATCAAAATGGATAGCATTTAGGAGGTACTGTTTTTGAAAATCGAATTTAATTTATCAAGCGGCCAAAAAAATAATAACACATGGCGTCGGAGGGCGCAAACCGACCTCCGCCCCCCATGAGCGCGGGCCTGAGGGTGACGGGTGGAGCCGCTCGTCACCCTAGCAGAAGCAGGCCACGGCGGCGGCGCGCATCGTGGGACGATGCGCGCCCCCCCCATACCGGGGTCGAGTTGGGGACCGCGTGGACCCCCCTCCCGAGGAGGGCCAGACCAAGAGGAATGGCCCTGGGTCAGCCGGGGTGCGAGGGATATGTCAAAAGACAGCCTCACCTCCGGCCTAGCACATCGACCCACAGACGGTGTGCGGTTTAGTCGGTTCGAGTCCGACATAATCTCCCCCTTCGGCTCCGAAGAGGGGGGTATCCGAGGGGATTTCCCGCACGTAAAAAAAAAAAAAATCTAACGTCCTATTATTAGACCAAGAAAAATGACTTTCACTAAGGTTGTCTCTTTATCCCAGGTAAGTATTTGACATGACGCTTTTGCTCTCTTTTTAATCTAGTTCAAAAATGGAGATTATCAATTTATGTATGTAGTAGTATGTAGTCTTAGTTAGTCTTAGTAGTATGTAGTCCTTGGAAAGTCAGAAAACCAGAATTTCAGCCCGATGTTATTGGCGAAAATGTTTCATTCGCTCGAGTCAAAACTTAACATTTCGCGTTTAAGTTTCGCATGTTAATTGCTTTCAACGACACGGGAACTACATGGCTTGAAATAAATAAGAATTTAACTATTACATATACGACGTACTTGCTTACCTATTGATTATTTAATTGTATTTAAATAACTGCAATAAGTAAATATATACAGAGAAGCTAATAGGGAAAGTAAGATAAATACAAATATGTGAACAATAAAATATTCGAAACTTAACCCTACTGGTTCTGTGAACGGTAGACCTCTATTTGTCTCGCTAAAACTCGGAAATGGCTGTGTCGATTTAGCTGATTTTGGTTTTGAAATGTTTTTCGTACGAGAAGATAGTAAAAACAACAATTTCATTTTTCGATATAAACTGTACTCTACCTACTTTGCTGTCAAATAATTGACGTATCATTTTTGCAATGCAATATTTGTTAAGTAAGTGTCTAAGATTTTGAGCCATTTCAGCGAAGGGAAAGTTTTAATGTCGTTAGGATAGGTGATACTTCTTACGAACTTCATGCGAATATTTTTTAACACATTGCGTTACTTAGTTAACTTATTTTTATATGCAACTGAGGTGGCAGACAAGCACACAGAAAGTGGTAACCACTTTCCGGCCTATGAACGTGTGCAACACCAGGGGAGTCACACTCGTGCTGCCGACCCTGTAAACGCAGAGTTTCTGTGCCGTCAGTGTAGAAGACAAAGCAGGAACAGTCTTTGGTCTTTGCACTGATAGCACAAAAGCTCTCCAGTGAGCTCTGGCTACCCTACTCACCGCCGGAAACACAGCTCGATGTTATTATGGCCGTGGCGTTCTGTAGACCCTCGCCTGACTGCTCGGGTCTCAATGGCGCATCAGCGGTAAACATCAACTTTACACACTTGTACCATCATAATCTACTATTAAAAGTACTAATAAGAAAATATACTTCAATAATATATGGAACCAAACCAAAAGTTAAAAATATCGAGTGAGAGCTACAGATTAGAAAATGAGTAAATTACTTGTATACTTAAATCATTTATTGTATTTTATTGATAATTTTCGTGGTTGATAAGACATTTTCTTAGGTAAATCAAGTGTTAACTGTACAGTTTGTAATAATGAAATGCCCTGAGATATCATCATACTTCAGACTGCGTAATATACAATGTAGTAATCTCATAGTGGGAACATACAATAGAGGAGAGCAATTTTTTACAATCCTTATATAGAGCCTTGCCTTTCGTAAATCCTATAACACAAGACAAGTATTAAAATATCTCGTTTAGTTATAAAAAAGATAAAATCCGCTCTTTAAAATTGAATAACTATTGAATGAAATATAATTATTATTCGATAGAACAGACTTTCATACATAAGTTATTAAGTAATGAATCCTTGTGTCAGGTATTTTTAAATGTTCTTACAATTACCGGGCATTAGAGGCCTACAGTCTGACTCAGAAACTGACAAATAATTATCTGCTATACTTATAAAATAAGTGGGTCCTACCGACGCAGGTATCTATGTGAATGATTGCGCCCGTCTCCCAGCCATTCTAGTAATAATCATACATAAAAGCTTTCAACATTTTTTAACTCGTCATTTTCATATCTAAAAATTTATATAAGCGATTATTGTGATATATATGTTTAAGCCGCAGTTACGAAGAAATCGAAATACATGAAAAAACCTAGTTAAGATTAAGAATAAACCTAAAGATGTTAAAATAGAGCTTTCTATTAGATGAACAATTTGATATTTTTATCAAACTACCTGTAATCAGTCAGAAAGTAACAAAAAAAAGACTGGTTGCACTCTGGGATTGCCGGTAGAAGTGAAAACTTTAAATTAATAAATCATCTCCATGTAGAATTTACTATCGACGCATTATATAATTGTAAATATTTTATTTATTATTTCAGTTTGCTTCGAATATGTTTATGTTGTATAGCTATGAATAAAAATTAAATAATTATAGATTTTTATTCAAAATACAGCTTTTGGTACGTATATAAAAACGTAAACGAATCAATTATATATCCATGGAGTATTTTGAAACTTGCTAATACCAATGAATTTGTTTTCAATAATTTACCTAATTATGTGATAACACTGGTAACCCTGATAATAAGTAAGTCGGCTTGGTTGAAATGGCTTCACTTCTCTCGCGCGTATTGCGTTTCTATGCGTTATTCCTTTCGGCCACCTTTGTAACTGTGTTTTGTAACCCGTTACAACAGAAGAAAATGTTCTCTTTTTTCGTTACCTAGTTACAAACCTAGATCTTTTCGTCCGACTTCGTAACTATGATTTGTAACCGCAACGAGGTTACAAAAGAAGAAAGTCATTTTCTTTTTTTGTTACCAAGTTACAAACTAAAAATTTTTTTATTACTTCGTAACCTCTTTTCCCAGTTACGATAGCAGAATTAAAATTCCTTATTGGTAACCAAGATCAAATCAAACTGTTAGGTAGATATGATTCTCTTTTCTGTATGACATTAGTACTGGCCGTACTGATAACGATAAATAAACTAATTGACACATCATGACATATTGACATGCAATTGCTACTCTTGTAGATTATTTGTGCAATTTTCTATTACGATTTTCCATTTTGTGATAAAGTCATATAATTATTTGTGATTGCAATATTCGCAATGTGCCCGCATCCTTAAATTCAATTCATTTCATCAAGGAGAGGTGGTGTTCTATTGCTTCACGATGGACGGCGATTTCACCGCAGAAAAATATATAAAGATGGAAGCTCGTTTTGGCTTTGCTATACTAAAAAAGGATGTAAAGGGAGTGTCAAGCTAAGTGTGAAGAACGAAATATTAAATACTAATGGACATGATAATGATTGCTGCATGGATGTGAATAAAAATATATTTTTGTTAAGAATGGATAAATTGAAATAAACTACCAGTAGTAACTTCGAACCTATAGAGAAACAATATAACAATTTGGTTTGTGAACTTAAAAATGTTGGTTTCGATTTGCTATACGATATTCCAAGTTTTAAAAATATAAAGTCAGGGCTATACAACCAACGTAATAAAATTGTTGGTGCTCCCAAATTACGTTACAGTTACTCTGAATGTTGCGAAGTGGTTGTGCCACAAAAATACAATAATTTCCTCCTTGCAGATTACCTGGACGATGACAATACAAGAATTCTATTTTGCGGGAGAAACATTATAAATGAATTGGGAAAGTACACTCATATCTTCGCTGATGGCACTTTTCGATCATGCCCATCTTGCTTTAAGCAACTTTATACTATACATGGATTAACGAAAAAAATGGAACTATTATACCATTGTTCTTTTGTCTGCTTCCCAATAAGAAAGTAAAGACTTATACCATTCTATACCGTTTAATAAAATCTCAAACTGGTGAATTTTTTAAGCCGCGTAAAATCACATTAGATTATGAAGCTGCAGCAATAATAGCTGTTCAACAGGTTTTCCCTGAAATAATCGTAAAAGGTTGTTACTATCATTTTAACCGAAGTCTGTTTCGTAAAGCAAAAGAAATGAAAACTAGAGTAAAACAAAGTGTTCGCGACAGACAGACCATTTTTATCTAACTGTGTTCGCAATTTGTGATTATGTGTAGTAGATACAATCAAAATAAACATTGGTTTTGTGATCCAAAGAAATTAATCAGTATGAATAGTGTCAGAATAGTGTCAAACAGTGTCGAAACAGTGCAAACCGGCCTCTGATTGGCCACTGTATGATTCAGTCGCGCCCTCTGGGATAAGCGTTGGAACTACCTAAATTTGTAAACAATTTTGTATTATCTGTATGTGATTAATTTGTTAATTTAGATAGTAAATAATAATTGAACATAGATAAAAAATGTATGTAGTAACAATAGATGATAGTACCCAATATTTAACAGCAAGTTTGTAAACAAGAATCTTATAAGAATTTAATAAATGCCAATTAAACCTCACACATAGATACAAAACGCTGTAATTTCTGCATACTTTTGTTAATTTTAAAGAAATTATGTAATTTTTGTGTGCTAATTGATAATAAACAGGTAAATAGTTGTGTTGCACACCTTTATAGATAATAGATATGTTAGAATTGTAAGAAATTGTATAGATAAGTGTAATAATCTGATATTGTCAAAGCGAAAATTACCGTGTAAAAATAAAGAAAATATCTACCGAAACTAGAGGCCCACATCAGGGTAAAAACTATTAATATAAAAGCGCAGGTGACTTTCTCGTCAGTGCGACACTCTTAGCCGGGTCGCCAGCATTATCTTAGAGCTCTGCTCAGATTTTGCACCTGAAATGGGTCACTAGTTTCAGAAAGATTTTGTTCTAACCGAATAGAATTGTTTTATTTACTGGGTATCCCTTCAGAACTAATTCGGAACCTGGCCTTCCTGGCTGGTTCAGCTATCGTCAGAGACGCACGGGGAAACCTCCGCTTTCCTGTTCTCGCATACGTTAGTTACAGTCCACCTTATCCTCAGGGCAGGAAAGTGTGCAAACTGAACCACCCCATGTACATATGGGCGACAGCCGATCAAGCGGTGAACGAACTCGTGTTCTATAACCGGGTTCGCTCGTCCACGTGAGGCCCGTCCAGTACATTTTCTGGTCCTTCGGAGCCGGATATCCGGACCATTTTCTGGTCCGTTCGAGCCGGATTTGCTGTCCGTGTGGTCAGAGTCCAGCCGGACGTATCGCATGGTCTAGTCCATCTGGACCCCTGTTTCGTTGCGAGCCGGCAGATAGTGTCGCTGTCCGTACGGTCAGCTTCCGGTCGGAAATATCGCTAACTATTGTTTTTTATATTCCCCGTGTGTCTAATTAATCTAATTCATTTATTACAGCGTTATTTAAAGTATTTAGCATTCCAATTGGAATCCAATTGGAATATTTCTCAGTTTTTCGTTAGTCCAATTGAATCCAATTGGATTCTTTCTGCTTGTCCGATTGAATCTTATTGGAATCCAATTGGAATATTTTAGAGTCAGTTTTTTTGTTAGTATTAGAGTCAGTGCAGTAATAGTCACATGTGCGCGTTTTATAACCGTAATACATAAGTAAAGTAAATAATATAGTATATAGTAAAGTCACGTGTGCGCGTTTTTTATCCGTTTATCAGTCAGTAGGTAACGTGTTTTTATATCCGTTCCGTTTTTTGCGAATTTTGAATTTAAATAAGTAAAGTATATAACAGTAAATATAGATTTCGTGCGCGTTACGTTAAGCCCAGTAAATAAAAACAAATATAGTATAGTTAATCGGTATCGTTCGTATCAGTGTAACAGTGAATAGTGTGTTATTTTACAGTTGTGCGTTTTGACAGTACGTGTAATTTGTTTGAGTAAGTAAGTCTTTGTTTTTAACAGTCTTATTTCGATAGTATATAACAGTATTTAAACAGTAATAGTAATAAAAATATTTTGTTAATAATAAATAATACACGTACTGTTGAATTCGCGTCAGATTTACGTTAGTGTATCAGTGTTAGTGTTGTCAATATGCCGAAAACGAGATCTCAAGGCAGAGCTGCAGAGCCGAGCCAGCCTGAGAAGGCTCTGACACGAGAGTCTATCCTCCGGCACGAGCAGCCACCACGTTCCCCATCAGTACCAGTTGGATCTGAGGTAAGTGCCCCATCATCCATGGCTCAACCCTCAACCAGTACACCTCGGCCTTCTAGCGCTAAGACGCAAATAGATAAATCTATAAAGCCTTGGTCTTTGGAAGAGGATAGATCAGATAATACGTTACACCCAGTTGAACAGAACGTAATAGAAGGGGTACGTACTACTAAGCGAGTGAGCCGTGAACCGGGGGTTACTATAAGATCTAGATCCTCAATTCATAATAAATCGATGGCACGTAAACGCGCATTAAAGGCTCAGGAGTTAGCTGAGGTTACACTGCGTAGGGCTGAGGAATCAGCCGAGGATACCGATTATGATGATGATGCCCATTCTAGGACAGAATATGTTCGTTCGTGGTTAAGAGAGGGATCGCCCTTGACACGACCCGGCACAGACGAACCACGCTTAGTAAGTGGACACCTCCAAAAGGAGACCCACGAGATAGAGCCTCGTAAAGAAGCTACCATGGTGCCCCAGTATGGGGGCACAAACCCTAATTTAGAAAATATTAAGCTCCAAAAGGAGACTAATCTCGTATCCCGGGCTGGGGATACATGCGCTTATGTTGAGCCTCATAAAGAGACTCCTCTCGTGCCCCAGTTTGGGGGCACAACCGATAATATTAATATAAATAAACCGGCATCCCGGGCTGGGGATGCATCCGTATATCTTGAACCTCGTAAAGAGAATCCTTTCGTGCGCCAGATTGGGGGCACAACTGATAGTATTAACAACGTAAATAAACCTTGTACTGAAACTGCCTCGGCACCCCGGGCTGGGGGTGCAATAGATTATTTAGATAGAGAGCAGGCTGACAGTAAAAATATGTTAAAACCATTTATAACAGAACTCACTTCCGCTATAGCTGCACTCGCTGACAGAAAACCGATGGAGGCATCGTTTACCTCTGGCCATCCATCGACTTCGAAGGTCGTAATGACCTTACCGATTTTCAACGGGTCGCATACTGAGTGGCTGTCGTTTAAAGCCATGTATGACACCACTAAAATATATTTTAACGATATAGAAAATACAGCCAGGCTCAGACGGAGCCTGAAAGGTAAGAGCGCTAGAAATTGTAAGCTCTGAATTAATAGCTAATGCACAGCCGGAGCATATTATTAGGGAATTAGAGCTCCAATTCGGACGACCTGACTCTATAGCTCAGTCTGAGACAGATAAACTCAGAGCATTGCCGCGATGTACTGAAGCACCGAAAGACATATGTACATTCGCCAGTAGAATAAGGAGTAGTGTCGTCACACTTCAGGCTTTAAAGAAAAATCACTATCTTATAAATGCAGAACTGTTACGTATATTAACAGAGAAACTTCCGAACTCATTGCGTGTACAATGGTATAGAATTTATACTGATAAATATAATTCCACACCCGATTTAACTTCGTTTAGCGAATATATATCTGAATGTGCCCGTTATTGTAGTGCCTTTGCCCCAGCTGAGACCGTTAAAGATTACCAGACGACTCGTCGTGTCCCTCAGAGAGCATTTACTGCCACTGAGAGACACACTGGGGAAAATAGTAAATCTAGATGTCGAATATGCGACTCTGAGGGGCACTACGCGTCGAACTGTGAGACGTTTAGAAAGGGGAACTCCGACAAGAGATGGGAGCTCGCTAAGAAACATAGACTCTGTTTTCGTTGTCTCAAAACGCGTCTAAACGATCATAAATGCCCGATTAGAAAATGTGGAATTGATAATTGTATAGCTTCTCATAATAGATTGTTACACTATGTTAAGAAACCTCGTACAGAACCGAAACCAGACACGCATGAGGAAACAGTCGCCAGTTCGAGCTCAAAATCAACAAAGCAGGCTTTCCTGAAAATAGCGCCTGTTAGGCTTTCAGGACCGGCGGGAGAGGTGTTGACGTACGCTCTCCTAGACGACGGGTCAACCATTTCATTAATAGATGAAGACATCGCTGCCAAGCTGGGAGCCAGAGGTAAGACAGACCCATTTACCATTAAGGCTATCGGGGACACAGCGATAGACCTACCGGACTCACGAAGAGTTGAAGTCTACATAGGTAACCCCGAAGGAACTAGCATACCACTGTCTGTTAGAACAGTTCCGAAGCTGCACCTATCATCACAGACAATCAGTGAGACAGACTTACAGGACTGTAAGCATCTCGAAGACATAAAAGATCAGCTTATGTACACAGCAGCGACCCCGAAGATACTCATAGGCCAAGACAACTGGCAACTATTGATATCCAGCTATATTAAACGGGGACACCGCCAACAACCAGTCGCCTCACTCACAGCATTAGGATGGGTGTTACACGGATGCCATGGTAGAATATTAGGTCAAACAGTACATTTTGTTAATCGTCTCTCAGCCGCTGATGACAGCATAGATACTCAACTGAAACAATATTTTTCACTTGAATCGCTCCTTTTAAACCCGCGTCGACCGAGCTCCGACCCTGAAAAGCAAGCCGAGGATATATTAAATAAGAATACAGTACAGTTAACAGATGGTCGCATACAGACAGCCCTCTTATGGAGAAAAGAGGATGATGTGATGCCTGATAGCTATCAAAACGCTATGAGGAGGCTCACGTCAATAGAAAAGAAGCTTGACCGCACTCCAGATCTTAAAGCCGCATATACAGCACAGATGGAGTCTCTCATACAGAAGGGATATGCAGAGGAAGCTCCGAAGCAAGCCAGACCAGGTAGGACCTGGTACCTGCCTCACTTTGATGTTCACAATCCAAGTAAGCCTAACAAAATTCGTATAGTTCACGATGCTGCTGCCAAGTCAGGGGGGATGTCCCTGAACGACTTCCTGCTCACTGGACCAGACCTGCTGCAGTCACTGCCAGGTATAATGATGCGTTTCCGCCGTCACCGAGTCGCCGTCACAGCTGACATCACTGAGATGTTCATGCAGGTACAGGTACGTCCTGAAGATCGAGACGCCCTGAGGTACCTATGGAGAGGAGACCGGCGGGAGGGCGCACCTACTGAATACAGAATGAAATCGTTAATATTCGGAGCAGCCAGTTCACCATGCACAGCGATCTTCGCTAAGAATTGGAACGCGAGACAGTACGCGTTACAGTATCCCGAAGCAGTAGCAGCCATAGTTGATAGTCACTATATGGATGACTACCTACATAGTTTCCCGAACGAGGCAGAGGCAGTTCGTATATCAACACAGGTACGTGATATACATAGGAAAGCTAAATTCGAGCTCACCAAATGGGTCTCGAACTCCGCGAAGGTCGCTAGACAATTAGAAAACAATCCGGGCCGCGCGGAGATAGTCAATATAACACAGACAGAACAGGATGAGAAAATCTTAGGTCTAATGTGGGATCCTTCTACCGACGAGCTCAGTTTTAATTTAAAATTAGCCAGATTACCCAAAGACCTTATTCGAAGTACCACACCGACTAAAAGAGAGGCCTTAAAAATAGTAATGTCTCTATATGATCCACTCGGACTCGCGTCACCAGTAACCATTAGAGCTAAGCAAATATTACAGGAAGCGTGGCGCCTAGGTACAGACTGGGATCAAATATTGAACGACAAGCTCCTCACACAATGGAGGACTTGGACAGAGCATTTACAGGCACTGAAAGACGTCAAGATACCCAGATGCTATCCCGGATACACCGACCCTCAGTCGCTACAGCTTCACGTGTTCACAGATGCCAGCGAAGCAGCCTACGCCGCGGCCTTGTACTGGAGAACCGTCAGCCACGAAGGACAGGTGAGTGTTAGTCTCGTCATAGCAAAGGCGAGGGTGACGCCACTGAAAATCACGTCCATACCCAGACTAGAGCTACAGGCCGCGGTGATGGGAACACGACTAGCGACTGCAGTGACAGAAAGCCACAGCGTCACACCTGACAGCATAACCTACTGGACCGATAGTAAGACCGTACTCACATGGGTAAGAAAAGGCTCCAGATCATATAAACCATTTGTTGCACATCGGATAGCTGACATAGAAGAAAGCACTAAGATAGATGACTGGAAATGGCTTCCCTCTAGATTAAACATCGCGGACGCGGCCACTCGCGACGTTCCCGCTAACTTTAATTCACAGCACGAGTGGTACAGCGGTCCGGCCTTCCTATATAGAGAGCCAGAGGAATGGCCAACAGAGAAGCCTACAGCAGCAGAGGCTACAGGAGAGGAGCGGGTCAACTCCATGTCACTCAAAATTAATGTAAGTGCAAGCATACCGAACATAAATAGATTCTCAAGATGGGAGAGACTCTTACGCACCACTGCTCGGGTGCTACAATTTATAGATTTGTTAAAGCCTAACAGAACACAGCAAGTGGCCTACAAAAGAACCACGAAAAACCGAGAGAAGGATCCCGACTGGCGCAACACCGATCGGCAGGTGAGAACAGATAAAGGGTCAGCATTGCCTAAAGTAACTGTACCTACTGATAATTACAGAATCCTCACCGCTGACTACATTAGAGACGCCGAGCGCCTTTTTATCAAAACCATACAGTCCGACTCGTTTGCACAAGAGATGCAACGACTAAACAAACAAGAAGAGATACAGACCGACAGCAGACTCCGAGGTCTCCGTGTTGAAATACTGGATGGAGTGCTGGTACTACACAGCCGAATAGCAGCCGCCGAGGATGTGTCCGACGAGGTAAAACGGCCACCGATAATAGATGGTGAGCATAAAATTACCAGATTATACATAGACTGGACACATCGTAAGCTGCATCATAGTGGTACGGAGACCACCATCAACGAGATTCGCCAACATTACTGGGTGATTAAACTACGACCGATTACAAAGTCGGTGATTAACCAGTGTTTAAGTTGTAGAATCAGGAAATCGCAGCCGCCAGAGCCTGCCACTGGTGACCACCCGAGAACCCGCCTTGCGCACCACCGCAGGCCATTCACCTACACCGGGCTCGATTACTTCGGGCCAGTCAGCGTGACCGTTGGGCGACAGCACCAGAAGCGCTATGTCGCGCTATTCACCTGCCTGACTTCCCGGGCGGTCCACCTCGAGGTCGCCGCCAGCCTGAGCGCGGACTCCGCAATACTGGCTTTGCGGAGGTTCATCGCGCGCCGAGGCTGCCCCGCTGAGATCTACTCAGACAACGGCACCAACATGCACGGTGCTGAGCGCGAGATGCACGAGGCCGTGCCCCGCGAAGCCGCTGAACGAAGCATCGTGTGGCGCTTCATCACCCCCTCTGCTCCCTTTATGGGGGGTGTATGGGAGCGCCTCGTCCGCTGCGTTAAGACCGCTCTCATCACGGTCTTACACGAGCGCCATCCCCACGAAGAGGTGCTCTCCACTCTGCTGTGTGAGGTGGAATACACAGTCAATAGCCGCCCCCTCACACACGTCTCCATTAGCCCCGAGGATGACGAGGCTATCACCCCGAACCACATCCTACTCGGTGGTTCATCCCGACTACCATCACTGGGCGAGTTCGACTCGTCCGACGCTGACACCGGGAAGCAGTGGCGACGCGCTCAGGCGCTCGCCGACATGTTCTGGCGCCGATGGGTGCGCGAGTACCTTCCCGAACTGCAACACCGGCGGGAGCCCCATGGATCGGGCCCACGCATCGAGGTCGGCGACCCAATGCTGATCGCCGACGGACAGCTGCCACGCAACACTTGGCCGAGGGGCCGAGTCACCGCAGTCTACCCAGGCGCCGACGGTCAAATCCGGACCGTTGAGGTGCGCACAGCTGGGGGCGTGCTCAAGCGCCCCACGAAGAAGATAGTCCCGCTGCCGAAATAGTGTCGCTCACCGTAGATGCAGCATCACAAGCGGCCGAGCCTCACTCTGCTGCACGGCGGGAGAGATGTTCGCGACAGACAGACCATTTTTATCTAACTGTGTTCGCAATTTGTGATTATGTGTAGTAGATACAATCAAAATAAACATTGGTTTTGTGATCCAAAGAAATTAATCAGTATGAATAGTGTCAGAATAGTGTCAAACAGTGTCGAAACAGTGCAAACCGGCCTCTGATTGGCCACTGTATGATTCAGTCGCGCCCTCTGGGATAAGCGTTGGAACTACCTAAATTTGTAAACAATTTTGTATTATCTGTATGTGATTAATTTGTTAATTTAGATAGTAAATAATAATTGAACATAGATAAAAAATGTATGTAGTAACAATAGATGATAGTACCCAATATTTAACAGCAAGTTTGTGAACAAGAATCAATCTTGTTTGTCTTGGAGTCCTCAGCTTCAAGAGATTAGCCGCAGAATGTTTGCCAGCGCGGAGTCCCTGCGCAATAAACTTGAGAGACTTCAAAATCTATGCATACGATTTATATTTGGACTTCGCAAATATGATCAGTGCAAAGCTTAGGTGGTTACCTAAACGCCTTCGCCGGAATGCTCACTTTCTTTATCTATTATTTAATATCTTATTTCATCTTCTTACTCCTCTCTACCTTAAAGAACGCTTCGAATTCCTTAGAGGCACGCACTCTATAAGCTTGAGATCGTCAGAGATCAGAGAATTTGAGGCTGAGAATGCCAGCGCATTTTACGAGTTTCATGGATAAGTCCTTTACTGTCCAAGCTGTCCGATTGTGCAGTTGCGCTTGCAGCTTGGAATTAAGCTGTTCGCTCAACTATGCTACTCAAGCAAACTATTTTATTTAGACTAAGCAAATGTTTGTAAATAGACCAAAAAAATGCCCGCTGAGTTTCTTGCCGGAGTAAGTGCCGTTTTAGTGTTAATTTAAATTAATACAGAATAAATTATATTTGACTTTGGCTTGACTTTGACTTTGAGCTTGCCTTTGACTTTGACTTTGACCCTAATGCCAGCCTCTTGCGTTGTTCGGGGCTCTTGGCAATCAGTCCGTGAACCGACACGACTATTGGAACAATAATCGACAACCTCGTCAGTCAAATCCAAATATTTTATTTGCTAATCTTTTTCGGCTTTCACGAGATTCTCGTCATGCGAAATGGTGACATCGTTAATTATAGCGCGGCGCTCTAATCGATCTCTCACCACTATATCAGGTTTATTGGCTACAGTAGTCCTGTCAGTGATTGTAAATCGATCCCAGTATTAGTATTAGTGTTCTGAGCCCAAATAATTAAAATCAGAAGACGTTCGGTGCCGATACTCAACCGCACCTGCAAGCCAGTACGCCTGCAAACGGACTTTATTACCGTTCAATATCCGGCTTCCATCTGCATTAATATTAGGAGGAACTCAAAAAATACTCGTAAATCATCTTCAGCGCAATGTACCGATTGCATCCGGGATCCACCGGATAAACTCAATAATAATTTGATAGATTGATTTTTGATTAGATTGATTTTTGATTTGATTGATTTTTGATTTTATTGATTTGGGAGAATTGACCCTACAGGCAAAAAGAGTGTCAAGATATTTTTACAGATATTTCTAAATAAGTAACTCTATCTCTGAAACAATATACCTACTTATAGGCAAAATCATAACTAAGGCTTTTTATTGAAGAATTCAATCGAAGTTGTCAAAAATTTTTAAATGTTTTTTAACAATTAATCAAAGTTTGTTGCCCTCAATTATTGGCAATGAATGGAGTCTAAGCTCAAATCGCCTTCCGTTCTTTTTGTGTAAGAGTTTTTGTATTGCTTTTAAAATGATTTAAGAATTTTCGCATTAAGATGAAAAGGAAAAAAGAGCATTGGATAACATAGTGAAAAGCTCGTCAGGCAGGTGGTAGGCGGTGCGCTCGCTGCTGTTTATTTGTCCGCAGTGAAATGAAAAATTGAAGTGGATGATGTTGCGCGGAAACCAGTCTGTAACATTTCATTTGTCTAGTAGTTTTAACAAATAGAAAATGCAAACTTGCAATGCTCTAAGAACTATCTGAATTTGGATTGCTTTGAGGTAAGCAATACTATAGAGATTAACCAAAGAGAGGACCAAAATATGACAACAAGAAGAGAAATAGCCTATGGTGCAGAGATAAATGGTTAAAATATATTAAAAGTCATGGGGATAACTGAGTACGACAGAAATAAGGAGCCATACTACCATCAATTGGGTTGTGCAGTTGTTTGCCATTGAATTAATAGGTATGAATCAACTAATAGCCACAAATAAAATTGTTATAAGTATTTTTGCTATTTACGGGACCCCAGTTGATATCCAAATCTAGTTGGATGAAAGATGAAGACAAAAAAAAAAATAAGGAAGCTAAAGAAAGAAGTTAGTGGGATTACATTTAAATATAACATACCCACAACATGAAACGCGTATCTCGGAATTATAAACAAGAATTAGGAAGACAGAGAAATATGAATAGTTTATCACGATATGTGACACTGCAGATGAATGGAATTGTTAAACATTGTTAGAGCTAGCCTGGGTGCGATAAGTTACCACATGATCGCTCTTACATAAATTGAATTTGAACCGGATGCAAATTTTGAAGTGTAGATCTAGTTTGCAAGCAGATTTGCATTCATATCGAACGAGCTAATGTACTTTGTAGCATTAATATGCACATTGAAGTTTTGAACAGTCAGTTTCATGTGAAGAGTGATATGGATACGTTACAAAATAGCTCATTGTTTTCACAAACATTGAGAATTTGTATCATATATATCTGTCGCCACCAACTAGCTTAATCAGCTGTTCAATTAACTGCTTAGGCTGTTAACTAAATGGTGCCATTCAATGAACGGCCTGAACGATATTCTGCCCTAATGTTTATTACGACTGCTTATACTGCTGATTGATGGCACTTGGTGGAATTTGCTAAACATCTTCAATGAAAACACTTGTACTATTCCACATTATTTATTAAATTCCTGACCGGTTTCGCCTTACGGCATTATCAAAGGTTGATACATGTTTTTTTTCATAATTGGCGACATATTCATAGTTTTGTTACCAATTCCGGACCCCATAATACTACCTAGCTTAACTATACTCCATTCGGTTAGGTACTTAAGTTAAGCACTTAACTGGCCCCAGATTCTGCTAATTTTATGACATAACAACACCACTGTCATACCGCTGACATTGCATAAAGTTTCATTAAATTTTAAACTTAAATCAATACTATTAAAGTTCAAAATGAAAATAGAAAGAGTTCATAACATTTTTCATTAACTCTACAAGATTGTCATTTAATTTAAGACTTTAACAGTTTAACAGTAAAATCTAAAGTTAAATGGCAGTGGTTACAGTGTCTGCGGTACCACAGTGGCTTTGACATGAGAAAAATAATAACAGAATCAGGGCCCAGGTAAAGCACAAGTGTAACTAAAGGTAAACAGTCTTGTAACAACTTTTGAACTGATAAACTAGGATAACTAACTAGTGGTTTAATTTTGTTCTTTAGTCTCTAAAACGAGTTTCTTGGAGATTTTCAAGACAATATTTTTAAAGACACATCCCGATTTTGTATGCTCAGTTAAGTACCTAACCGCATGAAGTCTTCTTCTTCATAACGTTAGGACGTTAATCCCAGTCCCATCCGAAGCTTTTCAACTTGGAGTCTGGTGTCCGCTTTTTACCAGTCTAACTGCGGATTTGGCTAAACTTCGATATTTTCCGTGAAGCGACTGCCATCTGACCTCCACAACCCAAAGGCGATATCGAAGCATTGCAGCTTGACCGGTTGTTGGATTTTTGAGGGCACCAACTACCCGTAACGACTGCCATAGATGTTTGTATAACAACCGGGACCGACAGCTTAACGTGCTCTCCGAGGCACGACCAGACCAATGCAAATACCCATATTCATGCATACAAATATTTGCACTGAGCGGGGATCAAACCCGCGCCTCCTGCGCAGCGGCCGCGTTCACTACCGCTACGCCACGAAGGCTGTCTAACCTAACCGCATGAAGTATAGATGGTATTATGCTTATTTTGGGTCTAGATAGCACCGTCTAGAATATAAATGCAAAAAAAAGAAAATCAAACATGACATAAGTCACCATGAGGAACACAAATGGATTTACCCTTTTCTTTATCTGCTCGGATAACTCCACGCCGGAGCCGACGGGGATCTAAAACCACACGCCGTCTCGGTCCATCAGTTGCCGAGTGTGGGATTGCCGCTGACATACCTATTCCTCAAGCCCCGGCAAATCGATCTACCCGTGTCTAAAATAATTTGCCCCAATTTGGACAAAACTCAACAATTTAGGTTATAAATAGTCATAACGGAGCATGTTTCAACGCTTTGCCGAGTTGTTCAGCAGGTGATGGTTCTCACGCTATCCTGACATTAATGTCTCGTTGGGAGGGTTTCCCTATCCACGTTAAATATTAATATGGATCGGGCCGGCTACCTTCTAGTTATTGACGCAGGTCCCTACACAATATACACCAGCGTTGCATATTTTTTTCTTCACTTTTCGTAGACATATTTTGCAGGTGTGTTGTTAAATATATACAAGTTCGGGTTTCCCTGTAGAGCTATTATTTTATATGATGTCATTTTACATGTTGAATAGAAAATACGAACGTGATATATAAGGTAGACTTTACATGTTGAATAAAAAATACGAACGTGATATATAAGGTAGACTTCACATATACAAGCACATTTATTACAGAATAATTTGGACCTATACATGTACGATTTTTCAATACACATCTTTTCTTGTCAAATGAGACTCTTTTTCTTATGGCAGTATCCTCGATACTATATATATGACAAAATCATGTTTCAATTTACAGGACCCAGTCGATTCGGTAATTATGGTAATTTTCGTGCCGGCCCTTTTATTAATGAATCATAAGGAATTTATTTTTAAACAACCCGTCCAATGTCTAATTCTAAATATAGTAGTTCCATGCTACCCGCTATATTTAGCAACATATTTTATATAGGCTATTAACATGAATGAATTTATGAAACATTGACTGTTCATAATTTCCTAGGGAATTTCATTTAAAAAAAAACTCAACATTGGATATGAACTCGCTGCATCTAACCCCTCGTCTCCCTTTCGTGGAAATACTGACTCTAGCAACTGTGATGCCTTGAGCTTTCCTGGATTGATGATGTTCTTATTACGTTCCTGGATAACGAAGGAGTCATGTTCTAGAATTTGTTATCATCCATAAAAATCTTCTTTAGTATTAAGTAACGGCATTTGTTTATTCACCAAATCGTAATTTTTTTATGCCAATATGAAGTGTACCCGGAGCACTACCCTCGGCTTCGGGAGCGTTCCGCCTTAATCCGGTATAATACAAATGCCATAACTTAAAACTAAAGAAGATTTTTATGGATGCTAATAAATTCTAGAAATCGTTACACTAGTGTTGCCCAAAATCAGTCTTGGTCTTGCAGTCTTGGTCTTGTTCTTGCATTTTCGCAAGACCAAGACCAAGACCGACTTATTGTAGTAAGACCAAGACCAAGACTGACCCCTGCAAGATTTGAGCAAGAACAAGACTTAGCCTGCAAGACTCTTGCGTCTCGCAGTTTAGCCAAACAGATTTGGGCGTTATTATTTTCTTTTTATGTTTTGGCGAATTTGTGTACTACTGTATGGATATTTGTATGTCTGAATTCGTTGGTCTGAATAAATAAATTAAACCTATTTGGTTTTAATCCCGTTTTCTATAGATGCTCAGTATCAAAACCGTATCGTCATAAGTCTAGGTACCTACTTACCTACTTACTCTTCCCAGTAACGGAGTAAATGTTCGAAGTGTAAGCCACTGCGTTGTAAACACAATCGCGCACGTTTCAATAGATTGTCTTTTAATTTTAATATGGTGTCTCTGTCACTCACTACGTACGATCGGTACGATATTGAAAGCGTCCACCATCGCAGTTATTAAACGCGTCGCGACATTTCGTTTTGATTATATTGCAACATTGTTTTGCACTAATATTGTGGCGCTTCCTAGTGAGTTACAGCCATGACACCTGTCTAAGAATATGAACTAATTGAACACAAACCCGTTATTGAAAACCGCATCAAAATCGGATCATTAGTTTAGAAGATAGGTACATCACTTTGCACAAACGCACACACAAACATCGCTTACCCTAAAACGCATAATTATAATATACCTGCTCCGTTCCGGTGTCACAGCACAGCATTTGATTTATATCATACAGTATTGTGACTCGGCCGTATCCTTGAAATAAATGCCTACAGCCGCGCGGTAAGTAAACATGCGATAGGGCTGCCCGCCTCCAGTATTTTAATTACATTTACCTACTTTGTGTTTCCATTTAGTTTTGTGATCGTAAATATACTATTTAAAACAAATAAAATACTTTGTGAATTCATCAAATAAAATACTTTGTGATTCACGTACAGGTATTACAAAGTTACGCAGTATTTGCAGTAAAATTAAAAGAAGCGAGATATTGCAGAGGAAGTTCCAGTCTGCTTGTGAAGCAGTTGGCGTACCATCAAATCTGAATCCCATACTCGACTGTCCAACGAGATGGAATTCCACACATGATATGATTGGATTTGGTTTAAAAGTGAGAACTGGCATTAACATATTATGCGTTTCAGTTACCGAATTGAATGATTTTCAAATCACAGAAACTGAATGGCAAATACTCGAAAAAATACATAAGTTTTTAATAAACTTTAAACTTTTATCAACGAAACTTGGTGGAGAAAAATATGTTACATTACCGCTAGTCATTGTATCATTCAATCTCTTGCTTGATAAAATTGAAACCATGGTAAAACAATTAGATGAGAAACCTAATCGAACTGAAGTAGATGAAAGGCTCATTCTAGGTTTTCAAGCAGCCCGAGATAAAATGCTTAAACATTATAAGAAGAGCAACTGGATTTACTGTACTACTTTAATTTTAGACCCAAGGCACAAAGCTCAGACTTTTGACATGACATTATGGGGGAAGCAAATTAAAACAGAAAGCTTGCGCAAATTTAATGAACTTTATAAAGACTATAAAAGTCTACACGTACAGCTACACTTAGTGTCTAAATCTCCCGAATTACCTCTACGTCATCTGGATCTTGTCTTCAAGGCTTAGTTATTGACGAGTTGGAGGAGTACCTAAGTAAACCGAGAGCAGCCAGCTCAGAAGACATTTTAGAGTGGTGGAGGACGCATGAGACGGAATATCCGATTTTATCCAAGATGGCTCGTGATTTTCTTTCAATACCTGCAACTTCCGTACCTGCTGAGAGATTATTTTCTAAAGCATCGTTAGTAATTAGAAAAAATAGAAATAGATTAAGTGATGAGGCAGCCAGGTGGTTACTTTGTATTAATTCTTGGTCAAAAGAATTAATATAAAGTAACCATTTACTTTTCGTTTTTCTAAAACACCGCCTTTCTAACCTTATTCACATTTAGTTTTAGCCACACAATGAAAACATCTCAAGGTCTCATCTTAAATCTGCATGTCGTTCATATCAATTTTTATAAAAATGTTTACAATTTATTGAAAGGTACATTAATATAGTATATGTATATTAATGTACCTACCAATATATGGTTGTATATATACATTAGGAGAATGTTTGTTTGAGGAAACGCTTTCATTTGTACTTATAATTATTCGAACTCGTTTTGTATAACGTTCGCAAGTCTACTGCTTGAAGTTAATTAAGTAGGAATGTCAATGTTATTGTGTACTGTACTGCAATTTAATTTGTGTTCAATGTTTTATTTAAATAAATGGTAAATTGCACAGATTGTCTTTGATTTACAACTCTTCCACCCCATTCCTTAAAAGCAGTGGCATGCACTCCATATACTTTGGCAATTAGGCAGTGCCTACGCCATGAATATAAAATCCAAAAGAAACTATTAATAGTCTTCAGCAATTATTTACTAAATAAAAAAATTAAAAAAATCGTTGTACCGTACCTACTTAAGAAATACAATTTGGTTGTAATAGGTACCTACATCGTTTCTTACAAGTTACACTTATGCACGTACGTAGCAAAGACGAGTACGACAAATTGCCCAAAAAATGACGCACACTAATGAAATCTGCTAATCTCACACACTAAACACGCACAGTAAATCATAATAGGTACCTACCTAAAGTTAGTAATTACGCTTAGGGAGCTAAATTGCATCATCTATCTATCTATATATATAAAAATGTTATGTTGGTTTGTGTAGGTACGCTTCAAAAACTCAAAAAGTTCTGCACCGATCGAGCTGAAATTTTAGAATGATATATAATCCGCATCAAGGATTGTTTTTACAGTATCCACGCGGGCGAAGCCGTGGGCATCAGCTAGTTTTTTTATAATTATTAACAAGTTAATTTAATTAATTTGGTGGTTTACTATGCCTATGTCAATTTAAACTGTCAATGTAAACATGTACCTATACTCTGTTACGTTGTTCTAAGATCTAAACTAACGTGTTTAGTAAATAGCAATAAGCTAATAGGTATTTGCAAGACTTGCGAGACTCTTGCTGCAAGACCAAGACCAAGACCAAGACTGAAAGCGCAATACCAAGACCAAGACCAAGACCAGGTGTATTGACGCAAGACCAAGACCAAGACTGGCTAAGTCTCGTCTTGGTCTTGCATTTGGGCAACACTACGTTACACAGGAACGTAATCAGAATATTCATATACAACATACAATATACATTCGTCATTCTATTTTTTTTTTTTTTTTTTTATGCCACTTAGGCGGCAGACAAGCACACGGCCCACCTGATGGGAAGTGGTTACCGTGGCCTATGGACGTTTGCAACACCAGGGGCGTCACAATCGTGCTACCGACCCTGTAGATACCTTCTAATACCCTTCTTGAAGAACCCCATATTGTAGTCGCTTGGGAAAACCACGGCAGGAAGTTCATTCCACAACCTGAGCGTGCGTGGGATGAAGTTCCTTTCAAAACGCACGGTGCGTACCATTGCCGGTCGCAGTGTGTGAGGATGAATTCCCTGCCTATGGCGAGTGGTGCGATGATAGAATGCAGCGGTGGGCATCATGTCAAACAATTCATCTGAGCACAAACCATTGTATAGGCGGTAGAACACACACAGCGAGGCAAAGTCTCTTCTGAGGCTGAGAGGTTCCACATCGCCTGTGAGTATGGGATTGTCGACGAGCCTCAACGCCCGTCTTTGCAATGAGTCGAAGGGGCCAAGCTGGTATGCAGGCGCTCCGGCAAAAAGGTGACAGCAGTACTCCATGTGGGGCCGAATTTGTGCCTTATAAAGCAGAAGTCGTTGCCCCGCAGTGAAGTACTGCTTCGCCCTGTTGAGCACTCCAAGTTTCTTTGAGGCCAGCTTGACCTTGTCCTCCAAATGGTTGCGGAACTGAACGTCGCTTGAGATGTCGACACCTCAAGCGACTTTCAACACCTATTGGTTTCTTTCTACAATTTAAAAGGATGTTAGTTTCCTCTATTAGGCTAATGATTTAATAGACCTAAACCTTTGGCATTATATTATGACTAAATCGTCTTAATGTAGCCGTAACCTAAAATGTAACTGGAAGCTGCTACTTACCGTTCGTAAACTTATTACATTACCTACTGTCGTAAATGCGGCCACGACTAATTTGGCTCCGAGGCCACAAACTCCGTTTATTATGATCACATAAGCATAATATCAACAATTTACAACTACGAGCTTCCTGTGTGTGTATTGGTACTGTGTAGTCATCATGTAGTGACGATGCTCACAGTAGAATAAGATATAAAACTTAATTAAGTAAACTAAATATTAACACTTTGCAACGTTTTCATCCATTTCCTTTCCTATAGATTTAGACAACTTTTCTTACAGATTTCTTCTTAAAGTTTTATTCTTCTTAGAGATTATACTTAGTTTGAGCTATTATATTAAAAATGTAAATAACAATTTAATTATGATAATTAAATTATAATATTTGTGGCAAATGGTGAATAGACGAAAGTTGAAGATATAAAATCATAACAAATTTAGGTAAGTACTCATAAAAATTATCTCTAAGGGCAACTGGCAACCACTAGCCATATTCTGATAGAAACCCCTTCAAACCTGACTCTTTTGTAATTCGTGTTATATAAATCAATTGCATGATACACAAATAAAAAGAGCCTAATAATCAAATAATTTTCCGCAATAAACAGCTTCCGTCACTCAACATTGTTCTAGAACGATTTTCGCGCTTGGCCCAGTTTCAATTCATTCGTGTCGATATATACGAGTTGAAGCATATAGCGCGCTCTCCCGGGCCTTTGTTTCCAACCGTTACTATCAAACTACATTTATGACCCTTATCTCTTGCACACAGGAATACCAAGCGCTATACACAATCTTTATATTTCTATATTGGTATGTACGTTGAGCTTAGTTGTTCTATTTTGTTATCAATATGTAATGGTTCCAAAACTTGATTATTTTAGTTAGTATTGCGTATTTTTGCTCTTTTGTTCTATTTACAAGCTTTAATTTACTAGCACTATACGTATTAATTTGTTTGGGTAGAATCTTGCAAATCGATTTTGAAGCAGAAATTCGCAACCGATTTTGATGAAATTTTCAATACCCGTTTAGTTTGGATGACAATGCATTAATAAGGTACAGCTAGTCTGATAATGGAGTAGGAAATGAGCAATTGGGTATAACAACTCCTAAATTAAATAAGGTTTCATGGCGCACACAGGAACACTTAAATCAGATTTAAGGGCTCATTTAATTTGTAAATGTAGCAATAGTGTACCTATAATACATAACTATATTGCAACAAAACCATTGATATGAAAATGAAGGCAGTACACGGAGACTATCTGTAGCCAACTTTCCTCTCGACATAATTTTCAATGAATATGCACTTTTTGAGTTAGAGAATATTTCTTCTTCATCCTAGCGTTAATACCAGTCGTTTCCGAAGCTTTCAACTTGAAGTCTGGAGTCTCCGCTTTACCAGTCTAACTGTGGAATTGGTTAAGCTTTGATATTGTCCGTGAAGTGACTGACATTTTACCTCCATAACCCAAAGGCATTATTTGAGCATTGCAATTAGACCAGGCCCTCGATTCTGCTAAAACCAAATCAACTGTCATACCACAGACACTGCAATAAATGGCATTAAATTTTAGACTTTAAAACTGAAACCATTAAAGTCCAAAATTAAATGAAGATTGTCACATTTCACTTTTTTCATTCACTCTACAAAAAGCCATTTAATATTAGACTTTAAAAACATGACTTTAAAGTTTAAAATTAAATGGGTAATTTTTGCAGAGTCTGTGGTATGACAATGGTTTTACTTTAGTAGAATCGAGGCCCAGGTTGAACTTTTTAGGGCTCCAATTACCCACCCATAACGACTGTCATTAATGTTTGTAAGTCAACCGAGATCGACGGCTTAACGTGCTTTCCGAGGGAAGACCAATGCAATGCAAATATTTGCAATGAGCGGGGATTGAACCCTCGCCTCCTGCGTAGCGGCTGCGTTCACTACCGCTACGCCACAGTGGCTGTAAATTAAAGAATACTATTCTTTACGAAACTACATATTACACAAGGGAACAAGGTTTTGAAAACCAGAACAGATCATTTTCATAATTTCATGAGTATTAGCATCCTTTCGTATATCATATCCTTACAATATATTTTTTAAATATTTCGAATATTTAAAACCAAAATTATGTTTACATGCTTTTGAAGTGAAAACTTCTTTAGCGGCGTTGGATGGGTGAAAAGTGTTAAACTCGCGTCAGGATCGCTTGGACTTTGGACCGTAACCGACGGCTGACGTCATACAACATAAGCTATAGACTGTCTATTTTGCAAGATACGATAAATAGCATCGTAGTCGACTTTAAGTCCTTATGGTGTCAGATAGTACCGGGTTCAAACCTGGCCTTCTGACACTTTTTGTAATTATTTTTTCTTTTTGTAATTTATTACTTTTTGTGATTATTTTTTCTTTTTGTAATTTATTAATTTTTGGGAGTATTTTTCTTTTTGTAATTTATTACTTTTTGTGATTATTTTTTCTTTTTGTGATTTATTAATTTCTTTTGACAGAAAATTAGCAGAAAATTAGTGATAGGTTTTATGATTGGCGCTGTTCTTGTTGTGTTGTTCTTTTTATCTTTTGCCATGTATATAACGAAGAAAGAAAGAGAGAAAATGTTTTCACTTCTGCCGACACTCCCAGAGTGCAACCCGTCTTTTTTTTCTTATTATATAAAGTTCAGCTATATAGAAGATTTGTGGGCAAAAATTCGGCTAGTCATCAAAGATTTTGCAAAAATCCACGGATCCAAAGAAACGGAGGTTATGTGGTAAAAATAAAAAAACATACGAAAAGTAGCTTACTGCTCTTATCTTGAATTTGCGATTGAAGACCTAGAAAGTACCGGACACCTAGTATAGCACATAGGTCATTCGAGGTTATGAAAGATTAACAAAAGAAGATTCATTTTTACGCAGTCCCTATGCTGTGGCAAGATTTTTCGAATCATGTAAATCATTGCTATTTTTGCACGATATATGTCTCTGAGAACTTGATGAAGGCTTTCTAAGCAATATAAAATTAGGATCTATTTATCAACTTTTAGTCCAGGAACTGCTTCAGTCGTACCAAAACTTTGAGTGCAGATTGTTAAAACCCATTTTCTACACTCTTAAATCGACTTTTTACCTGATAATCTTGGCACAGTAAGTGACGAAAATGGAGAAATGTTTTATCAAGATAAGAAAAACACGAATAAGATACCAGAAACACTGGGATCCAGCTATGATGGCAAATTTTTCTTGGTTCCTCAAAAAATATTCAATGTCACACAAAACGCTAAAGAAAATTCACTAACTAATTAATGCCTGTATATTTAAGCTTTAATAGTACATTACTGCCGCGGCCGCCAATTGTAGTGTTGTGGCCAAGGCTTGTATAGTGCTTTTCTCAAACAATGCGCGGAATTTAAAACTAAGTAGTATCTAGGCAAATCTTTTTAGTTACCTACTATTCAAAATCAATGACGAACAACAGTAATTTTTCACGCGGCGAAATGTTCATTTGTTTTTTATTTTTCTTAATAAACAGCATTCTATTTGCAAACCAGTTCTATATTTAAATAATGCCTTGGATAAGTTACCTCCTTGGTTGCCATGATTTGGAGTAAATGATGGTTCCATTTTTAAATTACACGACAGATATGAGTTTACATAGTAATTTATTTGGCCGCTAAAACACGATGTCCGGAAAGCCAGTGGTCCAGACAGTATTCCAGCGGTGGTTCTGCAAAAATGTGCAGCGGAGTCTCCAATGCTTGCGCGTCTGTACCGGCTGTCCTACAGCTCTGGTACAGTGCCTTCGGTTTGGAAAGAGGCGAATGTACAGCCGATCCCCAAGAAGGGAGATCGCTCAGACCCAAACAACTATCGACCCATAGCCGTCACCTCAGTGCTGTGCAAGGTGTTCGAGCACATTATTAACAAACAGCTCATGCGTCACCTTGAAGATCACTCCCTAATTAATGACCGGCAATATGGCTTCAGGCCGAAACGGTCAGCGGGTGATCTTCTGGCGTATGTTAACCATATTTGGGGTGAGGCTATGGACAAGCACGGCGAGTCATTGGCAATTAGCCTTGATATCGCCAAAGCTTTCGATAGAGTTTGGCACAAGTCGCTTCTTTCCAAGTTACCAGCCTTTGGTCTGCCTCCTAGACTGTGCGACTGGGTTGCCGGCTTCTTGCAGGAGCGCCGTATTCGCGTCCTTTGTGATGGACGAGCCTCGGAGTTCTTGCAGGTAAATGCCGGCGTACCGCAGGGATCTGTCCAATCGCCAACTCTCTTTCTTCTGCATATCAATGACATGCTGTCGACCGGCAGCATTCATTGCTATGCGGATGACAGCACCCTACACGGGAGTTATCATGGACGTCCTGCGGATAAGCAGACGCATATCGCGGAAAAAAGGCAGCTTCTTGTCACTGAGCTTGACCGGATCCTGAATCACATTTCCCAATGGGGCTCTGAGAACTTGGTCGAGTTCAATGCCAAGAAGACGCAGGCATATGCGTTTACAGCAAAGGTATCTTCTTTCCTTCCCCTTCCCACTCTTCAGAGCACGCCACTGCCACTGCAGGACAACCTCAATATCCTCGGTATGGATGTTCGCTGCAAACTGAACAACAAAAACTACATCGAGAGTATCATCAAAGCAGCCTCGCGTAAACTCGGAGTCCTGAACAGAGTGAGACGGTTTTTCACGCCGGAGCAACGGTGTCTTCTTTACAAAACACAAATTCGTTCCTGCGTGGAGTACTGCTCACATCTCTGGGATGGAGCCGCAAAGTACTTATTAGATGCTCTCGACAGGTTGCAGCGACGTGCGGTCCGCATTATCGGAAATCCTGAGGTCACGAGTACCCTCGAGTCTCTGCAGATGCGTAGAGATGTTGCTTCCTTGGCAGTTTTTTACCGTCTCTAAAAATGAACTAAAAATGAATGTTCTGAAGAGCTATTCCAATTAGTCCCACCCTCCCCCTTCCTATACAGGACGACACGTGCAGGACTTAGATGTCACCCCTATACGGTGCAGAACATTCCTTCAAGAACCAAGCGGTTCGGTGACTCTTTCCTTTGTCGCACCATTAAGACCTGGAATTCCTTGCCAGCTCACGTGTTTCCCTCTTCCTATAGTCCCGGGTCCTTTAAGCGGGGCGTGAAAAAGCATCTGATGAGGCCGTCAAGCTGAGTGCCACCATTGTTAACATGGCACGTGTATATAATGGTGGCCCTCTTTCTTGAGACTTTACCTTCAGCTTACCATCAGGCGAGGTAAAGTCAAATTGACGTGTCCTATTTATAATAAAAAAAAAAAAACAAGACAGATATGGATTTTCATACAACTTTATCCGGCCGCTGCTCGCATGTACAGCAATTTCGATTTATCTCGAAGAAGGTTGTCAAAATAATGTTCACATTTCCAAGCATGTTTGAGAAAATAATCTATAATAGTGGACAATTTAAAATTAATGCTGTTATGTTAAATTTTGTTATGCTTCTAATATACATTAATTTTTGAAACGACTTTTTTTGTTCTTTATATCTGGGGGCACGGGAGTGCCCCCGCCAAGACGAGCCAAGCGAAGCGCAAGATCCCTTAACATACCTTTTCTCGAAACGCTTCGTCGTTTTTTTAAACTCTCATAACTTTGCTTTGGATGATGCTAAATAGTTAAAATTTTCAAGATAGAATGCCATCAGTACAATCGTTAAAGTCGTAGATAGCTATTATACTTTAGATTTTATTAATGTCTCAAAACTCTTAATTACGTCACTGACTCATCACTCACTGATCCTCAAAATTGTTAGTGTACTTCCTGAAGTCCTAGAAAGCTGAAATTTGGTATGTAAGCTAATATTACTACAAAGACAACAAAAAATTAAAAGACCTAACCTAACCTATCCCCTGGGAATAGGAGGTGAAAGCACAGATTAGATAATAGTACCTACTTCAGTGGAAGTTTATATATGAGACTTCCACTACAGTTTGTGCTACATCTCAGAATAGATAATAGCACAGAATAGATAAAACTCGTAGTACTAGCGTAATAATAGTATTAGGCTACATAGGTCAAAATTAATTAAAATATTTCTTATAACAAATAAAAAAATATGTACGTCATAATTTTTAACCAACTTACAAAAATAAATGATATCCCACCAAAACATGTTCATGTAAAAATGTTACCAAGACGAGTCCCTGTTAAAAAGTTATCAGATCTCGTATAAAGCCAAGCTCTAAAGACTGCACGCTTTAAACCTACAGGCTCTACACTACACCTTACCCAAAATATATAAAAATTGGTCAGATCTCATGTAGAGCCAAGATTTTTGATCTATGCACCATAACTTTACCGGCCCACCTTCACAATTTACATTACATTTTGCTTACATTTTAGTCATAGATCAAAAATCTTGGCTTATTTCTTGCAATAATTTAGTGGCTGCGAAAGGCCAGGATTACAGCAAGTGGAAAGATGTTATCTCTGTGTTCCGTAACAGGTGACAATAAACTGTTGGTACCTACCTATGTGTGTAACGACATTTCCACCTGCGGCACTTAATCGGCACAGCACATGGTACTTGACCATGAGCACAAACTGGTGGAGCTGACCTTAACCCCCTTTACCTTAGGTAATATTTGTAAATAAAAATATTGCATTTTTTTTTTTTCAATAAAGTGCTATGACACCTATTTAGTATCGATCGATAACAATAAAAGCATTATTTGCATTTGGAAATTCTGTCCGCCTTCTGGCTACGTTGTCATCTTACAAGTACCTACTAAGTGCTACGTAGCGGGAAATGCTCGTATTTCGTTTTGTAATGCTACGCACTAGTTTCATATCTCAAAAATATAATATCCTAATATATATTATATCCTATAATATCCTAATTCTATCATTTAAATTTCGTCTGTTTACAAATATCTTCTTCTAATATATAGAGTATAGATCAAGTAATTTAAAGGGATCTACAACTGGACTAGCGGCCGCCATTTTTGAAGTGAAAACTTCTTTAGCGGCGTTGGATGGGTAAAAAATATTAAACTTGCGTCAGGATCGCTTGACCTTTGAACCGTAACCGACGACTGACGTCATACAACATTAGCAAAAGATTGTTTATTTTGTCAAGTACGAAATGGAGCTTCGTAGCTAAGCCGTATCGCTTCGACTGTGAGTCCTTGTGGTTTCAGATGTTACCGGGTTCAAACCTGGGCTTCTGACACTTTTTGTGATAATTTTTTCTTTTTGTAATTGATTACTTTTTGTGATTATTTTTTCTTTTTGTAATTCATTAATTTCTTCTGACAGAAAATTAGTGATAGGTTCTATGATTGGCGCTATATTATAGGTATGGTATGGTATGTTCTTCTTATCTTTTTCTCTGTATATAACAAAGAAAGAAAGAAAGAATAAGTTTTCACTTCTGCCGGCACTCCCGGAGTGCAACCCGTCTTTTTTTCTGAACGCATCGTCTGTCTATAAATAAGTTTGTTCACTGAAAAACATTTTATCAATATTCTCTTACTTTATATAGGCTTGGTAACCACCAAACCGAAACAAAATGAGCCGGTAAATAACCAAGATCGAGTAAACATAAAATGCGCTTCTGCCAACCTCTCAACTAATAAGATTTATTTTCAATTAGACTGAGACGCGGCCCGAACGCAGCCGCCTCTAATGACGTGATTTACATCCAGACTTATTTACGCTCACTGTGTACAGAAATTTCTCAGTGAGGGATATTCTTATTATTAAATGCTGAGCGACATTTTAACTCAAATAAAGAAATTCTAAGTTTAAGTGGAATTGATATTCCTATGAAAATAAATACTTATAAATATACGTGAATTCGAAATAAAATTATTCACATCGAGTCCATTATAAATCAAGTGTACTGACTATCTGGTGTGGTAATTAGGTAATTAATAAATATCACATTAATCAGATTCGCGTACATAAATTTGAGTGCGCCACGCAGTGGCGCTTGTATAGGCGTTACATATTTGAATCCCAACTAATATTTAGATGAAGGGTTTGCACCGATATTGAAACAATAAGATGGTACTTTATTCGCAATTTCTTTACGTAGGTCTTAGCTTTAATCTGATCATGCTGATCACGTACGGAGGGAATGCGTCATTCAAAGCCATTCACGTCGTGACAGGGACGGATTTTTGGATTCGACTAACTTTCTTACTAACATACTATATAGGAGCTAATGTTATTAAGATAAAATAATAGGATTTGTTTTTTTAGTAAGAGCTAGAATAATATGATCTAAGCATACTAAAGCATAGCTTCAATGAATCAACCAACTGTACCTAAAATTATCAGTGGCCATGCAATCCGAGGCATTCCTCGAAGCACACCCAACTGAAGCACACCCAGACGAAGCACACCTAAAGTATTCCACTTAGCACACCCATGGTGGGCTACAAATAAAATTTTAAAATAATTAATTTCCTATTCCACGAAGCACACCTACGAATTTCACGCGCATAGTGCGGAGACTAAGATATAACAATTTCGATAGAAGAAAATATTTATTATTTATAAGACTAACAGACTAACTTAAATAACTAACATCTTTCAGTTTCATTATGACGATTATAAGTTTCATGACACAATATTTGTCATTTTTGTAATATTGCTATTTAAAATCACAGGCTGTTCCATAATTATCTTAAAAAAAAACTATTATTTTTCTTTTTTTATGCTCGTAATAAAATCCCTGATTGTTTTATAATTGGAATAAAAAATTGGGCAAATATCAATAAATATAGCTTTCCCTAGAGATCTATGTTGAAGTTTTCTTATTCCTGTTTAGTGAACAATAAAACTACTTTACTTTAACATAAAAAAATTACAGATTGCTTCATTGGAATAAAAACTTGGACAAATAACAAAAACATTATAAATATAGCTTTCCATAGAGATCTATGTTGAAGTTTTCTTGTGGCTACCTGTTTAGTGAACAATAAAACTACTCTACTTTAACATAAAAAAATCACAGATTGTTTCATAATGGGAATTAAAACTTGGACAAATATCAAAAACATTAAAAATATAGCTTTCCATAGAGATCTATGTTGAAGTTTTCTTATAGCTACCAGTTGAGTGAACAATAAAACTACTCTACTTTAACATAAAAAATCACAGATTGTTTCATAATGGGAATAAAAACTTGGACAAATATCAAAACATTTAAATATAGCTTTCCATAGAGATCTATGTTGAAGTTTTCTTATAGCTACCTGTTTAGTGAACAATAAAACTACTTATTCAATCTAAAATTATTTTATAACAATTACATAAATATTACTATTGAATCAAACATACTTAAGAAACAATATATTTGAAACAATAAAACAATTAAGCACAAATGACCCGTATGATCAAATGATAAAATTCTGAAGAAATAATTTAATCAATCATAATAATATCAGCTCTATTCATCTTTAAATCTACCATACAGAAGAATAGTACTCGTTAATACCATGCAAACGATTCCAAACTCGACGAAAGATAGTTTATTTTATTGAAGTAGTGTTATTTTATGTTTACTTCTGATAATATTATCATTTTTGGATACCATTCATTCTTCTTTACCCTTACCACTGAAGGAAATTCATGAATAGTATAGTATATTTAATATATATATTATTAGTATAATTACATATTCATCAATAAATTATTCGCATAATTTGAAGTGTTTCGGATACATTAAATATTAAATATTTTTACTATAAAAAATTAAAATTTTTAAATTTAATTTTTTAAATTTTCTTTCATTTCTCCATAAAATTAATGGTAAACTTCTGGGACAAGCTCATTTAGAGTATGGTCGTGTAAAAAAAAAGCCCAAATATTGTGTCATGAAACTTATAATCGTCATAATGAAACTGAAAGATGTTAGATATTTAAGTTAGTCTGTTAGTCTTATAAATAATAAATATTTTCTTCTATCGAAATTGTTATATCTTAGTCTCCGCACTATGCGCGTGATATTCGTAGGTGTGCTTCGTGGAATAGGAAATTAATTATTTTAAATTTTTATTTGAAGCCCACCTATGGGTGTGCTAAGTGGAATAGTTTAGGTGTGCTTCGTCTGGGTGCGCTATAATTAGGTGTGCTTCGTGGAATAGGAAATTAATTATTTTAAAATTTTATTTGTTGGCCACCTATGGGTGTGCTAAGTGGAATACTTTAGGTGTGCTTCGTCTGGGTGTGCTTCAGTTGGGTGTGCTTCGAGGAATGCCTCTACAATCCTAAAAATACTCAATAAACCAAGAAGTACCAACGAGATACCGTTGGCGGCGGTCGAATCATCATCATCTATTTATTTTTCTGCGAAAATTTTTTCGTACTCATTCTCAGGTTAGGTACTAAAAAACATACTGTGTCCCTGTATTCTTCTAAGTTATTTTGAAATATCAAATTATTTATACCATCTGGTACTGTTGAATCAAATTTCATTCCACAGGTAGTCAGCAGTAATGTCAATTTGCCGCCAATCATATCTGTGGTCGGGTAAAATAATTTCCATAAAAATTCCTTTAGAGGCTGTACTCGAGGTTGGCTGATTACATTTAGGAATACCGGAGGTACAGTTACGGTTAGCTCTATACATACATATTGTTACTGTATCCGCTACCGTAGGGTAAATACATACCTACATACGTCACTTACTTATCCAAACAATAAATCTGCGCTTTACGGTACTCTCCTTTATGTACTCATATTTCTGGAATACGTAATAAATACGCTGAGAGCGATGAGTATCTTCGCTGACGTTGATGAAATATGTATTAGTTTATTATGTAAGAGGGATCAACAACATTTTTTTCGTCAATTTACTGCTCGTGGCAGATATGAAGGCAATATTTCAGCGCTATCTTTGTCGGGAGCTGAGATTGCACTATTACACAAGTTCCATTGCAATAAATATATTCCTTTGTGCTTAAAATATGAAAATGAATGTCTTGGTACGGATATAAATTGAAATACATTGTGCTGCAGTTGCTAATCTGATTGTCAAACGACGTGATTATGGAAGCAATTCTCCTGCTATGCTTATTGTTGTTTAACCGCCGACATACACAAAATGATATATTTAAATACGTTCTCATTCACGCATTAAAATGTAAGCATTCATAAACCACTACGACAACGACATTTTCAATGTTGGTTACCAAATTAAAGTTTATGAGACACCGTTTAGGCAGTTTACAATATCAAAATAATTAAAATGAATTCTGCTAAGCTTAGGGCAATTCGTTATGGCAAACCCTTCTTTATTATAATGTTATTAATAAATAATAAGGAGTTATATTGATGATGCTCTTTTCAATTATACTTAATCAACTTAAATAATGGTTAAGTATGAAGAAGCCAAAGAAATAAAATCTTCATTTTAATACGCATAAAATAGCAAAACGTAAATATTTATGCAGAAAATATGAATTGCGATAAGATCTGTGACTCGTACACGCATTATGTACATTTTTAAGTGTTATATATTATGTTATTGCCGTAATTGAAGCAAGATATAATATACGAGATTTTTTTTGACCGAAACGTTTGCAGTTTTTTTACTTGCAGTACCCACTCATATATATCGCCATCTAGATAGTGCCGGAACCACTTGAATTTTTCATGAGTTATCAAAGGCTCCGGGCTAGCACACCTCGCCTGAGAGATGTCTGTCGTTCGCCCGCCAGCGTCTGAAAAAAGAATTGTCTCGTATTTTTGTGACTATTTTCACCCCTGCAAGGAAGGGTGTGCGTAACTAACACAGGGATATGTTTACGCGTATAAATGAAAGAGGCCGATGAACCGAAGGCTTTGAGTGAATGCGGCTATGATTTTCATTTTTGAAATGAATTGCTTTTGTGTTGCGGGTTTTAGGATAATTCAACTAGGTTCTACAGAAGTTAATGAATGCTTTGTGGAATTTGTTTGACTTGATTACAGACAGAGAACGGTCAAACTTCGACTGAAGCGATGGCTATGCGAGCAAGCATTCTCCTCATTTGACGAACTGATATAGTGAAATAAGTAAAATTGTTGGTAAATTTTAACTTGAAAACTTTATTGTATGTTAATTTATGGTTTTCATTATTGGAATTCTGTAAAATATTTAGCTTCGCTTTTGTACAATTTGACTCCTATTAGAAATTGACATTGTTATAATTCGAACTACTGACATAATATTTTGACTGCACGAAAACCTGTTTATGCTACATTGTTGACATTTGTACAATTTTTATTTTAGGTGTAAAATACTGCAGATGTTTTAAGAAGAGGAATTTAATGGTAAACTTGCTGTAATATAATATATGACGTGTAATGATTATCCCTATGAATAAATGAGTTATGAGTTATGAAAATTAAATAATCCAACGTAGTTTGTAAAGTGTATAAAGTACCTAGTGAGCATTTTTAAAAGCAATAATGTAATGGAGAGAAAGCTACTGGAGAGTTTCTGTGCTGTCAATAGGAAGACCAAAGGCTATTCCTACTTTGTCTTCTACGCTGACGGCACAGAAACTCTGCTTTTATAGGGTCGGCAGCACGAGTTTGACTTCCCTGGTGTTGCACACGTCCATGTCCAGGCTGGCCATGTGCTTGTCTGTCGCCTCAATTGTATTAAAAAAATTAAGTTAGTAATTACACCATTACAATAAAACAACATACATATTTTCACGCCTATTTCCCGCTGCGGTAGACTGGAACAACAGCCCAACCTCTGCTTGTATCCTAACATACTTCACGAGTTTCTCTGCTGTCATTAAACCTTTCACTGGATAATTATAGATTCAGCGCAGTCGTTAATTGAATCCCTTGAATATCAAAACGGACACTATAATAATCCATTATATACAAACAATTGATTATCAGTCCATTGAAATTATCGCTACTTTCGTCAACGAAACCGGAGTTTCGTACCCATGTTATATAAATAACATAACGAGAGTGCCGCAGAAATTATTTAACTTGGATAAAGATGCTTACGCTTCGACTCCCGAAGGACTCCATTTCCCTCCCCTAATACAAAACATACATTCGTTTAATTTGCTGCCGTAGCCTATCTAGACGTACAGAAAGTATTTAAATTATCGTTTGCGATATAACGTTTCCGGGCGCGTAATATATTACGTTTCTCCCTCACCTACATGGCAATTGCGTTTTCAAAGGTTAGCAGACACCAATTGCAGCAATAAATATCAATCATAATATAACGCTTTGAGGATTGTTTACGTAACACTGTGTATGTACTTTTGTGTAGTCCCTGGAGCCTACTATAGAAGTTTTATGTTTCCTGAACTCGTAAGTTTCACGCGAACCTTTGATATCTTTGTGAGCCTTTAAATTACAGTTTTATCACACGGTACGGCTCCGATAAACCGAGCGACTACAAGGATTGCTTTCTTTGTTAACTCGGACTTAAATATACTCTTTAAGTGAGATGAGGTAATCAAATGATACTTATTTTCTCAACACCTTCCCTTGATACTACCAAGCATCTTGGTTAACGGGTTGAATCTTGGAAGATGTGTGCCCTATTGGTGTCTACTGTGTTTTGGGCGCGCATTACACTTACTCTTCTACCCTGTGTGGGACAGTGAGCCAAACATAAAACCACGGAGGACAGAATAAATAAAACTAACAGATACAGCCTTCAAAAAATTTGCATTGTTTGTGCCAATCACGAGCAAAGGTCCGGTAATTCCTACCTACAAAGGGCCAGCCACCGATCTTACCACACCTTTTCTTTTTACGTGCGGGGAATCCCCACGGATGGTCCCCTTGCGGAGGCGGAAAGGGAGGTTATGTCGGACACGAACCGACTAAACCACACGCCGTCTGTGGGTCGTAGTGCTAGCCCGAAGGTGAGGTTGTCATGCGACATATCCCTCGAAACCCGGCTGACCCAGGGCCATCCCTTTCGGTCTCGCCCTCCTCGGGAAGTCGCAACATGTTAGATATCATCGTATAGCGAAGTTCATATTACCCACAGAAAAAAATACCACCACTTACTAGCCTTATACGCGAATTAACATAATAACAATTGTACAAATTGAGAAACGCCTTCTTCTGAAGAAGAAGAATTATTATAACTATATACGTTACGATCTTGAGAGATTTATCTATAACGTAAACCTGCAATCATCTTAACGACCTAAAATATTGCAGATCAAGTTTAATATAATTATCTGGATCAATTTAAAGCACGTTTTAAAATATCGAGTTTTGCTACGAAAGTCCCAGACAATTGATGCTTCTAGTCGCGCCGGGAGGACAACCGAAGCGGACAAAGTCCTAGGCCGACAGGTCGACACTCTCACACCGCGCCAGTCGCAAGGTTGTTCAATTCTTAAGGGTCGACCACCTTTGTATAACATACACTGTCATTGTACGCAGCATCATTTCGAATATATTTCTATACCACTCAGACGTGATAAAACTGCTGTAATATTACTAATATTCATAACTAGCTTATGGCCACGGCTTCGCCCGCGTGATTGTCGATTATCGCGATTTTTGGACGTATCTCCGGTTGTAACTCAACCAATTAAAATGAAGCATAATGTTAGATTTTAAGTTGGACCTAGAGCCTCCTAATAAAAGAAACCACATTTAAATCTGTTCAGTAGTTTCTGCATCGTCGTTGGTAACAAACAGACGAGAACTCGAGAACTAAAAAAATATTTCTGAATCGTTATGAATATCTCCAATGTACAGACACAACTAATTTACAATTTTATAGTACAGGTAGATAACCTCTGATTCAAATAAAAAATGTTTGCTGTATAAATCTAGGGTTATTGAAACTCGGCGATTGAACTTTTCACTGACCCAAATATGACCTGAGCTTGTGTTTTCATCAATTCACTCTCAGAGTTCATTCGTATTGATTTATTAATGTAGCTGAGAGCGCATAATGGGCACATTCACACTGCAGATTTTGCAATAGCGGGTTATTGACTTTATTTCTACTCTTTGTCAACTGTGATGCTGACGACTTAATATAGATACATTTGATATTACATTATGTTACAGTCAAATCTTAATCGGCAAAAGTATTTTTTTTACTGAAAAACCTGCTCAAGTGCGAGTCGAGTTCCAGTTGAGGGTTCCGTACAAAGCGGTAACGTTACTTTTAAAACTAATCGTTTCTCAGATTCAAGGCAGCCTTGACCCGAGTGAGGCTTTTATGTCACTTAATAAAGTTTATATGTGGCGTACATTCCACGACAAAAAGGCCATTAAAGTAAGCTACCTCTTTCATCTGTGGGTAGTGAAAGACGTGCTATATTAGGACTGAGGCCCAGATGATGAGGTCGCCAGTCATTTACTAATGCAACGAGTTTGCTAGGCGAGAGACACGCTTCAAATTTATTTTACAGGGTCATTGAAGGTGCCTTGCGAACTTCTTGCCAAGCATTATTATCTTTTATTCTTTAATTTAACCTGTATAAAAATGCTGGTTGATTATTTTTACAGGTTTTTTATTTTTATTATCATTGGGCGTTATAAGTATTAAAAGATGAGACCATGAAACACACTTTGCATATAAATTTGGTGCAGTCAGAGACAACAGCCCGCTAACTTCTTCTGTCTTCACGCATATGCTTCGTGTGCCTCTAATTAAGACACTTCCTAATCTTAATGTGCCTAACCCCCATTAGGATTGAGAAGACCATATCCAGTAATCACTTTATAGTTCGTTTTATTTATAGATAACGATGCTCGTGGTAAAAATAATTGCTAAAACCTGTTCAACTATAATTTAAGCGTATTTAAAAACCATTTAAAACCCACAACCTCTACTTTCTAGATTTAGACCTAGTTTATAGATATTTATAATTCAACAGTGTATGAAACAAGTTAGTGCTCGAATAATAATGTCGTTGTGTGTATTTGACGCGTGATACACGCGACCTATTAATACGACGAAGCAGTAATTTTAAATTTTACGAACAAGGGAAATTAAGGGCGTGATGTTAAGCTTTTTTGTAAATATAATTTTCTCTTACACGAGTCGTGGCTTTGATAAGGCCAGAAATAGTTTTCATAGCTAGTGAAATAAGTAATGTAGTGCCAAGTGTCGTACACACAAAGATGAATTAAAAAGATAACTGTTTTGATTATTTAACTTGGAAGTAGAGATATAATTTCCTGATTGTTTCCCCTTTACATCATGCAGTTATATTATTAATAACACTTCTTAGGAATTCGTGACTATGATATGGGGTAGTGATCGAGTAGGTTAAAAATGTTTTAGGGGTAACATTCTAAAATTTGTAAATGAGTTCAGAAAGGCTCAAAAGATGAGAATGATGATTGAGTGTGAAAATTGGACTATGGAGCTCTCTGAGTGCAAGTCCTATTTGACGTCATAGACCTCCATAGTCACATTTTATTAATTAGATAATTATATTTCCTCTTAAAGCTTCTGTCGCGTGGCGGTGAACGCGGCTGCTACGCAGGAGGCGCGGGTTCGATCCCCGCTCAGTGCAAATATTTGTATGCATTGGTCTGGGTGTTTCTATGTATGTTATGTATGTATTTACAAAAAAAGTATCTAAGTATGTTTATCCGCATTATAGATTCCATAATACAAGCTAGTTAAGCTATGCTTACCATGGGTCTAGATAGCGTTGTGTGAAATGTTTTGGAATATTTACTAATTTATTTAACAATTTATTAATTATATTTAGCAATTAACCCTGTACGTGGTCCGACACGCACTTGACCAGTTTTTACCTATGCTATGGATGCGATTGTTTAAGAAAAGGTGAAATGTTCTCTTGCTCAAAACGGGTCTTTTATTTTTCTATAACGGAGCTAGACTGCAAGCCTGAAGAAAAATATCATAAAAATAGTAGATAGTGCAGATACCTAATAGTAGCTGTTTATAGTAAAGAAATGAGGTTTCGCCTTCACACGTAGCATTTTGACAGCCCCTGTCTAGACGAGGAGAGGGAAATGGCCGCAGAGAAGATCGACTGCTTCCAATTCCCAGTTAATAGAAAAAAAAAATGGATAACGTAAATCTATGCAGGTTATTTAATCATTATTACTTATATGTCTAGTCTAGTAATTTGATTCTATAGTCTTATTTTATATAGTATAGTATATATAGTTTTATTTTATAGTCATGGACACTTGTGATGGGAATGCCTCGCTCTTCCCGCGTAACATATTCTCGGATTTATTAAAAGTAATAGCTTAATCTAGACAGATGTGGAGTTAGTATGTGAATATAATTAACTAATTTAAAACTAATTAATATGTGTATTTAGTTATGTATTGTTATTGATATTTGTATATATATATCTGTATGTTTATTATATGTATGTGTTGGTGAGTGGGTGTGTGCGTATGCGTATGCATGAGTGCCTGAATAAGTCTTTGTATGTATGTGTGTGTGTGTGTGTGTGTGTGTGTGTGTGTGTGTGTGTGTGTGTGTGTGTGTGTGTGTGTGTGTGTGTGTGTGTGTGTGTGTGTGTGTGTGTGTGTGTGTGTGTGTGTGTGTGTGTGTGTGTGTGTGTGTGTGTGTGTGTGTGTGTGTGTGTGTGTGTGTGTGTGTGTGTGTGTGTGTGTGTGTGTGTGTGTGTGTGTGTGTGTGTGTGTGTGTGTGTGTGTGTGTGTGTGTGTGTGTGTGTGTGTGTGTGTGTGTGTGTGTGTGTGTGTGTGTGTGTGTGTGTGTGTGTGTGTGTGTGTGTGTGTGTGTGTGTGTGTGTGTGTGTGTGTGTGTGTGTGTGTGTGTGTGTGTGTGTGTGTGTGTGTGTGTGTGTGTGTGTGTGTGTGTGTGTGTGTGTGTGTGTGTGTGTGTGTGTGTGTGTGTGTGTGTGTGTGTGTGTGTGTGTGTGTGTGTGTGTGTGTGTGTGTGTGTGTGTGTGTGTGTGTGTGTGTGTGTGTGTGTGTGTGTGTGTGTGTGTGTGTGTGTGTGTGTGTGTGTGTGTGTGTGTGTGTGTGTGTGTGTGTGTGTGTGTGTGTGTGTGTGTGTGTGTGTGTGTGTGTGTGTGTGTGTGTGTGTGTGTGTGTGTGTGTGTGTGTGTGTGTGTGTGTGTGTGTGTGTGTGTGTGTGTGTGTGTGTGTGTGTGTGTGTGTGTGTGTGTGTGTGTGTGTGTGTGTGTGTGTGTGTGTGTGTGTGTGTGTGTGTGTGTGTGTGTGTGTGTGTGTGTGTGTGTGTGTGTGTGTGTGTGTGTGTGTGTGTGTGTGTGTGTGTGTGTGTGTGTGTGTGTGTGTGTGTGTGTGTGTGTGTGTGTGTGTGTGTGTGTGTGTGTGTGTGTGTGTGTGTGTGTGTGTGTGTGTGTGTGTGTGTGTGTGTGTGTGTGTGTGTGTGTGTGTGTGTGTGTGTGTGTGTGTGTGTGTGTGTGTGTGTGTGTGTGTGTGTGTGTGTGTGTGTGTGTGTGTGTGTGTGTGTGTGTGTGTGTGTGTGTGTGTGTGTGTGTGTGTGTGTGTGTGTGTGTGTGTGTGTGTGTGTGTGTGTGTGTGTGTGTGTGTGTGTGTGTGTGTGTGTGTGTGTGTGTGTGTGTGTGTGTGTGTGTGTGTGTGTGTGTGTGTGTGTGTGTGTGTGTGTGTGTGTGTGTGTGTGTGTGTGTGTGTGTGTGTGTGTGAATGATTATAATTACAGAAAATCGATAAAGTAAAAAACTTTTAGCGCTCTTTTACCATTATTCAATATATAAAGCTCAGTTCAATAATTTATTTTAACAACAGAACAATACCCAAAACGACCTTTCTAAGTATTTATAAAGACATTCTTGTACACTTCCTTCCATAAAGGAAACTATCCCGGGAGAAATAGAATAAAAGCGTTTCAGCTCAGGAGTCTGCGGTGTGGAGAGAGTTAATCCGAAGCAACGCGTAAAACATTTTATTTATTTAGGAACTTACTAGAAATTACGTTTGCTATCTGACTCAGTAATTGATTAATGTACTTTCTCTTATATGTCTACTCGTGTAATATCGCTAGTAAAAAGTTACAGGGAAACAATGGGGACTTCATTTTTACAAAATACGTTGCCAGGATAAGGTCTGCCGTATCGTCATTTGCTAGCTGGCTATGCTAGTTTTATGCTACGCCTATTTCTAATGAAGTCAGTAAGTTTCATATAAGAACTTTTTGTATCCAGCCTGTCAATGGACTGCATCTCATTGGTTGGTATTAGAATTGGAAGATGAATTGGTGGTTCGTAACTTGGCAACCTCGACAGATGCTCTTTTAAGCCCCGCCCGGGATTGTTAGAAGATGGAATCACGGGTGAGAGTAGAACAATCCAGGTCTTTGTCGCAAAGAAAGGAATTCAATAAAGAAGTAAAATTTTGCATGTAAATTTGTAAATTTCGTCCCACATGTAGTATGAACACGCGTTTCTGGTACTAATTCCACAATACACAACCTCATATGCAGGTAGGTACGTTTCGTGGTAAGTAAGCCTACAGACTACAGGTATACCTTTGTGTACAACAACTAGGGAATAAAGAAAGTTAAGATTTGCTTGTTAGATATGGTGCACATAGGTGTGCGTGTGAAATATCTTAAGATAGATCTTGAAAAATTATAATTTTAATCGCTTTCATAAAGTGTAAAGATGATAAGATTAAAACATCCCTTCCCTCTCCTCCATCGTTAACTTTTATATTATATAGTAGAAAATAATAAAGAAGTTTTACGAGTAATTCATATTGCAATAATCAGATATTTTTATGACTCAAGTACAGTTCATGATAAGGCACGCTCTAAATATTTTATTTCTTTTATCGATTTTAATCTTATAAAATTGAATATCTAGAATAATCCAAAGTATATTTTATGTGCATAGGACATAAAATCATTATATCAAAATTTAATCGTTTTCTGCAGGGTCTAGACTAGACGTTGTAAAAGTTAAGTTTAGATTAGTAATAGTAATATAGTAATAAAGTGATCGTGCCCATGGGACTGGCTTTACCTCGCTCAAAGAATTAGTATCGCTATTCAGAGTGGTAATTCCGCTAGCCTTTTGGACACGGTACCAGTAGAGATTGATGGGGAAGAATTTTTCGATACCTAAAGTTGCAGTCTCTTACCCTCTTTTATTTTATTTTTATATGTATTATATATAACATATAGTGTTAAATAGCATATTTTTTATTATTCAGAATTATTAAGCTATTGCATAGCTTCTATCGAGGGCCTTGAGCGCGGGGACCGAATCCAGAAATTCCGTAACGAAAAAACTTCACGCTCGTTTCTTTTCGGCAGTCTTCGACACGGTGTTCGTGTGCGTGCAACTAGCCGTAATGTACGACTCTACGAAGCTCGCACGAATCGAGACGAGTTGCTCCGAAATCGGACGAATACATAAGCAGCTGTTTATGAGAAAGTATATAGGTGTATAGGTATTTATGTACAACAGTGAATAGCTGTACTTGTAAAGGACATCGCTGAATGTCGCCCCAGAACCAACAAACATGTGGCATATACCATAATTATTTATCTATTTGAATGAATTAGATGCAAATATCTGTATCAAACGGACAAGGATCTATTCTAAATTAATAATTAAGAGTAATGTAACGATAATAATCTGAGTACTATCGCCATTTTCAACCAATGAATGACAACGTGACAGAAGTAGCATCGAATTTTTCTCTTTGGCCATACCTGTCACTATGACTTCGATAGTTCGCTGTGTATTTAGTTGATTTGAATTTTATTCTTGTTTTCTTCGAATAATTTAGATATTAACTACTTGACTATTCAAACGGACTCTAATCAATTACTTTGATATCTAGACTTTGTGATCTCTTACAAAAATCGAAATACGGGGCTGTGATTTCTGGACTTTGTGAACTGTACTTTGATAATGGCACAGAATAGATAATAATTGTGTTATTGAGGGTCTGCTGGCGGTAAGTACCTATGCCCTTTGCTGCTTTTCAATCATACTTACATTAAACCTTATAAATATTTTGTATTAACATAATATAAAAACCATGCTATTTTTAAATGATGGTTACCTACACTACATAACATTTAGACAACATATTACATTGAATGAAATTGATTTTCTTTTTCAGATCCATGCACATGATCTTATATGCACTTCATGTTGAACTTTGGCTCGAGTGACTATTCGCACTTCATCAGCTCCAACTAACAGAAATGTTGCCATAGAAGGTTAGAACCCCGGGCTCGTCCACATCAAATAATTTCATTAAAAACTCATACTCCACATCAACTTAGTTTGAAAAACATTATTATATAAAGGCTTGCACCAATAAATACACCACTAACATATATTTATGATTATGTTGTGCATATACCATAAATGTTAATAGCTAAAAATGTCATATCTTTCAGATACAACATGCAACACATTAAATATGCCATCCTTGCTGGCAAAGTGCTGATCGTGCAGCAGTGCACTATTCAAAGTCATCTTCCTTACGATCTACTTCAAGGAGACCATTGAGACAATACAAAGCCGTCACATCAGCCACAAAACTTATTTTGTGTATATTGTGATCGATCCAACACAAGTTCGTAGACAAGCTGCAATTGTATGCTATGACCATTATTTGGTATTTAAATTACGCAAGGTATGAAAATATCGACACCTCTGCACAATTTTTATCAATATCTATCTTACTTGTAATGTGGAAAATGAGTAATAAAAAATAAAGAATGAAAAATGTGTTGTATTTTTTTTACTTATTACATTACATAACATATGTAAGTATATATAATGTATTGTTTTGATATTTTTATTTAGACAATTCTTATGTACAGTATGTAAATATTCATCTAATAAAATATATAATACCTATACAGAAGTCTATACTTGTATACTAATATTATAAAGCTGAAGAGTTTGTTTGTTTGGCTGAACGCATTAATCTCAGGAGCTAGTGGTTCGAATTATCACATTCCATACAGCATCTGTCCCGTAGCGTTAGTGAACGCGACCGCTACACAGGAGGCGCGAGTTCGATCCCCGCTCAGTGCAAATAATGTATATATGAATATGCATAGGTATGGTATTTGCATTGGTCTGATCGTGTCATGGTCTCACGTTAAGCCAATAGTCCCGGTTGCCATACGAAGATCTATGGCGGTCTTTATGGGTAGTCAGAGCCCACAAAATCCAGAACTTTTCGCCAATTGGTTGTGGAGGTAAGTTCAACCGCATCACAGATTTGAAAGCTGAACTGAGCTGAGCTGACTGAGAATGATGATGAGTGCATCAATCGAGGAAGGTTATAGGCTAAAATCATCACGCTACTGCTCAAGAGAGCGGAGCAGTAATCATAAATGTCGACAAATCCGGCTTATATTTCAAAGTGGCCTATGGGCGAAGCCCGGTCGGGTCTGCTAGTCTGACATAAAATAATAGGTACGAAGAACTCTAATATATCTATATAATTTTTTAATTGGTTTGGTACCTACCTGCATTGATAAATACCGAGACAATATAGCACTTTTAATTTAATATTTGTTTTACCTACCGTATTTATTGATCGTTATGGATAATTTCGACTGTCAATAATAATTATCTAAAAAGCATTTAAATGTTTCGAAGTCCATTCAGAGCAAACGGGCATAACAAATACTTAATCGATAGGTTAATAATATTATCCAAATATGGCCGGCTTATGCACAAACGTAACCTCAAAATCTCACATATTTGTTGCATTTCTGGGCTTTAGAATCTTGTCCGTCTTATAAATACAAAGTAATAAGAATTAAAAAATTATTCTGCATTTAATAAACCTTTTTCCATTGCTGTTGGTTCTGGGGCGAATGATGTATGGACGCGTAGCAATGTCCTTTGTCGATAATCACTTCTTAATATTGTTATTTTTTTTAAATGAATTATTTTGTTTTGGTGTGTCATTACACTATTTATACCTAACTATTTATACCTATTATTTATACCTAGATATTTTCGTTTTATAGAGAAGAAAAGCGTAAAGAGCTAAAAGAAAAAAAAACTAATGCACGACAAAGGGCATATTATCATAATTGCATAAGTTGATACAAAATACTATGCAATAGCTTTACCGCGGCAGTCCCCGAGTGCCACATGTCTTTTTTTTTCTGTTATATACTTGGATACTAAAAAATAAGTAATAAGTAATCTGAGGCAGTACCATTAATTTATATAAGTAGTTACTTGTGTTGGAGCTGTCTCGGATCTATTCTTACATTCATCACGTCTGGAACGCAAGTTTCACATAGACCACGGCCAAACAGCCCGGAAGCAGTATATTCTACATTCATCATTTCTGTTCAAAAATATCAAGGCTTAAACTAAGTACGTGCTTGACATAAGTTTGAGTTGATATAACCTCTAACGTTTGTTTCATTATTTTTTTTGTTAATTATTAAGTTATAGCTTTACCCTACAAGTTTCATTTCACAACTCCAACGTAAAATATGAGTAGTAATTAAATTTCTTTATGTTCAACCAACAATAGGTTACGGGCGATTTGTCTAGAAGCCCAATTAGATGAGCACCAAATAACCACGAGAAATTGATAAACTAGATGATCAAGTACTTAGGATTCAACCTGGGTATATTTAAGGGAAAGACTATATCTTACATTACAGACGTAGATAGCTGATGTTATAAGGCGTAACTTAGGCTTAGAAAATAATTAAGTGTCCGGAAAAAAGATAAAACTCGTTCCGAAATTATTTCGGAACGAGTTTTATCTTTATTATATATATATATATTATTATATATTTATTTATTCCGATTCAATAAAAGCATAATATGCTTTTATTGAATCTCATTTTCGTATAATAACATCTCTCCTGTGCTCTCTAAAGTGACTTCCTAGCTCGACATTTCATCGACAATGTGCAGCAATGAATAAAATATATCTAAAAGCAAGTTGGTTCAAGAACTTTATTTTATTGGTTCGTTCTAGACAGTCGACGACTTATTTCCTGTTTCAAGTACGCCCCTTAGAGCAAGAGACGCAGTATTCATAATACTTCATGCTCCGGAAATTGGAAAATGTTCAACTTCAAGTTAATATAACCATTTTCCTATGTCAGTAGTAAGAAGTTTACGACCTATATGTAAGTAATATGATATTCATAATTATGTATACGTATCGTGTTATCATTATATAATATTACGAATGTAAAAACTTGTAACGGTCACGATGAAAGGATGTAATGGACGTTTGTCACTGGTTCACGCAAAAACTATTGAACGGATCTGAATCTAAATTTGGCACAGGGATAGATTATAGTCTATAATGAAAGAGAGTAAACCTGTGGGTCGCAAGCAAGCGTTCAGTAATTTCTAAGACCTGAGCCGCGGGCAACAGTTAAACTTCAGGTCAATCAATTAGCCTTTTGCAGTCCGTCCAATATAGGGATGCATTAGCCTACTGTTTTCATGCAGACGGGTTGGTACAGGGTTTTATACAGGGTTTAATTTACACGTATAGATGATTAATGAAGCCCAAACACCTCAAAAGTGTTTTTATTGAACCGTGTGTAAATTTTCACCGGTCCTGAGCACGCAACGCATGATGTGGCTGCAAGTCAAAATTCAATCGTAGAAGGTTAATTGACTCTGGATAAGTAAAGTAATATCATATATTTCATTTTGTTGAAGGTAAAATTTTAATAGGTACCTGTGATTGTATACCTAGCAGTCCCATCAAGATTACTGTGACCATGTTTGCTTAAAACTAATTGAAACATCCTTAGTAAGGATGTTCCTTTTTCGAGTGACTAATTTCGATTAATGAATTTTTAGCTTCACTGCTGGAAATCCTCTCAAAATGTGCGCCATTACTCTCAGTTTCTTTTTATACCACTGAGGTGGCAAACAAGCACACGGCCCACCTGATGGAAAGTGGTTACCGTGGCCTATGGACGTGTGCAACACCAGGGGAGTCACACTCGTGCTGCCGACCCTGTGTATATACGAAGAGTTTCTGTGCCGTCAGTGTAGAAGACAAAGCAGGAATAGCCCTTGGTCTTCCCACTGACAGCACAAAAACTCTCTAGTGAGCTCTGGCTACCTTACTCACCGCCGGGAACACAACACGAGGTTATTATGGCCGCGATATTCTGTAGGGCGGAGGTACTTTCCCAGTCGAACTGCTCAATTGGACGGATATACCGTCGTGTCGTACCTCCTATTATCGTCGTGTCCGACCTTCGCCTTCCGCATCCAGTCCATGCCAGTCACCTTTTTCAGACCGTCAGTCCATAGGGCTGGGGGGCGTTTAAGATAAGATAAGATAAGATAAGATAAATCTTTATTGTACACCAATAAATTAAAGTACATGTACGGACAACATTATGAAAAAATGTACAAATGGCGGCCTTATCGCTACAAGCGATCTCTTCCAGGCAACCTTTCATTTGCTTTCTCGACCCTACAAGCTTTCAGACCCCACTTTAGGACCCGTTTGCTTATAATTGCGTGTAATTAGACATTAATTACTTAACTTGCGGTTTTACTTTAGGTAACTTAGGTATTTATCGGTCAAGAAATAAAACATTCACCCAAAAACAGTTTTATCGCCAACACTTCTAACCTTTATAAATAAGTTATGACGTAGGTACTTATGCATATTTATACTGCCATTACCGTTATCGAAATCACATTATTACCTTATAATAGCCATAACCTATACGAGGAAAACTGAGGTAACATAACCAACGTAGTATTATTGATATAAATAAATTGTCGAAGATTCGGAAACAGGTCGATTCAGATTTATTCATAAGTAGACGTTTATTTTTTTCTTAAATCATGGGTTATGAATTATACGGAATTTTATACATCTGGCTATTCGATGTAATGGCTGTTCGGTGAAACGTACCCTCGACCTAAATAACCGGTCAAAATTGTGGTAGGTACATCGATGATATAGAATATCGGCAATTCGGACACTCGAACTAATGACTTCGGAGAATTGGCCATCGGGTAGGTAGACATGACATTCGAAATCAAGTAAATTACCTACCTAACCAATGTATTTGTAATAAACCAACTGATAAATTAAGCATTATGTATAATGCCCGGGCATTATGGTAAATATGAAAGTTTAAACAATCAGACTTAGTTTCATGAGGACTCAATTACGGTTCATGTATGGACCCATCCTTACATGAACCGTGTAAAAATTAACCACGCTATAAAAAATAACGCCTTAGCCTTCTAACCTATACCCATCTATGTCGAGCATAGATGGATATAGATTCCGAGCAGTCCACTTTTCATATTTACCACAATGTCCAATTTACCACTTTGTCCATAACATATTAATATCACAGTTCGTTGGTTCTACTAACTTAATCACGGAGCAATAACTATTTATACAACTAGCCTTCCGCTCTATATAAAACCCAAGGTTTTTTTTTTGTATCTCCAATGTACGGAAACGACCACTTTACAATTAAGTATATAGTAGTGCAGATAGGTTGATTGAACCGTAATATTATAATTAGGTATCAAAGTACAACGTAAGTTTCTATAATTCAACAAGTAATTTATTGCAGTTACGTCTCAACTTAATTAATTAAGAGTCGGGACTCGGCAGCTGCAAGGTCCTTCCGCATGAACTCACCAGTATCCCCCACTCTCTCGCCAATTACCCGCCGGCTTACTTTGTGTCTGCCCTTTCTTCCTACTTAGTTCTTTTCTTTGCCGAGATAAGAGCAATGAGTCTCTCTAAAGTAAGTGAAAAGGAAGCTACCGGGGATAGTTTTTTAATATCGCCTTTGAGAAAATACTGCTTACTAGACAAATACATATTTAATACTTACAGTAACGAGTTAATTAAATTTCTTGCTAAAGGGTTAATATACTACAAGTGTTTTTTATTCATACTGTGTATTTCAACATTTCTGTAAAAGTATACAAGTACCTAATGGAAACATTGATCTTCTTAAAAATTAAAGTATATAGATTATTACTATGTAGGTTTACACTTAGGTAGCTCCTACATACAATCTCTATAATGAATTATCCTTTAATAAAAAAGCAGCCACTCTACACAAGTGTCAATTCGTAGAATAGAATGACGAATGTATGGAATTTGACGTATGTGACAGTCGTTAACGCATGTCATAAACGTCAAATCCCAAACATTCGTCATTCTATTCTACCAAACGCCGGGCAACGAATTGCCACTTGTCTAGAGAGGCTGTTCAGATTTGAACATTTTTTTATGGGCAAGATAAATTTTGTGTCATTATATTACAAAAGAGCAACTGAAGCGTCGCCGCGTCATCGGAAAAATAAAATTACTCAAAATAAATCACCAAAATACCGTCATTACTTTAATATGTAACAATCTTCCTACAATACCTATTCGAATCACATCCCACAGAATAACGATTTGTTACCTATATTAATTTGGTGAACATAAATCACATAAATCAAACTTGATATCAATCACAAACAACATAGATATTATCTGAAATATAAATATTAGCATTAGATTGTGCAGTAACGTTTGGCCATATGTCACATTGGTATGTAGGTACACAGTACACAAATGTACGTGGCCATGTAGGTACGGATGTCCACCCTCGCTGGACAGCACGTAATATTGTGTAGGTACGACAGTTGTTAACGACAGTTTCTGGCTCCGACATGTATGCGGTGACCCTTTTGCCATGTCAAACGTCAAATTCCCCTAACGTATTTAGTTTGTTTTTGCTTTTTCGTACCTTGCCTAAGGCTGAAAAAATTGGTGGTGCCATTAAATAAAATAAAAATCAAATAACGTAAATACCTTGATATTACTTAATTGTAATGTCAATCTTAAAAAAAAAGTTGAAAGCTAACTCATTTCTGTTTTGAATTCCTGATTTTAGAACATTTTTATTGGATTTATTCATGCAGTAATGATTCAAAAATTCATGCAGTAATGGTTATACCTAAAATGAATACTTCGTTTTCGTTAGCGTTTACCTAGTAAAGGAATTTAGTTCTCTAGAAAGTAAAACAATAGTGGTTAACAAACACTGATAGTTACGACCGGTATTTGGTAAAACTAAATCTTACCGAATGAAGAAAGGTATATCGGTTTAATGACGCTCTTTTATTCAACCGAAATAGCTGTGCGGTTATATTGTAGGAGCGAGAACACATTTAGGCGACCGAACGACGGCGCGGTGGAGACAACGGCGGTAGGCAGGTACAGTCAGCATTTGATCTTGATGAACAAAGTACTCAAAATGATTTTAATACCAATGTATTCCTCCGTTCCTGTTGACTGGTTGTTCTGATATTTAGTATACACATTTAGTTCGGACAATACCGCAATTTAAATCAATAAAACAGTTTGATTTTCCCCTACTACCTTGGTTTTGAAATCATTTTGAGACTTTGTAGTCAAGGTATTTCTGACGCTGACTGTACTATGGCAGAGGTCTCACCACGATCCACGATCCTGCGGTCCTCGGACGCGTTGCCGTCGCCGCAACGCTCCCTCCATTCCTCGCTACACCGCACATTTCCGCCCTTTCCATATACAATTTGCCTTCTCTTAGATTGAATAGCTTCCATCGAGTCTGTACAAAGCCTTTTACTCGTACCTACTACCTGGAGAGAAACCCGGAATTGTATAGATAACACAATCTAATTTTAGTTTCCGATAAACTCGGATGCAGCAATTTCTTTAACAATAATTTTGATGTTTCAGGATACTTATTTCTGTGCGTTATATTTTATGAATTCTTTCGAGAATTACCTACGGATTCTATCTACATAAACGCATAAAAATTCACTAACTTACTTGCACCAAAAGTGTATTTTAATGTATGTCAGTAAATGACGTATATAGTGTAATCACCCCGGTCCTAGATCACGTCACCAAGATGTAATGTCCTGGTCACGCGGGACCAAATTGTAATAAACACTGCCTTAACCATAGTAATCCTGGTGAGCGGCAGCAAATTGTACCGTGATCCTGCGTCACAGCACCAATACGTAATAAAGCGGTGGTCATACCCGCGGCATTTCACCACACTAAATAAATCGTCTATATTGTTAATTCTACTTTGGCCAATGATCGTATAATGGTCAGAGGAGACCCTAGGTGAGCCCGCATATCCCGGATCCTATAGAGTTCTAGGAATGCTGGTATTTATATAATGAAACATTACTATACAATTACTTAATTCTACCCCCACTTACTTTAACTGATTTATGTTAAGGTACAACAATTTCTCAATGAATGAGTCTCTCACAAATAATTTTCTCACAAGCAACCTACAACCGTACTAGATCCTAACACTGCCCTAATTACTACTACTGTGGCAAACAACCCGAATAACTTTATTGATCTAACTTTTTACATTGTCGACTTAGTGTTGCAAGCCTAACACTGCCCTAATCACTACTACTGTGGCAAACAACCCGAATAACTTTATTGATCTAACCTTTTACATTGTCGACTTAGTGTTGCAAGCCTAACACTGCCCTAATTACTACTACTGTGGCAAACAATCCGAATAACTTTATTGATCTAACCTTTTACATTGTCGACTTAGTGTTGCAAGCCTAACACTGCCCTAATTACTACTACTGTGGCAAACAATCCGAATAACTTTATTGATCTAACTTTTTACATTGTCGACTTAGTGTTGCAAGCCTAGCACTGCCCTAATTACTACTACTGTGGCAAACAATCCGAATAACTTTATTGATCTAACCTTTTACATTGTCGACTTAGTGTTGCAAGCCTAACACTGCCCTAATTACTACTACTGTGGCAAACAATCCGAACAACTTTTGCTCCCCATAGGCATATACTTTGAATTTGTTAGTTTTTGTTTCCCCGTTGACACATACTTTGAATTTGTTAGTTTTGTTTCCCCGTTGGCGTATACTTTGAATTTGTTAGTTTTTGTTTCCCCGTTGACACAGGCTCCACCAATCGCCGTGTGCAGTGGGATACTACCAACTTTAAATATCCCCCCTCTATCCTTTTGTAAGCACGTAGCCCCAAATGGAACTTACGCGCCTTTAGAGAGTAGGATAGCTGACTCGTATTTTCCCTCCCCCAATATCTGAATCCAGACAAATGTATACGTCTAATTAGACTTGAATTAGAAAGGCGTTGCCAATTAATTCTAATTCAAAATAAGATTATTTCTTTCACAATATTGTCAAAACATAGTATGACTAGTACAGATTCAATGAATAGTTTCATGTCGTAGCGCGGTCTGATGACCAATCCATCAAATGAGATTCTGTGTCCAAAATAGGATCTTTAACATGTCAGAACTGACTCATACTTGTCACGTGCATAAACGAGATCGATATAGTGTCCCTGGTGTAGAAGACAGCCATATCTAGGGTCAATTGCCCAAATCAATTAAGGTTCGATACAAGTTCCAAATTAGGAAAGCGCTCTGCTAAGGTGAGCTAGATGTACCTCGCCAAAATGATTCCTCGGCTAAGACGCTCCGAGTAATAAGTATTATTTATAGCATAGTATTTTATTCAAAGTCAATTGGTAGATCAGTCAAACAAACTTCTCATTTCGGAATAATTTCCATTACGAATTTGATTAATTATGATGTGGGTGGATTTAAAATATGTTATGCCACCAATCTGAGTTTCATTGAGACCATACTAAGTCAGTTGCTAGGCAAGAAGAACATTAGCAACGCGGTCCAACGACGGCTCGCTTATAGGTCTAATCCGAATACAACGAACGCCTACTAAAATATACAACACGATAGCTCGTATACAATTTACTCAAATCACGATTTCACCACGGCATTAACGCACGAAAAACCTTAACTAAATCAATCACAAGCATCACCAAGGAATGATATGTCACATCACCAAGCAAAGGCCCGATTAGCTCAGAACCGTTACAATACTAGTCCTTACTAATACACTTCCTAACCTATTCCCATTGTGTGAGTGCCTACTCTACCCCCAACTTAGAACTTCTGTTCAACCAAACTAGGTGTAACGTCACCTTATTTACATTTAAACGTGTGGTGTGTTGTGAGCCTATCATGTATTGATGGTATTCCATCAACACTCCTGCTCTGCTATGGGTGCAAGCTAGTTAGGCTTGACTGGCCTATCCTCATAACTGTGTGCTTGCTCCAGTCCACGAGCCGAAGCTCAGGGATGTGAACTGAAACCCTAACGAGATAATAGTTAGTGTATATATAAATAGATATATAAGACTGAACTGCGAGCTCTGTAAGTTCTGATCCAGGCCCAATTGGACGGTTCCACTTCGACGGTACCTACCCATCACAGAACAAACAGTCACCCACATTCAGGAAGCTTTTCCGATCCCGTTTCCACAGGTAAAATCGGAATGCCGCCCGCTTCAAAGGTTACCGGCCCCTAGCTATTCAGATAAATATGGAGTTGTTGCCACCGTTAGGTATCCCTCCATAACCAGGCACATCGCCATGGGTTTCCTACGGGAGAACTAGCTAAAACACCGCAGTGCTACCCTCAACTACTAACATAACAAAAGATGATAAAACGACAGCAATGACTTTACGAATGCACTGCCAGACTCAACAGCACAAGACAGTAATAATACGCATACATTTACACGTACTATCCCTGCCCAATGTAAGGTGTCTTCATTTTCGTAAAGGCCCTAAGTCCTGCTCCGATCGCGACCCATCCCAATATTCGACGCGAGAACTAGCCTACCCCACGCCCTAGTCGTAACAAATCTTAATCGCGCACCCTTGTACGTATCACGCCCAACCACACACAAAATCAAGATTTACAATTAATTTCAACAATTTCAACATAATAAAGATGATAAAACGACCGTAAGGACTTTACGAATGCACTGCCAGACTCAACAGCACAAGACAGTAATAATACGCATACATTTACACGTACTATCCCTGCCCAATGTAAGGTGTCTTCATTTTCGCAAAGGCCCCAGGTCCTGCTCCGATCGCGACCCATCCCAATATTCGACGCGAGAACTACCCCACACCCCAAGGTTTACAATAAATTTCGACAATTTATAATTTTTACAGAATTATAAAACTCTCGGCGGTACATTGGAAAAACTCTAAACTGTTCGCGTTAAACGAAGATAGCTAGTAATTCGTTTATTACACAACACCGGCAACAATTTCATATAATTCACAAAAGGAATTTAACACTATTTCTTTACAACGATAGAAATATATAACTTACAAAGACAGTCCGCCGAGCCGTACCCCTTTTAGCTATCTGGATCGAATGAATGACGAAAAAAAGTCCCCCGCGCCTCCAGAAAACCCATCTTTTAAAGGCGAGGTCTCCCTTCTCTAAACTAACCTCGCCGTTTCTAGAACTACACATCATCCTTCATCCAATCGTGAGCTATTTCCGGCAAGCCGCCTCAGCGAATTTGCTCCTTTTTTATAAAAACTCCTTAATTCATATGATTGGAATAAGAATAATCCAAGATAATGTCTAACTAATTTTCCAGTTAATTATTCGTATACTAATATTTAGAATTCGCGACTAGTGCAATATCACAGAACATGCAGCCAATAGAGATTCCTGGTTACATCAACCGCAGGATCAGTAGCAGTTGATGTTAAATCTTATTTCAATTTTTTTTTACGGATAATCTTACGTTATTTCGCTACCAATAAGACAAACATGGAATTTAATTTATTTACAATAAAGGAAATGGCTCAATCGCAGCGCCATCTAACAACCCTCTTAAATACCACACCCATTTTTTTGAATTTTGAATTTTAGCTCCATCTACCCATCTAATTGTGAACTACTTCCACTTACCACCTGCAGTCCGTTACATCCCGACCCCCGAATCTTTATGAAGGTACATTCTTTTTTTTTTTTTTATGACCGGAATAAAGATTCTACTAATTTTAATACAGAACAATAAAAGACAACCTGATTTAAACCTCACACGGGCTGCAAATCGAGGTGAAGATACTTCTTTACCCACAGGCCCCCCTTTTTTTTTTGTATATTTCCCCCTTAGCTAGAATCCAGTCATCCCACACATTAAGTGTCTGTGCAGTTTAACCATATCAAGACAAACCACTTCTCAGTCCCGATACCAAGCTTGATAGTAGTCCCGCAACACAAACTATCTCCTCGAACCAGGACATGACAGTCTAAAGCAAGGAAAGCCTGTTTGTGAGGCAAGCTCAGTCCTAGCGACTCAGAGTAAAAGTTTGTGGAGCGAACCTATCTTACGTTCTTCCACAACCAATTACCCCATCCCCCAATAATAAAGTCACCCCTTAACAGCCGTCAAACATAGTAGGTGCAAACGGTCCACCCCACTTGGCTCGAAACCCAAAAGCATTTGCCCCGAAAATGGCGCATGTACAGTGTAGCTCGTTATAACCTAACTGTATAGTTGAGGAAGTGTGAAGGTACCTTAACGGTATGCTTAGACCTCGGATTCATCAATCTCGAGCCCGTCTATTATCCTAACTCTTAGCAATCCTTCATAATTCCGATTGAGGTGCATGCAGAATGACTAGACTATAACCAAGCCTCGCGATTCTACTCCCCATAGTGCTGGTTGGGAAGGCCCTTCACACTGAATTTAAACAAGTACTCATTCAACATACAACCTTTCCATGACCATTCCTTAACGTGAATATTCCTTTCGCTCTAACATAACCAACTTCCATGGTCATTCAGACTACCAACCAATCAGCACCCGATACAAACGCATGGTTATTGTTTCGTAATTTTAGGAATGCTCCAGCTTTTGCAAGGAAAAGCGGATTTCAGTATCCCCCTCTATTGCACACCACGCGTGGCAAATTGATAAATTTTGATTAAGTCTTAAAGTCGAACTATAACGAACCTTACTACAATTTTTTCCTTTTGTAATATTTAATTAATTTTTTTTTTTTTTTTTTTTTTTTTGGTAAAGCCACCCTGCTCCCCACCATCTGACGGGATGAGAATATATTTCGTTAACAATTTAGGGTGAAAGTGACTAATGTGAAACTAAGTGAAAATTACTATGATCAACTCATTCACATGATGGACTACTGCTCATACTATCAGATGGGCTTCACCCTATCCACCAAATTTATTGATCACATTTTTTTTTTTTTTATTTTTATATATATCCTCAGAACAGATCTAAATTATTAATTGAATATAATTTTAAATCAATCCTACTTACTAGTTCTACTTAACTAACTACATTACTTAAATCTACAAATTCTTACATACTAAGTAAAGTAATTGCAAAATCTAATCAACAATTCAAGCTTAAGTTCACGAACCTTCTCTTCTCTTCCCGATCCAGCCCCAGCCTACTGCGTATAATATCTAGACAGATGTATAGTATTGAACTTCCCCCGAACCTCATTAGTTTGGGGGTCTAACAAAATGTACACATTTTGGTAAGGATTTCCCGCCACTACGTATGGACCTTCATACAACGCCTCAAACTTCTTGGTTACCTTTAATTTCGCGCTAGATTTATTTAACTTCCTAATTTTTACTAAATCGCCGATCTGATATTCAATCAACCGATATCTACCATTAAACTTTGCCTTCCGTTTTTCCCCAGCCTCTTGTAGATTCTTACGCGCTATCTCCCTGACTTTCTGTACGTCTAGCTCTCCATTACTCCTACCTATAATTTCGTCAAACGACAACCTCGTAGAAGTTCCGTACATTATCTCACAAGGGGTAAATCCTGTGCTTTCATGATAAGTGTTATTATATAGCTCCTCCAACTTGGGAAGAGTCTTTACCCATCCTTTGTGATTCGTGCTATTATATGTCCTAAACAAACGCCCTAACTCCCTGTTGACTCGCTCTACTGTATTTGGTCGTGGGTTCCTAACCGTAGTGTATACCACTCTAACCCCCAACGTTTCCATGCCCTCTTTCCACACTCGACTAGTGAACTGGGTACCATTATCCGACATTATCGCCTTCGGCTTTATTATGTCGAAGAACCTCTTTGCCTTATTAAACACTGCCACCGCCGTTGCCTTCTTAAGCTCAAAAAATTTGACAAACTTACTAAACGAATCCTGTAGAACGAGTATATAATTCATTCCAAATTTACCCGTAGGGAGAGGCCCGTATATATCTACCATCACTAAATCGCCAATATCTCTTGTAATTATTGAACAGCATGGGCCTACTTTGTTTGAATTAGAATGCTTTGTTAACTGACATACGTCACAAGTCCTCACTAAACGTTTCACACTCTTAGTTAATCCTTTCCAATAAAACCGATCCCTTATATACTTTATCACCTTGTAACCTCCCTGATGACCCATTTCGAGATGTACTTGCCTAACTAATCCTTCCCTAAGGACATTTGGTAAGAAAATGACTTGTCCCTTTTCACCCCCCTTATCTATATACAAAACGTCATTAATCAATCTACACCTACTCGCCAAACCCGCTAACTCTCCTCTTGTGCTGGCCGTACTTATCTGATTAATTAACCTACTTATCTCTACATCAGCCCTTTGCAATTCAGGTAGTAGTTTTAATTGGTTCAGTAATTCTTTATTTCGTTGCGCTTCCATATATAGGATGCTCGGTGACCTAACCTTTTCTTCCTGCAAAAGTTCCCCTTTAGGAGGATAGCGCGACAATACGTCCGCGACCACATTATCTCTCCCTTTAATATGTTGTATTTCATACTGAAAATTCTCTAAATAGTTAATCCACCGAGTTACCTTAGCGTTATATAACCTCCACGTCTTGACAAATGCCAAAGCCTTATGATCCGTCCTAATAACTACCCTAGCTCCCCTCAAATACGTTTCGAATTTCTCTAAACAACAGATTACTGAATAGAACTCCTGTTCAGTCACTGTCCAATTTAATTGAGCCCCCCTTAATGCCTTACTATAAAACCCCAGCACCCTCTGCTGATCATCATCGCCTACCTGATATAAAACCCCTGCTAATCCCACCTTAGAACAATCCGTTTGCAAATAGAAAGGTTTAGTAAAATCCGGATGATGCAATTGGATAGTTTCTAAGAACAAAGCTTTAATTTGTTCGAACGCCCTTTGTTCGAGTTGACCCCAACCCCAGCCTTTACCCTTCTTCAACAAATTATATAATGGTTGCGCTTGAATATTAAAGTTAGGTATAAACTTCCTATAAAAATTACATAACCCCAAAAATGCCCTCACATGCTTTATCCTTCTAGGTATCGGAAACTCTTGTATAGCTTTAACCTTATCTGGGTCAGTGTGTAATCCCTGAGTAGAGATGATGTAACCCAACATCCTCACTTCCTTACAACAAAACTCACATTTCTTTAAATTACACGTTAAACCTGCCTTTTGCAATTTACCTAAGACTATGTCCAAATGTTCCAAATGTTGTGTGAATGACCCTGTCGTTATTATCGCTAGGTCATCTAAATAATTAACACAAAATTCCCTGACCTCATGTCCTAATATTATATCCATGGCCCTACTAAAACTTCCCACGGACGTTTTCAACCCTTGGGGCAACACATTATAAACGTAGGACTTCCCATTGAAGGTGAACCCCGTATATTTTTTACTATTCTGCGTAATAGGTATTTGGAAATAAGCATTATTCAAATCTACTACACTTATATAGTTAGCCCCATGGAAGGAATTCATGACATCAATCTGTAGTGGTGGTTTCTCCGTTTCTGCCACCATATATTTATTTATCTCTCTAGCGTCTAATAACACTCTAATCGAATCATCTCGCTTAATCGTAAAAGTCAATGGACTACAATAAGGAGTTGCAGATCGACTAACTATCCCCAAATCTTCCATTTCCCTTAGCTTTTCTTCTACTCTCCCCCTATAAGCATATGGCACCGGATAATTTTTCTTAACAATAGGTACATCTGAACACATCACTATCTCGTGCTGATAGCAGTTCGCTCTCCCTAAACGCGAAGTGAACACACCCTTATATTTATGTAACAATTTTAGCAAGCTATTCCTCTGTTCTGTCTCTATAGCAACTCCGGTCTCTAGACTTGTCCAGACTAGATCATTAAACTCGCTACAACTATCCATGGCTGATATTAATTCCTCACTCTCCCTTAGGTCGGCTCCCTTTACTTGCTCTAAAAACGGTATTACCTCTCTTTGCCCTGCCTGATCCAGAACTAAACCTCTATCTATTTTTCCCGTGTTGATAGTTACTTCATTCCCCTTTAACCAATCAAATCCTAAAATCAACGAATTAACTAGGCCTGGAACTACTACAAACCCCATATTTTGTACACACTCTCCTAGCTTTAAAGGCAATAGAACTATTTTCTTAATCTCTCCGCTCCTATGACCCACAGCTGTCTTAATTTTAAAGGGTCTAATCGGCATCCACGGTATTTCGCGACTCCTATCCGACCTCAGTACATCCCAGAATTCCTCTGAGATGCTGGTTATATCACAACCAGTATCCACTAATCCTATAACCTCATGATCAAAAATATGCACTATTACTTCTGAACTAAAGGTTCCCTCATCGCGTTCTGTAGACCTTTCATCAAATACCGCCTCTATCGACACAGGATCGCCTTGTCTCAAAAGTTTCTGTTCAATATTTAATTTAATCACATCAACTATTTGTTTATCGATAAAGAGACTCTTTGGTTCTACTGTTCCAAAACCCAATCCCTCACGTATACCACGAGTAGTCATCTTCGCCACTAGCGGCGCCCTAATACCGTTTCCTACCTTACCTAAAGCTAGCCCTGGATTCCAACCCATTTTGATCATCATATCTAACGCTGCGCTCCCTGTGACTGAGGCTAGATCGGGAACAGAACTTCCAGCCTCTACTAGTTTAAACCTGCGGGTGACGCTAACGCCGATGTATCACTCTGCACTACCGTTGCCACCTGCTCACCAGACGGTCGAGTTTTGCTTGGCTTAGGCCAACTGCGATAGTCCTGACGAGAATCCTTAGCCCTTTTCTCCGGTATCCTCTTCTCGCCGCCAGAGGTTGGAGTTGATACAGCCTCTTGCCGAGCTATATCGTCCATCCCTCTCAAAAACTCCGCTGTTTCAATGATGTTATTCAGCTTGGACGTATACCATCCCTGTTGCACATACTTCGGAAACTGCCTAATTATGTCCCCAATCAGTTGTTTCTCGGAAAACTTATAAGTTAGCATCTGAGCCTTCCCGGTCAATCTTAGGAAATGGCCTAACATAGTAGGCGACTCCGCTTTATTCCAAACTCCATGCACTATAGACCGGCGTAATTCGTTCTGTTCGCTTTCTCCCCAGAAGGTAGCCAAAAAGTCCGCCTTGAAGTCTTGCAATACGCTCCAACGACATTTGTAAACTCTTGCCCATTCTCTGGCTTCACCCACTAGACATTCTTGTATCAAGTCTAATTGATTGCCGTCCCGACCGACCTTTCCCAAATATGTTGTTAGGTCTTCCAAAAACGTCACCGGATGCACATCGACTTTGTCTCCGAACTTGGGCTTCTCGAACGTTACATTTCTCACATGGTAGTTTATGTCTCTAGGTAACTCCGAGTTGACACACTCCACGGAGATCGAGGGTTCCCCATTTTCCCTTAATCTAGGAGAGTCTGTATATAGTTGTTGATTCAATTCCGGATTAGCCTGTTCCCTAACCACAGACAACGCTTCTGTGGGCACTGCCCCCCATTCGCGACTACTTCCGCTTCTGTCTGCTGGAGAAGCTCTTGTCTCACTCATCTCAGCCCTTAACGTCTCCAATTTCGCAGCTAAATCTTCTATAGTACGATTCAACTTCCTATACCGAAGGTTTGCTAAAGAAGTGTTCACATTCACACTTCTCCCCTCCGGTCTCCTTCTAGCTTCAATTGTCCGTCTCACACGCCTAGATGTGGTAGGTACAGGTTCATTGGGCGTCGTAGTTTGCCTTACAGGACTAGTCGTCCCTTGCTCACTTGTCCTGTTTTCCCCATAACGGGCAGGCGCCCGCCTTTTCCTGCTCGGCTTATCCATACTATATTTATCACTGATCGAACACTCAAAGAACACTACACGTAACGATTCGTCAATACAATCACTATAAACTCCCTTTTAACTTATAAATTTGAACACCACTTTCAGCTAAGACTCACGGCTCATAACCGGAACTATATATACACGATAAGTTAACAAATAATACATTATAGTGTTAACTGTTGGTTGGGATGCCTCACTGTCATACAATGTTGCACTCCAACGATATGTGTAGGTATTTCAATTCAATAAATGTTTCTCCCGAGTTCGACCTACTCAAGTCTATAAGATACTTAATATCGACCCCCCAACAATTCGACTGATAACATCCTAACCCAGACTTTACGACCCCCCATTGTTTATTATTCTCACCATTTTTCATTTTACACTAAATTCACCCCAGCATAATTTCCTAGAGACCCTTACCTATAATACAGCAACAAATTGTACGGTATGCAACATACCGTACTCCTACCCTCAACTAACCCACAACAAACAAACACAATGCCAACGACCGATGGTCAGAATATAGTGTCTATCCCGAACACTGCAACGAAATTGTCCCAGACTCTGATCTCAGGTCTCGGCTCCAAATCGTACTGGCGCCTGACCTTCCAACCTATCCCCGGGCAGACAAAATGTTACCATCCTGGTTACCGACACCAAATTGTGGTGTCGTCCTGGCCACCAGGCATTAACTTGTAGTGTGTAGTCTTGATCCACGTCATCAAATTTTAACGTGTAATCCTGGCTTACGGCCCCAAATTGTAACAATCCTGGTCACGGCACCAAATTGTAATCACCCCGGTCCTAGATCACGTCACCAAGATGTAATGTCCTGGTCACGCGGGACCAAATTGTAATAAACACTGCCTTAACCATAGTAATCCTGGTGAGCGGCAGCAAATTGTACCGTGATCCTGCGTCACAGCACCAATACGTAATAAAGCGGTGGTCATACCCGCGGCATTTCACCACACTAAATAAATCGTCTATATTGTTAATTCTACTTTGGCCAATGATCGTATAATGGTCAGAGGAGACCCTAGGTGAGCCCGCATATCCCGGATCCTATAGAGTTCTAGGAATGCTGGTATTTATATAATGAAACATTACTATACAATTACTTAATTCTACCCCCACTTACTTTAACTGATTTATGTTAAGGTACAACAATTTCTCAATGAATGAGTCTCTCACAAATAATTTTCTCACAAGCAACCTACAACCGTACTAGATCCTAACACTGCCCTAATTACTACTACTGTGGCAAACAACCCGAATAACTTTATTGATCTAACTTTTTACATTGTCGACTTAGTGTTGCAAGCCTAACACTGCCCTAATCACTACTACTGTGGCAAACAACCCGAATAACTTTATTGATCTAACCTTTTACATTGTCGACTTAGTGTTGCAAGCCTAACACTGCCCTAATTACTACTACTGTGGCAAACAATCCGAATAACTTTATTGATCTAACCTTTTACATTGTCGACTTAGTGTTGCAAGCCTAACACTGCCCTAATTACTACTACTGTGGCAAACAATCCGAATAACTTTATTGATCTAACTTTTTACATTGTCGACTTAGTGTTGCAAGCCTAGCACTGCCCTAATTACTACTACTGTGGCAAACAATCCGAATAACTTTATTGATCTAACCTTTTACATTGTCGACTTAGTGTTGCAAGCCTAACACTGCCCTAATTACTACTACTGTGGCAAACAATCCGAACAACTTTTGCTCCCCATAGGCATATACTTTGAATTTGTTAGTTTTTGTTTCCCCGTTGACACATACTTTGAATTTGTTAGTTTTGTTTCCCCGTTGGCGTATACTTTGAATTTGTTAGTTTTTGTTTCCCCGTTGACACAGGCTCCACCAATCGCCGTGTGCAGTGGGATACTACCAACTTTAAATATCCCCCCTCTATCCTTTTGTAAGCACGTAGCCCCAAATGGAACTTACGCGCCTTTAGAGAGTAGGATAGCTGACTCGTATTTTCCCTCCCCCAATATCTGAATCCAGACAAATGTATACGTCTAATTAGACTTGAATTAGAAAGGCGTTGCCAATTAATTCTAATTCAAAATAAGATTATTTCTTTCACAATATTGTCAAAACATAGTATGACTAGTACAGATTCAATGAATAGTTTCATGTCGTAGCGCGGTCTGATGACCAATCCATCAAATGAGATTCTGTGTCCAAAATAGGATCTTTAACATGTCAGAACTGACTCATACTTGTCACGTGCATAAACGAGATCGATATAGTGTCCCTGGTGTAGAAGACAGCCATATCTAGGGTCAATTGCCCAAATCAATTAAGGTTCGATACAAGTTCCAAATTAGGAAAGCGCTCTGCTAAGGTGAGCTAGATGTACCTCGCCAAAATGATTCCTCGGCTAAGACGCTCCGAGTAATAAGTATTATTTATAGCATAGTATTTTATTCAAAGTCAATTGGTAGATCAGTCAAACAAACTTCTCATTTCGGAATAATTTCCATTACGAATTTGATTAATTATGATGTGGGTGGATTTAAAATATGTTATGCCACCAATCTGAGTTTCATTGAGACCATACTAAGTCAGTTGCTAGGCAAGAAGAACATTAGCAACGCGGTCCAACGACGGCTCGCTTATAGGTCTAATCCGAATACAACGAACGCCTACTAAAATATACAACACGATAGCTCGTATACAATTTACTCAAATCACGATTTCACCACGGCATTAACGCACGAAAAACCTTAACTAAATCAATCACAAGCATCACCAAGGAATGATATGTCACATCACCAAGCAAAGGCCCGATTAGCTCAGAACCGTTACAATACTAGTCCTTACTAATACACTTCCTAACCTATTCCCATTGTGTGAGTGCCTACTCTACCCCCAACTTAGAACTTCTGTTCAACCAAACTAGGTGTAACGTCACCTTATTTACATTTAAACGTGTGGTGTGTTGTGAGCCTATCATGTATTGATGGTATTCCATCAACACTCCTGCTCTGCTATGGGTGCAAGCTAGTTAGGCTTGACTGGCCTATCCTCATAACTGTGTGCTTGCTCCAGTCCACGAGCCGAAGCTCAGGGATGTGAACTGAAACCCTAACGAGATAATAGTTAGTGTATATATAAATAGATATATAAGACTGAACTGCGAGCTCTGTAAGTTCTGATCCAGGCCCAATTGGACGGTTCCACTTCGACGGTACCTACCCATCACAGAACAAACAGTCACCCACATTCAGGAAGCTTTTCCGATCCCGTTTCCACAGGTAAAATCGGAATGCCGCCCGCTTCAAAGGTTACCGGCCCCTAGCTATTCAGATAAATATGGAGTTGTTGCCACCGTTAGGTATCCCTCCATAACCAGGCACATCGCCATGGGTTTCCTACGGGAGAACTAGCTAAAACACCGCAGTGCTACCCTCAACTACTAACATAACAAAAGATGATAAAACGACAGCAATGACTTTACGAATGCACTGCCAGACTCAACAGCACAAGACAGTAATAATACGCATACATTTACACGTACTATCCCTGCCCAATGTAAGGTGTCTTCATTTTCGTAAAGGCCCTAAGTCCTGCTCCGATCGCGACCCATCCCAATATTCGACGCGAGAACTAGCCTACCCCACGCCCTAGTCGTAACAAATCTTAATCGCGCACCCTTGTACGTATCACGCCCAACCACACACAAAATCAAGATTTACAATTAATTTCAACAATTTCAACATAATAAAGATGATAAAACGACCGTAAGGACTTTACGAATGCACTGCCAGACTCAACAGCACAAGACAGTAATAATACGCATACATTTACACGTACTATCCCTGCCCAATGTAAGGTGTCTTCATTTTCGCAAAGGCCCCAGGTCCTGCTCCGATCGCGACCCATCCCAATATTCGACGCGAGAACTACCCCACACCCCAAGGTTTACAATAAATTTCGACAATTTATAATTTTTACAGAATTATAAAACTCTCGGCGGTACATTGGAAAAACTCTAAACTGTTCGCGTTAAACGAAGATAGCTAGTAATTCGTTTATTACACAACACCGGCAACAATTTCATATAATTCACAAAAGGAATTTAACACTATTTCTTTACAACGATAGAAATATATAACTTACAAAGACAGTCCGCCGAGCCGTACCCCTTTTAGCTATCTGGATCGAATGAATGACGAAAAAAAGTCCCCCGCGCCTCCAGAAAACCCATCTTTTAAAGGCGAGGTCTCCCTTCTCTAAACTAACCTCGCCGTTTCTAGAACTACACATCATCCTTCATCCAATCGTGAGCTATTTCCGGCAAGCCGCCTCAGCGAATTTGCTCCTTTTTTATAAAAACTCCTTAATTCATATGATTGGAATAAGAATAATCCAAGATAATGTCTAACTAATTTTCCAGTTAATTATTCGTATACTAATATTTAGAATTCGCGACTAGTGCAATATCACAGAACATGCAGCCAATAGAGATTCCTGGTTACATCAACCGCAGGATCAGTAGCAGTTGATGTTAAATCTTATTTCAATTTTTTTTTACGGATAATCTTACGTTATTTCGCTACCAATAAGACAAACATGGAATTTAATTTATTTACAATAAAGGAAATGGCTCAATCGCAGCGCCATCTAACAACCCTCTTAAATACCACACCCATTTTTTTGAATTTTGAATTTTAGCTCCATCTACCCATCTAATTGTGAACTACTTCCACTTACCACCTGCAGTCCGTTACAATAGCTTCTGTCTTCTTGTTGTGTAAGGCCTCTTGTACATGGCACGTTCTCTTAACCGTATGGTGTATTCGCCCCACGGTGAAAAAAACGTGCAAGCTATGTACATGCATATTCTTGTTGTGTAAGGCCTCTTATACATGGCACGTTCTCTTAACTCTTAACCGTATAGGGTATATGCACGGTGAAAAAAACGCACAAGCTTGTACTGCATGGCAAAGCTACCGGTTCCATACAACACTAACGACCGTGCCTATACACGGCGAATTTACCGTTAATTTTTATGGTGAAAAAACTATGTGTACAAGAAGCCTAACTGCGTCAAATAATTTCCTGACCTTCACAAGAATACTTAGAAGGTACCTACTGTCTGCAGGCGAACTTCATTTATTCCTTAATCCGCATCTTTGTGAAAAAATTTCTAGATTTTATCCTGTTGAAACAGTGCGACATTATACAAACTGCAGCTATTCTCAAACATAGTATTGTATAAGTATTTCCACAGATAAGTTTATCAGCTCATCATCAGAGATTCCGACGAATATCCTTCCAAGCTTTCCATTGGGTGGGTTGTTTAACCGTAGGTATAATCGTAGGGAAATTTACATCATAATTCGTAAAACTAATCGGAATTCCTTCTGTGACCACAAGTATCAAGCGCATTATCATTTCTATTCTCTTTTTAATCCAAAAGTATTGCAAGGTAAAATCGATGATAGTAACATAAAATAGCTGATATAAAATTATATTGAAGTCAAAGACGAAATTCTAGCAATATTTCTTCAGCAAAGGAAAATACTACTCAGACAAAGTATTAAATCGATTGAAATAAGAGCCCGCAACCTTAATCCCATGAAATTCACCGACTCTGAAGACCTTTCGATGTCTTGCTAAACCCGGCCATTGGCAACTTAAGTCTCGACATTTTTATGACTTCGTTGAAATATATCCATAAAGTTGAAAAGAAATATTTCCTCTTTGTTTTCGCAATAGTCGTGAATTTCAGTATCTTTTGTTATGTAGAAACGCTTTATTGCGTCTATTCGAAATTTTACTGAAAAGTGTCCATGCATTAAATAGACCGTATGCGTTTCCCTTCTAGTAGGTAGATAATAAATCTTTTGAAAGATTCGCAGGATGGGTGGTGCTACATGTGAACTTGCAGTGAGTTGTGCGGCAAACGGTACGGTGTTGACGACAGGAGTAATATCCAGACCGTATGTTACCAAGGATCGTTAGCACCACAACGATCGAGATTGAAATGAGACCTACTGAATGATGAATGCAATGTGGGTCTACAATGGCAATCGGATTATTCAAAATATTTGCCATTCAATACCGTGTCGTCGAGTCCTTGTCTGCACCAATCTCGTTTAAGATGCCTAGGTAGATATACCTGGCTATATTGCCTTAGCTCTTCTAATTTAATTGCCGCATTTCACATGACTTGTGTGACCCGCATTTGCATTTCCCTTTCCTTATACATCCCTTAAAACCTCAGATTTCATTGAAATAGGTACATCATATTCATCCGTAGTAACCATTTACCAAAAGGTGGGCAGTATGCTAGTTTTTTACCTTAACAATGTATAAAATACGATAGTCAGTACTCGTTACTGCAGGGTTCCACTGCAGTACTAAAACTCATAGCTTACATTCATATTATATATAATGTATCCACCTATACCTGCCTAATGTTTTTCACAGCTGGCTGCCTCGCTTAGCTGCTGGTGATAAGAGAGGTCGTGGCCGGACGGTTGTAACCCTGATTTTGCAAGTGTCGATACGTAACCGTAGTCATTTATCACTAGATTGCAGCCAGTTTCCATGTACCTACTTGCAAAAATAGTTGGGTGAATTTCCCAAATGGCTTTTTTTTTTGTCTTCGGTGAAATTAGTATTTGAAAAAAGAAATATTGTTCTGAATTATTTTTTTTAGTATTCAATAGGTAGTTATTGGGTTGTGGCAAAAATATATTTTGGCTAGAACTATATATAAAGGTAGAAATAAATACATAAACCTCTATTTTTTTCACATCGGTGCTGTCCCTCTACTTTTTTTACAAGCAAAAAAGCTTATACTCTAATAAAAATAAGTAAGTTAGGTATATAAATGATTATATTTCATAGAATATTAGTTTTCTTAGTAATATATGGCATATTTTATTACATAATTAACGCTTATTTTTACTGAGAGGCACAAACGTACTTGTCCTGCCAAATGTTCTCATATCGCTGGACAAAAGTAATTTACACCTAACTTTACATCGACGGGTCCGACAGTGTCCCCACCCCAATTTTATTTCTCTAGTTAGTGCTTGCTAGTGCGCAGTCAGGACGGATGGGTGTCAAATCGCTGCATATTCCAGCCAATAACGTATGTATGCCATTTAAGTTGCTCCCGGACAATTATTTTATACTATCGGTGGTTCAATCTTTCTAGAGGAATGAGCAGTTTTATTATTGTTATTTGGTTCTAATAGGGGTAGTAAGTGAATTAGCTTCATTGACTGTTATTGAATTTATCCTAGATATTATGCATTTTTTCTAATTTTCTAAAAAGTGTGCAATTTCTCACATCGCTGTTCTCATATCGCTGCAATCGGTGGTCTTTATTACCACGGATATGATAATTTACACCGAAAATGATAAGAAAAAATCAATCGGTGTCTTACATCTAATATCGGTGTTTTGATTCATGATCAATGCACAGTTTTATCACATCGGTGGATTGCTTTATCATATCGGTAGATCATTTTATCATCTCGGTGAGTCGTTTTATCATATCGGTAGATTACGAGTGATTTCGTTAAGTATACAAAGAAAAAATAGAACATACACATACACAACACACTTTCATCCCTTATTCCCCCCCTCCCAACCCTCTTTTTTGCGACAAAAGGTTACCTATGTTAGTCCCCAAGCTTTAATCTATTTCTGTACCAAATTTCGTCAGGATATCGTCAAAAATGACAAATTTTCATCCCAATGCCATAGCCCCTTCTACCCCCTTTTATGCGATCATAGGTAGCCTATGTCCGTTCCCAAGCTTTAACCTATCTCTGTACCAAATTATGAAAATAATGACATTCATGGCCCCACTCCCCCCTTCTACCCCCCTTTTCGTGATAAAAGGTAGCATATATCCGGGTTCAAGGTCTAATTCATCCCTGTTCATCAGGATATCTTCAAAACCGACAACCCCAACCGACCCCGTTTTCGCAACAAAAGGTAGCCTTTCTTCGTTCCTAAGCTTGAAATTCATTTCTGTACCAAATTTCATTAGGATATCTTCAAAATGGACTAACTTTCATCCCCTATTCAACCTCCCCCCCCCCCCCCTCTCTTAAACCCCCTATTTCGCGACAAAGGGTAGCCTTTGTTCGTTTCCAAGCTTTAATCTATCTCTGTATCAAAAATCATCAGGACATCTTCAAAATTGACTAACTTTCATCCCATGGCCCTACTCCCCCCCTTCTACCCCTCTTTTCGCGATTAAGGTAGCCTATGTTCATTTCCAAGCTCTACTCCACCTCTGTACCAAATTTCATTAGGATATCTACAAAACTGACTAACTTTCATCCCCTATTTTGGGAAATAGAGAGACTTTGCAGAGAGACCTCGTATGAATGAATTATGCCATGAACTTACACCCTGTGTGTTCGTTGTAATAAAACTAATTATTATACCTTAACTAGGCTTATAATAACTGATAATGTCGTCTGCAGGCTTGAACAGTAAGTTGTTTGCTATATTAGAAGATCAAATTTTATGATTTTATACATTTTTCAGGTCGTCAGTCCATCTGCCTGGACAAGCGACCATCTAGATAGCAGGACAGACGTAGGTATGCCTGGCCCTCCAGGCAAATCCGATACCGATCCAATTCTTTTTTTTCATATTGAAAATAGCAGTGGACAATCTCATCCATAAAAAAATGATTAGGTATTTTATACCCGAATAAAAAACATAAGTATAAGTATCTTCAATCCCAAAATAAATATTATCATAATATAATTCTAGGTAAGTAAAGCGTATTTGCATCAATATCAGTACTTCTTCATCATTTACATAATATTGTTTGGACAAATTGCTAATTACTAACAACATACGTGTAATATAAACTAACCAGTTTTTATACAGGACGACACGTGCAGGACTTGGATGTCACCCGCATACGGTGCAGAACATTCCTTCAAGAACCAAGCGGTTCGACTCTTTCCTTTATCGCACCATTAAGACCTGGAATTCTTTGCCAGCTCATGTGTTTTCCTCTTCCTACAGTCAGTGGCGTGAAAAAGCATCAGATGAGGCCGTCAAGCTGAGTGCCACCATTGTTAACATGGCACGTATATACATAATAGTGGCCCTTTTTCCTGAGATTTTGCCTTCAGCTTACCATCGGGCGAGGTAAGATCATATTGACGAGTCCTATACAGAAAAAAAAAACAAAACATTATGTTGCAAGACAAATTTTCCTAGAAAAGTTAAAGTCGGTACGTGACTGTCAGCAAGCCGGAGTCGTGAAAGGCGAGCACGTCTCCAATCCTTTTAGTACTGCCAAAGTACACAAACCTACAATGAAAGCTAGAGTGCACAACGTTTAGTGAACCTAAGTTAAACAAACCTGTTAGGTATAGTTTTTTTCCTGTTCTCTGGTTATAGTCCTATTATAAAGGAGCACGTAGGTAAAGTCTACTTTAGCCCCTGTAGACAAGTGGCAATCGTTGGCCGGCATTTGATGTAATAGAATGACGAATGTATGGGATTTGACGTATTTGACATATATTCGCAAAGTCCTTTCACGAAAGAAGACCCGCGGCAATTTGAGTTATTAAATTTGATAGAACGGCCATGTTGACAACAGGACTCTGCAAGCCATGTTGACAACTATTGACATCTAACAACAGAACTCTACAATGTATTTTTGAAGCACTCATAAATTAAGTTAATAAAGTAGTAAAAAAAGCAATATTCCGTCACATGACGCTAGCGACGCGTCTGCGGGACTTCTTTCGTGAAAAGAACTCTAATTTTATTCCAGCAAACAACAGACAACAAATTGCCTCTTGTCTAGAGGGGCAGATTGTTGAAAAAACAGTTTGATATTAATTTCATTACATTAGGTAATAAGATCATTGAAACTATGTATTTACCTAGTCAAGATCGATCTGATGCTAACTATAGGCACAGAACATACATATTAAAACGGTAGATACAGGACCTGGATCTACAGCTACTAAACTGTTCTTCTTGTTTGACTCTGTTTTGTACCTACACATATTACTCAAAGAACTCCTTTGTTTTTTTTTTAGGTAGGAAAAATATTGGTACCTTCCGCATTTCGCAGGCTTGGGGTAGCTACGCGAGGATGTGGGGCTCTCACCACATTAAAACAACCCGTCGTGTGCCATACGCCGCGACTTAGTGAGTAATCTGTCGGAAATATAACGCTCTCGTCAGCTCTCGTCGACAGATTACCCAAGGGCTGGCCCGCAAAGGTGTGTTGCAGGCTTGTCTTCTGATTGATCCAGACACACCAGGACATCACTCCTTCGCGGGCCAGCTCTACTTATTATAAAGAAATGAAACATGTTATCGCTAATCTTGACAAAGAGGGATTGAGCTATGAAGGGTGTTAGAGAAACGGTCTCTAAAACGAAAACATGTGATAAATACTTACTAACGATTTATAAAATCTGCTAGGGAAAATTTCTTAGAGAATTTTTAAAATTTCTAAGCGCGGTAGCAATGTTTCAAACCCCCAGGCTATGTTATATCATAAAATCGATTATTTTTTAATCGATTCAGGCGGTTTCCCTGTAGGAGAAAGATCGCGGGTTCCGATCGCGCCTGAACCGATTCAAAAATGTTGCCTATCTTAATCGATTGTAATAGTTATCATACTAAATGTTTGAAAATTTTATTAAATTATGTTATCATTCTTAAATAAATAAATAAATAAAAACTTTCGATGTAGGTACGAACGAGAGAACGCTCTACAAAATCGAGGCAATCTGATCTTAGTAGCATTTTCACTTCTTCACAATGACTACCTGCCAAAATAAAAGCCGGGTATGTATGTATGTATTATTTTTGATTTAAAACAAAACGTTTTGATCAGTTTACAGCTGTTTTCTAGATAGGTACTATGAAGGATAAAATCAATCTTCGTTGCTTTTGATACTCACTCCAAATATAATATAGCAAGCATACTTATCTACTTTTAAAACAAATAATATTCACTCCAGTATCAGGTTTCAAAACCTGTACTTATACAGAGATATTCTAAATGCCTAGTTAATTTTAGCTTATTATCTAGGTACTAATCAATTCAATTTCAACCATAAACTCTTGTGATATCCATTGAAGTGCACGCAGCCTGTTTATGCGGGCATTACAAGAGAAAAGATGATATTGGAAATGCAATTCAATACAACACTGATACGGCCACACAAAACCCCATGTGCATACATATAGGTACACACGCACACACGGTCCCTACGGAGTGCAGCTTGGAGACGGTCGGTCGCACAAATCAATGTAATGTGCAGTAAAGCCAGCAAAGCAGTCTAAATGGGAAGCTCGTCTAGACATGGCCTTATATCGCAGAATCGAAGCTTAATTAATAAAATCATCGAACAAATCGGCAATCGGCCCGATGTGTTCGACGGCGCATTACAGCGACAGACTGCTGTAATTAATGCTCTTCACTTAAGTCCTCAATTAAATTGTCGGCACTTCGTTTTAAAAGTTTATTTGGTTTATTTTACACTATGAAATTGCCTTTTGAATTGCAAAAAACTCTCTTCTTACTTTCCTAAGTATATAGAGACTAGCGGCCGGGTGCAGGTTCCTCCTGGGAATAAATTAGTAAAAAATCCTAAAAATAACGCGATTACAGTGCCAGCAACAGACGTGAAAAAGGAACTTAGAAACATCTTTGATGGGGTTGTTTATCGTGAAGTTTATTTAAGTATTTATTTATTAGGCACCATTATACCAACAATTACATGCAATTTTGAAAAGCTAAGTGCCACAATATTTATGGAAAAGCACTGCGTGCACAGGAAAATTGCGTGAACTTAACCTAAATTAACAATAACAACAGCAAATTGAACATTACAACAGCAAGTTTACTCGAATTTCAACCCGCCTTTTTCAAGACATCATTATTTTGATCAGCGTTATCAGTGTATATTCTACGAGGTTGATCATAATAAGCAATATTCAATTTACAAAATGAATAATTATCCAGTTAGTTGTTTTTATTTCTATATAGATTCTTGTTGTTTTAATCAATAGGCAATGTCGGGTTTTCCCCTTCGAATTTGGCGCCGCCCTACGACGGAGGCAGCACATTCCACGATTTCCACGTCAAAATGTAAGTTCTATAAAAACTTTTATGAAATAAAAAGAGTTTAAGTTGTAACTGTCAAATAATTTACCAAGGAAACTACGATCGGCTCTCACGTTATATATTGAAAAATACTTACACGAGCTCCTATAGGTACCTACCTACTGAAAGCACAAACCCGAATCAATCTCTCTCTCAAAGTCTTTCATTATTTGCAGAGTTCTAATAATAACCTCTAGTCAATATGTGATTATTATTTATTGTTAACAAATTCTTTCTAGCTCTCTCTTATAGTTAATTGTAGTTAAGCTACTATGTACCGAATTTATTTTATTGTTAGATTTGTAAAAGATTATATTAACGACATTACATTACACAGCTAATTTTATTTTTTTTGTATCTCGTTCCTGCTAGTTTATGAATGGAGGGAGGACGACACGTCTGATCGGTTGCTAGGCAACGCGTCCCTCTTGTTCAACTCTCCGTCTGACCCTGGAGGCCGTCGCCTGTTTCTAATTATACAATAGGTAGGTAGGTCTGAATACCAGTTTTTATGGATATGTGTACAATGTGATTGTCTCAACCTAGGCATCGGAGATATTCTTTGACAATTAAATTACATAAAGAACATGTACCTAAGTGTAATAAAACCGATAATTCGCAATTATTTTAATACCTGCCTTCTACGCTTATTGGAGGTTTAGGTAGGTAACCTAACCTATGCAACCTATAGGAAAGTGCCTACCTACCTATTTCTGTTTTATCTCAATACGCTCTGTGTGGTTCTATAGGCAATGTGAATGATTTGATAGTAGACATAAATATTCTAAGTTGCTAACATATTACTTACACATACTTACACACGTTTAAATATTAGCTAGACAAATTTAATACTAATATTTGTGTCCCTCCCGTATTTACGAAAAAATACGATAGGTACATAAGTTTACATTTTTATTCCTAACCAACGCCATCTATTGTTTTATTGTAGAAACATAATAATACCTTAGCACGTTCATAACCGAGTGGTTTCTATGTGTACCAATAGATGTCGCATTTATAAATGATACAACTTTAAAATATCCATCCCATAATTAATTTATACGGTGATGCTTTTCAATAACATATTCAATTAGATAAATGACTTTACCTTAAAAAAAAACAGATTTATTGTATTACCTACTTCATTTACAGAATTTTTGTGGATTTACATAATAATTTTCTTTGAATAACTTATGTTGCAGTTTTTATAATAACCAAAATGCCATAGATGGCGTTAGGAGGTGAAATGTTATTTTTTATTTTACTGATACTTATAGATGTGTTACATATCATATTCTGTCCTCCGTGGTTACATATGATCATCCCCGTATGTACGTGACCCATTTATTATCACTTATATTCCCAAAATCCGTTTTTATTTACGCTTCTTAAGGAATCACCAAATTTGCCTCATTTTCTAAGTGACGAGGTGGCCGAGTGGTTAAGGCGTTGGACTGCTAATCCAATGTGCTCTGCACGCGTGGGTTCGAATCCCATCCTCGTCGTATCTTTTTGATACCGTAATATTATTTTTGCACATTTCATTAAATTTTATGATTCACTTCATTCGTATATTTTAAAATTTAATAGTTTAAAATTGTAAACAGTGTAAAATTTCGTGAGTATTTTAAGAACATGGGACATCATCTTTGATCTTCATCCGTGACAAGGTTCTAACGCAAGTGTCCCTTATGAGGTTGGAAAGTGAGAAGGCAGTCGCACATCTAAAAGCTGTAAAGGCCGTTTCAAGGTGAGAGTTCCGTATGCAACCGGGAACAACGATAAGATGATGCTGACTCTTTTGCAATAATCGTAAAGTTGAATAACTTTAGTGTTCTAGAACACTATCAAATAATCCTAGTATCCATACATTAATCATTACGGGGCAAACAATAATGATAAAAACCGGTGATGTATTCAGTCATACATACTTTATTTATAAATAATCATAATGTAATCAACCCTTATGGATAGTTAAATAATTATTCAAAGAAATTCAATCTATACAGAGTTCCCAGTTTCCCACTACTTAGCCCCCCAGACAGAGAACAATAGTGTTTTTTTTTTTATTTAGGGCACGTGATTATGAGGGTAAACTAAGGGGAAAGTCTCAAAGATGAGGGGCCTTGCAGTTACCTAAGTACAAATTGTTGTTGTTTCAATTCTTTGGGGTGCGGTGAAGCACCACTTGGTTCTGGTTGAAATTGATGAATGCACGATATGAGGTATGGGGACACCTCTAGCCCTGTACGTGTTACTCTTGATAGGAAAAGAACGGTTAGATTATATTAAGAAGTGCTCATAGGAACAGTGGCCATGGTGGTGGTTACTAACCGACCTATTCTGAATATAGAATTTAAAGATCAATAAACTGTGTCTAGTCGGTGTACTCATGTTTTACCATTGAAAGCAAGAAATACACACACCGGCAAAATTAGCGGAACACAAAATTATGGTCTGGGGAGGGATATATTTTGGAGCTCGCACGGAGTTAGTGGTAGTCGACGGCGGAAATCTGACTGCTGATCGGTATATCAGGGAGATTTTAGAGGAACATATTGTACCATTTGCCCCATTGCCCATTTGGTAACGACTTAATTTTAATGCAGGATAATGCTCGGGCTCATAGTGCTCGCTCAGTACAGGCATACCTAAACCATGTTGGTGTTACGGTGATGAAGTGGGCATCACGGTCCCCGGATATGAATCCAATTGAACACATTTGGGACTTGCTAAATAGGAGTGTCAAATCAAGAATGCCACCTCCTAACAATTTGGGCGAGCTGGGAAACACATTATTTGCAGAATGGCAGAGGTTGCCTCAAGAAATCATTGACAACATCATTCGCAGAATGCACAGACGGATGGAAACCTTAATCAGGGCACGAGGGGGAAACACTCGTTATTAAACATGTTGTTGTTGTTTCATGCTTTATTATTTTATGTTTAAAAATAAAGCTAACTATTTTATGCTCTTTTTTTTGTGTTCCGCTAATTCTACCGGTGTGTGTATTTACCTGTTACGTATCCGCATTCACCAGAATAGGAATCATTGGATCAGTATGTGCAAGTTTCATAGTAATCACTCGTTATCGCTGTAATCGCAAGCGAAAACAGATATCGTGGTCGTACGGCTATCGTTGTTACGAATTTATCTAGACCTGTTTTCATTATCTTATCACGTACTGGCACCTTTTATTTTAGTTCGCTAGTGTAGGGCGTGCCTTTAGAGAATATCAGCACTTTTGTGCCCTGTGTTGTGTTTAATGATACATTTCTAGTGTGAATATTAAGGGTTTGTTTGGACATGTGATATTCGTACAATTGTATACGTTTGGTGTCTAGTGCAGTGTAAAGAAAATACTTTTCGACTGACTAGTGACTCTACTTGAATGTAAGTTTGCGTTATCTAAATGGAAAATATTTTACAAATGGTTCCTAAATTCACTTCACATTTTGTTGCCAAGATGGTAACTTGTTTAAATCAAAAGGAATTCTGTGAATTCCAATTTGAGCAAAGATAATCAAAGTTCTCCTAAATTATGGCATAGCATGAAGGCTTGATGTCCCTAAAGGTTTGACTATCTGATTTTTAATTTTTCTAAGTTGATATTTAGGAATAGAATGAAAGATAAAATAGGTAAATCACTTTTAGGGGCTTTATCATGTACGTATAAAACGTTTAATTCAAGCTGTTAACACATTAGTAAAGTTAGCTGTCCTACGTGTAACTTGTTGCTGCGGACACCACCGTGGGCAACGTAATCGTATGATCTATGCAAGTACAATCAGCGTCAGAAATATCTTGACAACAAAGTCTCAATGTGATCTTAAAACTAAGGTATTGATAGCAAATTAAATTGTTTTATTGATTTAAATTGTGTTATTGTTCGAACTAAAGGTGTGTACCAAATGTCAAAACAATCAGACAACAGGAAGGGGAGAAAATCAAGGCAATAAGATCATTTTGAGTACTGTGTTCATCAAAATCTCTTTGGTGCTGACTGTATGTATTGGTTTTGGTTCTTCTTTAGGTCACTAGGCACGTTATTTAGTCGTGAAACGGGCACAGAGTCATTTAACATTTTCGTGGATTAAAATTATCAGCAATGATAACACCAGAGCCATAGTGGATGTAAAATATGAGTAATAAGTAATAATTCATACTGATATTATAAATGGAAAAGTAACTTTATCTGTTTTCTTTCACGGCTAAACCACTGCATTGATTTTGATGAAATTGGTACAGAGGTAGATTAGACCTTGAGAAAGGACAAAGACTATGTTTGGTCGCGATAACCTTCATCCACACGGGCGATGCCGCAGGCAAAAGCTAATAATTAATAATAAAGACTTAGTCAAGGAGCCATATTGCAACTTATGTTATATTACATTAGCCAGTTTCTAAACAGTGTTAATAAACTTGGTTCTTATTTTCCCCTAACATCCACGGCGCCTTTTTCGGGGTTGTATTGTAACTATCTCGTACTTACTTCTGCACGTACCAAAATACCGCGGCTCAACGCGATCTTTTGAAATCTAGCCTTTGGTCTACCCACTGACAACATAAAATCTCTCTAAAGAGCTCTGGCTACACTACTCATCGCCGGGAACACATCACGAATGTCTATTATACAAATAGCGAAACACCCATAGGAGAAGAGATGTTTGCAAAAAAACGATTTTTATGACCTTTGATCTTAATTTTTTAAGGGTCGCTGACACCCTACTTATATGTAGGGTTTGAAACAAGTTTTAGGAAGCCAAAATAAAAATAAAAGCGGCCAAGTGCGAGGACTCGCCCATGAGGGTTCCGAAGCAGCAAGTAGGTAAATTGCGGTTTACGATTTATGACGTATTAAAAAAACTATTTACTAGATCACGTTCAAACCAATTTTCGGTGGAAGTTTGCATGGTAATGTACATCATATATTTTTTTAGTTTTATGCTTCTTTTATTTTAGAAGTTACAGGGGGAGGGGTGGGCACATTTTACCACTAAATATAAAATGATATTAGAAACCTCAATATCATTTTTGAAGACCCATAGATAGACACACACACGTATGGGTTGATGATAAACATTTTTTTGAGTTTCAGTTCTAAGTATGGGGACCCCCAAAATTTATTGCTATTTTTCTATTTTTATGTGAAATCTTACTGCGGTTCACAGAATACATCTACTTACCAAGTTTCAACAGTATAGTTCTTATAGTTTCGGATAAAAGTGGCGGCAGTGGACATACGGACGGATAGACAGACTGACATGACGAATCTGTAAGGGTTCCTTTTTTGCCATTTGGCTACGGAACCCTACAAACAGGCTTAGTATCGCAAATTCTTTAGTCAATTAATAAGATGATTGTTATTATGCCCTGTATTCGATTCGCTGGTTAGAAAGAGTGATGAGTATGAGGAAAGTTTATAGAATACGGTCATTATTATCAGACAGTAAACAACACAGAAATAGTTATGTTTCAAAGAAAGTGGTTATATGACAAAACTTTGATGCTCTTTAGTACTTTAGAGTAATAGAGGCCGGATATGGGGAATAATTGATATTTATTTATATTGATAGACAGGTATCTTGACGTTACCTAACACAATTTCTACAACCAAAGCATTGGGAACAAACAACCACGATTATTACGATTAAATAAGTGCTCATTTTCAAAGGCCTCTTGCATACAACAGTTTACAAGATTTAGACTCGAATATATTATATATATACAGCTGACAGCTGCTGCGTCTATATGCTCTGTTTCTTTTTTTTTCTTTTCTGTTTCTTTTTTTTCTCTGTTTCTTTTTCTTTCTTTTTTTTTATCGTGTGAAAATCGCCACGGATACTTCCCCGGCCGGAGCCGGAGGGGGTGATTATGTCGGACTCGAACTGACTAAACCGCACGCCGTCTGTGGGTCGTAGTGCAATGCCGATGGTGAGGTAGCTATAGAGCATATGTCTCGCACCACGGCTGACCCAGGGCCATCTTCTCGATCTGGCCCTTTTTTTTCAGTTAGGGGGGACCGCCGGGTCCCCAGCTCGTCCCCGGTACAGGGGGAGAGGGCGAAGTGCGTATATCTTGACCCTAAGAAGCGAATGCAATCCATGATTGGATGGATTTGAGCTTCCAAAAACGTGTACATTTTTGTGAGGACTGAGGTCAAGATCCATCATTTCTCTAAGCCTTTTCCTAGCTCAATTGAGGTTGGCTTTCCAGTCTGTCTGACTGTGATGCGGCGATCTTCGATATTTTCCATGAAGCGACTGTCATCTGGCACCCACAACCAATTAACGATATCGAAGATCTGTACACCTATCACGAAAAACTATTGTAATCATATCGAAAACGTGTTGAGAGAATGGAGCATTGTGATTGGCCGGCTTCACGCACAGGCAGGTTCACAGTAGGCAGGTGGCCAATCACAATGCTCAATTTTCTCAATACGTTTACAATACGATTAGTTTTTCGTGCAGTTAGACTGGAGTCAAGATATATGGCGGTAAGTGTACCTACCAGGATACTTATATATAGTAATTGAGATTATGATGAATTACGAATAGGTACGTTGTATATAATTAACTTTGTAATCGTAAAACTATAGTAGGTATAAATTGATACGATATGACATTATGATGAATGACTAATGTTTTACGTACAGTTACTAGACCAGCCCCTCTAGACAAGTGACAATTCGCTAGCAGGCGTTTAATGGAATAGAATGACGAATGTATAGGATTTGACGTATTTGAAATGCGTTAACGACTGTCATATACGTCAAATCCCATACATTCGTCATTCTATTCCACCAAACGCCGGCTAGTGAATTGCCACTTGTCTAGAGGGGCTGATAGCACAATATGTATCTACAAGGACTAAAAAGGTGAACGTGGTAGTCTAATAGAGATCTGAGACGGCAGCGGCGTGCAGTTTTAATCGGTCCGAGACCAACATAACCCCTAATGGCGGACGGGGGAAAATGGGACTATAGATTAGTACAATCTATCTCAAATGATGAATTAAACATTAAAAGCTGCAGGGACTATAGATACTGAATACCAACTCTTCTTTTTCTTCATCCTAGCAAGCTTTCAACTTGGAGTCTGGCCTCCACGCGATACCGAAGCATTGCTGTTAGATCAGTTATTGAATAACTCTTGTGGGCTCCACTACCCTGCCATAGATATTCGATGACCATAAACTATTTTTATTATAAAACTAGCTGCTACCCGCGGCTCCGCCCGCGTGGATGTCGATAATCGCTTAGTGTTAAGTCAACGCTATTTCTCTAGAATAAAGGTAGCCTAAGTTACTCCTTATTACTTCAGCTACCTACCAATAAAAGTCCCGTCAATATCGGACCAGCTATTTCGGAGATTAGCCGGAACAAACAGACAGACCGACAAAAATTGTAAAAAAATGTTATTTTGGTGTATTTACCGTATTATATTCATTATGCATGTAGTAAAAAACGGTTATTTCAATATTAAAAACAGGCACTCCAATTTTATTTATTATGTTTAGATAATTATAAAGTTTGCTCAATTTATAAGTAAATACCCACCTACTATTTCGTTGCCGAAGCACTTGAAAAGTATAGTAATTTGTACATGATTCATGGAATATCTACATGTGTGTATAATAGCTGTCCTTATCGAAAGTAGAGCAAGCAAACAACCGACAACTACATAGGTACCACTGAGCAACCTTCTAATTTCGATTGCGTCTAATCTGATATACAATCTTAAAGTTACGATGTTTTTAAACTAATTCATAGGTGTATTTATACAACTTGTATGAAAAATCTGAAAAGGAAGGCTATGATTTTTATTAAATCCACAATTCGATAACAAAAAATCATTTGATTTTATTCGTATAGAACGAAAGTTTCACAGGTAAAGACCTAATGTTAAACCAATTTATTAACCTAAATTATAAACACAAAATTCAGTGACCAGAAAAAGTCAACATCCAAACCGGAACTGGAGCCCGCAACAGATAGGTTAGATTCCAGGGATACTTTACTACTAACTGAGTTACGTAAACCTGGTCTGTATACTTAGAAGCTTTCTGCCGACACTCTTACGAGCTATTGAAACAATGAATAATATCGGAATCATTTGGAAATATGTATTTTTTTTTTAATTAATTATTTACCTGTTGTCGCCTACTTCGTTTCAGACACCAAGAAAAAAAAACCCTTCACGTTCGTTCAACTTAAGAATCGGTACCTTAACCTAAGCATATATATTTTATGACTAGTATCAATTTTCATATTCATACATCGGTATAATGTAAGTACATAGTGAAAATGTCGCCGCCAACTAGCTTAATCAGCCGTTAAATTAACTGCCTAGTCTGGTAACTTATATTCAGCCGTAACGTTTATTACAACATTTAATAAACGGACTGGCTAATGCTCGTAAGATGGGGCTACGCTCTGCTCCTGGTTATTCTTTCCTAACAATGCAATAATAAGTCATTTGCTTAGCTGTTTGATTAAATGGCTAGGCAGTTAATTAAACGCTATCGATCCAAGCCATTTACCTAGCCATTTAATCAAATGGCTGAGCATCATTTAGGCCGCTAAATGAATGACGCCGCCGTTTAGTTATCAGCCTAGTATTAGCCCAGTTATTTGCACGGCTGATTTGGCGGCGACAGAAATATGAATACCAAGAATATACTCTGTAATACTATACATACGTTTACTTTTTCCGAATGTATCATCTCAGCTTTACCACGAGCTGTGCGATTGCAAACGTGTGAACCCGAGGGATGTACGGGATATACGGACAGAGAACCATCTCCCAACTCTCGATAAAAATAAACTCGTTATGGAGATATGAAATAATAAAATATTTATTATGTAATATCATCTCTAAAGTACTGAGGTATATATCTACTCGCATTTATTATGTTAGTATCTATACCACAACCAAAACTTCACGAACAAAAGAATATAAAAGAAAATGATGAGAATATAAATGAATGATTTATTTTGTGAAAGGTCGTCGTATTCCCATCCAATTGAGCAGTCCGACTGGGAAAGTACCTCCGCCTTACAGAATACCATAATAACCTCGTGTTGTGTTCCCGGCGGTAGTGTGTGAGTGAGGTTTTGTGCTGTCAATGGGAAGACCTAAGACTATTCCTGCTTTGTCTTCTACACTGACGGCACAGAAACTCTCTCTGTTAACAGGGTCTGCAGCACGAGTATGACTCCTTTGGTGTTGTATGTATCCATAGACCACGGTAACCACTTACCATCAAGTGGGCCGTATGCTAGTCTGCCACCTTAGTTGTATAAAAAAAACTTAGTAGTTGTGTTCTTTTAAATAAAGCATTTTCCGTTTAATTGTATGGATGTTGATGACTAAATAGAATGTTTCATGCAGCATTAATAGGATTTTCAAAATGTCTACCACTCCCTTAATCATAGATAAAGCTAATTCTGTGAAAACCGTGAACACTACGTCAGCGATATTTGTATCATATCTAGGTTAGTCATTGCATTTATTGGACATTACGTTTTTGTATTGGTATTGAATGTTATCGGAGTTCGATAAATTTAATACTTATATTATTCATAGAGGTAGACTAAACTCACTTGTAATAAATGATAATCTCTCTTCAATATAATACTGGCAACAAATTTATGTTCCCACCTACATTTGACATATCGGAGACATAAATTGAGGAGACCCTAGCTATACATAATTAACTTCCTTACGACTTTGCACAACATTACATCACACTGTCAGTTTGATACCTTAATAAGATAGGTAGGATACCTGGTGTAAACCGTCTGTGTTTACAAAATACATATATTGAAACCACAACTTCTGTATTATTCACTCTAAAAAGATATGAAGCTGTAGACGTGTGCTGTGCGACAGAGAGCGCTCTACAAAACGGAGCAAATCGATCTTCTTCATCAATCGTCAATGTCAATAGGTTACCTACATAAAGGGTTTCAAAAAATAAAACTCCTCATGCAAATTTTTATTAAATTTGCAAAACTATTTGAAAGTATTCCTGAAAACAATATACAGAAATCGATCACGCAAAAATTCAGAAATTTCTTCATGTTAATTCATTTTCGTTACATTACTATATTATTTAATTTGTACCTACTCATACTAAACCTTACTCTTTTTTTTTTACGTGCGGGAAATCCCCACGGATACCCCCCCCCCCCCTTCGGAGCCGAAGGGGGAGGTTATGTCGGACTCGAACCGACTAAACCGCACGCCGTGTCTGGGTCGTAGTGCTAGGCCGAAGGTGAGGTTGTCATGCGACATATCCCTCGCACCCCGGCTGACCCAGGGCCATCCCTCTCGGTCTGGCCCTCCTCGGGAAGGAGGGGACCACGCGGTCCCCGACTCAACCCCGGTGTGGGGAGGGCGCGCATCGTCCTACGATGCGCGCCGCCGCCGTGGCCTGCTTCTGCTAGGGTGACGGGCGGTTCCACCCGTCACCCTCAGGCCCGCGCTCATGGGGGGCGGAGGTCAGTTTGCGCCCTCCGACGCCCGAGCCGCCTTCGGGCGCGTGCAGCGATTTCAGCGAGCCTTTCTCGCTCATCGCGCCGCGCCCGCTCTGCTGTCTCCTTCGCGAGCATGACCTGCTCGCAGAAGGAGGCGCTGGCCGCCCACGCATCCGCGCAGCGGACCATCGCCGCGAGCAGGGTGGAGAGCGTGAGCACTCTCACCCCCAGGGCCGCCACAAGCTCCCGCCTCGGCGCTTCAAACGCCGGACACTCGGTGAGCGTGTGCAGCCCCGAGACCACGCTCGCGTCGCAGTGATGGCACTCGGGCGTTGGCTCTATACCCATCAGATTCAGATACCGCCCGAAGCTACCGTGCCCGGTGATAATCTGCGTCTGACGGTACGAGAGGCTAGCGTGTGGCCTCTCTAGCCACTCCCCCATGATGGGGCGTGCCCTAAACTAAACCTTACTCAGGAGGAGAGTCATGAATTTTTTCTAAAGATTACGCGAATATCACTCATTGAAATAAAATCACTTTTTACGGATTCTATCGCGATTTATTTGTTATTATTTACCTTTAACCCATCGTTTCGGCGACGCATTTGGAAAATATGGCTACCCTTCAGTAGGCAACAGACAATTGAAATTTAAAAAAGACGGGTTGCACTCCGGGAGTGCCGGCAGAAGAGAAAACTTTTTCTTTCTTTCTCTCTTCGTTATATACAGAGAAAAAGATAAAAAGAACACACCATACCATACCATAATATAGCGCCAATCATAGAACCTATTACTAATTTTCTGTTAGAAGAAATTAATGCATTACAGAAAGAAAAAATAATCACAAAAATTAATGAATTACAAAAAGAAAAAATAATCACAAAAAGTAAAAAATTACAAAAGGAAAAAATAATCACAAAATGTAATAAATTACAAAAAGAAAAAATAATCACAAAAGTGTCAGAAGCCCAGGTTCGAACCCGGTACTATTGAAACCATAAGGACTTACAGTCGAAGCGGTTACCGCTAAGCCGCGAAGCTTATTAATGCACCTAACAAAATAATCAATGTGTAGCTGTTTTAATGTTGTATGACGTCAGTCGTCGGTTACGGTTCAAAGGTCAACTAATCCTGACGTGAGTTTAACACTTTTTACCCATCCAACGCCGCTAAAGAAGTTTTCACTTCAAAAATACATATAATTTTATTAGAGAAGAAGGTTGGAGCGTAGGTACTTTCCACCAGCCCCGGAGCCCGTCAGCCACTGAATCAAACCTAATAAACAGCAAAATACAGCAAGCCCTAACAACACAATGAGCTCATTCTACGTAAATTGGAACACCAATCATCAATTGTAACCATCATGACCGGTACTTATAACCATCCTTAGTCAGCCCGCGAACATTGCTATTGGTAGATAGCCGAAACATAGTTAAAAAGGGGTTTTATTGGAACGACCAATTGCTATAATCTCTTTAATAATTAAAATGTTTCTCTATTTTATATTACAGACGACAAAATGCTTTGGCTACCAATATTCCTGGTAGCTGTCACGACAGGTGCACAGGCCCAACAGACTGCTCAGACCAGGGTAGCAGGTAGTCTCGCCGAGTGCTACCGTGATGCAAACCTGGTCAACAGGAATAACTTGCCACCAGCCTCGATCCAGATTCTGATCGATATTATTCGCAAGATAGAAGATAATCCAAACGTTAACATGGATTTGAGGCAACTCTCAACAGTTCTTCTTCATACGTAAGTTGTACACGAAATAAGTATTTATTTATATTATAACTGCTTTTTGCCATAAACTTAATCACATCTACTTATTACTATCAATCAATCAATCAATCAATTAGCCCACTGCAGTCCACTGCTGGACATAGGCCTCTCCCAATGTGCGCCATTTCGTACGATCCTTCGCCTACCGCATCCAGTCCATCATTACTAAGTTTATGGCAAATCCAATAGTCTCATGGGACCGGTAAGTACCTACGCTAGTATATTAAGTTTATGGGATATGCTGACCCAAAGAAAATTTCGCATTTTTAAGTACTGAAAATGTACAATTGCAGGTCAAACATTAAAGCTTAATTAACGCTTCACATGCGCAACAACGTAAGTTCTGATTCCCTGGCAATATTGGGATAAAAAGGAGTATAAGCTACTCAGGGATAATGTAGAAATGTAATGGTAAAAGAACTTTTGAAATCGGTCCAATTCAGATAACACTTGAATATAAGTCTTCAGGCTTTCACGGCCGGCGTTGCATGTAGAATATACTGCTTCCGGGCTGTTTGGCCGGCGGCTGACGTGCGACTGATCAGTCGCACGTCAGCCGCCGGCGAGGCAGGGTCTCCGAAGTTGTCGTCGCCCGGCCCTGCGCCACTGAAGATGTCGACCGCAGTGATAGACGAAACGTCTGGAACGCAAGTTTCACATCGATCACGGCTAAACAGCCCGCAAGCAGTATATTCTACAAACACTTGAATACTTGAAATTGTAGATATATAATTAAAAATATAAGAAAATAACTAAATGATCAACATCCGCTCTTTTACAGATATCGACAGGATGGCATAGAATTTCATCAGCCAGAGAATCCTGGCCTACTCTCATCTAACGTTCTGCCCTTTTCTCCCACCTTCCATGCATTCCACCGTCACAGACTTCTGCTAACAAGACTCATTCCTAACACCTTGAGTTTGGGCAACGACACTCTACGGTCTGATTTAAAGGTATGCCTTTGTGAATGAAAGTTACTAAGAACAGTAATAATTATAGGTAATGATAAAAAGTGGAGGTTTAAAGATCCCTATTACGTGGGACCGAAAATCATATTTAGCGAAATGTGGGTGTTAATACACCTGTGCCTACTCCTTCGGGGATTTACAGGCGTGAGTATATGTATGTAAATATGTATGTACAGATTAAATATTACCTAGTGAATAAATGGTGATTGCTATGTTTTACTATTAAATAAGATGGTTATTCGGATTTTTCAGCCGTAGCAGGGCCGAGCCATTGTGCGGCTGAACTTACACATTATCCGTGAAGCGACTGCCATCTGCCCTCCACAACCCTTTCAGTGAAACAAAAGTTCTGTGGTTAGAACTGCTATCGAACTTTATAGAGCTCCAGCTACCCGTAACGACTACTACAGATTTGTTAAGTTTTACGCCAGTTCTTCCCTATATGTTAACCTAAAATTGTACAATATTTCTGCAGTGTGCACTACATTACATGCTGTCCACTACCGTTGATATGAGAATACGTGGTGACGAAAGCAGTAGTTGCAGCCAATTATCTCAATACCGTGCTCTGAGAACTGCACGTTCAAGACGTTCAGTCAATCCAGATGTGGAAATATTACCACTTATGTAAGTAAAAACTAGTCTAGGGGGGGAGACGATATTCTTAGCAATCCATGGATTCTCCGTGCGGGTGCCGGGTCCATCGCGTTGCTGAGTTGGGAACTCGGGACAGTGCCTGGGACTTGCGACCCAAGTGTAGGTTTAGAAGGGGGCCCCTTTTGTTGATATACATCAACACTCACCTTCACTACCCACGTTCCCCTCCCTGCCTAACCAAATTTGATACGAACCTACTAGTGCCGCTTTAGACATTCGTCCTAGTAATGAGCTTATTGTAGCTCTCGATAGGCCTAGATCTTTAAGTAGGTTATAGAGAGATTTAGCTGGTATACCTCTCGGTTCCACTTCTACTGCATACAAATTAACCACGTAACCGTTTTTGATTAATTCGTTTGTGAGATCGTAGTATTTATTTTACTTAAGTGTGTGGTCCTTACCCACGGTACAGTAAGTTCCACAAGGACCACATATTTAGTCGTTTTCGAGTAGAGAAAAATGTCCGGTCTAGATGACGAAACCCCAACATCCTCCGGATTTAATATAGCGAGCAACTACGTAAATTGAGAATATATTGATCAAACAAAATCAACAGCAAGCCTACCATGAAACGTACAGTTGGCAAAGGAGAATACGGTTGCACTTTTACATATAAAGTTGTATACAAAGATGCAACCGTACCTTCTATGGCGAATGTACTTTCGAAATTACGGACAATACTGGTAAATAATTAAATACATTTTGTTTTTAAAGTTTGCTCGCAATTGCCTGAATTACTCTAAGCCTATAACGTACGTAAACATGGCATACAAATAAAGCGTATAATCTACCTATCTTATCTATCTAATCAATGAAGTATTTTTCTTCAAGGAAAACTGATCGGAATGGTGCCATGAGGAACTTTGATCCCAACGACCAAGTAGAATTCAATAGCTTTGGCGATGTTCAATCTGAACGCCAGGTTGCCCATAGCACCTGCCCCTTGGCGGGTGGTGTGGTGGACACTCAATGGGGAGCGGTGTCTGCTGGCAACCTCATTGCTGGTATAGCTGCGGGTGGTTCGCCTCAACAAGTACCAGTGATGCAGCTAGTGAGAGATACTATAAACTACAACAATGTTCAGCAAAGTGTCAGTAATATTTTTCCAGCTACAATTGCAGGTTCGAAATAATTTATTTCTATTGCTTATACTCGGAGATTGAATTAAAGTGATAGCAACCGTATCGGTTTAATACTACTATACATACTACGAGTAACAATTATTACAGAGGCCTTTCATGTGTTCTACCTCTGGTTCTACCTCCGTTATCTTACGTGCTGATTTAAAATGAATCTGTGATGAATGAAGATTTTTAGTAAGAATTATTATTAATCGTATAAACATTAATGATAATGGCAGACAGGTTTCCACCAGGTTACCAGTTTTCTTGGACACAAAACTTAACCACTGATTGTGCAATGTGGCAGCAAACAGCCAAAAAACATGAACAGCCTAAATACTCATTCGATAAGCATAAGGACTTGTACTGCTAGAGTATGAAGCTAAAGTTTATACTATTTTTTCCAGGAGATTTGGCTGAAGCCGTACTCATTCAAGGTACTGATAGAGGAAGCGCTTCCATTTCAATAGGCACAGCAGGCAACTGGAACAGTACTCAAGCACCTAGGTTTTTCATGCTACATGGTTCTGTTAATGTTGAAATGACCGATCCTGAGATCCGTGGAGGCATTGACGGGTTCATTCTTGGCAGTCAAGTAGCTGGAATGCTGTCTGGATTCAGTGCTCTAAAGCTATCAACCCTGTTGGACATGTACTATACACCCGTGGTATGTAAATGTTTAAGCGTTTGTAATGTATCAGTATTAAATTGTTATCATCAGAGCAAGAGCTTCGACCGCTGATTATCAGCGGTGTAATTCTTTAAGCTCAACCCTCGACGCTGTACGCTTAGAGGATTGCACATCAGGTGCACCAACTAGCAGATGAGGTTAACTTTGGCCCTAAAAAAATTGGTACTTGGTCCTCCATTTCATGTGATATTATTTATTTGCGTGAACAAATTACTTTATATACTGTTCTTAGACTCCTATTAGTCACAAACCTACGAGACGGTTTCTCCTTGAAGCTAAACTTATCTTCGTTGTGTCTGATTGTCAGCCTTGTATTAAACACTATGAAACTGTTTCCACGATGTCCGTCACAACCTCAATTATATATATATATATACCTTGTGAAGCTCTATACTCAGAACAGCTCTAGCGCTAATAGCAATGTGAGTGACCATGATAGTTTGAATTCTAATATTGACTTATATTCTTACAGAACGGGGCTATGGATCCCGCATTAAGGGCTTGTAATCGTCGCAGTTTAAGCCAGACACTCATTGCTAATGGTAGCTTAGCGAGTGAAACGTTGGCGTTCGCTGCAGCGTTGGACACCAACATGCCTCTTCGAGGAACTATCACTGGATCATTGGATGCACTCGTTAACAGTGCCGTAACTAATTTTCAAAGCTATTCACGTAAGTTGTAATATAATTCTTGGGTGAATTTCCCAAATGGCTTTTTTTTTTGTCTTCGGTGAAATTAGTATTTGAAAAAAAGGAATATTGTTCTGAATTATTTTTTTTAGTATTCAATAGGTAGTTATTGGGTTGTGGCAAAAATATATTTTGGCTAGAGCTATATATAAAGGTAGAAATAAATACATAAACCTCTATTTTTTTCACATCGGTGCTGTCCCTCTACTTTTTTTACAAACAAAAAAGCTTATACTCTAATAAAAATAAGTAAATTAGGTATATAAATTATTATATTTCATAGAATATTAGTTTTCTTAGTAATATATGGCATATTTTATTACATAATTAACGATTATTATTACTGAGAGGCACAAACGTACTTGTCCTGCCAAATGTTCTCATATCGCTGGACAAAAGTAATTTACACCTAAATTTACATCGACGGGTCCGACAGTGTCCCCACCCCAATTTTATTTCTCTAGTTAGTGCGTGCTAGTGCGCAGTCAGGACGGATGGGTGTCAAATCGCTGCATATTCCAGCCAATAACGTATGTATGCCATTTAAGTTGCTCCCGGACAATTATTTTATACTATCGGTGGTTGCATCTTTCTAGTGTAATAAGCAGTTTTATTATTGTTATTTGGTTCTAATAGGGGTAGTAAGTGAATTAGCTTCACCGACTGTTATTGAATTTATCCTAGATATTATGCATTTTTTCTAATTTTCTAAAAAGTGTGTAATTTCTTACGTCGCTGTTCTCATATCGCTGTAATCGGTGGTCTTTATTACCACGGATATGATAATTTACACCGAAAATGATAAGAAAAAATCAATCGGTGTCTTACATCTAATATCGGTGTTTTGAGTTATGATCAATGCACAGTTTTATCACATCGGTGGATTGCTTTATCATATCGGTAGATCATTTTATCATCTCGGTGAGTCGTTTTATCATATCGGTAGATTCCGTGTGATTTCGTTAAGTATACAAAGAAAAAATAGAACATACAAGAACATACATATAAACACATACACAACACACTTTTATCCCTTATTCCCCCCCTCCCAACCCTCTTTTTTGCGACTAAATGTTACCTATATTAATCCCCAAGCTATAATCTATCTCTGTACCAAATTTCGTCAGGATATCGTCAAAAATGACAAATTTTCATCCCAATGCCATACTCCTCCCCTTCTATTAATAGGACACGTCAATTTGACTTTACCTCGCCTGATGGTAAGCTGAAGGTAAAGTCTCAAGAAAGAGGGCCACCATTATATACACGTGCCATGTTAACAATGGTGGCACTCAGCTTGACGGCCTCATCAGATGCTTTTTCACGCCCCGCTTAAAGGACCCGGGACTGTAGGAAGAGGGAAACACGTGAGCTGGCAAGGAATTCCAGGTCTTAATGGTGCGACAAAGGAAAGAGTCACCGAACCGCTTGGTTCTTGAAGGAATGTTCTGCACCGTATAGGGGTGACATCTAAGTCCTGCACGTGTCGTCCTGTATAGGAAGGGGGAGGGTGGGACTAATTGGAATAGCTCTTCAGAACATTCACCATGGTAGAGACGGTAAAAAACTGCCAAGGAAGCAACATCTCTACGCATCTGCAGAGACTCGAGGATACTCGTGACCTCAGGATTTCCGATAATGCGGACCGCACGTCGCTGCAACCTGTCGAGAGCATCTAATAAGTACTTTGCGGATCCATCCCAGAGATGTGAGCAGTACTCCACGCAGGAACGAATTTGTGTCTTGTAAAGAAGACACCGTTGCTCCGGCGTGAAAAACCGTCTCACTCTGTTCAGGACTCCGAGTTTACGCGAGGCTGCTTTGATGATACTCTCGATGTAGTTTTTGTTGTTCAGTTTGCAGCGAACATCCATACCGAGGATATTGAGGTTGTCCTACAGTGGCAGTGGCGTGCTCTGAAGAGTGGGAAGGGGAAGGAAAGAAGATACCTTTGCTGTAAACGCACATGCCTGCGTCTTCTTGGCATTGAACTCGACCAAGTTCTCAGAGCCCCATTGGGAAATGTGATTCAGGATCCGGTCAAGCTCAGTGACAAGAAGCTGCCTTTTTTCCGCGATATGCGTCTGCTTATCCGCAGGACGTCCATGATAACTCCCGTGTAGGGTGCTATCATCCGCATAGCAATGAATGCTGCCGGTCGACAGCATGTCATTGATATGCAGAAGAAAGAGAGTTGGCGATAGGACAGATCCCTGCGGTACGCCGGCATTTACCTGCAAGAACTCCGAGGCTCGTCCATCACAAAGGACGCGAATACGGCGCTCCTGCAAGAAGCCGGCAACCCAGTCGCACAGTCTAGGAGGCAGACCAAAGGCTGGTAACTTGGAAAGAAGCGACTTGTGCCAAACTCTATCGAAAGCTTTGGCGATGTCAAGGCTAAGTGCCAATGACTCGCCGTGCTTGTCCATAGCCTCACCCCAAATATGGTTAACATACGCCAGAAGATCACCCGCTGACCGTTTCGGCCTGAAGCCATATTGCCGGTCATTAATTAGGGAGTGATCTTCAAGGTGACGCATGAGCTGTTTGTTAATAATGTGCTCGAACACCTTGCACAGCACTGAGGTGACGGCTATGGGTCGATAGTTGTTTGGGTCTGAGCGATCCCCCTTCTTGGGGATCGGCTGTACATTCGCCTAGAGCTGTAGGACAGCCGGTACAGCCGCGCAAGCATTGGAGACAACTCCGCTGCACATTTTTGCAGAACCACCGCTGGAATACCGTCCGGACCACTGGCTTTCCGGACATCGAGTGACTGCAACACTGCTCGGATATCGCGTTGCCTGATACGAATATCAGGCATTGCATGGTAACTGACGGGCAGTGTCGGCGGCTCCATACCACAATCATCGACTCGGGAGTCCATCCCAGTCCGCTGACGAGTAGTGCCAGAGACGCCGCTTCCCCTGCACGGGACGTGGGGGCGCTAAAATGGGCACCTCGGAACAGACCAGACAATGGTCGGATTCACCTAAAGCGGCGCTCACCGAAACACTGTACTGGTCTGGGCGACTCGTCAGCAGAAGGTCTAGCAGAGAGGGCTCATGGTCCGACCTTTTTGGTATCCTAGTGACCTCGTGTACCAATTGGGTCAGGCCATGCTCCAGAGCAAATTCATGGGCGGCTCTTCCCGCGTGGGTTGTTTTGGCGGGGCCCAACCAGATCTCGTGGTGGGCGTTAAAATCCCCCAAAAACACCAGTTCAGCGTTCGGAAACCGCTCCTGCGCATCATCTGCCGCCTGACTCAGGTATTCAAAGAGTCGAGTTGTCTTGGCATCTCCTGTATGGGAGCGGTAGAGGCACACATAGATCTGACTCGTAGAGCCATGGTCTATGTGTACCCAAAGGGTGGAAAAGGATGGGTCCTCTAGGCAGCGCAAACGGCGACAACAAACATCCGCCCTAACAAACACGCACACCCCGGCTTTTGCGCGGAAGTTCTCCTCAAGGACATAGCCGGGGTAGAGTAAGTAGGTCGTGTCATCAGGGCGGCGTATTTGTGTCTCCGTAAGAAACAGCATTGCTGGTTTCGCCGTCTCGGTGTTGGTGGACGGCATTGAGGTTTGTATGGAGCCCACAGATGTTCGTGGACTCCACCTCAAATAGCGAGCTCGAGGGAGAGTTTCTTGCCGCTGTGTAGACCAATCTACTGTTATTATGCGCTGCCATGAGGATGAAGAGGAGGGAAGGCGTGAAAAAAGAGGTGATTGTTGTCGCAGCACAGCGTGACAAAGCGTGGGATATTGGTTTTATCTATGAATGTGAGGTATGGCGAGAGCCGATGCGCCGAACGGAAGGGCCCCCGTACCCCCCCGAGTATGGTCGCCGGGCTCCCTCGTCCAGTCACCAACCGGCACGACGAGCCATATCGGGATTATGCGCGACCTGGTGGGGCAGCCTCCCTGGGTGGTTAGTCCCGGTTGGGCCCCTGTACTATGCCGCGGGCGGCCAGCGGCACCACGGTTTCTACAGGTCTCCCTGTTCGGCGCCTCGCCCCGCGCCACCCCCCACTAGACTACGCCAAGACCCACCGGTCCCACTCGTGCTGCGACCTCAATCCCCCCTGCCCGGCTATGCACTTGCTGACCCCTGAACGCAATCCAACCGAGATTGGATTACTATGGAGGATTTTTCGCAAAAGTGCACGGTGGTACTCACCCGGTCGAAATTTGTGACAAATTTGTGCTATCAAATTTCTACCACCCTTCATACCCACCCTATCATAGGTAGCCTATGTATGTTCCCAAGCTTTAACCTATCTCTGTACTAAATTTCACAAATAATGACATTCATGGCCCCACTCCCCCCTTCTACCGCCCTTTTCGTGATAAAAAATATATCCGGGTTCAAGGTCTAATTCATCCCTGTTCATCAGGATATCTTCAAAACCGACAAACCTTTACCCCCTATCCCCCCCTCCTTAAATCCCCTTTTTCGCAACGAAAGGTAGCCTTTGCTCGTTCCTAAGCTTGAAATTCATTCCTGTATGAAATTTCATTAGGATATCTTCAAAACTGACTAAATTTCATCTCCTATTCAACCCCCCTTAAACCCCCTTTTTCGCGACAAAAGGTAGCCTATGCTCGTTTCCAAGCTTTAATCTATCTCTGTACCAAATTTCATGAGGATATGTTCAAAAATGACGAACTTTCATATAAAATTTCATGCCATGGCCCTACTCCCCCCCTTCTACCCCCCTTTTTCGCGACAAAAGGTAGCCTATGTTCGATCCCAAGCTCCAATTCATACCTGTATCAAATTTCATCAGGATATATTTAAAACTGATAAACCTTCATCCCCTATTCAACCCCCTATTTCACGACAAAGGGTAGCCTTTGTTCGTTTCCAAGCTTTAACCTATCTCTGTATCAAAAATCATCAGGAAATCTTCAAATTTGACTAACTTTCATCCCATGGCCCTACTCCCCCCCTTCTACCCCTCTTTTCACGATAAAGGTAGCCTATGTTCATTCCCAAGCTCTACTTTACCTCTGTACCAAATTTCATTAAGATATCTACAAAAATGACTTACTTTTATCCCCTATTTCGCCCCTTAAGCCCCCTTTCTTGCGATATAAGGTAGCCTATGTCCTTTCCCAAGCTCTAATATACCTCTGTACCAAATTTCATCAAGATCGGTTCAGTGGTTTAGGCGTGAAAGCGTAACATACAGACAGACAGACAGTGTTACTTTCGCATTCATAATATTAGTATGGATTGGATTTCCAAGAACTCAGTTCTCGTTGGATATGATCTTCTTCAGATCAGGTCTTCAGTTTTAAGTCACCCTTGTAAAAATGAGGTACCTTCTAACTATTTTCTTTATGACGTTCAAAGGTGGATAGATTATCATTTCGCTGGATATATTATCACATCGCTGGATATGCATATCATTTCGGTGGATAAACTTATCATATCAGTGTACAGAAAAAATAATCGGTGCCGGTTTGTCATGTCGGTGGAAACCAAAATTCAAACTGAATTTTCCCCTTAATCTTTAATGATACGTTGATGATATTAAATTTGGGGATATATGATATCATAAAGATTACATAAAACCTGAAAAATATTCAAAAAGCATATAAATGAAAAAGTTCACCGATATGATAAAAAAAATGCCATTTGTTGAAATTCACCCTCTTATATTCTTACTACTTCATGAAAATATAACATGTTTGAAAATTTAATTTCTTAATTCCAATTTACACATAATATATGATCTTCTTACTTGGCCACGATTTTTAAGTCACGATAATCCATCGTAAATGAATTTTTATTTATTAAATGATTTATTGGGTAAAATTTTACATCGATACATACAAAACTTTTCGAAAACCTTTATAATTATACAATATTATATATAATTGATCCCTTATTAAACGTACGTGAACTGCAAGTAATGACTTTTAACCATAATTTTCAGAGAACAACTTAAACGATATGACCTGTGCGACTTCCATATCAGTCACCAATGATAATCGCATCGCAACAAACTTGTACATCGTTCTGGACTCGTCGTGGCCGTATGAAACTATCTACCCAGCTATCTCGTATCTACTAGATCAAATCGAAGTCAGCAAGTTCGGATCTAACGTTACTTTACTTAACGCTTTTGATGGCAGTGTCATTATTCCAACGACATCCTCTATCGCCGATTTCCACGCTAACTACACTGCGCAAAGGCACGCGGCAAGTGAGTTGACATATTAATACAAATTGTCGATTGCAAGAGCAAAAAGCGAATAAATTACACACTGCCACGCTGATAAGTATGCATTTTTGCATTGCATGTGAGAGTGTCTGCAAAAGTGTAAAGGCACTTTATTTCCTTGGCCGTGTGTAAAGTCTACAAAGGAGATACGGTCGAACTTTTCCATATAAAGTTGTATGTCATACTTTATCTCTATTATCAGAGTACAACTTATTAATTCACCTTTACAGTGCAAACTGGAGTAAACCTAGAGACAAGTTTGACCAACATAAGGGAAATGATGCACCTAGAGTTACAGGCAGAAACCAGCAGGAATTACGTGGGCGGCATGTCTTCAGTTCTATTATATTTGATCAACAGTGGCAATTTGCAAAACAATGAGCGCGTGTTTCAACAAGCTAGAATAATAAATGAAACAGTTCCTGGTAAGTTCCTGAAACTTAAATTCCATATTCACAAATTGAAAGTATGTAGGTACCTAATTATACTTTCGAACTTAAGATTATTGCATCTAAACTATAATTATACTAGCTGACGCCCGCGGCCTCGTCCGCGTGGAATTTTGTTAAAACTATTCTATCTTTTAAGTTAGACCATATTATGAATGGTTACAAAATTTTATCAAAATCCGTTCGGTAATTTCGGAGTCTATCGCGAACATACATCGCGGACATACATTTTTATAATATAAGATAAGATTTACGGCCAAATAATTAAGGCAATAGGTAAAGCCTTAAGAAAAGAACCTGGCACTAAAAGTTCACGGTCACACTTTTGTAATCACCACTATTTATTGTAATTTTATTATGTAGTTGTAATGATTTTGTTCCCAAAACCTGCTAAGCAAGATGCTGGATCACAATCACCATATGTGTTGGAATAATAAATTGTACCGACTTCAAAAGTTAAGTCGAATTAACCTGTAATTTACCAACTCTCCTACATGTATCCTTTACAAGATGTAACGTAACTATATGCCTAATCTAAGTATTTAACTTATTTTCAGACCTAAGGGTTCTCTTTGCATCATCATCTAATCAACATGATAACTTATGGAACTTAGTACGTGATAGACTGAATGATATAATTACCATTTCAATTGGTAGTGGCGGAAGTAATGTGGTTATGGGTATGAGACCAGTATTAAGTCGCATTCAAACCGGTAAGTTATTTTAGAGTGGATTTTACAAATTTTGATTCACACTGTGATTAAGGCTAACCAAAGTGTAAAATTACACTCAATGAATTTCGTTCATTGATAGGTGTTATCACTGTTATCTTCTTCATCCTATATAGCGTTAATCCCAGTTGCATCCGAAGCTTTTCAACTTGGAGTCTGGGGTCCGCTTTATACCAGTCTAACTGCGGATTTGGTTAAACTTCGATATTTTCCGTGAAGCGCATGCCATCTGACCTTCACAACCCAAAGGGTTCTAGTGTGTTCTAATTTTTGAGGGCTCCAACTACCCGTAATGACTGCCATAGATGTTTGTACGACAACCGGGACCGACGGCTTAACGTGCTCTCCGAGGCACGATCAGACCAATGCAAATACCCACATTCATGTCTACAAATATTTGCACTGAGCGGGGATCGAACCCGCGCCTCCTGCGTAGCGGCCGCGTTCACTACTGCTACGCAACGGAGGCTATCATCACTGTTATCTTCGATCATCTATATTTGGGTCCCAAGCCTACCTATTACACCTGCTCGTTGACCAACGAGACTCTAAAGGCGCCCACTCACTAACAGTCCGCCTGCAGTCCGCCTGCAGTTCCTGATCTGTCCGGCGGCCTGCAGTCCTTAGCCGATAGCGCCCACACACTAAAGCGATTTTGGCCCGCCGGCAATTCCCTGTTGTCAGTTTTGCGACCACACACTAGCAGTTTGAGTTGTCAGTTTTAGGTCGTACGATCGCCTGCCGGTAATGGTCTTATATCAGTTACATAGAGAGTACGAAACAGTGCAAGCGATTTTCGACCTTAGTGACATTTTCTTAATTACATGTTTTTTCGCATAAATAAATGCTGCTGATCACGAATATAAGAAAAAAAACTAGATTTGTTGTGATGTCAATAAGGTTGAAAATAGCTTGGACTACGTTATTCTTATATAAGTACGTGCTAATCATTGTGGGAAATAGGTGTTAGCTATTTTGAACCTTATGGACTATGTGCATAAGAAATATAGACGAGTATGTACAAAAAATGAATAAAATCTTAGTAAAAACTGACACGAAACGTCGATCGACAGGCCCGTTGTGCTCGTTCGCCCTGACGGCCTAGGACTGTCCGGCTTAGAACTGTCCGGAATCATTCGGCGGCCACACACTATCGGATCGTATTAGTCGTCAGTCCAAAATCGTTAACGAAACTGTTAGTGTGTGAGTTATTGCGATTAACTGACAGATTTATATCGTCCGGCCGTCGTCCGGTAAACTGTTAGTGAGTGGGCGCCTTAACGAGGCTTTAATCTGATGATTAAATCAGACGGCAGTCATTCTATGAAAGTCGTATAAATAAGCCAAATCCAAAGCAGGAGGAGTACATAGGTACATAAGCGCTCCTCGGGTTACAATATGAAGACCTCTGACCTGACCGGGCAGAACGCTAAGATGATGATGTTAGAAGGGCCGACTGGGGAAGTTCTCCGCCATAATAGCCTCATGTTGTATTCCCGGCGGTGAGTAGGGTAGCCAGAGCTCACTGGAGAGTTTTTGTGCTGTTAGAGGGAAGACCAAATGCTTATCCTGCTTTATCTTCTACATTGACGGCACAGAAACTCTCTGTCCTAACAGGGTCGGCAGCTTTCCATCAGGTGGGCCGTGTGCTTGTCTGCCACCTAAGTGGTATTAAAAAATGATGAATTTCTTTTATTCATTCATGAGAACTGTTTAGTTGAACAAATGTTCACTGCTGAAATCCAACTGTGTCCACATAACGGATCGTCCCATCGTGCACTGATTATGTTATTTTTATATACATACATATACTTACTTAGTATTTATATACCTTACGTACTTATTTTCCTTGCAGCTGGCAGAAGAATTATAAACCCTCTGTGTGGTTCCACCTACACCGCAGGATCTTCTGGTTCACGTCACTTTGATGACTATTTAGAACCAGGTTACATTAACTTTTATTCTGTTCACCCTAACTATTTCTATGAACATAATGACAACAGGCGTATCAGGATATCTCGAACCGCTGGGGGCCTTGGAGGCCTCGTTGTATGCCATTCTCGAATTATTGAACAACCCAGGTACGTGTAAATCTCATGTAATACTTGGATATGACAATCAATTTTAAGTTATCCAGGTTAAACAAGTTAGATATGTCCTTTATGTCCTTTATGTCCTCTTGACGCTTCGTAACCTGAAGGCTGATCTGTCCAATCCAAGAATCTGTGCAGTACCGAACAAAGGGATAGGAGATTATCACTTTTACGGAAACATTTGGGTATATAATCAAGTCAGAGTACCTATCTCTGACTGCAATTTAACTTTTTCTCTTGTAAAACATTCAATTTTTCACGTTTGACAAGTACCTACCTGAAATATTTCGTTATTTGTTTTGTTGTTACGTTATATGGGTTGTTCTAGAAACTAAGGACGAAAATTAGTCGGATTACGGTCCGACACTTTTTTTCATTTATGGTGTTTTATGTAGTTATTTTTATTGTTTATTATCTCAAAGATTAATATAACGTCTTTTAGCCTTTATTAATTGGAACGGTCAGCAATTTCGAAATATTAGATTCACGGCCATTTTAAGAAATCAAGCAGAAGGAAACTTAGGACTTAAATTAAAATCAACTTTTATTTAATAATAATATCACAAATAATTATAATATTTATGCTTCTAACCATTTTCCATTTTATAATATTTTTACTACCATAAACGAATAATTTATCACCTAGGTAACAAAAATAATAGAAAAGCATTTATTTTTGTTTAACTTATGGCCTCAATGTAGTAGATTAACCATTCGATTTTGTTAAATTATATTTTTTACATTTAATATATTGAAATAATTAACAATTTTTTTAAATTATTTTTAGTGACTAGGTATGATAAACGGTGTGTTATTAAACTAGATTGTAACAAATTTTTCATGATATTTTAGCTGAGCCGCCGAAGATTCCTTTGTTTGTGGAACAACCCATATGTTGAATGTTTACCTACCGTACCTACGTGTTGCGGTTCTAACAAGAGTTTTGTATTTACAGGCAAAACTATTCAGAACCAGGAGTAGATCCAAGCACACTGACATGTCTAACGTTGGACTCTTCTGGATACGTAGAAATTAATTTGGCAAATGCATGTGACGATTACTGGACTATTGGCAGTTGTCCCCGACTGTACATTTCCGTTCAGTCTAACACTGCCCTTTCTGCACCCGCCAGTGCTGTGTGTACAGGTAAAATGAATTTAAACGGCTCTTTTGAGCTCGTTATGTTTTACCTGACCAAATTGAAAGATCCAAGTGTTAACTATTCATATGAATACCTACACGTACCTATGTTATTTATTAGCGTGAACTATTTATTTAAATTAATACTTCTGATATTTTCACAGATGCAGATTGTAGATTCCCGTACAATATCAGATATCAGGTGCAAATCGAAGAGCTCGGGTGTTTCAGCGGAGCCAGTTCTATTGCTGCCAGTTTCTTATTCGTATTGACCGCCTTATATTTCACCCTAAATGGTACTCTGTAATTATTTTAGTGACATCAAAGTAAACCTACCGATTAAATTTACATTTATGTTAGTTATTTACCTATGTGTACTTATAGTATAGTGATTAGTGAAGATAATGACAACAATTAAGTACCTACCTACTTATTAATAGATATTTTTTCTTAATAGATGCATTTTTTTTTTACTTAATAGATTTGTGAAACACTCATGATCATAAACCGGCTCTAATTTCACCGCAATAAAGCACATAATGACACCTGTTAACAAACTGTGACTTTTCAAGGCTATAGAGATCGTATTTGAATAGATAATTTCAATTTGAACGTGTTTAATAAACAAAACTTTCACTCCATTAACTAAAAACTTTTGTTGTCTCTGTAAAAACTTTAAATTTCCTATTTAGTCCGCGAGAAATTAAAAAGTAATCTCCTTTAGTTTGTGGCCGATCGACGTGCGCTCGCATAGGAAAAAATAATTATTGCCGTTATTGCGAAAAAAAAATTCACAACAGGTTTTCACTTTGGAAATTATAGTTATTTAATAATTAAAATGTCTACAAGTACTAGGTAAGAAGAAAATGATTTATATTGTACAACGTCTGATATATGATGTGATTGATGTAAAGCCCTTAACGTTACGGAAAGTTTACTACCTGAAAACGGCAAGGGTAAATATCTATTTTAGTATTTTATTCACAAGAGTGTTGAAAAACATAGTATGTGTATTGATGATTACCGTCCTAGGCTCTTTTAAGACCCTCACCTAGGGGCCGGGGTCTCAATGGCGCCTCAGCGGTAATTACGAACTTTACACACTTGTACCATAATGTACCTACCTACTATTTTAAAATAGTTAGTGATGAAATTTCATGAGAAAATATAAAATACTTGGAGCATGTACCTCGACACATATCTTGACCTAAAATGATGAATGATGACCTAGATGTCAATTGCAATTAAAAAAAAATATGCTACTAATCTCGACTGCTGTCTAAAATGTCGAAAGAAGTAAAAACGAGTGCTATCTAAAAGATCGAAACAAGTTTGACAACAGTTGCCAAGCATACACTACATACTGCCTGCTGTCAAAGTTATTTCAATCTTTTAGACAGCACTTGGGTTAATTGCAATTAAAATGTGCCCAAAACTGGCCCGAAAATTGCAATATACGCGCAGTAAACGTTTCTTAGGTATTTTTTGAATATACCACTGGGTGCTACGACTGTGTACAAGCACAAAGCGAAGCTACAAATAAAGTCTACAAGCTAGATTATTAGTAATTACAAAAGAAGTCTCAGGATTCAGGTCCCAGATATGTGTCCCGAGGTATACTTACAGTTAAGCTAATTAAAACTGCAACGTATGATTGACCTAACTACAGAAATCATACAATTCACACTATATTTATTATTCAGAATGTGTTGTTTATTCCTTTTAAAGCCTACCTTCATACCTATGACTAAATAAACTACCTAGGTACTACCTTAGTTTTCAGTCTCTTCCTAATTTTAATTGCAGTAAAGACAGGGTAACTAAGTGAATTATTCCCTCCCACATATTTATACGTAGGTACCTATATTTTTTACTAAGTATTAAGTAACAAGTTGGATGTTTATGTTAAATTATATTTTTCTTTTCTTTCCCGTATGTAAGTGTATAAGTTTTTTAATGAAATTGTTTAGTTTAGTAAATAGGAGAATTTTACGTTCATACTGTTTTTCTGCTTTTATAATAAATAAACTGGTTGTTTTACGAATGCATCTTTTTTTATTACGTCTTATTTTATTACAATCAATCAAATTATTAGCCTATTGGACAAAACATTTTTGGCTTCATATTGCCCCTGGACTTTGTCGATTACATTGCCATTAGATACGTAGGAACTCAGGAAGGTACAGCCGTTGCTATGGTTTATAAGACTTGCCGTACGTAGTGGACTAGAAAATCTCTTGGTGGTGTGGTGGTAAAATCTGGGCAACGGAAGTCAGTGGTTAGTAGGTACCGCTTCTGCCTAACCTAAGACCTCTCTTTATTGGGGAAGATATTGCTAATTCTGTAAAATTTTCTAATGGTTTCTGAAAGAATTTCAGGATATTCAGAAATATTTCATGATTGTTATTTTACCCAAGTATACCTAGGCAGTGCCTATAAGCGGTGCCCATAAGTATCAAACAATAGAAAAGGATTATGGAGAGATAGCAAACATGATAGTCCGTCGGGTCTGCATTATTGAGCCCGGTGAATTTTATCTGGCACGGAGCTTCATTTGGCGGAGTCTTACCCTGACCGAAAAGGAATTTGAATGGTGGCTCTTCGAAGCTTAAAACGAGATACGCTACGCTCCACATCAATGTCAATTAAGCAGGATTTGATAATAGGTATTCAAGGGAAGGCGACGCGTGACGCCATCCTTATGAGTTTACGAAGCTTTGCAGTGAACATTCTTTATTTAAGTAGGTATATTGTTTAAATCCTAAAATAACCAGAAAAATTTCAGTTATCATTATCAGCCTCAAATAAGTAGGTAAGGTAAAGCACTAGTGGCTTTCTTTTTTACATGCGGGAAATCCCCACGGATACCCACCCCTCTGGAGCCGAAGGAGTAGGTTATGTCGGACTCGAACCGACTAAACCGCACGCCGTCTCTGGGTCGTAGTGCTAAGCCGAAGGTGAGGTTGTCATGCGACATATCCCTCGCACCCCGGCTGACCCAGGGCCATACCTCTCGGTCTGGCCCTCCTCGGGAAGCACTAGTGGCAGACATATTATGGACATATGAAACTGAAATCTACAAAATTTAATTACAGAATGGTCGTTCCATACTTTTTAACTGTAACAACATTTATTTATTTATTAAAACTTTATGCACAAGTACATAGGCGGACTTAATGCCGTAGGCATTCTCTACCAGTCAACAAAAGGTGGTGCAGAGATAAATAAGTGCACATTAACTTTTGCAGATAACTATCAGAAAACTATCATACTTTACTTTTAATAAAATTATTATAAACTTGACATAAACGCTATTAGTGGACAACATCTCCACAACAGAGGACACCCATTGGCACTAATAGTGGACACTTTAAGAACAATCAAAAATGTATCTCTACAATATTGAATACATGAATCAGAGAATTTAGTAGTAGAGTTACATATTTTTTAACCCCCGACGCAATAACGTTGCGTTGTTACAAGTATGACGTGTCTGTGTGTATATGCGTGTCCGTGCGTGTCTGCGATCCGTGTCCGTGGCATCGTAGCTCCCGAACGAATTAAACAATTTTGATAAAGTTTTTTTTGTTTGAAAGGACACCTTCACCTTTCGAACAAAAAAAACTTTACCAATCAGTACCTAGTGTTCTTGGCTATGACTGATAAAAATCGGTCCAACATGGCCGCCACCAGAAAATTGCGGTTTACATTTCTTCTCACAAGTCCCCTAATAAAAGTCTCAAATGAAAGGAATTGACAAGTAAATCCAATTAAAGAGTACAAAATCGAAAAAAAGAATTGAGAAAATCCGGACACAAAGATACCACCAAAAAGTAAAAAAAATATCATATTATTGTGAATTCCCTGCTTCGGCTTTCCCAAGCGGCTACAATATGGGGTTCTTCAAAAAGGGCATTCGAAGGTTTCTACAGGGTCTTCAGCACGAGTTTGACTCCCCTGGTGTTGCATACGTCATGCCATGGTAACCACTTTCCATCAGGTGGGCCGTGTGCTTGTCTGCACACCTCAGCGGTAAAAAAATCACATTTTTCTAAACGCTTTTATCACATTTACCATAAGTATACGTATAAATGTTCTCTTTTGGGTTTATACACATTTTTAGCAATAATAGAGAACATCAATCAAAACTGCTAGATATTTAGCCAAAATAGGTAGGCAAGGATCTAAGTATGTCAACAAATTACATATTTATAAAATCCATACTAAAATTAGTTAAAATCATTATTAACAGAAAAAACACATTTATTAAAAATCAGTCCAAATCAGTCAAAAAGTGACTGTGTGCACCAGCCTACATTATCTATAAAAACAAATGATTATTTTTCCTTAAATAAAGGATTTTTTCTAAAGTATCCACTATTGGTGCTTTTATATTACTTCCTTGTTGATTTGTTATTATAACAAAATGTAAAAAATAGGTTGATGACTATTGTAACATAACCGTCTTCGTGAACTCCATCCATTCAACCGTACAACCGTCACAAGAGTGACAAGAGTGACAAGTGACATTGTGTGAATAAATAAACAAAGAGAGCAAAATTCTAACTAATTCTTAGGCAAAAACACATATCATATTGTAAAAATCATAAATTTATTACTATGTCTGGAGAAGATTGTGATGCCCTGGATCGTGGAGATAATGATGGACAGAAACCAGACAAAATGTTTACTTTGAAAAAGTGGAATGCCGTAGCGATGTGGAGTTGGGATGTCGAATGCGATACCTGTGCTATTTGCCGTGTTCAAGTGATGGGTAAGTTATTTTTAATTTTTTAATTCAGGTGCATCGATTTGGTTCTTCAGTTTATAGCGAAAGAATCACTACGAATAGCCTTGCGGCATGCAAAGCAAATGCAATAGATTTGGATACCTAGTGTAAATTTAAGTTTTCACTTCCTTACCTTCTTGATAACTTTTTAACAAAGTTAAGCTTACCTATTTTGGAGACCAATGTTCATAGTTCTATCAATGACTTCTATATTTGAAGCTGACACATGACTGTGATATCTCTATATCTTCTTGATCCACTGTAAGAAAGTTATTCATCATCTTAGCTTAGTTCCTAGTTGCTGCTCAGGCTTTCACTGTCTGACCTGAACATTGAGAGAAAATTCTGTATCAGAGCCTCCAAAATGCTTAGTTATAGGAAAGTTAACTTGCAATATTTGTATCATATTTTAGCTTTGCCGTAGAAATTGAACTCTTAGTACATGTAAGGCACAAATTATTCCTCATTTCATAAAAGGTTAGGGTTGCTTAAATACTGTCATATACCCTTGAACAAATTTAAACATATAGAAATTTAAAATGTTATATGGGTAACACATTTTAAATTTTCATATCTTTCAAAAGATAATACAATACATGAGATAATATAATACTTTGTCCATTGTGGATTATTAAACTTTATTAGTACATAATTAGCTTATCAATTACATCCGAGAGGGATTACAAAGGAGGCAGCGTAACAGTGATGGTGTGCATCTCTTAAAGCTACTGCTTACTGAAACCAATTGCATGTAATGACCAAAATAAAAAATAAAAACAGCTTAAAAATTTTCAAGTTGCATTCAAAGTTAAACCTGGGACCCAATTTAGAGCATCAATTATTACTAGACTGCCTACTGATATGATAAGTATTCCAATGTAAAAAATCTACTGATCAGAAAGAATTTAATTATGACAATCTGTGTGGGGTAGCCATAGAGCATTTGAGTGTAGTACAACAAAAAACGTTTTTCATGCTAACTCAGAATATGGAGACATTGACGGCTCCTTCAGTCGCATACATATTATACATTCAAACAGCCAAACCAATACAAATGGTGCAATAGGTGCGTTCAGTCGCGTATGGTCAAATTCGCAATCGGTCAAGTGACTGATTAACCGTCCAAATTGCATTTGGTCAAAATTGCCGTTCAGTCGCGTATGGTCAAATTCGCAATCGGTCAAATTCATAAAAATCGCGACTAGTCAAAATAGCAGTTTGTCAAAATAGCAAACCGTCAATATAGCAAGTCGTCATTATAGCGAAGCGTCAAAACAGCAAACTGCCAAAATAGTAAAGCGTCAAATTAGCAAACCGTCAAAATAGCGAAACGTCAAGTGGCGAAAAGTATACAAGTTGAGAAAAGAATGCAAATACAACGATTCAAGGATAACGCAATTTTTATTTAAAAATAGTAGTAGGAGGGCTTGTGACGTTTTATTTGATAAAAAATATAAAAATACTCTGAGTAAGCTCGAAAAGGGCAACATCACAATAAAAGCTTTCTTTTGTAAAATAATATATATTTGGTTAAAGCTATTTAAACGTTGATTATGATTTTGAGTTCATAAAAATTGATTTTTTTTGACAAAATAGAAGAGGACCATATATCGGTATATTAGTTATATTGTAATATAAATATTAAAGTATAGTACCTATATACCTAGCGGTGACTAAAGTTATTCGTATTGATTATATCATAAAAACCGGAATTTAAATGATTTCAATTCTTAATTTTATTTTTAATCTTGACTATTTTTTGTATTTGATTATTATATCTAGTAGGTAGGTTATGTCATGTCAATCAATCAATCAATTAGCCCACTGCAGTCCACTGCTGGACATAGGCCTCTCCCAATCTTCCAAAATGTAATTTATGTATATACATACATTATGAAGACTATATGCAACCTGGTTATTTTAACCAATAATTATGTGAAATAATAATAATTAAAATATTATTGTGTTATTAAATATGCCACAAATTATAAGAATATATATTAAATACCTTTTTTTTTTTTTTTTTTTTTTTTACGTGCGGGAAATCCCCACGGATACCCGCCCCTCCGGAGCCGGAGGGGCGGGTTATGTCGGACTCGAACCGACTAAACCGCACGCCGTCTGTGGGTCGTGGTGCTAGGCCGAAGGTGAGGTTGTCTTGCGACATATCCCTCGCACCCCGGCTGACCCAGGGCCATCCCTTTCGGTCTGGCCCTCCTCGGGAGGTGGGGACCACGCCGTCCCCGACTCAACCCCGGTGTGGGGAGGCGCGCATCGTCCTACGATGCGCGCCGCCGCCGTGGCCTGCTTCTGCTAGGGTGGCGGGTGGCTCCACCCGTCACCCTCAGGCCCGCGCTCATGGGGGGCGGAGGTCTGTAAGCGCCCTCCGACGCCCGAGCCGCCTTCGGGCGCGAGCAGCGATGTCAGCGAGTCTTTCTCGCTCACCGCGCCGCGCCCGCTCTGCTGTCTCCTTCGCGAGCATGACCTGCTCGCAGAAAGAGGCGCTGGCCGCCCACGCATCCGCGCAGCGGACCATCGCCGCGAGCAGGGTGGAGAGCGTGAGCACTCTCACCCCCAGGGCCTGCACAAGCTCCCGCCTCGGCGTCTCAAACGCCGGACACTCGGTGAGCGTGTGCAGCCCCGAGTCCACGCTCGCGTCGCAGTGATGGCACTCGGGCGTTGGCTCAATACCCATCAGATGCAGATACCGCCCGAAGTAACCGTGCCCGGTTATCATCTGCGTCTGACGGTACGAGAGGCTCCCGTGTGGCCTCTCTAGCCACTCCCCCATGATGGGCCTTACCGCCGCAATGACGGCGTGCCCTGCGCGTGGCTGCCCAAGTCGTCGCTCCCACTCGGCCACCATGACCTGGTGGAGCCGGGATTTCTCGGCCCGAATGTCCTCGGGCTCGGGATCGAATCCCCGCTCCCGCGCCTCCTTTCGGAACTGGTATAGTGCCGAAAGGGCCCTCGCTTCCAGGATCCACGGTGGCGATCCGGCCAGGAGACTCGCCGCTTCGAAGGATATCGTGCGGTATCCCCTGATGGCCCTGGAGGCCATCGTCCTCTGCGCCGTACGGAGCAGAGGCAGGAATCTGGCCCCCAGGGTGTCCGCCCACACGGGGCACCCATATAGGGCCATGGACCGCACGACACCCGCGTAGAGTCTCCTGCAGGAGGCCCCTGGGCCCTTCAAGTTGGGCAACAGCCGACTCAGGGCATTCGCCGTGGTGACCAACTTGGGGCGCAGGCTTCGGAGATGTTGTCCGAAGTCCCATCGACCGTCAAGCACGAGCCCCAGGTATTTCAGCTGGGGCTTGATGTCGATGGGAGTGCCTCCCACTGTAAGGCTGGCTCCCGGGCCTGGCCTGCGCCGAGGACCATGAAAGAACATGGCCTCGGACTTGTGCAGAGCCACCTCGAGACCCAGCCGCCGGATCCGCTCGACGACTTGGCCAACCGCGGTCGTGGCCCTCAGGGTTGCCTCGCGGTGCGTAGCCCCGCTCACCGTCACCAGCGTGTCGTCCGCATAACACGTGACGGTGGCACATATTAAATACCTTATGTAAAGTTGTTCGTGTTGATTATTAATAAATACCATTGAAGCTTAATTTTATTTATAATCTTCACTATTTTTTATTTGACTGTTATAGTTTAGTAACCTGTAGGCGCGACCGATTGGTATACATTATTCTACGAGCTACTTGCGAAGTAAAATATTCGACCGATTGCGATCTTGACTGTTTGCGAAATTGACCGTTTGCGATTAGAAAAAAATGCAAATATGACCATTCACGATATGGACCAATTGCTATTTTGACAGGTCAAGACATGGACCAATCGCAATTTTGACCAAATACAATTTGGACGGTTTCTCAGTCACTTGACCGATTGCGAATTTGACCATACGCGACTGAACGTTCAATCGTTCAGTCGCGTATGGTCAAATTCGCAATCGGTCAAATTCATAAAAATCGCGACTAGTCAAAATAGCAGTTTGTCAAAATAGCAAACCGTCAATATAGCAAGTCGTCATTATAGCGAAGCGTCAAAACAGCAAACTGCCAAAATAGTAAAGCGTCAAATTAGCAAACCGTCAAAATAGCGAAACGTCAAGTGGCGAAAAGTATACAAGTTGAGAAAAGAATGCAAATACAACGATTCAAGGATAACGCAATTTTTATTTAAAAATAGTAGTAGGAGGGCTTGTGACGTTTTATTTGATAAAAAATATAAAAATACTCTGAGTAAGCTCGAAAAGGGCAACATCACAATAAAAGCTTTCTTTTGTAAAATAATATATATTTGGTTAAAGCTATTTAAACGTTGATTATGATTTTGAGTTCATAAAAATTGATTTTTTTTGACAAAATAGAAGAGGACCATATATCGGTATATTAGTTATATTGTAATATAAATATTAAAGTATAGTACCTATATACCTAGCGGTGACTAAAGTTATTCGTATTGATTATATCATAAAAACCGGAATTTAAATGATTTCAATTCTTAATTTTATTTTTAATCTTGACTATTTTTTGTATTTGATTATTATATCTAGTAGGTAGGTTATGTCATGTCAATCAATCAATCAATTAGCCCACTGCAGTCCACTGCTGGACATAGGCCTCTCCCAATCTTCCAAAATGTAATTTATGTATATACATACATTATGAAGACTATATGCAACCTGGTTATTTTAACCAATAATTATGTGAAATAATAATAATTAAAATATTATTGTGTTATTAAATATGCCACAAATTATAAGAATATATATTAAATACCTTTTTTTTTTTTTTTTTTTTTTTTACGTGCGGGAAATCCCCACGGATACCCGCCCCTCCGGAGCCGGAGGGGCGGGTTATGTCGGACTCGAACCGACTAAACCGCACGCCGTCTGTGGGTCGTGGTGCTAGGCCGAAGGTGAGGTTGTCTTGCGACATATCCCTCGCACCCCGGCTGACCCAGGGCCATCCCTTTCGGTCTGGCCCTCCTCGGGAGGTGGGGACCACGCCGTCCCCGACTCAACCCCGGTGTGGGGAGGCGCGCATCGTCCTACGATGCGCGCCGCCGCCGTGGCCTGCTTCTGCTAGGGTGGCGGGTGGCTCCACCCGTCACCCTCAGGCCCGCGCTCATGGGGGGCGGAGGTCTGTAAGCGCCCTCCGACGCCCGAGCCGCCTTCGGGCGCGAGCAGCGATGTCAGCGAGTCTTTCTCGCTCACCGCGCCGCGCCCGCTCTGCTGTCTCCTTCGCGAGCATGACCTGCTCGCAGAAAGAGGCGCTGGCCGCCCACGCATCCGCGCAGCGGACCATCGCCGCGAGCAGGGTGGAGAGCGTGAGCACTCTCACCCCCAGGGCCTGCACAAGCTCCCGCCTCGGCGTCTCAAACGCCGGACACTCGGTGAGCGTGTGCAGCCCCGAGTCCACGCTCGCGTCGCAGTGATGGCACTCGGGCGTTGGCTCAATACCCATCAGATGCAGATACCGCCCGAAGTAACCGTGCCCGGTTATCATCTGCGTCTGACGGTACGAGAGGCTCCCGTGTGGCCTCTCTAGCCACTCCCCCATGATGGGCCTTACCGCCGCAATGACGGCGTGCCCTGCGCGTGGCTGCCCAAGTCGTCGCTCCCACTCGGCCACCATGACCTGGTGGAGCCGGGATTTCTCGGCCCGAATGTCCTCGGGCTCGGGATCGAATCCCCGCTCCCGCGCCTCCTTTCGGAACTGGTATAGTGCCGAAAGGGCCCTCGCTTCCAGGATCCACGGTGGCGATCCGGCCAGGAGACTCGCCGCTTCGAAGGATATCGTGCGGTATCCCCTGATGGCCCTGGAGGCCATCGTCCTCTGCGCCGTACGGAGCAGAGGCAGGAATCTGGCCCCCAGGGTGTCCGCCCACACGGGGCACCCATATAGGGCCATGGACCGCACGACACCCGCGTAGAGTCTCCTGCAGGAGGCCCCTGGGCCCTTCAAGTTGGGCAACAGCCGACTCAGGGCATTCGCCGTGGTGACCAACTTGGGGCGCAGGCTTCGGAGATGTTGTCCGAAGTCCCATCGACCGTCAAGCACGAGCCCCAGGTATTTCAGCTGGGGCTTGATGTCGATGGGAGTGCCTCCCACTGTAAGGCTGGCTCCCGGGCCTGGCCTGCGCCGAGGACCATGAAAGAACATGGCCTCGGACTTGTGCAGAGCCACCTCGAGACCCAGCCGCCGGATCCGCTCGACGACTTGGCCAACCGCGGTCGTGGCCCTCAGGGTTGCCTCGCGGTGCGTAGCCCCGCTCACCGTCACCAGCGTGTCGTCCGCATAACACGTGACGGTGGCACATATTAAATACCTTATGTAAAGTTGTTCGTGTTGATTATTAATAAATACCATTGAAGCTTAATTTTATTTATAATCTTCACTATTTTTTATTTGACTGTTATAGTTTAGTAACCTGTAGGCGCGACCGATTGGTATACATTATTCTACGAGCTACTTGCGAAGTAAAATATTCGACCGATTGCGATCTTGACTGTTTGCGAAATTGACCGTTTGCGATTAGAAAAAAATGCAAATATGACCATTCACGATATGGACCAATTGCTATTTTGACAGGTCAAGACATGGACCAATCGCAATTTTGACCAAATACAATTTGGACGGTTTCTCAGTCACTTGACCGATTGCGAATTTGACCATACGCGACTGAACGTTCAATGGTATTTATTAATAATCAACACGAACAACTTTACATGAGGTATTTAATATAAACTCTTATAATTTGTGGCATATTTAATAACACAATAATATTTTAATAATTATTATTTCACATATTATTGGTTAAAATAACCAGGTTGCATATAGTCCTCATAATGTATGTATATACATAAATTACATTTTGGGAGATTGGGAGAGGCCTATGTCCAGCAGTGGACTGCAGTGGGCTAATTGATTGATTGATTGCCATTACATTACCTACCTACTAGATATAATAATCAAATACAAAAAATAGTCAAGATTAAAAATAAAATTAAGAATTGAAATCATTTATATTCCGGTTTTTATGATATAATCAATACGAATAACTTTAGTCACCGCTAGGTATATACTATACTTTAATATTTGTATTACAATATAACTAATATACCGATATATGGTCCTCTTCTATTTTGTCAAGAAAAATCAATTTTTATGATCTCAAAATCATAATCAACGTTGAAATAGCTTTAACCAAATATATATTATTTTACAAAAGAAAGCTTTTATTGTGATGTTGCCCTTTTCGAGCTTACTCAGAGTGTTTTTATATTTTTTATCAAATAAAACGTCACAAGCCCTCCTACTACTATTTTTAAATAAAAATTGCGTTATCCTTGAATCGTTGTATTTGCATTCTTTTCTCAACTTGTATACTTTTCGCCACTTGACGTTTCGCTATTTTGACGGTTTGCTAATTTGACGCTTTGCTATTTTGGCAGTTTGCTGTTTTGACGCTTCGCTATAATGACGACTTGCTATATTGACGGTTTGCTATTTTGACAAACTGCTATTTTGACTAGTCGCGATTTTTATGAATTTGACCGATTGCGAATTTGACCATACGCGACTGAACGAATACAATTTGGACGGTTTCTCAGTCACTTGACCGATTGCGAATTTGACCATACGCGACTGAACGAAAATTGCGATTGTTCCATGTCTCGACCTGTCAAAATAGCAATTGGTCCATATCGTGAATGGTCATATTTGCATTTTTTTCTAATCGCAAACGGTCAATTTCGCAAACAGTCAAGATCGCAATCGGTCCAATATTTTACTTCACAAGTAGCTCGTAGAATAATGTATACCAATCGGTCGCGCCTACAGGTTACAAAACTATTAGTCAAATAAAAAAATAGTGAAGATTATAAATGAATTAAGGTTCAATAGTATTTATTAATAATCAACATGAACAACTTTACATAAGGTATTTAATATATATCCTTATAATTTGTGGCATATTTAATAACACAATAATATTTTAATAATTATTATTTTACATAATTATTGGTTAAAATAACCAGGTTGCATATAGTCCTCATAATGTATGTATATATATACATAAATTACAGTTTGGGAGATTGGAAGAGGCCTATGTCCAGCAGTGGACTGCAGTGGGCTAATTGATTGATTGACATTACATAACCTACCTACTAGATGTAATAATCAAATGCAAAAAATAGTCAAGATTAAAAATAAAATTAAGAATTGAAATCATATAAAATTCCGGTTTTTATGATATAATCAATACGAATAACTTTAGTTACCGCTAGGTATATACTATACTTTAATATTTGTACTTATATTTTTTTTTACAAAATGGCATACAATATAACTAATATACCGATATATGGTCCTCTTCTATTTTGTCAAGAAAAGTCAATTTTTATGAACTCAAAATCATAATCAATGTTTAAATAGCTTTAACCGAAGATATATTAATTTAAAAACAGCCTTTAATCAACCCACTCGGTTAGTAAGCGGGAAGTGTTTGGACAATGTCTTGTACAACACCAAACATTGCTCACACGAGGTCCTCGAATATGCACTATCTGACCATACTGGACAGTTATTTACAGTACCAGTGGGACGTATTAACGTATTGAAGTATTGGTATGTTGAAAAGCGTAATTATTCAATGGTGAATATCACAAAATTTAAGGAATGTTTAGACTCACTCAGTTTTCAGGAAGTTTACGATTGTCAGAATCCCAATATCGCCTTTAGTAAGTTTTATGAACTGTTTAGACTATTTAATGACCTATATTTTCCTAAAGTACGTGTAAAAATCTCAGCAAAAATACGCCCGAAGTGGATTACGAAAGGCATAAGACTATGTTGCAAACGCAAACGCCAACTTCTGTGGCAGTATCGGAAAAACCGTACAAATACAAATAAAGAAGCTTTCCAAAAACTATCATCTAGGCTCAATAAGATTATAAAATTAACACAGAAGACGCGTAATGACAACTTCATTAATAACGCAAAAAATAAATGTAAGGCTACCTGGACTGTAATTAATAATAATAAATTTAATGTTCCCAAGGAACATATACGGTGCATAACCGTGAATAATGAGGTTGTGAGTGATCCTATACAGATAGCGAACTCGTTTAACAACTATTTTGTTGAACAATTACAAAATTAGAACAAACTACGACCAAAATATGTTTTAGTCATAAATCTAACTCTCTGTTTATATGCCTCCTGCTATTCCTGAAGAAATTAATAAAATCATCCTTAATCTCAAAACCACAAATAGCACGGCATACGATGAAATTTCTACAAAGATAATAAAACACGTATCTTTTAGCATATCAGATGTTTTAAGTCACTTGATTAACCTATGCATATCTCATGGTGTGTTTCCCAAAGATCTAAAAAATACTGTAATCAAACCCCTTTTTAAAAAGGATGATAAAACTGACATAGGTTGTTACAGACCAATAGCTCTTGTCCCTGTCCTATCAAAAATATTCGAGAGGGTTATCTACGAGCGTCTGTACAATTTCTTTGAAATGAACAGCTAGTTTGCTGAGGAGCAAGTTGGATTTCGTAAAAATAATAATATCAATATAGCATTCTATAGCTTCCTCAGTACAGTTATGACAGCCGTAGACAAAAAGAACCAAGCCTCCGCCATTTTCATGGATCTAACAAAGGCGTTTGATTACGTGGATCACGTGACCTTATTGGATAAGTTATATGCTTATGGAGTGAGAGGAAATGTGCTAGAACTGATAAGATCTTACCTAAGTGACCGAACACAGACAACACAGATCTCTAGAGTATGTAGTTCTACTAAAAAGCTAATAAATCACTCGTCCGAACCGCGAAAAGTTGCTTTTGGAGTACCTCAGGGGAGCGTGCTGGGACCATTGTTGTTTATCATTTACATAAATGACTTTCCCCAAGCAACAAATTATAAAACCATACTTTTTGCGGATGACAGCACAATTGTATTTACTGGAAATAATAAATCTCAGGTAGAACATGAAATAAGTGGTACTTTACATGACTCTATTAAATGGTTGACATCAAATAATTTGAAAATTAATTTAAACAAGACATGCATAATGACATTTAGAAATAGGACGAATAAACTGACAGACTTGGACAAACAATATAATGGAACACAAATAAAACAGGTACAAGAAACAAAATTTCTAGGACTAAATATAGATGAAGGTCTGGATTGGAAGGTGCATTTAGAAGTGTTATGTTCAAAAATAAATCAACACTCTTACTCTCTCTATATGTTGTCTAAGACAGCCAGTGTATCTACTATTATAACTGCATACTATGGGTATATTTTTCCAATATTAAGTTACAGAGTCATATTTTGGGGCAATTCAACTAGTGTTGAAAGCATTTTCAAAGCCCAAAAGAAATGCGTAAGAGCTATATGTAAATTGAAATGTACTGATAGCTGTAAACCTTGTTTCATTGAACTACAAATTTTGACATTACCATGTATATATATTTTGGAAACTGTGTTGTTCGTGAAGAAAAATATGCAGCTTTATACAAAACTTAATAGTAAGAGACATAACATGAAGATATGTTTTCCAGCTAATACAACCACATATCTTAACAGTAGTGTGTTCTGCATGGCACCAAGGCTTTACAACCGGCTACCAATTTATATTTTGAAAATTACAAACATGATCGAATTTAAACGTAGCCTTAAGTATCTTTTGCTGGAGAAATGTTATTATTCCGTTGAAGAGTACCTAAGTGACATGTCACTGAAATAAATAAAACAATCGGACAATATTTATTATTATCATTATTTAATTAATAATTAATGCTATTGACATTTTTTTTAAATTTGATTTTATTTACTTCATGTGCTATTGTTATTCTCTACCACTGACATACCTATTTTATTTTGATTCTGATTTATTTTATTACAATTGACATACCCATTTGATTTTATTTGATTATTTACTATTGAAAGTCTAATTTTATGGCTATTGATATTATGTACCTATTTCAATTAATTGTAGTGAAGTATGCATGTCTAGTAATTGTTTATATGCCTCTAATTTGCATGCCGCAAGGCCAAATGTAGTGACACATTTTTAACAAACATGTACCAACCCTAAACCTACATTTGCAAATAAATAAAAAAAAAGAAAAAATTATATATATATATTATTTTACAAAAGAAAGCTTTTATTGTGATGTTGCCCTTTTCGAGCTTACTCAGAGTATTTTATATTTTTTATCAAATTAAACGACACAAGCCCTCCTACTACTGTTTTTAAATAAAGATTGCGTTATCCTTGAATCGTTGTATTTGCATTCTTTTCTCAATTTGTATACTTGTATACTTTTCGCCAATTGACGTTTCGCTATTTTGACGGTTTGCTAATTTGACGCTTTACTATTTTGGCAGTTTGCTGTTTTGACGCTTCGCTATAATGACGACTTGCTATATTGACCGTTCGCTATTTTGACATACTGCTATTTTGACTAGTCGCGATTTTTATGAACTTGACCGATTGCGAATTAGACCATACGCGCGTTTAGTCGCGTTTGGTCCAATACGCGTTTGGTCCAATCCACCTTATTCGCGGTTAGTCCAATTCGCAGTTAGTCCAATTCTCGGTTAGTCCAATTAGCGATTTGTCCAATTCGCTATTGGTCCAATACGCGATTGGTCCAATAAGCGATTGGTCAAATTTTTCTTTTTTATGATGGTGGTAGGTTGAGGGTTACTTTGAGAAGGATGTTGTGACCGGGATTCCATCTTTCGTCATAATGGTTTTTGTCCTAATTTAAATTGCCATAACAAATTAGGCATAATTTTCTTTGTCATAATAATAGTGTGTCATAATTGGTTTTTAGCATACTGTGTTATTAAGCATAAATATTGTATATCCTAATGTTTTTATTCATAACATTGATATGCATAAAGTTGTAAAGCATATTGTTTATTTGTCTAATAGTTATTTGGGATAATGATAAACGCCTGCTAACATGGTGCTAGCAAGCTAGCAAGGATCTGTGAAATGTTGTGGGATAGAGCACCCAGTAGTAGGTCGACCAATTAGGTCAAAAGAACATTAGGTTAAATGAACTTTGATGGGCCTACAAGTTTGACGAGAGCAATGTATAAAATAGTGTAATATTGTTAATACAAATTTTGTAGTGAATTATTCAGAATAGTTATGGTTATACGTCGTTATGCTTAAGTAAACTTATGCTTTGGGATATTATGCTTTTAAAATATTATGCTTATAGTAAATAGGAGTAAAAAAATTATGCTTAAAAAGTTATGGCAAATGAGTATTATGCGTAAATAATGTTATGACAAGTAAAATTATGCAATGTTAAATTATGACATAAAATTTTAGGAATTAAAATAGAGGCCCGTTGTGACCTGGAGACCCACTGGTTCGCTTAGGTCATATTAGCAGTTGTATATAGTAGTATTGTTGTAAGTATTTGTTTTTTGATTTGTCTAAAAAACTTATTATTATTGTATGGTACAACTTCGACATACTATTTTAACTCTAATGAGAGTGTAACTTTTCTTTTCGTATTCTTAACTTTTTATAAATAATAACAAAGAAATATGTACCAATATGTCGTTTTATTTAATAAAACCTCAAATTGGACCAATAGCGTATTGGACTAATCGCGAATTGGACCAATAGCGTATTGGACTAATCGCGAATTGGACCAATCGCGAATTGGACCAATCGCGAATTGGACCAATCGCGAATTGGACAAACTGCGAATTTTTCCTGTTTTTGACAATTGGACCAAACGCGTATTGGACCAAACGCGACTAAACGCATACGCGACTGAACCGTTCAGTAACCTGTAGGCGCGACCGATTGGTATACATTATTCTACGAGCTACTTGTGAAGTAAAATATTCGACCGATTGCGATCTTGACTGTTTGCGAAATTGACCGCTTGCGATTAGAAAAAAATGCAAATATGACCATTCACGATATGGACCAATTGCTATTTTGACAGGTCAAGATATGGACCAATCGCAATTTTGACCAAATACAATTTGGACGGTTTCTCAGTCACTTGACCGATTGCGAATTTGACCATACGCGACTGAACGGACTGAACGCAATAGCGTTTGCAATAGGTGCCCATACAAATATTTATACTTACATAACCTGCTATATCAGATGTGGCATTCAAAATCACCAACAATCTATTAAAAATAAGAGTAAATGGTAGGCAATAAAGCAAAAGATAAAATGTGTGAAGCTTTTATTACATAAATAAAATCAGTAATAACTTTAATTGAAACCAGCAACAGGTACGCACATTAATGTACTTGGCCTAACTTAAATATACTTACTTATTTTAATTATACTTGTTTTAATCTTCCTAATGCACAGGTGGGTTTGAAAAAGTAGTACAGTGGCTGACAGCGCAAGTGTCATCTAATTTTAATGTGTTAACTAATTTAAAGGCTACATAAGTCCATTTTGCAGATAAACATTTTCAAAATACTAAGCTATTGGCAGTTGACGCACAGGGAACATTCTGTAATGGGAAAGTAGTGTTGAGTGAATTTTTGATGTCTTCGGTGCCAAGATTATTTTGCAATTAGTTGCAACAGTTATTGTGTATAGCATACAGCATCGCTACCAGAACGTGCTTATAAGCTATAGAGTTTTGGGCTAAAATCCTGAGGAAACACGATTCCTGCCGGCTTGCTCTACAAAGCAAGTCTTGGTAGAGATTTTTACATTTATACTGCAACACTTTTCACCAGCTTGCCTTTTGAAAATTTCACCCTTTGCCACTGGGTGCTATACACCCATAGAGTGTGTAGCTCTATCTCTCCTACAGCATGTTGTGGTACGTCCATGGATGTATTGTTTTGTTTTGACTGTGTTAACAAGTGTTTGAATCTGACTATACATTGAGTGGACTGCAAGCCTGCAATCTCTATATAAGAACATTTATTATTATTATAAATATTTAACTTAAGTACCTACCTAATATTTTTAGTGTAATAATATTGTTGATTATAAAGCAATAAATTATAAATGCTACTATATACTAGAAGTACTACATCCATTGTATAAATATTTACAAAAACCTATATCCTATATAGGTTGTTATATATAGTATCTATAACTATGCTGACAATTAATATCTTAGTTGTAGATTCAGTAATAGATGGACTAATAAAAATTAATGCTTATCCTCAATACTCAATACTCAATACATTTATTGCGTTCCATAATGTGATACATATAGATGTCATGTTAATATTATTAAGTTACAATTATGGACCCTGTCGGGCACAGCACAATGTTCGGAGAGAGGGACAATTTTCTGTTGTTCACAGTTTAGAATCTATAATTTAATTTTGGATATAATTATTATTTATCTATTTGTTTCCATTAATTTATTGTAATAGTCTCAATTTTATTTCATTTTGTTTGATGAGTGATGATGTGAGTAGATGATTTATTAACTGTTTGAAGTATTTGATACAATATTAATATGTTCTATGTCCATTCATATCATTCATGCAGATACATATCAGTCATTCATAGTCACGCCTCTAAATCTCATCAACAAATAGGATAGTTCTTTTTTTATATTTACTTCCCATTTTATATTAATCTTATTAACAAAACAAAAAAAATATATTTACAAAAATGTCAATACTAGATGTCGATACAGAATACAAAAATGTCAATTTTTGATGACAATACAAAATTAAAAGATCACAACAATTGATGTCAAATACAAAACACTAAAATGTCAATATTAGATGTCAATGTAAAATCTTTAGGTCCATTTCATACTCAGTTTATAGTATGTTAATGAAAATCAACAGCAAGACCATGCAAAACCAATATGAGTTATACATAGTCCCGCTTCCGAATCTCATCAAGATAGATATACATAGTTTTTTATTATATTTACTTCCCATTTTATATTAATCTTTTTATTAAAACAAAAATACACAAAAAAGTCAATACTAGATGCCGAAACAGAATACAAAAATTTATGTCATTTTTAGATAAAAATACAAAATACAAAAATCACAACATTAGATGTCAAATACAAAACACTAAAATGTCAACATTAGATGTCAATATAAAATCCTTAGGGTCAATTCTTACTCAGTTTTTTGCAGGCATACAGATATAAATTGTCTCCGTCCAATGTCAATGGTCTATCAATCATTAATTATTCTATGTCCTAGTAATAATAAATGTATGTCCATGTAAGTATATTATTTAATGTCATTGTGAATTGATTATTCATTTTATTTATTTATTAGGTATATTTTGTGTACATATTATTTCAGGTATGTCATTAAACATTTAATTTTCATTTAATTGTATAAAACTAATTGTAACTTTTATCATCAAAGTATTCCTGTACACTGTAATAGCTTTTAATTAGTAGAAAGCTTTTTAGTTTGTTCACAAATCTCCAAAACTTTTCTTCATTTTTTATAGTTTCGGGCAACCTATTATAAATTTTTATTGACATGACCAAAGGACCAGAAGAATGTATTTCAAGTTTGGAGGTAGGTAGGTTTAGCCTATTTTTGTGTCTCAGTGTATATCTAGTTTGTATGTTTTCGCGTGTAGTGTAGTGTTCCGGGTATTTACGGACAAATTTACATATTTCTAAAATATAAATACAAGGCAATGTTAATATTTTTAGGTTCTGGAAATGGGGTTTGCAAGTGTCTGTTTGTTCTATATTTACTAATATTCTTATTAGTTTTTTTTGTTGAATAAATATAGTAGGCGCATCTGTACTGTTTCCCCACAAAATGATACCATAGGTCAGCCAAGAGTATGCATAGGCATAGTAGGTAACCAAAGCAGTCGCCAAGTCGGTTGTCTTCTTAACTTCCCGTAGGGCATAGGAGAACCTTGCCATTTTGGCTCTCACCTTTTTGACATGCGGCTTCCATGTTATATGAGTATCCACTGTTAAACCAAGTAAATTGAATTCCTGAACAGCTTCTAATTTGATGTTCTCATAATTGAAATTTATTTCTATTGGTGGCTTTTGGTGAGGGTGGAAGGGTATTATTTTAGTCTTTGTGTAGTTAATCTCTAAATTATGCTCAGCCATCCAAGATGCTGTTTTCTTTAAAATAGCATTCAATTTCTCTTTTAAGTTTAAGTTACTTTCGCATGAGATAAGTAAAGAGATGTCATCCGCAAACAGTACACATGGTCCCTCGATAGCTTTAGGCAAATCGTTGATGTAGATGAGGAATAGTAAGCAACCTATCACGCTACCCTGCGGTATTGAGGCCTTCACTTCTAGTTTGTTGGAGCAAACTTTTTCTATTTGGTTCGTATTCTCGTTAAAGGATTCAATCTCTACCAGTTGTTTCCTGTCTGTTAGATATGACGTGAGCCATTTGTGAGCTTGTCCCCTTATACCTACTCCGTATAGTTTACCCAGTAGAATATTAAACTGCACTTTATCGTAGGCCTTAGTCATGTCTAGTAGTACTCCTACTGCATATTTTTTGTTATTTATTATATTTAGAGCCTCTTGTATGTACTTATAGACAGCCAAGGTTGATGATCTATTTTTACGGAAGCCGTTTTGGCTTTCGTCGAATATCTGGAATTTTTCACAGAAGGAATATATCCTTTTACACATCGCCTTTTCGAAGATCTTCGAGGCAGTCGGCAGTAGAGCAATAGGTCGATAATTGCTAGGCTGGGTTTTCGATTCTTTTTTGTGAACCGGTTTTATGACAGCGAGTTTTAGTTGGTCTGGAAAAGTGCCCTCTTCAAACGATTTGTTCACCAATATGTAGAATGGCAATGTTAGCTCTTTAGCACAGAATCTAAAGAGGCTAGGTGGAAACTCGTCCTGATTTGAGGTAGGACTATAACAGAAAGAATCTTTATATACACATGTCTAGCAAGAACCTTTCTGAATGCAAACATAATAATCATTTAAGACAAAATTAAGCCAAAGCAAAGGTGGTCAAAGACACCTTCAGGAATTCACAACCACGTCATATCTTACAAAAATTTAACAACCACTAGGTAAAGGTTTTATATTTGCAATTGAACTCAACCTGCGAGTTCTAGTAGTAGGTCCACCTGTTAACTTATTTTCGATTTGTTCGAGACTCTTACCTCTCGTTTCCGGGACGAACACAATAACAAAAAATAAGCCTACAAAACAAATACATCCAAATAACCAAAACGTACCGGCTGGACCTATGCCTTTCAGAATATTGTGGAATGTTTTCGTTACAGTAAACGTACAAAGCCAATTAAATGCTGTAACTAAAGACGCTGCACTCCCTCTTATTTTTGCTGGTAATATTTCGCCCATCATTAACCACGGAATTGGGCCGAACGCTAAAGAGAAACCTAATAAGTAAATCATTATGCAGGTCAAGGGTAACCATCCTAGAGATGAGACATCCATTTCTGTGTTATATTGTACGTAAAAGAATGAACCAAGTGCAACTAGTGTAATGGTCATGATCACTGATGATATGTACAATAGCACTTTGCGCCCAGCTCGGTCGATAAGTGCAGTAGCAACAAAAGTAGATGCAAAATTTACAAATCCTACTATTATGGTCGATATATTTTTGTCTACTGAGCTCCCAGACATCTTGAAAATTTTCACCGTATAAAAAATGACTGCATTTATTCCCGACAGCTGCTGGAATGTCATCAATCCTAAGCAAATTAATATAGATCGCATATATTTAATACTGAAAAGCTCCTTCATGGTAATATCATCAGTGCCCATTTCTGCATCCGCTAGAGCGATTTCACGAATTTCCTCATCAATTTGGGCATTTTTCCCTCGTAGCCATTGAAGTGCTTTTCGGGCTTGCTCATTACGATTACGAGTTATGTACCAACGGGGTGTCTCAGGGATCATCAATGTTAAAATAAAGAATGGAATAGGTAGCGCTGCTCCCAAGTAAGCAAGCTGATACCAGTTAAGGTATTTTCCAGCTACATAGCAAATTAATATGCCGATATTACCAATAGCGGTAGGAAATAGTCCAAGAGTTCCGCGAACTTCGGGTTGGATTGCTTCACCTAGGTATACTGGAAATGCGAGTGATCCGACGCCGACACATAGACCGCATATAACACGTCCGAATAGTATCATATGTACTACAGTAGCAGTAGCTATTATTATCCAGCCGATGAAGAATGGTGGTGCCAGAATTAGGATGGTTTTTTGCCGTCCAATATAGTCCACCAGAGGACCACCAGCCACGCCGCCAACAAGTGCTGCCAGGGGCATTAAACTGCCAATCCAGCTGGCCTGAAAATATAAAAATTGATGCTTTTTTAAATTATTTATCAATGGGTAAAATTTATCCTATATAGACGACTTTCCAAAATTGTACTAAATATGAAAAACATATCAACATAGCGCTCAGCAGTTGATCTTGAAACTTCTGATGAGTCTCTCTCAATCCATTCAGATATTCACTAGAACCATTTGGAGAAGACTACTAAAATAATAATTGGAAAAATTATATACCTGTTCTTCCGATACTTCGATGTCAGTGCTATTTGTCATCGTCACGAGAGCTGGAGAAGTGTAAGCAGAGGAGAATCCAATGATCATAGATCCCATGGAGACTGCCACAGCTGCCAGTACCTATATAATTAACGACCAAAAAAAGAGTTACCAATTTGCTTAAGTACCATAATAGAATTGATAAAGAGTAATTGTTTCGTATGGTTTTCATTTAATTAATTTCAATGTACGTGGTATGACGTTATTCGCAAAGAGGCGTGTACGAGCAGCTACGCCACGCGAACCGCCTACTATTAATTTAAGCAATCATTGACACTGATTGAAGCCACTTTGCTTCTAGTTATATAACTATAGTGTCAATATTATGCTTGACGCATTTTTTACAAACGCACTTCAACTGGGACGATGAATGCCTATACCTAAATACATTCTTTTTTGGATAGGATTAGGATCATATAAAATGTTTGTTACAGATTTCTTTGTTGAATTAATTTGGCAGGTGGCACCTTTGATAATTTATGATCAGTTACAGCTAGTAAACTGCACGCGTGTACATCTTGTTGATTTCCTTTCTTAATTATATTCAGCCTTCAATGTAGAATACCGCCAATTATAGTTCAGTCGTGTGCTCAGTGTTCATGTGCAAGTTATTTAGTTTTAGATTTCTAAGCTCTGAATTTTATTATCCTTACCTAGAGCCTGGTACAAAAAAAATGGTCTTTACATGCATACCTACTAAAGGCGGAGGATTGAGTGCCTATGTCATAAATTAGGAGAGGCAGTCCACTGTCCAGCAGTCATATTGGCGAATCGCAATTCTATAATTTTCATAACCATGAAAAGTCACGAGGTGTGCTGCCTATTTTTATGTTTTAGTTATGGTTGTAGACTACGATAATTGAATATAGTATTGCAAAGTTTAAAGCACATCGATAACGTAATGAACCATACATTACCTTTTATAAACGCATAACCTATGGAAATGTACAGTTTTCATTATCGTAAAGTTTCATGTTGTTCTCAGTAATAATAAAGTGAGAATCTGTAATGTAGCGAACATTAAGTTTTTGCGCAAGGTTTCAATTATCTCATATAGACACTCAATATTCAACATTAAAATTTATTAACTTTAAATTTAGCTGTAACCGCGACCTCGACTGCGTGCATTTAGATCAGGGTTTTAATATTTTATATTACGTATTAGGTAGGTAGGTACCGTTATGTTTTTAAAACAAAAGAAGCCTTTATTACGCCTTTTAATGTCAACTATCTGCCAGTGTAAGTTCCGTAAGTGTAAATTCCGTCATTCCAGAGATTATCTAATTCAAGTAGACAGATAAAAAAATCCAAAAAAAATCAAGCGAAGTACCTATATGGTGGAATGGAAGAAATGTTAAAATGCTTTGTTTTTTTCTTTGTAGGTATCACATTTACTAAAAAGCTCCTATTTTAAAATTGCAAACAGACACTTTACTTTCATTTATTTGTGTTGAATAGATAGTGTTCATTAAAATCTAATCTTTTTCATCCTAGCGTTAATTCCAGTCGCATCCATTGCTCCTAACTTGGAGTCTGGGGTCTGCTTTTACCAGTCTAACTGCGGTTTAGCTGAACTTTGACATTTTTCGTGAAGCGACTGAACCCAAAGGCGATAACTGCAATGCTTAGATGTTGGTATGGTAACCGGGACCGACGGCTTATCGTGCTCTCCGAGGCACGACCAGACCAATGTAAATACCCATATTCATGCATACAAATATTTGCACTGAGCGGGGATCGAATCCGCGCCTCCTGCGTAGCGGCCGAGTTCACTACCGCTACGCCACGAAGGCTATCTCCACGTTAATTAAAATCTAATAACAAAAGCTATAATAGCGGTATTTTGTCACAGTGGAGCCTTTCAAATCCAAAACGAGTATTTGTGGGCAACTCTTCCGGAACAGCTTAATCGATTTTAAGGAAGTTGTTTCTTTTTTATATTTTCGTAATATGAGTTCAATCATAAAGTATTTTCCACCCTCCTCATTTTTTACACACGATTTCAGTATTCTTTTAAGAACTATGGAATTTAATCGCCTTTTAGTAACGATAAGTTTAGGCTTAGAGCCGAACAAGAAGTCAGGTGTTTGATAAGTGTTGAAATATTGAATGAAATGTCAAAGTCATTTTCATGACTTTGACATTTCGTTCTACATTTTATACTTGCGTTTGGCTTCTTTGGTAATATTCATTATGGCAGAATAATTAATAACGTATTGGAATCATGTAATGAGATTTATTTGATGACATTTTGAATTACAAAAGAATGTAAAAAGTTTGATCGAAGGTTGCGTCTGCCCCTATCCCTTCCCCTAACCAATTAAATTAAAGCGCTTGTAATTACAGTTTTCATTTTGAATAATTCGATTTGATTGATTTATTAGAACCCGCAATAAAGCTCTCATCAATAATGTGTAAATAATGATTATACAATTTATTATTTATTATACAATTATTGTGTCTGTACATTAGAGATATTTAAAAAAAACACTTATGTTAAAATTAGGATGCTGGAACTAAAATACTTTTTTGGAATTCTTGTCTGTTTACCTGTTCGTCCGAGATAGGTGCAAAAACTGCTGAACGGATTTTGATGCGTTTTTTTTATTAGTAAGGTCTTGGTCAGACTAAAAAATTGCATAATTTTACATGGCAGAAATAGCGTAAAGCGATAAGACCGCCCCTTTGTACTGCTCTTATGTTATTGATTTCTGTAGCATGAATATTGTAGTTGGCGTACAATAAAATATATAATAATTAAATAAATAAATAACATCCGCCTAATTTCAAGTAGAATCGACATTCACGCGGCCGGAGCTGCGGGCATAACTAGTATCAAATATCTATACAAATCATTCAGGAATAAATGTTATCATTGCAAAATGTAATTAATACTCGTAAATAAAGAAGCCACTGACATAAACCTAAGTACGTTTCAAAATTCATTAATAGCTCGGAGGACAAATAGAGAATTAACCAAACAGATTAATTAATCGGCACAATTGGTTAAGGCTCGCGTTGGTATGCGGAATTAATAATAAAAGCTAACACTAAGTTGTGGAATATTTTCTCAGTTCATTAAACCTATGATATATTATTAAACAAGAACAACCCTTCACTTATTGTACATCGAAAGGCTTGGCTCTGGTGGAGCCTTTTTTTTATCAATGAAGTCTTATAATCTAAGTGGGTTATATTTTATTCTTTTTTAGACAAAGAATATTAGTACCTACCACCACCTACACAAGCAATTTAACTTAGCTTAAGTTAAAATGCCTACAGGAGTTGGTTCACTTTGCGTCCATTGGTAGCTTAAAAGCCAGGATTCGTATACTAGACCACTTGATCATAACTGACTAATTAGCCATTAAGCTACACGTTAAAAAATATATTATTAATAATATGCAAAATTAATTGTGTCCATACCTGTGAAAACGTATATTTCGGTTTTTCATACTGAGATTTACACTGTATGCTATAGTGTGTGTCTGCTCGCATTAAAATCTTCATGCTTGACTTTTCTCTGAACTATTAATTTAAAAAAACACTTCGCACTATTAAAAAATACACCACTGCACTGAATGTGTTCTCGTGCTAAGTTACTGAAGAAATGAATATGCCTCGCTGCCTCGCTGCGATTTATAAGGCCACAAATTGATTGACGGAATCCATTGGCTCTACTATTCAAAACAAAGTAATGAGTCGAAGATGTTCTCCCAATATTTTCGGTTTCATCAATTTACTTTACAAAAAAAAAAGTTTGGTCTGTGGTGGTGAGGAGAGGTCAGACTACTTACTGGCACAGATTTACTAAATAATTGATATAAAAATAATTGATACTGGTCCCGGGAGTTAGAACTTAGGACAGGGCACTTCACTGTACTCGTATTTCTGTTGTATTTACATAGCTTACTTATATGATGGAGGAAGGCTTTGGCTAAACATGTACCACCTATCTTTCTGAGAAAATCATCGAGATTAGAACTAAGTTATAACAGATAGCATGTAATGTTAAATCGCAAAAAAACAATAAGAATTTAATTAAATTAGAATTTAAACCATGGAAAAAAGTTTCTTTAATATTTTTAAGTAGGATAAAAATGCGAGAGACGCCGTATGAGGAGCAACGCACTACTTTTGATATATCGGTATTTAAAAAAGGAATTTCAGTATTTGTCATTGTGCGTACCTTTTCATAGATGTAATGTAATAAAGGAAAGAAAAGATTAGGGGGAAATTATTACATGACCAAAAAGCAAACAGACTGGATTAAATGTCCTTTGTGTCAAAAATGGCTCTATGAGTCATATACTGCCACAATTATTGCAATATTCTCCACATTGCAATATTTGTGGAAGAGAATTAATTCACAAAAATTTGCATCATCAGGTTTTTTTTTTTTTACCGTGAGGGAAAGTCCTTCATGGATGCTATGCTGGACTCCTACCGACTAAAAACCCTCACGTACCGCCTAATAGCCTGCGGTTGGTAGCCCCGGGTAAGCCCTCGAAAGGATGTCAACCACGGAGGACAGAATATGATTAAGTAGCGGAGATGCCACAGTCAAATTTCTCTTAAGAAAAACGCGTGACCAAATGCGGGTGGGAAGGGAGACGCGGGGGGCATGACGTCATACCTCGTCCACGTCTCCATCTAGTGCGTCATAGCGAAACCGAACAGAAACAGACCTTGTCATTTTTGTTATATAGTTTGACTATTCGCCACTAAGCGCTACACAGAATTCTAGAATAATCTATTTTAAGGAAATAATTTTCAAAAATAATGCCATCTTTTGGATTATAGCAAAATCATTTAGGGGGTTAAATGATTTGGCCTTATACCGACAGATGGCCCAATTTTTTTTACTTTAATTTTCAATTTTAGCAAAATATTCCATTTAATAAATAATATAACATTTTTGAAATTGCTAATGAAGTCGGGCGAGATTATTGTGATCATTTTCATAAAATGAATTGAGTTATTATTACAACTAGTATACATGCCAGACTAGGTTACTTATTTCTTCTCTACGCTAGATGGTTCTGTTTAGACATTTTTTTCGGAAAAATTAAAATTTAAATATAGTGGACTTACTGATGAAATGTTATACCCTTAAAATGTTGAAATTGTTTATTTTTACACTTTGTACATCCTTGTACTGTGCACTTCATTCTTAAACCAGGTCAAAGCTATTTTTATCCTTGAACTTTTGACCAAAAATGACAACCGAACGCAAGGACGTTTCACTAGAACTGGATGGTGACGTCACAGACCAATTGAGTCGTTTTGACATATGGAAGGCTCGCGACTCGATTCCCTTGTAACATCTCCGCTATCATTTCCTTCTCCATGATGTCAACAGACCTACGGCTGCGACCGCGCCTAGAAGGTTCGGGTGTTATACCGCGTCTATGGGGGGGATTTCGGGTGTCATCCCGCCGCTTATCATTATTATTAATAATATTATATGTACAGTGACCAGTAATTTACTCTTGTAATGGTTCTCTGTATTCTGCAACTGTCTCTCTCGCACTACTAGCATCATACTGCAATATTTTTCATGACATTTTCATTTTATTTCAAGGCTTAACAATCGAATTAAGTTTTTCTTATCTTTAAATAACATAATATTAAAATTACAGAAATTATAAAATACTTTTAATTTTTTATAAAAAAATTAAACAAAATCGCGTACGGCACATAATTAGCATTGTTAAAAATTTCTGGCAATAAAAAAGGTATGTCAGGTAGACTTATTTGAAAACAGCTTCTTAAAATGTTTTTAAAATCCAGGATTATTGCCTGTACAGGAAGGATGCACACTAATGAACGCAAACGCTACCGCCCGCCAGATAGCCCAGACTCTAACCGAAAGAGCAAGAAGGACGGCATATCACAAATTCAACTGACCTGAAATTCTTTCTCGAAAACGTTGCTACCTATACTAATGTGCTAAGTAAGATAATAAATATCACACTATAAATGGCATCTCACCCACACGTCATGGGAGAGATGGCCCAGTACCCACTTACCTTTTACATTATTTTTTTCTTTACCTGTTTTTGAAAACAAAATTACATTGTATTTGAATCAAGGAATATTAGTGTAATTTTCCAATAAAAATTAGACGGTTTGATTATTTTGATGTTTATATATTTTTTTAATTTCTACAAAAAGTATGGCATCTCTCCCACTTTTAACCCTAATTTTGGTCATTACAAATATACCTAAAATGTAATTATCACAACTAACCTGCTAACTATTGCTATCCGTGTAGGGGCGTTCGGGAAACATTCTGAGTATTGTGTAAAATGTTTTATTAGAAGTAACAGGCCCTGCCTGCATTAGCAGCTTCTATCAATTAGATAAAATAGACTTGTAAATTTATAACATCTAAGACAGACGTTAGGGGGTAGTTGGAGCCCTATAAAAATCCAACAACTGGTCTAACTGCAATGCTTCGATATCTCTTTTTGGGTTGTGATGATCAGTCGCGGCAGTCGCTTCACAGAAAATCTAAGTTCAGCCAAATCCGCAGTTAGACTGGTAAAGCGGACCCCAGACTCCAAGTTGAAAAAGTTTCGGATGCTAATAGGATTTACGCTAGGATGAAGAAAAAGACTTGTAACTTTTTGGAATTGTTACCTAAGTACCTATTCCACTTTGCTCATCTAGGTGAGATTATTACGGGAATGCACGAATCGTCCAAATGTTCTTATTTCAACTCGTATTAATTTCCCCTACGTGATATCACCTAAAGTGAATACAGTGAAATAAATCGGAAGAACAAGTAGAAGCGTCACATAAAATTGAAATTCTTGTTGATTCCGTGTAAATGCGTGCTTTACTAGATTGAGTAGTATTTTGTTCAGTGAATTTCCAAACGTTTCGACACACATTTTTTCCATGCTATTTTATAATAACTATTCCTAATACGTTGTATTGCCATTATGTTTTCTTTTAATCGTGTGAAGTATATGTTTGCGAGTAAAGTTAAATTTAATAACACTTGCACGCGTTTACAGTATAGTTACACGTAGTTATCGTAAATAACATAATATATATCAAAAGGTATTGTACTTTTTGGGGTGTGTATTATAGGTAATGTACTCTTTATAATGTATTATAATTTATTTTAACTATTTTAACAATATAAAGGATATTTAACAGTAGTCTGCAGACGTCATGTGCCCCTTTTATTAACTGACTTCAAACAAGGAGGAGGTTCTCAATTCGAATGTTTTTTTTTTTTAAATTTAAATTACTCTCAAATGGTCCCATTTAAATCGTAAAGATCTGATGAAGGGTTTCAGGAAATCAGCCGCGATTGCTGCAACCGCGTTTTATGGCAATGTCTATGTCACTACTCATCATAACATCACGCCTGTATCCTTGGAATGGGTACGCAGAGGTGTTCAGAATATTCAGCGATATTTCCGGTGCCTAATGATCGCTTTTAAAAATTCTTTTTGTATTCATTTAAGGTAAGCTAGGACTACCCCATCCTATATTTTTGCTTATCGTAGCTAGAAAGGAGAAGTCCATTTTACTGTCAGGAAAATGTCAAATTCATACAGGATGTCTCAAAATTCAAGGATAAGCGGGCACCAAAGTGTGGACCTGCTTATGGTGGGTGGCTCTTTATAATACTTGGTCCTAGATTTTCAACTACCAGGCTCACAATTTTTCAATTAATTTGGCTTTTTCTGTATTATTACCTAAGAATCATACAAAATCCATTACAAACATTTAAAATCACAAACAGTAAAAAAATCTGTAGTTATTTTACAAAAATAAGTCGGAATATTTATTTTTCGCAAAATTTACATAGATTTTTACTTTCAACCCGCTTTATCTCATCTTGGCAAAACGGTGAACACGTTAAGCCGTCGCGCATCCATCCTGGTTGCAATACGAACATCTATGGCAGTTACGGGTAGTTGGAGCCCTAAAAAGTTCAACAACTGGTATAACTGCAAGGCTTGGATATCGCAGGGTTGTGAAGGTCAGATTGCAGTCGCTTAACGGATAATGTCGAAGTTCAGCCAAATCCATTGTTGGACTGTTAAAGCAGACCCCAGACTCCAAGTTGAAAAGCTTCGGACTTCGGATGCGACTGGGATTAACGCTAGGACGCTTTCTTTGACGTTTTCAAGTGCCACCTACTGTATCAATCTTTTTTTTATATAACATCATTGGAGCAGCCCCGTAATTCAATAACACTTCACAACTATGTGCTGTATAATTTGAACAATTCAGCCATGACATTGGGCCATGAGGCGCCATACGCAAAATGAGTATGATTGAACCTAATCGTAGTAATCAAACATCTTTGCTACATTGTCATAATTATAAATAAGTGATATGATAGAACGATTTAACATTCGATACACATAATACTATTTTAATTGCAACTGTTGTGCACGGGGTCCAATTAAGTTGTTAAGAAATGGTAAGAATGGCGCTTGTTACAGATTTCTTAAATGTATCTTTATTTCTATGCAAATATAGACCTACATACTATACTCTCTGATGACCGGCAGATGAACAACTAAAATGCAATTTGTAAGAACAATTTGGCGTGACTAGAGATGAAAGAGATTTGTTAGGTAAGTGAAACTTCCTCCAACCACTCAAAATCAGTACATACGTATCAAGGATTTAGTAATATATTTCTGTTATAGTTCTGATGAGCTCTTCCAATTAGCCACCCTCTCCTTTCCTACACAGGAAGATACGTCACACGTGCAGGGCTTAGCTGTTACCCGCATGCTGCCGCAGAATATTGCATCAAGAACCAAGCTTCGTGGCTCTTTCCTTTGCCGCACGATTAAGACTTGTAATTCCTTACCAGGTCATGTGTTTCCTTCTTCCTACAGTCCTGGGTCTTTAAGCGGCGCGTGAAAAAGTATCTGATGAGGCCGCGAAGCTGGGTGCCACCATTGTAAGATTCTAAATCTCTGTAATGCTGATCCTCTTTCCTGAGACTTTATCTTCAGTTTGCCATCAGACGTGGTGAAGTTACATTGACGTGTCCTATAAAAAAAAAGACGGGTTGCACTCTGGGAGCGCCGGCAGAAGTGAAAACATTTTCTTTCTTTCTTTCTTCGTTATATACATTGAAAAGGATAAAAAGAACATACCATACCATACCTATAATATAGCGCCAATCATAGAACCTATCACTAATTTTCTGCTAATTTTCTGTCAGAAGAAATTAATAAATTACAAAAAGAAAAAATAATCACAAAAAGTAATAAATTACAAAAAGAAAGAAAAACACAAAAAGTAATAAATTACAAAAAGAAAAAATAATCACAAAAAGTGTCAGAAGGCCAGGTTTGAACCCGGTACTATCTGAAACCATAAGGACTTAAAGTCGACTACCATGCTATTTATCGTATCTTGCAAAGTAGAGAGTCTATAGCTAATGTTGTATTACGTCAGTCGTCGGTTACGGTTCAAAGGTCAAGCGATCCTGACGCGAGTTTAACACTTTTCACCCATCTAACGCCGCTAAAGAAGTTTTCACTTCAAAAAGACGGGTAGCACTCCGGGAGTACCGGCAGAAGTGAAAACTTTTTCTTTCTTTCTTTCTTTGTTATATAGGTACAGAGAAAAAAATTAAAAAGAACATACCATACCATACCATACCTATAATATAGCGCCAATTATAGAACCTATCACTAATTTTCTGTCAGAAGAAATTAATGAATTACAAAAAGAAAAAATATTCACAAAAAGTAATAAAATACAAAAAGAAAAAAATAATCCCAAAAAGTGTCAGAAGCCCAGGTTCGAAACCGGTACTATCTGAAACCATAAGGACTTACAGTCAAAGCGCTTACCGCTAAGCTACGAAGCTTAGCGTATCTAACAAAATAATGAAGTGTTAATGAAGTGAATAACTGATTTGTCTGTTCACTAAAGTACCTATTACTTTCCGGTTTGTGAAAGATCCACCAAAAACTTTTCTCTAGTAGAGTATCAAAAGTACTAGACTAGAGGAAAACCAGGTGTGAATTTCTGAGTCATGCTAACGTAGGTACTCTGTATTAAAAAAGAACACAAAAGATCACAAATATGAACAGAATCACAAGTTTAAACGAACATAATATTCCTACGAACAGTTGTTGCTTACGGATTTGTCAGACTCGTAGGACACGATAAACAATTTTATAGATCTAATCGCGTCCAGCATGTGTTCCACATGTTCGTAATCGTATGTATACATCTTTGTTAGGCTATAAAAAGGTAACATAAGTAACATGTTATAAACATTTATTTGTTTTGATGTAAAGCACTAACATCATTGAAATAAAATTGGAGGAAAATTGCATGATGTTCCTTTAAGAATTATAGATAGCCTGTATTTATCCAAATCAATATTAAGGGAGGTAAAGTGATATATGGGGCCCTATTTACAACTTCAGGAGCTCTGAAATAACAGCTTTAGTAACCGCTGCGTAAATATCGTTGTGACTACCTAAACGTTACCTGGCTCCTTGTTGATATCCTCGATGACTTGCACCCAGAGTCCCTCCACATACACGACGAGCCATAATACTCCCAGCTCCTGTCCATTGAAACTAATCAGATTGCCGATCGAGCTAAACATATTGAACATAACTTTATTATTACAAACTAGACCTTTGAAAATTTCTACAGTTTGGAGACGAAGAAGGTGAACCTGCTAACGCACAAAGTTCTGACCTATGGTGTAAATATGTATGGACTTGTACCACACGTTAACATGTGGGCATTTTAAAGACTTCCATCTGATCTAAGGCAGATCATGTTCAGGATTCTACGAAAGCGGAACAAAAGGGGTCGGTAGCGTGCCCTGCGCTCTCCAGTCGTCCATTCTGGCTTGGGATAGTGGTAACGCACACCCAGACGCTCCAGCGGCTCTTCAGTCTTTGTAACACCTGAGCTTCACGAACGACACCACGCTTCTGCGGGTATTTGGAGGTGCGGTGCAAGGTGCCAGTTATTATCCAGCAGATTACATTTAGTGGTACATCCACTAGCCTAGCATGTGTGGATTGGCATCATACGGGATATGCATATTCACCCGCAGAATAAACCTGTTGCAGGTCGCAGCACCTGCGGTGTGGCGACCCAGTTTTTCTTTTTCTTTTCTTTCTCAGTTCTTCTTTAGATATTTGGGGTACATACATTGGTCAATGCTGACGTCGCCATTGTAGGGGGGGGGGGGGGGGGGGGTTAGTGTGACAGGTTGTTCTTGGTAGGAAAGAGAGAAGGAGGAAGGAGTTTATCAGGACAATTACCGTGGTGATGTGGAAGTGGTAAAAATGTAAAATACAGCCATAGAGGTACAATCTCGATTCCATTTTAACGATTCTGTGTTAGTAACTTGAGGACTTTCGTAGTTCCTGGTAGTTTAGCCCTGCATGTATTATTATATTATATTGATCAGTACTGTAAGAAAACTTCCTTCACAATATAAATAATTTTAAATAAGTACGGGTTAACACAGAGGTTTGAGTTACAGAAGTAAATAATTAATTTAATTACTTTTTAATAAAAAAATATTTAAACTTAATTTCAAAATTTAATCTATTCCGAACTTAAAACGGAAGTCGCGGGCAAAAGCAAGTCAATAATATTTTGATTGGTGGTATCAATTCATACTCAAAATAGTTATTAATCCTCAAGCGGATATCTATTTGATTTCTGTGTGCCTAACAAACTTCTCTCCTTTTTTATGTATTTGTCAGCAGTGAAAAGTAGCTGATTCTGAAAAACGAAAATCACCCCTGGAACTTTCTTTTCATTGCTAGGACAAGATTCCTAAACAGGTTGTAACAGCTAACAGCTACCTGCATAAAATATTTGGTACTGCCTCAGTGATTTAAAAATCAGAAAATAATTGTAAAATTTTCTGTACTGCACTTCTGCTACTTCAAAAAAAGGAGGGTCCTCAAGTCAAGGAGGGCTCTGTTATGTGTTGACGGATTGGCAAATTTTTATTTATCCCGAAATGGTCCCATTTAAACTTCGTAAAGTTCTGATGTAGGGTTTCAGAGATAGATCACGGTACTCTTTAATAAATACTAGGCAATCAGCCCGGATTACTTCTGCTATTGCAAATATTATTGCAATGCCTTTAGACATCATAACGTCACGCCTGAATCCTTTCAAGGGGTACGCAGAAGTGTTCAGAATGTTATGCTATTGCTACGCCCGGCGCTTGGCCACTTCAATAAGTATATGCCCAATTTTCTATAGGAGTGAGCGAGACGGCACTATAGAAAGAGACAGCATGCCTTGACGTCACTGTTCTAGAAGAAATCGAATGAATAGAACGAGACGTCAGGCTAGAAAGAGACACAAGACCCAATAGAACCTTCCAGAAAGTTCCTGTCTTTTTCAGAACGTACCTGTCTCTTCTCGATCTTTCGCTGCTCGGCCGCGCCCGATATAAAAGGCGAGCTAACAGCCTCCGCTGAAGTTAGTCTAAGACTAGTATTCGAAGCGATCAAAGCGATAAAGTGTGCGAAGCGATACAGTGCGATTATACAAGTGACTGTGTATTGTGTAAGGAAGAAGTTTTGAATTTCTACGCGCTTTGCTGTAATTTAAGTGCAGCTGAATAAAATCTGTCTTCAACGGTTGTCCTCGCATTTTCTATTTAAACCGACCCCCACGCTCGTAACAACTGGTGTCAGAAGTGGGATAGAAAATGCCGATAACGCCGAGAGACGACAGGGAGGGAGTTAAAACCCGAAGGCAGGCCGCGGAAGAGGCTGCGAGTACTCCGAGTACGTCGACGGGTGCTTCAAGATCATCATCGGAAATTAACCTGAGCGCGATTATGACCTTATTGAAGGAGCAAGCCCGTCACCAGGCAGAGCAGGCCCGTCGCCAGGAAGAGCAGGCCTGTCGCCAGGAAGAACAGGCCCGTCGCCAGGAAGAGCAGGCCTTGCAACTAAAGGTTCAGCTCCGGGAACAACAAGAAGATCTATTTGCCTTCTTGAAAGAGTCTAAAGCGGAATGGCAAAGAGAAATTCATTCAGTGCAAGACAAGCTCGACTGCCACGACGCAAAAATAGAAAGCCACGATGAAAAATTAGGAAGCATTGACGAGAAATTTGAGAGTTATGAGGAGCGGCTGCAGTCTGTGGCTCAAAACGTAAAAAAATTGGAGACGAAAATAGCTTGCGGAACAGCTGGCTCTATAACCATTCCATCTGCACAGGCTGTCGGAAAGTTCAAAGTACCGCCATTTGACGGGACCTCCTCGTGGACTGCATACAAAATACAGTTCGAGTCTGTGGCAAAGGCGAACGGTTGGGATAAGGAGCAAGCCAACACAGCATTAACGTTGGGGTTACGCGACCAAGCACTCAGTGTTTTAGAGGCGCTTGGAGAGGAAGTGACCTACGACCGCCTTCTTGAAGCGTTGGAATCACGTTACGGTGATAGTCACTTGGAACATGTCTACCGTGCCCAATTGAAGGACAGAAACCAGCGTCTTAATGAGTCTCTGCAGCAGTGGGCTTTGGAAATAGAAAAGCTCGTGAGAAAAGCTTACCAAGGAGCTTCTTCGTCATTTCTTGACAGCATTTTGGTGCAAGCTTTTATTGACGGGATCAGAGACTTGGAGGTGAGAGCTGCCGTCCGCCTGGGTCACCATGCAACCCTTAAAGATGCTGTTGCTCACGCCCTTGAAGTGGAAGCTGTACGACATGACCCTCGACCACACAGATTGCGTGAGATCTCAACAAATGAGCAACGTGTGTACCGTCGGGAATTCACACCCAGGTGTTATTTCTGCAAAGAGCAAGGACATATTCGGTCTAGCTGCCCGAAACGGACTCAACAAGGTAATGGCCAAGAACAAACGGCGCGACATCTAGATGCGCCGGAGCAACAGGGAAACGCCAGGACTGCGGGACGGGTGCTGGCTGGTAGTGTAAAAGTCCCAATTCTGATCTCTCAAGCTAATGATGGAAATAGTTTGGTCATCAAGGGAGGTATTGATGGATCACCGTGCCACCTCACCATTGATACTGGAGCAAGTCGGACCGTGATTAACTCTCGGCTGGTGAAAAATGTACCTAGAGATCGTCTACATCAACTTAAGCATCTCCATCTGCAGACAGCTACCGGCCAGCGCATTCCCGTCCGAGGAGAGCAAGAAGTGGCGTTGGAAGTTGGTGATAAGACCTATTGGCATAAAGTCATCGTCGCTGATATCTTAGATGACTGCATCATTGGATTGGATTTTATGAAAAATATCGCTGTAAAATCGACGTGGATTGTGGCGTTCTGAAACTTGGGTTCGACGAAATTCCCATGGAAGGTGGTGCATGTGGAAAAGTGTACTGTGCAAAACGAACTGTACTCCAGCCTAAATCACAGACCCTAGTGCCAATAAGACTACCTCAATATGGCATCAATTCTCATCGCTGTGCATTGGTGGAAAAAGTAGACGGCAATAGTCCCTGGATACCAGCTCGTACTGTGGTAACAACACCAACCACAGCCGTTATAAGAATTTTAAATATGAGCGACAACGAGTGCGTCTTAAACAAAGGGACACTGCTTGGCACTTGTGAGGAGATCTCGTGGATACGTAGTTGCCAGGGTTCGACCAAAAGCGATGCCACAAGTGACAGAGAATCAACAGTGCTGAAACTACTAGAAGATTGTCGCAATGACCTCAGTAAGGTAGAGATGCTGAAGGCGCGGAACATGCTGCTACGTTATAAAAACGTCTTTTCTATGCATGGTGGTGACATTGGCAGAACTGGAGTAGTACAGCATAAAATCGATACTGGTGAGGTAACACCAATCCGTCAACGACCACGACGTGTACCGATTGCTCGAGAAAAAGAGGTGGAGGAAATGATTGAAGAGATGAAGAAGGACCGTATCATTGAACCCTCGGTCAGTCCATGGTGTTCTCCGGTAGTTCTTGTAAAGAAAAAGGATGGAACCACCAGATTCTGCGTCGATTATCGCCGACTGAATGATGTTACGAAAAAGGATAGTTATCCGTTGCCAAGGATAGATGACACTTTGGACACCTTAAGTGGTATGCAGTGGTTCTCAACATTGGACCTCAAGAGTGGGTATTGGCAAGTTGAAATTAGTCAACGAGATAAGGAGAAAACTGCGTTTTCTACTGGAAAAGGTCTCTGGCAGTTCGACGTCATGCCATTTGGATTATGTAATGCTCCGGCCACTTTTGAGAGATTGATGGAACAAATACTTGCTGGACTGCTGGGAGAAGCCTGTCTGGTATATTTGGATGAGATTATCATCATTGGAAAAGACTTCGACGATCACCTCAGCAAACTAGAGCAAGTTTTGACTAAACTACAGGGTGCCAACTTAAAACTCAGTCCAAAGAAGTGTTCGCTTTTTAAACGACAAGTGAATTATTTGGGGCATGTTATTTCGAAGGATGGGATACTAACAGACCCTGAGAAGATAAGTGCCGTGAAAGATTAGCCGACACCAAAAGATAAGACCGACGTTCGTGCCTTTTTAGGTCTGTGTTCATACTACCGGCGGTTCGTGAAAAGCTCCGATATTGCGAAGCCTTTGCATCGGTTAACGGAAGAGAAACGGAAATTTAGCTGGGATGAACAATGTGAAGCCGCTTTCAAAGACCTTAAGCGAAGACTCTGTGAAACACCAATCTTGGGTTATCCAGATGCAGAAAATGAATTCGTCGTCGACACAGATGCCAGCAATACTGGGATAGGAGGAGTCTTGTCCCAGAGAAAAGGAGACAAGGAGGTCGTGATTGCTTACTTTAGTAAGTCTTTGTCTAAACCAGAGATAAATTACTGTGTTACACGAAGAGAATTACTGGCCGTGGTTAAGACATTGCAGCATTTCAGTAAGTTTCTGCTGGGCCGCAAGTTTCATCTGAGGACTGATCATGCTGCTTTAAAATGGTTGCTACAATTTAAAAATCCAGAAGGACAAGTGGCAAGATGGATTGAACAGCTCCAGAAATACGACTTCGTCATCGAACATCGGAGTGGGAAAGCGCATGGAAATGCAGATGCGCTCTCTCGAAGACCTTGTCCGGTGGAATGTAACCATTGTGTCAGGCAAGAAGCTAAAGACAGTGTAGCGATTAGAATAATAAGGACTGATACTGTCAGCGATGAGTGGAGTAGCGAAGCCATGCAGCAAGCACAGCAAGAGGATCGAGACATCAAGCCTATTCTCGAATGGATAAGGGCAGGAACACCTAAGCCGAAATGGAGTGATGTCTCCCAAATGAGTGCAGCTACGAAGAGCTACTGGGCACAATGGGAAAGCCTCGTGATACACAATGGAATCCTGTGTAGAAAATGGGAGTGTGCAAACGGGAAAGACAAACATCTGCAGTTGGTTGTCCCAAAGATTAAAATTAATGAGGTTTTGAGGTCATTTCATGACGGAACTTCAGGCGGCCATCTTGGTGTGAAGAAGACGTTGATGAAGATTCGTCAACGATTCTATTGGATCCATTGCCGTGAGGATGTTGAAGATTGGTGTAGGAAATGTACATGCTGCGCATCGGTAAAAGGGCCTCATACCAGGAGCAGGGGAGCATTGAAGCTATACAATGTTGGAGCGCCTTGGGAAAGGATTGCATTGGATGTTGCAGGGCCATTTCCTGCATCGGAGTCTGGAAACAAATACATCCTAGTAGTAATGGACTACTTTACTAAATGGCCAGAGGCTTTTGCCATACCTAACCAGGAAGCAACTACAGTCGCAGAAAGACTGGTCACAGAAGTGTTTTGCCGATTTGGAGTTCCTCTGGAAATACACAGTGACCAGGGAAGGAATTTTGAATCACAGGTATTTCAAGAAACCTGTAGGATAATGGGTATTCATAAAACCAGGACCACCCCATATCATCCGCAGTCAGACGGAATGGTTGAAAGATTTAACCAAACCTTGGAAAGGCATTTGGCTAAGGTTGTTGAGAGCCACCAGAAAGACTGGGATAGTCATATTCCTTTGTTCTTGTTGTCTTATAGAACAGCGATACATGAAAACACAACGGTGACTCCTGCGTGTGCAAATTTTGGCAGAGAACTGAGACTACCGGCTGATCTACTGACTGGACGTCCTCCAGATTCACCGCAAGAAATCACGGAATATGCTAGTGCATTGCGCGATAGACTAAATGACGTTCACACCCACGTCCGTGAATCTGGGCTCCAGGCAAGTGAAAGAATGAAAACCCGATACGATCGCAACTCTCATCAAGCCGGGTTCGACGAAGGCTCGTTGGTATGGCTACATAATCCGATGCGTCGCAAAGGCAAATCTCCGAAGTTGTCTCCAAACTGGGAAGGGCCGTATAAAGTTGTCACCAGAATCAATGACGTTACATACCGAATACAACGCAACCAGCGAAGCCCCTTGAAGGTTGTACATGTTGACCGACTGGCGAGATACTACGGATCTAATGATGCTCGGGACGAGCATGTCTAAGAAGGGGGTAGTGCTACGCCCGGCGCTTGGCCACTTCAATAAGTATATGCCCAATTTTCTATAGGAGTGAGCGAGACGGCACTATAGAAAGAGACAGCATGCCTTGACGTCACTGTTTTAGAAGAAATCGAATGAATAGAACGAGACGTCAGGCTAGAAAGAGACACAAGACCCAATAGAACCTTCCAGAAAGTTCCTGTCTTTTTCAGAACGTACCTGTCTCTTCTCGATCTTTCGCTGCTCGGCCGCGCCCGATATAAAAGGCGAGCTAACAGCCTCCGCTGAAGTTAGTCTAAGACTAGTATTCGAAGCGATCAAAGCGATAAAGTGTGCGAAGCGATACAGTGCGATTATACAAGTGACTGTGTATTGTGTAAGGAAGAAGTTTTGAATTTCTACGCGCTTTGCTGTAATTTAAGTGCAGCTGAATAAAATCTGTCTTCAACGGTTGTCCTCGCATTTTCTATTTAAACCGACCCCCACGCTCGTAACACTATTATATATTTCCGGTGTTCATGCATCGATTTAAAAAAATATTTTGGTTTAGCTTTGAGGTAGTCTTACTCCACTAAATCAAATAAAAAAATATGAAATGATCGAGATATTGTAAGATTTATGACCATCCTCTAACATGGTAGGTGACTTACTGTGGCCAAGGACATGCTGGAATAATTTTCGATGCATATTTTTTACTTTGAGATAAATGTTTCATTGCGTTTAACATTGATTAAATACCATCGCATATGAGTATGAGCTGGTTTATGGGCGCTTTCAATAAATTAGTGTTAAGTTCACTAAAAAGGTAAAAATAAGTTATTTTTACTAAAAAAGCTCATACCAACTCTTAGAACATAAATGTCGCTGAAAATATAAAAATGCGTGTAGAACTTTTGTTGAAGTCGGTGCCAAGCCAAGCAGGTAGAATTTTTATCGAAACAGTTGTGCAGTGACGTTAATCCTGTCTGCCCATTTGTATTGTATAGCCTTACAGTTTGACACAAGACCCCACACAAACGTACACATTTCATTGATGATGTGGCGATTGTGGACATACCTTACATGCCTTCAGCACTGACTTTAGCAGAAGTCATATGCGCATTTCTCATTTCCTGTTATACATATTTGTTATTTTTTTTTTTTACTATTCGGTGCATTTTTATTCTATAAGCCGGTTTCTTTTTTTATGTTAAAAATAATTTATTATCTTCTCTTTTGATTGACGTTAAGGTACTTGGCAACTGATGGCGTTAGATAGGATAAATGAGTTCACAATACCTTTACTACTGCTACTGTTCATTATTATGTAGTTTGTAAAACTCTGATTGACTTTTTGGGTGAAGTAATGGGTGGTACTAGTAAAACAGTTTTTTTTTGTAAAATCTTTTTATTTACATATTAATTAATAATTATTTAGTGCTAATATCAATCATTGTTGGTAATTTCCTTCCATCATATAATTCATAACACGTAAAACGTACCACTTAAAGTACGTTTTCTGATACTCTTTTAAGTATGTTATTCTAAGATGTAACATTATAATTATAAAATAATATTAGATATAGTTTGAAGTAAATGAATCAAATAACCTATTGCAGTCCACTGCTGCAATTAGTTATTTGCCATTTTGGCCATTGCTTCCAATACTCCGTCTTCCACATCGAGCCTGACCCAGTCAGTTTTTTCAGATCGTCAGTTCATCTGGTTCGTTGGCGCAGTCCCATCTTCCGTTTGCCTTCTTGAAGTATGTATATGTACAACGAATTACCAGCACACTTTCCGGTAGCACATTGATTCAGAAAGATTAGTTTGATAGGCCAGCTTGAGAATATTGTTATAGGTCGTTAGACGTCTGTTCAAAATAATGGTCGCTATATGTTCTGAATGTTGGCAGCTCATAATGACTTTTTTGAATTATTTACGATCCTGCTGGAAGATGTATTAGAAGAACGAGTGGATGAACAGACGGTTAACCACGGAGTTGGTTTCTAAGATGCAAATTGTTGAGTTTGTACTAAACTGTTTCTTTTTCTGAAATTCCCCTGACTTTCATAATATATTTGAATACAATATTATCAATTTCATTCATCAACACTAGTCGGTTATTTACATTTAAGGTCTTCAATTTTTGAGCGAGTAGCTGTCCGTATAAATCGCACTCGTTCTCATCTTTTTCATTTTCTGTACATTTGCATTTATGTTTAATAGAGGAAGAATCTTCATCGTGCTCACCACGTTGCCTCTTCAGAACGGGAACAGAATCTGATTCACTTCCACTGTTGGATTCTCGTGACACGGACCTTTTAATACTTGATTCACAAGACAGAGATCGTTCTAAATTTAATTCCTCTGGATATGCGTCAAGTGACAGCGGGTTTTCATTTTTTATCTGAAAATTTAGGAACAGCATTGAATAATTATACAATTTAATAACCATATTATTCATTTCAGTTACCAACATTTCCTAACTACCCACTAGGTAGGTAAAAGCAGCTGTTATGGGATATTATTTCCACACTAGTTAAGAGCATTAAAAATGGCAACTATACTATATAGCCCTCAATGCACAGAGGACCTGACGCAAATTCAAGCTATAAGACCTTTTAAAACTTGATTTAGTATATTAATGTACTTTAAAGTTATTGAAAAAAAAAGACGCGAAATTTACTTAGTCCTCTTCAACCACTCCTAGGCAGAAATGTTTCATATCATGTGTTTATTGCTGACAGTGCGTTTGCTTCAATTCAAACAATCACATTGTGAAATTGCATTTAGAGTTGTTAATAAATCTAAAGTACCTACCCGTATAATGAATGTATGAAATCGTATACAACCACCAAGAAAAGACTATAACTGAATATTGTCAAAAGTAAAAGTCCAAGTGGATTTCGTCCAAATTTAATGATATCAATATTGATAAAAATAGGTTTTGATTACCTTAATCCTTGTTGGTATCGTTGGACGACTATCATATATATCGCCCATGTATTTATGGATGGCATCAAAAGCAAACCATGAAGGTCTATAAATTTCCTTATCACTAGATCCGGTTTTTTTTGACTTCTTAATTTTCTTTAAATAATCCCTGTATTGTGTCAATAAAGTATTTCTTTTCTTTTTTAATTCTTCGATAGAACAAGGCACTGACAATTTTCTTGTTATCCTGGTCCAGGCGTCGTTAACCGAATTTCTATTTTGATGTTGTTTACTTTTGGGATTCCATATGCATGGTTCTTCTTCAACCAACTGAATAAATTCAAGCACTTTATCATAGTTCCATTCCATGTTACAACTGAAAGCGACCGATCCGCTCAGAGATTCTCGAGTAACTCAATATTCCGCATGCGCGTGTACATACTACGCACATATTTGAACATTGAACGCTTTGGTGTGGGGTCGAAAACCCGACACTCACATAGAAGTGTTCAAACAAGTGTTCAAATATGGTTGCTCTGTCTAGCGCCGCACAGTGTTTTTTATGGAAGCTATTTTTGGACATCACATTTTATTCAAAATCCTGATAGATTAATTTATGCACTATACTCCTGTATACCGTATATACATATAATTATATTTAGATAGGTCCTTACTTTGATTTTCTTTTATCGAAAATCATTTTTTAGGCTGAAGCCAGCCAAGCAAAATCCATATTACGCAAAAATGATATTATAATAATAATATAATAATAATAATTCATTTATTGATCAGACAATTAAAATCCATATTAGAAACATCGGTGATGTCTCAAATCCGGCATACTGCCTCATAGTTCCATGAGTCTCAATAAATTTTAGTTTTTATAGTTTCTTATTTTTCTCAAAAAGGGTATAAGATGTTTAAAATAAAATAGGCTCTTTTCTTCCTCATCATATTGATGATGAAGAACAGGGCTCTTTTCCTTGGTGCATGAAATTTATGTGGTGGTGGACCACATAAATTTCATATTCCAATTCCAAATCGAATTGTTATTCAATATTAACTATTCCTACTAATGTTGTTACTTTGAAGGAAGCCACACTTCTTAATGAAACTGTTATCTGAAAAGGCATGACTCGCATATGAAAAATTAGATCAACATATTTTAATAGTTGGGTTGTGTTGCTTCCTTTTTGTATATTTGTGAACAATATAACAATAACTATTATAATGACGTGCAATAAATTACATAATAAAAAAAAATGTCTTAATTTAACATAGTTAGTTCCAAATGAAATATGCCACATAAGAGACGAGCCGACCTGTCCCGGCTTCGCCAGTGGCATATTTTAAAACCCCGTGCCACACCTTTATTAATGTATGGTAATCTGCTGGATTTGTTGACATACTTATGATTACTGTTTCGCTCCCTTAATTAGTAGCGTGATGATATATAGCCTATAAAATTTCTCAATAAACGAACTATTCAACACAAAAAATATTTTTTAATCGTACCAGTAGTTCCTGAGGTTAGCGCGTTCAAGAACAAATAAAAAAATCAATCAATTTTGTATTTTTATCTGCGCATTTTTTCATTTTGCGTCTCTTAAGCCATTCATCCAATTTGTATACTTTGAATGACAATTTTGGTCTTCATTAAATGTACATCGTATTTAACGTATTTAATTGGATAAGAAATAATACTGTATTGTTAAAAATAGCTTCGTAAATGACACATTATTTTATCTACTTCGGTTTTGTTATATTCGAATTTTCAACTTGACAGCGGTTTGAATATAGTATGCATATTGCTATCCTGTTTCAATAGAAATCCTTACTGCAATACTGTATCAATATGAATTCGTATTGAAACAAGGTTGCAATATACAAATCGTCATAAATTCTAAAATAATATGAGCAAAGACATTTTCACATCTGTAGAATTTATTTCGAAATCAAGTCAAATTCAATACACTTTTTAAAAATGGAACGCAATAGCATTCGATTCTTTTGATTTAAAATCAAAACAATTGAATACTATATGGTTGTTTCTGCTTTAATACCTTTGCGATATAAAGACAATGTAAAGATTTTGTCAGTGCTTGGCAGTGCGTGGCACGAATATTTTAATATTTTTAAGAATACACTCTCACATCTACAAGCTCGTAGATAAAATCTTGTATGCAACTGCACGTTATTGGTCTTTTAATACTCGTGTCCATCTATTTCGCTCATACCGAAAAAATGGCACTCGTATCAGAAGACCCTCCATAACGTGACAGTATTTTTGTAATTTGTAAAAGATAAAAATGGTTCTTGTGGGTTATCCTTAGGTGATAGACATATAATATGCTATCGCGGACTTTTATGTAGATCTACGCGAGATACATATATTTGTAGTACATTATTTTGATCTTTCTCGCAGGGTTCAGCCAGCGTTTGCAATGTAAGCGCAAATAGGTGTGTTAATTTACGTCATCACGTTGGAAACCTCTAACATTATCAGTGTTCCTCTACTATATTAAACATAAAAAAATACTGCTACAAAATTCGTTGCGTAGTTTTAAAGATTTAAGCATACATAGTGACAGACAGACAGACCGACGTGGGAAGCGACTTTATTTTATATAATACGTAGTAATACCGGTTACGTATTATAATAACTACAGTTATTTTAACTATTTTCAAGACAACTACGGTCAAAAAAACTACTGTTTAAAACACCTAAAGATCGTTTCACATATTTTTGTAATAACTACTGGTCGAAACAAATAACGGACGATTCACCTACGGTTTATTCAACTACAATTAATTCTGCTAAGGTTGATTGAACTATGTATGAAATACCTAATAGTCGATTCGCCTACGGTTTATTGATACTACTACTTTGTCACACAAATTTACGTTGTTGCAAAACCGACTTCATGTAGTCTTGTCTGTCAAGGTCGACGGAGCCCCGCTACGCGGGGCTCCTACTTCTGGGTGGTTTATAAAAAAATAACGGGGTAATCTGAGTCGGGGTGTTAACGATAATGACGTTTTATTAATAATTTAATAACAAAATGATTATTTCTGTCACAAAGTAGTAGTATCAATAAACCGTAGGCGAATCGACCGTTAGGTATTTCAAACATAGTCAACATGTCCAATATCTTAAATGAACATTATATTAATCGTCCGTTAGTTCAAATAATTTTAGTTTATTCGAAATTATGTGTATGAACCAGTAGTCGAGTCGTCCAATATGCGTTATGACCATATGTGAATCAACCGTAGTTATCTTGAATATAGTTGAAGTAACTTTAGATATTATGATACGGAACCAGTAATACCATCGACGCTGTTATTGTCTCAGAATGTTTTTACGAAAGTAAATATCAAAGGTATTTAAACTACAGTCAAATCATTTTTAAAAGCCACAAATTTCATTTGCTTCATAGTGAGGTGACATGCCTAAAAATCCAATTATATTGGATAACTCGATAAGGCTTTCAAACATCTCTGTATCGAATGAACTGAATTGAATGCGTTTATTCTGAAAAAGTATTAATAGATTATGTATGTACCTAGTAAAATTTTAACTGAAGTTTATTATAATAGTAGTTTATGATACTGTTGCATAATAAGGGTTCTTGTAACACAAGTGTGTTTTAAAAAAACGAGCCATAGGCGAGTTTTTTTATATTATCACACGAGTGTTATAAGACCAAGTTATGTACAGTGTCATACACTACTTTATCTACTCTCATACTATAATACATAAACTAATTTATTTTACAAACAAAACCAAACTTTGTTTGATTTAAATGTAAAATGTTGGACGCCAAACATCGATTGCGCATGCGTGTTGCTTTTTTTATTCTTCTGATTTTTTTTTTTTTTTTTTTTTTTTTCCCCTTGGCACTAGCAAGCTGTGTGCCAACGACAAAGTTAAGGAAACTACTAAACATTAAAAGGTATTACCGAGGAAAGGAATAGGAACGGAATTTGGATAATTAGATAGGTTTACCTAATAGTTAAGTCCAAAAAAGTAAATTAAAAATACATATAAAGGATCTTAAAATATATAACTAAAAGTCATAATTACAATTTAATATCATTAAGTAGAAGAAAAGAGGAAATAACATTATAATATAGTATGGGATTCATTAATAAGCAACTCATTCGGGTAGGAAGAGGGACCGACAAGGAAATGATAGAATGCAGGAATGAGGAACGGTCATAACGCGGACATGAGAAGAACATATGATCAATGTCTCCAACATCCATTCCACAATCACACAAATCGCTGTCTACAATTTGCAACCTAGCAAGGTGGGAGGGAGTACAAACATGACCTAGCCGCATTCGTATAATAATTGAAGCTGATAACCTTGAACATTCAACCCTACTAAACCACGGTTTTCGTGGGATTTCAGGTTGAACATCGAAATATCTCTTACCTTTAAATTTACAGGAATCTGTGAAATATTTAGACCATCGATCTGTTAAGAAATTCATGGGCAAATTCACGAGATCATGACAATATAAGGTATAAGGATAAATATCACCATCGTGAACTGCTTCTTTTGCAAGTTGGTCGGCTTTCTCATTTCCCCAAATTCCACAATGGCTAGGTACCCAAGTAAATATAACAGAGTGACCTTTGGATCGGCAAATACTAAGTAGTTTTCTGATGTCAAAGATAATCGGATAATATGGTTTCTTAAATGGGAACTTATCTATAGATTGAAGCGCACTTTTAGAATCGGAAAAGATTACAGTCTTTGGGAGCTTGGCTAATAGTACATACTCTAATGCTTTCAAAATACCAAAGCACTCTCCAGTATAAACTGAAGTTTCAGGGGGAAGCTTAACCTTTTGTGAAATTTTAAATTGTGAATGATAAATGCCTATACCTACACAAGTAAAACTACTTTTAGAAGAGTCAGTAAAAATATGGTGCCATTCACACCAATTTTCGTCCACTGTCTTATTGAAATTAAATTTAGCATCTGGGTCTCCTTTATTTATACCTATACTATAGCAGATGTCAGGTGCAAGGGTTAATGATTCATAGGATATATTGTCAAAAAGGGCAAGCGATGGCGAACGAAAGACCCGTCCATGTATTGAATGAAATTTCCTATAACTGTTAATTATGCATGGAGTGCTTTGTCGTCTCCAGAACTTGGAGTTCAGGACAAGCTGATCAAGAGCATCTAGTTTTTTATGTAATAAATGGTTCGTTGATTCCATTATTTTAAATATAAACCTATCCGATAGGTACTGGCGCCGGAGGTAAAGTGGTGGATCCTCACACTCTACCTGCAGGGCATTAAGGGGGCTTGATTTCATTGCGCCCGAAATGATTCTCAGAGCCTTGGATTGTATGTCATCTAATTTTTTGGTACCTTTTTTGTTGCCCCCGTCTAAAAGGAATGTTCCATAATCTAGAACACTGCGAATGATTGCATTGTATAAAAGCTTAAGGCTAGTGGGATGAGCACCCCACCAAACACCCGTCAAACATCTCATAATGTTAAGCAAACGTTCACACTTGTTCACAACATACATAAAATGCGGCTCTCCAGTAAGTTTCTTGTCTAAAATTAGACCTAAAAATTTTACGGAGTCTTTTACGGGTAAAGTAGAGTCATTAAATTTAACTATGGGATCAGAAAACGCTTTTTTTCTAGAGAAAACAACAACAGTGCTCTTGTGAGTTGATAGGCTTAGTCCATTTTCATCCAGCCAACATTTTAGTAATTTGTGAGAAATTGTTAACGACTCACAGGCGTTGTTTATGGATTTATCTATAGAATATAATAATAGATCATCAGCGTACTGTAAGATATTAACTGTGCCCTTCAGCGAGGGCTCCAAATCATAAGTATATATATTAAAAAGTAAAGGGCTGAGTACTGATCCTTGTGGAAGACCTTTAAAAACTGAATGAGTTTTTCTGCTACCATCAGTAGAGTACACGGATACATATCTAACGGATAGTAAGTTTAAGATAAAGTTACCTAAAAGATGCGGAATTTTAAGAGCTATTAATTTGCGTTTTAGGATAGATAATATGACATTATCATAGGCACCATTGATATCTAAAAATGATGCAACCACAGATTCGTTATTTGAAAACGCGAGATGAATATCAGTAGTGAATACACTTATACTATCTATTGTACTATTTCCTTTGCGGAAACCAAACTGGCTTCTTGATAATATGTGTTTACTCTCAATGTACCATTCCAGACGGTTTTTAACAAGGTGCTCAGCCACTTTAACAAGAACAGACGAAAGAGCTATTGGTCGGTATGATTCAGCATTGTTGGGTGGTTTACCAGATTTTAAAATTGGGATAACCTCTTGGAAACGCCAAGAAGAAGGGATGTTCCCAGAGGCAAGAGCAGAGTTAACTAGTTTTAAATAGTAATTTAGACTATCATCACTTAAATGAACAAGAAAAGAGTAAGGTATACCATCTTCACCAGGGGCAGAATCTTTAACAGACGATAGAATCCCCTTCAGCTCATACAAACTGAAGGGCATGCACAAAGGAGTACCCGTATGAATGACAGGGAAAAGAGCTGTGGTGGGAGAGTGTGAGTCTTTCTCTGCAACATAAGGAGGAGCTAATATATTAAGAAAACTGTTAGTCAGAGAAGAAGGTAGTTGATACTGAGAGGATGAGTCATTGAAAGCAGATCTAAACCGTTTAATGCTACGCCACACCTCTGAAGGACACGTTGTCGGAGACAAAGAGGCACAAAAAGCTCTCCATCCTTGAAACTTTTTTCCCTTAAGGATGGTACGGGTTTCTTTCAATGTTTTTGTAAGTTTATCTAAGTTTTCGGGTGACATATCTTCAGCATATATTTTCTCAGCCTTTTTCCTTTTTTTAACAGCATCAGAACAGTGTGCATCCCACCACGGTGGTAACGGAATCCTATTGGAGGAATTATTCTTAATGGGAAACAATTGATCAGCAACATTAATCAGACACTTGGCCAAAGCGTCGTTGCAATCATTCTCGCCACCACGCACAATTTCTGGTAGTAGTGAAATATTGGCATCTACTTGGGTTCGAAATTGGTGCCAATCAACATTATTTAATTTGTACTTTAATCTGGGGCATCGCTTTTTGATTAAAGGACTACTTATAGGTGAGGAGATTATAATTGGAAAATGGTCACTTCCATAAGAAGATGAAAGAAGGGACCACGACAGTGAGGAGGCTAGGTTAGGTGTACATATTGATAGATCCACAGCACTAATTATTTGGTTTGGACCTGTACGGCGAGTGGGTTGACCCGAATTTAATAGGCATAAATTATGATTGTCCAAGATATTCAAAAGTTTTCTACCATTACTTCTCGTCTCGCTACTTCCCCAATATTGATGGTGACAATTAAAATCACCCATAGCTAAAAAAGGTCTATCAAGCGAAGAAATTACGTTTTCTAACTCTCTTATGGCAGCATTGGTAGCATACGGAATATATACAGACACAAAAGAAATATTTTCAATAATTACACCAACAATATCAATAAGAGAAACGTTATTATTTGCAAATGGAATACGAGTAAATGGTAAATTATTTCTAATCAACATGGCTACACCACCGTAGCCGTCATTTCTGTCACTACGTATGCAGGTGTAACCTCTAATACCAAATAATTGCCAACTAAATAGCCAGGTTTCTGATAGAGATATTATAACGGGATTAAACTTATTAACAAGATGAAGAAGATCAGTTTTTTTAGGAATTACTGATCGGCAATTCCACTGGATTATGCTGTCCATTACTGTATTGATTGTTTGGGGAAATGTTTGCAAAGTCATTGATGTCGGCGTGGGACGGCTTTATAATTTTTTTATGAATTAACATACCAATAAGGTTTTTAATCATGTCAACAATGCAATCTAGATCATCACTTTGATGGAACTGGGACTGTGCGGGCTCTTTTGATTGAGATAATCCGCAACCATCATTTGGAATTGGAAATCGAAACTCACTAAGGATAGCTTTATGGGCTGCCTGATCGTAACCCTGTGTTAATTTCGCAGGAGCACGTGGCTTTTGCCAAACCGTTTTCTTGTAAGAAGTCGGAATGTTATTAGGACCAGATTGGGAGGATGGTTGAGCAGATTTATAAGGACTAGAAATCAAAACCTCAGCAAATGACTTTGACACTGGTGGATGAAGTTTTAATGCTTCTACATAAGATAAACAGGAATGAGCCATAGAATGCTTTATATCTTTTTGCCTTAGAAATTCAGGACAACTTTTACTAATTGCAAAATGCCTTCCAGAGCAACAAATACATGAAGCATTATCTTGCTCAACAGAACATGTTTCTCCTAAATGGTTTTGAGCACATTTGTAACATCTAGGTTGGCCAGACCGGCACTGATTCTTGGTATGTCCGTAACGACAGCATCGATAGCACTGAATAGTGGGATAAACATAGATGTCAACTGGCAGAGCATTGTAGCATATGTAAACCCTTTTGGGTAACACTTGACCATCAAGGGTGATTACAACAGACTGAGAGGGCTTCCATGTGTATGTACCATTTACATAGACCTTATAATTTAACCGTCTCACTTTTAATATCTTCCCACAGCCAATTGGGACAGATAAGTTATCTAAAATTTCATCAAGTGACCAGTCAGCAGGGACTCCACGGACAAGCCCCATTCTGGTGATATTAAATGTTGGCAGAAATGCCTTAAGATTACTGTCTAATGAACTACATTTGTCAATAAAATTGTTAGCACTTATAAAATTTGTGAAGGAAACAGTGCATTTATTTCGTCCTATCCTTTTCACAGAACCTGTAACTATATTTTCAAATTTATTTTTCTTCAGAAAGTTACCAAAGGTAATGGGATGTAAACTAGTAGGGCTGTTATCCATATCAGCTTTACGTTGTACATGGACTAAGTAAGGTGCAGCATCAGTTTCTATGTACTCTCTCCGACCAATTTGTATAGGTTCAATCTGGTTGACTGGTGCAGTACTATTAATATTTATTTCAGGTTTAGCCTCAGTGTGTGTTGGATTGTGAGATGGAAGAGATAGACAGTTGCACTCATTTTCATTACAAACATTAGAATCCTCTTTCAGGTTAACTACTCCTTTATTATTTTTTTTCTTTTTATGACAACTTTTGCACACCCTATGTTGCCTACGTTTTCTGCTTCTGTCATTACCTGTTACTGAATTATCAGTATCTCTACCGCTACCCTGAATGGATGCGTCCGTGTCCATACCTTGATCGATTGTGACGTAACTAGCCACGGGGGGATTTAAGCCAGAGCTTAAATCCCCCATGAAATTTATAGGCGGATCGTTCATACGATCCTGACCTTATAAGAGATTACCATATAATAAACAATATAAATAAACTTACCAAATAAACACCTAAACTACACAGAATATAAGAAGATTACTACTAAGTTATTAACTATACAAATTTTCAAACCAATCTAATTATTTTACACGTTTAAATTAATTTTAAAATTTTCGAAAGAAAAAAAACACCCGCTCAAACCGAAGTTTCCCGCGCTTTTCTATTCTTCTGATTCGGCGGTTTCTTTTTTTAAAGTAGAGGTTCAACCTTCTTGGTCCAGATGGAGGTTATATAGGTGTATCGTTATGATTAAATAGTAGATTAGTAGCCAAGGGCTGTAAGGCATCAATTGCAGCCCGAGATATTTAGGCGCACGAGCGCAGCGAGGGCGCCTATAGTTCGAGGGTGCAATTTATGCTTACACCCGAGCTAACTACTCTGCTTTACATCTCGATTGTGAGGTAAGTGGAAAAACCAGCATTACAAGAATAAAATATTTTATTAGTTAAAATTTATAGTGAAATGAGAACAATTTTCAAATTTTAGGGACAGGTTGTTTTTTGGGGATGTTCAATTCAATTCTTGTTGACTGGCTTCTGTGTTGTCACAACTTGCCCATTTCAGTGTGTTGTAAAAGTTATTCGGTATTATGAGATTGTTGTCTTGGGTATGTTAATAATAAAAGTTTTCTATTCCCGACTTTTTTCATCTCTTTTTTTTAATTATTTTTTTTCAAGAACGAAATTGAGCTTCGCCGTTCGATATTTAAAATTCATGCCTATAAACTCATACGAAGACAAGGCTGAATAGCGAAGCGACCTCTTTTGTCATTAGGCTGAATGCATGATGTCTATTGCCAGTATGACGGTTAGATGTACGCGAACATTTTGAAAGAGTAAAGTGTTTTTTTTTTAATTACTTACCGCCCTAGGGCTTTTATAGCTACATTATTACCCTAGAGCGCTAATTGGTCACTTACAAGCCCCATTTGGGGGTAATAAGGACCTACTTACCGAACATGACAGATGTAAAAGTTATTTAATGATATAGGTGTCCATACAAGTAGTACAAGACCTGTATCGTAATAAAACTTTTTTTTTGGCCTGTGCGTAATGTTTGTCATAAGAGTTTTGATTTCAATTTTATAATCTTTGTATTATAGTATCAGAGTAGATAAATAACATTATAAAATCAAGTGTAATCCCTGTCTTATTTTTTTCTATCGTGTCATGTATTTACTAAACAAAATAAAACACATTATTATAGTCCGGTAAACTTACACACCCAATGTTACAATAATTCGCTCCCAGCTGAAATTTGGGAATCATGCAGCAAAAAAAAGCACAAATAAAAGAAAACCATAAATATGACAAACCACTAACCCAAACAAACAAGAAACAAGAAATAGTGACGTGGCTGTAAAAGCAAGTCTATAATAGTAAGTGAAACTGGAGTTATTGCACTTAGTAAATGCAACTAAGTCGTCCAAGCCACGCTTTATAATTGACGAGCTAGTCTTAGTCATGGGCACGAAGTCATAAGATTGCCTTCCCATCACTGTCAATATAACGCTGTTAATTGATTATAAATAAAATAAATAAATATTCTACAACATTTCACTAAACGCTATCTCGAGCCATGGTAAGCATAGCTTAACTAGCTTGTGTTATAGAATCTAGGATGCGGATAAATATACTTAGATACATTTTTTTGTAAATACATACATATTATACATAGAAACACCCAGACATATGCAAATATACATATTCATGCATACAATGACATCGAACTTGCGCCTCTTGCGTAGCGGCCGCGTTCACTACCGCCACGTCACAGAGGCTACTTTTGACACGAACGTGAGGAGACAGCAAACTATCCAACTAATCTCCCTCATTTTATTCCCTCTTAAAAAAACTCAACTGAAGTTGACTTTTAAATCAACGAAAAAGTTTGGTGAAAATAGGTTAAGAAATGAGCCCTCTAGACCGAAACCAACAAACCGACATAGATACGGACAAAAGCAAAATCTGCCAGCTTGTGAAAACGCAGGCTCTTGTTCGCTTCGCTCACTCGGTCAATAAATAAAAAAATATTATGTTCGACAAAAGGTTTTCCAAAACACTGTGCGATGCGACGAGGACACTGCGTATACATTCTACATACCTTGTACCCATAACGTTTCCGTACTCATATTGTTTACTTGTACTTTTGAATAATGTTAGTTATGTTTGAAGTTCAAATTGTCACAGCTAAAAACTAACAGGCTATATATGGTTTCGAGTAGTAGTCAACCAACTTCTCAAACGAACTTTCTGAAAATGTCTTACAAATAAGCAACTACGAAACGCTTCATTGCATATGTGTCCAAATGTTGTCAATTGCTTTGTTAGGCCTATATATTTTTTTATAATATTTCTCTTTTGTCTGCGTATGTTCCGCACTGGTTATATTTCTTGTTGGGTTGATTACTGTTGCTAGGCTGCGAAGTGGAGTTTGTCACAGGACTTTCGAAGCTTTCTTAAGGTTACTCTTGTTTTTCACTTTCTCTTCCAGACGCTTGTTATTGTTATACTCCGCACGCCGAATGATGATCCTATGACGTTTCAACTGACAGTTGTATTAGTTATGCGAAACAATTTCGATAAAATACTGTTTTTTGAGGCAAATGTCATGTCATTCAGCCAGGTCATTCAACATAATAAGCAATATTTATTAATTTTGAAAAAAAGACTACGCGCATTGATGGACATAAAACACTAGTAAAAAAGTAACAGCCTTATTATATTTTATTTTACTATACTTTAATTTTTATTCAAATTGCATAATTTAAAGAATTTACAATTCTTTTTGAATTGAATTTTAAAGAATTTATAATTAGCTGGCAATTATGGATTACACTGACTGGGATCGAGATGTACAATACGACAATATCATTGACCAACCGTTAATAATAAACGTCACGGATAGCTGCAGTTCAGACTCAGATTTTGAAGATCCGATTGACCCTGTATCAGATTCAGATTGATATAAATAAAATACAAACTCAAAGCATTTGTTTTATATTTCCAACAAATTATCGATATTTTGTTTATCGATGTGTCCCTTCTTAGTCGATAACAGCTTGACGACGTAACTTTTGCAGCACGTACCATGTACATTTGCATTGAGTTTTTTTCTATTATTTCCGAACATTACGTAATTATTTCTTAATATTCATTTTTATAATTTACAATTGTACACAATTATGATTTTTTCGTCTTTTTAATGGACCTCTAAAGGATTTGATGTGATAGGACGTCAGTACAATGTTAAGCGCTGACGAACTGTCATACGGATCATCATTCAGCGTGCGGATTATAGGGTTCCCTAGCCAAATGGCAAAAAACGGAACCCTTATAGATTCATCATGTCTGTCTGTCTGTCCGTCCGTATGTCACAGCCAATTTTTTCCGAAACTATAAGAACTATACTGTTGAAACTTGGTAAGTAGATGTATTCTGTGAACCGCATTAAGATTTTCACACAAAAATAGAAAAAGAACAATAAATTTTGGGGGTTCTCCATACCTTGAACTGAAACTTAAAAATTTTTTTTGGTAAGCTAAAGGCAAAGTCTCAGGAAAGAGGGTCACCATTACATACACGTACCATGTTAACATTGGTGGCACTCAGCTTGACAGCCTTATCAGACGGGCCCGGGACTGTAGGAAGAAGGAAACACGTGAGCTGGCAAGGAGTTCCAGGTCTTAATGGTGCGACGAAGAAAGAAGTCACCAAACCGCTTTGTTCTAGAAGGAATATTCTGCACCGTATACGGGTGACATCTAAGCCCTGCTCGTGTTGTCTTGTGTAGGAAAGGAGAGGGCGGGACCAATTGGAAGAGCTCATCAGAACATTCGCCACGGTATAGACGGTAAAATACTGCCAAGGAAGCTTAATGCCTTCTTGTACGATTTATCCGATGTACAACACATAAATATTTAAGAGCAATGGACCTATAGTGGGATATAGGTGTTAATTCGGCATGTCCACCCGATTAAACTAAACTAAACTAAAAATTATCTTATTTTAGTTTAGTTCAACGCTTTGTCTATTCGGTTTGGCCACCGAACTAAAAATAGTGCATGCATTTTTAGTCAAGGTGACACGACTAAATTGAATAAACCCTTTTTAATCTGTGAATTCAATGAACGAATGACAACGTTGTAAATTATGGTAAATTAGTACAATCACAATAAGAAGTTGTTGAAGTGTGAGAGAGACAACTTAACTTCTTGTCAAAAAACATGTGTTCAAACGTGACTGTAAATTAAACCTCTGAAAAAGTAAACAAACCAAAACAACAAACTTGGCGGCATGGTAATGGGAATATTATGTGAAAAGAGGAAAAATAAATAAGTATGTCACAATCACAAAAAAATCCTCGTCGCTTAATCTAGGGTGATTTTCAAGTATCTCCAACAGGAACTTGGCCGCTGATGACGGGACCTTAAAGAATTTTCTAAATTTGCGGTCGGCCATCTCAAACGGATTTGATGCATCCCTCGACCGGAGCAACCTGGCCCGTTTTCCCGATTTCTGTAAAACAAATAAATTCCTAACCTTAAAATAAATTTCAAACCCAACCTTTATGATAATTGTTAATTTTTCAATTATTATTATTGTTACACAATTTTTACATAAATTACAGATGTATTGGCAAAAATTAAATTAAATTAATAAAGTTACTATATATACACAATACTAAATATAATAAAAAAAATAAAACTAAAAGTTAAAATGCGTCGTGGAATTCATCCGCATCGCATGCCTCTTGTGGTAGCGTTCCCAGAAAACTAGCAGCATTGCCACGTTGTATGGCAATACTTAATCTCTGACCTGAAAAGAGGCCAGCCTTCTGGTCACGAGAAGCGTCAACCATACGTTTCGCAATCTCCCCGAAGAGATTGCGGGCGCTCGGACCCCAAGGCCCAAACGTTTCGACTCCAAACGGCACAAATTCATAATCTCCAATAAGATTGGAGTATTTGCGCCGCTTAACAGCCTCTGCAGAAGCTGCAGCGGCACCGGCACAGCCAGCCGTGCCAGGTATATGGGTAGGGCTGGGCAATAGTGTCGACGCATGTTGCGTCCCACACCAGAGTCCTACCCATTTTCCAAGGCATTATTGGCATACCATCCAGCCTCTTGCCATCGTCGCGCGCCAAACCGTTTGGTTCAAGTACAGCTGGCACACCAGCAATGACAAGAGCACGGCGGATTATGTCGTTGAGGCTGGCGTGCCGTGGAATTCGCCCCGCGCTCCTGCAGCATGACAGACCATGGTGTCCGAGTCGGTTAACTGCTTCTCCACAATGGCATTGATGTGGAACTTTTTACTGCTAGGTCAGTTTTGAACAAAGAAACATATATTTAGTTGATAAATTTTCTTATTTACCTTTCTTGCTCCTCGAAAAAAGCAGCCACAACGCATACGTTCATTTTTCTGTAATTTAAAAATTTCATCCAGCAGAACAAGGTTTAGTTTAGTTTAATCGCGACCAAAAATATGGCCACTAAAATAAGTTGGATTTTAGTTTGACAGGAATAAAATTTTGCCTTACCGAATAGCAAAACGGAGATTTTCACTAAATTGAATTCAACTAAACTAAAAATAGTTTAGTCCTGTCAAATTAAGTTAGTTGGTGTTTTCCCGAATAAGAAACCGCAATTTGACGTGACTAAACTAATTATAGTTTAGTTTAGTCGGAATTTTGCCAAACCGAATTGACGTCATAAGCGTTCGTTTTCTGGACGAGAAAGAGGGATAGAGTTATATGATGAGGTTTATAGCTTCATCCATTGAAGCGCGTCTTGACAGGCCATGCTAAAGTATTCTGTAAAGATTTCTCAGCTTGGTCTTAAAACGTTTTTTCATCATCATTATCATCAAAACCTTGACGTTACTCCCGATTGCATCTGAGGCTTTCACCTCAATACCCGAAGCTCACTTTTTCCTCCTTTTAATATGGCTTATACAGCTTTAATGGGTGCGACTGACGTCTAACCTCACAACGCCTATAGTAAAACCTGGTCCAGAGCCTCTTTTAGAGGCATTCTTGTTTAAAGTAGTCTCGGATGTCTCACTTCACTGGTAATGTTTACGTGTTCTATAATTGTTAGTTTATGGTTGATTTTGTGCCGGTAGCGCCCTCTAATTATAATTCATTGTAACTATCATTGTAACTAGCAATATATGTACCTACTTGAGGTGTTTACAAATAGATATGCCACTATCTACGATAGTAAATATGTTTGTTAAGTATTGTATTGATCTGCCTCTTAGTTTAATTTCTTAATGACAGATGGCAGTGTAGTATCAACTGTGTAATATTACGCTTCTTATAATATGGATGTAGGTAGTTATGTCTTGATAATTTACGAATGGAGAGTTAACAATATTAATGTTTTTAATAAATTGTAATCTTTTTTTAAGAAGTGAAAGTCAAGACCGTAGCAGGTGGAAAGATGTTGTCTGTACCTACCTTGAAACGAAAAAATCGTGACTGTTGTAATATTATATCTAAGTAGGTTTATTTATAATATTGTCAACCTTTTTATCTTAACGCATTTTTATACTTTTAAATTTAAATTTGTACTGACAGCGCTGCGTGTTCCTAACAAGCTTTGGAAAATTCAGGACGCCGGATTCGAGCCCCGGTTTGGATCGTGAAAACATCTCTAAAATCTTATTACTGAAGCTCATCTTAATCTTTCAGAAGCCACTGCACTAAAAGAATATTCAATCATAAGGATTGACCAAGTCTCGTGCCTCTGGTGGAGGCCACTCTGAAAATCTTCTGTTCCATCAACCTTTTGATGGAACGCAGCTGCGCATCGTAGTCTCGCCGTGGACGTATTTTTCTCATCGAGTGCCTGTGCAAGCCTGGCCCATAACAGCACTGAATCTTATATAAAAAGTTGAAGAGAAGACTCGAAGATTATAGTGTAGTTTTAATGACTCTTAAGTGTTTTTCTTATGAACTGTGTATCTTATTCTTGTGAACAATACAAAGTGCCATTTCCCTGTTCACGTCTTATTTCCTTCTTCCTTTAACAATCTGACGTACACTGGCCCTCCTCGAGGACCAGCCGTTACGTTACACTGTGTCTGTGTATGTTAGTTTAATTTTACACATTAGAACAATTTTGTATGGAACCCCATCAAAATCTTTAGGAAAATGAAGTTGGCAGGGCAAGCCGAGGACACGTGCTGGTTGACGGACGCGGCTCTACGTAGGCTATTTTCTCTGTACTTAAGGGTATGGATTAGACGGCAGTCACTACCGTTTTAGTTGTCCTTATTTTAATAGCTAATTAAATACAATTTGTTTGTAGTTGGTAACAATTTGTAAATTATAAGTAGGTGAGTGGACCCACGCCTTGAAAGTGCATCTTTTCATCATTTGTGATTGCAATATGAATTGATGCTCGAATTTTTATGATTTTAAAAAGGGAATCTAGGTATCGGTTAAGTATAAGGAAATGTTTAGAAATGCAAGCAATATAGTTAAATACTGAATAAGTACTTCTGAAAGAGTCTCAAAGCCTCCTCTAGACATTCTCAAAGGTACCGTTTCAGTTTTGAATAATTTCTGATAAAATAAAACTAAAGAGTAGTGGTATAAATTATTTCTTTTCTAAAATAACATAAATACGCACAGGCTCCATAATATACGAAAACTGCATGTAGGAATACAATACGTATATAATTCAGATCTTTAAAATAAAGATTATTTAGAACATTCACACTCTCTCTATTCTGAAGCTAAATAACAAAAGAAAATATATTTATATAGAGAGCCCTTTTTATAAAAATATTTGGTAAGGTTTAGTTTACCAGATTTGTCATGAGTTTACACAGACCTATTAAATATTTGTTTGTACACCTACTATGAGTTACGTTACTGAAATGACCAATAAGTACATGAATAAATATTAGTTAAATAAGAGTCGACTCATTAACGAAACTTCGAATAATTTGAGCCCTCAAAACCTGTGTTCGTTTCGCAGTCTCGGAACTCATTTTAGGGGTACTGTCAATGTAACTATAAGCTTTACAATTACAATATGTATATTACTATTCTTATCTACTATTTCAAATTGTTCTTTATGTTTCTGCTAGTCCACAACAGTTTATAATATGAGTGAGTCTTCCAAAACAGATCCAGTTTTAATTAAGGAACTATAATATGCAATCACGAAACAAATCGCGGTAGTCTATTACTATTTTACAACTAAAGGAACTGTTGAAAGACTTTATTAAAGCAATATTCTATATTTACATCTACCTATTACAAAATGACTACGATCCCAATCAGTCTTCAAGCTAGCACTGATATTGAACTCTTAGCCTAATTTATATCACATACTTCTTTATCAACTTTCGATTCACTCAGTGCATAAAGCATGCCGGAATGTGCATTTGCTTAAAAATAAATTTCGATCATTCCTAACTCAACATACATTTTGTGCTTGCTTACTGCTTATATTTCTCACTTTGCGTGACCCACCAGTCAATTTTCTTTCGATCTCTTCTAAACTCTTACCTCGAGTTTCAGGCACAAAGAATATAACAAAAAATAATCCGATTATACATATGGAAGCAAACAGCCACATTGTACCAGACAGTTTTATACTAGCAATGATATTGTGGAAAGTTTTTGTTACAATAAATGTGCAAGTCCAGTTAAACCCTGTTGCTAAAGATGCAGCTGTGCCTCGAATCTTGGACGGCAATATTTCACCCAACATAAGCCATGGAATAGGTCCAAAGCCAATAGAAAATCCTAGTACATATATAACTAAGCAGGCAAGAGGTAACCACCCATAGGCACTTGTATCAACTCCTGAATCCATCACATAGAAGTAAGCTCCAAGTGTCACGAGTGTGGCTACCATAGCGATAGAAGAAATGTACAATAACATTTTACGGCCCAAACGGTCAATTATCATAGTAGCTATAAACGTAGATATAAAATTTACTATTCCTATAATAATGCTGGATAAATTTTCATCAACACTGCTACCAGACATTTTAAAAATGGATGCTGCATAGAAAATTACGGCATTAATTCCACTTAACTGTTGGAACAACATCAGACCCAAAGATATAAGTACTGCTGGCATATATTTACGAGTAAAAAGTTCTTTAAAAGCATTGCCACCCGATTTATTAGCATCGTCTTGAGTACGGGTCAAGTCTTTCAATTCTTTCTCAACATTTGCACTTTTTCCTCGAAGCCATTGTAAAGCTTTGCGAGCGTCCTCTGGGCGACCTTTCGAGACAAACCAACGTGGAGTTTCTGGGGTTAATAACATAAGAAGAAAATAGGGTATCGGTATAGCAGCCCCAAAGTATGCTAGTTTGGACCAGTCGAGGTAGCTGCCCACAAAAAATGCCAAAAGGATGCCGGTGTTGCCAAAGGCAGTGGGTAACAATCCCAGGGCACCTCTAACTTCGGGCTGTAATGTTTCTCCAAGGTATACCGGGAATCCCAGCGAGACTATTCCTACGCATATACCGCAGAAAACACGTCCAACGAATATCATTGCCACGTTTGTTGCTGCACCAATTAATATCCAACCTATGAAAAATGGTAAAGCCATTCCCATTATGGTCCATCGTCTTCCTATAGAATCTATAAGTGGTCCTCCTGCTACGCCACCAACCAAGGCGGCTAACGGCATAAGACCACCAATCCACGTAATCTATAAAGAAAAAGAAATGTTTGAATAATATCAAGGAACATGAAGTTTGTTTGTAGGTTATCAGTTACCGAATGAAATGAAAAAAAGTGTGAATAATTAATTCTTTTGAGCCTGGATTTAGAATAAGCTCCAAAAGTATATGTGATAGGTACTATCATGGGGTACCGATATTATGAAAATATCTTTAGTAATACTCAAAAATCAATAGATGGCACTAGTCATCTCATTTAAATAAATAAATAAGTAAAAATGCTTATTTCCCTATTTAGAATCACATAAATCATTTCAAGTCTAAAACACATAATAATGTAAGCATATGCAACTCGTTAGTAATGTAATAAATAAAATTTCGTTACAATAAGTGCTATTTTAGGAAGCCGCCATCTAGCGGCATGAAGCATATTGTTTATAACCTTTACACTTACTACGGAATCAAAATAGATTAGAATATTTATGGTTTTATTCAGTCATGTTCAAAAATGTGTTTAGTGTATTTTTTTATTTTCGATAAGTTAGTTTTTATTAGTAAAAATTTGAAGTTTGCCAAAACATTGTCGCCATCTAATAACAATGCACGCGGACTAAAAGTTTTGGAAGTTACGAGTGTAACCGTTTTTTGTTCCTGATTGTGTATGCGTATAAGGATTATAGTATATTATCAGTAGTACTACAAAATAAATGTACCTAAAATAGTGAAACTGTCTTATACTGGAAATTAATTTAGTTTATTTGTGAACGGTCGTTTTGGCTTATCGACTGTCCACTGATTTAGGAGACTGATAATATAATTTAGACATATATTAATTGATATTCTTAATTGAAAAGCTATAAAAATATTAATGAATTATTTACGAAGAAGTATTTTCTTTTTACCTACCTATTTTTGAAATATCTTACGTATAGGTATAAAGTGTATTCTCTGTCGCGATGTAATTGAGTTGACTAATTCCTAGGCTAATATTCGTTTGAAACAACTTACCTCCTCTTCACTTATTGGTTCTCCATAAATGGTGCCGTTCATGTTCGCCAATGCGGGGGAAGTATAGGCGGAACTGAATCCCACAATCATCGAACATATTGATACGGCGAATGCAGCAAGAAGCTGTAAAGGATAAAAAAAAGTTGTTAATATTGAAGGTTTGAACTATGTAGGTGCTAAAATCCATTTCTCTAAATTAACACCTGAGTGGGCACAATATTCGTCATTGCATCAATAACACAATTCTAGGGTACAGCGACCACAGAGCGCAGAGCCTAAAAGTTCCCCTACACGTTTTTACTCAAACTTCATCCAGAAAGCTATGAAGCCCCTCGATCGGTTGGCTTTTATTATATACCTAGGTAGGTATGTCAACATAAACATACCTTTGTGTAGTATGCATAGGTTTTCTAGTTTACCAGACCTGTTTACATAAAAAGTATAACGGGTAAAGTGCCCGCAATAAGGTTTTACTGCGTTTTGTGTCAATGCGAATAAAATTGCACTTTTATATCTTACGTCCTTATAATACATTAGGTTAAAACAATGTCATTCTTTGTTGTTTCCGTTAAGTATTTAATGCAATACTCATATAGGCTCTCGAATGAATAATACACGGGTGTACAAAAGAAATATGGTAATTTAAATTGCCTTTTCTTTCTGCTAGTATTGGAAACTTTTGTTTTACTATTCGTGTGTTAATATTTGTAAACATTTTCCCTTACAAAAGAAAGTAATTTTGTTGCATAGACAACAACTAACTACAGTCATCAAATGTAATATAATCATTAATTAAAGCGATTCTTGCACTTACTTGCGTCCACAAATAAAGTCGTTGGGTTGTTGGCATGTACGGTGGCACATCGCCATTGATGGTGAAGTCTTGTGTTACTTTGTTGCTATCCAAACTTAATTGTTTAACAAAAGGACTAGAATTCTTCAAATTTTCCTCCTTATCATTCTTAATTTCCATCTCCATTTTGTACTTGAATTCGTTCCCTAAACTGATTTGCCGAAGTTGCTGGAAATGGCGACGAGTATTTTCAAAGGAATCCTGTTCGTCTTCGCTGCTACTTTCAGTAGATACGTGCTCATGAATCGTTGCGTAATTGGGCACAAGAACCCCCTGAGATCCACAAGAGGTTGCAAGGGACGTACTGGTCGTGGACGCGGAGAGTGTAGATTTTGAAGGCACTAGCGTGTACTTTGGTCCCCGTGCCTTATACAATCTCTCCTCGTCGCCTTGTCCACGACGATTTGGCTCGCTCCCCTGAAATATTTAAAACACTTGTTGTAATATTGTCTACTTAAGTACAAAACCAAAATTACACGGTAAAGTTGAAAATCTAAATTGTTACACACCAATAATGCAAATGACCAGTCCCTTAAGTTCACTACGCATTACTGTACAATCATGCGTAAACATAGCCCATTTATTATATCCATTATCTAATGTATACATAACCAGGTCAGATCAAGAAAGTACATTCCTTCTGGACACGTTTTATCATATAGCTTCTGCATGATATGATAACCTAGCACAGTACGCAATAAAGGTCGTAACCCGTTCCACACATTAAGTCCTGTGACAGTCACCACTTCATAAATGATCTTGACGTTTATAATAATTCGAATACCTGTTAATTATTATTCATGGTTGGTTATTCATAGGTCTTGAGCATTATGCAGATGATTAACTAATATCGTCTTAATTATGTTCACTTTAGCAGTCTAGGTTCATTATCCATTGTGCCCATTAGATAATATAATTGACCATGATGAAAAAATATAGCAGTACGTAATTAAATTAAACAATGAACGAATCATTACCAAATTAACGGGGCTTCTCAAGCTTATAACTCCACGCACTCTTATTAGACTTTTAAGAGAACCCCTCTTTAAAAGTAATGACTATATACATATAAAAGACTGAGTACTTAATAAAAAAGATACAAAGGAAAATTTATATTGTTATGTGATAGGTGAATTTGTTAATTTTTATTGCAATGTTAATTCAGATCCAGTCACATTAGCTAAAATTTTGTTCCATACAGTCTAAGTATACATAGCAGTTATTGGCTTTATTTGAAAGCTTAGGTTATTGTTCTTATCTTTCTTTCTATAAATCAAGTAAAGGCTTATGAAATTAGGACGTACCTACCAAAACCTTGTCATCTGCGTGCGATCAAGTGGTGTATGACAAAAGACACGCATATCCCGCTTTGAAAATTTGCTGCATTGTTCACGCTGTGAATGCTTTGATCGATAGCTTTACATACGTTCATATCTGAGCTGTCTATGAATTACGTATTATAAAATTGAAACGAGGTAGGTACTTACGTTAAACAAAACAAGTACATCTTTAATAAATTGTGTGTAGAATTGAATTAACTCTAACATAATTTATTAAATAGTAATGATTACAATCACCATGTCGTGTTTTATATTTCTATGATAGTACAAGTACCTACATACAAATTATATTATTATCATTTAGTGACATTCAAGTTGTGGTTGAGGGCTCAGACGCCGGTCACGTGACTCACGTGTTTGAGACAGATTTAACTAAACTGGAAGCCAAGCGGAGTCAATTAAGTGTAACGACTGTTTACTTTCATCAAATCAACCGTTGTGATAATTAGCGCTCGTGAACGTAGTTTCCTAGAATATGACTCAAACCCATACCTCCATATCGATACTAAGATTATAAATGCGACAGTAACTCTGTCTATCTGTGTGTCTGTCTGTCTGTTTCACGCCTAAGCCACTAAACCGATTTGAATGAAATTTAGCACTTAGGTAGATTAGACGTTCGTAAAGGACATAGGCTAATAGGCTATGTATGATGACGATAACCGACATCCGCGCGGACGGAGCCGCGGGCAACAGCTAGTATTTATATAAGTAGTGTTACACTTAAAAGTAGTTGAACCTGGTTAAACCGATTTCCAAGTTACCTATCATAGTATCATAATATCGGAAATAAACAAAACATAATATTCATTAAACTTGTCCTCCCACCATAATCATCTGCCTGCCCTTGTCCTAATTTATTTGGGGTCAACGCAGAATGTCATTCTCTGTACTCTTTAGATTACAAAAATCTACTTGTTTTTAATAAAAATCGCTCGTTTTGTGAGTAAGTATTCGTTGAATTTTGTGGGCGACTGTACCCAGTGTTTAAATTGGACCGATGCTCCAAAATTTAAGTTGCTTGCGAATAGGTGAGATAGGCACCTAGAGGTTAAACGCGGGGCTAATAATAGATAAGTATTAAAATATCTGTGTAAAAATGTGTTCCTCTTTACAATTCCTGCAATAATCGTGATTTTGCAGTGATTTCATAGCATACAAACTTCGTCCACATGGTATCGCACTCACAACATCGTTACATACTAGTGATCTGGCCCCGCTTCGCATGGCTGTATTTTTATTTTTCTCGTTCTTCTTTGGTTATATTATATTCATTGGTTAAGTATAAATATTCCATATAAATACTCCTCATTCATTTATTTAAATTTAAGAGCCTCCCTCTTGTCTGTGGAGTAACTTCCATTCATTCCTATCCATCGCCCTATTCTTGACTTCCTGATACGACATGACGTTAACCTTCTTCTTTATTTGGTCCGTATAGCTCCTCCGAGGACTTCCTCTTCCTCTCCTACCCTCAACTTTTCCTACCATTATATTCTTTATTAACTCATCGTGTCTCATCAGGTGTCCTATCATTTTCCCTCTCCTATTCTCTATTATTTTTAAGAGTTGTTTATTTTCTTTCACCATTTCCAGAACTTCTTCATTTGTTCTTCTTTCCGTCCAGCTTATACCTTCCATCCTCCTCCAGCACCACATTTCAAAAGCTTCCAATCTTTCTCTGTCACGTTGTGTTAGGGTCCATGTCTCACTCCCGTATAGTTCTATGCTCCAGACATACGTTTTGATAAGGCGTTTCCGGATCTTTTTGGATATTTTAGCCTTTATAAGATGTTTTTTGCCATTGAAAGCTAAATACTCCTATCTTAGACTAATAACGACTGCTATTTTTGAAGTGAAAACTTCTTTAGTGGCGTTGGATGGGTAAAAAATATTAAACTTGCGTCAGAATCGCTTGACCTTTGAACCGTAACCGACGACTAACGTCATACAACATTAGCAAAAGATCGTTTATTTTGTCAAGTACGATATGAAGCTTCTTAGCTAAGCCGTAAACGCTTCGACTGTGAGTCCTTATGGTTTCAGATGTTACCGGGTTCGAACCTGGGCTTCTGACACTTTTTGTGATAATTTTTTCTTTTTGTAATTTATTACTTTTTGTGATTATTTTTTCTTTTTGTAATTCATTAATTTCTTCTGAAAGAAAATTAGTGATAGGTTCTATGATTGGCGCTATATTATAGGTATGGTATAGTATGGTATGTTCTTTTTATCTTTTTCTCTGTACATTACGAAGAAAGAAAGAATAAATTTTCACTTCTGCCGGCACTCCCGGAGTGCAACCCGTCTTTTTTTTTTTTTAAACTAGCTTTTGCCCGCGGGTCCGCCCGCGTGATTGTCGGTTATCGTTATAAATTGTAGCCTATGTGTTATTCTGATATACCTATAAGCTATATTATTGTAAGATTTCATTAAAATCCATTCAGTAGTTTTTACGTGAAATAGTAACTAACATCGGATAGCCTCCGTGGCGTAGCGGTAGTGAACGCGGCCGCTTCGATCCCCGCTCAGTGCAAATATTTGTATGCATGAATATAGGTATTTGCATTGGTCTGGTCGTGCCTCGGAGAGCACGTTAAGCCGTCGGTCCCGGTTGTCATACAAACATCTATGGCAGTCGTTATGGGTAGTTGGAGCCCTCAAAAATCCAACAACTGGTCTAACTGCAATGCTTCGATATCGCCTTTGGGTTGCGGAGGTCAGACAGCCAGTCGCGTCACGGAAAATACCGAAGTTTAGCCAAATCTGCTTCGGATGCGACTGGGATTAACGCTAGGATGAAGAAGGATGAAGAAGAGTAACCAACATCCATCCATATGTCCATCCTTACTTACAAACTTTCGCGTTTATTATATTAGTAGGAAAATATCGTACCCATATTTTAATGTTGTGTTCAGTATTATAATTTTTTACACGTTTGTTTGAAATTGTTTGTCTGTTTGTCCGCAATCTTTTCTATCAAGTTGAATTCGCGTTTAGTAGCATTCCATTAAAGTTCAAATTAGCAAAATGTTAAATCCTATAAAGTGGAATTCTCAACATGTTGAATTATGATTCCCCGAAATGTTGAATTTACTGATTCGCGATGGACCCAAAAATACCAGATGAATTTTAATGTTACTTTCTTTTTTGAAAAGTCTTACTCTAGTAGCGCCACACAGTGGTGCATTATGCAACATGTCAGACATTAGCGCGCGCCATCTGTGAGTAACTCAGAAAGTTACCAACCCAGACACTTGACCAAATGAAAGGTGACAAAATGAGAATTGTTTTCGCTAGATGGAACTATGGTTGATTGCAAAGCTAAATTTCAGTTTAGTTTTAACCGAGGTTCATGTCACTTATGCCGACCAAGTATAACTAACATGAGCGTGTAATGGCAATTTAAAATTAATTCGGATGATAAGCTACGTTTTGATACAGCACGTGTATCCAATGAATACTCGGAATTGGTGTCAAATCCCTAACAACGGCTGATTTTATGGAGTCAATTCGATGAAATTTCTACTTTATTATGCTTTTTTATTTAATTAAAAATGTATTTAACCTTCGGTGACATCTGCCTCACATCTTAGAAGGTTGTGTTTATTGAAAACGACCGTGATCTCCGGCTATAAACCGGACGCTGCGTGCCTTTCGACGTGTTGGCGTTCTACGACTTTACGAGTATTCATTCACATCGGAGCATTTTGTCACAAAAATCGTGGAAAATTTCTTTCTTGTGGATCATTTATGAAGCGTGTATGTTGTTGCTAGGCAACAGTCGGCATGTGCCGCATTCAATAAATATTTCACCAGACTACGTTCAAGTAAAAGATTTCGAGACCTTTCTATAATTTAATTATTAGGTTCAAATTAGGTAGGTACTTTATTGGGATATGTAAGCTAAGAGCTAAATTCGCTAAAATAAAACTTTATAATTAGGTACTTAATCTCCACTTACCATATCAGTTGAGAGCTGCTTCAGGTATCCCATGATCTTCCCCATAGCGTTGGGGTTATTTTTATTAAAACTCATTTTAATGTCTTCACCGAGACGATGCTCTTGATTTGTCAAGGAACCGCGAAATGATAATGTCTATAGAATTTGACACCTTGTAGAGCAGTGTACCGGAATTGTTCCTTATTATCCAGGTTAGAAGTGATACTGGTGAACAGCACACATCACGTCAAAGCTACTGGATAACCACTGTGAAACTGTAATACACGAACGAAATAGCACACTGATCCGTTTTAACACAATTGCATCGCCGTCTGAAATGTATTATATTTACAGTCCATCAAAGTCAATGCTGTCATTCAACAAATTTTATATTCGCCGCTACGAAATTGAATTTTTACAATCGTCTACGATATGAATAGTTGGCAACGCGTACCGAATCCTTCAGCAATAGTTACCTATTGAAATGAAACTTGCAGAAGGCAGCGCACTAGTGTTTTATATAGGAAGGCTGGCAGCGGCGCGCAATCATCCCCTCTTATCGTCGCACAGTGGTTCGAGTTATACGGATATCGGACAGAATTTGAAAACCATGAGTTTGCAAAATTTTAATATAATTTTATGGACACCTAAATGGATAGGTGTAATATGGAGATTATTACCAATATAATGCTTAAATTTTATCTAATAAAGATCTATTTGTACAGACGGTACCAATACGCAAAGTGTAACAAAATAGGTATTGAATGAAATTCTACAGCATTTATTTGTATTATAAATTCTACAGCATTTATTTGTATTTGCAAGAAAATATTTTTTTGAATACTGAATATTTTAGTTCAATAACTTATTTCTCAAAAAAATATCAAATAAACTGATTACATAATAATATTTAAGTTTAAGTCAAACACACTCCCTCAGTCAAAAACCTTCCCCCCTCCCTCCCGTCTATACATACCAAGCTCGGGAGAAAACGCTGTTGGTTGTGACACAGTTAATATTGCTTAAGTACTACTGCGTTCACCGACGCTTTGCTTTCTCTTGCAAACATAATTAAAGGTGAACCTAAGTAACAAAATGGTAATAAAATATTTCAATACATTATTAGCAATATGAATAAATACCAAATTCTGTCCCCGAACGTGTCTAGGAAATCGAAACACTGTGCATCGCGCTCCTCGTGTTTCTATTCGTACTCGTGTATACGGTGTCGCTGTCGACGATGTGGTGGCAGTGACTGCGTTAGTGCACGCACGATCGTCACATCGAATGCTTGCAACTGATTTAATATTTATGTAGTTTGTTCATGTTTTCTTCACTTTCTGAAAATATTTTAACAATTATAATGATATACTTTTATTACTAAAAACCAGTGTGGCCTACTCTATTATGGAAATATGATACTGATTTTTTACGTTGCCTGTAGGTTATTATAATTAACACGTCTAGGTGAACTCTACCTTTTATGTTGCTAATGAATAAAACAATCACAATGACTTTGTTGAAACTGAGTCATTTAATTTTGTATAGTTTGATGATTGATTGATATTAAAGACAAAGCATTTTATGTAACATGATTTCACAGAGTTAACGCACCTGTCTATTTATTTCATCATCTTGGTCAAAATGCTTACCGTCATTAACGTCAAACATTTTTATGACATAAATAATTGTTTAGATTCAATAAAATAATAATACTTTAATAATTCATTATACAAAAAAAAAATACTTTATAACCTATCTGTACACGATGCAATTCGCGCGTCGAAAGGGGCCGGTCCGAGTCCCGTAATCTCCGACCGCGCTTGCATTTGATTATCAACGTTGACGTTTGGGGGTGTGTCTCTCAAGGCGAATGCACATTGTGCGTAGCGTCAGCAGTAGATGATTATTGGCATTTGTACGATAACAATCCATAGTTATGGCATGAAATCTATTTATAAGCGTCGTAAAATTAGAAATAAGTTACACAATACGTTTTTACAAAGCATAAAATTCACTGATAACAGTAGTTTTCGCTCAGTGAATAAAGATTTCTGAATCCAAATGTAGCTCAAAGCCCTGTGTATTGTAGGTACTTAATATTCGCAATAAATTGTATTACAAGGTGAACAAGAACTAGACGCCAGTATGACTGACTGCGGTTTTTGCTGTAGACATGCAGTTGAATGCGGTAGTGACGGCGTGTATTACATTAAACAACTGTGACATACGTCATTTAAACGTTTCAACTGTTCTGTTCAACGCTTTTCGACTTGGTAAATTAAATGTAAGTGGGACGGGATTGAACATCTTAGTTAAAGTGATACTTTAGTTTAAAAAAATGAATTTAATTTCATTTATATTACTTTGTATTAATTTTAATAAACTCGATATCCTTTTAAAGGCTTGTTCTCCACTGCACCAAGATTTAGTTCTTAAGGACTTCAAAACTGATTTTAAAAACGCAATTTTTGTTCTTGATTTGGTTTTAGTTAGGTACATTAAGAAATTTAATATGCCTCTATCTAATACATTTTAGAGCTCGCATAAGTATTGGACAATTTTCATGTGTTGTCGAATTAAGAAATGGACTCCAGGAAAATAATTTCATTAGGTATAGAAACTTTACTTTTGGAGAACAATAGACTTGGAGTGGGAGGGAATAATACTTTTTAAAGCAATTAGAAGAATCAAACGTCTACAGTGTAAATAAATTATGGAATTTTAAAGGGATACTATTATAAGGTATTTTAATATTTAACCTCAATTTCAACAAGTATTATATGTTGAATATATTTACATTTTCACGTTATATCATAGCTGAAATTTATAAGAAATAATAAAAAAAATATGAATTAAAATGAATAAAAAATTCTCAGAGAGCGATTTCAACTCGAACGGTTCCGGTTAACGAATTTATTAAATAGGTATCTGCTTACATTATTTAATGCAGTGGTTATAGTTTATGAAATATTAGGCAGATGTATTAATAGGTATTTCGCAACATAAGTGAGTAGATACGTAAGTATATCCTCGTGGGACCTGAAGTCCCGCATAATAATTGCAAATCCCCAATTTACCTCTGATCAATTTCGTTGCGGGACCCAAGACCTCCTTACTTATCCTGGGACTTTTCGAGTGGCATGTCACAAATTGTGTTCCTGGTTCACTTCTCTTCCCACTCCTACTCCTGATGTAATGGGCGTACGTGAGGGATTAATCCTGTAATTTATATCCATTTGTGCCGAACTTACATGTACTTTACTTAAATCTAATTGTTATTTTAAAAGTAAGTATTATGTATTATGCTTTTTAAGTACGATCAGTAGTTTGCTACGGGGTTGCGCGTGGACATCGTCACGTAGGCTTACTTGACCTAAACACTGTCCATGGTGTAACGTAAATTGATTCTCGAGAGCACATAGCCCCGTCAAGTAACTTGTTACGCACACAGGCGAACATGAGCTTTCACGTCCTGCAAGAGTAAGTCGCAGTCGCATTGTACTGCAGCTGTAGATCCATAGCAAATCTGCAGTCCTAAAATACATATAACTACTATGGATAAGACTATATGACTGACTTATATGACGGACTTAAGTAATAAAAAACCTCACTAATAAAAATTGTAAAAACCTAAGTATTAAGTTTCTAGTAAAGATTTATTATTAACTAGCTGATGCCCGCGGCTTCGCCCGCGTGAAATTCTGTTCCCGTTGCCGTGACAGGTTAACCCTTATTTAAATTTTTCTCGCCGTAAAAACCATCCTTGAACTCCAACGAACATTTTTTTTAAAAATCGGCCAAATTGGTCCAGGCATTGTTGAGTTATGCGCTTACCAACACATTTTGCGATTCATTTTTCATCCATCTTAATGGTGAACTATTTAGCTTATTTTCCAACCTCTTTTGACTTGATGTAGGAAGTAAATAAATCTGCTAATTATTTTAGGTAGTTAACATATCATTGCTTAGATAGCCTTCTACCAGTAATTCGTAAAAACAACTGTTGAAGGGTCAAGTGCACTTCATACACCTGCTTTATTACGTCACTATTATTTGACGCACACCGTGATGCTACGGACACACAGACACACTTGTGTAAACTCCCAACAACCACACACACATCATTGCATACACGTCATAGCCTTAAAAGTGCCATGGAATATTCCATAAAGAACCGGAGCCGGGTGGGTCCGGTCCGTACAGATAAAATAAATGTCTCGAACGTTCCTTAGCACTTTTTGTTGAGTGTGCATTCATATTCATGGGGTTACCACGGACACGTTATATCGATTGCTATTCGAAATGAACGGCGAGTTTAGAAGTTGTTACGACGCTTATGGAGTTTACCCACTATTACATCAATGTTAACAAGGCGACGTTGTGTAAATTATTGTACATTTCCTAGGTGATGCGATAAAAGATAACAGCAATGTCATCTATAAATTATACAGCAGTCAAATACATCACACGTTTCAGCCAAATGGCAATGTTTTATCTTATCAACTATTAATCGAGATAATATAGCGATTAAAAGTTTCCATGCAAGGAAAATTTGGAGAATTGCAAATTTGCAACATTTGCAAAATACTACCTGCAGGTCTAAAAGGCCTCTTTATAAGTATTGTATTAGGATAATATTTTATCTTACGGCAATGTTTACACGAAATAAAATTCTGCTTAGTAAATTAATTGCTGTGATTCTGCTCATATGAGTGACCATTTAACGAATTTCATAAGAATCTATTGAGATCTACTGGAAATTTATAAAGTTACTCGTTTTTAGAGGAATTGCTCAATCTGGTGTTTTTAGACCCGTTGGCCTGGGGATGAATCGCTATGTGTTCAGTAATCGGACAGGGTAGGGATTATTATTCCAACACGATGCAACGGCACCCTAAAATGATACATGTGATTAACCAGGAAATGGAAAACGTGTAAAAGGCTGAGAGCATAGAGCCAAGCTAAGAATTCAACTTGATACGGAATAAACATTAAGCATATTGTCATCATTTACTATAATAATAAGGAAACTGGGCAGTACACCTTATAATAATATTTAAGTAAATGAGAGCAAAGAACTCAATTCTTAAATGCTAAAAATTCTATATCACAATAAACATACAGTCATCGTTTACTTTACTGACACCTAATACGGAAATTGGCTATTTGCAGGTAACAATAAAATTTGTATCTCCTTGATCATTTGAATAAATAGGTTCGCCCAAGATATTTCGTACACGTTGTCTCTATATTTGTTCAAATCTGAATAAATTAAAGGAATATTATCTATAGACTGTTTTTAGGGTTCCGTACCCAAAGAGTAAAAACGGGACCCTATTACTAAGACTTCGCTGTCCGTCCGTCCGTCTGTCACCAGGCTGTTAATACCTAGGTAGGTTTTTAGCTTAGCACACATAGCCGCTTTTTTAACAGTGAAATCCTCCGTGGCTTCAGATTCGAACGAACCTACTGAAAATCACCATATCTCAAGAACCGTAATAGCTAGATAGTTGAAATTTTAACAGATTATGTATTTCTGTTGCCGCTATAACAACAAATATTAAAAGCAAAATAATAAGAATAATTAAGAGGGGGCTACCATACAAAAAAAAAAAAAATATTTTAGTCCTTTTTCATGGCTTTTAGCCTCTTAGCCTTTTTTCTGGTACGGAACCCTTCGTGCGCGAGTCCGACTCGCATTTGGCCGATTTTTTTTTAATTTCAGATAGTAAAATGGCATTACCTGTGTTGCCGGTTTATTGCAATTAAAAAATAGTCATGTGCCACCAGTATCGAAAGTTGTCGATAAATTAAATTAAGTACCTACAGATTTCTGCAGGTTATTTTATAGTTAGCTTATATGGACAGTGTACGAAACTGAAAAAGCATTTTAATTTTAACTTTTTTCTTAAAATATAATAAAGCTAAAACACTTGTATCTAGGCTACAAACATTTTCGATAGTTTCGAGCACGTCACTAACCACTAAGAGCTGGTATCATTAATTCACAATTTGACATTTGCCGTTGTCAATTTACTATCTGAATTAAAAAACGGACTATAGCTCCTTAGGAGTATAGTTCGGTCCTTCTCTCTCCTCCACAAACAATCTCTGCCTCTTTTCTCATCCATCAACGGTTGGATACCAATCATGAGTCTAGTATTATGTATTATGTCACCGCCAATTAGGTTAATCAGACGTTCATTTAACTGCCTAGGCATTTAAGTTAACGGCGCCATTCAATTAACGGCCTGAATGGTGTTCAGCCATTTAATTAAGCAGCTAGGCAAATAGCTTAGATCGATAATGTTTAACTACTTGCCTAGCCATTTAATTAAACAGTTAGAAAAGTGACTTATTTTTGCATGGTTATAAAAAATATACGCTACGCTCCGCTTCGCTCCCGCATTAAGCCTTCGTGGTTATTTTTTTGAATAGCACCGTTTAGTTTACTGCCCAGGCAGTTAATCGGACGGCTGATTAAGCTAGTTGGCGGCGACATATACATACCATGAAAATGAGCGTCTAGCTAGCAGACTGACAATAAACGATCCTGAACGATATTCTTCACAAACAATTGCATTCACAATCATAACTTATGTAATATTATTTATTACATTATATTCAACTCTAACCTTCTCTTGAGCTTTATACTGGTACCAGTATCTTGGGTAGGTACAGCTGGGCGATGATAGGATTACAGATAATAAGAACGTCTCTTGTACTAGGTACCATAGCTACGTGATGCGTTTTCATACCTACAATGCCTTTTGTTCGATAAGTATTCCTGTGTGACCACGCGTTACTGTTTGTTGCATCTTATTATTATGTGCATAGATGAAGTTGCAAAATTTTTGCAGTATGATAAATACATGCTATCTACTTGTCCTAGTGTAAATTTATTGGTGTTTTATCTATCTATCTATAATCGACTCGCTCGTAAACACTCTTAAAATGCACTCACAAAATTCCGTGTTTGTGCTGTTAACTATTGAATTGTTCCTTCACTGAATCCAATGCTGGATACCGATTGCTTGCTATAAAAATACATTTTTATTTACAATACCTTACCTATTATCATTTTTTTTAAATAAGCTATGTAGGCTGTTGAAATCAACAACCTAACGATACCTATGTGATCATTTTCAGTCAAAATACAGCTTTAGTTTACTGATCACTATGCCTTGTTACCATGAAGTATCTTTATAGAATACGTTATGTGTTGTCCATTGTTTAATACGCACATGGTCTACCTACATAAGTAAGACGATAGGGTCTCGTGTGAGGTCTCTTGTTCTAGGTAGGTAAAGACAATTGCATGGACGAATTAGGACGGTTTTTAAAGTAGGTATCTGGAATTGCCAACAAAATTGTAGTTCCATGAGGGGCCAACCTGAAAAGCATAAAAGGTATGAAATGCGTGTAATAAAGAAAAGGCAAGAGGCATTAGGCATGATGAAAACAAAATCATGCATATCGATGCGTTTTTTTTTCTTTTCTTTTGCGGTGGCGCGCCGTTTACAGCTTAGTTATTTGGTTCCCAAGTTTTTATATTTCGTGTATTAACAATAAGCATTGCTTTTGATATTCAATTTAACCTGTATTCAGAAAACATTCAAAACTAGAAGCTATTAATAAAATAATCTAAAATAAATAAATATTTACATACATAATGCGTCGTAAAATTCCTCCGCAACATCAACAACATCAACGTTCCCAGGAGGCTGGCAGCAATTTTCGTGTTACAATAAATATTTCGGTCAGTTTTTGGACAATAACACAAGCGTAATATATATTGTTCTACTTTTGGACAATTGATGAAGTGATTAATGATGGTTATTAATAATCATTCCTATGGACTAAAACATTTAACAAGTATATTACCCTCACATAGTCGGCGCCGCAAGTGTTCGCGCGTAGGTGATGCTCATTGCATAGCGCTTATGACGTTATTCTCGCAGCCTAGCCGTTTTATCTTGGAATCTGTAGTTGCAACTTGTAAGTTTGTTTATTCTATGGCGCAAATTAATCAAAAGCAAGATATAATATTAACAGCTCAGCAATAGGATACTTGCAATTTGTGAATCAAAACTCGACCATTGGTTTTGACTTTTGTTTTACTTTTTTTTTTACTTTTGTTATACCTACTCATTAACGATTTTGCTTCATCTAATCTGCTTTGCCATGGCCGTAAATCAAAGCTTAAAGACAGAAACTTCTTATTATGCAATACTTGCAAATCTGAGTAGGTACTGCTATGAATGCATAAATATATAAAATGAGGCGGGTAGGGGCTTACTAATGCAGAATTAAAATCAAAATGTTGTGTCCGTATAGCCAAAATATCACTAGAAGAGTAAATAACGATGACACACCCTGCCCGTCCACACCTGCCGCCGTCAGCCGTCAGGCAATGTCATGTGACGAGTCTATGATTCTTTTTGAAGTAATATGTTTGCGAAATGAAAGTTTGTGAAATTGGACATAATAGAAAAGGAAGTTCAAATCCCAATCTTTACTAGTAAAGCTGTAATCTAGTTTCAACTATTTAAAGGCTGCCACGCGATTTAAATCTAGTTATTCACCAAGTACCTACCTGAAACCACAAGTGAGAACCTAATGAGTCTATTCAATAATCTATGTGAGTGCCTTAAGTAGGCATCTCTGAAGGTGATGTGAGGTCGAGCTGCCATGTTGCCAAAATGGATGCATCATCAACCAGACCACGAAACATACTAGTCACCCTGTCTTAGCAGCGACACCGCGGTCTTATAATAAGCTTTTACTGTTTAAATAAGGCTAACGCTCAGAAAAAACTTACTACAACGCATATTGGTTTTTAGGGAAAATAGTTTTAATTTTATATGGGTGCGTTTTAAACAAAGATATATTCGGATAGATAAGCAAAGCCCACACGTTAAAGATGTCAATTGTTTAAACAAACTTCCTTAATTGTATATTTATCTTCTATTTTTTTCAAGTTTCCTCTTTTCATTCATTTAGCATAGTTATTGGATTTAGTGAACTTTCCTTATGATTAGTGTGTTCTATCAAAATTTCAAAAGAATTCGTACTAAACTAACTCGGTTTTATCCAAACTTGTTAAACTCTGATTATGACGTACTATGTCTGACAGAAACTAACTTGAGTAAAGGCATCTACATATGATGGAGAATTTGTAGATTCTCGTTATAATGTTTTTAGAAGAGATCGAATTGATAGTAAGCCATTAAAAACCGAAGGTGGAAGTTTTCTCGTCGCTGTAAAAATTAATAACAAAAGGCTAAATTTCGTAAAGTGTAATTATCAAGCAATAAGAAGTAAATTGCGTATTAGAGATTGGTATAAAACCTTATCGAGCTCTGATGTTGACGCATGCCTTAACGTTTATTATGAAAGGCTTTTTTGATATTATTAGAAATTATAAACCTTTTCTTGACACCTTTTCTTTATTACGCGACCAGATTCAAACGAATGGCTAATAAATGTTACACAGAATATATTGCTTCAATTGAAGAGTCCATGAGTAAGAATATTAAACAGTTCTGGACCTACGTGAATAACAGAAAAGGTCATGTTTCAATGCAAAATGCCATGTACTGTGGTTACTGGTCTTTCATTAATGGTTCTGAGATATGTGAGATGTTTTCTAGATACTATGGATCGGTTTTTGACATTAGCGATCTCAATAGTATACAATCTTCATTAGTATATATATATATAGTATATATTAGAAAAAAAAAATCTTCATTGGTGCTATCAGATATCACTGAGCTATTAATTGAAAACATAACATCCAAATCACTCACATATATTTTTATACCTAAAAGTGATATAGGTACTTATTAATATTAAACAACTTGTTTCTACCAAAAGCGCTGGGCAGGATCAGCTCCCCCAATCATTTATAAAACAATGAGGTAAAAAGCTGAGCACGCCGCTATACATCGTTATATTTCATATTTAATAAATCACTTTCTTGTTGAATCGTTATATCTCAGAAACGGTGGCTCATAGGAAAATAATACTAAACATTTTTATAGATAATTTTATGATCTACAATTTTTTCTGAGGTTTTTTTATGATAAAACTTACCGTTATACTGAAAATTGCTGAAAATACCGAAAAGCTCTTTTTTTACCTTTGACCTTGAATAAAAAATCTCCAAGATTGGGAACTTTCAAATTTCGTTTATTATATTTTAAACGATTTCACAAACTTTCAGCTTGTTGTAAATTTATGTTACTTCACCCTTATTTTTGGTTAAATTTGACCAGACAATAGGGATTTGGGTATTTAAATCCAAGAAAGCCTTCAATAAACCAGAAATATTACTGTTTATATTTTATGCACTCGTTGAAAGCATTTTGGAATTTAGCAGTCCAGTATTGTCATCATACTACAGGGTCCATATAGATACAATTGAAGGCGTTCAAAGAAAATGCTTAAGTACAAATATTTTGCTACCGTCAACAGTTAGGTCGCTCAAATAAATAAAAAACTGGATACGCCTTACTTACTATCTCAAATTACTTGCAACACCAGACATAGCGCACGCAGATCCAATCATACAAATTTCTTTGCCTTACAGGTTTATAAAAATAATATGTCGTTCTGCAACCCCCAGGTCAGGATGGAGTCAAAAATAACATAGAACTTGATATATACGCCAAAATCGCAACGTATATTGGTTATAAGGATGTCCTCCATTCCGCACCCAACTCTGGAAATCGGTAATCTCGTACTGACTAAATACTATAATATGTATTCCTTTGAATGGTTATTACTTAGGGTTAATAAATTTTTCATGGTTATCTCTTTACACAAGTTTTTGGATTACAATAATTCAGATTCTGATTGTTTATTTATTTTTATTTATTTATTATTTATGTACACTTAAATGGCATTTATACAAACAAGTGAAATATTATGTACAAAGGCGAGCTTAACTCAGATTGAGTTCTCTTCCAGCAAACCTGGGAGTGCACAGAGGAATCGCAATGCAATGAGAGAGGCAAAGTCTTGTGTACATTTGTCAATACTACAGGGTCCATATTATAATCACAATTGTTATCTGTGTTGTGTAACAAATAAATAAAATAAAAATATATTTTTCTCAAACATGCAATGAAATATTGACATTACGTTCCTCTTAATAGGCTGCGAAGTATGACGTTTCAGGCGTAGCTAGGACCAGAGGCCAGCAAGTAAATTTACTACAAACCTTGCAGGCCTAGGGCCGGCAAAGTCCTCTTTTTTAATTTCGATTCCACATACATTTTTGGCAAAGGCATCGACACTCTGCCACTATGCGTATAAAAAAAACAATAAACGACTTGGTATGTACTTAGAGCAGTTTTATTTACATAAAAAAATCCACATTCTTTTAAAACTAAACTGCGGAGAAAGAAAAGGGAACTAAAAAAAAACTTCGAGACGCCAAAGCCTTAGGCGACTATCATCTTAGTCATCAACTGTCTAGGGCATTAAGATCAATTCTAAAACTAATACAAGGTATATCGCAACAAATAGCAAACAATCGCGAAAGCTACGATAGGGTAAGGCATGAAGTAGATTTTGATAAAAACCCTTTTCAGTACTCAAAAAACATCTCCAAAAGCCAAAACGGTAAACTTCTATTGACCAAGGAACAAACTTACGAATATTACAAAAATACCTACGAAATAACTCAATGCAGAACACCATACAATCAACCGCAAACCCAAAGACCCCACGACCCTCTAGTACAATTCCAAGGGAATGCACCTACCATAGAGGAATTAGAGATACAAATAAAAAAGAAATCATCTAAATCGGCTCCGGGCCCTGATGGTGTTCCATATATAGTGTATAAAAATGTCCATAGTTCGCAAACATCTCACAAACATATTCAGTAAAATCTGGTCAGAAAAGAATATACCAGTCGCATTTGGCGAAGCGGTTTTTGTTCTCATCCCAAAAAAACACGAAGTGACTCATCCTAAAGATACTAGACCGATAGCACTAACTAACACAATTTCAAAAATATTTTTCTCAGTACTACAAACAAAAATGTGTAATTTTATGATTAACAATAGGTATTTCGGACCTAACCACCAGAAAGGATTTTTACCCGGAATTTCTGGATGTCTGGAACACAATAGTTTGTTAGCGGAAAGCTTAAAAGATGCCAGAAAATACGAAAGACAGATAACGGTATGTTGGATAGACCTAGAAAACGCATTTGGCTCAATTCCACATTACCTTATGATATACGCGTTGCAATGGTATAACTTTCCACCCGTGGTAATAGAGATAATCGCGTCGTATTACTCACAACTAAAATTTGCTATAAGTTTCCAAAAAGACCACACAGAACCACTACGGTATAATGTGGGGCTGTTTCAGGGATGCTGCTTGTCACCAATAGCATTTAACATAGTAATTAATATCTTAATCACCAAGTTAATACGCCACGAAAAGAAATGGGGTTATCGGTTTAAAGTAAATAACAAATACACTGAGTCCATCTTAGCTTTTGCTGACGACCTCGCAATACTGACGCGTAATCCAAATCAATGTCAGGAACTATTAAAGGAAATCGATGAGTTCTGTTCGTGGACAAATGGACTGAGAACGAAGCCCAGTAAGTGTCACTGTCTGTGTCTGGGTAGACGGGGCACCAAATTTACCTCCTACGATCCGGGACTCTTCATAGGGGGCAAACCAGTTTCCATAGTCGCTGAATCGGTCCCATTTAAATTTCTTGGCAGAAAGATAGACCATCAAGGACGCACACCATCCTTAGATGAAGTTGTCAATATGTTTATAAATGACCTAAATAAGATAGATCAGCTACCACTGAATAATATCAAAAAAGCTTGGATATATGACAACTACCTAACATCACGTCTGACTTGGCCTTTTCTGGTATACGATTTCGGCAAAACCTTAATCGCGAAAATAGATGCAACTGTCATAAAATCACTAAAATCGTGGCTTGGACTAGCGCACTCTGCTGATCCCTCTGCTTTATTTAGGGATCAGAATAATTTTGGGATGAAATTAAAGAAACCATCGGAGCTCTATAAACACCTTAGAGTTACCAAAGCCCACATCTTAGGTAAATCCCAAGATGACACAGTCAGGGCACTCCCGAAAGATAATAACGCGTCCGAACTAGAATCTAGACTTATATTCCATAAACGATTTATGATAGGAGCCCAGTCGAACAAAGTGGGGTTGGGAGTACGAGAGTCAAAAAGGGACCAGGATATACTTAGGTCCTTTCTGAAGCAAGACGAAAATGATAAATATCGAGTGCACGCGATGAATTTGGAAATCCAAAACGAATGGTTGACAATGGGAGAGTTCTGCATACCGATGGCTTTAAAGTGGCGCACCTTGATCTATGAGTGGTCGCCGGCCCTGTTAAAATTCTATCTTAACGCCTTTCAGATGACCCTTCCAGACCAGAGTAATCTGGTAAGGTGGGGGAAAGCCACAGAAAAACAATGTTCTACGTGTGGTGAGGCAATAGGGACGGCTAGGCACATATTAGTAGGATGTAGGGTGCTTCTTGATAGAGGCCAATACTCACGCCGCCACGATAAGGTGCTTTTCATCATACGCGAAGCAATGAGTCTGGCAGTAGCTAGAGCCCAAAAAGGATTGACTTCTAACAGACGTCATACCAACTTTGTGTCTGAAGGTTCATCCATAAAATCCAGGAACAAACCTTATTCAATCTTAGATACTGCCCCAGATTGGACTCTCCTAATCGACACGTATGATAAGCACTATAAAATTCCGGAGGATGTTGGGGTTTCGTCATCTAGACCGGACATATTTCTCTACTCGAAAACGACTAAATATGTGGTCCTTGTGGAACTTACTGTACCGTGGGAAACAAATATACCGAAGGACCACACACTTAAGAAAAATAAATACTATGATCTCACAAACGAATTAATCAAAAACGGTTACGTGGTTAATTTGTATGCAGTAGAAGTGGGAGCGAGAGGTATACCAGCTAAATCTCTCTATAACCTACTTAAAGATCTAGGCCTATCGAGAGCTACAATAAGCTCATTACTAGGACGAATGTCTAAAGCGGCACTAGTAGGTTCGTATCAAATTTGGTTAGGCAGGGAGGGGAACTTGGGTAGTGAAGGTGAGTGATGATGTACATCAACAAAAGGGGCCCCTTCTAAACCTACACTTGGGTCCCGAGTTCCCAACTCAGCAACGCGATGGACCCGGCACCCGCACGGAGAATCCATGGATTGCTAAGAATATCGTCTCACTAATAACACATTATTATCAATTGTTTTCTTAACTATACATATAAACATTGAAATATTAAAATTGACATTTATATCAATGACAAGTGTCACTGTTCGTTCAGAAACGTGCCTTTATACTTTTTTTAAGTAACATGATAATGATCATAAAGTAAATGTAAATGTTTACTGTTAAAATCAAGCTAAAATAGACGAAACAGTACTATACACGTGAGTTTTAGTTTTTATCTTGTTTGCTTTTAATGTCTTTAAAAATAAATCTTTAATTTTTTTGTTGTTTATTTCATTGCCTGTTTGAGAAAAGCACTATACATACCTCGGCGGGAAATATGTGGTTGCCTGCCTCAGACCTATCCGGCCTCGCTTCGCTCGGCCGTCTATATGTCTTCGGCCGGCAACCCCTTTCTTCCCGGCCTCTGTAGTAATGTACTATTGATCTGCGATTGTGTCGAAAAGTACGATTACGCTTTACCCTTACCTTTTCTTTATAATTAACGCCTAAGGTGCATGCAACAGCTAGTCATTTACATTGTGTAAGGAATAGATAATGCAAATGTAATTATTTTAAATGAACTGCATCGTTCAGGTTACTAACTTACAAAGGTGAAGTTGATTACCATACTTACAAGCATTTTGTCGAACCTACCCATAGAATGCCGTCTAAAGATGATGATAGCATGACACCGCAATCTGTAGAAAGTTATGTTTATCTTGCAAATAGAATAAGATCCCAGGGCCACCAGACATCACGTATTTTCTGACGAAGTTGAGTAGTGTTACTAAGAACGCATGCCTACCTGCTGTCCTGCTGTCACGCCATCACGCGTGAACGGCTGGACCGATTTCACAATTTTTTTTCTAAGAGTATTCCTTGCTGTACGGGGATGGTTCTTACGCAGAGAAAAAATTAAAAAAGAGCCCAGCAGTCACGGGAACGGGAACAGAATTCCACGCGGGCGAAGCCGCGGGCATTTTTCATATAAAACATCCGCGAAAGTAACTTAGCCAACATTCTGTAAAAATAATATTCTGTTCAGTAAATATTTAGAAGGTAAAAAATATTTTTATTTTTCTATTTTACATTGCAAACATTTGCATAGCATGTGTTGCGTGCCCAATTTTTTTATGTGTGGGATTTAAATGTGAATTGGAAGCTATGATAATTTGATGATAAAATATTCTAGCATCAAAATCCGGGATAGTATAAGTAACATTCAGATTTTTGTTGCTTACCTTGACATTTAATCTGATACTTACTATTTGATTCTATTGTTGCCGGTGACATATACCTACTCACTTATTTTATTTTACTTTTTGTTCACTTTATTATTGAATAACCTATGCCCGCAGCTCCGCCCGCGTGAATGTCGGTTTTCATGACTTCTGGTCAGATCTCCGGTTCTACCCAACCAATCGCGATGAAACATACCAAAATTATGACTCGGAGCAAAATCTTTCGAAAAAGCCCGCGTCAATATCCGGTCAATAGCTTTTTTGCGTTTATCGCGGACAACTAGGTAAACCAAGTTTTACAATTTTGACTCATATTTATCGTAAATACCATTTTCTATGTCCCTACATGTCTAATTCTCTACATTATAGAGTATTCTGAAAAGACGTCCGCAGGTGGCCCAAGGCTCCGAGGGGAAAGGCCTCCAAATTCAATCGGGGACCACGCCGAGATTATAATGATGACTAATACACATGGGTATTTGCATGCCTCTCATCTGCGTAATTTTAGAATAGGTGTAAAGTGTTTGTCACCATACGGGGAATCAAAGACAAGTTATTGTTGAGGAAACGTACAGCGTGTGGAAAAATAATACGTAATTGATATAAATATCAAGTGCGTATTAAAGGACTTCTTGAAATTCAGCTGATTTCACTTAACATGTGGTATGGCAGTATAGAGTCAGTTCACCAGTTCACCGGCCCCATTCAGTTAACGGCCCTTCGAGCGACTCGGTAACTTCAATTAAAAATGATATGATGACCTTTCAACAGATAGTATAAACAAAGAGTTCGCTTAACGCCGTTCTCGAATAGTTACGACGACGTAGTAAATATCGCACTCACCGAAACCCAGTAAAAACCCGTTTACTTCTCATGTGGCATTTACAGTAAACGAACGTAGGTAGGTACTGTAAGTTACAAAAAAAATGTCTGAACCGACTCGCGCTAAAAGGTAAAATTTGGCACTAATTGTAAATTTTATATGTACCTAAATTAGTTATATTATACCGATTTATTATGTTATATATAAATAAAACATAGTGACCGGAAACTGAATTGATATTTAGGTAATACGTTAGTTGTCGGCCGGGGTGTGGCTGCGTTCTGATTGATTCTGTCTGTTTTTGTTTTGTTTATTATGACATTTAATGTTTAATTTAGGTCTGCAGGACTTAGGATTTGGTCTTGTGTAACCGTAAAGATACAAATCGTCAGCGTACGGCCCTGTTTAATAGATAAAACAGATTAGTTTAGGCTCTAAAAATGTCTAGAACTAGAAATGCAGCCAGTAGGACTTAAAATAACGGCCGCAAACTGAAACAAAGTAGCTTTTTTTAGCGGATACCCCCACGGATTCCAGCGCCACTGGCCACCGGAAGTGGTTATGTCGGATACAAGCCGACTAAAACCACACGCCGTCTCGGGCCTCGCGATTACCGGGTTGTAATGTTACCCAATAAGTAATTTCCCTCGCAGCCCGGCCTTGATATTATTAGAGTCTCCTGCATGAATCATGCGGCCCCTCATGTTGGGCAGCAGCTCCGCTAGAGTGTGAGATTCGTTAGCTGTGTCCTTCAGTTTAGGAGCTAGACTTAAGAGATGCTCCCCGAATTCCCACCGGCCGATGAACACGAGTCCCAGATATTTTATCTGGGGCTTGATGCCGAGGAGTGTCTCCCAATGTGAGGCTGGATACCTTCGGTGGCGCACAGCGAGGCCCATAAAAGAATATAACCTCAGTTTTATGCAGAACCTCCTCGATATCAGCCGCCGGATCCGTTCGACGACTTGAGCAACCGCGGTTGTGCCCTTTAAGGTCGCTTCGCGGGGTGTTTTTCCTTTATTTCGCTGTTAGATGATTAAAAATTGTACCTGTAAATAATACGAAAGGGGGGTCACTGAGGGGAGGGGGGTTGAATAGTCCTAAAAATAGGTCACGTAATTTGGGTTCATTCCCTAAATGTTTTATTAAAATGATGTCCAACTAGTCCCATGGAACTGCTTTTTAAATATGTCATATTTATATGAATTTATAAATGTTGTAGCCGGTACTGCAGTTAGAACACACACATCTACCCCATTCAAAACAAAAGAAAAAAGAAGTAAAGAAACATTTTTAGTGAATTAAATTTGTTTTATTACTATATTTTGATTACTGAAAATGGGGGCCGTAAACTGACGAAACGGGCCGTAAACTAGCGTTTTGGCTACTTTCGCACTTTTTCTCTTATAAATCGTAAATTATGGACTAAAGTCCCATGATTTTTAATTTTATACAACTAGACTGAGGCCCAAATTAAACCATCATCAGCTATTTTGGAAATAGGTAGCCTATTTTTCACACGTCTAATATGAGCAACTCAGCTTAAGGGCCGTAAACTGGCGAACTGACCCTACGTTTTTCATTAACCAATTTTTTTGCTGATACAGGTACTGCGGTGGCTTCTCTCTTTTATAGAAATTTCTGCTCAGTTTCCGGTCTGACCTCACGACTTGAGGTTGTTGTTAATGATTTCTAGTAAGTACCTACGTACGTATACCACGTAGAACAATAAGATAAAGGTAAACGTACCGAGCACGTGACAAGAAACTATTTCGACAACTACAGACGGAAGATCCGCCAACTACTGGCTAGTAATTTGACCGGGTACATCAGATTGTAATGAACTCTTAGATAGCAAACAGTTAGTTCTAATTGTATACTACCAGAGCGCACAAAAACAACCGTTAGTGATGCTTGCAAAAAAATAAGCAGTTTAGCATCGCTATTTAAATTTAGTTCAACGTTCGCTAGTAACTTATCTATGTTTGTACATGAATTAGAATATAAGTTGTAATGTGTACAACTTCGAAAAGGAATGAAGTATTCGATGGCCGGTCATTCATTATACAATACCCACTGTACCAAACCGATTCTCGGGTTATCTGGTCTCTGGATTTTGTTTAGTATGTTTTTTTCTTCAGATTCATACAGAACCTCCATAGATTCGTACTCAGATAAGCTTGCGGGTTGGGTCGAAGAGGTCTGTGTCAGGCGGTTTTTTTTTTTAATGAGTTATGGCTGTGATATGTTTTATGAAAAAGACTTATGTTATTAGTATTATTTTTGCATCATCTAAGTAGATGTTTCCTCAACAATTACTCGTATTAATTCCACACGCGGTGACAAACAGTTTACCCTATTTCTAATAAAAATTACACAGCCGCGAGTCACGCCTTCAATTTACCCGTAGGTCCATAAACATGTCGCATTGACTAAGATGAAAACTGTGGAAATCGTACATAAATATAATGACAAACATAATAAACATAATATTATTATATTGAATTTTCACAGCTTTACGATTTACCTCGACATAATATTATTATGGCGGGGTAAATTATATCTCAGATATTTCATATTGAAACTGTCATGTCATGAGTAAATTTATTTTCTCTAACATGCAATGAAATATTGACGTTATGTTCCTCATATCAGGCTGCGAAGTATGACGTTTCAGGCGCGGCTAGGACCAGAGGTCGTTAATGGAATTTTACACAAACCTTCCTCGTCCTCTTTTTTAATTTCGATTCCACATAAATTTGTGGCAAAGGCATCGATACTCTGCCACTATGCTTTTGTATTAAAAAAAAACAATAAACAACTTGGCAGTTTTATTTACATAAAAAATCCACATTAACATAACGAAAAACACATTGAAATATTAATATTTAATTTAGTTGCGACAAATTGACATTTATAACAATGCCAAGTGTCACTGTCAATTCTAAAGGTTCGTTCAGAAACGTGCCTTTATACTTTTTTGAAGTAACGTGATAATAAACATACATGTAAATGTTTTCTGTTAAAATCAAATAGTAATATAAACGTGAGTTTTAGTTTTTATCTTGTTTACTTTTAATTTCTTTAAAAATAAATCTTATTTTTTTTTGTTGTTTATTTCATTGCCTGTTTGAGAAAAATTACTATACATACCTCGGCGGGAAATATGGGGTTCCCTGCCTCAGACCTATCCTATCCGTCTAAATGTCTTCGGCCGGCAACCCCTTTTTCCCCGGCCTCTGTAGTAATGTACTATTATCCAAGCAACACTAAATACTGGGAATTTATTTATCTAAGTATTGTGTTTCTCAGCCAAAAAAGAACTGCATTGGCTAAGAAACGAGGGTAAAATTAACGATCCATGGTAAAAGAATGGCCAGGAGGTATTATTACCTAAATATTAACTACATTTTAAGTACTTAGTAGTTACATAGATAATATAATATAATTCTTATACAGATGCACAATCAGGAACAATAAATGGTTACAATCGTAACTTCGAGAAGCAGGCAGTCAACTTCGGTTTGCAAGAGCTGTGACTAGATCGCGACATAGTGTTAGCAAACTTTTCTAATTTTTACTATTAAAAATTAAATTATCAAAAATAAAACATTCACTAAACACATTATGGAATGACTGAATAAAACTATAAATTTTCTAATCTATATTGATTCTGCCAGATTCTGTAGTTAAGGTGCTACATTGCATAAGGGACTCTACCATATTCCTTCTTTTAACTTCCGTTCTCCCCAATGTTCGTTAGATAATATTATGCGGTGATAGTTGTTTTTTCATATCTTCGATATCACGAGAAATGTGTAAGTAATAGATACAAAATACACATTTACAGCAAAAATAAATAAAGGACTTAAGATTTATTTGTTATTGTCACGATACCTTTAACAATAATATTCCTTACGATATTAATGACACGTTTCTACTAATACTTACATAATTTCACTACTTTTATTGTGTAATGCATTTAGTCTTGGTGTTCGTCAGTGTTTACTGACAACTCAGTGCAGTTTTGGTTAAAAAAAGACGGGTTGCACTCCGGGAGTGCCGGCAGAAGTGAAACCTTTTTCTTTCTTTCTGTCTTCGTTATATACAGAGAAAAAGAACAAACCATACCATACCTATAATATAGCGCCAATCATAGAACCTATCACTAATTTTCTGATAATTTTCTATCAGAAGCAATTACTAAATTACAAAAAGAAAAAATAATCACAAAAAGTATCAGAAGCCCAGCTTCGAACCCGGTACTATCTGAAACCATAAGTACTCACAGTCGAAGCACTTACCGCTAAGCTACGAAGCTTCTTAGCGTACCTAGCAAAATAAACACTCTGTAGCTAGGAATGTTGGATGATGTCATGTCGTCCTACAAAGTCGTCGGTTACGGGTCAAAGGTCACGTAATCCTGACGCGAGTTTAACACGTGATCCTGACGCGAGTTTAACACTTTTTTTACCCATTCAACCCCGCTAAAGAAGTTTAACTTCTATAGAAACCGTAGAAATCAAACCAAATGGAAGAGAAGTTAGTTGATCCCAGGCTCCAAAGCGGATGCCTAGGATGCAACCGGGAAAAAGGCTAAGATGATGATTATAAGAAAATGAATGAAAAGTGAAATGACCGGTCTCCTATCAAAGATACACATGAATAAACCTAGACCATGAAAACTGCTCCACGTGCTAATGACAAATATAAACATTTATAGAGTAAGCAAAACTTACTGAAGTTGTTAATACATATTTATAAAGGAAATGTAAGAGTAATTTTCCGATCGTATCTCCACGTAATATTAGGCATATTAGGCTCTATGAAGCTACGTAATCTATTAGAACCGTTAACGGCAAGTGCCCTATGCGCCTGCGATTATTGCCTGGCATTGTCCAAGTTTTGCTCCTTATTTTGAATATGAAAAAGACGACTCTTACTACCTTTCTGCGTTTTTAAACGACGAAATTCTACAGCTTGAAATAACTTTTATGACTAGTTTTTCAATGTAGCTATAGACGTAAGTATAAAAAAGGTTTTTTATACGTCAATGTTCATACAAAAACTGAACAATGGAATTTTTATACTTACAAATTTCGTCAAAATAAAACTTCTTTCCTAAAATCCAGAACACGACTAGGTTTAATTGTGAGTCTAAAGTCTAAACATTGAAACATCACAATTTCGCTTCAGCCGTATCAGTTTATTGGTCGTGCTCAGTAATACACACGTACAGAAGCATTTTTACATAAAGTTTTTGTAGCATATTGATGGTACAATTACTAAGAACTTTTATCGCGGGATTTGAGCGCGGCTACCGAATCAAGAAATTCTGTAACGAAAAAAAGCTCGACCCTGTGGAGGCGATGTGATTATGAGCCCGCATACAGGCGGACGGACGGACAAGACAGACGGACGGACATACACTATACATATACATATGCATAACATATACATAGTAATTGCATAAGTTGGTAAAAAATGCTATGTAATAGCTTTACCGCGGCAGTCCCCGAGTGCCACATTCAGTTTTTTTTAGTTACACGTGTTGTCTAAGTAGGTCCCTAGATACATATGTAAATCTATTCAAGTAACCTTATCGATAAATTATTTGCCATTATTCGTATCTACTACCTATATAAAGCTATTTGCATATTAAGTAATAGTTGACAGAATATAGTAACCAATCATTCTTGTTGCCCATTGTTAATAAGCATGATTTTGGTAACCAGGCAGTGTATTTTTTTAAGTAACTCAGAGCATGTAAGGGACTGGTCCCAGGTTCAAGTCCCGTCTTGGACGTTTACTTTTCCGATCTAAATCTTTATGTAAAACTTAGCATACTAATTAATATAATACTAATTGCTTAAAAATTCCATTAAAAATTCAAAATATATGGCCCAATACTAAGATCTTCGGTGCCTAATTTCACCTTTCCACAAAGTGAGGATGGCTTAGTGACTCTAGCGCAAGCCATGGAATCGGAGGTTAGCGGCAGTCGCTCCCGTTAAAACTAAACTTCTACCTTAGAATATTCTCTGATAAGTGGAGCAAAAACTATCGCGAATTATAGATGTTATGTCTCTGCTTACCCGTTCGGCCATACCTACATGTCATATATCTACGAAGAGAAACAAATCGTGACCATAAAATAAAATAAATTGAAAACGTATGTGCAATTTCATTTCACGAGTAGGTGTCATCTTTCACTTATTGTAAAGTGTGTGAAGGTTATATAGGCACGCTAATGTCTGCTGGGTCAACCATCCTTGACGTATTGTAAAAGAACACTATAAAGCTAATCATGATTTTAGTTGTATAATGTTAACGAGAAGTTAGTTAATTTCTAGATGGTAAGCCATGCTACTCCGAAGAAGTCATCGACATTCTCATAGCGATTGCCAAGTTGCATCCAAAGTCCGCATTTTGGAGGCTGGGACAGTGAGACCTGCACTTTGGAGCCCGAGGTCGCTTATTGTTGTTGATTGGTATGTTGGCTATCTTTGTGTTGTATCTGACGTCCCAACCACGAAAGAAAAGACTGCCCGCTAGCCTCGTCACAGAATAATTAATAGTCCTCGTAGTGCGAAAGCACACATCTTGCAAAATACAGATCTGAACTTTTAGCTTATGTAAGAATAGAGTTCGTTGTGTACACAGAGTTCTTAATCTTGAAATCATAAAATAATAATCGTACTTGATTGGTCAGCATACAAATGAGACGTTTTAACGCACGCAAATTGTTTTTGAAAACGACAATAGAATTACATTATTCATAAACTATGAAACATATTTTATAATGTTTATTTAAGTAAATTGGGTTACCTACATCACCTTAAATCAAGCTGATCTCATTTAAGGAGCATTCTCTTGCCTCGTTTCGTATTTCATATCAACAGTTCACTTAAGCTAAACCATTTGAATAATAATTGTGATCCGTACTTGGCCTAAATTACAATTACTTACATGATGAAGACTCTCTTAAATTAATTTGGCCTAGTCTTATTAGTTTGTACTGAAATTGTAAGCTTTTATGACTGACTGATCTGAATAAATTACTAACGTTTATTTGTATGTGTTTAATAAAACCACAGCAGTCTTAGCGATAAGCTGTGAGCTATTACGGCTGCACTCGTATGGGTTTAACCACTATAGATTTGAAATTCATATATGAGGCTTGGACTATACCTACCTAAGGTACGGCAAAATAAGTAGTGAACGTATTAAAACGAGTACACAGGCTGCAGTTTAGCATCGTGGGATAAGTTGTACCCTATTAAACACACATTGCAACAATACGCAACACGTTGGGTGTTGTTTATTCCGCATTTATATGTCTTTCTTATTACCGCGCGACCGACGCGACGGCGAAATCGTAGGTAAGCAATAATTTTGCCGTGACGACACATAATGTCCTTAGGGTATGACATAAAAAATAACTTTAGGTACTTGACATGAGCCAGGCTTTAGGTTCTAGAAATAATCGAAAGTACAAATTGCGTTTTTCAACTATATTCTTATAATCAGAGATAGAAGAAAATGATTGATCCATAACGTGGGAAATGGGTATAGGTACTTGCCTTAACTACAGAATACCTGCATGAGTTCTGTGCCTTGATTGTGTTTTAAGTTTATAACCAGAAACGGTTTAACATAGGTAGGTATATTAAATGTTTTGTTAGTTCGCCGGAAATGTCACATGCTAAATTAATTCTGCAAAATGTCAAAGCAAAAAATGACCATAGAATGTTGGTTTTATTACAACAGAATTTGACTTGTTTATGTGTAAAGGTCAATATCACAAACACGTGTATCCGCATGAGGCACGGTCGTGATTGAGCTTGATTGGGGGCGGGGCGGTGTCATCTAAATTGCAATCTGCAAGTCTCCGAATAAGCGTCATCATGAACATGTACCTACATAACACACCTATCGCTGATTTTTGTGTGTATGCCTATATACCTAGGGTGCATTTTTGAATGGGGCAGTGAGGGAAGGTATCTTAACCGCTAAAGTTACAGCAAAATTTTCTTAGGAGACCTTGCCTCACCTTTTGAGATATTTTGAACTACATTCACTGATTCTGGCAAAATCGTACAGTCAGCAAGAAAAATGCTAAAAGTCCAAGAAAAATGCTAAAAGTCCAAAAAAAATTTTTAGTGCCAATCGATCCTATTTCATGTGAGGATCAAAAGACTCTTAAGAACCATTTTAGCTTTGAGTACTAGAAAAGATAGAAATCACCAACTTGGGCCTCGACTATTTACTTGCCTTTGTTCTCGACTTTATACACGCCTCTACATTCGACTCTCTACTCGCCTCTATACTTGAATCTGTACTCGACTCTCTATTGGCTTCTCTACTCCTCTCTCTACTCTTCTGTATACTCGGCTCTCTACTCGTATCTCTACTCGCCCATCTACTTGATTCTCTTTTCGCCTCTCTACTTGACTTTCTCCACTCGCCCTCCTCACTCAAATCTCCACTCAACTCTCTATTCAATCCCTACTTGCCTCTACATTCGTCTCTACACTCGCCTCTCTATTCTGGACTCTGTTTGATTTTATAATCGCCTCTCCACTGGTTTCTCTAGTCGCATATCTGTCCGCTCCTGTACTCGACTCTAATCGACTTTCTACTTGACCTCTACTCGCCTATCCAGTCGCCCCTATAACGATGTATACTTGCCTCTCCACTTGGCTCGTTATTCGACTGTGTCCGTCCCCAAGCTCTAATCCACCCCTGTAGTAATTTCATGAGGATATCCTAAATAAGATAAAAAATCACTAGTTATCCTTATTTACTTTCTTTTGCCGCGATTGAAAAATTACAAACTTTCATCCCCTAGCCCTATCGCCCCCCTGCTACCCCCTTTTTTACGGCAAAAGGTCCGTTCCCTAGCTCTAATCCATCTTTGTACCAAATTTCATACGGATTTAAAAATAATAAACTTTCATACTAACTTTCATTCCCTATTACCCCTCCTTTATCATGATATCCTCAGAATTGACAAACTTACCTCCCTTAGGCCTATTTCCTCTCCTTTATCCCCTTTTTCGCGATAAAAGGTAGTCTATGTCCATTCTCAAGCTCTAATCCATCTCTGCACCAAGTTTCATCAGGATATCTACAAAAGTAACAAACTTTCATCCCCTATTTACCCTCCTTTTTTCGTGATTAAAGGTACCTTATATACGTTCTCAAGCTCGAACTCATCTATGTACCAAATATCATCAGGACGTCTTCAAAAATGTCAAACTTTTATCCCCTAACCCTATCCCCCTCCCTCTACCCCCTTTTTCGCGATTAAAGGTGGCCTATGTCCGCTCCCAAGCTTTAATCTATCTTTGTACTTTGTATCAAATTTCATTAGGATATCTTCAAAAATGACAAACTTTCATACAAACTTGCATCCCCTTTCCCCCCCACCCTTAAACCCCTTTTCTCGCGATAAAAGGTAGCCTATGTCCGTTATCAAGCTCTAATCCACCTCTGTATCAAATTTCATCAAATCGATTCAGTGGTTTAGGCGTGAAAGCATAACATACAGACAGACAGAGTTACTTTCTCATTTATAATATTAGTATGAATGGATGTGTGGGTGAATACCGATTGATGTTTCAGTTGAGATCGATGGAATCAAAATATACTAATTTGCAACAAATTTCAAAAAAATCTACTTAAGATACAAGATTTTCTGCAGTTTATGATGTTATCTAAGTAAAAGCAATTCTAGCTCTACCAGAGTACTACGATTATTCGAGGGGTTTGACACATACCGTCCCATTCGAGTAGGTATTACGATTTATAAAATAGCTGAGGAGCTATCTATGTACCAAACTTATTATAATATTTATTGAAAATTAAATAAGTAAGTACTGCCAGGTACTAAGACGCTGTTTATGGTCTTTCGCGTTTAGAATATAAATTAAATATTATGTAAATGTCATCGTTTGATCTTGTCATATCGTTTGAATAATGTCAATTTTATCACAGGCGACTTGCAATTGTGACAATTTTTTAATGTATTTTCACAATGGCGAATACACATAGCATAGACGTAACTTTTTAGTAATCTAGATAAGTTGGGCTCATTTTGTCAGAACAGAACATGTAGCAGTATCACAGTTTCTTTTTAAATAATCCATTTTTGAGGGTTATATAGATGTGCATAATCTTAAAAAAGATTCTGTCTTGTTGTTGAGTCCACTATGGCTTGCCAGCTCTTGCATGAGCTTGACGTTGTTGTTGTTTTCTAATTCAGTACGGTACCCAAAAGCACTGGGTCCCTGACAGTGGCCTGGCACTGCATCCTCGTCAAAAAGCGATGCACAGACAAACAGATAGGTAGTGGCTTTCGCATTTATAATATGAATTTAATTACCTGCTGACATGTTATTATCAAAATTGTGTTACACAATTTTTTATTATTGCCCTCTCATAATGTCATTTATAAATTGAATTACTTAATTTATTCATGCTGGTAGCAAAAATAACGTTAGACATAGTTATAAAAGTTAATTTTATCACGTCATTAGCCTCGTTCAGTCAGATCGTCGTTATCTTAGATCTATTGAGTGTCTTTGAATAATTTCTACGTGCCATGCTATGCTACACAGGTTCATATCTTCACGAAAACGACATGTCCTCAGTTTTTTAATAAATACGCGATACTACTAATATCAAAACATTTTTTTTACTTTTAAAGATATCGGGTCCTGCACAAGAAAATCCCAGAGCTAGAATGAAATATTCTTAAAAAGTACCTGCCTCCACTGTTTACTATAGACGTGAAAGATCTCGATGACGTCAAACTCTGTAACAACCAGTTTCTAACGTTTATCACGGTTTTTAACGTTCATGCACTCGTGAATTCATTTGATTTCAAATAAATAAAATGCTCGTTTAATTAATTAATCTACGGATAAGGTATATAAACTGCTTTTTAAATATAAGTAATATATTTTTAGATATTGTGCTATAGATATGTTCACTGGGTAGAAAGTTAGAAAGTTTTGACGTTTTGCGGTTCCGTACTGACGAATGGCAGAAACAAGAATATTACGATCTAAGGCCAGAGTAAACTGGCTGTATTCTCGTGGCGTTTCTGTACACGCACCGGTTGTAATGAAATGTATAAATATCTAAGGAAGACGTCATATGGGCTTGCACATGTACGTGACTGAAACTGCACGCGCGGAGCGGAATGGCAACGTCCCCCGCGTGGTAGTTGTGATGATGCTGGAGCATGCAATGATTTATGTGTAATTCCAACCCAAATTCTAGCGTACTGCAATGCTTAGAAGGGTTTTAATCCGAAATCATCGAAATGAAATCCCATAGCGCTGAGTTTTGCAATGGTATCAGATTACGTTACCAGGGATCCTTCAGACTTAAAATCTTAGGTTTGTTTTATTACAATTGGTTGAGTATATATCACCAAAAGTTATAAAAATTGATAGCGCTGCATTCGTTCGAAAAATCATTGATTTTCAGTCATTCGATACCTGTTTTACTAAAACATGCGAAAAACGAATAGTAAAATCACGAAAATGGAAACGGTAAATATCTAATATTAACGAGACTAATAACGAGACTATAAATAACTAATTGGCGTAGGTACCTAACTACACAAGGTTTATAAATTAATTAATTTGCATTCAATCCAGCAATCCAAAGGGAAGCTGTAGTAAAGCTGAATAAATTCAATTCGTGAGGTGAATCAGACCAACGACAGTAGAACGTTCGTTTGACCAAAGTCTTTGACATTTCATTAGTCATGATTAGGTTTAGATAGTAAAATTGAAAGGACGATTGATTGATGCCATTGACGCAAACATGTACCTATGTTTGCCGACTGATCTAGGTATCTAACGGGTATTATATCAATTTGCATTACAAAAATGATTACTGTAATTCTTCATCTCCGCTCCGACTTTTATTGCCTTCACATTACGCGGGGCATGTTTGTTTTTAGCAGATACTACTCAGAGATTTATCTCTCAGAATCCACAAATTCTTTAGAAACCCCAAAACATTTGAATGAAACCCTAATTTTGCCGTGAATAAACATGAACTAAATGTTATAAAATATTCCGACGAATTGAGAACCTTACTCATTTTGAAGTCGCTCATTTATGATTACAATGAAGTTGAAAATTAGCATTTGGATACCGTAGGAAGTTTACACGAATAACACTGATTGATTAAAATAAAATATATAGCCTCTAAAAAGTAACCGAAAATATCGAAAAACGGACTGAAATAATAATCTTTAGCTAATGTTTGTTTTTCTTTTGTCCATAGATGCCTGTTTGCGGTGCCAGGGGGAAAGTAAGAAGGATTCTTACGGCAAGCAAGATTGCGTCGTCGTCTGGGGCGAATGCAACCACAGTTTCCACTTCTGTTGCATGTCGCTTTGGGTGAAACAGAACAATCGTTGTCCTCTCTGCCAACAAGAATGGTCCATTCAACGAATGGGAAAGTAGTGCTACGTATTAGTATATATATATATGGAAATATAGCAATACTAACTTTACTTTAAAATAAAAGAATCTGCTTTTACCTTTAACATCATTTTATTTCATTCCACAAATATCAGTGAAACACCCTCCCAAAGAGTTGGACAGATTGCGACGATTTGCTTATTACCGGTCCTGGATAGCTGAAATTCTTGCCTACATACGTGTTAGGGTCATATAGATGTCATCATACTTGCTGTTGAAGACACAATCCCCGCGTTATGTGTACGCGCAGACCGTACCACCTCAAACTTCAACAGAATTCTTTATGGTCATTTTCACGTCAAATTCCAACATTTATCCACCTTGTTATAGGTAACACGTGGAAACACTATAAGTATATTATCTATTCTGTGTCACCTGTATTAGGCATTATGTATTATACATTATGATAATCATCTTAGATGTCACTTTGAAATATGTTTTGCCTAAATATATCCAACAAATATATTTGCATTTTAAAGTTTCGTGGAATGATGAGAATAGATAGCAAGGTCAACAACAAGTCGCACCCACGATGCCTGAAAAAAAAAGTTAAACAATCTCTGGGCTGTATTTGTTGAACACGTTTTAGGAAGAGCTTATAGTACATGGTATAATTATGTGCAGTATCAAACAGGCCACTTGTTAGCCTTCTCTCTGAAAATTTGCTTCCTGCTCTTAAGTGTGATTGATTTCTAGCACAAACCACAATAAAAATATACCATTTATCAATGAGATTTCCTACAGCCTCTTGCGATTCTATAAATAAGCATCTGGGTTCGATCCATGCATGTATGCATGAATATGGGTATTTGCATTGGTCTGGGTGTTTCTATGTATAATGTATATGCATTTACAAAAAAATGTATCTAAGTATGTTTATCCGCATTCTAGATTTCATAACACAAGCTAGTTAAGCTATGCTTACCATGGATCTAGATAGCGTTGTGTGATTTTGAATTTATTTGCCTCACTGAATTTTCGGTTCTTCCGCATCTAGACGATGATGTGAATTTTCCAGGTTGTCACCTACTCAACAGTACTTCTTGCTGGGTAGCATTCCCCTTTCCGTAGCTGACTTGCGGTTTTTATTCTAGAAATAACTCGTTTCAATGGACATTGATCCTTCGGCAGATGTCACCAGCCCAACCCCTGCAAGCTACGTCCGTAACTTCAGTCTTTTCAACGAAAGTTTTTTTTTCTTTATGTATAGAACACGTCAATTTTACTACTGAGGGAAGGGAAGGTTCTTCTTGGCGACATTCTTTTTTGTCACTGACATATCTATTTCAACTCACTTTAATAATTCGCCAGTTGAAAATTTCCACGCTGCGCTGCAGGGATATAGGAGGTCTTGTTTATACTTACTTTACTTAAGTAAGATTTACTCTTTGCCCTCTGTTCTAAAGACATAATTTAAAGATGTGCCAGGTCTATAAGAACATCTTACAGCTGATAGTGCAAGTAATTTTCCATATCGTTAAACTCGTAACTAATGTTTCGTAATAGTTTAACATATTATGAGCTAACGATCAATGGTCAACACTGTAGCCCATTGTACAACATCTAGTTGCCTCTCAACTTTGTGGATAGCTAATGACTATAATAAATCAAGGAAATCAAACATACATTGACCTCACATTGACAGCAAAACGAATATTAAATACATCCTCTTGACACTCGTATTTTCAATCACGTTCGAATAACTGTGTTAGCATTATCTTAAGCAAAAACATATAACAATACAATGCTGGGTGGTGCTGCAAAGAAAACGAAACCTAAAACATACTACGGGGAATAAAAACATATTAATATGTATAAGGAATATACTTTAGGGAGAAGCCGAGTTTTTGCACAATAAGGATAAGTACCATTGTAAAGAAATCGTGGACCGTCTTCATCAATCCCATATATCCAAAAATTTGGTATTCCATTTTTAAACTCTCGCGTTCCATTATATATTTTAAAGGGAACGTCAGGCAATCAAAGGTATGTAAGTACCTATACCATGATCGCGTTAATTCCCGTTCCCTTTATTATATAGGTATTCCATGTAAAAATTTTAGCCTGTATCCCTGAAACGGTGTGAGTCACTGGAAAATGTAGGTACGCACGTATACTGTACTCGCACGCGTTCCTCCACAAGAAGCACCGTCGTCATTATTGTTGGCGACTTCGCAATGAAGGCATTTTTACAAGCTTTTATTTAACTTGCAATGTATGTTTGTTCGGGTTGTTGAAGCTGGGCTTGTTCAATGAAAGATGGTGTTGGCTTTAAGCACTTTACTTGCTCTTAGTAGGTACAATTATAAAGAAAACTATATTATGATGGGTCGCGAACGATCCGTTCCTCACGACGCTCGAAAGGTGTGTGTCGCGCAGCGCGGGCGGCCGGGCGCGGGAGCGGTCGTATGGCGTAGACATCCTCCCGGGGGTTGAAGCTTGTCTTCAACTTCAGAAGTATTCTTCGCGTTAGGAGTTTATGTCTGTGCTTGGCAACAGACATATTTTATTGAGGGCTCGTCTCACGGAGCCCCGGCTCGTGGCGATGTCCGCAACTCGTGGCACCCCATCAGGTCCAGGGTACAATTTGGCGACACGTCCCAGTCTCCAGCAAAGCGGCGGGGCAGCATCGTCCTTTATGACGACTAGATCGTCCAATCGCAAGTCCTTACACCGAACTCGCCACTTCGTACGCTGCTGCAGCTCGCTGACGTACTCTGCAGACCACCTCTTCCAAAAGTGTTGCCTCGCTTGTTCCAGACGTTGATATCTGTCAAGATTATTAACTCTGTAGTCCAACAAACACGGTGATGGTAGAGAAGTAAGCGGCCTGCCTATAAGAAAGTGGCCCGGGGTGAGCGGACATAGGTCATTAGGGGAGGGGCTTAAAGGACATAGAGGTCTACTATTGAGGATAGCCTCTACCTGGGCAAAAAGGGAACTTAGTTCCTCGAAGGTCAGATGTGTATTTTTCAGGACTCGGTTCAGATGAAATTTGGCTGACTTGACGCCCGCCTCAAACAAACCGCCAAAATTAGGGGCGTATGCCGGGGAGAAACGAAATTCAATGCCCTCGCCGGCTGCAAATTCAATTAGACCTTGAGTGTTAGCCTTCGATTTTAAAAATGCGTTAATTTCCTTCGAAGCCGCGACAAAATTTCTGCCGTTGTCACAGTAGATTATATTAGGCTTTCCTCTACGAGCTATGAATCTCTTTAAAGTTAGTAGAAATGCATCCATTGTGAGGTCACTGACAGCCTCTAAATGAACGCACTTAAAACAAAAACAAACAAAAATACATAAATAACATTTTATAATTTTCGCGCCGCGGCCCTTCCGGTCTGCAATATAGAAAGGTCCGGCCAGATCGACACCGGAAGTGCTGTATGGGAAATTTGGGTGTGTCCGTTCTAAGGGCAAGTTGCCCATTATGTTAGTTAATGTTGTGCCCTTAAGACGACGACATACCATACACTCTCTCGACGTGCGTCTGGCGAGATTTCGACCTCCAATAGGCCAATAGCGCTCTCTTATCGAAGCGAGGAGAAGCTGGGGGCCTGCATGTAGTAGGCGAAAGTGTTCTTGGACAAATAAAAGTTTAGTCAAATGGTGGTCACTCTTTAACACAATCGGGTGCTTTTTTTCAAAGGAATACATAGAAGAGTGTAGACGGCCACCAACTCGAATAATTCCATCTTTGTCCAAAAACGGATCGAGAGAAATAAGTGTAGATATAGGCTTCAAGGACTTGCCGTTCTTTAATAAATTAAGTTCTTTGGCAAAGGATTCACATTGAGCGGATTTCACAAGATAATTGTGTGCCTTTTTTAATTCATTGACTTGAAGAGGACCTACTATCTTTGTATTCGAATCCTTACAATTACTAAAAAATCGAAACATGAAGGCTATAACTCTTTGAAGCTTAGAAAAATTTGAATAATTATTAATATTAACGACTTTAGCGTCATGCGTAGAAGACGCAACCTCCGCCACCAAGGCAGAGTGAGCCTTCAACTCGGGTAAATTAGTCTGTGCGTTACAAGAGAGGGGCCAAGCTGATTCGAGCTCCCGAAGAAAGGGTGGCCCTTGCCACCACAAAGGGTTGCAAACTTGGTCAGGATCCAGCTGATCTCGTATCTCGTGGTGGCAAGGGCGAGATACGAGATCAGCTGGATTTTGATTTGTGGGTACATAGCGCCACAATGAGGAATCTGTGAGCTCTTGAATAGCGGCCACTCGATTGGCCACGAAGGTTTTGGGTTTCGTCTTACATTTAAGCCAACCCAATACGACAGATGAGTCAGTCCAATATACGTGACGGCTGATATTGTAACGTAAGGCTTGTGTGACCGTGGCACTGAGTTCTGCGCCCAACACGGCGGCGCTTAACTCTAAACGGGGTATTGTAGTAGCCTTTAATGGTGCTACCCGCGATTTGGCACAAAGTAGATTTGTGAGAACCTTGCCTTCGGCGTCAGAAGACCTCAAATATATACAACAGCCATAGGCGCGCTGGGAAGCGTCACAAAAACAATGTAGCTCAACCGAAATCGGTTTATTGATAATGACACACCTGGGTATTTTCAAGGCTGATAGTTTATGCGCACCCTGTGCAAATATAAGCCAAGCTGATTCAATTTCTGACGGTACTTGCTCGTCCCAATCGACTTTGTGAGTCCATAATTCCTGAAGCAGAATTTTTGCCTTTACTGTACATAAAGATAATAAACCGAGAGGGTCAAAGACCTTGAATGTCGAAGACAATATTTGTCGCTTAGTGATATTCTGCTCAGGCTGTATTACGTGTGGGAAATTGAACACGTCGGTGGAAGGATTCCAACCAATGCCTAACGTGCTTGTGGCGTTACTTATCGTTAGTTCCCCAGTTTCTCGTTTCAGAGACTCGGACAACAGTTCAGGGAGGTTGGACCTATACTTGCGCAAATGAAAGCAGCCCTTCATAAATTCATTTGAAATTGAGCTTTTAATGTAGCTTAATTGTTGTAGCGAGTCAGCCCCTGTCAGCAAATCATCACAGTACAAATCATTTTGAATAATTGTTTTTATAACAGGATCGTCACATTCCTCGCCAATTTGCCACAAACAACGAGTAGTGAGGAAGCTAGCACTGGCAAAACCGTATGTTACGGTATTCAGCCGTAGTGTTTTTATAGGCTTATTTTCGTCATCCCGCCATAAAATGAGCTGTAAATTGCGGTTTGACTCTTTGACTTGAACCTGCCGGAACATTTTTTCAATATCCCCGGTTAAAACAAATTTATGCTGCCGGAAGCGAACTAAAATATTGAAAAGGGGATTTTGGACAGTCGGGCCGACCATCTGTATGTCGTTTACAGACACGCCTGTAGAAGAGGGTGCAGATGCGTCAAAAACAACGCGAAGTTTGGTAGACTCGCTTTGCTCCCGCAATACGGGGTGATGTGGCAGGTAATAGGAATTGTTGATACATGACTCTGTGTATTGCGATAGATGACCAAGCTCTTCGTACTCATTGATGAAATCAACATAGAGAGCCTTGAGGGCTGGACACCTCTGAAATCGAGACTCTAAATTGAAAAGTCGTTTCAATGCTAGATTGCGTGAGTCTCCTAATGAGCTTGGACTGTCGCGAAGGGGTAGAGCGACGCAAAATCGTCCCTCGCTGGTGCGAGTAGTGTTAGAGACAAAATGTTGCTCGCATAATTTTTCTTCTGCTGTGAGAAAATTTGTCTTAGGGAAGCTCTCAAGCTCCCAAAACTTAGATAGTTCATCGTTTAAACTAGTAAAGTTAGTTTCTTTCAATAGAAAATTACATATTATAGGCGACCGACTAGTGGCACCCTTTTTAATAATATCAGGTTGCATAGTACCTGCTACGAGCCATCCCAATTTGGACTCGTGAAGACGGAGAAGTTTAGATCCTAGCTGATGCTGCTGGGAGCCTATTATTTCCCAGAATAGGTCAGCACCAATTAGCATATCTATAGGGGATGGTTCATTAAAGCTGGGATCAGCTAATTGAAATTGAGACAAGTTGAGGTGGCTTATGTTGAAGGCCGTTTTGGGAATATTACCTGAAATAGTAGGTAATACAAGACAAGACATTGAGGCCTCATAGTGGCTATTCAACGAAAACAAATTGAGAACACAGCGTTCCGTATTGAGTTTTAGGGGCGTGTCACCAATGCCTACGATGTTAGTGTTAGTGGGCTGGGGTGACAAATTTAGTGTGACCTTCACCCTTTCTGTGACGAATGAAGACTGACTTCCACTATCAAGCACGGCCTTCACTATCATCGCATCATTTGTGTCTGGATTTGTTATTTTGACTCTTGCAGTAGAAAGGAGAATTTCGGAAGACGACACTGCTGCCATTGAAATAGAACTATCCGCTTGACCCGATGTGTGCAACAGACTATTGTGACGCTCCTTGCAATGACGACATGACCCCAACAAATTGCATCGCTCGGTGGCGTGACCGCTACGTAAACAATTATGGCACAGATTATTAGAGGACACGACAGACAACCTTTCATCCGGGGTCTTGGCCTTGAAAGAAGTGCATTCGTAAAGATGGTGATTGGATTTGCACAAAACGCAGGAACCCAAATTCGTAGAAGTCTCCTTGATGGCTACAAATGCCTTAGAAGTTGATGGCTTTGAACTAGAAGTGGGTTGTTTTTCCTTATTTTTATCGAATTTGTGACGGTTAACAATTTCTAACACGTCGGCGCGCCCTTTCAAAAACCCAAAAAAGTCGTCGAGTGTAGGTATGTCGCCTATAGTATTTCGTTTCTCCTCCCACTTAAATAGCGTACTAGTATCTAACTTAGCAGACACAATGAAAATTATCAAAACATCCCACTGGGCCGTGGGCAAACCAAGCGTGCTGAGAGCCCGCAAGTTTTTTGTGACATGATCAATTACAAATCGTAACGACTTGTCGGTCTCTCGCGTTGCTTCAAAGTTAAATAGTGACTTTAGATGGTTGTTAATCAATTGACGCTTGTTATCGTATCGTTCGCATAAGAGATTCCAAGCTTGAGAATAATTTTTATTTGAAACTTCAAAATTAGTCATCACTCTAGCCGCTTCACCCTCAAGATAAGAATTGAGGTAGTGAAATTTGTGCACGCTTTCAATTTTATCGTTATTGTGTATGAGCGATGTGAACGTTTCCTTAAACTCCAACCATCTAGAGTATGTGCCGTCGAACTTGGGTATTTGGATTACTGGCAATTTAAAACTAGGCATATGGTTATGACAATTGCTATCATGATGACAATGAGTTGTATTAGAGGCACTAACACTATCATTGGTATTTGTATTTGCCTTTATTAAATTTTGACTGGTGAGAATGCAATGATAAAAATCTTGTTCAATTATGTCTCTGCTCTCAAGTTCGACGGCTAGAGAGGCTTCGTCACACGAGGCTTCTATTTGAACTTGCAACTCGTCAAAGTCAACAAATAACGTCTCAAATTTAGCTAATCTCATTGCTAGTTTACTAATTTCGAATTCTGATATTTTTTCTAAAGAACTTAAATTATCAAGACTGTTCTTAAATTTGGTTAGACGTCCCTTAATAGAACCACGTTTGCATACCAGCTCTCTGAATTTTTCCATTTGAAACATTTGGTTACGCAATGAGAATATCTAAACCAAAAATAGACAATGCAAATGGCATACGATTACGTCCCTTGCTCTGGCGGCGATAGAAGGCAGGCGGCAAGCAGTGCAAATAGCGGTGCAAAGGCGAGTAGGTGTCGCACTGTCGCCCCACCACCGTCCCTGAGGTTCGTCTGGTACAGGCGGCGTCGCGCTCGTGCGCCGAAGCACGCGGCCTACGGCGGCGGCTCGATGGGCGTAAGCGGGGTAGCAAGCGGGGAGCGAGGACTGCGTGGTATAGTACCGCAGTGGAAGCACTGAAATATTATAAGTAACAGCTAAACACCTGATCACCAATAGGTATATAAATGTTTAGAATGCTACGAGTAGCTTGCTTGGAAACTCGAATTAAATTAAATTTTACTTGGTACCCGTGCAAATTAAATTAGGTAGGTAGGTACCTACTTAAAAATATTTAATGTAATCACTAAATGGGATTTCTAATTGAATTTTAAGTGTGTATGAATTGCACAACAAAGAACAGAAATAATTTTACGGAAGCTTATGATCAGTTTAAAGTAAATATGTAGAATTTATAGGTATTGCCAGGTAGATGCAATGGATGAGTGAATTGGAATACTGGGATGAGATTGGAGTGGGCTCACGAAATTAGGCAGGCCGGCAGTGCTGCGGCGACGTGTTCTTGATGTTCACTTGGCTCGACGACAGCTAGGCGCTGGCTGCGAATTCGGCGTAGCCCACAAAAAACTGTCCAGGTAGGCCGGCTGCTGAAAGCAAGCACGGCTGGTTGGCTGGCACCACTTGCTGGCACACCCTATACAAGCACGTGCGATCCGTCCGCGCAGACTTCTTCTAAAGTCTAGACTGCAGGTCCTGTCACGGTCGCCATTTGTTGAAGCTGGGCTTGTTCAATGAAAGATGGTGTTGGCTTTAAGCACTTTACTTGCTCTTAGTAGGTACAATTATAAAGAAAACTATATTATGATGGGTCGCGAACGATCCGTTCCTCACGACGCTCGAAAGGTGTGTGTCGCGCAGCGCGGGCGGCCGGGCGCGGGAGCGGTCGTATGGCGTAGACAGGGTGGAATCTTACAACTCAATTTTAAGGCACTTGCCCTCAACCGATTGAGCTGAAATTTGGTATGCACGTTCAGTTCGGATGACAATGCAAGATTAAAAATAAAAGATTGTTTTTAAAAAGGTTTTTGTAAAAATAATTTATTTTATATCACTTATATTCATTTGGAAGTCAAAAGTCAAAATCGTGTTACAAGTCTCGTCACTAAAATTATATACCCACTTTGAACCGCAATGCCCATCAGATCCTCGTGTGACAAACACAGTCGACTCGAAGGCATGTCCAGAAATAGGCAATCCAGAAGCATATTCTTTGTCCTTATTGAAAATCTATACTTTTCACCCAAAGAGCCCATTCATTGTAGATGAACTTTCATTAAATTAATATTAACCTTGTATTAAATAGGTACCTATAGAGTGCCGAGTCCTATTAAAATGTATTCAGCAAGTACCCACCCACCAACTGCGATGCAATTCCATACAATTCGTTGCAGTGGCAATGTCATATCAATTACATACGATCACTTCAAATTGAAACATTTTATTATGCTACGGGTAAGGTGCATTTATATCGATGGCTATCTGATCTTTACGTGAGCACTAGAATACTTCTCATTTTATTGTCAAACTTATTTATAACTCCCTTATACCTTCTCGATAACCACACAATATCAGTTACAGGGTAAGTTTTGTGTTTACCATGCAAATCGAATTTGTGCACAAGTTTATAACTTAGAACATGCAGTGGTCATATACCTATGGACAAAATGGACATATTGGATATGGCAACAGCTCATGTGATTCTGTAATTAATCTCTCTGCTTGTGCGAAACTGCGATTAGTGATACACGGGAATTGGGACTTTTTGGGTAGAGAGAAATGATTATGAAATAGATGCTATGAAATAGATGCTATGAAATAGTGAGCATTGTCTTTGAGGTCCAAGCTAACCTGTTAGTGATGGGTACACCTGCTAAGCAGTGGATGAGGCTCTGGTGCAGGCTTCTGAAGGTAATTGCTTAGATGTTGAACGAGCTCCTTTTAGTGGTAATTAAATACATCACGAAGGTTAAAGCGCCTTAGTCTTCTAGTCTTCTAAGCTCTGAGCTAATTCAGCCGAGATAGACAGCACTTAGTCATTCCTCTGCCTCTTGTAGGTACTGAAAGGACCCTAGTGAGCACTGTGACAGGAATGGTTTTGGGTTAAAATTAAGTTACTAGTAATACAAGAACGTAGGGTTAATATAAGAAGAACGTAGGGTTAATATAGTACTTACCTAAACTTGTAATGTCTCGACGTTTAGATGAGAGTTCGAAAAACACAGCAACAGCATAAATACCAGTGCGTGCTGCTTAGAGCTTTCGTTCGTGTACTACGAAACGGGTTTTGTCAGGAACTTGTGGTCGTTAAGATTCCCTTGTACTGAGCACACATTAAGGATAAGATTGATATGTGGTACATAGAGCACACGGCCCGTTAAAAAACTTCAATATACAGGTATTTAATTTAGAAAAAGCTCTAACTCTACTAAACCTAACTCTACATCACCATCACCACGGTCTCCATAGAATGGTGGCAGGTATGAAAATTTAATGAGTAGCTACATAATTGGTATTGTATGTTCTCAACGCAATAGTTCTATGAAATGGGTTTATAGAGTCAGGGGCCTGAAACCAGGTGCCCTTTTACGAGACTTACTGCAAAACTTACTTGCCAATCGCATCAAAACTTATATGAAATATTTCGTGATGCGAGTTTCTTATATACCATTAAAGTGGCAGACAAGTGTAAGGCCACTACATAATAGTAGGTAAGTGACCACTTTAGAGCCACAACGGTCGTGGTTTTCATACATGAGTAGAGATGCGGACACTGCAAGCAGCCTTGTGCCTAGCCCTACCCCCGCAAGTGCGTTATGGACACTGAAATATATTAGGATATGGATGCCTGTAGCTTCAAAGGAGTCATTGTGCGTATCTATTGCAAAACCTGTGAAAAATAATTCTTTCTTAATTTCAAACTTACAAATACCTAATTTTAGACCTCTGAATAACTGAAAAGTAACCAAGTAGGTAGAACATTTTTCTAAGATCATAATACTGTTAAAAGTGTATTATAATGGCGGACGTGCTTTTCTCAAAAAAATATAATATTTTCTGTGAACCGTGACGGACATCATAACTTCTTAATACCTACTCAATTAGGAGTAGATATAAAAAATTACGTTTCCTTATCAGTCTGATAAGAATCCCACCTAGTTCTAAATATAGGTCGCTGTTAATCAGGTGTCAGTGTGTACGCATAGCATCATCATTTGCGTTGGAAGCTATTTTAAAAGAGGCCTAACGAAGTAAATATCTAGTGAGTTAATTCACGCTTATTACTTACTAAAAGGTTGCTACACTAACTTGTTTTAATATCGCGTGCATTGCAAAAAATTTGCAGGTGTCGGATAACTGAGCGGTCGATGCTCATTGCTCATGCAAGTATACCGGCGGCTCCGACTAGATGACCTTGAAAAATGTTGGCGAAAATGTTTCAAGTAGCAGCCTACCCGTACAATATCCTGGTTTTTTATTATTATTAATCATTCCACGACCTCGTAATCATAAAAGTTGTTAAAACTATATCAACTGTTTACTACCTATTCAGCCAATTGAAACTTAACGCTACTTAACCAGTAAAAAACTATGCAATCATTACATCACTGTTTAGAACCTTGCCAAAAAATAGCCCGAAGCAAGGTTGGTTTTAGCGATAGCAGTTTGCAATTTATGTCCATAATAACATAGTTTGAAAACTTGTGCAGAAACTGTAGAGCTATTTCGAAAGGAGCGAGTGAATACCTACATTTAAACTCGACACGTTTTGCAGTTTCGCCACACCCGGCCAGGCCTCCGAAGCGAACCAATCAGATGGCGGGCGCAACCGCAATCTCAATAAGCCGTACAGAACTTATTACAGCAGGCTGGACTATAGACGACCTTGCAGGTTAATAGCATACACTGCATCGGGTAATTGTAAAGATGCTTAGTGCAAATGCACTTCGATCATACATTCATACCTGCCTATGTAGTTGTAGTACCTATAGTTGTATTATGATTACAATGGTTTGTAAGTGTGTAACTCTACTAGAATGATGTAATAATATTAAATGCTTACTCAGTATAGATACCTATATTACGCTTAACAGGTTTCTTAGGAAATAAGGTTAGTTACGTAGGTATTGTGTTTCCTAGGCGATAGGTTGTCTTCGTAAGATATCAACGTGATTGGATGAATATCATTTGCAAACTGCCTGGTTCCGTTTCGATATCGTATTATTGAATATAAAACGATATAGATCCCATACTGAGTAGGAAGGTAGGTGTAATTAATATACTTACCTATAACTAATAGCAAATAAATATCTACTGCTAATAGCTCCTTTCAGCTTTCGATTTGACATGTCAGGAAGAAGAGTGGCACAACTTAAATCGACTTGTTAGCTTGAAATATTTTCACAGTAGTTGAAACAGAAGCTAAAACCTACTTAAATATTTTACGAACATACATTTTTAACTAATCTATAAACTTCATTTATTGTCAATTTGATGAAAGATAGAGAGAATGCTCTTCCTACAAAACCGGAGCTAGCTCATCTTAACCTAACTCTCTCTCCTCGATGCGACGGCGTATTTTAGTAGACCTACTGTATTTGCCTAGGTTGTGCATCTGGGAGGCTATTGCAACTTAATATATGCGGATACAAGAGGTGGAGGGGGTAATTCCCCTCTCCCTCTTGTATCCGCGTCTGTTAACGATACAAATATGTACCCTACCGTCTCGCGTTCTCGACAATTAATCAGACAATCTATACACATGATAGTTATATTTTGGTCGGTGTGGACATCGTGGTAACTTTCCATTAATTGCATTCATTGCAGCCAATGGATGACGAACAATGTTTGTGAAACAAAACGCCAAAGAGCATTGATGTGTGTAAACGAAGCCGTTGGCCGGTACAATAAGACGTCACTCGAGAAATTTCATCCTGTAAAATAATCTTGAATGATTATTTTGGCTAAAGGTATTTGAAGATTGCTATGTTTATGACATTCACGTTTTATATGTGTAAACTATGAATAAAATGCATTTATAACTAAGTTTTAATAATACAAAACCTACTCCAGTTAGTAAGAAGTAGAAATAATAAAAACTACGTTTAAACACTACCTATATTTATCTTAAATTCCTCAAGTACAACTTAAATGAGCTGGTACCTTGGTACCTTGTATAATAATGGTATCTGTTTGAAAACATTAAAGTAACTAATCACAGTCATTGCACACAAGCAAGTCCCAATTTAACTAATGATAAGAACCGAAATAATTAACACCAAACAGCGTTATCACGTTTTATTTTAGTTAACCGGGTTTTCACTACTAATATGCCAAAATGCCTAATAAAATAAAGAAAATTCTACTTACCAGCGGAGTGAAGCTCCTGCATTAGCCTTCTAACCTATATCTATCCATGTCGAGGCGCGCAGTGTCCACCTCCCACATTTACCATAATGCCCGGGCATTATACATAATGCCCAATTTATCACTAGGTCCACAACATATATACAAATAATGCAGCAAGCGGTTTGTCATAAAGATAAACAAAGAAAGTTTGTAGTTCTTTGATTAAATATCTCGGATGATTATAAAAAAAAAACACTAAGTACTTACTGAAATTGTTATGTGAAAGTCTACATTTAGTTACTGTGCCATTTACTGACTGCGTCTAAATTAAAAGTTTTAATTGAAGGAGAACTGGTCTTCAAATAGATTTATTAGATACTTACGACTTCACTTATGGTATTTAGGTACTGTTTCATCTTTTCTACCTAAGTGTCAACTAGGTTTACCACAGACCCAATTTATATCTAGGTATAGGTCTTACACATATACAAATATAGCAAATATAATTACGGCAAATTAAAGCACCACACGGTTATTTATAGTTTCGGTGTACTTATGTCATAAGGAAGGAATTGACGATTGGAATTGGAATTGGACGGTCACAAGGGGAGACGAAGATCTAAGAGGAGATGGATGGCGGCTGAAAGAATAGATGGAGTGTGGGAAAGATGATATGGCAAAGAAGGGAGTAAATTTTGAAATAACTACTAGAGATTGCGCCGACCCCAAATACATATGGGATATGGCCAAGAGCATGAAGAGGTGAAATAAGGTGATACACCTACTTACTGATTGACGGACGAGGGTCTGGTGCAGGATTTTCTCCCCCAAGTTGAGGGTCAAAGTGCAAGATTTCCGTCCGTCTACTATATTAAACATGTAGGTACTCTATCTATTAAAAAAACCGCATCAAAATCCGTTGCGTAGTTAAAAGATTTAAGCATACAAAGGGATATAGGGACGGAGAAAGCGACTTTGTTTTATACTATGTATCGATGATTTATATCCTGTATGGATGTAAAAGGATTCTGTTATTATTCTAGGGGTGCTAAGTACGTACCTATTAGAGTATTTTATTTTTAGAATGTATCAAGGTTTTCATTGCTTTTTGATGTTTCTTTTTAATTTATAAGGCTGGTTCGGCCACAGCAACTATAATGGGTAAATGCTTTACAATATTATAATACAGCAATTTGGCTATAAAACCAAGTAGATCGGTAATAAATCAGCAAATTTTCCTACATTTTTATAGTTTTTTAAATATATTTTTACTCCTTATATGCGGAACTGAATACCTACATAATAATTTATTAGTACAAATAATGTAATAATTATGTACCAAAAGTAATGAACGCACATTTCTGTTAATATTTAGAAACAAAGGGTCTTTACACAACATAAATAGGAAAGTAAACTAGATTTCAAAGAATGTGTAAATTATTTCGCGGTACAATCATGAATACCTACTGCGAGTAGGTACAGACGTACCTACTGAAGTTGATAATGTAAATCTATAATAGAGATAGGTACGTTTATCTTAGCTATTCATGTAGTATGGACCCATCAAGATCTACGGGTCCCAAGCCAATCGCGCTTGCTAGCGAGTACCTACCCACTAATTAGCAAATAAGCCTGTTAATCTTTAAGTATTTTTGTAGGTAATCTTCTGACGACAACGTTCAGATTTTTACATTTTATTATACGTATTACAAATTTTAGGCTACAGTGGTCAGATGGTAGTCAGTCAGTAAGTTAGAATGTGCAATTGAGTACCTAGGTAGTGCCCTAAAATAATGTATTTTAAGTGCCAAGACTTCGAAGGAGCATTAACCGAATAACCTACATCAGCATGCTAAGTTAATATTCGGTGGGTAGACGCGTCACGATCTCACAACTCAATACACTTTGATACTTACGACCACTATAAATCAATCAATTTATCCTTGATGATGACCTGATGAAGTAACAAATGATTAATACCTATCATTTTAAAGGCAAATGGAAATTTCCGCTCTTGATCGACAGCAATTACTTATTTCAATCAAGGCAGTTGTCCATTTAGTCATATATTCAGTCCCCGATATGAGATCCAATAGAATATAATAGTTAGGAAGGTACCTAAGCACTCAAAACGTTATGGCGTCGATATCACCAAAAGCTTTTGTATTTTAGTTTGTGTTTTGCAAATTACTCATAGCGCGCCTTCACACGGGTTAAACCACCGGTCACCCCTGCTCCTGGGCTCGGAGAACCTGCCGTCCCTTGCCTGATTTCAAATTTCAACTGTGCACTTTACTCGTCACAAAGACACATGGAAAGCATCCAAGCAACCCTCTGCGAGAGAGAGGCGCAACCTTCTTCGTTGCCCAGGGTACACCACTTGAAAGTTGCCGACCAAGCAACCCAATACCAAAATGAAAATGAAACGTGAAAATTCACAGTAGTGTACATAATACCATGAAACGTTTTTATAATGTTATGTTACCTGCTTTAGCTTACATTTATTCATTCAGTTTCAGTGTTCAATTTTTTCGACAGTATGGATACAAGTAGCTATTTATAGATAAATACCTACCTACGCAGAAAGTGGAAAACAACACGTTTTCTATTATTACAGTGAACTGAATTCATTAGCTATGCTATTATTTAGTTTAATCGTCATATTTGTCATCCAAGGACAGCTACACATAACATATTTTTTGGCGTTCACAGATAATTTAAATTTCTCGCACTTTTTCGTTTGCTTATTTTTCCGAGTGCATCTGAACTAAGGGTCCAACTTGTCAAACTAAAAATAAGACTTATAGGGCAAAATTATAAGAGTAAAAAAAATTGGTAAAACTTAAAGCAAACAATAACAAATTTCTAAAACGTGTAATGATAAAAATGTTATGATTAAATTACTTAGACCCTCAGTTCAGAAGTTTACTTAAAATAATATACCTAGTTCAAAAAGTTCAAGATTAGTTATTTTTATTTTAGAAAAAAGATCTAAATTTCTAAAATATTTTAAGAATCTCCCATATTTCTATTGGTGAAGTAAAGAGAAAATCAATGTTGAATTTACCAAAAAGTCTGAACAAAAAAAAAGATTTTCGGCCTTAGGTACTGCCTAGGCTTAACCTCTTAGAACAACGTAAATTGCAATAAGATTTGTATGATTTTTTAAATTAAAATATATGATATCGCCCGTTCTTCTAACTTAACTGCCAATTCGTTTTTTTTTTTTTTCAATTGAAGAAATGGGAGTAGTAAATGGGAGAGTCGCTTATATTGGACCACTTTTGAATTGAACTCGGATATTTAGTTTATAAAGATAAATAGGCATATAAATTAAAGTTTAATGCCTTGATTATCATATGACCAAAGTGCAATATCTTGCATCTAAGGTACCGGTAGCAGACCTACCGGTACAATTTAGCAGACTAGTTGTTTATATTGTACCTACCATAGGCATTTAAATTTTTTTGTACTAGACAGTAAAATACTTCATAAAAAAGTTTCGGATAAGTCTAGCGTGCGTTTAGTTTCCTTTGCCTTTTCCGTAGTGAGAGAAAAATATAGCAAACACATACATATACACACGCCTGAGGGATAGGTATTAACCACAGTACCTATTAACACCCACATTTGACCAACTATGATTTAAGGCTCCACGAATAGGGGGCGAGCCTATTGACGTTAAACGGTCACAAAAATATAGCATTGTATGAAAATAGTCGGGTAGCTATGGGTGGTACACAATTTAACCAATCAGATAAATTTTGAATTCAACAAATGCAACGACATAAGTTCAAAACCTAAGTCATACCTTGCCAATGTACAAAAATCTAGTTTAAATTTGTAGTTATAACGGAGACTGTGTAGTTTTAGTATATTATACTTAATACCTTCAACTGTAAATATATAGGGGAAACTCGAGTAAATTGTACCGCTTTTTAAATCGTACCACCTCTAGATTTTTCATTAAATAACACTTTTTTTTCTACACTGGCAACACCAATCTATGCTTTAGTATCACTTCCAACTACCCACTATTTTAAGTTGCCAACAACGAGAATTGTGTATGGGAGCAAAAAAAGCAGTTTTTGGTTAATCATTACATTTTTATCTTACGAGTACATTTTAGAAATTTATGGTTGATTGCTTTAACTTTCACCATTTTTTTACTAATTAATTGCCCTATAAGTCTTATTTCGTTTAACAAGTTAGGCCCTCAGCTCAGATGCACATATTTTTCAGGTTTGTTTTCAAACAACGTCACGGAAAGTTAATTTTGTACCATTTGTGTAAACGTGGAGTAGATACCTATACCTAAGTATACAATAAGGGGCCAAGTAGCGAGTACTATTGTGTCGATATTCAGTTAAATTAATGATGACAATGACTTATTCATTAGGTAACAACAATATATTTCCATAAAGGTACAAGCTATTTTCGATTTTTCTTTCGTAAGTGAAAACAAAATGTTCCAAAGTACATCATGGGTGGTAGGTAAGTATAGAAAATACCTACTATAGCTCTCAGAAGAACTGAAAGAAGACAACGACACAATACATCCTAATAATTTATTTATTTATAATAACTACAATAAGCGGTGAATGTTCATCAACCATGTAAGTATTGATTGCAATAACTGAAATGTAGCAACGGATCCAGGCAATCAATTATGACTTGTTATTTTTTTTATATTATTTATTTCACCTCATGCACAACGTACAATGGCGGACTTAATGCCGTAGGCATTCTCTAACCAGTCAACCTAGGGTGGTGCAGAGCTATAACGAGGTTATAACTGGTCGTGTTCTGAAACGCTACTAAGTTTGAGAGGGATGGAGGTATAGAGAGATATAACTCCATCCCCTGCTCTTCGTATGATGGTAAGCACGTCATGGTAGGCACCCGATGAAGGGAAAACTACTCACCTAACCTCTATACTAACAATTAATCTGTGCCCATAAGCACATATTAGGTACTTACTTAACGCAGGTCAGGACTTGGTACAGTTGACGATGGAGATTTATTATGGTTGCCCTTTTTCATATTAAGTTGTATGTTAAGTAAATCGTATCTCCTTTGCCGACTGTACAAACGTAGGTTATCAACCTAGAATAATCACCTACACTATTAATCGCATGAACATTGAATGACGAACAACGAGTCGAACCCTACACCCGGTTATAGTTCATCGAAGTTTAATCTCACATAGTACGTTGTACTGATCATGTAACCTTGCGTATTGAATATACATACATACGTACGTACGATTGTATTGCTTGGAGGTGTGGCATGAGCGGATAATGTGTGGTACGAGCACGCGCGTATTGACACGTAACATTCGTATGCGCAAGACTTCTTGCAAATTTATCAATTCAGCACTTCAATTCAATATAATATTGCGTCAGCATTTTTGTCAAACTTAGCACTTAACTACATCGATAGAATATTAGCAATTTATTTTTAATTAGTAGTAGTTAGTGATTGCGTGATTTTACTATTGGTGTCCCAATGAATGATTTGAACTCAAATAACTCCCTGATGCCTCACTCTATCCGCTACTATAGCAACAACATAACATTTGACGTCTTCGTTTCTCCCATCATCCCATTACATCGTATAGGTACCTAAAAGGGTAGAAGTAGAAGCGATAAGTTCTCAAATAGGGTAGTTGGTTCTGAAGTCAATTCAGCAACTCTACTAAGTATTCCTTTTTCGGCCCGGACATTGAAAGCTTATAATAATATCACGACGGGGTATTTTGTTAGGCGTCATAAACTGGAAATTTTAGGAATTCGAGAAAGAAGTAATGAGGTTTGCATCGTTATATTTTTCAAGAATAGGTATAAGCATCATCATGATGCCATATCTCGTTATTGTGAAGAACCTACTGAAATACTGATTGGGTGGATGATTAAAAATAATTAAAAACGATAAAATAAGTATATATTTTTACACCTTTTTTACTACTAGTATTATTTCTTTGATTAGCATGGTACTTATAGGAAACTGCTTACGGTATTGTACCCGCTTCTCTTAACTTAAAATAACTGTAGGTCCTACTTAAGTACAGTCGGCAAAGGAGGTAAGTATACATCTTTTCATACTTTATATGAGAAGAATCTTTTTGCGGACTGTACCTATGTTATTTTATTCCGTTTATCCGTCTACCTGCTAGGCTCTAGACTTGACTAGACAATGTTTGATATTCTTGTGGATGTTTACTATCGTTTGCTTTAACTAGGAAGTAAAACATCCTGAAGAAATTATATTTGAAAGATTAATAGAGAGGTGTGGCCAAGAGTGGGAGCAGTCACTGTAGACCTGATGAATAATGATTATTATTTCATTGTTGTAATATCTGTTGGCAACCCTGAAACCTTTCTCTTAGTAAAATATATAATAAATTGTAATACCAACTTCATGATTTGGCTTAACCTTCAAGTTACAAGTTTTTAGTTATAAGGTTAGTTACGTAAAATTAACTAGCAACTCCACAATTTTTATCGCATCCGGTAATGTACAACGTAATGTGTTTGTCTGAGCGGTACAAATAAGTAGAGTTCTTGTTTATTGAAAAAAAAAATTGGATGTTTTAATAGACTTTGTCCAGAAGACGATGTTAATATCTATATTCACATATACCTACATACTCACTCCTGGAAATCCTAATGTGCCTTAAGGCTATATGTTTATTGTCGGATGAAGAACAGCCCTATCGCTTAAACGCCTTTTACGACACCCAAAGAAGGAGATGGGGTGGTTCTATTCTAATTATTATTAAAAAATCAGCAGTATAACAAACGCCCTTGTCCCGTTTTGAGTTTATAAATAAATGGTCATGTTACTCTGCGTGAATGACGCGCGCGGACGTAGTCGCTGGCAGTTTCTGATTGGCTGTTACAGTCGAGCCCCCGAGCGCCTTGTTGTGACTTCGCAATGCTAACATGTCGCGTAGTAGTGTGGATAAACAACCGCACAGTCATGTGATTTACCTACAGTATTCACGGTAATCCGGCTCCGGCATCATTGAAGAAACTAAGGGAAGCCATGTTAAAAATGTTAACAAAATTTTTGATGAATAAAAATTTTCAGCGTAAACTATAAGCTAGGTAGGTACCTACTGAAAAAAAAATGCTTTAAGTACCTATCTGGTTATTTTATCAAAGTTATTCCGCCGATTTTACAACGTAGGTACCTATTTCACTTGTGATTTTTCAATCTCCTATAATTTAAGAGGACAATTTTTATACGGGGTGTAGGTACTGGTACTTACCTATAATTTCTTCCTGTACCTACCTCTACCTAGTAGGTAGGTACCTACTCTACAGTAAACACGCCATTCCTTTGTGTTTGTATTGCACCAACTTATTATTTTGTTGAAGCGGGCTCCTATTTTTTGCAACCAAATTCATTACGTTCAACTAGGTAGGTAGGTACCAAAATAGTTATGCACATAATTAAAATATTATTTTAAAGTATTATGTGCTTAATTACCGGAAATAAAATACAATTAAATATGTAGATACACCATTTTCATGTCTTCCTGAAATTTACCTATTAACTAATCTGCACCACGTGTATTACAAAGTATAATAAGTAGTAGGTGGGTACGTGTAAATATTAAAATAGCAAATCATGAAATAATGGGGATGCCGACGCAAAACTAATTGTAGATGGCAGCAGCATATGACCAAACAACAATAACCATGTGTTCTGTGACAATAACAAACTCATAGCTGTCAGATTTGAAGAGACAAACAATTAAATCTACGTATAGATGACAGCTAACATTGGCCATTACGAGGCGCCCTCTGTAGGGATAAAAGCGCAGTTGGCATCCCCATTTGCGAATCACGTTCCAATTTGGCAGATATTTTTTTGGGTGTAATAGTTGATGCTGTTGATGTTGTAATATTATGGATGTGGGTGTGGCACGCACAATGCACAACCTGCCCTTGATTTGTTATCAACAATATCCCCATATCGTTAACAGCATTCTTGTGTAGTTTGTAAATATGTTGCCGATAGCGCTGTGTTGGCGGCGGAAACGGTTACCTGATTATCATCATCCTCGTACGATTTACCAGTTACGAAGTACAAACTTTGGACTCGTAAGTTTGTACTTACTTCGGAAGCTGGGAGTCGTCTGTCATGGTGTGCGGTAGTCCGCAGGGATCGCTCCTAGGGCCGCTCCTGTGGAACGTCAGATACGACTGGGTGACATCGCGGTGAGCTCGCGGACGGTACCACTACCGCCGTCACGCAAGCGGAGCTACACACCGCGAAGCGACTCTGAAGGCCACGACTGCGGTTGCTCAAGCTCGAAGCCACGTTCTTTCCCCTCGGCACTGCCAACCTACGGAATCCAGCCTCACAGTGGAAGACACTTTCATCGACATCAAGCCCCGGTTGAAATATCTAGGGCTCGTGTTCGGCAGTCCGTGGGACTTCGGAGAGCATTTCTGAAATCTGCGTCCCATATTGTTAATCACAGCTAATGCTTTGACGCGGCTGCTGCCAACTTGAGCAGGCCTCGGCGGTGGCGCGCATTGGGAGCCTCGGCGGTGGCTCTCTCCGCATACCCGGAGGCGAGTTAGGGACTACGTGGTCCCCACACCTAAAGAGGGCCAGACCGAAAAAGATGGCATCCCAGGATCAGCAGCACTCCTGGGTCGGCCGGGGTGCGAGGGACATATCTAAGACTACCTCACCTTCGGCTTAGGAATACGACCCACAGACGGTGTGCGGTCGTGGTGTACCTATTTATAATAATATAAACATGAATAATGAATCCAAAACGATTCTGAAAAACTGAAGCGAAGGCCCACACTGTCCGACGAAGGTGTATTTATGTAGAGTTGGGAAATATGCCGGAAAACTTCATGAGAATACTACGCATACGTTTAAGTACGCATCACTCCTTAACATAGGTCAGCTTTCAGATGTCAGTTTTGATTCAGTCTATCCTATTAGTGTACCATCACTATTATTATGTATAGTGTTGTAAAAGTTTCAATTCGCCAAATTACCCACCGAACTTCACATTCCATACATGTGCCAAATTCCAAGCAAATCCGTTCAACCGTTCTTACGTGATGGAGTAACAAACATGTATAGGTATCTAAAGGTAAACCTACACGTGTATCCAAACTTTCGTATTTACAATAGTACTCCTATGCGTAGGTAGAAGATTGTAATGAAATAGGTAGGTACTTGCCTAATTAAAAATAACAACATCGAGCGTGACCAACATAACGTCTTACTAACGCGTGCAAGATCGCGATCATACGATGTTTTTCAACTGCTTGTCGATTGCGATCATCTTCATCACCTGATTTTGTTTATAAATATGTCGTGCGACCATTAAATATCTCGGAACAAATTCTGTTTAGTTAGCATCTATGGATTTAAAAATCTGATTAAGCACATTTTGTAATGAATATATACGCCTAATAATCACGATTTTATGATTAAATGACGACTATCTAAAAGTAAACCTGGTAACGCCTTTGTGGGTGAGTCATTTAATCGTAGGTAAAACTAGCTGTGCTCGTAGTTTCGCCCGCTTGATACTAGTTTTTTTGCGATGATACTTTTTTTAGTAGAAGAGTAGAGTATATCTAATTATTTAGGTCTGCTCCCTGCCATCTGCAGCAAGAAATCGTCAAAATAACCCAGCCAATTCAGAGTTTACACAGAACAAACAGATCAAGATTCGCCTGAATTGATTAGCTTGGCCCCGAAGCTTTTAAGTAAAACGCATATTCCTATGTGAATTTAAATATATGAGCCTGCGACAGACAGACGAGTTGTTTAATAAAGGTTTGTTTATTCATTTGATCATAAGGAATCCAAAAAATGGTAAAGAACACAGACTGCTTTTTTTATGTGAGCTCTTAGAAACAACGTTTATTCAACATATGTTTATACTTTATAAGTAGGTACTATTATCACAGTTAACCTATTCATGTAATGTATGTACTATGCAAGTAATCCATTTGAGAAATAATTAATTATCTATATATTGTAGTGAGGTAACCATTGTTAATACCTAGATAATAAACATTTCTGCTAGTCTATAAAAGCAAGATGATGATGAAGATGAAGTTATATACAAACTATTGCTTCAATAATAAGAACCTACTTAACTTACACTTTGAGACAGATCACCAACATTCCGCTGTAAGATTATACTCTCATGATCATCACAGGCTATAATCCTAGGATTGCAACTAGTTGCATCAAAAGTTTGTGCTTCGAGTCCGTAATCCGTTTTCCTCGTTGCTTCCTCGTGGTCAAAATTTTTAATTAAACTTCCTTTTACTGCCGGAGACGAGAGGAGCGATGGCCCTCTGATCTCCAACCCCGAGAGGAAAGCCTGGGTGGGAGCATCGTCTGTTAATTACCAAATGTACTGGCTAGCTGATGAAGTTGACGAAAACCTACGGCGAAGATCTTGTTACCCCATGTTGTTAACTCATACTCCTATAGACACAAGGTAAGAGAAGGGTAAACCATTCTATTCAATACCTATCTTCTTTAATAAAATAAAAATAAAAATTCGTTTTTTGCCCAATAGTATGTAACAATGTTGAGCATTAGATATGCTCTGGCCCCACACTGGGCAAGCCTGTGCAGTGGATGCTAAATACGTTAGATGAGTATATACAAATAAGAACTATACCAATCTGTTGTCAATTTTTTGACAACAATTAAATCTTAATTGATCTTTAGGTCCTTACCTTTAGGTTTGATACTTTGGAAGATTAACTAGTACTTTATAGAAATTCTTAATAAGTAGGTAGGTATATAAAAGTTACAGGGAAGAAACTCTTGAATCTTGTACTTGCTTTTCACTCACAAATTCTTCTGTAAAACAATATCCCTTTCTTAACTTTACTCTTCATTTCTGTTTTTTTTTTACGTGCCTGAAATCCCCACGGATACCCAGAGAGGAGGTTATGTCGGACTCGAACCGACTAAACCGCAAGCCGTCTTTGGGTCGTAGTGCTAGGCCGAAGGTGAGGTTGTCATGCGACATATCCCTCGCACCCCGGCTGACCCAGAGCCATCCCGCTCGGTCTGGCCCTCCTCGGGAGGGGGGGACCACGCGGTCCCCAATCAACTCCGGTGTGGGGAGGCGCGCATCGTCCTACGATGCGCGCCGCCGCCGTGGCCTGCTTCTGCTAGGGTGACGAGCAGCTCCACCCGTCACTCTCAGGCCCGCGCTCATGGGGGGCGGAGGTCAGTCTGCGCCCTCCGACGCCCGAGCCGCCTTCGAGCGCGTGCAGCGATGTCAGCGACTCTTTCTCGCTCATCGCGCCGCGCCCGCTCTGCTGTCTCCTTCGCGAGCATGACCTGCTCGCAGAATGAGGCCCTGGCCGCCCACGCATCCGCGCAGCGGACCATCGCCGCGAGCAGGGTGGAGAGCGTGACCACTCTCACCCCCAGGGCCGCCACAAGCTCCCGCCTCGGCGTCTCAAACGCCGGACACTCGGTGAGCGTGTGCAGCCCAGAGTCCACGGATTTCTGTTTATCCTAAGGTAACTGTGATGCCCTTTGTACATTTATCCGTAAAGATTTCAAATATCAATTAGTTTTAATCCTGAAGCGCCCAGCTGACGGCATCGCTATAGGATATTCCCACCTAGGCTCCCGAAGCTGGTATCCAGGCTGGCGATGTGTAAGTATCGCCGTTGTACCGCCGAGAACACAATACGAGGTTATTATGGCCGTGGTATTCTGTAGAGCGGAGGTACTTCCCCCGTCGGACTGCTCAATTGAACGGAAATACCGTCGCGTCGTGCCCTACGTCCAACAAAACCTATAAGTATATCAACTAAGCGTACTGCTTCTTCTGCAGACTCCTGCTTAAGGTACACAGCAGTAGCGAGGGGTGCCTATAACCTGATTCCTGCTGGCTTCCTCATGAGTCGCATGCTCACACGGTGTATGTAAATCAGAGCAAGTATTTTCCTACTGGCTTCCCTTTTGTAAATTCTCACCCTTCGCCACACTGTTATAATGGTGTCATAATATAAATGACGAAATAGGTATATTTTTAGGCAGTTTCGGCAATAATATAATATCCTTATTACGAGCATCTCATATCCTCCCGCCTCCGTATTCTAACTGCAATGCTTTAATATCACCTTTGCGTTGTCGAGGTCAGATGGCAGTCGCTTCACTGAAAATTTCGAAGTTTAGCCAAATCCGCAGTAAGATGGGTAAAAGCGGACCCCAGAATCCAAGTTGAAAGCGACTGGGATTAACGCTAGGACGAAGAAGAAGATCCTTACTACGAACACTTAGTTAATTCCTGCGCAAACCATTTATTTTGGCAATCGTTTTATAATTAAATACAGGCGTTAGGTAGGTACCTACCTACTTGATTAACTGTTATTGGAAGATATTTTAATTTCGATTTTCGAATCAATCAATCAATTGCAGATCAATTAAATGTCACACCCCTGGCTGGTATTGCACACGTCTATAGGCCATGGTAACCAATTTCCACCAGGTGAGACGTATGATTGACTACTTGGCGATTTAAAAAAAAAAGCGTCGAGTTTGGCACATTAACTGCCTAAATCTGTATGTAAGTACCTAGACTTAAATGTACAGAGGTAATAGGGGTAAGCAGGTACGTAGGTACTGTCACAGTAGAACGGAATGAACAAGCACGAAAATTTATCAAAAATCTTTCATCAAAAGCGATACGGTCATTAATTTCCGAGTTCGACCGGAGTCGGTAGGCGCGAGATGTCGTGCGGTGTTCCACAGGGATCGGTCCTGGGGCCGCTGCTGTGGAACATCGGTTACGACTGGGCCACCGTCACGTGTTATGCGGACGACACGCTGGTGACGGTGGGCGGGGCTACACACCGCGAGGCGACCCTGAGGGCCACGACCGCGGTTGCTCAAGTCGTGGAACGGATCCGGCGGCTGGGTCTCGAGGTGGCTCTGCACAAGTCCGAGGCCATGTTCTTTCATGGCCCTCGGCGCAGGCCAGACCCGGGAGCCAGCCTTACAGTGGGAGGCACTCCCATCGACATCAAGCCCCGGTTGAAATACCTGGGGCTGGTGCTTGACGGTCGATGGGACTTCGGAGAACATTTCCGAAGTCTGCGCCCCAAGTTGGTGGCAACGGCGAATGCCTTGGGCAGGTTGTTGCCCAACTTGAGGGGCCCAGAGGACTCCTGCAGGAGACTCTACGCGGGTGTCGTGCGGTCCATGGCCCTATATGGGTGCCCCGTATGGGCGGACACCCTGGGGGCCAGATTCCTGCCTCTGCTCCACGCGGCGCAGAGGACGACGGCCTCCAGGACCATCAGGGGGTACCGCACGATATCCTTTGTAGCGGCGAGTCTCCTTGCCGGATCGCCACCTTGGATCCTGGAAGCGAGGACCCTTTCGGCACTCTATCGGTTCCGAAAGGAGGCGCGGGAGCGGGGACTCGATCCCGAGCCCGAAGAAATTCGGGCCGAGAAGTCCCGGCTCCACAGGGCCATGGTGACCGAGTGGGAGCTGCGACTTGAGCAACCACGCGCAGGGCACGCCGTGATTGCGGCGGTAAGACCCATCATGGGGGAGTGGCTAGAGAGGCCACACGGTGGCCTCTCGTACCGTCAGACGCAGGTCATTACCGGACACGGTAACTTCGGGCGGTACCTGCATCTGATGGGCATAGAGCCAACGCCCGAGTGCCATCACTGCGACGCGAGCGTGGACTCGGGGCTGCACACGCTCACCGAGTGTCCGGCGTTTGAAGCGCCGAGGCGGGAGCTTGTGACGGCCCTGGGGGTGAGAGTGCTCACGCTCTCCACCCTGCTCGCGGCGATGGTCCGCTGCGCGGATGCGTGGGCGGCCAGCGCCTCCTTCTGCGAGCAGGTCATGCTCGTGAAGGAGACAGCAGAGCGGGCGCGGCGCAGCGAGCGAGAAAGACTCGCGGACATCGCTGGCCGCGTTCGAAGGCGGCTCGGGCGTCGGAGGGCGCAAACCGACCTCCGCCCCCCATGAGCGCGGGCCTGAGGGTGACGGGTGGAGCCGCTCGTCACCCTAGCAGAAGCAGGACACGGCGGCGGCGCGTAGGACGATGCGCCCCCCCCCCCCCCCTACCGGGGGCGAGTCGGGGACCGCGTGGTACCCCCTCCCGAGGAGGGCCAGACCGAGAGGAATGGCCCTGGGTCAGCCGGGGTGCGAGGGATATGTCAAAAGACAACCTCACCTCCGGCCTAGCACATCGACCCACAGACGGCGTGCGGTTTAGTCGGTTCGAGTCCGACATAACCTACCCCTTCGGCTCCGGAGGGGTGGGTATCCGTGGGGATTTCCCGCACGTAAAAAAAAAAAAAAAACGGTCATTAATTTGAAAATAATAATCATTCAGACCCGACATACTTATTCCTTTTTTCACGATTGCATAGGCGTGCAGTTCCGTAGGAAACCAATATACCTAAAGACCGCGCTATAAAGACAAACAAATACTTTGACTTGAATAACGACTTAACCAAAAACGGCTACGTGGTTAAACTCTACGCCGTAGAAGTAGGACCAAGGGGAATAAAAAAATCCAGCTAAATCCCTGTTTATCTTACTTAAAGACCTCGGCTTGCCAAGAGCTTCATTAAGCTCTTTACTAAAAGCGGCATTGATAGGATCTTACTAAATTTGGATAGATAGGGGGGGGGGGGGGGGACACCACTGACAGTGGAGGTGAGCGCTGATGCATCACAAGGTGGCCACCCTAAACCTACATCTGGGTCGCAAGTTCCAGTCGCCGTCACGGTGTTCCTTTGTGTACCACGCTATGGACCCGGCGACCGCTGCACGGTGAATCCATGGAGTGCTGAGAATCGGATCTTTATTAGTTACCTAACTACGTGACATCCGTGGTAGGTACCTACCTACTTTTATAACTTAGTTTTACTACACTAGAGAATTAACATCGAAATTGTTATTGTTGTCTTTGAAGACCCTGCAAAGGTTATAAAAATAAACTGAACTGTGAGCCTTAAATTGTAGTTGAGCACTTGCCATTGTAACTGTGTAGGCACCTACCTATTGACAATTATATATTGTATGTAAATAACATACGGGAATGGTCTATATTTAACCCAACTTCCGTTTAACCTGACTGAATAATGCTTGAAGAGAATATTTATTTACATTAAGTTACCTAGTCATAATCGCATTGCATTTATTGTAACTTCTGAAATGGAATTTCGTCGCTAAAAAATAGGTGAACTTAATTTTATTGTTCCCAAGTTTTCAATATGTAGGTACAAGATGTGCTGAAAATAACGTGACATGCAATTATAAGAACCAGTCGAAACCTCCATTAATACTCAAGTGTTAACTAAGCGAACGTACGACAGGCCGATAAAAAATGTTTTAGATCGAACGGACCAATCACCTTTGTGACCTCGAGGGTAACACCAACAAACTGTCACTCACGCACACATATATACAATGGAGGCGTGTTTGTGTACGTACACGAAACTGGATATAGTTACAAGGATAACGCACACAAGGATACTCGTATGTAGTAGCGCACTAGGGTTATCAGACTTATCAACTAGGCAATGTGAATATTTGGCAATTTTATTACACTGTGCAAATTTAATTAATTTTAGTACAGAAGTGAATAATTAATTAAGTGAAATTATTTTGTGCTATGTATTTGTACATATAAATAAATTACTATATTGACACTAGTTTACTATAACAGCTCTACCTGTGAATTCTTCCTAGTCTCGGTGGAAATTGTGATTAATTAATAACTATAATTTTAAAAGTAAAAACGAATTGTGATTCTTTTTTGCAATAGCGGGAAAAACAAATTTTCTATCGATCGGCCTTAGACTAAAATAGGTTACTCCTTTTTATTCGTCGCGGTCTAAATGGGGAATTCAAAGTTATTACAGAGAAAACAAAAGTTATTACTTAATTGAGTGAAAGCTTTCTTTATTAAACATAAGTTGAAATTATCTGTTTAAATACGAAGTTGCAAGAAATTATCTAATAATAAATATACTAATTTATTTGTACACGACCTTTTTTGTAACTAAACTTTATATATGAAAAAGCAACTGAACCAATGTAATTAAAAAAAAGAATCTACAACTCACTTGTGAATTATAACAATCAAAAAACCACAGTTTAATTATAAGTGTCATTATGTGCCTAATTGCGGTGAAATTAGGCCAGTTTATGAGCAAGTATGTTGAAAAATAAATTAAATGTCTCATGTGGAAAAATGACACTAAACACACTAGACAGCCCTGGACCTTAATACAATAAAATTCATATGAAAATGTGTTGGTGGATAGTGAATACTAAACCCAGTCACCTGAGCGTTTTTATGATAACTTGGAAGCAATTTGTCTCTAACCATACTATCTTTGTTTTAACAATCATAATTTGCTGAAACTGATACGAGTTGGACATTAAATGATAAGTGTGCTAATATATACAAAAGAAAATCGACATAGCCTTATGACATATTTCAGTTCACCTATTTTTTAGCGACGAAATTCCATTTCAGAAGTTACAATAAATGCAATGCGATTATGACTAGGTATGGGCTATGTCGACTAGTATGGTACTACTCAACTTTAACTATTTCAGATCTTTTGAGCCTACAGTTTACTAGGATACTTACTTGGTGAAATGAAATTTTTGGGATATAGGTACCTAGGTAAGTTAAGTACCTACCTTTAAAAAATATTTTTGATGACAGTATTGATATGCATGCCTTAGATTACTTTATAATAATCTAAGAAACATGATAAGTGTACAACATAACACATTTTTCCATACTTTTATGAGTTTCATCAAAAGTTCAAAAACATTTCACCGTCACATGACATGACGTAGATCACGTATCTATCTATCTATATTTACTTACTTCGTAGAACTAGAATTTTGCATACTGCTAATATGACTGCAAAGTAATTGAGTAAATTAGGCAGTCATGAAACCTCGTGTAAAACCGGTTGCATGTGGAATAAATACCTAACTCGCTCAAATTAGTTATTTAAATAATTTATTCTAACACAACTACCTACTAGATTTGGCTTAATATTACCTACATGCATATGCTATAGGCGGCTTCAATGACATAAAAAAGTACCTAACTATGAGGGGACTTAATTATGAAACAATTCAATGATTTGAGCGGTGTTTGTATGGTGTCTATTTATGGATTTAATTAAGGATTTTTTTTTAAGAAGTAAATAATATTTTGATAGTAGTGTTGTGGCTCTTGACATTATTTTACTATTACTGGGTAAGTAGGTACTTGTACCTACTTACCCAGTAATAGTAAAATAATGTTTTGTTGTTACAATAAGTAGGTAGGTACTACCTATGTGAAGTGCTTCATAAAATAATAATAGAGTTAAATAGACCTTTCACGAATTGAAGCACACTTTTATTCCAATGAATGCACATTAGCGTAGTCCACCTACATTTTTGATACATTTAATTGCGCAAGTATGATTTACACACTCGATTTTATATTTTCAAGGAAAACAATTTAAATGACACTTCTAAGTACCCAGCTATAACTAAATAGGTACAATGACCTACATAATAAAAAAACTGGATTTGTTTACCTTATAAGTTATACTTATTGTCTTTTACGTTAATTTAACGTAATAAATATATTTAAAACAAAATACCGACTTAAATTTATTTTAATGACGTGTAACGTTTAAAGTTAAAAAATAAAAAAACTCAAAAAAATGACTTTGACCCCGACGTGATTTGAACACGCAACCTTCTGATCTGGAGTCAGACGCGCTACCGTTGCGCCACGGAGTCGTTGGGTTATGAAGCCAAATAATATAATAACAATCTATGTTATATTACACATTGATACTTATGTCGTTAATTTGTGTTTGATTTGTGAAGATAATGTAAGACAATACAGAAGTCCACGTACTACGATTTCTAATTATTTTTTTTACTTTCTTCTTCCTCCATAGGCACTTACTCTACACTACGTAAATTTTATGGTACATAGAACTATAGATATTCACAGCCAATTTCTACCAATAACGTCTCAAATCTTAGATTATAAAATTAAAAAATATTTAATAATAAAAAGAAACTTGGTAGAATACCGATAGTAATTGCTCCATTCTATCTCAAGGCCTTCACAGAATTTTTATATATTTTTTAGAAATAATAATATTAATAATTTATGAAAGTATGTAATATGCATAAATATGCAATAAGAATTTTATTGTATTATATAAAAATATAATTCTAGTTGGTCCAATATTATAATAAACGAACTATGGAATAAACACATTTTTAGAAGGTAACGACATCTAGTCCAGGTTATATAAACTGAAACACCTTCATTCTTCTAACATAGATGTCGCTTTATACGGTTTGTTTGAGATTTAGTTTGTGTCAATAGATGGCATTGTCAAGTACATCAAGTACATATATTTATTATTTGTTTACTATACCAAGTTTTTCAGTGCGTCAGTTTAGTGCAGAAAACATGTATGAATTAGTATTTCTATTTTTTTGTTTTTCTAAAATATGTTGCCAAAAATCTGTAAGTATAGTCAAGAACTAGATCCCTATGACAAGTTACCTTTGGATAATATTTTTTGAACTATATAAACGCTTATTATAATTAGAAAATCCTTTTTTTATATTAAACGTACCTCCCTAATTTAATATTTCGTATATATCTTATCATCAAAGGTCATTTCATCAAATCAAAACTAATTTATGTACAAATATTTTTATTTATTATTAAAAATAATGTTGATTATAAAATAACTGTGTCACAAATATTATAAAAAAAATATTACATTATCTGTGCAAATGAACAGATAATTCAATGTGTAATGATACTTAAACAATGCAAGGAACTCGAACCATAATTTCAGAAAGTATAGTACCAGCCCCTGTGGCCTAATGGATAAGGCATCGGCCTCCTAAGCCGGGGATTGTGGGTTCGAGTCCCACCAGGGGTACAAATCACGTTTTTTAAATTCTACTTTTTGAACATTATCAGTAATAATAGTAATAAAATTAGTGTTTTGTGTTGTGATTGAAGATTGCCATTTGATCGTAGCGGTAAGCACCGCAGACCCGCGTGAGTTATATAGAATCCAACTTCATGCGGTAGGCGGCAGTCGTTATCTGCGCAAACATTTAAAAAAGAACAACCGTTATCTTTAATGTTAACAGAGGGTTAAAAATAACAGCGTAACGTAATAAACTAGGAATATACAATCAAAGAGTAAGTGCCTTAAAAACTATTGCATATTATGGATGACCAATCCAATCCTGTTCTTTTTTAATATACAACAAGCTTAAAAGTAAAAAGCAGTTAGTAGCCAAACGAGTCGTAAATAAGGTCTGTTGAACATCTTTACAGAATCAATGCCTCGCTTTATAAACCTCGATTATATTTACCATAGTAATGTAATTCGACGTTTTTATAACCACTCAAGAATAGTTAACAGGAGAATTTAATGTCGGGACAATTTACTTGTCAGTTGTTTACCTGTACCCATTTTTATTTGTGTATCAACGGAAACATGAGTGTGACAAGACATGTACTAATTTGTGAGTGCGAACGAGAGCATAATATAAATTCTGTCTTACAGAGTTAACACAGTCGAACCCGTGATAATACCTTATTCATAATATATACCTTATTTATAATATTTTATACATGATCGTGGCTATACACAAAGTACCTAGGTACCTTTCTTTGATACCCCCCGAGGGAGAGATTGTGTTGGACTCGAACCGACTAAAACGCACGCCGCCTGTGGGACTTAGTGCAAAGCCGAAGATGAGGATTGCAACGCATGGCCCGCGCACCCCGACCAACCCAGGGCCATCTTTCTCAATCTGGCCCGCCTCCAGTTTAGGGACTCCAACTCGTCCCCGCTCTCATGGGGGACGAACCGGTGAAGGTCATTCTGCGACACAAAGTAGATACCTAGGTACTTACCAACTCTAGGACCGCTAAAACAATATTTAAATAAGAAGTACAATATTCTACTCAATTGAAGTATTACTGTCTCATAGTAAAACACTTAACGCGAGGGGACTTTTGGAAAGACCCATTACCCATTGCACCATAAACACTAGTACCCCTAACTAGATTATTAATGTATCATACTATCAAAGCTTGAAACGAAAGAAGGCATGTGAATTCTTACACGGTAACATTGTAAGTTACATGAATTAATTGATAAATTGCAATTTGCTATTTATTAATAAATATATACAAAAGTAGGTAGTTGGGTTGGTACCTATTTAACTGTGTGTTTAGTAATTTCAGCTTCTCTAATGAATCTACTGAAGCAGTTTTGATGGAACCTTTTCTGGTATGATTTAATTTAATTCGCAAAATGATAGAAGATAGCTATTATATAAGCAGTACATGCGTGAAAATTTGTTCGAGGTAAGTTACGACTCAGAACAAATATACTACGACGATCGATTTACTGATAAAGTGCACACACACACAGGTAGTTCAGTATCAGTAGGTACACGGATAGCAGGTAAATGGTTGATAAAAAATGAGTTAATCGTAGTATCGTTGGATAGGTGTCATGCATGTCATATAAAAATATTTTTAATTAGACATTATCATGATGATCGTCTAGATAGTAGGTACAACAAGTAGGATGAACTTTCATTAGGATGAATTACCTTTGAAATTTAAGTGTGGTGCACTGGTGACTTGTCCATCATTAATCATCATTCAAATAAATTGAGGAGCAGATGGTTTCGCATTTATTTGAAGTACCTACCCCCATTATAATTGAAATGTGAGCAACATGATAACAATTTGTGCCTAGTACAACTACATCTATAATATTAGTAGGATTTAACCTATGAGAATAAGCAGTATGTAATAATAAATATAATCTGATAAAAAACATTTGCAGTTATCAAAATTATTTTTCCTCATTATATTTATACATGTATTGCAGCCTGAGTGAACAGAGCCATAATTTCGCAAGATCAGTCAACGGCGCCGTGGCTTAGTTGGTTAAAGCGCCTGTCTAGTAAACAGGAGATCGGGGGTTCGAATCCCCCCGGGGCCTAGCTTAGTTGGAGCTTACTTTTGCATTTTTTTTTTTTAGCTTTTGACAATATTTTTTTATAAGTTTTTATTTTGAATTGGAATTAATATGGATATCAACCTACGTGCACACGCGTTAGCACTAGATGTCGCTGTCACAGAAAATTGTGCGGGTGTACAAAAATCCACTGAGGGGCATGGAGTGGTCATGTTGAAATTGTGGTACCCTCTCTCTTCGATCGTCTGACAGCTGTGGGATGTTTCCGTTCCTCGCCACATGCATACCATAAGATCGCCTTGCACGCTGTTTCGAAACTAGATTGAAAGAGAACAAATTATTAATGTTTTATTATGAATACTAGCACTAGCCAACCCACAGAACTAAGCTACCCCGATTATTGTAAAGTCGAAAGCTTGGATGAATAAGTACCCAATTTAGGTGAAATTTGGCACAGAGATTTGGCCCGATAAAAAAGTTCCTAATTTTTTATTATTTATACAATGCCCGGGTTTATCAGTTTTTTTAATAAGTTAGTGTAATTTTTTATAGAGAGCCCACTGCTGGACACAGGCCTGTCCCAATGTTAGAAGGCTTACTGTTTCCTTATCAAGTATTAATTATTCAATCATATTTGGCCTTATAAATACATACGTGAAACCAAATAACTTACTAGAACTTGTACCAAAGATGAATCTCTCAAATGGAATGGATGTATCCTATAATACGCTGGCCTGAGGGGTAGTACGAAGTCTTCGTATTCAACTTGTGTAAATACAGTGTTATTAAAAGCACACTGCGTACCCATCAATCTCATCGGAATGTTGTTTTTGTCCAAGTAATCTTTAACAGTAGCAATAACATCATGAACCCTGGACGAATCAGTCTGTAATGAAAAAAAAAAGGTTTTCTCTAAGGGAGAATAGTGTTCTAATGTCTTGTATACAGGATAGAATTTATTAATCTTATAATTAATCTAAACCTATAAATTAAATGACAAGATGGCAGAAGTTGATAGAAGTTGTTTAGGTACCTACATTTACTTTCAGTTTTAGTTTTTATTTTTTATTTAGTATTATGTATATATAGTAACTTTATTAATTTAATTTAATTTGTATATAATAGGTTTGATTTTTTTTTCCTTCCCATTGGGTATTTCCATGAAGTTAAAATAAATTGTTTAGTTTAACTTTCAGACTTGTTTACAAAATGAGAAAATTAATATAAAAAGGGAAAAAATTAATAAACTTCTAAAATACTTAAAAGCTATATACAAAAATATTAATAAAATTAAATCAACGGCAAAAAGCCAACAGCACGTGGTATTCCCAGGCGGTCACCCATCCAAGTACTAACCACGCCCGATGTTGCTTAACTTCGGTGATCGGACGAGAACCGGTGTATTCAACGTGGTATGGCCGTTGGCGATGGTTAAACTAAAATATACTTTCTTAACCCGTCCAACAGTTTATAAAATCTAAGCTATTTCTTCAACAATCAACTGATATTTTTTGCCCAGCGAATCTTGCTGGTACCGAGTCATATATTTTTTTTTCTTATCACTCGGTTCGGCATAATGTGATATATAGATATCAAATGCAAAAAGAATAGCCGTGCATGGCCAATACCAGCCGAGGAGGGCGAGAGTGTTTTCAAGTTTTCACATGATACAAAAAAAAGGCAACTTACACTTAAAAATATCTCGGAGTAGTCCAAAAATTCATTGATATTTTGGTAATCAGACAAATCTTCAGCGACGTACGCGAAGTAGGTATCAAAATAAGTTAATCGAAGTGAACCCATCAGTTCCCTGGCTCGATCCATTTCTGTAGCTGATGGTCTATCATTTGGACTTATTATTAGGACCACTGTACTAGGTCCACCACTAGCATTGTTCGCTATATTAATTAAGGAAGTGTTCAATGAATGTTGGAGAACGGTGGACATTATTATGGGCAGGTTCAGTCGGTTAGGCCCTAAAAAAGAAATGATCAATACATGATTACAATTCATAGGTACTTAAGTAATAATATTTGCCCCTGTGGAGGCTTTATTAGACTCTGTGTAAGGGCAATGTAGGTATGCTGGGTGTAGGGGATTGTTTCTAAAATCACAATCGGCTTAACACATACACTAGTATAGATGCGTCAAATATTGATTCCGCAAAGGATTTAGGTAACTTATTTTTATTTGAGTTACATGTGATGTGATTTCTTGACTATTACCTAAGTAAAGTTTCCGTCCCACCTTTATGGCACGAGCTATAAAAGACAATCACAAAGAACTGCTAATTGTTTTCCATTCACAAAATACTGTCTGTCATGTTTTTACTTATACAATACCTTCAGAAGCAGGTTCTAATTATGTAAATAGGTAAAGTAAAGATTCGTTAAATCAATTTAGGATTCAACTCAATATGTACAGGGGCGAACTAGGCTTTCCATGCACAGCTCTGAACGGAAAAGATTCTCTGTTGTGAATTTCAATTGGAAAACTTCAACATCCAGGGCTCTAGAGAAGAATACTCTAACCAAGAGAGAGCTAACAGGGCCTGTCGTAAATAGCATACTTATTGTAAGCACAGAACTACCTGTAATAACTAATAAGTCACTGGAAAATTACCTGTTTTAGTTTGACGTCACAACTATTTTTAGAATAACAACAAACAAAAATGAGGTAGCCACTTATAGGCTTATTACGAAAGCATTTATATTTGATGTTTTTGCTTATCTACAAAAATAACAAGACCTTGAATAACACGAGCTAACTAGGCATACCTACTGCGAATGTTTATTCTTTATTACATTGCAAAATTCGAGCCAATACTTATTGATTATGTAAGTATTGGCATCTATAACTGCCTACGTATCATGTAAGCCTCGAAGTAAGCAGTATTATGCAAACAATTCTAGGTCTTCATCTGATTTAATAGAGTGGATAATTTTTTTCAAGAGTAAACTATATTTCGCTTCTATAACGGGTTATCGTATCTTTTAGTTTACATTCTCTAAATTTAGTGCTAAGTATATTAGTTTTTCATCAGCAATGAAGAGGTGGTGTTGATACATCTTTTAGATGAACAGTTTACAATAGTGTTAGAAAACCTTAAGTTACAGATACATATTATAATAATGCCGTGTCTCAGAGAGCACATGAGTCGTCATAATATCAACCACAGAACTCTAAATATAAAAACATTATTTCGGGGACTAGGGTCCCATCAGTGGCATACGTTACAGTAAGGGTATAGACAAAACTTTGGTAATGCCAATTTCGATTGTGACCTTTTTATAGTATAGTTATACTGAAAGCCGACCCAAACTATTTATGTATCAGTTTCAGTAATATCTTTATAGCAGCCATTAAGACAGATAGTGTTACACGAATATTGCTTTCTCAAAGATAAGTATTTTAAATTATATGTATTTTTGGACGTTTAACAGTCGATACTCACGAGTTTCAAGTACTTTATCAGATCACATATAAATTCTTATGCATCATAGTAGGTACCTTAGGATTTTATCAGATAAGACTGTGATGCATGATTTAATTGCAGATACCATTTCGTAACGGTATTTTTTCAAAGCTCGCTCGGTACTTTTTTTCTAGTAGAAACCAAATCCTGCCGTGCAGTTTTTTGAACCCTCAGTACATAAAAAAATGTGTGCAAGGTTCCACACATAAATTGGTGTGCTACACTATTCATGTTATAGGTTGTAGAGGGCCCCATCGAGACTATCGATGACAAAGCCAACTTCACTTGCTAGTGAGTACACCTGCTGATCAGCGGGCGAGGTATTAGTGCAGGCTTTCCTTCCGGGGTTAGGGGTTTGAGTCGCTTTAGCAAAAGTTAAGATAAGCCACTCAATGGGTAGGATAGCGGGCTCCCAAATCTAAAGTAGAACTCAAAAGCATGCCTAAAGACATGGCCCCTGATTCTGCTAATTTTATGACATAACAAAACCACTGTCATACCGCTGACATTGCATAAAATATAATTAAATTTAAGACTTTATGGCTGAGTTTTAAAGTCCAAAATCAAAAAGAAAGAGTTTATAACATATTTCATTCACTATAAGTACAAGACTTTAATTTAATTTTGGACTTTAACAGTACAACAGTGAGGTCTAAAGTTAAATGGCATTGGTTACAGTTTCTGTGGTACCGCAGTGGTTGTTCGCAAACTTTCAACTTGGTAACGTCCAAGAAAGCACTTCATATTCGTAGCCATCTAGCTTAATCAGCCGTTCAATTAACTGCCTAGGCTGTTGACTATACGGCGCCATTTAATTAACGGTCTAAATGATATTCAGCCGTACCGTCTATTACAACATTTACCTAATAAACTGGCTGGCTAAGTGGCTTATGCTTAGGCCATTCGTAAGATGGGGCACTACCCCGAAATAAGACAGAAAATTACATACATACATATTTTATACTCACGCCTGTAAATCCACGACGAGTTAGGCAGAGGTCTATTCACCGAAAATTACTGATAGGTTAAGTCAGCATATAGGTTTATTGAGAAAGCTGCGCAATCGACTTGGATAGATAAGGTTACATAGAAAGAAATACTGTCTAGGCAAGTAGTTAAACGTCATCGATGCAAGCCATTTACCCTGCCATTTTATCAAATGGCTGAATATCATTCACGCCGATATTTGAATGGTGCCGTTTAGTTAACAGCCTAGGCAGTTAATTCAACAGCTTAATAAGCTAGATGGCTATTTGGCTGCGACATATGTACCGGTAACCACTTTCCATCAAGCAAGCTGTAAGTATACTTACATTCATCTGTAAAATTCTTTATGTGAGAAAACATTGTAGTCAAATTATGTGACGGAGGTGCGATCCATTGTCCCGTGTTCCCGTGAAGGAGGGATATCGTACCACGTTGCAAGTTTGTCTCCAATGCTCCACCAATCCACCTGCGAAAATAGATCCCAATAAGTCAGTTCGCAATAAGGGGTGTGTAGATATCAATAATATCAAAATTACCAGGATTAGGCGAGATTGACCCGGGTATATGGAGGCCTACCGAAATCATCGGGTCTTAAGTCAAATTCACCTCACCTCACACTATTTTTTTTACACCACTGAGGTGGCAGACAAGCACACGGCCCACCTAATGAATAGTGGTTACAGTGGCCTTGGACGTGTACAACACCGGGAAGGTCACGCTCGTGCTGCCGACCCTGTAAACACAGAGAGTTTCTGTGCCATCAGCGTAGAAGACAAAGCAGCAATAGCCTTAGGTCTTCCCACTGACAGAACAAAATCTCCGCAGTGAGCTCTGGCTTCTCTACTCACCGCCGGGAACACAACACCTAATGATTAACGGGCAAGGATCTGGCGTAGGTTTCGTTCTCGGCGTTGGTCGGCGTTGGAAGGTTCGACGTCAGTCACTCCCGCAAAAGCCATAATAAACCAAATCAAATGCGATAGCAGTTGAGTTGTCTTTAAACGGCTTCAAAAAAAGCATCAGTTGCGTGTAAGACTAATAAACATCCATTCATTCTCACAAACTAAGTAGGTATCATATTATTATATTAATAAAAAGTAGGTTAGTAGGTTGTGATATTGTCGGAAGCTTATGCGAATAAGTACCTATCACCATTGAAATGAAATCACTGATTGATGATAAAACCATTGAAAAAAAAATTGTTTTATTTCAATGAAAGAAAGTAAAAGCACATTTCATTCATCTCACGCACATTTATTTATAATTAATAACATATGGCTACAGTCTATACTTAATCATTTGTTATTGCCAATGAGTGGATGAGATTATTAATTACGGCGATATTAATTAGCGCGGTTCCCGGCAGAGTAGAATTTGGGCTACCTCTTCTCTTCCCATGTGATGTTGTACAAGGCGACTAAGGGATAGGGCTGATTAACTTTAACATCAGATAGATATATATACATGTACAGCCCAGACTCAGCCTCAGATTCATGGCTCGAGTCAACAATAGTGCCCGGAATACGGTAATAGGCTCACCCCCTATTACGTGGGACCGAATTGGTGAAATGTGGGTATTAATTCACCTCTGCCTAACCCTCCGGGGATAAAGGCGTGATTATATGTATGTTTATGTATGATATTAAGTATTGTTCAAAATGTTAACATACAGGTACTTAAATCATTTATCGTATAGCCTTGTGAAAATGACGTTCAGTGGTACTCACGACATGAATTCTTCGACGTCATAGCCTTTCCATGACCCGTCAGTGGCGACTATTAAGTCAATAACAGGCACACTGCTGCTTACTTTACAATCTTTATGATTTTGTCTCAAGATATCCGCTGAAATGACAAATATTTTTTTTATTGTATTGACTGCGTAGGTTTAAGCTATGACTCTATCGTACACTAAACAAACCGCGACTTTCAGTGTTACGGCGAGAATGGGAGAGCGGTTACAATTGGTTACTGAATTTTGTAGAAACCTTGTCATCTGCACAACTACAGCACAATACATCACAGAGCAGAAGGTATCGTTTGAGCGTTTTCACACTCATCCGATATCCGATATCGGTGTCGGACGCCGATAGCCGACACCTTGTGCTGTTTATCACATTTATCCAATAAAATCGGCCCGATACAGCCATTTGCTCGAAAGCACTGACTAGTTAGGGATGCTAGGAGTAAATAGAAAAGAAAAAAGTGCAAGCAGTTTTCGACCTTATTGACATGGCATGGTATCGAGTTATTTTTCTTATAAACGTAAACAGCGAGCGTCAAAAGAAACTCAGTAAATATCCTTAAGGTCGAAAATTGCTTGCAGTCGCTGTTTTAGTCTATTTGTGTTCCGATATCGGGCCAAAACAGTAGTGTTGGCTCCGATAACCGATATCGGGCCGGACAATGTGAAAGAGAGATACATATCTCATACATTTGACTTCCTCCGATATCGAATGTCGGATATCGGATGAGTGTGAAAACGCTCTTAGGGTCGTAACAAGATTTACGGGGCCCAACCCAAGCTCATCGGCACCTACTGCTTTACGAACGAGGGGTCTTTCTTTCGAGATTGGAACGTCAGTGACAGTCGCTTCCGTAAAAGTCTACACTAGATACATATAATGGAATGGAAAGTAGGAGAACTGGAGCAGGAGTCCGCTCTCTTACACCTAAATTGGCTGTTACTGATGCGACTACAGTCTAACCCTCAGCTGCGGAGGCAAGTACTGAATACAGCAGCCAGTTTATTCATTAGGTTGGATCGTCAGTAGGCTGCACCTTGTCTAACAAATTTCAACATCGTAAAATAAATATTATAGGTACGATTGAAGGACAAACCAATACTTACATTGACATCAAATTAAATTTTAAATACACGTCCATACAAAACAAAACGGTTGAAATTTCGCCAAACAGATTTGCACACACCTGTTAAACACGTTATAGTCAAACAAATAAACTTACATAGGTAATTAACAAAAGCAGTTACAGCAGCATTCGTTATCCTTTCCATCTCTTCGACAGGCATGTAAACGGTAATCTGACGCAACGATAGCACGTAAGCGAATCTAGAAACTTCTGTGAATAAATCTGTGCTGTTGAACATATTGCCAAATAAATTCCTTCTGTTGCACGCTTTTACTGTAGGATCAAAAGAAATGCCCTCGTTTGAGTAGTACATGTCTATAACTTGGGATAGCTTGAGTGTGCGTCTCTGTTCAACCCATCTAGGAACATACTGCGCCAAAATGAGACCTGGAATATACAATACAATCGTTAGGAAAAGGATCTCATATTCTTTATTTTAGCATTTGGACTACCTCGGTAGTGCTGTGGTAATGGACACGACCGCTGTGAATAAGATCCCGGATTCGTTTCCCCTAAGGCAAAATATTGTTGGGCTTTTTCTTGATAAATTGCCGGGTATTGGCAATATGTTCGCCCCCTACAACGTAAAGCCCAATAGCATAGTCGGCCAAGTGTGGCTGGTACTTTTAATACACCTCCAGCTTTCTGTAGGGGATATACTATGTGTGTAGATGTGAATTGCGTACAACAAAATGTAAAAACGTAACTACACTGAAAATTTATCTCGTAATTATACAAAAAATTATTAACAAAAATCAAATCAACGGCAAAAAGCCAACAGCACGTGGTATTCCCAGGCGGTCACCCATCCAAGTACTAACCACGCCCGATGTTGCTTAACTTCGGTGATCGGACGAGAACCGGTGTATTCAACGTGGTATGGCCGTTGGCAATTGCTAAACTAAAATACAATTTTTCAACCCGTCGTCGGGCAGTTGACATATTTTTGAAGCATTATTATTAACTACTAGCTGACCCGGCTTGATTTGTAATAATCGTTTGTATGGTAGTATAGAAAACCGTAGTTATAGACTTTTCAGGCAATTTTTTCAATTTTCCTCTATGTAAGAACCATCCTTGTACTGCAAGGATATTCTAAAAAAAGATTTAGCTTAATCGGATCTTAATATTCTTCTTTTAGCATTTCGACTACCTCGGTAGAACAGTGGTAGGGGACACGACCGCTTTGAATAAGATCCCGGGTTCGGTTCCCCTTTAAGGCAAAATATTGTTGGGCTTTTTATTGATAAATTGCCCGGTTAATGGCAATATGTTCGCCCCCCCCCCCCCCCCCCCCTACAACGTGAAGTCCAATAGCATACCTTTTCGTAGGGGATGTATAGACGTGAATTGCGTAAAATAAAATGTAAAAACGTTAATAAACTAAAAACTTATCTCGAATTAATACAAAAAAATTAACAAAAATCAAATCAAAGGCAAAAAGCCAACAGCACGTGGTATTCCCAGGCGGTCACCCATCCAAGTACTAACCACGCCCGATGTTGCTTAACTTCGGTGATCGGACGAGAACCGGTGTATTCAACGTGGTATGGCAGTTGGCAATTGCTGTATTAAAATATAAGTTCTCAACCCGTCTGGCAGTTCACATATTTTTGAAGCATTATTATTAACTACTAGCTGACCCGGCTTGATTTGTAATAATCGTTTGTATGGTAGTATAGAAAACCGTAGTTATAGACTTTTCAGGCAATTTTTTTAAATTTTCCTCTATGTAAGAACCATCCTTGTACTGCAAAGATATTCTAAAAAAAGATTTAGCTTAATCGGATCTTAATATTCTTCATTTAGCATTTCGACTACCTCGGTAGAACAGTGGTAGGGGACACGACCGCTGTGAATAAAATCCCGGGATTGGTTCCCCTTTAAGGCAAAATATTGTAGTGATTTTTCTTGATAAAGTACCCGGTTAATGGCAATATTTGAATTTTGTTTTTTTTTTAAAGAATATTAGCAACCGAAGTTATCGAAATTACTAATATTCCCTCTAACCCCTCCAACTAAGCTTAATTGCCTGTGGTAGGAGTGGGTTCACGTCAGTAGTGTAATGGCCAGGAATCGAACCCGGGACCTCTCGATCGTAAGGCCGCCTCCTTAACCACTAAGCTACCGACGCTTCAAAATATGTTCGCCCTCTACAACATAAAGTCTAAGTACCTATAGTCGGCCAAACCTTTCCGTATGGAATATAATATAGACGTGAATATCATACAACATCAAAACACAATGCTGCTTAATGGTAAATACAATACCGCCATAGACACGTATCATCCCTCTCTATAGTTACAGGTAGCCACTTTACCTCTAAGAGTTACCGTTAGCCTTTAGTTCACGAGTTCTTTTCTAACTGGCACGAAATACTTAGTTGGGTTACAAAATATAAACACAAAATTAATCTTTGAGTACCTACCATCAATCCCAGCCAAAATTTCAGCGTCAGTGAAATGCCAGTCAATGATTGAGCCATTTCGTGGAAATATGTAGTGGTTTCTGGGCAATAAAGTATCGTTCCACCTGTTATTACTGCCGATTACCATATTTCGCGCCACGGCGCCCACTCTCGGCCCTTGGTTGACTACTACCTCTGCTAAATCACCTGTAGACACAAAGTTATACATGAGTTTTGAAGAAGTTGGGTACAGGAGAAAGAGCTACCGGAACTTTCTGCAAAGCCAGCTAGATGCAGTCACCTTCAAAAACTGCTGAACATTAGCAGATTTAAGAAAGATATTTACATTGAAATAAGGCAACAAATACCATAATTCGTGATTATGTACGAAGTCTTGGGTTCGATTCCCGAGTCGGGCAATGTCGACGTAAGTAGACGGATATTCGAAATACGTAAGTATAGAAGAATTTCTAATATCCACGACGTATCCAGGCAGTTTGTGTTCAGAGTATTCTACCTAGACAGGGACTAGTCTCGGCCACTCGTGGATTCAAGTTTCGTCCTGGATGCAGACTTTTTTCGATTCAAATTTAGAATATTATAAGCGACTGACTACCACTCCCTAACTACCTAATTAGCGATATCGTGGTTGTGCGGCTAGACCAATCGGACTTGTGTGGGCTCCAACTACCCGTAAATAACGGCTGCCATATGTTCGTATGACAACCGGGACCGACAGCTTAACGTGCTCTCCGAGGCACGACCAGACCAATGTAAATAATCATATTCATGCATACTAATATTTGTACTGAGCGAGAATCGAATCCGCACCTCTTGCGTAACAGTTGCATTGACTACCGCTACGCCAGAGAGGCTGTCGCAAAAAAGTAAACTATTTCAATCAAATAAAAATTAAAAACACACCAGCCAAAGTAGCAACCCATAAATTACTGATCTCAGGAACATCAGAATCCCTTGGGGTGTACTGGTTAGGACCCAACGTCTCTATATCTTCAAACCACTCTTGTTTCGCGGAGGCCATCAGAGGCTCAGCTATATCCTCCTTGAATATGTTCGCGTTTAGTATTTCGGTGACAGACACCCGTTGAGATTCCAGTGACGCACCGATAGCTGCGACTAGGGTGCCTGGGGATATTGTCCCCCAGTTTGTTTGAACTACGCCTTCTTCGATAGGACATCTGCTGTTTATTCTGAAAAATTATTAATATGTAGACGACAGTTGCGGCTTAGCTGTAGAGTAATCGGTCTCAGTGCCAGCGACGTCGAAGAGCGTGTGATGTTGAGTTCATAAGATAGAAAAGCGGACCCTTCAAGAGTACTCGCAACCAGGCTATCAGGTATGAAAGAACCAAAATCCTGAAAGGAGATATGCTAGGATTAGCAAGTGAAATACCGGGTGTACTACCAGGTGCCTTCGGCTTCGGGAGCGTCCCCCTTACACTCAGTATAGTACTTCCTAACCCAAAGGGAAAGAGGCGTGATTGTATATAAGACAATGATAAAATAATTATTACTGTTCCAGAAATGAGCCAGCTTAATAAGACATGCTGAACTTGAACTAAGGCTTCATTTTAAAGGTTCGATAATTGTATGCGATAATCGCCCTCATCATTCATCATCATCATCATCACAGGCAAACGCTAAATTCTCGAATACGATTATATCATACGAGATTTGCAAAGTGACATATCAACCTATGCCTTACGCTATTGTTTTAAAATTCTTTTTAGACTGACGCTATCAATAGTCAATTGCGAGGCAATCCTCGCCAGGAGTGGACGAGCGAATGCGAATGCTAAGACTTAGTTAGACGAATCAACTCTTTCTCTCTTTTCGAGAATCATAATAAATATATTCGAGGCGATAACTTCGCAAAATTTTATATGCAAATATATACGCAAATGCGATCTGGGCGATCGCATTAGCAAATAAAATCTTTGTCCCGTGGAGGTCGTCAGCCTGAAGAAGCCTTGTACAGAAGAATGTGAACGTGGCCTTTGCCTACGCGCGTTAGTATACCTACATAGCTAGGTTCCCATTAATTTGGCTCATTGGCATAATAGTGTCAACATTCAATAAAAAGTTCTGAGATGTATTCTGTGAGAACTTAGGCAGTGCCCGTATCCTACGCCCAATATTCTAATGTAAAAAAAATTTTGAATCGCATGAACCTATATAGTGTTCTAGAAATCAGCGCCTTCAATCAAACAACTAAAAACTTATCTCGTAATTATACAAAAAATTACGTCATGCTCTGGGGCAGGACAGTAGACGATTTTGGAATTTTGTCTCGGTGAAAACAATTGTACATAATATGTACATAATTAGTACTACCTTACAATAAATAGTACTTCTGTAATATAAGAGTACAAAAGCTTCAAATTGGTACTGCTGCGGCGCATCCTCTCCAGCAAACCATAATGTAAATTAGCGCTTCTGTGAATGATTTTAGCTTTTGCAATTAATTCAAATACTTTGTTTGATTATATATCTCCTGTACATTTTTTTTAAACTACTTTCGTGCTAAAATCATTCACAGAAGCGTTAATTTGCATTAGGATGCTCCGCAGCAGTACCAATTTGAAGATTTTGTACTCTTAAATTACAGAAGTACTATTTATTGTAAGGTAGTACTAATTATGTACATATTATGTACAATTTTGTCACCGAGACAAAATTCCAAAATCGTCTACTGTCCTGCCCCAGAGCATGACAGTATTATGTTATCTGTGGCATGACGTAAAAAATTATCAAAAATCAAATCAACGGCAAAAAGCCAACAGCACGTGGTATTCCCAGGCGGTCACCCATCCAAGTACTAACCACGCCCGATGTTGCTTAACTTCGGTGATCGGACGAGAACCGGTGTATTCAACGTGGTATGGCCGTTGGCAATTGCTGTATTAAAATATAAGTTCTCAACCCGTCTGGCAGTTCACATATTTTTGAAGCATTATTAGATATTACTAGCTGACCCGCCTTGATTTCGTCCGTGACATACTTCAACCTCGCAGTACCCCTAAGCCATTATGCATCCCTCCATTGTTTTGCCTCCCCGAATCCTCTCCACTTACAATTGAATATGTTATTAAATTATGGTAAGTTCAAATTGACTTTTAAAGTATTATCATTATCACGAATCGTTTTTATGGTAGTTTGAAGAAAAGTGTTCGAATCGTTTGTATGGTAGTATAGAAAAGTGTTGTTTTTAGACTTTTTCAGGCAATTTTTAAATTTTTCATAGACCACGGAACAGAAAATAGGCGACTGAAGAGCCATCAACTGGTAATTGTTAAGAACTGCGTAAAATGGATACTGCAGTTAATTAAAATATTTCATTCAAAATGCTAATAAAATATTCAAACTTGTTTAAAAATAAAGAAAGCCACTTACAACAGTACCCTTCAGATTCTGCTTCTTTAATCTTAGAGTTACTATAGTAGGTAACAATTATATCAATGATCTTAGGTATGTTTCATTCATTAGTCCCGTCTCGGTTGCCTCTAAAGCTTGTAATTTAAAACCCAGGATCCCCTCTCCTACACATTTTATTCCTATGGCTTATCTTGCATTTTACAGGAGCGACTGTCGTTTGACCCCTGCGCTCCATACAATCTCTCTAATCTGACACTTACACTTATTTGTTGCTTGGTAAACCATCTAAATTAGCTCCTAGATGGCTGTTAATCAACTCACCTTCCAGAACTTTGTGCCACCATGGTTTGCGATTGCTGTACAGATACAGGGCACACGATACTTTCGTCACCTCGCTCCCACTGCCTGACTGTCGAACTTAACATTCTATGCAAGAGACATTTCTCATCCAACGGCAAGCTTTCATCCACATTAATAAGGTCCTGACTCGGTAAAAATATATCCATGAGAATTTTATATTTGTGAAATTGGAAGTTGGATGCTCTGTAGGGCAATATGAACTCGGTTTCTACGGCATTTACTGATGACTGTTCAATGCCATCTAGACGCAAGCTGCAAAATTAAAAGAGTGTGTATATTGCTTGCTTAACTAGTTTCGTAGTGCTCACAATTCCGAATAGAGGGCGACTCTGAACGTTCCCTCCTAAGATTTTTTTAACTTCTACAGAATGAGTAGCTACTTAACGTTTTTTACCAACATTTTTATAATTATGTGTCCACATATTTAATACTTACGGATGCACAAATGGGTATTAAATTATCAAAGCTTGATACATGATATTACAACTAACCTACTACAGATTCAATGGATGTGTCACTATTAGGTACCTTCACTTTATTACATATGAAAATGACTACCTGTATACAAATACTTAACAACTTTTTAAGCAAAACTACAAACCAAAGAAGTCTACCTTCTGAGTAAAGCTGTGCTAAAAAGTCTCATATCAAGTTGATTATTGAATTCTAACTTCCTCAACAGCGACAAGTATACATCCATCCTCCTTGGTGCCCGCAGATCTCCCGCTGATCGCCGGTAGCAATCCCGCAAGTGGCTCGGTATGCTTGGCACCAATGCACTTTTTGAAACTACACAAAATAATTGAATTTAGGTACTTCGATTCAGCAACACCTACAATTTTTCACGAATGATATTTACTTACGGCTAAAAAATAATAAAAAATTAAATGTAAGTGTCTTCATTTTTTTACTGTTTCACATTATTTTTTAAAAACAATACGACAACACAATGTTGTCACACGCGAAGGTGTACTACTATGTAGTTCACAGTGGTAAGATAAGATAGTGATTATGAATCAGTCGATTGCTACATGGTCATTGTTCTTGCCTATAGATAACAGAATGCTAATTGAGGGGATTGTGTTCCAAATTAATAAAAATATATAAAAAATAATTTACCTTTTATTTGTCATCCATTTTTACATCATTATCCTAGACTTTATTATTTGGCATAAAATAAAACGGATTATTAGATTACAAGATAAATATAATAACTCACCTGCCCTCACTGCAGTATAAAAAACTACAAATGTGAAACATGGACCATGTTAAGGGTAAATACCTACTTGATCAAAACAAAGCGCCTACAATTGATGTGAAAAACATTTGTGATGTTTAAAATATGATGTTTAAATATACAAACAAACCAAAATTGTTCCCTTTAATCTTCAAACTAAACAATGTAAAATTTTATTGCGCCTGTTTGACTCAGAAATTTTATAATACTATGCAGTCATATTATCTCTAGAATAATCTTAGCTTAATATAAAGTGTTTGTTCTAGTGTGATATATTCTAGTAAATTCTAGTGTAACCAATGATGTATGCTATTAAACTTAGGTAGACATACGATCGCAATCAAGTCATACTGTGTTCTCGATCACATACTGACTAGGGAAAGTCAGAATAACACTATAAAGCTTATAGTGAGTTTGACTAATTAGTTTAGTTTTGAGCGACCGTATTTTAGCGCCAGTGCCATATCTACCTACTTTTAATGTTAGATCATTGAGTGTGACCTATTAATTTAATAAGGATCCATACAAAGTTGAAACTGAAACATCACTGTTTAGCAAATTTAATCTGCATACATAAACATGTATTAGTGTGTGTATCAATAATATTGCAAAATGTTTATTACCCAAACTTTTCAATTTAAGAAATAAATTTTAGAAATTAAATTACCATGAGTGGCCTTAATAGATCAAATGTTTAACCTGAAGTTAAACAGACAACTAAGGTGAACTGAAGCTAGTTGCCACTCTTTTTTTTAACAAGTAGGTCTTTAGAAGCTGAGATCATCCCATTGTAATCTCTCGTGTACTTTGTTATATGGGGAAACCACTTATCTCAAACTGAGACCGTCTCTATAATCTGTGTATAAAACATTTTGCACCACAATACGCTAACATAAACTTTTGCATGATAAAATTTTTAGTTATATAACCTTCATACTATTATAACAATTCTTTCTATGGATAGTAAATGCAATTCATTCACAACGTCTTGTACTAATAATAAAAATATCACAGTACTATCGCAGAGCTAATTTCGCCGGTTTTCCATCCACTTTCCGTGATGATCCATGTTTAAGGGTAAATTCTCTCTTTATGTAGGCAAAAAGTAAATCAGTTATGAGGAATATTTGTGCAGTGGCAAATGACAGGGTCACTCCGAAGAAGAAGTTGGCATTGGCTGACCCTGAATATATCCATAAATGCCAAACGGTAGGTCCAAGAGCTGATGTGATAATGAATGCACACCCAACTACGAATTTTTGTTGCATGACTGTAAAAAAGAAAATGTATGTTTAAATAACGTGTAACAAACTACTAGTTTAAATTCTTTTTTTTTCTGTCACCAATGTAAGTCAAATTAGTTATAATGATGAGTTTTATGGCAACATAATATGAAAAGGAGGTTAACACAGTCACAACTCTTTTGATTTGCTCATACTAGTTGAATAAGAAAATATAAAACACACTTACAAGTAAACAAATGCTTCCACATTGGAAGTAGCGCCAGGTAAAATCCAACATCACCCACACAAGGGTATGATCTAAATATAGTTGATAGGGCAATAAGTACTGTAGCAAGTAACACCGGTTCCCCTTTAAATCTTAATGTAAGTGGCACAACATATAATGCTAGTGCATTGATTTGGAATGCGCATACAAACAGCAATCTGAAGTGTTCAAACATTTCAGTGAAGAAATACCAAAACAGACCAATGTTTGGCTTTAAATCTGGTACAGTCAATCTGTAACATTTTAATAATAAATGTTAGTGAAATAAAAAATGCTTCATCCATTATCCTCATAAGAAAATAAATAGTACACCATGGAAAATTTGATAGCGAACACTAACAAACACTGAAGATGTGAATAGTGATATTTAATAGAAATCAAAAAGTACTCACATAAATCCATAAGTGTTATAGACATATTTGTATGACCCTTCCATTATATATGCTGATAAGTATATTAAAAATCCCCAACTCAACACAAAAACTAGTAATGTTCTAATGTAGGAACATTTGTTACAACCTTTGTTTACATCTGCTAGCAGTATAGCAATTGGTACAATTAATAGTAATGGATACAGTGCCTGGTGTGTTGCTAGGGCGATAAACACACATGCAACTATTCTTTGGCCACTTGATGCACCCCACAGTGCAGTCGCTAAAAGTAAGTTCTGTATAACCGTCGTAGTCATACCAGCGCAATTCAATACAGAGTATGGATTGAACAAGTATACTGATAAAACATATTCTGACGCTTCCTTCAACTGAGTATCGTTTAGAAGCATAGTTTTAGACTCTTCTGCTACTTCAGACAGAATTGATTGTTGGGATTCCTTGAATATCCTTATGAAAGCCTTCGAAGTTTTGTACAGCAAATGTGCAGTCAACAGGTCAAATAGTGTAAATAAAACAGGTAATATAAAAGGAGCTTTCTTCAATAAGTAATGGAACACAATTAGCATTATCGGTGATTCATGAAAAGAATCCCCTTCATAGGGATTTATGTTGCGATCATATAAATAAACGCCTTCCATTAACCTCTTCCATGAGTTCAGCGGCGTTGCTACTTCCACTCTGTTAGCTATTGTCTGCCAGTAATCTAAATGTATTAACCAATATCTCACTAAACCCGCTACCAAATATTTTATTCCTAAACCCATTTTCTGTTAGTGATTTCAAGTTTATGGGACAATTTTCGAATAAATATTATCACAAAAAAATTCGAATATCAGTTGACATTATTAGATCCCTTTCATATCAATTTGACATTTCGTGTACCTGTTTCCGTGTAAAGAGGATAGCAGAATAGACCTTCTCATTCTCAAACTAAATATAGAATTCTACCTAACGAACGACGTTCCAGAACCCCTGAAATTTCATTGCACTTTATGTTCAAATTGTACAAGTGGATTATTGGAACGCAAAAGCTTCATTCGTTCAGAATTTTTATCACAATTTATTGTCTCGTTTTAGCCGAACTTATTTCTGATCATTCTGCTGCCTCCCGGTATTGAGATTCAGTGTTAGCTAGTGGCAACACTCACTTTATACCTCGGGAGTTTTGGAGTTTTTGGCGCGAGCGCGGGAAAGCGCGCATCATGGTATTATTTTATTTTTCGAAATTGGTGTGAATTTGAGTTTATATGTGTAAAAATGGTGGATTTTTAGACATAACGTCTTAGACGATTCGCACAAGTGTAGGAAAGTGGGATATTACAGTGAATTGTGACATTTCGTGTTCGTTCCAAATCTCCTGGGGAAGCTTTCAGTAAAGTCCCCACAACTTTACTGAAGCAGAAATCATCACTCATCGTCATCGTCATGGCAATCATCACTCATCGTCATCGTCATGAAAAATGAATAAACAAAACTAAATAAAGACATGGCTTAAAGGTCTTGTCACCAAGCCAAAAAACTAAAAAAAAAAAAGTTTAAGATACCTAATCTACTCTATCAAATGGCGCGTCAGCGTGTCCCTTTTCGATAGCAATAGTTTTGTCTGAGGTGTTGCAACCTCATGACAAAAATTACCCTTAAGGGACCTAGTCAAGGGAACTTGACAGGAGATGATTGGGAATGTAAATAAATTAAACACAATAATGTCTTTTTTTTTTTACTTATTACTAGCTGTTGCCGGTTATTGCTTAGTGTTGAGCCGACGCTATTGAGCATTGAATTCGCCTCTCTACTCAACTTTGACCTCGACTATTTACTCGCCTCTGTTCTCGCCTTTCTACTTGCCTCTATATTTGACTCTATACTCCACTTTCTACTCGCCTCTATACTTAAATCTATACTTGACTCTCTACTGGCTTCTCTACTCCCCTCTCTACTCGACTCTCTACTGAACTCTATTTGATACTATACTCGCCTCTCCACTGGCTTCTCTAGTCGCATATCTACTCACCCCTGTACTCGACTTTATATTTGACCTCTAAACGCCTATCCACTCGCTCCTATAAAGATTTCTACTCGCCTCTATATTTGACTCGTTACTCGACTATGTCCGTTCCCAAGCTCTAATCCACCTCTGTACTAAATTTCATGAGGATATATTTAAAATAAAAGTAAAACTATTTACCTCATTTTTTGATGGATTAAATATGACAAACTTGTCTACAAACTTTCATCCCCTAGACCCATACCCCCTTTTTCACGATAAAAGGTAGCCTATGTTCATTCCTTAGCTGAAATCCATCTCTGTATTAAATTTCATAAGGATATTTTAAAATAACAAACTTTCAAACTAACTCTCATCCCCTATTACCCCTCCCCCTTTTAACCCCTTTTCTCGCTACATAAGGTAGCCATATCCGTTCCGAAGCTCTAATCTATTTCTGTGTTAAATTTCATTAGGATATCTTCAGAAATGTCAAACTTTCATCCTCTAGCCCTATTACTCCTCCCCCTCTTCCATCCCATTTTTGGCGATAACATGTAGCCTATGTCCGTTCCTAAGCTCTAATCCAGCTTTATACTAAATTGAATCAGGATGTCTTCAAAATTGACAAACTTACATCTCCAAGCACCATTTCCCCCATCTATCCCCTTTTTCGCAATAAAAGGTAGCCTATGTTCGTTTCCAAGACCTAATCCATCTATGTACCAAATAAATAAAATAAATACACTTGTGGACACATCTATTGGCCCACCTTGCATTTTAAGTTTCGTCACAGAATAGATAATAGTACTAGGTTTCGTTTAGTCCTAGCTAAAAATTTATATTAGGTCGAACAAAAATTTTTTATGCAGTTTTGAACTAGGCACATTCATCATTTTATTCAATAGTTTTATTTTGAATTTTGAACACAGAATTTAAAGTAACAAAAGACAATTTGGAGCCTGTTCGTTGATATTAAACAATCGAATACTAAGAAAACTTGAGTTTATTCGTTTACTTGGATTTAATTCTCGAAAGTGTGATTTTTCTCTTTGGTTTTGCAACAGACATTACTTATTCTTAGCATTAAGGTGAGGTTCTATCAATAATCTATGGATACTTCGCCTGAAGTCGCCGCCCAAGCTGTGGCACTTATCCAGGCCGGATACAGCCAAAGAAATGTGAGTGCTCAACTTAATTTAAGTCGATCTGCGGTCCGAAATGTTTATCGGAGGTACCTAGAGACTGCTGACTTTGTTCGTCGCCCAGGAAGGCCACGATCTCGGGTCACAACTGAAAGGCAGGATCGATTCATCGTGACGACCAGCTTGAGAAATCGTCACCTTACCTCCATTGAGATACAAAATCAACTTCGCGACTTCCACGGAGTATCTGTAAGCACTCGAACTGTTCGGAGTAGGTTAGAAGAACGCGATATCGTACCACACAAACCAGCTAATGGCCCCAAACTAACGCGAACCCACCGAACAGCGCGTCTTCTTTTCGCGCACACTCATTTAAATTATACTCAGCAGCATTGGAGCCGTGTACTCTTTTCTGATGAGTCTAAAATTGCGTTACATGGCAATGATGGAAGGAAGATGGTCTACCGACGTAAGGGAGAGCGTTTTGCACAATGCTGCTTTCAAGAGAGGGTTGCTTATGGCGGTGGCTCATGCTGGACTATCTGGGGCGGTATATCCGCGAGCGGCAAAACTCAACTTGAGGTTGTTACCACGGTTGCCAATATTAAATGCTGAAAGGTACATTCGTGAGTGCTTAGAACCTACCGTGATGCCATATGTGGACTATGTGGGCCCAAATTTCCTTTTTATGCGTAATAATGCAAGAGCCCATACGGCCGGCATCGTCAGGAAATATCTTTGGGATATGGACAGTTATGGACTGGCTAGCCAGAAGCCCAGACATGAACCCGATTGAGCACATGTGGGACGAGCTATAAAGACGTGTTAGGGCTCGTCAGCCAGTTGCCCAGACGATGCCGGAGTTGAAAACTGCCATGGAAGAGGAATGGGAGATGAAATCCCTCAAAACTTCATAGAACGGTTGATAAACTCTATGCCTAATCGTATGAGAGCTGTCGTAGCCTATGAAGGCAACACGCGTTATTAAATTAAACCTTTATTTTGATAAAACATGTTTTTTTATTCAAAAATCAACTGCACTCATCAAGGCGCATACGCGACTTGTTAGGCGTAGCTCCATGTCTTGTGGTATTCTGAATTCAAATTTAAAACGATACGATCGAAAAAGATGGTAAACTGTATCAGGTTTAAAACTGCATCAATAGTTCTTGTTCAATCTAGCAATCTTATTTAGGTAGGGGCCATCGAAACCTAAACTCTAAGGTGGGCCAATAGATGTGTCCACAAGTGTAAATATTCCACAACATTTCACACAACGCTAACTAGACCCATGGTAAGCATAGCTTAACTAGCTTGTGTTATGGAATCTAGAATGCGGATAAACATACTTAGATACTTTTTTTTTGTAAATACATACATAATATACATAGAAACACCCAGACCAATGCAAATATACCTACATTATACATGCATACAAATATTTGCACTGAGCGGGGATCGAAACCGCGCCTCCTGCGTAGCAGCCGCGTTCACTACCGCTACGCCACAGAAGCTGTCTAATTCGAATCTAATTTCAAATTCGAATCTAATTTCATCAGGATTTCTTCAAAACTGACAAATTCTCCTTTTTTGCGATAAAAGGTAGCTTATATACATTCTCAAGCTCTAATCCATCTATGTATCAAATTTCATCAGGTAATCTTTAAAACTGATAAAATTTCATCCAATAGCCCTATTTCCTCACTTCTACCCCCCTTCGTTGCGATAAAAAATAGCCTATGTCCGTTCTCAAACTAAATCCATCTCTGTACCCAATTTCATAGAACATCGCACGGCCCTGCGCCACTGAAGATGTCGACCGCAGTGATCGACGAAACGTCTGGAACGCAAGTTTCACATCGACCACGGCCAAACAGCCCGGAAGCAGTATATTCTACATGCAACGCCGGCCGTGAAAGCCTGAAGACTTATATACATCTTACAAATGACAAACTTTCATCCCCTCACAATATCCCCCCCCCCCCTGCTACCCCTTTTTCGCGATAAAAGGTAGCTTATATACGTTCTTAAGCTCTAATCCATCTATGTACCAAATTTCATCAGGACATCTTCAAAAATGACAAACTTTCATCCCCTAACAATATCCCCCCCCCCTATTGCTACCTTTTTCACATTAAAACGTAGCATATGTTCATTACCAAGCTCTAATCTATCTCTGTTCCACATTTCATCAGGATATCTTCAAAAATGACAGACGTTCACATAAACTTTCATCCCTATCCCTAGGCTACCTTTTATTGCGAGAAAGGGGGTTAAAGGGGGGGACTTTAACCCCCTTTCTCGCAATAAAAGGTAGTCGATATCCGTTCTCAAGCTCTAACCTACTTCTGTACCAAATTTCATTAAGATCGGTTCAGTGGTTTAGGCATGCAAGCGTAACATACAGACAGATAGACAGACAGAGTTACTTCAGCATTTATAATATTAGTATGGATATACCCTTTATTGTACATCAACTGTAGAAATCCTATCACAGGTATTCAACAAAAGACATCATATTCGTCTTGAGTCCCTTACATTATTCTCTGAACTTTTTCCCAACTCATGGTCGCAATTCCAGTCTGTAATACTTCTGAACTTCGATATTTTCCACGCAGCGACTGCTATCTGACCTCCACAGCCAATCGGCACTATTGGCAGTACCCAAATTATATAGTTAGACTAGTCAGACTATTTCGGTTCCAGCTAGCCATAACGATTGCCATAGAAGTTTCAACGGGGACCGAGGTAAACGGGAGTACCGGCAAATAAAAAAAGAAGCGACTCTGGGTTCCGATGTGAATCAGGAACCATACGTAGCTGAGATAATAGTGTTTGTAAATAACAGTTATTATTATTTTCATAAAATATAGACTGCCAGCTAGCTGACGTACCGTTCGGCAAAAATACTATTGACAAACCCAAAAAAAGGTTACACGCAATGGACGGCAGTGTTTTTTTTTCTAATTCTAATTGTTATGTTGAAGGATTCAAGAAGTCTAATCTACTTTTGTTTAGTTTCTATGATTTATTTAGGGTATTGGTTAGATCATCCCATTTTAATGGATAGGTATGTATTAAACTCCTTCTTCTTCATCCTAGTATTTGTCCTAGCGTTAAGTCCAGTCAAATCCGAAGCTTTCAACTTGGAGTCTGGGGTCCGCTTTATCAGTCTACTGTCTAACTACGGATTTGTCTGAACTATGATATTTTGTGTGAAGTGACTGCCATATGACCTCCACAACCCAAAGGCGACATCAGAGCATTGCAGCTAGACGAGTTGTTGGACTTTTTATGGCTCCAACTTTTTATAGATGTTCTTATAGTAACCGGGACGTACGGCTTAGCGTGCTCTCCGAGGCACGACCAGATCAATGCAATTACCTAGCCATATTCATGCATACAAATATTTGCATTGAGCGAGGATCGAACCTGCGCCACATGCGTAGCTGTCAACGTACGTACTTACCTACTCATTTAGATAGGTTTATTATATATGTTGTAGGATAACTTGATACTTCGAATCTTCGCGGAAATCCTAGGGGTTTTGCGAAAACGCGGATAATTAGACATAGGCGAAAAATTATCAAATCTTACTGGACAAAGTCAGGATTTTTGCGAAAATACTCGTTACTATAGTAAGATTTGATGTGCTCAACACTGATTGGCTACAATTTTGCTGGCTGACTTCTAATTGGTTCCTAGTTTGCCGATGATTAACTTCAAGTATTGTATCATCGGTCTGAAACATATCTCCGACAGAACGATTAAATAATGAGTGAACCGACGACAAGGTCGACGGAGCCCCGCTACGCGGGGCTCCTACTTCTGGGTGGTTTATAAAAAAATAACCACGAAGGCCTAATGCGGGAGCTTCGCTACGCTCCGCTCCCGCATTAGCCTTCTAACCTAACCTATCCGAGTCGGGGTAAGTCAGCCAGCAAAATTGTAGCCAATCAGTGTTGAGCACATCAAATCTTACTATAGTAACGAGTATTTTCGCAAAAATCCTGACTTTGTCCAGTAAGATTTGATAATTTTTCGCCTATGTCTAATTATCCGCGTTTTCGCAAAACCCCTAGGATTTCCGCGAAGATTCGAAGTATCAAGTTATCCTACGACATATACACGGCCCATAGGTTACCTACATAGTTAGTAAATAAGTAACTAGGTATTGTCTTATATAATGTATGTCAGGCAATAAGAAAAATACATGTTACTTGTATAAGAATTTATTTATAATAATAATAACTATTACAAACAGACAAAACCCTTTATGACCAGCCCGACATTCAGGATTAAGGAAGTAACTCTAATACAATAATGTAAGTAAATAGGTAGGTACTTACCTAGGTATCAATTAATCTTATTATTTATAATAACACTTCGTTTTTCGTCGGGAAACACACGTGTAAATGTTTGTATCTATATTACGCTTTTCTATATGTACCTACCTATGTATTAAAACAGGTTTGTTCGGGGTGGACAAATGAAGCTCCATATTTAACTACTAAATGAAACTCGAAAAATACATTAGGTAGGTATAGATAAAAGAGACTGAAGAAAGATAGGTAAATTAACTACCCAAAAACGGAGATGATGGATAAGAAATTGTATAATTCCTGGCTTCCAAATTCCAGCAATTTTACCGCCCAGAGAATAGCTCTCAGTAGAGCCACATGAGAGCGGGCGGGTGGCGGGTTTGTTGGATCGCTAATCTGTGAGCTGTGAGCTAAATATAAAGACCCATGTTATGGACAACGCTTATGTTTTATATAGAATATCATGTTGTCATGTCATGTCATAGGTAATCTGTAGTACGGGCACGGGTTTATGAGGTCCGTATTGGGTCTCTTTGGTGGAAAGCGCGGGGAGCGACGGCAGCTGGATGCGCCAATCAATCAATCATCTTAATATATATAAATCTCGTGTCATAATGTTTGTCCTCAATGGACTCCTAAACCACTTAACCGATTATAATAAAATTCGCACACCATGTGCAGTTCGATCCAACTTGAGAGATAGGATAGTTTAAATCTCAAATTATAGTCCGATTCGCGATAACCGACATCCACGCGGGCGGAGCCGCGGGCGACAGCTAGTAGATTATATATAGAAACGGGGGCAAGGCATCGTGTTATTGGTTGATTAATAATTTTAATCCTTTAAGTTGGTTTTTTGGTTAGTCTGAACTTACTGACTATAATATTATTCACGGTGTTTAGCGCGCCGCCTTACCTAATAGCGGTTGCGATTCTTTTACAAATTGTGATTCAATGTGTCCGATGAGTGTGATAATGTTATAGGTACTTTGGTTGTTTGTTGCGATGAGTTTCGTCTTATATTGCTTATTAATATTAAGTCTGTTGTAGTATATCAGCTTACAAAACGTACCTATGGCCCCTCCTCTACGTTATAGCGCACGTCAAGGCGCGTGCCGATAGTTATAGGCTACAACTTAAGTATCTACATAATTACGTTCGTACTATTTATCTACTGCTACTAGTAGGCAAGTTAGATATCACAGAAAACCAATATACCTACAACTTAAACAAAATTTATAATTAACTTAAAAATAATTTACGAGGAAGTTGGAAAAAGTTGATCGTAAGGAACTTTCAGGAAAATTTTGTTAGCTATACGGATGCCAATTTTCTTCCAATTTGCTTGAGCGTACGGTAAAAATTCTTTGTACAAGGTTTTCCAATTTGCATTTGCGAACGATGTGCCTATGTCAGCTGAAAAGACACAGACTCATTAGTATCAAATAAAGTATTATTAGTTATAGGTACAATAATTTTTAATATCTAATAATAATTATAAATCTTACTCAGTTCTTTAGATTCGGGGTTCTTGTTGTTGAGGGTTGTTACCAAGTTGCCAACATCTGGTCGCATGTAAAAATCTGTTATACGGACATAGGTTTCCGTGCCATTCTTTTCTGGAACTCCATCCAGTTTCCATGTGAAGACTAAGTCGGCTGGAAAATTATAGATCATTTAGCAGTAAGTAGATACTAAGATCGGTGGCGAACAATTAGATTCTACTCGTAAGTGCATACCTACCTAGTAATTTCGTAGCATAAATCTTGTGACGAAATAAATTATGGACTGACGTCCGTCTCCTTATATAACACAATAATTATCTTGATCAAAGGTAGATTTATGCATGTCTATTTACCTACTAATGCTAGATATGTTTTTAAAATTTGAATAAAAGACATAATGGCAAACACATTTGAAATAACTTTTTGTAATTAACGTATCTATATTCGCAGTCTACGATAATTAATGTCGCTATTACCTTATAGGCTTATAGATAGCAATACTATTATAATATAAATAAAAAAAGACGGGTTGCACTCTGGGAGTGCTGGCAGAAGTGAAAACATTGTCTTTTTTTCTTTCTTCGTTATATACATAGAAAAAGATAAAAAGAACATACCATACCATACCTATAATATAGCGCTAATCATAGAACCTATCACTTATTTTCTGCTAATTTTCTGTCAGAAGAAATTAATAAATTATAAAAAGAAAAAATAATCACAAAAAATAATAAATTACAAAAAGAAAAAATAATCACCAAAAGTAATAAATTATAATAAGAATAAACAATCACAAAAAATCCCTGAAGGCCAGGTGGTTTGAACCCGATACTATCTGAAACTATAAGGACTTACAGTCGACGTGCTTACCGTTTAAGCTACGACGATATCTATTGTAATTTGCAAAATACATAGTCTGTAGCTAATTTTGTATGACGTCAGTCGTCGGTTACGGTTCAAAGGTCAACTAATCCTGACGCTTCCTTAACATTTTACACCCATCCAACGCCGCTAAAGAAGTTTTCACTTCAATATAAATTATAATTATAAAAGAAATTGTCACGTAAATTCAAATAAGTAAAGACGAGACGGGACATGGTCTTATTCCGATCACTAGTAGAGTCCGGAAATCGACCGGAAATGAATCGCCTTCGCGGTTTACCTAAACGCTTGGTTTGTCTACGCGCTTTGTCTACGCGTTATGCCTTCGCGCTTTGCCTACGCGCTTTGCCTACGCGCTTTGCCTACGAGCTTTGTCTACGCGTTTTGCCTATGCGCTTTGCCTACGCTTATCATCTATACCTCAACTATTCAAGGAGGTTTCTGATTTTTAACGTTCATGTAAGGATGTAGGGTATGTATAATCCATGTGGGTAGTTTCGGAAGTAGAAACAGTATAAAAAAAATTGTACCTACAATAGATGATGTTTTCCGTTGTTAACTTTTATAATAAACTACTCACTCATAGTTGTATTAACCGTGCCATAAGCTGAAATCTTCAATGCATTGAACTGTCCTTCGCCCAAGAATTCCGAGGTTATAGTTACTTGGGGAGAGGTTAAGTCAACTTCCAAGTGGAATTTATCATCATCAGCTCGCAACCTGAAATCATTTTTTATATATATAGGACACGTCACCTTGCCTGATGGTAAGCTGAAGGAAAAGTCTTAGGAAAGAGGGTCACCATTAGGTACATACACGTAACCGTGTTAACAATGGGGGTACTCAGCTTGACGGCCTCATCAAAAGAGATTGTCCTCGCAGCACCGCGAGATAACCACCAGTTCCACTGGTGCTGCGACCACAATCCCCCCTGCCTGGCTAATTATACAAATGAGATTTTCTTCTCGAATTGGATACAGCTAACTGAGGCAGTTAGGTACGAATAGTATGTAAAGCTAGAACCTATCTAATATCTTACCTAACATCATGAACTGTTGCCATCTTCATGCCTGAAACGTATATATTCTTCAATCTCATTTTCGCTATGATCTGAAAATAGAATGGATTTGCATTAAAAATAAATAAATAAATCAAAAGAATAGCAATATTCTAAGTAAGGCAGACTACTCAGCACAGCTTTTCCCCTAGAACTCCGGGATCCATATTTTCCAGTCTGACTGTTTATTTAACAACGTTATCAAAACGAATACATGGGTTCTAGAATGCAGATAAACATACACCTAGACTCAGACTGTGCAGACAGCAGAGCGGGCGCGGCGCAGTGAGCGAGAAAGACTCGCGGGCATCGCTGGCCGCGTTCGAAGGCGGCTCGGGCGTCGGAGGGCGCAAACCGACCTCCGCCCCCCATGAGCGCGGGCCTGAGGGTGATGGGTGGAGCCGCTCGTCACCCTAGCAGAAGCAGGCCATGGTGGCGGCGCGCATCGTAGGACGATGCGCGCCCCCCCTATTTCGGGGGCGAGTCGGGGACCGCGTGGTCCCCCCTCCCGAGGAGGGCCAGACCGAGAGGAATGGCCCTGGGTCAGCCGAAGTGCGAGGGATATGTCACGAGACAACCTCACCTTCGGCCTAGCACATCGACCCACAGACGGCTTGCGGTTTAGTCGGTTCGAGTCCGACATAACGAAGAGGGGTATTAGTGGGGACTTGCCGCACGTTAAAAAAAAAATCTCAGACTGTGCTCAGACCAATCATGTACACTTGACGAAGGACGTACGGTAGCATATTTTCAAATAAAATTGTATGTTACGGTGCAACCGTATCTTCTCCACCGTCAAACGTACAATAAGTACAACCGTGCTCTGAGCGGGAATCGAACCCACGACCTCTGATTTAGCAATTGAATGTTCTACCGCTAACCTATCTAGCGAAAGCGGTACGATTGAAATACAAAACGTGTACAGATATATCCATACTTAATATTATAAATGCGGAAGTAACTCTGTCTGTATGTTACGCTTTCATGCTTAAACCACTGAACCGATATTGATGAAATTTGGTATACAGATAGATTAGACCTTGAGAAAGGACATGGGCTATGTTGCATCGCGATAACCGACACCCACGCGGGCGGAGCCGCGGGCTACTACTAATAATATATAAGATTCGATGGTTGTAGCAAGAGTAATAATCGGGGCACGAGCATTTCGTCTCTCGTCCAACCATTAACTGGGACCAGGTGGAGGACCTTAGCGAAGACGATTCTCATGATGCAAGAAGAGTTTAGGATCCGCTAGCAAACCACCACTCTCGACATTATTCACATGTTATTTATTATTTAAATTTTGCGAGGGCACCGAAAAGTGGCTCGCCTTGTCTTCCGATCAAAGTGTATTAACAGTTTGTACCAGTTAAAAATTATTAACATGGAAATAAAACTGTAATAGCAGAATGTAATCAAAAAATCGTAGGATTTGCATTCGCCTTGCTATTATAGGTAATTACCTAAATGTTAATTTATTTATATGTTTCCGTTAAATTTATTACGCAAATACAGGCACTAAATACGCAGATACCAAATTATAATTTTGTTCGACCTATGTACGAGTATGAAACATTATGCTAGGTCGTTTTTTATTTCATGTTTTACAAACTGCATAGGTAGAAAAAGTAGATATATAATAAACTAGCTGTCGCCCGCGGCTCCGCCCGCGTGGATGTCGGTTATCGCGAATCGGACTATAATTTGAGATTTAAACTATCCTTTCTCTCAAGTTGGATCGAACTGCACATGGTGTGCGAATTTTATTATAATCGGTTAAGTGGTTTAGGAGTCCATTGAGGACAAACATTGTGACACGAGATTTATATATATTAAAATTTATAAATCTGAAGGAATGCCTTAAATTAGATAGAAAGCATAAAAAATAAGATCGCGTATTTCTCGGGTGGTAGGTACTGATACGTATTGAGTAGATAGATGGTTAAATTACTTAGGCAAAACCTTACTCTAGTACCTACTTATACCATTACCGAAGTAAGGTATTGCCTGAGTCATAACCTACATAGGTGTTGTTGAAAGCTTTTGTGTACAGCTTTTCATTAGGTGAGCCAAAACCTATTGCTTGCTGTTTCTAGGGTTAGCATAAAAATGTCAGAACTAGGCATGAGGTAAAATTAAATATATATCGTTTTTCGATAACAATTTTTTACAAGTACCTACGTAATTAGTTCCCACGGACACAATGCTGTTAAGTTGTCAAGGACGTTTCAAGGTGAACGACAAAACCAGATTCATCTAACGAGAAAATTACCATTGAAAATGGCGCGTTGTTTTTCAACAAAGTGAACTAGGTACTGCTTAGGACAAAAGGATACATTATTGATTATTAGATAATTTAACCCTGCCTCGCTTTATTATACCATTGAGTTTGCGTCTATATCAACAAGCCTCACACTCTTAAATAATTAACACTTGACGCCATCAAAGAGAATATCCGTCAAAAATGCGGAAACTGTAGAAAAGTATTAGAATGCGACGCTTTTATTAAAGCTTTTATGATGGATAGGCTAAGCCAAGATCAGAATTTGTAAGATAGGTAATTTATTGAAATAATCTGAATAAGATACAATGAATATTCATTAAAAAGAAAAAACTAACCCAGTTGGACGTTTGTCGTGGTACTAGACGTAGTGTTCTACTATCTAAATTTTGTATTTCTTAAATTAACATAGAAAGTGAACTAGGTAACTCAGTAATTAAGAAGCCTGCAGTGGAACTTTAGAACCAGGATTAAAGCTAAGGTTTCAAGGTGCGTATGACTTACGATAAGTTAAAAAAAATAATATCCAGTTATATAATTAGCACTGACGTATATTGCTACATGCATGATACCAAAACTAAGTAGTATTTAAAAGTGTGCATCGAATATCATAATGACAATCAAACTACATACAGGTAGGCAATTAAGTACGTATTATAAATACTAATCCTTGCTGAGTGGTTCATCAACATATACCTACGTACCTTGTCACAGTCTGACGAACTCTTTCAATTAGGCATTGGGGCTACATAATTGATAGCCTGCCACATCGGTGGATAAACAAAAATTTGGCAGATGAAAGCCATTAAGGATGTTTTTTTTTGGTTTCGCTCCTATTGATTTTTAAGCGATCAACTACTTAAGTTATTTGAAAATTTCTCAGTTGAGTGACTAACTACATACTAATATAAGTCTTCAGGCTTTCACGGCCGGCGTTGCATGTAGAATATACTGCTTCCGGGCTGGTTGGCCGTGGTCCATGTGAAACTTGCGTTCCAGACGTTTCGTCGATCACTGCGGTCGACATCTTCAGTGGCGCAGGGCTACGTTCAAGAGTTATTTTCTTAGTGGTATCTTAGAATCGTAGTGACTGTGAAGCATTTATGACATATCTAATGCAATCAGGTTATTTCCGTTTATTAATGTTGCCGTACAATTTTCATTTCTATACGTTCTTTTTAGATATGAATCGAAGACCTAGGTGCAGCGTTAGTTGGTAAACAAACTTTAATAAGAAGATAATAATAAATTGCTTAATAGTTTGAATGCTCAATTGTGCCAATAAATATTTATTATTTCCTCCAAAATTAAGCTTATAATTGAAGAGGTGAGTGGATGAAGGAGGTAACAAACAATTTCTAAATATCGAGATAATCGGCTTCAAAGTTTGAACATTTCATTTGCAATTATTATGTTTTCTTATCATTTATGTCGTAATATTATGGGAACAAATTATAGTAATTGTCCATATTTATTTTCGGAGATGCATAAACATACAAATAAGTGGATGGAAATTTATTTATTTGAAAAACTGTGCATATACATTCTTCATCCATTGACAATGTAATAGAAATGACGAATATTAAGATTGGAAGAAGGGAGTATGTAACATCAAATAATATAAAAAATGCATATATTGCGAATTTTTATCCACTTAATCTTGGGCAACGAGGTTATGTTATCAATATTGATATTCTGGTTTCCAGATTTTTATATGTTTTTTAACATTAACTTACGTTTTCTCAGAAATAAACTAGTAAGTTGGTACTTTATTTTCTTCCAACTTTAACTACTCTCTCTAAATCTTTCTACTGCTAAACCTTTTTAACATATCATCACCATCTCAGAGTTGATACCGGTCACACTTCAAACTTTTAACACTTTAGAATAGTCAAGACAGTCATTCATCATCATCTTTGCATTAGTCCCGGTCGCATCCAAGGCTTTCACCCCGGAGTCCGTGATCCGCTTTCTGGCTTTTACTTTTCAACTTTACACGGTCTTGGGCACTTATGGTGTGAGACTATTACGCATATCATCCTCCATGACGTAAAGTCAGCACTTTTTGGGTTTACCCTCTTACCGGGGCTCGGTGCAGGTGGTATGGCTAAACGTAGCCAAGTCAACATAACAAGGCTGCCCCGGATGCGTGACTTCCTCACGCTATGCTTAGGTGTACTCAATCCATCCACCGCAGTATATTCATATCCATAACAAGCAACTCCTGCTTGTGTTGCCCTAGAAAAGGTCATGCTTCGCAGCCGTGTAAGCGGACAGGTTATTGGGGTCACAAATGCCACTTGTTACCTAACGCCGCTTTCGCGGACATCACTGCCCACGTTCGTAGGCGGCTCGTGCGTCGGAGGGCGCAGACCAACCTCCGCCCCCTATGAGCGCGGGCCTGAGAGTGACGGGTGGAGCCACTCGTCACCCTAGCAGAAGCAGGCCACGGCGGCGACGCGCATCGTGGGACGATGCGCGCCTCCCATACCGGGGGCGAATCGGGGACCGCGGGGTCACCCCTCCCGAGGAGAGCCAGACCGAGAGGAATGGCCCTGGGTCAGCCGGGGTACGAGAGATATGTCGCGAGACAACCTCACTTTCGGCCTAGCACATCGACCCACAGAGGGCGTGCGGTTTAGTCGATTCGAGTCCGACATAACCTCCCCCTCCGGAGGTTTCCGGAGGGTTTCCCGCACGTAAAAAAATCCTCACGCCGCTTGACCCATACAGCAGCAATGCATGCATCAACGCATGCGTTGCTGCTGTATGGGTGTGTGCGGTCGGGTGTAGGATCTGTGGAGAACGCCATATATTCGGTCGCCACATTTAACTTTGGGCGGGGAGTAAGCGCCACCTTTCATCACAGATCTCATCAAACTACCCCTGTCCAATCCACCAGTGCGATACAAACAGCATAAATGAGCAGCCGCGGAGTCTCTAATGCTGTTCGACAGAACGTTTAATACCAGATTTAACAGAGACAGACATCCTTTCTTTGGTGAGTACTTCGACAGTCATTTTTTTGTACATATATGTCACACGACACCCAAGTGGTTTAATTAGCCAGTTAAGTTAAGAAGCAACTCGGAGGGTCTCCGAGCGGAGTCGATTTCAATTTGGAGTGGAATTGGTTTGGAGTCGGTTCGGAGTTGCAGGTAGTGGAGTGAAGTGAATTCGGTTAGGAGTCGTTTTGAATTCGGTTCGGAGTTGGAGTAAAGTCGGTTTGGAGTTGGAATGAAGTCGGTGTGAAGTCTGAATTTCGAAGCGGCGGGAGTCGGTTTAGAGTTAGAGCGAAGTCGGTTTGGAACCTGTGTGGACTCGGATTAGAGCCGGAATGGTGTCCATTTGGAATCTGTTTGGAGTTGGAGTTGGAATGGAGTTGGAGGGAGGTGGAGTCGAGTCGGTTGGGAGTTGGAATCAGTTTGTTGTTTGAGTGGGAGTGGAGTTGTAAGGAGTCGGAGTAGAGTAGGAGGGAGGTGGATTGAAGTCGGTTTGGAGTTAAAATGGAGTCACCTTGAAACTGAAGCGGTGTCGGTTTAGAGCCGGAGTGGTCGATTTGGAGTTGGAGGGAGTCCGAGTGGAATTGGGAAGGACTCAGAGTGGATTCGGTTTGGATTCGGTTCGGAGTTGGAGTGAAGTCGGTTTAGAGTTGCAGAGGAGTCGGTTGTGAATCGGAGTGGAGTCGGCTTAGAGCCGGAGTGGAGTCGGTATGTAGTTGGAGTTGGAGGGAGTCGGAGTGGAGTCTGAAAGAAGTCGGTACGGAGTCAGAGCGAAATCAGATTGGATTCTTTTATATTTGACATGCAATGCGTGAAGTTCAGTAACACATGCGCAATGTTGGCTGCTGATGCGCAACATGACATATCTTCAACGATAGATCATTCGTGGACTTACAAAATTTTTCACTGCTGCGCGTCTTTGCTGTGCGAGAATTTCGCACAACATGGTACGTAAAAATGTTGCATAATGGGTATTCGGTTTCAAGGAGGGCATTAAAAGCTGAGCTGACCATATACTGTATAGACACAGCTTCGTAAGGCAATTCGGTTCGGCTTTGCGTGAGTTAGCTAATGTCAATATTGTTCTTTAAACTGACAATGTGTGCACGTCATGGCATGTATGTATAACGCCGTTTCGTCAAACTTGTGGCGTCCATAGAGTTTGTATAATAGTCTCAGATTAGAAGATTCAATCTGGTGTAAAAACTAGATAATGAGCTAATATATTTTGACATCAATCTGTACACCATAGTGCGCCTTTTTGAACTTTCATGTATAACGGTAACAAAGAGTTGCTCATTGTTGTTAGTCAAGTAGTGATTTTTTAGAACAGTTACTAAGTTTTTTTATTATATACAGCCAGTCTAGTAGAATACATAGAAGAGCAGCAAATAAAGCATCGTAGCAGAGCATTTTCCTCCATAATCCCTTATCCATACATAATCCCTTCTTCCATGGAAGAAATACGTTTAATTGACCTATTTCAAATGGAACAAGATGTTAAGTCACATACCTCCTTCTTTCATGACACTTTTGCTGTTTTTGTTGCAGTTATGTCCTTCATCTTCTGGTATTTTTGAAACTGAGCTTAAATTGCGGGGTTTTGGTTTAATATAGTTTATATACACCTATAACCGTCATATAACGTAAAAAACAAAACTCTCAAAAATGTTAGTTACGCCCTTCATCCACTCATGTCTTTAATTAAAAAATGTGAAATTCATAATTTATGCTCAACCTTATAATTTAAACAAAGCAAGGAAATACAACCTAATAGAAGTATTAATTGTTCATTGTGGCTAGCGAAGTAATAAATTATAACAAATTATAAACAACACATTTGTACCTCAGAACCGGTAGAATATGAGATCCTGCATTATAATGTAGGTAAACATCATTTTTTGCACTTATTCAACAAATACAATTACGGTTGGTGGTTTTAATATAATAAGATATATTCGAAAAACCTTTTTAAAAACAATCTTTTTTTTATTATTTTTTTTTTCTTGCATTGTCATCCGAACTGAACGTGCATACCAAATTTCAGCTCAATCGGTTGAGGGCAAGTGCCTTAAAATTGAGTTGTAAGATTCCACCCGAACAAACATACATTGCAAGTTAAATAAAAGCTTGTAAAAATGAATAGAATTATACCCAATAATAGATGGCTAGTACAAATCTAATGTCTGGTCTACTTTTGAAGCTTTTCCTGAATACTCTCAGTATGTAAATTTAGTTAATAAATGCCTGATTCTTCAAAATAAAAATAAAAGTAAAAAAATACTTTTCGTGGAACTTCTAGCTATAGAAATCCCCTTAAGAAAGCGAAATAATCAACCTGCACAAAAGGGTAAGGATTACTTTTGATTAAACTTGCTCTAAGTTTGAGCAGAAGTCGCTTCTATGAAGACTATCAAACCATAAGGCAAAAGGCAAAGTAGATCGAACACTGATCTGCAGAGTACAAACTTTGAATGCAACCGGGATTGGCGCTCATTTTATGATGATCAGTCACACGAAAACGTTTAGAGAGTTAGTTGGTGCTCGTTGAGACGATGTTATTAATTATACACTACCTACACTTTAGTAACAATAAGTATAAATAGATATATCAATGCTATCTACCGACAGAAGCGCTGTCATAAACAAAGCACAGTTCTCATACCGCAGTATGCAATTCCTTACTGCAGTACAGTCAGCATCATTGATATATAACTAAAAAAAGTGCTCAAAATTATCCAAATACCAAAATCCCAATTTTATATTGGTTATTATTTTTAGAAATAGTTGTAAGTATCCAGAGTGGTCCAACTATTTCAACAATCGGTCTTTCAGTATTATCTAAGCTATATAGTAGAGTATTCATATTCATATACAAAATCACGCCGGTCGATGGTATCCAGTCAAGTATAATTTCAAAAACTCTAGACATTCATACTTTTCTCACCAAACGCAAGTTGATAGTTCATTGATTATGCAACTGTCAACTATGAAAAAATACAAAAGACATTGTCAATTGACACAATTTGTATCTTTTTCTTACTCATATACCCATCTCTTATCATCCCGCCATTGTGTGAAAGGGATGGCTTTACAAGTAAGAAAGGGATACAAAATGCGATTAAATGACAATGTCTACATTTTTTGAAATTGTGCTTGACTGGATACCATCGACCGGCGTGATTGTGTACGAGTATATGAATATGAACAATCTACTAACAGTGCAATTCTCCTGGTGAGAGTCTCTGATGTATGTAGCGGGGAATTTCCCTAAGAATATAATGAGCCCTTTTTTTAATCCCCACGGGGTAACCCCCCTCCCCTCCAGGGCCGGAGGGGGAGGTTATGTCGGACTCGAACCGACTAAACCACACGCCCTCTGTAGGTCGTTGTGCAAGGCCAAAGGTGAGGTTGTCATCGACATATCCCTCACACCCCGGCTGATCCAGGGCCATCCTTCTCGGTCTGGCCCTCCTCGGTTGGGGGACCGCGTGATCACCAACTCGCTCCCAAATGGGGACGCGCACCGCCATGGTCTGCTTCTGCTAGGGTGACAGGCGGCTCCACCCGTCACCCTCAGGCCCGCGCTCATGGGAGGCGGAAGTCGTTCTGCACCCTCCGACGCCCGAGCCGCCTACGCGGGTAGCGATGTTCGCGAGTCTACCTCGCTCATCGCGACGCAGCCACTCTGCTGTCTCCTTCTCGAGCATTACTTGCTCGCAGAAGGAGGCGCTGACAGCCCCGAAAACATCGCTGGACACAGCTGAGCTTTACCCAAAGCACAGACAGAATAAGTACTGACGTAAAGCCGCTCTATTTTTGGATTTGACGTATATGCCAGTCGTTAACGCATGTCAAATACGTCAAATCACATACATTCGTCATTCTATTCCATCAAACGCCGGTTAGCGAATTGCCACTTGTCCAGAGGGGCAGAATGGAAAGCTACCCCCTTCCATCGATTTCATAACATTATCTATCTGGGTACATACACCTTTCAGGAACAAGATAGTCGGTACCTAGATGTAACTAAAACGAATTGCCAAAAAAATAAGCCATCATGTCGAGTACCCAACTTGATCATTACCAGATATTTTAGGATAAAAATTATATCATTCTGTGCGGTAGTTAGTGTAATTTAGTGACATTTCGTTAAACAACGAAAACAGGTAAAAAAGTGTACCTACCTACCCAATTATTTATATTCTCGTGTTCCTAATTACATCCATTGGTTACCATTAAACAATGCAAACTAGAATGAAGTGGAATAAAAAATTACAATATGTCAATTTTTTTGAAAAAAATCTTTGGTGTTTGGTAAAAAAACATTAAAACCAAAGGTAAAAACATAATACACGTCTTTAACGAAATAATTTGAGTTTTTTTGCATTTAACTACTTAATTTCCAATTATTTGAGAAGTGCGCAGGAGTTATTTGTAGGTATTATAGTTTACGAACGAAATTGCCTTACTTACTAATTAGAATGTGGGTGGAATAAAGATGATTGATGACTATGGGTCTCATTATGTTGGGGTGTGGGGATCCACTCACGGTGAAGTTCAGGGCCCCTGAACCTCTACGGGGTGCAATCTGGGCTATGGGGACGGCACTACGGCAGTGCCTTCACTCCCAGGGAAGACGCTACCACCCGTGGCCAATTCCGGCTGAAGCGGAAGTGGCCCTGTAGAGGGCTGCTCAGACTAGTAGCGGGTACAGTGGAGAGAAGGGAAGGGGAGACAAGGGGCGGGCTGGTTCTTTGACCGCAGGCATTAGGGTAGTCAATATCTGAAGAGCCAAGACAGCGTCCGGTTTTGGTCTATTCAAGTCCGACATAATCACCACCGACGGAGATTTAAATATTTTAACAGCGTATTTATTCAACTAAGTATCTCACAAAAAGTTCTAGACGTAAGTAACAAGAATCTTAATTATACCTACAGCATCATTTTAAGTACGTAAGTAGGTACGAAATATTATAGAATATGTAGGTACATTACTGACTGACAGCCTCCGTGGCGCAGCGGTAGTGAACGCGGCCGCCACGCAGGAGGCGCTGGTTCGATCCCCGCTCAGTGCCAATTTTTGTATGCATGAATATGGGTATTTGCATTGGTCTGGTCGTGCCTGGGAGAGAACGTTAAGCCGTCGGTCCCGGTTGTCATACAAACATCTATGGCAGTCGTTACGGGTAGTTGGAGCCCTCAAAAATCCAACAACTGGTCTAGCTGCAATGCTTCGATATCGCCTTTGGGTTGTGGAGGTCAGATGGCAGTCGCTTCACTTAAAATATCGAAGTTTAGCCAAATCTGTAGCTGTAGGGTAAAAAGCGGACCCCAGACTCCAAGTTGAAAAGCTTCGGATGCGACTGGGATAAACGCTAGGATGAAGAAGAAGATGTAGGTACATTACTCTTCACCTGTAGTATTATTTTTTATGTAAAATATAAAATATATTTATATAAAATATGTAAATGGATGACTGTTTTGTTTTCGAATACAGGAAGACGGGTTCTCAGTCATCCAATGGAGCTATTCATTGAAAAAATGAATTTATTATAATTGTTGTCTAATTTGACAAACAAGGTAACAAATACGCACAGTCACAGAATAGAAAATAGTACTAGGCACAGTCTAACGATTCATACAGTCTGTCGACGAAGCCGTCTAGACAGAGCAATCGTGCGGGGTGAGCGGAATGGTGGCGGGCGAAGTACGAGTAGCCATACATTTTACTCGTTACTAAGGATTCAGGGCTTTCTCATTTGTTATTACGTTTTTGATTTAATTTAAGCGATTACAGATGGCGGACTCCAACTTTTCAACAAAATGGATATGGGTGTCGTTTTTAAGATTTTTAGGATCGCTGATTACGAATATACCAAAGATATCGGGCTCGAAATGTTAAATTAAATTGATATTGGTATCGTGGATCTTCTCCGAGTAAACCAACTTCCTACACAGGGACGCTTCCAACTCTGTTGAACTTAGCAGGCAACAGCGTCTCCCCCACCTGGGGAGAGAGGCGCTACCGACCCCATTGCCCAGGATTCAACCCCTACGCGGTTCTTAACAAGCACCCTGGTGCATTTCGGTAAGTACTTGCGTTATGTGCCTGATAAAGTATCTTAAGTAGTTCCTTATTTATATCTATTTTATATCTAAGTAGGATATTTTAATAACTATATTAAATAATTATAATACGGCAACTTTGGTAAAACGACCTTTTCAAATTTCAAGTTCATCTGCGTGACCACATCATACAAATTTGAACGATTTCTAAAATTCACTACCTACCTATAGTAGCCTTGGTAGCAGGTATATTAGGCTACATTATCTATATTTTTATCGAAGTAGGCAAGGTATATATCTGTAGGTAATAAACTAATGGTAAGGTATTTCCTCGCACTCCGACTGACGATGGGCCATCTTCTGTTTTGAGATGGCCTTGTCAAATGTAGGAAGCATATTGAAGAAAATTTGGTACTACAGTGGTATATTAGAGCTTGGGAACGGACATATGCTACCTTTTATCGCGAAAGAGGGGGTAGAAGAGGGGGATAGTATTAGGGGAAAAAGTTTGTCATTTTTGAAGATATACATTAGATATATATACATAAGTTTAAGGGGGGGAATAGGGGATGAAAGTTTGTATGAAAATTTGTCAATTTTAAAGATATCCTGATGAAATTTGGTATATTGATGGATTAGAGCTTGGGAACGGACATAGGCTACCTTTTATCGCGAAAGAGGGGGTAGAAGAGGGGGATAGTATTAGGGGAAAAAGTTTGTCATTTTTGAAGATATCCTGATGAAATTTGGTACATAGATGTATTAGAGTTTGAGAATGTACATAAGTTACCTTTTATGGCGAAAATAAGGCATTAACAGGGCAAATAGGGGATAAAAGTTTGTCTGTTTTGCAGATATCCTGATGAAATTTGGTGGAAGAAGTGGGGAGGGGGGGGGGGGGCGATAGAGCTAGAATATAAAAGTTAGTATGGAAGTTTGTAATTTTTCGATTTTATCCTAATGAAATTTAGTACACAGGTGGATTAGAGCTTGGGAACGGACATATACATACAGAAGCCAGTGGAGAGGCGAGTATAGAATCAAATAGAGTCCAGTAGAGAGTCGAGTAGAGAGACAAGTGGAGAGATGAATGTAGAGGCGAGTAGAGATCGAAAAGTGAGTTAAGTAGAGATTCGAGTAGAGAGGCGAGTAGATAGGCGAGTGGGGAGGCGTGTAGAGAAGCAGGACAAAGTTGAGTAGAGAGACGATTTTAATGCTCAATAGCGTCGGCTCAGCACTAAGCGATAACCGACAGCCACGCGTTTGAAGCCGCGGGCAACAGCTAGTATGTGGTATAAAGAGGACTATAAATTGTGGCATAGAGTTCCTTATATTCTCTATCTTGCCACACCACGCTTTCTGCGACGCTGTTGGCCCCTAGCCTACTCTCCACTGTGCCATATAAGTAATTAATATTTATTATAATAACTCACTTTTCAAATGATTTATTTACTTAATTTAATATTATATTACTAATTTCTTGACATGACTGTAAAATTTTGACGTTTATATGTGCTCTTTATTTGCCTAAACTGAATAAACGAAATTGATTCTTTGATTGAATGAATATAATTTAATAATTAATATTTATGTATGTAATATAATGTAATATGTATATAATATTTATGTATTACACATGATGCCCTCCGCTAGTCAAAGGTACACGTGGACAACCTCCGAGCATTCTATGTCCAATTTCGTAGAATGTAAACACAATCACACAGCCCTTCTGAGGGAAAGTATTTAGTTATGTTATTAGGTAATTACCTAACAACTACAACTACCTACCAACCTCATATACTTAGGCAATAGCATCCCAGACATCACAATACAACAATGTATCGTGGAGCTATGCGAAGCGTAACAAGTATAAAATATATTTAAGCTGTCCAGCCCAAAGGCCTTTTGTAGTATAATTTGTACTTAGTCATCTGGCATTTTAGTGTACGAATAACATATAGAGAGTAGGCCGTCAAGGTGGCTTCTTTTCCACCATCCCCCGCTACGCAGAGCACCTGCATGGACCGTGGTAAAGGTATCTTCTATAAGGAGGGCCGTATCTATATGGACTTCATCCTGGCTTCTTATCATCTAATGGAGTGCAGTCAATTGACGGCTAAAGTAATGTTTGATGTCTTCCGCTACATCTAAACATATTCCGCTTTTATCATTAGGTAAATGGTAAGTAGGCAAGTACCCCTGGCGGTATGAAACGTCTACTATATTCTCTTCCTTTTCAGATGGACACTGAACCGTCATCAACCCAAACTAGGGAAGTAGGGGAGGTGAATCCGGGCTGCAAGGGGCAGACTTTGCATACAACCGGTAGTTGATATTAATATTTCTAACTAAACATTTTTTTCTTATCTATCTATGTAGGTAAGTACTGCGTAATTTTTATTTTATTTATTTATTTCTTATTTTATTTTTTTATTTATTAAACTTTACACACTTATAATCACAAAAAATATATGCCATGTCACAAAATTCATAGTGTTAACTAGATATTTCACTTTAGGGGTTAAGTCATTGCTTTCCAAAATAAAGCCTGCCACCTGCCAGGCTCTGTGTTATGGGATAAGCAATAATGTTCTTTAATGAAATATATTGATAGCACTTACTTGATTATTATTGTAATCCAGTTTGAAGTCCTTCTGTAAGTAAGGATCGATTGGCGGCACCTCCATCTCTTCGATACCGTCAACCATTGTAGCGATTCCCTTTTGAACGGCTTCGACCAGGCAATCGTTTACATCCAAAGCGTTTCGGTTGCATACTTTAAGATATTTATCTGCAATTTTAAAGCATTGATATATCAACTGATAACATTATCTTAGCCAACTAATATTCTTGTGAAGACGTTTGCAAGTATGTTACTTAAGTCACGTTCAAACGATTGATCGAACCTGGCTGTTTGGTACAGCACAGAAATGTGTTGCGGTAATAGGAACAAAATTTCACGCAAGCGGAGCCGTGAGCAAAAATACTAAGTAATAATTTAATAAATAAAAACACAAGGTACAGATTTAACGTGCAGAGTAGATCTTGTAATAATCGTTTTCGCCTCTGCAGATTAAACCAGTTTTAAAGGTCGATAAATTAAGTTCCTTTATTAACTAGGTTATATTGATGTCGCCGCCAACTAGCTTACTCAGCCGTTCAGTTAACTGCCTAGGCTGTTTACTAAATGCCACTATTCAATGAACGGTCTGAATGATATTCAGCCGTAATGTTTATTACAACATTTAATAACCTGGCTGGCTAATGCTTAGGCCAATCGTAAGATGGGGCACTACCCCGAAATAAGATATAAAATTACATACGTATAAACATATACGTGAGTAAATCCCCTAGGGCGTAGGCAGAGGTGTATTCACAGAAAATTTGTGATAGGTTTATTGAGTAAGTTGCGCAATTCGACTTGGATAGGTTAGGTTCGAAGGCTATTCGTGGTAATTTTTTATAACCATGCAGAAAAAAGTCATTTTCATAGCTGTTTAACTAAATGACTAGGCAAGTAATTAAACGTCATCGACTCAAGCTATTTGCTTAAACGTTTATTGTAATGGCTAAACACCATCCAGGCCGCTAATTGAACGGCACCGTTTAGTAAAGAGCCTAAGCAGTTAATTGAACGACTGATTAAGCTATTTGGCTGCGACATTGACATAACAACATCGGTGCTGATGTCGCTGAGTCTGTGAAGCTCATAAACCAGCTGGCCTTTAGTTGCTAACTGGAATAAACTACAAGAGTAGTCATAAGGAGATATTAATACTTTGGCCGCCCTACTTGTTCGGATTAAAAATAAGTTCAAGAACTGAAACCCGACAACTTATAAAAAAAATCCGCTCTACAAAATATTTTCATCTCAAGTTTTATCTATGTACTTGTTTACAAGTATATTACAGAATAATACTAAATAATAAAAAATATACTATATAATACATACAAAAATAAAATAAAAGAGGGGGAGAGACTGCAACTTTAGGCATCGAAAAATTCCTCCCCATCGACCTCTACTGGAACCGTGCCCAAAAGGCTGGCGTCATTACCACGCTGAATAGCGATAATTACCTAGGCTACATTTAAATAGTGTTGTTAATTTGTATCGTGTTGTATTAAATACAACTTGAATGTAATATTAATTTAATTAATATATCCGTAGTGATTTCAGCCTTCCAGGGATGTAAATGGGGGTTTGATCTAAAGTGTAGGAATGTATAATCGCTTAGTAGACTAAGTTGCCCATTTTAAGCTTGCCTGCACCTCTCAACAGAAGGAATTGCTCTCGTCCAAATTGTGGACCAGAGACCATTATTTTTAATTTGGATATATGTGAATCGTTTTATTTTTAATACGAGTCGCAGACCCTTCATTTCCTGGTTTTCAAACACAATAAAGAATGTATTGTCGGTTGATATTCGTGAGTATTCCACAGACAATAGAACTCCTTCACGCACGTAATTTTGATGTAATGTGAATTGGCCTACAATCGTGCCTACAACTTAGTTCCTTATAGCAAAATTATGTGTAAACAAATAAGGAACAACTAAGCATGGGCCTATGTTAATATGGCTGCTGAAATATATGACATGGAAAATGCTGAAAAATAGCCCAAACGTCGGGCTCAATGCAAATAATCTATACGTCTATTACTCTATACATTTTATAAAATTGGAGTGTCTGTTTGTAATATTGAAATAACCGTTTTTTACTACATGCATATGAATATAATACGGTACATGCACCAAAATAACATTTTTACAATTTTTGATTGTCTGTCTGTCTGTTTGTTCCTGCTTATCTCTGAAATGGTTAGACCGATTTTGACGGGACTTTTATTAGCAGGTAGCTAATGAAATAAGGAGTAACTTAGCCTACTTTTATTTTAGAAAAAAAATGAATGCTTAATAGCGTTGACTCAACACTAAGCGATAACCGACATCCACGCGGGCGGAGCCGCGGGCAACAGCCATACATAATAAATCACGATATAAGTAAACTGTTAAGAAGTGATTTTATTTTAATTAGCGATATGCGTGTAAACTTTACACAGTATCATTAGCAAAATTACAGGTTCCAAAAATGCATTTTTTTTGCAGATTGATGCCAGTATCTAAGAAAAGTAGGTACCTACACATCAAGCGTAAAAAAATACAATCCACTATTTGTGGTGGATACGCTTATTCGCTTGTTAAAAACTGTGTTAACCGGTCAAACTTTCTTGTATTGCACAAAACTGTCAGATTTAAATCACTGTAACACCGTGGTATTAATCGATAATAATAAATAATAACTGTTAATCTTTGTGTCTAGTGTTACGGAGAGATAGACCTACACTAGCGCTACGGAAGTATAAATTATAATTGGTCATTTATTGGTAAATGCTGTACTAAAAAAAAAATGAAAATGGTATACTATTAAAATGGTATAAAATGGTGTTCCAATAGCATTCTTTATTAAACCAATTGATTTCTCCCAACCTCATACATAGCACTTAAGTATTTGATTTCTGTCAAATGGTAACTTTATAGCTTTAAAGATGACCCTCTATTATGAACTCCATAGACATGAAACCCATGCTCAGCCACAGAGGGTAACCCTGTAAGAAATCCCGAAGGATCTTGAATAACATCTGCAGCAGGTGATGGTATATCAAAAAATTATAGATACTACTCCCGAATATAAAGCTCTGGCTGCGTCCCTCCCTGTTAAGAGATTTACGCCGCCTTAGGTCTTTTTCTAGGTGTGATAGTAAATGTGTAAACTATTTGTTTATTTGCTATATCTTGTGTATACTGTAATAATCCATCACCTGAGCTATCGAAAAAATATACACTCAGAGGGTACCTATACAGTGTTACATAGTTAGTACTGATTTTGATTTTTGATTGAATATGTATTATGTTTATTGTAATAAATAATCATTTTTGCCTGCGAACTCTATCTAGATAGATTTTTATATTTTTGTGTTGATTTCTAACTCCTGGGTTTTTGGACGCTAGTAGTAAACTCGGCTCAGTAAAAATTAATTTAAAATTAAAATAGTAAACTCGCCTCAGTCCGTTTAAAATGATATTTCTCTTGCGAAAATTCGTCTCACCTCGATAAATTAGTACTATTAGCAAATAAATTATTATTTATTAGATGTAGACAGCATTATTTATTTGCGATCTATTAAGTAGTCATCTATGGATATTAAAATTGGATTGGACTATCACTGGATAACTTTATAGTCCATATTCTCATTGCAACCTTTTTTGACACTGCTATAGATTGTTTATTAGCTCAATCCTGGCTTTTGTAGGTTTTTTAGGATTCTTTGGAAAGAGTTTCATTGAGATTTTCTTTTTTAAAGGGCTGTAAAGCATCATTTGCAGCCCGAGATATTTCGTTTGTATTTCGAGGGTGCAATTGATGCTTACACCCGAGCTAACTACTCTGCTTTACATCTCGATTATGAGGTAAGTAGAAAAGAACCGGTATTACAGGAATAAAATTATCATGTAATTATTAAAAAAACATCCCAAAACAAACAATATTTAAAGTAAAAGTTTTCTATGCCCGCCTTTCTTCATCTATTTTTTTTAATTTATTTTTTCAAGAACGAAATTGGTCTTCCCCGTTCGATATTTAAAATTGATGACTATTATACTCACGGAACAGAAAATTTTTCAGTTCTGTGATTATACTCATATGAAAACAAGGCTGAATGGCGAAGCGGCCTCTTTTGTCATTGACTTGAATGCATGCTGTCTATTGCCAGTATGATGGTAAGATGTACGCGAACTTTTTGAAACAGCGAAGTGTTTTTTTTTAATTACTTACCGCCCTAGGGCTTTTCACCTACAAGCCCCATTTGGGGGTAATAAGGACCTACTTACCGAATATGAGAGATGTAAATATTTTGACTGTCACATTTTGGAAACTTGTAGTGTACTTACTACAAAGTAGGTAAGTAATCAATCAATTATTCTACCGCAGTCCATGGCTTTGGCTGGACATACCTAATCTTTACATTAAACCGCATGTGGATGAAACAATGAACAACTTATTTATGAATGTTAGAAAAACGTAAATAGAATAAACACATAGACTCTTTAATTAATAGTAGTCACTGGCAAATATGTCTTCTGAGAAAATAACAAGATTTATTAATTCTACGAAATGGTGTCTTTTCCTGGTTCGTTTCATTTAGCATTTTTTTTGGAACCGGTTTCTTAATAGCCTATTTGTGTTTAGCTCTGTCAGGTTATTTTTTTTATATATTAAGTGTTTTAAATGAGTACCATTTAAGGGAAAGCCCGACTCATACGCCATAACGCTAAATGTCGTAATGACATTTGCTGTAACACAATCTGTAATGTTATCACAATTTAATCTTCATGTCCATTTTAAATTTAGTATTTTCAACCAAGGGAACGAGGTATGTTTTGATGTTTTACATTTACTGAATGTCAGGTAACTAGGTATTGTACTTTCTTGGAGGCTAAATTACTTTAAATTTGGATCCAAAAATATTTCGAGATCCAAGTTTAGATTAAATATTTATTTTTGTTTTGTATTACATTACAACTAATAGGTAGCAGTATTTACGTACTTGCAATAAAATAATTCGTCCAACCTCGGATGCAATCGACACTTATATTATTATTAATATTATCAGTTTTGTTGGTTGCAGATTGGACGCAGTCCAATGCATGGCGTGTTGACCACCTATTTATTCAATTATAAAAATAAATCACTTACTAATATCTATTGCTCCGTAAACCCCACTAATCACTACTAAGAAAAATAAAACATTATTTATACGAAACATGTTCGATATTTAAAAAAAAAAGTAGGAGACGAGCACTACAACACAAGTAGTGGAGTCGTTTGAAAGGTTTACGCTCGTGTTACGCTCCCACCGCGCTCTACTCCCGCGCCGCTCACCGGCTCACCGCATGCGTAAACGCAAACTTTCAATGTCACTACATTATTATTTACATACATACATTTACTCATACCAGTAAATCTCCGAAGAGGTAGGCAGAGGTGTACTTACACCCACATTTCGCCACTATGATTTTTAGCCCCACGTAATAGCGGGCGAGCTTATTGCCATCAGGCGGGCACTTAATGATGGGCTGTATATTTACTGTGGGATGGAGACCGGCCCTATCCCTTAGTCTCCCTCTACCACACCCACAGGAAGAGACGCTGTGGGCCTTATTCTACTCCACCGGGAACTAACACGGTTAACACATATTTGTTTTCTGAATACATAATCTTATTACTTAATCCTTTGTTATTACGAGTATGTTATAAATACGACCTGGCGATTAAGTCAAAAAAGTTACGTTAGTTAAATATTTGAATTAAGCGTTTAAATGTAAAATATATTTATTCACTCACAGTTAAATCACGATGGGATTGGTTTTCCTAATGGAGTTAAGTAATCAGGGCTGTTTTCTTTGGAGGGATGCGATTGATATTTTTAGTAAATATTCAAAGGCTTTTGTGAATCCGTGACAAACCTGAAAGTAAACGATTTTTAAGTAGGTACGTCTTGGAGCTCGGGGTCAGTTCTCCGTGGATAGGAACTTTATTCGCTAATCAATATATATGTGTACCAGTGGTCTCGGCTTCTTAATTTTTGTGTAAAGTAGGTACTTATCTAATTACCTACCTATTGAAATCTATGCATACATATATATATAGTATTGCTTGTCCTATATATCTTGGGCCTAAATCGCGATATATAAAATTCCTTGGCGTGCGCGGATTGTTTTGTAATAATCTAATCTACCTTTTAGTGAATTTGAGCACGTCCACGGCCGTAGCACACGGTACTATCCTCAATGTACATCCAAGAAACGAGCACATTTTGAATACTATTCATAAATAGTACCTTTCTAAAAGATAATCATTTGCATAGAGCGACTGAATGAAATTGTACCTAACAGATTCCCCGTGCCGCGTGATTCCCGGCAGAGTAGAATTTGGGCCTCCCCTTCTCTTCCAATGTGGTGTCGTACAAGGCAACTAAGAGATAGGGCTGATTAACTTTAACATCAGACAGATATGTGCAGCCCAGAATCAGCCTCAGATGCATGGCTCGAGTCTACAATAGTGCCCGGAATACGGCAATAGGCTCACCCCCTATTACGTGGGACCTAATACAGATTGGTGAAATGTGGGTGTTAATTCACCTCTGCCTAACCCTCCGGGGATAAAGGCGTGATTATATGTATGTATGTAGTCTATAACGATTATTTCATCATTTTCATCTCAACTACAATTAATAATGGTAGTAGGTATATAATTAAAGTCGTCGCATGTTTTGCTTAGGTACAATTAAGTGGGCCATGAACTTCTTTGCTGCCACACAAGTTCATGTACTAGGTACCTAATGGTAACCGAACACCGTATGAAGGCTTTCAACATACGAGACACGGTAATGTTATATAATACTGTGTCCGTGATACCAGTTTAGTTACCTGCGCGTTGCGACTTTGCGACACAACAATACACCATTTACTTACTTCGACACATTGGCATAGTATTACTGTCTATCCTACCTGTCTATGTTTTATGATAAGTTTTTCGTAGCGATTGGAAAAAGCAGAACTTGAACCCGCGACCGCGAACAGTCTCTTACAGGGGGAAATGCTTTGACCAACTAAGTTACAAGAACAGGCATTCGAAATTCTTCTATAAGCACAACCATCTTGTGGTAGAGCTGAATAAAGGCTTCATGTTTACTTCTAGTGCCTTCTGTAGTATTAGTCGGTGGTGAAGAATATGTACTGGATCATTTTCTCTTTGTTATGAGCGTAAGTCGAATACCAATAACCAATACCTACCAAGTAATGACACTTGGAAAGTTTATGCCGGAGACAACAAATAGAGCGAAACAATTTTTATATTATTAGTGCTGCCCTATAAAATCAAAATAATGAATGTTAAATTCTAGATTGTTTTCTGTAATATGTATGAGGGAATTAAACGGAATTAAAACCCACTAGGTACATAGACTCGGACAGGCAGGCGAAATACTTCTCTGACCCGTGACCAATTTCTAAATCGTAAGCGGAAAATCCTTGTTAACTGCCGTAATATCAATTAGGTATTGTTACTCCTGACCCTACAATCTAGCATTTAATCATGAATTTAAGTTAATATCATGGAAATATTAAGTTGACGTCATCTCATCGTGACTGGTCTTAATAATGCAATTACAATTTTCATTTTCAATTAAATGATATTTTATAATTTTCATATGACTTCATCAGAGGTCCAATTCTGTAAAATTGTGTTTTCGTAACGTGCAATTCGGTAATCTCAGAAACGGCTGATGTTATATATCAGGTCCTTACATATGAAATTGGCGTTTTATATGGAAAAAGAAAAGCTATTTTTTTACAGTTTTTTTATTTGATCAATCGGTACCGTTGTCAATCAGTCAATCGGTACAATTGTCGGTACCGTTGTTATAACGGGTGTCGCAGTAAGAGTGCACTTATTAAAATTTTTTTTTCATGCAAGTGGCAACTCTGATATTTGAAAGCTGTTTGATAATAGGTAATATTATATACTTAATTTCGGTGAGATTAGAGCCACATTATGAGCAAGTAAAATGAAAAGTAATTTTCTCCGATGAAGTGCATTTCCATATAAATGGCTTCATGAATACACATTTAGAACTCAGAAAATCCTCATGCAATCCGTGAGAAACAAATGCACCCACAACGAGTAATTGTTTGGTGCGGATTTTGGTCAGGGGTCGTGATTGGACCTTCCTTTTTTGAAAATGAGGCCGAAATTGCAATGACTGTGAACGGCATTCGTTTCAGGAATATGATAACGGACTTCTTGTGGCCTCAACTGGTCGGCATGAATCTGGACAATATGTGGTTTCAAGAGGACGGCGCAACCTGCCACACCGCGCGTGAAACAATCGAATTATTGCAGCAACGATTTCTAGAACACCTTATCTCACGAAATTCTGAAGTCAACTACCCACTAGATCGTCCGATTTAACACCGTGCGATTATTTTCTGTGGGGTTTTGTGAAATCTCGGGTTTAAGCTAATAAACCCAAAACAATTCCTGAGCTCAAATCGGAATTTCAACGCGTCATCGGTGAGAAACAGCGGATCTGGACGCCGCTTATTCCATTGGTGGAACAGTCATCCTCGCTAGTCCCAGTAAGTCGGGACTCCTGCTGATCCCGAAGATGCGGGGCAAGTGCGGTGCTGCGGTCCTGTTTTGAATGCCCAGCGAGTTGGGATTTGAAGCGTCGAGATGAAACCTCGGCGAGCCGCTAGTGAGGCGAGGCCAATATTCGGTGAGTTGAGGTGAGTCCTCGGCATTGACGGGGCGAATCCTCGATAAGGCGAGGTAGTCCCCCGTGTATTGGGGCAAAATGGCTGAGTGACTACGTAGACGGGAGAGATGTCCTCTTCTTACGTGACCGTATGAACGTGTACTGTGTGCCTTAGATGCAGGCGTGGCCGAAGGGTAACCAGGCTGCAGCGATCGCTGCATGCTGTGGTAGTTTTGTAAGGGCCGAAGGTGCTGGATGGCGAAGACTTGATTACCACTCATATGGAAGAAGTGAATGGGATGTGATGATAGGAGTGTTGATATATTTACTTAGCGAAGGTTACGTCATCAGATCATGTCGGGGTCACCACTGTGGAGGAACGAGGTGTGATGTTCCTCCGACACAAAGGGAGGATCCTCCGATCAGGCAAGGTGATCACGCCTGGCGGGCCGCTGCCCATCGATTGTCGTTGGGATGTTGTATTATGTAATGTTCCAGCGCGGGAACTTCACTTTCGCGATGCAGGATTTATCCTCTCTAAGGAACGTCACTTTTACTCAAGAGCTGTACGTGAAGCGATTGAAATCAAGAAACATAAAAATTTCAATCGGGAAGATGGTTTTAAATTATCTGCAGCATGGGATCCAGTGATGAAAAACATACAACCTCGCTTTTCTGCGCAGTCGGATAGACACCGGACAGTTTGCTTACAGAATAGGGATGTGCGGGTTGATGAAGAACCTACTACCTCACGACTAGAACAAAATTTAAACCCTAGTTCACGTTGACAAAGTCACAATCACATCTAGAATAAGACTGTGAGATGTACTTGCATCGTGTCTAGATAAGTATCTACTATTATCTATTATTGTATCTAAGTCTTCATACTTACCTATATGAGCCTAGACTTACAATGTATTATGGACGGAAAGATTAAATACTTGTGATAACTAACTGGTTGACCTTGCGGTTTCCTTGTAAATATTGAGTTTTATACTTAGACAAAATTGGATAATTGTTTTTATAGATATATCATTCAGTACAAAAAAAAAGCTTGCTGAGCATCTTCCGCCTTCTCAGGACGGCGGCATCGCATTGTGTACTGCTGTCAGTGGTCCATTTGCTAGACTTTAGTCTAGTATTGATGTCTGACATTTTTTGCCGACAGAATATAAATGTAATTTCATAAGATTATAAAAATAATCATTATAATTGGTAATGTATTGACCTCCATACATAATACATAATAAGTATAGTACCTACCTACCTTCATCAATACGAGGCCAGTGTGATAAATGACAAAAATTGCATGATGCACATCGATTATGCAGTAGAACCTGTTATAAACTCATCATTATTGTCAATAGTCCGGTCATTTTAGACATAAAAATAGTGATCAAATAAAGAAAATTCCGACAGAGCCAAATCTTCGTAGAGACCTTAGGTTTACCACAAGGAGTAAAGTGTCAAAAGTCCCCATCAGTCCCATGTGAGCTTAGGGACTTATTCGGGACCCAAGGTCAAAATTTTAGGTTTTTTGGATTTTTCTCGAAAACGGTAAGTTTTATCGAAAAAGTACCTCAGAGCAAAGTTGTAGATCTTAAAATTCTCTATAAAAATGGTCCCTTTGATTTTTTCTCTAAGACCCACTATTTCCCAGATATTGCGCTTGTAAGAATCACGTTCTACATAATATGCACATATTTCCACACCACCTGTGAGGTAGTGTACTCGGCGCTTTTTTTTAACGTGGTATCCCCGGTAGGCCTATTCGACGAACCTTTATGACGTTATTTTCAGGAACAATTATTATTGAATAGTATGAAGATTATTGATATGGGTTACTGAGTTTAACTGTCGTTCTAACTTTTTTTTATTACTTTAATCTGACTCATACTCTTCATATTCAACTTCAACAATCATGTTTTCTTCAATGTCTTCTTGTTCTTCTTCTTCTCCTTCCTGTTGATGAACGCTTAGAAATTATTCAAATGAAGATGAATCAGTTGTCTCTTCATCAAAATCACATGAATCTTCCTCTCTTGTATTGTTGTTACCCTCACAGGTGGTGTGGAAATATGTGCATATTATGTAGAACGTGATTCTTACAAGCGCAATATCTGGGAAATAGTGGGTCTTAGAGAAAAAATCAAAGGGACCATTTTTATAGAGAATTTTAAGATCTACAACTTTGCTCTGAGGTACTTTCTCGATAAAACTTACCGTTTTCGAGAAAAATCCAAAAACCTAAAATTTTGACCTTGGGCCCCGAATAAATTCCTAAGCTCACATGGGACTGATGGGGACTTTTGACACTTTATTCCTTGTGGTAAACCTAAGGTCTCTACGAAGATTTGGCTCTGTCGGAATTTTTTTTATTTCAATTGTCTAAAATGACCGGACTACAAACAAAAAACAGTAATATTCCGGGAATTACGACAGAAGTGAAAACTTCAAAAATGACAATATTAGGAATTGGTAATACCGCCATCTACCGATTACTTGACTGTATTTGCTAGTAGTCCTCGAAATTTCTTCTAGATGGCGCTAAACTATAAAGTTCTATTGCCACCGATTAGAGAGTTTAGAAACCACAAAGGTATCCATAACAATAACGGTAACAGTGTCGTGAGTTCAATGGTTGTTTCCATCTCAAAAAAATCCGAACACGCCTAAAGAATTTGCAAGAAGATGCTGAGAATTCAGTTCCTTATCAGCTTTGATGAGTATAGGCTCCTTCTAATAATGTCCCCCGCCAATCTTAAAGTTTGCACTTTAGAATCAGGAGTCAGTCTTCTACACTTCCATGAATGGTTTGTGTTGGCCTTTACAGGAGGACAGGCCTTTGTAGGTAGCCTAGCATTTATGATCAAATTGCTCATTATTATATAGGTAGTTAATAACCAATATATTACAAATTTCAGCAACAAAGAAACAATATTCAACAATGTATCAGAAACTACCATATAAAGGGAAACCTGATGAACTCGTAATCCAAGTCACTATTCATTTACTGCCTTTTAAATGTTTATAGCAAAGTTTATATTCTCACCGTAGTAACGAATAAATAACAGGCGCTCTATTTCTAGTTACTTTATTTATAGTCGCCTCCAACTAGCTTAATCAGCCGTTCAATTAACTGCCTAGGCTGGTAACTAAACGGAGTCATTCAATTAACGACCTGAATGATATTCAACCTTAACGTTACTTAATAAACTGGCTGGCTAAACCTTTTAGGCCATTCCTAAGATGGGGCACCACCCCAAAATAACATAGAAAATTACATACATACATATATATACTCACGCCCGTAAATCTCCAAAGAGGTAAATAGAGGTGTATTAACAGAAAATTAAATTGTTTTTATTTTAATTTTAAATAAGACATTTTCTTAGCTCTTCTATCCCTTTTTCGCGATAAAAGGTAAGGTAAGGTTCGTTCCCAAGCTCTTATCCATTTCTATACCAAACTTCATCAGGATATCTTCAAAATTCACAACCTTCCATACAAACTTTCATCCCCGATTTCCCCCCTCCCCTTAAACCCCCTTTCTTGCGATAAAAGGTAGCCTATGTCCACCTCTGTCCCAAATTTTACCTCTGTACCATACAGACAAACAAACAGACAGAGTTACTTTCACATTTATAAAATTAGTATGGAGTGATCCTATATGTAGTAATAATGTCTAGACATAATTTATAGGAAATATTTAATGTAGACAATTAATGTAGAAGTATAATAACAAATAGTAATAAAGACTTTTATTCGGACAAAATATACAATTGCTTTTTTATACCACTGTACTGTTATACACGTATCTTACTTAATTAAATATATTCGAATATTTGATGCTTCTTTATTTTCTGTAAGTCCGTTTGCCAGTTGGCAAAGGCCTCCTCCAACCTCCTCCATTCTGATCGCTCTCTGGCTACTCTACTCCATGCTATGCCTGCAACCTGTCTGATATCGTCATCACATCTTTTCTGTTGTTTCCCACTTTTCCTTTTACCTTCTCTTGGATACCAACGTGTAATTATTTTGCTCCATTTATCCTTCCCTCTGGACATGTGTCCCACCCACTTCCATTTCAGCGTTTTTATTTTTAGGGTTACGTCCTGTATCTTGGTCTTTTTCCCAATATTCATGTTTCTTATTCTATCCCTCCTCTTTACTGCTATCATGCATTGCTGGTTGGCAAAAAGTAAGTTTATCGGTGGTGTTTTTTGTTAAGGCCCATGTACGGCTTCCATATATTAAGATGGGTAAAATGCATACATTGAATAGTTACTTCTACATGCATACATTGAATGTAAAAGTAGCTACAGAGCTATTATTATTAGTTTTCATTATACAAGCAAAAACTGAAAACGGTACCTTTCCGCCCTTGCCCGCCTCCGGCTCAGGTCCCACCTCAGGGGACTTTTAGTATGTTCATCTGGGCACCTTAAAGACTAACTGTACCAATTTTCAAATTACAACGAATTATTTGGTCTGATCGTCAATTATCACGTAAATTTAAACGAGGTAGGATGTGTTATGACGTTTAACAAGTAGGTAGTGAAAAGGATGTCTATTACATGCTGTGTCTCTACTCTACACAAAAAGAAAAGAAAAATATTTACTTAATGTACATGATATTATTATCTAAAGAAAATATAAAGGCATAATACAATATTATACAAATCTACAGGTTTAGGTGTCAAAGAATTCTCTACACTAATCTATCGTTTTATATTTTGGAAATCCTGACCTCTGCGGTATTGCGGTAGAGCGTTTGACTTGTACGTCATTGGAAGTCGCGAGTTTGATTCGCGCTCAGTGCAAATCAGTGTATAGATAAAACTGATAGTGTCACAGTTTAGGCATATCGGGCGCCGCCCAGTTTGTCATATTTGTCACACAATAAAGAACTGAAATACTCTTCACCATCATCGTCGTCATATCAGCCACACATAGTCCACTGTTGAACATAGGCCTCTCCCATGGACTTCCAGATTTCATCATAGCTTCTTACTATCCAGAGCTGGTTGCAGTCAATTATGGGACCAGATATAAAAAAGTGTTATTGTAAGTAATTACCTGTTTGCCCGGTTAACTCCTATACCTAGTTTTATTATTTTATTGTAATTATAGTGCTTATTGCATCGTTTTTAAATTGAGGTCTACAAAAAATATATGCTTAAACTACATTCCCTGTCATTGTCAAGGGCGAACAAAAACATGTTTGCAATAATAAAATATACATAACCTACACTCAGTATAAGAACTACTAACATTAGCTACCCACACATCTGAAATATAGTAATATGTACCGTATTTCTCCTATCCATATAAAGGAGATAAACAATATAATAAATTAACGAAAAAGCTATTCAAATTTAAATTAGAATATCCAGCCATTGAAAATACAAAATATTTATGAAGTAAGCTATAGTTTTTCATAGGTCGGCGATTTATAATATGCAATAAATGTCTGTCTGTTCTAACAGTCTGCTCCAAATAGTCATAATTTGTTTAACGGTTAACGCTCACGGTACAGAAATTACATCATGAGATGTGACTTACACACAAAGTGGTTGTAATCGCTCATTAGATTGATAGCAGTAGATTATAATTCTTTTGCAAGGTTGTTGATCTCATTTTGAAATGTCATATGTAATAAACTGATATTCACGACTTCACACAACTATTCCTAGCCAGATTGATGAGTAAGAAGATATCATGCGACAATCTTAATTATTATTCCTGTAGGCATTTAGTTATATCTCTAGAAGATATCTTCGTATCGCTTCTGTATGTTATGGTTGGATAAAACTCTGGGCAAAAGTCTCCTTTGGAATTCTGAACGTAATGCAATATGCCATGGCAACAAAACGTCCACAATTAGAATAGAACCGTGTTCATATATCAAAACGGTGAAGTTTAGTACGCGCTCATCAGCGATGATTTTAGCTCAATGACGTTAAGTTTCTTAAATACATCACAAAACGGGTGTTTTGATCTCAGTAGGTTCTATCCGAGCATAAAATAAGTTATTTGTGCGATAAGTAAGCAAAATCTCTGTCTCTGTGGTGTGGCGCTAGTGAACGCGACCGCTACGCAGGAGGCGCAGGTTCAATCCCCGCTCACTGCAAATATTTGTAATGTATGAATATTTATGTTTGCATTGGTCTAGGTGTTTCTATGTATAATATGTATGTATTTACAAAAAAATATTGTAAAATTAATTTATTGTAATTCTATATCTTTTTATATAAGTTGTATTCCGATTAAAACCAAATAATAACAAATTATGTCTAACTATGCTATATTCCTAGTATATAATACATACAAAAACGAAATATAAAAGAAGGGGAGACTGCAACTTTAGGCATCGAAAAGTTCCTCCCCATCGACCTCTACTGGAACCGTGCCCAAAAGGCTGGCGACGTTACCACGCAGAATAACGATACCAATTCTTTAAACGAGGTAAGGTCAACCACGAGAAGAGTCGATTTGTCGCTTCGCTATTTCTCGTGGAGTTAATATATAGCTTAAATAAATATAACAAGACTAAAAATATCTCAGCTAATCAATCGCACAGTAAAAGAGTGCGAAGATTTTCATCAAATTTAATATATCTACCTATTAAATACATTAAATAGAGATATGAGGAAGAGAAACGAACATCAACGAACCTTAGCTCGACTCTCTCTACGGGCCAGCAGAATGCAACTCACAAAAACTAAACGTTTTAATTTGCCACCTGAACATTACCACAATCAAAACTCGTTTTCAACATCTGTTGCATCTGTCGGTTTAAATCGATTTTTTAACTTATGCAAAGGTATAAAATAAAAAATAACAAGGAATGACTGCCAATATCAACCGCACCATCAGGGCGCAGACCAATCGAAGAAGACGGTCCTCGAAAGAAATTACACAATCCAACGGACAGAAAAAGGACGAATGTATTGACGAAACCTCTAGCTAAGGGAATCTTGGAATTTGTCGTGGAACTAAAACAGGAAATACTAACTGATTAGATAGCAAATTATAGGATCGGACATAATAGTCTGAAGATGGATCACATTTTAAGACTTTGCGAGAAAGTAGAAGAAGATTGATCGATACTCTATTGTTACACACTGTTATTTCTTCCACATTCAAGACAACCGCGCGCCGTGGAATTCAAAGCGTATACCTAGTTTCCCTAAGAATAGAGTTGAGAAAAATGGAGGATTGTCGTGAAGAGATCGTCCTTCAGACTGTCGTGTCGTGTCGCAATTAGAAACAGTAGGTATTACGTCCACGTTTTTTTTTAAATTTCTATCTTCTTCCATCTAGTAATTAGGTAGATCCTGAAAGAGTTTATTGAAGAGTGTATTATATCGCTCTACGTTGTAGGCTTTACAAAATAGTGGTTTTACTACGATATAGGTATACTAGAGACTATATCAGTCTATCTATCTGACATTTTTATGAGACTTGAAACCGTTTGCCGAATAAATGTACCTACCGGCCAGCTTTAAATAACAGTTATTATTATTGGAGGATTTATTCTTTCATACGCTAAATGCTAACATTTATGTCAACGAGAATTAATGATTAGAAACTTAAGAAATCTATGTTTTTATGTAAAATTTTAAGTAAGTGTGCTTTGTGGGTAAGACTCATAATAGCTTCTTTTTCATCCTAGCGTTTATCCCAGTCGCATCCGAAGTTACTCCATCCGTTAGTCTACTTCGATATTTTCCTTGAAGCGACTGTCAACTGGCCTAATGGCGATATTGAAGCATTACAGTTTAACTTGTTGTTAGACTTTTTAGGGCTTCAACTATCTGAACCAACTGCTATATTTGGTATGCCAACTGGGACCGATGACTTAACGTGCTCTCCAAGGCACAACCAGGTCTATGCAAATACCCAGATTCATGCATACAAATAGATATTTGCACTGAGAATGGATCGAATCCGTGCCTCATGCGTAGCGGCCGCGTTCACTACCGCCATGCCACAGAGCAGCATAACATCATCCCTTTAAAATGTAATATTTATGAAATTGCCATGTAAACATCAAGTAAACAATACAATCAATTTTCATGTACCTATCAGATCTACCGTACTTTTTTATTGTTAAAGTTTCGACAATAAACGAGGTCTTGAATCACCACCAAACCACACAACCGACATACGTGTGACTCACCTGTCCATTGTCACCCATACATAATTTTAAACGTGAGTACTGTGTGTTTACGTATTTATAATTCCCTTGTTTTCGGACCTCAGTCGAAGAATGAATCCACCTAAAGTTTCAATTTTGATGCCCACGCAGTAGATATACAATGTTAAAAGCATGCACGCAAGTAATGTCAAACCACATAACATTTTTGCACAGCATCAAAGATTCTGATAATGATCTATTACTTTGACGTAACGGGACATTTAAATAGATGATTAATGAAGCTTAAAATCGTACACATTTAAATTTAATCGTTGTGTCAGTTCATCCACAGAATAGATTGCTAACGTACAGAAGTTGCACTCCATTGTTCTTCAAAAAAGACGACATAATGATTATCCATATTTCTTTAACAGTTATCTTCTCCTTTATATCAAACCGCCACGCACGGTCAAGGTACAAGTGTTAGGGTTGTCACCAAGGAAAAATAAAATACGACGAATTATTACCAAAATACAAAGTAAAGTTAATGAAATACAGTGTTTGATCCTAAATAAAACCCATGCGTCTGGAAATGCGAATATACCTAATTTGTGTATTTAAATTAATTTTATTTCAGATTAGGTAATGTGAGACAACAGTTAGCTATTGACTATTCTGACACACGTTACGAGGTATCTTACTATTTTAGTACCCTACCCTACTGAAAAGTGTACTTATAAAATCACAGAATAAGAAATATCATCTCATACTAAATTACACATAAAATTACACAAATAGCGACTTTCCAAAGCAGACACTAAAGTGCAATCTACCTCGTACATTTCTCGAAAATACGTTTAATATTCTACATTCGTGGTCTATTATTTACCGTGCCTATTACTACTAGAGAGATTTTATGCTTAATTTAAAATCTATAGAAAGTACTATGGTCGTCACTCGTCACACATTCGCTGTTCACCGTACGTAAATGCGTGACCTTATATAGGTGAATGAGTTATCGTCGTATGCTCTACCACCTGTAATAATTCATGAAAAGAAGCAGTAGCTACCATGCATCCTTTGTCAGTTTCCATAATCTAATGTTAATTTTAAAAACAATTTTGATCTTTATGGTTTGACAGCCATCCATTCAACAAAAATAATTCACTAGTCCAAGCAGTGTCGAAGTCGGTCCATACTGAAAAGTATGTAAATCAGAAAATGTTCAAGTCTGAACACTGTTCTGTGACATTAATGAATTTCTTTTTCTCTGTAAACTTTGACAATGCAAATCTCACACTCCTCCGTGCTTCATAAACATACCATAGGAAAAGCGTTGCAAGAAAAAAATTGAATAACGTAAGTACTATTATTTATTCAGCGCATTTGCTCATAAGCACGTGCCAGCCCTAACTCTTAAACTGACTCGGATAGTTCATCTCAGGTACTTATATAAGTAGGTGTGGAGTGGACTAGTCACGGAGTCCTGGATCCTACTAAAATGGATTTTCCACTTATTCTGTACTTAAGTCTTAATGCAAACGAGTCGACAAGTTTGATGCGGATGCCTCATAAATTGTCGAAACTTATCTACAAATTTACTTAGTTATACTCGTATTTCTCGGCAATTTAGGTCCACTGCAGCACTAGAGAAATGTCTCTGTGTCTCGTAGTTTCACTAATATACACAGTGTAAGTACACCTTTTGTCAGAATATATTACAGTAATACAGCAGACAATAGATACAAATAATTATCCCATATATGAATTGAACCCACAACACCAAACGCAGAAACTCCTGCGCCCGCCGTGCGTACTTGTGAGAAATAAAATGTTCCTTCGAATTTTAAAGGTCAACGACATCGCACTGAATGCCTCTTGTGGTTTTGAAACACTTAAATACTTAGGTGTATATTGATAAGTACATATAGAATTATCGAATCGCATGCTGCTAAACAGGAAAAGTGTACTAAAAGCTAAGACGTCGGGAATTTGATTAATCTTTTTAGCATACTAAACATTATACATACCCTGTCAGAGGATAAACTCTTAGCTGCTGCTACATGACAAGCTAATGGATTTTAAAAGGTCGGTCTGAAATATGTTTTAGTATTTACATATTCATGCCTCTTTCCCATTGTGGTAGGCATCTTTCCACCTGCTACGGTTTTGGCATATGCCTTCTGCATTTCTTATTTTCATCATTATTATTTTCTTATTGAAATTCATTCAAGGGCTTTGGAAATTACTTACTGTACAACTTAAAGTATAAGACGAATATAAAACCAATATGGCATAAAATTGTTACAGCGAAGTGCTCATAGCCAGGTGTGCGCAAGTGGCACAGTTCGGTAAACGATCAGTTAAGTTACCTCAGGCGCGGTTGCCGTTTGGATGGGTAGGGGTAAGGGTACTATGGTAGGTTAAGACAGCGCCCTACATATGACCGACATGAACAACTCTGTCAGTGGTCCTTCACTTATCACAACTCAGGATAAGAAAGGAGACGGTAGCCGCTCGGAATATATCCGAAAAAACTAAGCCACGTCATATTTAAGTGGACCTATGACTCCAAGGTGAAGGACTCAGATGCGACCGGGACTAACGCAAGGATGACGATGATTGTTACGGCAAAGGAAACAAGTAGGTAAATTCCTTTACATAATGTCTTTGCTATGTGTACACTGCGTAAAGACACACCACAGTCCCTATAGACTCCTCCTCCTATCTACACACATCAAAAAAAGTTTATGATCACTAGCAAGAGATGGAATATTTTATGAAATTTTACTTATTAAAGGAATGTTGCTTACGTAACCTCTTTTTATAAAAAAGATACATCTCTGGCACTGTAGAATATACAGCTTCCGGGCTGATTGGCCGTGGTCCATGTGAAACTTGCGTTCCAGACGTTTCGTCGATCACTGCGGTCGACATCTTCAGTGGCTACCACAACACATTTTTTCCCACGTATACTTCGAGAAGCCATCGAAATATTCAAGCATCCCAACAACTTTAACCGAAAAAACGAGGGATTTCAGCTCCAAAAAGATTGGTACCCAGCACTGAGAGCCACTCGGGATCACAGTGCAAACAACCAATCAGGATCGAGTACGTCCGCGCCACAGCGCTTGGCCAATCAGAATCGAATGAGTCGATTCCCCGCTCCGACCGTGCCTATAATAGGTGCCTATAATAAGCCATCGCGCTAGTCGCACGTCAGCCGCCGGCAAGGCAAGGTCTCCGAAGTTGTCGTCGCCCGGCCCTGCGCCACTGAAGATGTCGACCGCAGTGATCGACGAAACGTCTGGAACGCAAGTTTCACATGGACCACGGCCAATCAGCCCGGAAGCAGTATATTCTACATGCAACGCCGGCCGTGAAAGCCTGAAGACTTATATCTCTGGCACTGTCTGGGGAGGTGGCTGACGGTTCCAAACAGCCTGCTTGACAGCATCCCACGCGTGCTCTATCGGGTTTAAGTCAGGCGAGCCGGCAGACCAGTCTAACCTGGCAACGTATTCACGCAGAGCAGCGTTAATTCGTTGAGGTCGATGTGCGGGTGCATTATCGTCAACCATTTCGAATTGAGGGCCATGGTTTATTTTGAATGACCTGAAAATTCCATCAATAGATTGGTTTAGTACAAAGCTGCAGTCATCGATACGGGATCAACAGCGTTCTAGCCCCAATCATTATACCGCACCAAAAGGATATCGATTTCCTTGCCTTGTTGCACGGTTCCGATGGCAGTTCTTTGTTTTTCAGCGTCGCCACGTCTTCTCCAGACACAAAGACGTCAGTTGTCTAGATGAATGCTAATTCTGGACTCGTCAACGACGAGACAATTCCGCCAAATGTTTTCCTAGTCGTTTTCTTCGTTATGGCGGAGTCAAGCCCCCTGCAATCTGCGTCGCTATCATTGCGGTGAGTTCAAGGGTGCTCGCCAGGATCTCCTTGCTCATAATCCAACCTAGTGTAAGCAATTCCTGATGGTCTGAGTGCTAATTTCTAGCCCATTAGCAGCCCACAACTTAGCTTTTATTTTAGTGGCATTGATTGTTAGGTCTCGGGCAGTCAGCAGTCTGATGTAACACTTCTGAGCAGTAGTGAAAACAGTTGGCCGACCACTGCGAGGTCGATCAGCAAAGTTATCCACGCTGCGATACCTTCGTAACGTATTCACGACTCAGGATTGAGAATGTCCTTCTTCCCCCAAAGTAACAATTCTTGCTCATCTGATAATCCCCTCGGCATCGTTTTGAATGAACTCCTTCTTCGAAAACTCAGAAAAAGCGCTTGAATCAAGTTGTTCAGATTTATAAATGAGTGTAAACAAGGATTTAATCTCTTTTTATAAATAAAAAAAAACAATTGATAATTTAAATTCTTTTGTTATTAAAATAATAGTGGTTCTGTAAATAGTAGTGAATTTGCCAACACCAAGTTTAGACCTAATGGTAAAACTACCTGCTGAATAAAAGTTGTGTAATGCAAATATAGCCCATAAGCTATTAAGTATTGAGATATGGCGCATGAAGTACGCACTTGTTTAAAATATTTGAGATCATAAAACTATTTCGTCGTTATACTTTTAGGTCTATATTATACAGGCGACGTTAAACAGCTCTGAAAGTGGTTGGCTTGTAACCACACATCAGTATGGCAGGTCAGACGATAGTCGCTCACAAATGGATCCCTGACTCCGATGTGAATGCCTAGAATACTGCCGGAACGAATGCAAGAATGACAAATATTATTTTTTTAATAAATTAAACGAGTAAGTAGTCTCCTACTTAATTTTAGTTACACGCTTACAGTACTCTGCGTGCAATGAAGTTTAAAATACATAAATACATATGACATATATAAACACATATGATACAACAAAGCCCATTGATAGTGTTAGTGCTGACATTGGCGGCACGTTATGTGGTTGTTACACATTGAAATACTTGAAAAACGGAGGGGCATTTTTCTCCCCAATCCAGGGGGGCTTAGGCCTCAACATCTAAGGGAGGCACCAGGGGGGGATACGACCCTGTAACGGTTTCGACAATTTATTTGGTTTTTCTTTACGTGTGCAAAATCCCCACGGTTATCCCCCCCCCCCCCCTCCTCTAGCTGGAGCCGGAGGGGGAGGTTATGTCGGACTCGAACCGACTAAAACGCACGCCGTCTGTGGGTTGCTGTGCTAGGCCGAAGGTGAGGTTGTCTTCAATATATCCCTCGCAATTTATTTGGGTTATCTCATTAGATATTTATAATACACCCGAAGTTTCTACTGCTTTCAACAGATAGGGGGGATAAATTGATGTATGCTAGTTTAAAAGTAGTTTCATTTAAATGTTAGTGTTTATCTGAGGTACCTACATTGGTATATCTAAATTATACTAATTTGAACATTAGTATGATTTTGCAGCAGTTACAATGCAGCAAAAAAAATTACTTCCTGTTATTACTTTGAGTAGGTATTCTAATTTGTGTGTGCTAATGGAATGGTTGTCATACTTTACGAAGCTTGTTTATTGACAGCAAATATTAGTCCTCTACAAAAGGAGAAAAAGCTCTGTTATCTTTTTAACCTAATGTAGAGCGCCAATGCAAATATTATAAAGGCGTGGAGGCACGAGCCCCAAGCATTTTGCGAAGCGACTCCTTGCGGGCTACACACAACCGCGACGCGCACTTGCCAATCACGTTGTTTCTATTTATTATTGTACAGTTTATTTTGAGTGAATGCCTTAGTTACTGAATTTGAAAAATGTTGATAGGGACCAAATTAATAATACTATGGGTGGGACTCCTGGCGTCGGGCTACGGAAGTGACTCCGACGGAGTTATAAATGGATTCAACGCAGCTGACGGTGCATTTTATACAGACGATGCGGTTATTATAAATGGTATGTATAATAAATAATGCATTTAGTCAAATAAAATTATGATAAGTATATCTAAATATATATTATATGGACAGCTCTGTTTATTTACACTTTACACAAAAACATTTGTTGCAATACTTTCGCTTTTTTTTAATTTTCCCTCTCATTAAGTAATTTTAAACTTATGACTGTTGGAAAGTTTTTCAAAATACAATATAGAAGAAAAGAACCAGAAAGTAATCGATTCTTTAATTATAAAGGTGTACTTACTCACGCTCGGCTTATTAATAGAAGGAACCTCTAGTATTTGTACTGCGAGGACTCAAAACAATGCACGTCACATATGGGTATGAGGTTTTGAGGCTAGAGAAAGTTAACATTGCCAATAAGATGTTTGTCCAACGTCACGACTGTCATCGGAAATAAATAAAAACGCTATTTAAAAAGTGAACTAGTATAACATTAATATTTAAATCACCTTTGTGTACCAAAAGGTCAATGAACGCAACGAGGACTATTTTGAAAGAATGAACGTTTTCTGAAACGAAGATGCTGGTCATCAACCCGCACTTGTCGACTCAGAGGTTTTTAACACACGTGGGTTATTAATCGGAAATACTTATGGGTCGTATTCAATGCAAATTGTGAGACGCCCACACGTACAAAGTCGATCACATCAATCACATCATTGTCCGTGGAACCGCTCTCAGTTGTTGTTTAGTTTTTGTCACTCGCTTCGAGGACATTAATTAGATCAGAGACGGGTGATTGAAGCGGGATGACGTCTTTGACATTTCCTTACTTCAGAATGCTGAACCCGGAATCCAGAGGCAAATGCCACTTTGAAATTTATGAACATCACCGAATCGATTGTGATAATTCGAAGCATAAAAAATGTCTTGTGCATTGTGTGTTTGAGAATTTAAATGGTCGTTTGTAATGCACAGAACCCTTTTTAATAAATATTTCAAGTCGTAGGCAGACACAGTAGTCGCTGGCAGTCACATTATATTACTCGTTATTGGTATCAAGTTCAAGGTGCCGCAACCACGACACTTGGCATACCACTGCTTGTTATTTAAACCACGAGAACATAATAATCATAGCAAAATATTTTCTCTTCGAGTTGCTTTAAAGTTTATTTTGCTGTAGTAGTATAGATCAAAATTATTTTTTTCCTTTAAAATCTAGGAACCTTTAAAGGTCGTATAGTCATTGAGGTAGCTCTGGAAATCAGGTTTAATTACTTAGAACCCTCCGTCGTAAGTTGTGCGCTATTTAACATCAGCTCCCTACATCTTCAAGGCCGGTTATTTATGCTTGTAATGCTATCTACTTATTTATGCACATACTCCTCGGACCAGTTCCTTTTTTACTGGCGATTTACTCCTCTCTCTGAATTTCCATTGCTGATTGTTGCACAAAAGTTATCGCTGGTAGAACATAAAATTGTTTACATTGTGAATATAAACACTCTGTTACGAATACGATATTTTTTTCTAAATATTTAACTAAGAATGACTTTAAAGTATTGAATCATTTAACTTTTAAAGTTTGCTCTTTGGAGTCAGGGGTTCGCTGTCTATATTTTTTCTTCCTTTCCCATGGGAAACCTGTAACAAAGTTTCATTTGTCAATCAGTAGGTAAACTGACTTGCAGATTAGGTTGGTTTGGGCCCCAAACTAATCGAAGGGTGCGTCATTAAAATATAATACGAAGTAATGCGGAGAAAACTAGCATTTTGTTTTTTTTATACCACTTAGGTGGCAAACAAGCACACGGCCCACCAGATGGAAACCGTGATTACCGTGGCCTATGGACGTGTGCAACACCAGGGACGCCACACTCGTGCTGCCGATCCTGTTATAACAGAGAGTTTCTATGCCGTCAGTGTAGAAGATAAAGCAGGCAGTGCCACTGACAGCACAAAACTCTCCAGTGAGCTCTGGCTTCAATACTCACCGCCGGGAACACAACATGAGGTTATTATGACAGCGGTATTCTGTAGAGCGGAGGTACTTCCCCAGTCGGACTGCTCAATTGGGCGGCAATACCGTCGTAGCCTACCTCCTGTAATTTATAGGTATAAACCTAAAACAAACAGACAAATGTAACCTGAATTCGTTAATCCCTGTATATTTTTGTGAAAGCAAGCAAGAAGGAATTTTTTGGCAAAATTATTCATCATTATCATCATCCTCAAAAAGTATTTTTTCAGTTGCGACCAAAGTTTAGAAAACATTGAATGGTTTATTTCTTATGAATTAAATGTAGTTCATTACTTTTTCTAAGGTGGTAAAACACAGTAAACGTTATTATGTTAACCTTAATTACTGTGCCAGTTAGCACTACCACAGTATACTGCTCAACGTATGAGAATCTTTAGGGTCAGAAGAATATATTCATCAACGTTAGTATAATTATAGTTAACCACTCACTTTTAGCGCCACTACGCTAATTTTACAATTTAAATTCTATCGGTTCTATATTTGGTAACTGACAAATGACTGACAAAATATTATCTGTAATACCAAAATAGGTTGGGTGAAGCAGCAAGCCATTTTTTAGAGACCTACCCTCGCAAGCAGTACGTAATGTAACACAATCTCACAAATTTAAATAATTTGAAACATTACAATTCAAATAACTATGATTTTGTATAAATATGATGTTTACTAAGTACCAATAATTGATGCAAAGAAAAACTGTAATTTTTGGAATATTTACAGTTTTTTAATACATGGCTCTGGATTCAGGACCACACAAATTTAAAATGTTATTATTATTTTAAAAATATAAAATTCATGATTCTGAGAACTAGACCATGGTTCTTATGCAACTTTTTTTTTGTATGTTCTTATTTAATTGTATGTTCGTAGTTAGTGTTTTAGAATATGGTGGGTGATAAGGATGTAGGGTAGGGTCATGTAGGGACCCTACCCTACATCCTTATCACCCCTTAAGCCCAAGCCAACCACACCTTCACGGGGCGGCCCTTGCGCTCGCTTTCTTCTCGCGGCTGGGAGTTTAGACGACAGTTGTTCCTGGAAACGCCATCATACCAATCAAAAACAAAAAACAGACCCCGTGCATAGAATAAATAATAGAACTACCTCGGGCTCCAAAACTCACATTTAGGTTGCAACTGGCAAATTGCTGGAAGGATGACGATTATATAGAATATTTCTCATTTTGATCACATTATTGGCATGCTGCACATATCATTATGAATTCCAGTTATTTAAACATAACGGCAACCGTTATGCAGCGAATCCCAAATAAATAGCATGCATGTTTACGGCATGTTTCGTACATTGTACCTACATACCTGCCCAGGCTTTGCTTTTAGATCGCCTTTAGAATATTAATTTTGCTTGATATTTACGATTATCGTTGGACAGGTTCCTTTACTACTTATTTATCGATAAATTCAATTCATATCCGTACCAAGAGATGTTTTGTTGTAACGTTTTAGATGATTTTTTGGAAATCGTTTATCTGCATTTTTTTGAGAATTTTTAGTAAGTTTAGAAATATTTAAGATTAAGATAGAGAAGAGCAGGCCTGTTATATACCTACACTTGCATATCATAACAACCTCTTGTATTGTGATAAATATATTTTTCAATTCACTTGCTCATTTTGTTTTCTGTCTGTTTAAAACTTTAAGTATACGTTGCATTTTGTATACGTGATGAACAAAAAAAGAACCCTCATTGTTTTACTCCTTGGCCGCATGCACGTGCATAGAAAAGCTACTTAATTGTTCCTGCCAGTCCTCCAGTACCAAAAAGTTTCGCAATTCGTTTTTACTGTTGAAATTAAATTTATTTATTAATTATAATGTCTAAAGAAAAACTTTGAAGAAAACTAATTATATACCTAGTACACCGCTCGATATCTACACATATACTGTATAACATCTGATATATGATGTGATTGATGTGAAGTTCTTAACGTTATGGAAATTTTACTATCTGAACAGCAAGGGTAAATATCTATTTTAGTATTATATTATCCACAAGTGAATCGAAAAACGTCGTATGATACACGTGTATATTGTTGATTACCGTCTTCGACTCTCTTTAGACCCTCGCCTAAATGGTGCTCAATGGCGCCTCGGCGGTTATCACCAACTTTACACACTAGTACCATAATCTACTATTAATCACATGAAGGCGAAAGCAATCAATGCAGTAGGTATGCAGACTTAAATAATCATTTCTCCAATGATTCTCGACAAGAGCGTCGGAGAAAGGATACGAGAGCCTTTTTTAGAATTTGGCTCCTTTTTCGTCACAATGACAAACGTTTACTGTATAGTAATAGGTACCTACACTAAAAAAGTAAAGGTATTTCATTCAGTGTTAACCGTTGCCTGCGGCTCTATCCACGTTGAATTCTGATACCACCGTTTGAGCATTATTGAGTTACAAATATCCAGTCATCTTCAAATATTTAACAATTATTATCATTAGGATATAACTATAATACCCAACAATAATAATATATTGAAATTTTAAAGTAATTAGTATGCTAACTAATAAAATCGATTTCCTTTGAAAAAAAAAATTCCAATTGAAATCGAAACAACAATAATATGTATTTATAATATAAAAGTAATATTAATAAAGTATTCATTACAAGGGATTGTAGGAACCGATATTCTTTCGCTAGTGTAAACCCTAAATATTGATTATATTCCCCTGTAGCATTAATGTGTTCACATACGGTAGACTTCAACGCGCGTTGATGTTTTATATCGAGTCTATAAAACGCAACAATACAGCTTAGTTCTACTTAATTGAACCTATTTTCACTGGTAAAATCTAACCTAAGTTATGCTTGTGTTGGTGAACTCACTTTAGAAACTCTGGAGTAATTGAAAACGTACAAAATCAAGTATTTTTCATACTACACAACAAAGTACAAATTTACGTTTATTACAAAAATTGTAATTGACTTAGCATTGGATGGTACAACATCAAAGCTTAATTAGGATACAAAAAAATATTAACTGAAGCCCGGTTGCCCAGGTAAGTACATGCGTTTAATTAAGGTAGCATCTAAATGTGAATTCTTTTTCACTTTATATTATGTTGCCCGGCTAAGTTTTCGTAAACATGATCTTATGCGAGTACATACATCCTCCAGTACAAATAATAATCAATATGTATCTATATTAAGATCTCAAAGATGGAGAGCAAATTGTTCCACTCGAATCAGTAAAACGCTTCAATGGAGAAACAAGTTTTAAATCTAATAAATGTTTAAATCATAGTATGAAATAATAATAGTTTTTCTACCTTCGTACGGTACTTGCGCATTAAAGTTGATTAAAATAACCGCTAGGCATTTATTTTAGATGGTACTATTTTTTATGTGACGTGCCGACGGTATGAGGACCAAATTATAAACACTAAAGTATCTACCTTAATCAATTAATAGGCGAGTTGTACTTCACGTTATCTTATTAATTTCTTAATTAAATAATTACACGTTATTTCTTTTTAGCTGTAGGTACAACTTCTGTTTACTACATGGCTAAATTGGGGCCAGTAAAACGAGAATATTTATTACCTGCATACTCATAAAAAGGGAATGAACGTTTTAATGACTGATTGGTTTTAAATTTAGAATACCTACTTGTGTTGAAAAGATATTTTTGAAATGTTATCGGCACCAGGTGCAAAGTGAAGGTGCCTTTTGTTATTAAGGTGATTAACTTACAGGTACTTCTTTTATAAAAAATTGAGATTAGTGGAAGTGGTATCCTGAAATCTGATCCTTCATCATAATGTGATCAGTGGTACCGTCGTAAGGAATTTGATTTGAGTTCGCTAAATGCGTTGAGTATATGTTACCAGGACTAGGTGTCCTTTAAAAACCGGTCGGAGACAGCAGATGTAGTAGTACACAGTCACGTCAGATGAGACAGCAGTTTATGCTCTCTTGTGAAGTGTGCTGTTACCACAGGTGAATCCAGTGCGTCAGAATATAATTCCACTTATTCTATTGTGCTGGAACTGTTAGTTAATCGGAGATATCCAACTACTATCTACTGGTACTAAAGGTGTGAAGCTAAGTGTGGTGACGCAATGAAATCCCCAGTGAGACGGTGGACTCTAAATGGTACCTATAAAAATGTACCAGGAAAGGCCTTCGGCTAGTCATAGGCCAAGACATTTTCAATGGGCATTAAGTCAAATCACACTGTGTGATATCTATATCTATGATAGGTAGGTATCTAGCAAAATCTATATGTCAGTTATCGATTGACATAAATGTCAGCCACTCTGTCTAAGTAATGTCAAAGCGATTTTTTTTAACTAAGGGGGATGACCTTTTTGAATAATAACCATTGAAATTCAATTTAATTGCGATCGAGAGATTATAATGATTGACATATCAAAATTGTAACTATAGACAAATGACTGATTTTTTGTTACGATGGATTAGAGTTTAGAATGTTTAGGTATGGAAGATTTTACGTTCTTTATTTTTGCACTATAAGTGTCATGCTTAATACATGCCTACATAGGTACATGTAAATAATCAAAACCTACATTTACCTCCTACCTCCTGTATACTTAATACATTCTTGGCGGTTTGAAGTGTTCAACTGCAAACACCCAATTATTAAAAAAAATGGGACAGTGGATAATAAAGTACGAAGGGGGGTTTATCAATCAATAAATCAATTAGCCCACTGCAGTCCACTGCTGGACATAGGCCTCCCCCAATGTGCGCCATTTCGTACGATCCTCCGCCTTCCGCATCCAGTATATCCCAGCCACCTTTTTCAGTTCATCTGTCTTGGTGTCCTACCTTCCGTTTGCCTTCCCGCGGTTTCCACTCTGGGACTCCAACGGCCATCGGTCCTTCGATGGAGGTGGCCAGGCCATTGCCACAAGAAGGATATAATGAACTGCTAACTATTCAAATCGTTTAAATAGTAAAAAATGATTCACTTTTTCCAATCTAATGATGGATGATGATAATGTTGACCGCTGTCTCGTAATACTTAAATGGACGTATATTGACATACTAGTAGCTCAAACTATAATGAGATAACGTTAGTAAGAAAATACCGACCAAAGCTTGGTTATCCAGTTCCAACTCATATGAGTTCTTAATTCAAGATTAAGAATACTGCCGTGTTAGTACCCGGTGGAATAGAATAGGACCACCCCAGCCCAGGGATTTGACGTTTATGACATGCGTTAACGACTGTCAGATATGTTAAACATAACATAACATAAACTCACGCCTTTATCCCCGAAGGTTTAGGCAGAGGTGCTAGCACCCACATTTCGCCGGTTTATGTTTAGGTCCCAATGTGGCGAGCCTATTGCCATTAACTGGGCACTTATAAACGTGCGATAAATACACACATAACTTCGAAAAGCATCGAAAAGTCATTGGTGTGTGCCATGGAAAACCTGGGATCGAACCCGAGACCTCGTCTCAGCAGTCCATTACCCATACCACTAGGCTACCGCGGCTTTTAAATCCCATGCATTTGTTATTCTATTCTATCAAACGCCGGCCAACGAATTGCCACTTGTCTAGAGGGGCTGCTCTTCCTGTGGGTGTCTTAAAAAGCGACTATGGGATAGGGCTGTTCTTCATCCGACGAAGACAAAGTGCCCGCTAGACGGCAAAAGGTTTAGTTAAATTTTAGTTGGCGAAACGTGGGTGTTAATACCCGTCTGTCTACCCCTTTGGGGTATTACAGGCGTGAGTATATGTATGTATGAAGACTAAGCATTTTTTTAACACTATATTTTCTTTAGCTTACGTTGGAAGAGTCAAACGAGATATCTCAAATTCTACGCGCGATGCGAGGCAACTGCTGTTACTAAAACTCCAAGAGGTAACAATCAATTTTTGTTCAAATCATTATAATAAGCTAATAGGTAGAAAAAAGAACTAAGCTAACGCTTTACTTAAGACTAGCTGACCCGGCGAACATCGTACCACCAATAGTTTTCCGCCCGCGTGACCCTCTACCTATATTGAACATGTATTATACATACAAACCTTCCTGTTTAATCACTATCTATTAAAAAAACCGCATCAAAATCCCTTGCGTACAGAAAGCGACTTTGTTTTATACTATGTAGTGATGTAACAAAAAAAATCATAAATACATTTGATTTTATTTCAGATTTTCACAATCATTGATTCCCATCTTCAATTATTTATTTTCTTATTCCCTACTTCGACTAACAAACAGAGTTAAGTTAATTTTTAGTAATCACTGTCTACAATTATTCCAGCCAATAGAAGAAGCTTTCGGGACCGATTGCGAAACAACTCTTGGCAAGAAGGGTACATGCAAAACGTTCCGTGATTGTTACCCTTTATTCAAAGTGGCTGATTTCTCCGGCTCGGATGGGTGGGCGATGGGGCACTACGATACTTGCAGCTATATCAATGGGGATAATATGGAGGTATAAGATAAGCAACAACACCCTTTTTTCTATAAAAAAAATCATTACCTAGTATGTGAACTTTTCATCAGAGTTTATTTTTGGTCCAAGTAGCTCAGTTGGAACCAACTAACTAACTTACATTGCGATTTCTAGTGACATATTATTATGACATATTATATATTCTAATTTCATTTATTTTTAGACTCCTTTTAATACTTTTCTATTGTTAATTTATTAAATCTTAAATATAACAGGTATTCGGTGTATGCTGTACGCAGCCGGTGGGTACCCCACCACAGCAAGAACCTGATGTCCAGCGCTTTGGTTATCCCTTACAACCAATAATTCCAGTACAAATTCCACCAGCATCAATTCCAGGGTACGTTGTAACAATACCTTATAAGTAACCAAGAACCTTTTGACTCAATTGACTGATCCTTATAGCGATTGCCCCTGATTTCGTCTAAAGTTTGCACTTTGGAGCCTGAGGTCCGCATACTGTTTTTGATTGGTATATAGACTTTTCCGGGAGCGACTGACCTCGCAGCCCTGAGAGGAAAGTTTACGGTACAGCCTCAAGGTATGATTGCTAATTCTGCAGCCGTGCTGGTTCCGAGTAAGTATAAGTACTTAGTAAGTATGCTCCCGTTGCCTTGCTGCACATTGCTGCGTAGCTTGGAATATAATCTCATACAATTATAGAGATTTTTTTTGGGTTTTTATGACCTGGTCACTGGAACTTTAAGTCACATCTCCATTTATATAAATATAAGTTTTTGATTTGTTGATGATGATGATGATAATGGAATAATGATGTTAATGACGATGATGATGATGATGATGACGATCAATGAGATGATTGCTGCCTCAGTAAAGTTGTGAGCCTTCACTAGGAGCTCCCTAGGAAGATTTGGATCAAACACGAATTTATAAGTTTGTTAAAAGGTATAAAGAGAATAATAATAAAATCGGATAAACATACTTAGATACTTTTTAAAAATAAAACCTTGATACGTCCATTTTCGTGAATCCGCCAAAATTCCTTAGATAGACTATATGGGGGCCAGTAGTGCTGCGCAGCACTGCTGCGTGTTGCAGAGTTCGGCATCATACCTTCATTGAAGACGAGCTTAGTTTGTGCGCGGCTTCTCTAGCGTAGACGCAGCTTTACAAATTAATAGAAACCAACTATTTCATTCCTTTCTTACTTACCTATACAAATATTTATTTTGTTTAATTAAAATAGGCTATCAAGTGGTATAGTGTCCGCCCTTGCGCGTTGGTATGGAGGTACTAGCAACATTCGTCAGATTCCTGCGCAATGGCCTCCACCAATCCCCACCCATCCTCCAGACCACACTGCGGCGACACACCCTCCTGGCTTGGGTAAGTTTTATGTTACAACTTGTAGAAACACTTGCTGAGCGATTTTCATAAATCAACTTACTGAAATTCTATCCCGTAATTGTGAAATACATACTTTCGTAAACGTTCCCTATTGATCTACATCTTTTATATTAGGACAAATATGGTTTTTACCTATATTCCTTTTCTCGTGCGGAAATTCCCACGGTTAACATATAAAGGTCATTGACAGATAGAAATGCTTTTATATCAGGTGACTGCCCCGAGGCACTACCCAATGACACTACTGGTAGTGTCAAGGGTAATATTCTTTCCCCATGGCATTAACGGTAATGCCAAGGGTATAAACTATTCCACATGACACTACCAGTAGTGTCAAAGGTAATTGGTGAGTTCCAAAACTGGGTTCCTTCTCCTTTGTGTCTTTTATGGGATTCGCAATTCGAATTGAATATTATGGAAGAAATTACCTAACAACTAATGCTCCAGTTCCAGGTAGTCTTCCAGCTGTAACCCCTAAACCACCCGCCGGTTATCCGACCACCACGACTTGGGCAACAAGACCTCCGAGTACGACTAAACAGGTAATTTAAGGTTTTTTTTACCAAATACACCACACGATTATTTCTTATAAATTTCTATCACAATACAAATCGCTCACATATTCTGACGACCGGGTGCCGTAGCGGTAAAAAAACGAGTGTTGAATCAAAGATCGCGGGTTCGATACCCACCCAATTTAAATAATTGTATGCATAAATATGTTTACCTACTTTGTATACGCATTGAGTCTTTCTATGTATTTCTTTTTAATAACTAGGTTTATATGTCGTAGCTTAATCAGCCGTTCAATTAACCGTCTAGTCCGTTAATTAAACGGCGTCATTCAATTAACAGCCATATAACATATACATATTATTATTTAAAAATGTGTACTAGGCAGATAAACTGATAAACATAGCATAACATAAATTCACGCCTATATCCCCGAAGGGGTAGGCAAAGGTGCTAGCACCCACATTTCACCAGTTTATGTTTAGGTCCCAATGTAATAGGTGGCGAGCCTATTGCCATTAACCGGGCACTTATAAACCTGCGATAAATACACACAAACTTCGAAAAGCATCGAAATGTCATTGGTGTGTGCCATGGAAAACCTGGGATCGAACCCGAGACCTCGTCTCAGCAGTCCATTACCCATACCACTAGGCTACCGCGGCTTATATATATATACTAGCTGTCGCCCGCGGCTCCGCCCGCGTGGATGTCGGTTATCGCGAATCGGGGTATGAAAAATAGATGTTGGCCGATTCTCAGACCTACCCGATATGCCCACAAAATTTCATGAGAATCGGTCGAGCCGTTTCGGAGGAGTTTGGGAACGAAAACTGTGACACGAGAATTTTATATATTAGATATATAACTGATAAACATATATTTTTGCAAATATGTGTATAATTACATAGTTAAATATAAATGGATTCAAGACCCGATATTACAAGCCAGTAAAACTGTGCTTACTTTAGGTAGACGTAGATATAACTCACATGTATTACACGAATTTATAATATAGGTATAGAATGTTATTTTATACCTATATTATAAATTCGTGTAATACATCACCAGTTTCAATAATTTAGACATGGCCAGCATACCCCGGTTTCCCAACGCATCCTACGAGACCACCGGTAGCTGCTCAACCAACACAACCTGCGCAGCCGGCCATAGATGGGTCGTGTGGAAGGAAAAACGGAGCCCAGGTACAGTAAGCTAATTATTTTCAATTAATTAGAACCAGAAATATATATTGTTTCTGGTTATTTTTATGTTCATTAGCAGAACTCAAATATTTAATGACTTGCATTACACTTTTGTGATTTGAATTTCTATTCTTTGTGAACTACGGAAACCACTGCCTCTACTCTTTCGGGAATTTACAAGTGTAAATATATGAAGGAGTGCATTACAAATTTTCTTGGGCGTACCCAGGGTGGGCTAATAGGGCGCTAGCGCCACCCAGTTCTCTGACCCAAAATTAAAAATTGATTTGGGTGCATAACGCACGAGTCTCTTGATGTAAACTTGGACGAAACCAAGATTATGCTCAATGAACATGTCACACTGAGACCGATCGCCATTAAAGCGGACGAAAGCCATTGCCCGCAATAAGCTGCTGGAGCCGCGGTACCCATGGGGGTGGCCTTACCTTATGTTAAGAAGTAAGCTGTGCACTCGGGCCCCACTGTTGAATCCCTGTATCCAGCGCGAGCAATAGAATATGTTCGACCACAGATGGCTCCGCCTAGATAGCCTGTGGCACCCAGCGAGGACAACGACGATTTGCCCAAAGTCACTTGGGTAGAACTAGAGCTGGACGTGCGACGGCTCAAGGCCTAGAAAACCGCCCCGAGAAACAACGTAATTCCAGACCGATCATGGGTCCTATCTGTCCTGTTTATAGCCCTAAGACACTCTCTAGCCCCGACTGAGAGAGTTTCTCAGCGCAGCGAGGTCAGTTTCCAAAAGTGTTCAAATACACACATATTAGTCCTCATCAAAAATTAGAGGCGTTCGGCGGACTCTCAGTTTACCTACCGGCCCATAACGTTTATAGACAAGGTAGGTAAACTCTTTGAGTTATTGCAAAACGTCTCGTCGAGACCCCGAACTGGTGGATGGTCGAAATGGCTGCCGCCAGGACTCTGGCGAAGGAATAGATTACCAGGGGCGAGGCGGCAGTGCCAGGTGGAAATGATGGCAGAAGACTGGCAGCATTGCCACGTTGTATGGCAATGCTTAATCTCTGACCTAAAAAGAGGCCAGCCTTCTGGTCACGAGAAGCGTCGACCATCGGATCGGTTGAATGCGATGCGGATGAATTCCACGAGGCATGGGCTGGGATGGGAACCCAAGCCTCGAAAAATTTAGGACGTGAAGTATCAGTTCCACCAGCACGTGGTGGTGGAATGGAAGTAACAACTTGGGCGACCATGCACACGGTCATAAGAAGGCCACACAGCAGTGGCGAAACAGTGGCACCACCTGCGAGCAAGTAATGCTCGAGGAGGCGAGGGAGCGGGATTCCCAACCCGAAGGCCTCGACGCGCCTATACGCGTCAGTCAAGGTGCAAAAGATATGCCAATGGCTATCTTATCTCCGGCAGCTGGCGAACCTAGACTGCGTGTGGCTTTAGTTTGGGGGGGGGGGGGGAGGGGAGGGAAAGCCAAGGAGAAGGGGGTCCCTATCTTTCTGCCTAAAGGAAGCTGGGTACCTTGCACTTTAGAACCCGGGGTCTTCGCTCTCCTACTCGTTCTCTTACTTTTGATAAGTATTGCGGAAGCGATGGCCGTTTGACTGCCCAAAACCGAGAGCAAAACTGGGTATACCGGATTCAGGTAAGGTTGGCTTCGACCCCGAAGATCTTAGTAGGGCTCCATACATCCCACTGTATTGGAAACTTCATTAACATGAATCTCTAACTTTGTATTCAGAGTTCTAGGAACTTTAATCTACCAACGAAATGAATCAGCATAAGTACATTGTGCCCATGATTGTACCTAAGTAGTTTGCTTTTTATAGATGTCCATAGTGTCAAGATCTCTTCTGGCAAAAGAAGGATGAATGAATGAACGTGCAAATAATACACAACAAAGCCTATGTAGGTATATGAAAGTTTACGGGCAGTCATTGATACCCACTTGTCGAAAAGCCGTTAACTTCTTACCCTATAGCTCTATAAAATATAAAAACAATCAAAATAAAACTTTATGATCCAAACTAATCTATTGACCTTTCCAATACATAAATTTAAATTGATATACCGCTATAAAATCGTAAAGCGTGATATTTAGCATAGATTAGCGATTTAAAAACACGCCTAACTCTAATATCTAATACAAACAAACACTTATCATGTAATAAAATATCAATAAACCTTTCTTCGAATTTAGCTAAATCTATTTTTAACTTTGTTGACAGACTTACGAAAGCATTCAAGATGAAGAACGCATCGTAGGTGGTCATTATGCGGATCTAAATGAATGGCCCTGGATCGCAGCACTCTTTAACGCAGGACGACAATTTTGTGGAGGCTCGCTAATGGACGACAGACATGTCCTCACAGCAGCACATTGTGTCGCTCAGTAAGTACCCGAAACACCTCGTTCTTCTTCTTCTCGTGTCAACGATTCACTTTTATATAACGTTAAATTATTCGGGAATTGAATTCTGCTATCTTAATCGAGCTATTAGTGGCTTTATTTAGATCGTTTTTAGTGCAGGAAGTAGGGCACATTGTTTAATTGGCATCACAACTTAATTAACTAAACTGTAAGTTAAGTAAACTGTGTGCTCAAATGACTACGGGTATTTTGACTTACGTCCACGCTCATCAGAACCCATATAAGATCAAATTTTAAATGATTTTGAAAGCATTTCATCATAGAAATCCATGACGATCCCTAAAATCACAGGATGCCGCGATGTTTTAATAATAGTCAGAAGTGGTGGAGGAGTTGCACTGGTTTCTGACGCTTCTCATGAGTAGGGAAGGATAGATCCTTATAAAAAAAATAGCCTTCCTCCCCCCTTGCCATGAACCAGCTGGGCGTTAGTAGACAATAAGCTTCTACATTACCCAGAGACACTGCGGTTACTAATAAATCGGTTTCGTTTCATCATCACCGCTTCATAGTCCTCGCACGGGAAATACAACATATACAAAATTTTACAGCATGACATCGTGGGATGTTGCACGCCTAACAGCTAGATTGGGCGATCACAACATTCATACAAACGCTGAAACACAGCACGTTGAGAGGAAAATAAAGAGAGTAGTGCGGCACAGAGGATTTGATATGCGTACACTGGTAATAATAAACATATTATATACACAGTATCTAGTAGTCGTGCGTTCGTTAAGTATTTCCTCACGCCTAATCCTATCATCTATTCGTTATCACGTCGGTTTCCTCCGGATCATTTCCGTTATCTGTTAGGGGTCACTTGATGCGACAACCTTAGAAAAGAATTAAAGTCAAAGAGTCAATCAATACATTTGGTTTTTACTTTTTAGAGATTTTTTAAATATTTCATTTATTTTTTTAATTATTGTGTAAGCTGAGTACGGTCGTAGCCGTCGCGTCGGCCCAAATCCTTTATAACTTTCAAATTTCCGAAATTTAATTTAATTTAGTTTAGGGGTGAAGGAATCTTTGTTACTTCTTTATTTGATTAGTCCCGTACCCCTGTATCTCTCTCTGTATGGGCAACTTATAGTGTATTCAAAGTTCAGATGTAATTAATTTTTAATCTTTAAAATGACTATTGCAGTACAACGATGTCGCTGTTCTAACACTGGATCAACCAGTGCCGTTTACGAAGAACATACGGCCTATTTGTTTGCCTGTTGGTAGACGGGCTACTTATCAGGGTAATGTCGGAACAGTTATTGGATGGGGAAGCTTGAAAGAGAGTAAGTATCGATATTAGAAATATTTTCCATACGTACTAAGTTCCCGCCTTTTACTAATGAGAAGCCTAGTGCTGAATGGACAATCTATAGAAAAAATTCATATTTTAGGTGGTGCTCAGCCATCCGTGCTTCAAGAGGTGTCCATTCCGATTTGGTCAAATCAGGATTGCAAATTAAAATATGGTAGCTCTGCGCCAGGCGGTATTGTTGAACACATGCTCTGCGCTGGCAGGGCTGGTATGGACTCTTGCAGTGTAAGTGTTTTAATTCACACTCACTCCCGATTCACTCCGAGTCCGAGTGCGTGTGTGTTGTCTGGGTCTGCTTGTTTCATTAGTTACATGGGTGTGTACCTACCGTGTAGCGTAGCGTGATTGTGTACTGTACGAATTTTCGTGTTGTGTGTATTGTGGTGTGTATTGTGGTGTGTATTGTGGTGTGTATTGTGGTGTGTGTTGTGTGTAGTGTGGCGTGTGTAGTGTGAATGCATGTATGATAATTACACATGGATAATTCATTTCTAGATGAGTATAAAATTAAGCGTAAACTTGGGCTTTATGCGCAATAGAATTTTCTGCCTCCATTTATTATGTGATTTCCATAGATTGTTTCATTGTGTTTTAAACAGGGTGACAGCGGTGGGCCTTTGATGGTGAATGAAGGTGGCCGTTGGACTCAAGTTGGCATTGTATCGTGGGGTATTGGATGCGGCAAGGGCCAGTATCCTGGTGTTTACACCCGCGTCACCTACTTCCTGCCTTGGATCACGAAAAATTCTCAGTAGACTAAATATTACGTGTCTACTTATCTGCTGAAAATTAGATCTAAGCTTAACAATTATTCCATGAATAATTTCAGGAACAATTATTTTGAGAAAAACAACCAAACAAATCTTGCTTTTCTTAATTAATTGCTAAATCACTTTTGACTCTATGGAAATTGTGCCAATTTAGCCTAAGGGTTTATATATTAAAGAAAATAAATTCACATTTATTAGACCATTTTTATTTTTATTTAAAACCCTAACACTAAATATTTCATTAAACACGGATTATTAACAATAATAAGATTAGCTTCATAATACCTACCTAATTAGTAATTATTTATATCAAATGGCATACAGTTTTTAAATCAGTCTTTAAATAGGGACTATTAGTACATGATCGTAAATGTGAAAACCTATTGTAAAATGTCGTGAATATTTTTCACAATTCATTCTATACAATCGAATTGATAGCTATTACATAAAATGGAATTCTACAATAATTACGTTAAAAACTTTGGGCTAAATATACTTCTCTCTCATGAGTCATATGTCGAAATTAGACACATGCAGCTGTTGTAGAATGTTCCGCGCTGTAACAAAAGGACACATTGAACGAAATGTACACACACGCTTACGGTTCACGGCTAATTGTCCAAAGTCAATAAAAGTCTCACTGTGTATAACGGGATCGCACTAAACAGTACAATGTCTGGAATAAATGTCATAACTTATTATTACTACTATCCACTAGAATGTCGGCCAACAGAAGAGCATTGATCGGGATTTTGTTATTTATGCTGTCTATTAGATACAGGGTGTATTTTTGAAACGGGGCAGTAAGGGCAAGTACCTTAACCGTTGCAGTTACAGCAAAACGTTCTTAGAAGACCTTCCCTAACTTTTTGACATATTTTGAACTGCATTCACAGAGTTTGTAAAAAACTTACAGTTGGCAAAAAAAAATGCAAAAAGTCCAAAAATTTTTTTTTATGCCAATCGATTCATTTCATGTGGGGATCAAAAAACCCTATGAGACCATTTTAGCTTTCAGTACTAGGAAAGACAGAAATCGCCAAAAACGTTTCCCATACATTTCGGCAACAGAAACAAATTTCTACGATGGTCTAACTTTTTGTTATGGCCAGGAAGTGGGTAGAATTGACTGTAAAGTAAATAAAAAGAATTTTTACCCTCAAATTTCGAATTTGATTCTAAAATCTGTGTGTTATTCTTAGTTTCAGCTGAGAAACTTCGTATGAGTTATTAATTAAGGATTTTCGCTAAAATGTCTTCTAATCGTGAAAAAATTGACTTATTAGAAGCGTATTTTGTCAATAATCGAAATGCGGGAGCTGCATTAGTGTGGTACCGCAATAAGTATCCGTTGCGGCATGTGCCAACAAGGTTATTACAAATCTTTTGAAAAACCTGGAATTGCAGGATTCTTTCAAAAGAAAGCGGCAGCCTCGTGTGGACATGGACACGGAGATTGCGGTTCTAACTTATGTCGAAGCATATCCAGAGGTATCGTCCAGGCAAGTCGCCCTTGAAGTAGGTGTATCCCACTCCCTTGTGATAAAGATATGGAAGAAATACGGCTACAAGTGCTATCGATATGGGCGCATAGTTCAAGTGTTACATCCGGGTGATGATGTTCGAAGGCTTACTTTTTGCAGATGGCTAAGAGGAAAAATAAGCAGAGATCATGAATTTTTAAATTACATACTGTGGTCAGACGAAAAGAATTTTTCCAATAACGGTATGTACAACAGAAAAAATCACCACTATTGGTCCAAAGAAAATCCACTAAGAGTTACGGCAAGTCATAATCAGGTTCGCTTCTCATTCAACTGTTGGTGTGGTATAATGTCCAATCGAGTCATAATGGTGGAATTTTATGAAGGGAAACTGAATTCTGCCATGTATAATGAAGTCATTTTACACCATCTTGAAAACGAGATGGACGAATGGCCCCTGTCGGAATTGCGAAAAGTTCATTTTCAACAAGATGGTGCTCCGCCACATAACAGTCACCTTTCACGTTCCAATTTGAGCCGCCTGTTCGGTACACAGTGGATAGGTACACATGGTCCAACACAGTGGCCACCTCGTAGCCCCGATCTAACACCACTTGATTTTTTTTTATGGGGCTTCGTGAAAAACGAGGTGTATAAGACGACGTACGCCAGTGTTCAAGAGCTCAAGGATGCATTAATGACCATTTTACGTAATATTCATCCCAGAACATTATTAGCCGCCATTCGTTCAGTGCAAAAAAGGATAGACTTATGTATTCGTGAAAATGGAAATCATTTTGAGCAATTTATTTCATAAACCAATTTCTTAAATGTTTAAATGATTTTTTTTATTTAAAAAAGTTCATAATTTTACCTGACCTATGAGTTTCGAGTTGATTTATCATATTTCCGTACGAAATGTATGGGAAAGGTCTTTGGCGATTTCTGTCTTTTCTAGTACTGAAAGCTAAAATGGTCCCATAGAGTTTTTTGATCCCCACATGAAATAGAATCGATTGGCATTAAAAAAAAATTTGAACTTTTTGCATTTTTTTTTGCTAACTGTAAGTTTATTACAAAATCTGTGAATGCAGTTCAAAATGTCCCAAAAAGTTAGGGAAGGTCTTTTAAGAACGTTTTGCTGTAACTGCAACGGTTAAGGTACTTGCCCTTACTGCCCCGTTTCAAAAATACACCCTGTATATAGTATCGATCATCGACTTGGATTTAAAATCATAATTTAGGACATAAAATTATTATGGGGCATGCACCCATTTCAACATCCCACATCCGTGTTATTCTTTACGGGTATCCGGAGCCATAACAAGCCACATCTTGTGATGTTTAAATACCCTACACTACTTGTATATCGTCAAAGATTGTAGAGGTCAGATGACAGTCGCAGTCGCTTCAAGGAATATAACCAAGTTAGTCTGTTTTGTAGTTATAGTCAGTTTTTTAATTACGAACGAAGTAAGCTGACATTTACTGGGTTGTCAGTTCTTGATGAAACGATTACGACAATCCTAGTAAGTAAAGTCAGCCTCCGTGGCGTGGCGGTAGTGAACGCGGCCGCTACGCAGGAGGCGCGGGTTCGATCCCCGCTCAGTGCAAATATTTGTATGCATGAATATGTATATTTGCATTGGTCTGGGTGTTTCTATGTATAATATGTATGTATTTACAAAAAAAAACGTATCTAAGTATATTTATCCGCATTCTAGATTCCATAACACAAGCTAGTTGGGCTATGCTTACCATGGGTCTAGATAGCGTTGTGTGAGATGCTGTGGAATATTTATTATTATTATTATTATTATTTATTATAGTAAAATCATTCGTTAATTCTTCTTTAATTCCATCAAGAAAGTCATGTCAATTGAGCAATTGTTATGGCGCAGCAGCGTCCCCCTGCTGCGCCATAAGTGAAAGAACTTAATCCTTCACTCTGACATCATTATTTCATAAAGTGACATTAGCTGCTGTCAATTTACTTCTTCTAATTAAAAATTCGACTATAGACTAAAAGTCAAAACTGAGTTGGGAAAAAGATCAAAGGATAATAATTGTAACTTGCAGTGTATCCTGCTCAGGGCACTCTTTAGTGGAGTTTACAACACCACACAAAAGTCACCTATGATAATACAACTTATGTACCTTGAAAATATCCGGTATCATGGACGTCACTCAGTGTAGGAATAAAAGGTGGTTCTGCATTAAGCTGGTTAGCCCAGTCCACGGTACGGAAGAGTGGCATAGACTGCACTTCGCTGGCAGCTGGGCGATCACTGGCCTCCATCGTTAACAACGCTTCAATAGCACTCACAGCCTCTTGAGATAATGCTTCGTCGTCTTCTGGCCATTCAATGTCTACCAAATAAACAGTACCTATTAGCTTGTATAGTGCACATATAGGCATACTAAAGCTAGTAGCTATCAACATCATGTACAATTAAACGTTATCCTGATTGCATCCAGGGCCAAGATGTCCTCGGAGCTCAGGGTCCGCGGCTGTTCCTCCTGCACTTCGAACGATCATGGGCATCCGTAGTAGTGAAACCATTTGCATTTACGTCACCCTGCACGACGTCAAGCCAGGACTTCTTGGGTCTACCCCTTCCACCAGGACCCAGCGGGAGCGCCATTGCCAGGCATTTCTTACCCACGTAGCCTGGCTCTTGCCGCAAGACGAGGTCACACCAGGGAAGGCGACTCATTTGCATTTTGTCTGCAATATCACTGACTATGTTTGGTGACAAATACCCTTGTTGGGTGGGTTGGGTACTATATTCGCACTCTCACTCCTCTGGCTCATGTACACCATGCGATATTTAGAGCTTAGAATATCTCAGTAAGGAACTCTTAAGAATCTTAGAGTTACTTAGATAATAGATTTGCAATAAATCTTACTTACTTCGAGCTAATATATTATTGAAAACTGCTTGAGGAGTTTCATCATTGAAGGGTGGAACACCAGTCATGAACTCATAGAGGCACACGCCCAATGCCCACCAATCCACTGGAGGACCATGGCCATGCCTTGAAAAATTACACCAAATCATCTTTAAGAAATAATAATTATAAAATTATGGCTAGAATGAAACAAAAGAAAAGAACTATCAAAATCGGACTACTCCGTAAAAAGTTATGCGTGGTCGTACATAAAAAAAATATACGCGTCAAGTTGATAACCTCCTCCGTTTTATTCGTCGGTTAAAAATAGAGCTAGATGGAATATAGACACCAGTTCAAAACGTTACGCTGTCTCACACATAACGCAGATTTCGCCGCGACTTAAGACAGTAATGTATTCTTTTGACCACTCCTATTGAAAACACACGTTTTAGGAGGAATGTTCTCATAAATGAATGTGCCATTTTCTAAAGCTCACCTCAATAGTAACTCAGGTGCTAAATAGTCCGGTGTGCCCAGAATTCTTTGATCTGATATTAAGTTTCCTCTTCTCACACTTTTTGGTGTCCTGTAAGGTGTGTGGGCTGTGGCTATAGGTGTCTTGCACAAATCTGTTGGAGATTTACTTCCCTCTCCCTGAAATAATCAATTTTTTTTTTTAATAAAGTAAGTGCTCACATTTCTACAATATTTACCAGTTTTCATTCAATATCGTACACTATTTCGAGATAGCTTATTTTTTAATTAATTAGAGAGTACTTTCAACACATGAACTTTACGTGTTTACGCGAATATCACTCATTGAAATAAACGCGAAAACCGCGAACATGGATGCTGAAAAGTAGCCGAAACGTCGGTCTAAAATTAAATAATAACAAATATATTGCAAAAGAATCCGTTAAAGTGATTTTATTTCAATGAATTTACTATGTAATCATGGGCTATCGGTACGAAGAAAATATCTTTAGTAATACCCAAAAACGAATAGATGGCACTAGTAGACTCATTTAAAGAAATAAAAAGTTAAAACGCTTATTTGCTGTCTTAGAATCACGTTAATTATTTCAGAACTTATACACATGATAATGTAAGCATAAAAAACTCGTTAGTAATGTAATAAATAAAGATTTCGTGACAATCGTGCTATTTATTTCTTAATTAATTTTTGTGCCATGTAGCTGTCCAGGGCATTATGTCTGCCACTTTTACAATTACTACAGAATTTGACGGAATCAATATAGATTAGAATATTTATAGTTTTATTCAGTTATGCTCAATAATGTGTTTTGGGTATGTTTTATTTTTGATAACTTAATTTTTAATATTCAAAATTATAAAAAGTTTGCCAAAACAATATCGCCATCTAGTTATAACTCCTAAACTACAAAACTGTCTGCCTGCTTATTGAAGTTACGAGTGTACCTAACCATTTTTTGTTCCTAATTGTGCATCTGTAAAGAATTATATTATATTATCTGTGATGTAATGTTTAAGGACAGCTACAGTTTACTAACCTTGCTTAATCTTCTTGACGGAAATATTTCCAGACTAGTTGAGATGTGTTTACCAAACATAAACATTTTATCCTTAGTGCCTGATGCAGGCTGATCATCTTTGGGCAGATTGAAGCGAGTCTCTTTCAAGGTCTTTTTCGCTTCTGATGTCGTGGACTCTGATACTGGGGTTGAAAATATTACCCCCACATTGAAATGGTGACTGTCGTTTTGTGACACCCAGCTACGTAACAAAAGCATGAAAAGTTAACTTGACGTTGTTGAAGATTTTAGATGCCAGTTTCGACCAGCAATGTCACAAGTCGTAAACATAAATAATATAAATAATAAACTCCACATTTCGCACAACGCTATCTAGACCCACGGTAAGAATAGTTTAACTAGCTTGTGTTATGGCATCTAGAATGCGGATAAACATACTTCGATACTTTTTTGCAAGTACATAATACACATACAAACACCCAGACCAATGCAAATATACATAATTCATGCATACTAATATTAGCACTAAGCGGGGATCGAACCAGCGCCTCCTGCGTATCGGCCGCGTTCACTACCGCCACGCCACAGAGGCTGTGATCAGAAAAATTACATATTCTATTTTATCCTATATTACTAACGAGTGTGCCACTTGTCTGGGCTAGCAGCGATGCCCAAAATCGATCGATACGACCGGAGCTGTTGCATGGACTGTGATGGTTGTAAACAATACAGAAGGACGCAGATACACCAGCAACATTTGATAGTGGCTGTATGTGACGTATGATAATTGCGAGGTACGTATCAAAATACCGAATTTCAAAGACTTTCGTACGTCGGTATTATGAAATTCGGTATTATCAGCTTCGGGATTTTCATATGTTTGTTTTGTTTTATTAATACTACTTACCGTTTTTTCAATACACCTTTGATAGGATTCTTCCGTTTATCTGGTGTCGGATGTATGGACATACGCTTAGGCGTATTTTGGCTTAGTTCCAGTGCCATGATCTCTTGTGTTAAACCACTATGGTTTTCTTTAGATTCTGCTAAACTAGCGACACCAGTGGGGGTATCGCTATCCAATATTCTCTTCCTCTTTTTAGCTCGAAAGCTGCAAAAATATTATTACAATTTTAATTCAAATGTCGAGACCATGGGCAGTTGGGGCATGGAGGCAAAGATACTGGTGGCCGACATAGGTCGACGACTAATTGAAAAATCTGGTGACTCTCGCTCCGGATCGTACCTGGTGCAAAGGCTAGCCATTGCAATCCAGCGCGGTAATGCGGCCAGTGTTCTGGGCTCCTTTGCACCAGACACGACCCGAGGCGGTTTATTTCAATGACAAAAGCTTGGCTGGCTGATTGACATTTTTGTAACAATTTAATAATATTCAATAAAAACTTCTTTATATTTAATATTATATTAGTAATTATATAATTTCTTGACAAAAATTCAAATATGAAAATAAATTAGATTTTGAATGTTTTTATAACTCCCTATGTATTCAAATGCTTCTCTTACGAAACGTTAATTGCAATCAAACAGCAAAAATAGCAACAAACAAAATAAAGAGACTGATTGAGAAATATTCTTTTTGGACGCATTTATTTCTAACCCTCTAAAATAAAGGACTCGGATTTTGATAACAACTATACCCAACTTACTAAACCTTTTATTATTAATTCGATTCTGATTTTACGAGCCTGACACGGGTACAGTAAAATAATCATTAAAACAAAGGTATCATAAATAAATCTTGCTGTTGTTTATTTTTAAAGTTTAGGCGTATACGAAGATTCTTTATGGTAATTTAATATGTTTGTAAATTTTTACGACTCAGCATAACATTTTTAGATCATGCAGGTAATAAGGGCTATAAAAATAAGCCATCCTATGCCTTATGGGTGCGGGGGCTCGTACTGCGTGCTGTAAATAAATACTCTACTGTATAATATTTACACGAAGCTACACTCCACGCGCGTGCGCATGCAAAAGGCAGCTGAAGGTCTTAAGGAAAAAAGGTAATCACATTATTTTTTTACCTAGGTATTCCCTTGAGGGAATGATCCCTACAGAGTGGGGAAGTTGACTGATACTCTGCTGTATAATATTTACACGAAGCGACACTCCATGCATGTGCGCATGCAAAAGGCAGCGGAAGGTCTTAAGTGGAAAAGGTAATAATAAAATTTATCTACCTAGGTATTCTCTTGAGAGAATGACCCCTACAGAGTGGGGAAGTTGACTGATCGTGATGTGAATCCGACAGCACTGTAGATTCGCCAAGTGAAGAGCCATTACTGCTTGGATCTGTTGATTTGTTGCTTCTAGACCTTGAACTGTTCTTTGAACTCTCACAGGTATGGTAGGATCCTGAGTCCTCAGACTGAAAAATTAAGAAGCAGATGCTCTCGCATGATGGGAATGTAGAGTCCGCGTCAGAACGATCTTGACTTCAAATCAAAGTCTCAAAATTATTTTATCAACCAACGAAAAAACAAAACACGGAGGAGGTTCTCAAGTCGACGCGTATATTTTTTTTATGTATGACCACGCATAACTTTTTACAGAGTGGTCCGATTTTGATAATTATTTTTTTTATTGGTAAGAGTATACCCAAAGTTGGTCCCAAATAAATTTGAAAATAAAAATTCAATCCTAAGGGTAGGAAAACGGGGGATGATCGATTATTCACTCAGATTGCAAGGTACATATTACCATGCATAACTATTTACAGAGTAGTCTGATTTTCATAATTATTTTTTTAATGGAAAGAGAATACTCCAAAGTTGGTCCCATATTTCGGCGGTTTAATTTTTAGTTAAAAAGTTTTATTGACTTTAATTGTATTATTGGTCGAACTAAAGGTGTTTACTAAATATCAGAACATTCAGTCAATGGGAAGGGATTAAAACCAAGACATTAATATCATTTTGAGCACTTTGTTCAATATTGATCTGATACTGACTGTACTACTAGCTTACTACATAGTACAGTATGAGTGTAGGTTTTATAAACACTCCAGGGGCTTACGTTCATAAAATCGCCGAGCAATCTTAATTTTTAAAATGTGCCTTAGAATTAAAAAATTAACTGTACTTACATCTTCAAAATTTATACTTTCAGCACTCATGAAAGGATGTATTCCTGACATCTGAGATTGGTCTAAAATAGGTGTAGTTTCCAATGCACTGACACCTTCAAACAGACCCCTTAATTTACCTGTAACAAACTTATTAATAAGAAAATATTTGCAAAAATCATGGATGTAATATTTTAAGGCCTAAACTATTATGCCAGCTATTTTTGTAACCAAATTATTGCATACTAATTATTAGAGTTGTTAATATTTTAATATTTATTGTTTATGGCTGCATAAACATCAGCTACCTGCCAATAAAAGTCCCGTCAAAATCCGTCCACTTCCATTTCAGAGATTAGCCGGAACAAACGGACAGACAGACAAAAATTGTAAAAAACGTTATTTCTAGTGTATGTGCTGTATAATATTTATATACATGTAGTAAAAAACGGTTATTTGAATATTACAAACAGACACTCCAATTTTATTTATATGTATAGATTATTCGAATTAACGTAATTATCTGGTACAAAAAATCAATAGTAAGTAAATAAGTTGTAACAACAAGTAACCACTCTGCTACAAGACTACAAGGTTGATCATTTTCAATTATACAGAAACAACAAGAATTAAAAAGAATACAGTAAGTGGAGTAGATAGAATAGAGCCTCCCCATGTTATCCTGTGCGTATTGTAGAAGGTAACTCAGGGCTAGTTGTTCTCCATCCAACTGTAAACATTCGGCTCATGACTAGGTGCCCACTTGATGGCAATAGGCTCACCCCCTTATTACATAAGACCAAAAATCTGTTGATTACTGTTGGCACACTTCTGACTATCCCTTGTGGGTTTAACAGGCGTGAGTATATGTATGTAATAAAATAAACTATTTGGTGACAGAAAATAGCTAGCATCATGGTTCTTAAAACAATATCATACTAGTCTCCTTAAGTTGATCAAGAATGTTCTCACAAGCATCCGTAGACATGACTGAAACTGAATTGTGCGTGCTGTCTCCTCCTCCGGAACCAAAGGACAGATGTGATGTAAGGGACAATAGTTGGCCTGGTGTTCTCAAATTTAAACTAGGAGTTCGATTCACAAAGTCTGATATTTCCAGATCTGAAATAGTTTGGTAAACATTATGAAGAGAAAAAAAAAATCCAGAATTAAAACAAAACAATTATAGCAGTTCTTTTTCTTTCTGAAATATTAAACCAAACATTATTTTCTTTTATTAGCATAATTATTGATCTTCAGCACAGCTTGTGTTAAGAAGGGGGCAGACATACAGTGTACTGGGTGAAACATAACACCAGATATATTACCTTACCTGTTTTTTATTTTTAAATTAGCTCACTATGAAACACTTTTAGAGAGGTAATTTACGAGGCAACTGAAGACCTTAGGTAATACCTTTGTCTACTACCAGATTCTTCAAATTCATATCCCATTTCTATTCAGTGGTTAAAAATTCATTTCAATACTGGATGTATAGATCACAAAATAAAAGTGAATTCACCTACCTCTATGAACTTCAATCTTAGATAAACCAAAATCTGTAAGCTTGACATGACCACTCCTAGATATAAGCATGTTATCTGGTTTCAAATCTCGATGTACAATGTTATGTTTGTGCAAGTATTCTAAAGCAAGTGTAACTTCTGCCACGTAGAAGACAGCCATAGCCTCTTCTAAAAAACCATATACACCCAAAAGAGACTTTAAATCACCACCAACCATGTACTCCATGACCTGAAAAAATACTATTAATATAATATTATGAAATTGAAGATTTTGTTTCATTTGGTTGAACAGGCTAATTGAATTGCTTTTCGAATTTAAAAAATATTTTTGTATTAAATACCTAGGCTATTGAAGACAGATATAGTTTATATTTATATCATTATGCTTACTACTCAAGTGAGAAGAGAAGTAATTATATAATCTGACATTTACGAGTCAAAGGGGGTTTGAAATATATCAGAGCAAAACTTAGGAAGGGCCAGCTATTGAATAAATAGTACAAGTTTATAATGACAGATCAGTATAATTATTTGGAATGCTTGTGTGAAAGGAGGTACATTAGTACAACATGTGTGGAAAATCGATCTTTCACTGGCAGAAACCTTTTTCAGTACTAAAACAGTAGCACACATACTACTTCAGACCATAATCAATCTCTGTGCTAATTTCATCAAAATCTGTTCAGCCGTTCTGACATAATTAAGTAACCAACATAAAACACTATTGAAATTCAATAAGTATTAAGAATTTAATAATAATTCCTATCCTATCCTGTAATAAAAGTAATTTGTTTCTTACCAAATAAATAGAAGATGTTGACTGCAGTGAATAAAACAGGTGAACACAAAAAGGGCTTCTTGATAGTGCCAATGCATTTCTTTCTGTTACAACTTGCGTTACCATATTTTTATTAATCATGTCGGACTTCTTCATCACTTTTATTGCATACAACTGATCCTCGTTACTTTTTTTGTGAGCAAGAAATACTTTACCAAAAGCACCTCGACTGATTGGTTTGATAATTGTGAAATCATTAATATCTGGTGGCTAAAATAAAAAAAAAAAACATTGAAAATGAAAAGTCTTAAAGGTTTGTGAGATAGATTATCCATTTTCAAGTTTGTTACCTTTTTTATAACTTGGCTGCTTATGGAATTAATTTTATCCAAAATGGTATGGCATGATTTATTTTCAAGTTTCGAGTCGTTTGCAGCCATTATAACAAAAATACAGCAAGTTACAAAAATATTACACACATTTCGCAAACAGTTCAAAAGTCAACGACGAGCGAAGTAGGTACAATTTGACAATGTGTTGTGATTGACAGAATTGACTTGACACTATTGATAGAATTGACACTGTTGATAGATTTGACAAACATCTTCTTCTTATTTTAATCAAGGAAATGGGGTATTTGACAACATAAAGAAAATACTACAAAAAAATAAATTCATCCTATCAGATAATAGCGTGAAAAGACATTTAAAACTATAAATGAAACTAAAATAAGCATATTTTTTGAGAATTTCGCTTAAAAATATCTAATATTTTTTCGAATTTTTATCTGTGACGAAAACGCTCTGTGATCGATCACAGCACTGCTGACGTCACACGCAAGTAAACACGGCTTTATGACAGAACAGAACAGAAACAAACAGTTTTTGTGGATTATTTAAAGACGTATTTGTACATTGTGCAACTACACACCATTTATACACCATTTTATTCACAAAGTTTGAAGAAAAACTTTATTATTTACTTTGACTTCACTACTTTAAGGTTATACAAAATGTGTGACGTCACGTAATCCGCTCCATACAAGGGGACAGCGTTTTTCGCGCGTTTTTGTAAATTTAAACCTTAACATCGATTTTTTTTTTAAATCCGTTGATTTTTTTTTTAAATATCGATGTAGTGTGCATATTATATGCTAAGGAATAATTTAAAATGTTTTTCCAAAATTTGTCAAATACCCTATTGCGGTAGCTCTCACAGAAGCCATAAACCAAAAGTTGAAGTTGAACAGATGGAAAAGTATCGATAAAATACGAAAGGGTACTTATTAAAAAGAGTAAAAAGGACGAACAGAGTGGTGAAAAAAGGCAGATTATCAAGACCTTCGGGTAGAGGTCAAGTTAACTTGCGTGTGAGCCACTGACGTCATTTTCCATTTTGGGGTTGGGAGGTCAGACAAAAGCATTTAAGTACTCCCTTAAAGCCGCTTATGTCAGATAAAAATAAGAAAGAGTAAGTAAACTCAAAGATCCGGAAAGCGAAAGCTTCGGGCCTCGGAAGTAACTGGGACAACGCTTGAATAGTAATGACGATAGTTATCAGAAACTACAGTTAGGTACATATTTACACCTCTTCCAGTTCGTGGGATCTTAAGATGCCTAAAATGAACATATATGCTAACGCCTATTTCCCTCAGAGATAAGAAAGGAAAACAGTGAATAAGGATAAGTCTATGTAAATTTTCTTAAATATCATAGGTATCTACTTACTGAAATATCTGAAGTAGTTATAAATAAAAAAAGGATACCTAAGTCTACGTAAATTTTCTCAAATATCATAGGTATCTTCTTACTGAAATGTCTGAAGTAGTTATAAATAAAAGCTTTATTTTTTGACCCTCTTTCTTATATTAACTCACATACATATCCTACTTTATAACGATTTATTAAGATGAATCTACTAACTTCACAAATTGGGTGTGGGTGTACCAAGCCCTCCTTGCACACCCATGCTTTTAAATGTGATTTACCCAAAAAAGTGTTTGATCTAGATACAGATGCTGCTTATCAGTTGATGGGAATAAAATAATCCTACTAATATTAGGTATAATCGCGAAAGTTTGTGAGGATGGATGGATGGATGAATGTTTGTTACTCTTTCACGTAAAAACTACTGAATGGATTTTAATGAAACTTTACAATAATATAGCTTATACATCAGAATAACACATATGCCATATATCATCACGCTACTACTCAAGGCAGCAGAGTAGTGATCATTAATGTAAAAATAGTCGAGGACAAAGTTGAGTAGAGAGCGGGCGGAGCCGCGGCCAACAGCTAGTTATACAATACTCTTTTGTACATACAATGACCATTGTCACACCTCGGAAACTCTCGGGAATATGTATAAAATAATCGTGTTGTAATTACTACAAACATAGCTCGTGTACATACACGGTACTGTTGATGTGTGAGAAAATTAGAAATGTCAAGGATGGCATTATTTGAGATTTGAGGTAATTTTCAAGTGAGATAGCGTGATTTTTCTCGCTCTATCCCTTGGTGTCATGACTTACGTCACATCCGACGGAGGCGACAATCCTGTTGTTACAAAAAGTCATATAAATGATTTTGACATTAAAACGTATTTCCATCTTTTTCTTCGCTTCGGAAGAAAAGAATATGGGATACATTATGGTCCTGTCAAACAACAGAATCGGCACAAATAACAAAACAATACTACAACACCACTTTGATATGTTTATAGAGTAATTAATTCCGATTGTGTTTATAAAAAACTAGCTGTTGCTCATGGTTTCACCCGCGTGAAATTTTTCATTAATTATAAATAGTCTCCGTTCCGTTCGGTCTCGAGGGTACATTTCTTAACCGATTGTCACCAAACTTGGCATATTCTTTGAATTAAAATATATTTTTTGCCGAGAGCTTTTTTAATCGGAGGAGAAAAGGCGTGCCTTTTCTGTCCGGTTATTTCTTAACGGATATTAATGATTTTTGGCTGAAATATCAAGTACATAATTCCTTACAGGTAGTTGTAGAAAAAGAAAGGCTTATTATAGGTGTACTTCGTTATAAAAAAAAACATGAGGAAAACGTTGACGTTTGCTGTGGCTTTTTTAAGAACGGATTGTCAATATATTTTGGTGAAATATTCAGGGCTCTATAAAATAAAGTTACGTATCGTATAAAAGAAATAAGGATACCAGATTTGACCTCCAGATGCCAAAGAAATGATCTGGAACTCTTTACAGAACTACTAGTATTCATCCCTTAGTAATTTATGCTCCATAGCCAAGGGTGAGGTGGTACATTTTTTATAAATGGTGTTTTTATAACGTACCAAGTTTTCTAAACCTAACTGAATGACACAGATTTTATTCCCGGTTATTGTAATAATTATCCTAATACTTATTTAGAATTGTCGACGGCGAGTAGGAATATAGAAAAATGGCAGTTAAGCACACTTTAATTTAATAGTGTTAATTTATTTAATTAGCAATTATAATTTTTATTAAACGGAAGTTCACGGAAACATAACTATTTATATTCTTCACAAACACAAATGGTTTTAACCACTCTATACTTTATAAAATTAAAGAATCATAATTTTGACAGCTCACGCCTATAAAGTGTAGCATTTTTTCGATTCATATGTATCACAATTAATGTCGTCCATCATGGATTCCGTCATTGCCAAGTACCGCCCATTTTTTAACCCTAGAATGTACACTAATCTAGATCTGCATCGTATGCTTTTAAGTTATAATCTTTGTAGTGTTAAAAAAAAATGAAGAACTGGGTATTTTATCCTTTTTTTCATAGTCTGTGTTAATTTTCAATGTTGTCGCACAATCCAAGTAAAATTTAATTCCGCTTTAAAAATGTCCAATATAAGTAAATACTTAGGTACTTACTTAAATAAATAACTAAAATCATAGTTTTCGGATAGAATTAAGTAATAAGAAAAAATCATGTTAATATTTTAATATTTACTTATTTAATGCCACTAAAATGCAGTTTCTAATTAATACACATATAATAAATATCAGTCCACCATAATGTCACATAACACGCTAGTTCTAAAGTTATTTTCTAAAGAACCCGGACTATATGACTTCACTTATTCCTGGGCGAACGTGGCATCCATGTCATTAGTTTTTTGTATACTGTTGATTGTTGGCACTTAGTGGAACTTGTTGTTACACATATTGAGAACACTCGTACTTTTTCTACAGTATTTATTATAGAACCTGACCTTTTTCGCAATGTTTGTGAACATTTCTAGTCTTAAACACCTCTAGATTATAAATATTTCAAAAACATCAATGTAAACTTTTGAAGATACCATAAGGCGAAAACGGTCAGGTTCAATAATAAATACTCTGGAAAAAGTCCAAATGTTCTCAATATGTGTAGTTCATTAGTTATGTATACAAAAAGTCAAGATGCATTTAAGGGTTAAATTTTACTATAGGCGTGTGTGAAAGAGAGGACGCCTAAAAAACCGAAGCTAGCCGAACTTTTCATTCTTCTTCCCGAAGTGTCGTTCTTACACCTTTTACCGGTGACAACCTTTGTTTTAGGCGCCCATGAAAGCGCCCATGATTTTGACGTGCGGGGAGAGGAAATGAAATCGGTGGGAGGGGGTGAGCTTCCATTCTGTACGCTAGTACTATTATCTATTCTGTGCCATTGTACGCGAATGTTCTTCTTCAATTCATGGCTAGTCAATATTATCACAGATATAATTATTATTATAGTAGGTAAAGTAGGTAAGTTATATGTAGAAGAAGAATTATTCATTAAATTGTTTTTGTTCAAAGTTACCCAGATTGACCGTACTTTATAAAAAATTAAATTCTAAATTTCGAATGTATGCTTGGGTACTTAAAGCCACGACGTATCTATTTAGCGGTTGAATTTTCGGACGTTTTTAGTTTACCCAATGACAAAATGAGTTAACACACAATAGTTTAGTTTAGCGTGTACTTAACATAAAAGGTATTTGAAATGAAAATAAATAAGTTGGTAATTTGACAAAAGACCATTTATCTAATAAATACAAGAAAATCTCAAAATCAAATTATACGATTTGTTAATCTTCCAGTCTGCAATCTGTGATACAATCGGAAAAAGCTTGCACTACCGATGAGCATACTAAAGTTTGATGAGGGTTTTCTTCATAGCATTTTAAAATCTGTGAAAGCATAAAGATATAGGAGGATATATTTTTATTTTATTTTCATTTATTTATTAATTGACACACGCGAACAAACATAGAGACACGTAGCTGGAAAAAAACAGTACATGAATATATTACATCTTACATCAATAATTGGTAACAGTTATCCCAGGTAAATTTGAACAAAACCTAAGTACCTACCTACTTACCTACATTTTCAAACCACGAACCTTTGGTAAAATTTTATCAATAAACTTACGAAAAAGTTTATTGAAAAACTAACAAGAATGATGTACCTACCTAATTATAAATATTAAGATTATATTAAGATCATGGAAAAGGATACCTATACAGAGATAGGTATTAAGTGAAAGTTTAACATTTTTGCCATTTTCTCAATAACTTTCTAGTAACCAAACTACTCTAATAAAGAAAAAAACCATAACGTATGATTTCTGAAAATTACACATGTAATTATTTATGCGTAGTTTTTTTTATTTTTTATTTTATTTATCACGCATACAATTAAACCTATCTACTACTAATCTAACCAGGGCTTAATTTTATTTTCTTATTTTCAATTTAAAGCGAAATCTAATTTAATACCTTTGCTCGCCAATCGAAGCACGGCTTTACTTTTTGTAACTTTTCATGTAAAATTTTTGGTGATTCACAATTAGCAGTTGTGGCTTCAATCTTTTTATCGTATTCATATTCTATAATTTTATTGATTTGCTGATGTTCTTTTTTTAAGTAATCCATTCTATGGGACCAATAATCTCCATCCCCTTCTTCTGCTAAATTGGAATATTTTTCTTTATAAAGTATGTCTTTCGATGGCTCCTGAAAACATTGGAGATTAGGTATAGATTACTAGTATAGAATCAAGTGACTGCTCGCTATGCGTGCGTAGTGAAGAAGTATAAGTTGAAAAGCGGACGCTGATCTCCGAGGTGACAGTAGCGAAGATAATGATAATGATGATGAGTAATACCAAATGCAAAACTATTGCAGCTCATTCTTTGGCATTCAGAAGAATTAAAAGGACAGTGTTGTCAATAGTTGGGCGTCCTTAATCCTTGTGGCGAATTGTACTGCATTTTTAGATTTAGGAACCTCCTTATTGCAAACATTGAAAAATACAAGAGCATAGTAGTGTCGAACGTGTTCGACGTGGTAAAATTTCTCATTCTCACCTCGTTCGTATTCGAGGTGAGAATGAGAACGGGAAACAGGTACGAATGCGCATCAGCTGACCACCTCGCTCGTATCTGTTCAGTTATTTTCATTCAAAATATGCTTACAGTTGGTAAATTATCAAAAGCGATAGCATTTTCCACTTCTATAGATTTTTGAATGCCCATAGGCGTTGTTAGGGCAAAGGTATTATCGAAACTTATACGCCTTGTGTCTTTACTAGCTACAGTCCCCATTTTGATAATTTTGTATGAAATAACATCACTAATCTTAATTTATGTTATTTTTATTTAAGGTATTAAAGGGTATTATAAATTATTGTAAAACTAAATAGTTTACTGCAAAATTTGTCAATAATGTTTTGTTGTAGGTAATTATGTCAATTAGTTTTTTAACAACTCTGACAGTTAATGTGAAATAATATGAAAAAAGGTTTTCAACAATTAATTTCATATAAATACAGGAGGGAAACGGTAGGCGCGTGTCGTTTGCGTCACCGTCCCGGTTAGTCTGTGTCCATGACCTCTGCAACATAACACTGATGTAACCAAGCAGCCAGGATACTACATCAAGAGCTTGCCTTTAAATGGAGCCTCATGGAGCAGAGGCTGTCGTATACATAATATGTACGTACTGGAAATAGTGCCCGAAAACGATCTGTGCCAAGCTGGGACTAGTTACGGGCAAGGCTCCAATTGGTGCCACTCAACTCGATCCATCTTGAGATTAAAATTATCTTACACGACAGTACCCGAATAGTTCGATGGTTCTCTCCAGCCGACAGTTCCCTACAGCTGAACAAAGTGCCGTAAGCACCTTAATACCATCAAGCCAACCCTAAATATTTTTCATGCTAACATCCGCAGCTTAAATAAAATTTTTAATGGTCTTAGTGCCTTGCTACACTCCATGCATGTCAAGTGTGACGTAATAGTTCTAACGGAGTGTTGGCTAACTTAGGTTACGGAGATGCCTGTCTTGAATGGATTTGTCTCGGCTAGGTCCTCAGATAGCAATCAAAATGATGGTGTGGCGTTGTTCATCAACTGTTCATTGAACTATAGGATAGCTGAACCAATTGTTCAGGATGCAAATTGCCTTGTCTTAAGACTGGGACTAGACACAGCCATTGTTGCAATATATCGCTTGCCATCTATCACAAATATACAGATAATTTTCTCAACTCTTTAACCAACACCCTGGAAACTCTGTCGACTATATCTTCTGTAGTGATTGGAGACATCAACATAAATGTTCAACCGAATAACAATGAGCCAAAGTCGGAAGACTGCCTAGATATGATGGCTTATAATGGACTCCTACCGTCCCATACTTACCCAACTCGTTTTCATAGATGCCTTGACCACGTTTTTCTGAAAACAGATAAACCATCCACAACGTTGGTTCTAGAGTCAACTCTTACTGACCACCGACCCCTCTTGTGTAGCAAGCCTAGGAACACAATTCGACAGTTAAACGTTCCATGTATCATTAGCTGCTTAGAAAACTCTGACTCCTCAAGTGCCTTAACTAGTACAGATCCCTACCAAAGTGCGGAACAGCTTGTCTCTATCATATCAGATCCAGTAGATAAACATAGCTCTGAGAAAAAAATACCCCATAATAAAAGAATAATTAAACCATGGATAACACCTGGCCCCTTGAGGTGTATGCGAAATCGAGACCAACTCCATGGGAAGACAATGCCGATGCGAAACCCAAATGATCACGTAGCTAAGCTTATTTACACATGATATCGAAATTACTGCAACAATTTACTTACACGGGTTAAGCATGATTTTGACTAAAAAGAGTTATTGGAAGCCGATGGTAATCCTAAAGCTACTTGGGATATCATAAAGAATATTACCTACAAAAATACCTCAACTGCAAGTAAATTGGGGGAATTACTAAGTATGTGCAATGATCCAAATTCTTCTGTCAATTCTATTAATAAGTACTTTGCGAATGTTGGACCGAATCTTGTTCAAAAGGTTAAGCAGGGGAAATCTGTGGACCATAATAATTTTGAATTCAACTGCCTGACAAATCCTCTAGAAAATTCATTCGTACTGCTTGAAACAGATTTTCTGGAAGTGGAATGCATAATTGCGGATTTAAAAAATACCTGTGCAGTAGGTCATGATGGAAAACCAGCTTCCATCATTAAATCTGCTAAGCATGTACTTATTCTATCGATCACGCACGCATAGGGCATTTTCCCTGATACGTTTAAGAGGGCCTTGGTTACGCCAGTTTTTAAGGGTGGGGATTGAGCCCGATTTGAGAACTATAGGCCAATATCTGCACTCACAACTTTGTCCAAAATTTTAGAAAAAATTATTAACAAACGATTACTTACCTATCTCGAACAAAATGCAATAATTGCTCCAAATCAATATGGCTTCAGAAGAGGAAAATCAACTGAGGATGCAGTTCCCGAGTTAACCAATCAAATCGCTAGAAATCTTGATATCAGGACTAAAACTATTGGTATATTTCTTGATTTGGCCAAGGCTTTCGACGCGGTCTCTACTCCCATCCTTCTACGGGGCTTGGAGAGCTTAGGAATAAGAGATATAATTTTTAATCTGTTTCGGGACAATCTTACAAACCGTAGCCAGCGAGTTAAGGTGGATAGTTTCGTTAGTGACGATGTCAACCTCACCTTTGGCGTTCCACAGGGTAGCTTACTGGGTTCCACTCTCTTTCTTATATATGTTATTATTATTATAGATTATGCCAACTATCAAGTCCAAACTGTAAACTCCTTGTGTATGCAGATGATACTGCGCTCATTGTAAGTGCAAACACATGGGATGATGCTCACCGCGCAGCTGAACATGCTCTTGGCAAAGTGATGGCCTGGCTCTCCTCAAATCTACTCACCCTCAATATAACAAAAACTCACTATGTATCAGCGAACTCTTTCACGCAGCCCACAATGCAAGATATTAAAGCCCATGAATGTCAACCCAACCTCGACACTTATGAATGCCCTTCGATACACAGAAGCTCCTGTGTTAAATATCTGCGTGTGTGCATTGACAACACCTTGAACTGGCACAAGCATTTTGATGTGACAGTGTCTTGGATTCGAAAGCTAATATTTCCCATGAAGAAACTTAGAAATATCGCCCCTGACACACTGTTAAGAACTATTTATTTTGCTTTAGCTCAATCAATTTTGAACTATTGCATAACTGTCAGGACTGGTGCATTATAAAACTTGTTTACTTAGTCTTGAAAGAGCCCAAAAAGCTGTATTAAAAGTTATGCTTCTAAAGCCGCATCGGTATTCAAATGCCCAGCTATATAAGGATATACCTGTACTCTCTGTCCGACAACTGTGCGCGCAAAACATAATTCTGCGCAAACACTCATCACTGACGTACAACCCGACGTTGTTAGAGCATAAGCGACGTAAATACCTCGTATGTAAACCCATCGCTACAAACACTGCCCTAGCGGAACGTCATTATCCAAGTCTAAGCTGCTATCTCTATAATACGGTAAAAAAAACCTGCAACATATCATCAACATCCTCTACCAAAAAGCAAATGTAAAAGTGTGATCAGTAATTAGGTATATCCAGAAGTTATCGTATTATGAAACTGAATTACTTTTTATTAAAAATCCTTTTTAAATAACCTTTTAAAACCATAAACAGACACAGACACACACACAGACACACACACACACACACACACACACACACACACACACACACACACACACACACACACACACACATACAAACACAAATACACACACACGCACTGGCACAAACACACGCGCTCGCGCACCGATCATTTGACACAACTCAATACTACTTTTGCAACGATTCTGTTGAAACAATAGGATCAAAATATGTGTAGTAAATTCATAAAAGTATTATAATATATTATTTACTATAGTACAAATATGCCACAACACTTGATACGAATACTACTCCGTACGTTGTATAAACTTGCTCATGCTAAAAAAATGATTGCAATAATATTCAAAATGTAGTAGGAATCTGTACGAGAAAGGCGCCAGTGCCTGTAACCCAGTTAATACTAGCACAGGCAATGACGTCCACTCTGTCTCAAAAAATAAAATGTGCATGTTAAATATTATTTAGGTAGTATTTTAATATTTGATACAGATAGACAAATTATATTTTGCTTATTGAAAATGAAATATTTTTTTTTAAATTGCCAAAAATTAAAGATTCTAAAATAATAAAATAAAGAAAACAAAAGTGTAGGTAAATCTAAACTAGATCTTTTTTTATCACTTAGGTGACTGACAAGCACACAGCCCACGGTTGGAAAGTGGTTACTATGGACGTGTAAACACACACTCATGCCGCCGACTAATGCCGACCCAGTAAGCACAGAGAGTTTCTGTGCCGTCAGTGTAAAAGACAAAGCCAGTAAAGACTAAGGTAAAAGACCTATATTATATATTGTTATTATAACTATTGTTTATTTATTATATTTATTGTAAGAAAAGTAAGTATCTTGTTTACTTGACTATTAACTTAAAAGAAATCTAATGGCATGTATAATACATGTTCAAAAATTCGCAACACTGTCGTCAGTAAATTTTGAATTGGCGCCAGTTGTTTCTTAAGATTTTTGTTATGGGTACCTAGTGATTCTTAATAGGTGTGATATTTTATTTATTGATATTGATTATCACTATTTTTAGTACGGATGTTATAAATATGTAACTTGTTGACCTACGCAGACCATTGCCGTATTTTTATGGCTTGATTATCTATCAGTTTTAGGTGTTTGTCGACTATTGGTGTTTACAACCATGTGTTCAATATTTATAGTAAAAAGATGTTAGTTTTAAAAGATTTCATCTGCTAAAGTTAAAGTCTAAATTATGCCTTAACAGTTTTTAAAAAATATGTGTATTTTGTAGAGTGAAGTTTTATTTATCCTTAAACTAGATAAAGGCTAGGGTCAGATGAAAGGAACATCGAGAATAGAGCGTGAATGTTTTATTTAGATAGAAAAGCTACGCCGCCATAAGAAACAATTGCACAAGAGAGGAGAGAAAAAACAAAAGGCCATCAATAGTGATGGGACACATTGACGATTAGTGATGTGACATTGCATCTCCAATACCCTTCCTCAATGTTACATCACTAAAACATAATACTTCACAGCTCTACTATACACACACACTAACAAAACTTTAAACATTAATTTTTGACTCCACTCATCAGAACTCTTTAGTTAAAAATTAAAACAAACTTGCTGACTCTAAACAATATCAGATCCCTAGTAATCAAAATAAACACCTCAACAAAGTCTAGGGAACAAGATGACCCCAATTTTTTTTTCGTGTAAATCTTGTTTTGCAAATAACTGGCAGCAAATAAATAAAAATAGAATAAAGTAGATTACAGAGTTGTTCGAAATTTAAAAATAAATTTAAATAAGTAATGATTTTCGAATATGGAGGGAAAACTTTTAAAAGTGTTTGATTGTGCAGTTTCTCTGAGGCAAAATATAAATTATTTTCTTTGATTGTAAATAACGTTTATTATCAGTAATACGTATTTTTCGTATGGTTTGTGCATTTTTGTGACTGTAGTCATCATGTCACGTCGTCATTTAAGTCACGAAGAGATGTTAAGAGCTGTTGGTATGCTGCAAGCAAGCGTAATTTGCAGATTATGGGCACGCTACAGGTCTACAGGGGATGTTGCCGATCGACAGCAGTTCGGTCAAGATTTTATGTTCATGCAAGATAATGCACGGTCACACACCGCGAGGGTAGTGGTCAATGCGTTAAGCGAGCACAATATTACGACGTTGGAATGGCCTGCTCAGTCTGCCGACCTCAATCCCATAGAGCATGCCTGGGATTTGCTTGGGAGAAGAGCTTTCAGTGATTCTTTGGAAAATCTGAACACTGAAGAACAACTTTTTTTACACCTTCGCAGTGTATGGAGCCATATTCCACAGACGATGATTGACAATCTCATACTAAGTATGCCACGCCGTAGTCGAGCTGTTGCTAATGCTTTAGGAGGTCCTACAGATTATTAAAAACGTTTAAAGTACGGTTAATTACTGTATTTCTTACTACCTCGTTATTTTTGTGCCTAATCATAGAAGGTTGTAATACTCAATATTGGCACTATTCAATTCTTTCTTAAAAAAAATAATTTTGATATGAGAATGTTTTTATTAAAATTAAAATTAAAAACGGTATAAAAATACCCTTCTATTGATATAAAACACTCGCTATTACAAGAAAGGGTTTTTAAATAAAAACTAGAAATGTCCTTGTTCCCTAGACTTTGTTGATGTGTTTAACATGTCTCGGCGACTCTCAAATTTTGCTTTACATTAGTACATAAGATGCAAAAACTACGCCGCCATAAGAAACAATTGCACAAGATAGAAGAGAAAAAACAAAAGGCCATCAATAGTGATGGGCTGATGGGACACATTAACGACTAGTGATGTGGCGTTGCATCTCCAACAAAACTGTCTACCATTGGGTGTTTTACCTTAATAAAAATGTTCGTGATTTCTTTATGTTCGGATCTTGTCAATGTTAAATCGACATGTAGCCAGAGCCATTAAAAAAATGCACAATAATGCACAAGTCAGTTATATCAAAATTGTCAATGTCATTGTCATTTCTCATTGCGTTGAAGCGTTTTGATGAATTATTCTGAATTTTCTATTAATTTCTAGCTTACACTAATCTTGGAAGTATATCGGAACAACAACCACCTAATTGATGAAGTTCGCATTATTTAAAGTCGAGCCATTACGTTGGGAGTAAAACATATGTGGAAAATAGTCTCAGTAATTGTATTGCCGGATCAGGTTTACATGTAAACAGACAAGCAAAAATGTCCTTGTACGACGATCTTGATACAATTAAAGCTCGCACCACTGAAAAGGTAGCGGGATGGTCGTCGGGTATCAAATTATTACAATCACAGTTGCAGTTGAAGAAAGCTGCCGTCACCCAACCCAAACGGGAAGCACTGCGACGTTCAACACAGGTAAGCAGTACTTTTCAACATTTCTCCTGTGTATCCTGCATACTATACGTTATATGTCTGTACTACATCATACACACTGAGTCTTGCACTAGTCTGCTGTAATGTGTGATAATTTCAATGTTGTATTTGTTTCCTACCATTAAGTAATGGAACAATTTTTTTTATTTTGATTGCTCATATTTACATTTTATAAATGTCTTATATTAATTACAGGTCTTAACTCCTGTCATAGACCTGAAGAGTAAACAAAAAGATGATGATGAACCCAACAGCCCTCAACAACAAGAAAAAACACTGACTGCATCATTAAATGTACGAGATTTTGATTGGAATGTCGCTAATGAATATGATCCTATGTGGCCCAATGATTATGAAAAAGTTGCCAAAGGTAGGCCAGTAACTTCCTTATTATTGCTACCAACAAAATCATTAGAAGATGATTACTTAATGAAAATTTGAAGTAATTAGTGAACTAATTTTCCATGTAAGATGTGGCTTCATCCACAACCAGTCCATTTCTAGGGGGAATACTCTGACCAACTGAGCTGACTTGATGGGTATGTCCAATATCAACCACATGTACACTGTAACTTCACAAACATAACTAATAAAGTGATAACTAAAACCTTCAACAAATGATTGTTATTAACCTTATCAATTTTATATTTATAGAAATGCAAGTAAAGAGGTTACAAATAGATGGCGATACCAGAAATGACAGGTCAGAGAGGAAGCGTAAAAGCAGATTTGGTGATGAAGAGGAGCCAATCCCAGAAAAGACTCTTGTGCCTATGGTAATTACAGAGAATAAATTTATTCTATCTTGTAGAGACTACTGCATAAACAATAATGATTTACAATACTCATGGTAGTGTCAACTAATACATTCTGCCAACTTATAAATATGTCCATATTAGATTTTTTTTTTACAATTTTCGGTATGTTTCTTTCCTTATAAATTTAAATTGTTAAACATCGACATCTGGGACAGGACTTGAATGGGCAGGGGAAACTAAATCCATCTAGTTTTAACTTTATCAAAGAATTTATTAAAACTTTTAGCCACCCGAAGAAGAAGAAGCAGTAGAGATATCCAAACGATCTGCAGGAGCAGCTATAGCACCACCACCCTCACTCACAGTTGAGACACAGTCACCTCCAACCCCACCACAGAACCTGCCTACACCACCTCCAGCGTCAGCTGGCTTCTCTATTGGTGGCTATGGAGCTAGTTCTATTGCTGCTAAAATTATGGCAAAATATGGATTTAAGGTACTATAATTTTTCATTAACTTATTTAATTGGTGTTATGCCCAATTAGGTATCGTAATTATATAGGCTTAAAGCTATATAAGTAACTCCTACAATTTCACTAACTATGGTTTCATCACTTGTAGCCTTACCTTATCAAAAGTTGATGATGATGAAATTAAATATGTTGTATCCTTCAATTGAAAATATTTTTGTCATCTATATAGTTAAACAACATTTTTATTGAGAGATGTTAACTCAAAACCTTTTTTATATCTCCTGCTGCTCAGGAGTGCGTCTATCGGCATTATGATGGCCACACACAACTGTCGTGATTCAATATAGTCGAAGAAAGAGCTGCAAGTTTTGTTAATAGGCACCTAAGAACTTGGCTCTAAATATAGTTTTGCCTTCCATAAGTATTAAGTACTTCCTGACTAAGATTACTATTGCATTGAGAAGCTAACTGCGCGCTATTCTCTTTTCAGGAAGGACAAGGTTTGGGTAAGAAGGAACAAGGAATGTCAGTAGCACTTCAAGTAGAAAAGACTTCTAAAAGAGGCGGGCGTATTATTCACGAAAGAGATGCGAATAACGTAATGCCGCCTCCTGGATTTGCTATGCCTGCCATGCCCGCGCCAGGTATTTATATTCATAACTTATTAATTGGATGATTTCCTGTAGTTATCATAAGTTAAAAAAAAGTAAGAGTGGTTATAAAATGATGTCCATTCCTTTTTATATTTATTTTAATCATCTGTCCAACCACTTGAAAATACGACGTCATAATGTCGTTATGTCATATTAGTTTCCAACCTAATTACCAATACTACCTTATCTTAATATATATAAATCTCGTGTCACAATGTTTGTCCTCAATGGACTCCTAAACCACTTAACCGATTATAATAAAATTCGCACACCATGTGCAGTTCGATCCAACTTGAGACATAGGATAGTTTAAATCTCAAATTATAGTCCGATTCGCGATAACCGACATCCACGCGGGCGGAGCCGCGGGCGACAGCTAGTAGCATTATAAAATATCTAAGCGTCTCAGTGATTGAATTACTTTTCAGATTCACCAAATTCATCGAATTCACCACAACTATCAAGACAAGAACCCTCAATTACAGAGATCATGAAATCACCTAGTAAAGTGGTTTTACTAAGAGTAAGTAGTTGAAATATATTTGTATACTAAAGGGTTATTTATTTGACTTTTATTTACTGCTGAAGGGAGGAAGTGCCGCCTGTTTCGTACCAATAATATCGAACTACTTCCGTACACATAATTTCACACAATACAAAAAATCACACGATTTGCATGACTTGATGTGTTTACATGACGATATCCAGCGTAACTCAGACTGTGTTTTCATCGTAATTCGTTATTGTAGTTCCATATCTTAAGAGGAAAAACACGGAACACTTATATTGCAAAGAAGTTTAAATGATAAAAATTTAAATTACCGTAGATAGAACAAGAACGATGTAATAAAAATGAATAGCAGGTATAGGTATGAGGTTTCTAAAATAGTAAGTATATTTATTTCAGAATATGGTTGGCCCTGGCGATGTCGACGAAGAATTAGAACCTGAAGTTAAAGATGAATGTAACACTAAATATGGAGACGTAATAAAAGTATTAATATTTGAGTTACCGAATGCCCCTTCAGATGAGGCGGTCAGAATATTTGTGGAATTTAAACGTATAGAAAGTGCTATCAAGGCAGTTGTTGATTTGAATGGAAGATTTTTTGGCGGAAGACAAGTGAAAGCAGGATTCTATGATGTCGAGAAGTTTGCAGCACTACAGCTGACAGAATAGTTTTAAAATACCGGAAATATAATATAAAGCATACCTACTATGTATTTTATTTCATAAATACCGTGCGTCGTAATATAAAGGTAACGTTAAAACGATAATACGTACGAATAGGACTCCTTTCCCACCATAAAACACGTCAACTTATATTCGTATAGAAAAGAGAAACTTCACCCAAACAAGTCATCATCGTCTATTTCAGATTAAGGCCTACGCGTCGCGAAACCTGCATCGGAAAGCCGGTACGTTCTAATAATGGGTACACTACCAGCCCCCCTAGCATGACCGCATGTCGTAGATATACGATAAACGATATCGTATCATATAACACCAACATTTTTACCGATTTCGCGAGCATGTCCAAAGTAGCGATATGATATGATAGGATATGATAAAATTTATCACGTGTTATGAAATGATAAGCCTCGCGATATGGAATAACAATGCTGCCAGTACCAATAAAAATTTTCAATCATCATTCACTTGCCACTCACTCTTTTTTTGTTTTTTTTTTTGCAACTTTTATCACCTTTTTTGACGTGCGTGTGTAATCTGTGGACCTGTCCGACCTGGAGCGCCAGTCTCTACTTCTGTCGTTATGACTTTACTTACGAAATCGTAAGCAAAGATAGCGACAAATATCGGTATGGTTGCGTCAATCCCAAGTCTCTACACACTGAGGTAGCGAGCAAAATTGTATGAGGGACGCAAGTCTCTACGGGGTTTTGACATTAATCGTTACGAGTTAACGACAGTATTCGGTACCAATATCAAACGTACCGATATTTCCGAATCTCGAGTTTCCAAGTTAACGAGATTTGTCGGTATCTTATCAAATTTCATCGTAAACTTAGCGAGCCTTCTTGACAGCCCGCAAAGTACGTAACGATCGTTATTATATTTTGACATTTTAAGAGGTTATTAAATATGAAAGTGACCGACATTGAGCAATAAGTAGAAGGAGAGATATGTATTGAAGATGGATGCTTATTTATGTACATTTCGTTGATATTTTTAGAGGTTATTATATATGAAATCGAACAATATGTATCTGATGGATGCTTAGGTACCTACTTATTTGGTGAATTTGGTTGAGCTTCAAATTATTATTAATTGTCTTTTGTTCATATTTTTAGAGGATATTAAATATGAAATTGAGCTACCAATTTCATTATATTACGATGGATACTTACCTTATTGTTGAATTTACCTATCATCATCACGTCGTGTTGCATACCTTCAAAGCTTGTACGTTGTGAAAATCCATCCTAAAACCACACGTTATCGGACCTCACATAAGTCACATACGTTATAGCTACCTTATCGGTGCTATGTAATGACGGGGTTAAAGATGACTCAATAAGACATTTTTCTTCGCACCTCTACTGAACATCTACTAGCTTTTGAGGTGAGCCTCTTGGGTGTGAGCTCCCAATTACTGTAATACTTACCTTATCCATTTGGGAATAGTTCAATATATTCATGCGAATGGGTTCCAGATTATTATTACCTATTATTTTGGCCTATGCAGCAAAGGTCAGGAAATTGACAAAGTTTAAAAGGTACATGACTAGGAAATATCAAAATACTGTTACACGATCATGTTTCTGTATTATCACAGTAACTAACAAAAGTAAGTTATTGCTGAGTGCATGTAGTTATGCTATTATATGGCTAATGCATAGGGCATGCATTAAATTATACATAATATATAAAGATTAAATTTAGTTGACTTTAAAATGGCAAATAAAACATCTATACACATCTGCATATTTTATTTCACATTAAAACAAGGGTCAATTTCAATCTATCAATTTCTTTGCAGCTTGGAAAGAAATTAAGTTTTCCACTTATTTTCAAGATTCACAGAGTTTGGTATCATCTACTACGACAGCCTCTGTGGCATGGTGGTAGTATATTTAACTGCTACACAGCAGGAGGTGAAGGTTCAATTTCAATGTGTATCTCCATGCTAAGCTGTCTGTCCCGGCTACTATACCAACATTTATGGCAATTGTTATATAGGAAAACGGGTGAAAAGGCCCATACAGAAGTGTTAATCCCTTGTCCTGTCAACGGCTTATGTTAGGTATCCTCTACTTGGGCTTGAGTGACCGCTGTTGGCATCTGTAATGAAAAATAATAAATAGCAATAAAATTATACTATTTTCCTCTGATATAATATAAACTGTACCCTCATGAATCCCTACAGACTATTAGTTCGTTTTCGCTATGTTAGTTTATTGTAACAGTTTATATTGCCTATAGTAGCTACTTATACACAACTACATAGCACACATCTGAGTTTGATTGAATTAGAAGAAACCGTGTTCCCTCAGTGACATATTTCTTCACTTTCCATCCAACGGAATGTAGTGCTCGACTGATTTTTATATAGGTTATGCACTTGATATAATACTTGCATGTTGGGTACTATTTTGACTTTCATTCAGTATAACAATCTGTAAACCCCATGTGGTAGGACATAGCGTACACAACATAGCTTATTAGACCTTTATATCTAATCTTTGTCAAAATGTATTATATTTTATGATCATGATTCATTGGGTCAATCTCAAGATTTGCTCGGTAGGTACTGAAGAGTCACAAAACGTCTGCAGTGATCCTATAAATATTAAACAAGATAAAATAGTCTTTTGTACATACATTTAACCCTTAAATGCATATTGTTGCCAAAAGTCTACATACTACTTTAGTACTTTTAAAAAGTGACACATGTGACCAGTGTTTCAGAATGACTGTTTAAATCATAGCTAATATCATAATGGTAAAAAAAAATAGAAGAGGGTCGTTAGAAATTAAAATTTGCGCGAAATTTGACATAACGAAAGTGAAGTTTGGAAAATTGTTGATTGTGTGATAATTGGTGATTTTTGAATTGAGATTTAGCGGAAATTATTTGTCAAAAAGTGTTACAAAAATAAGAAATAGGTTTGACGTAAGGTAAGAAACAACTATTATTACGGTTTTTTGGCAATTTAGGCTGAATGTGTCTCAAGCTTGATTTTTGTGTATGTTGCCAAATGTCTACATCATGCGTTTATTGTATTTTGCTTATTTGGGTATAGTTTTGGTATTTTGCTTATTTGGCTTTTCTCTATAGCATGTCTGGCTCCCTGGTAGAAAAGGAAATTGAGGCAGCTCTTGCTGCTTTAAATGATGGTGAAGTCTCCGAATATGGTGAAGATTTCGATGATGATAATATCGATTAATCTTCAAACGTAGGAGACCTATTACATGAACTAGAAGATCAACCCTTGGGCTATAACGAAGACCCTCTCATAATCTATGAAGAGGAGCACTTGTCAGGTGTCACCTCATCTCAAATAAGTACAGGTAGTACTGAAGTTGCAGCTTGGAGATCACGAAGCCGGGAGCTTATTTGGAAAATTCCTCGAAGAATCAATCACATACTCTACTTCGACAATTTTAACACGTCAATTCCGCTGCTTTACTACTTGGAATGTCAAGGTATTTATGCATTAGGTACGATTCAAAGAAACGGCCTTGGCTAAAATTGTAAACTACCAACACAAAAGGAATTTATCAAGGATTCTATACCTCGGGGTACGAATGAAGAACAAGTGGCCGATTACGAAGGTGTAGACACATCAGTTACTTGTTGGAAGGACAACAAGATGGTAACTTTAGCGTCTACCTACATCGGTGCTGAGATCGCAGGCACAGTTAACAGATAAGACAAACCGGAAATCATCATACCATGCTCCAAAATTATAAAGGACTACAATGCCCATATGGGAGGAGTAGACCTCATTGACAGTTTCTTAGGAAGGTGATCAGAATAAAAAGTCGAAAATGGTACCTTCGGCTTTTTATCATATGATAGACATGGCGATTATAAATTCTTGGGTGTTGTATAAGGAAACTCATATAAATAAAGGGACAAAAAAAGTTATGAACCTTGGAGAATTTAGGTCAGACTTAGTAGACACATGTACCTAACTATAAAAAGTTTGTCGAAAATAAAAGAGGAAGACCATCCAGTAGTAGTTTGGAGTATTTGATGCGAAAAGCACCGAGGACCTATGACGCCTGTTCTACCTAAAGATATTAGAACTGATAGGGTGGACAATAATGAGAAACGGTGTAATATAAAAAATAGGTGCAAACTACCAGGTTGCAAGGGGTTTTCACGCACTAATTGTACCAAGTGACAGGTGGCCCTTTGCCATACAAATGAAAGATTTTTTTTTTGCTGCGTTTCATACATAAATAACCCTATGGGCCATAAGATCCAATGGGTTATTATGTATGAACAAGATTTTTCGTCACCTACCTAGACGCATAATGTAGCCAAAAGTCTACATACTGTTTTTTTTTCAAAAATATACTTTTTATTAATATCAAGATTTTTTTTATTATTTTTCCCTATAACTGTGACTCAAAATCTATACTGAAATATTTATTTCATGAATAAATAAAAAATCATGCATTTAAGGGTTAAAACAATGGTTCAATTTCTTACATCGTACAGCAGTACCTTTGTCCATTGATTTAGGTAGAACATCGTTTCTGAATACTATGCTCCACAAAATTCGTTCATTATTTTTAATTACTGCTGTTTAGTTCATGATAGACAATAACTGTATTATATTTCTTAATTGAATTCAGTACTTATTAAATGGGTTCTGTGATTTGCCACAACTTTCCAATGTCAGGGTGTTGTGAAAAGTTATTCAGTATTTAGAGATTGTTATGTTAAATGAACTTAATTCAATATCATTCTTGAATAATAATTTCTTCAAGAAATATTTTTTGATTTTCCGACAGCAATGACAACTTATGATTATTTTTTAAGTTTTTTGGCATGGTTACAAGACCCTTAAGCCATACAACTTATGACAAGTCACCACACCATAGATTACATAGTTTTAGTTCCTTAAGTATGTAGATAAATTAATTTCACAAAATATATACTTAGTATAATCCAATACAAAATAAAAAAAGTATTTTGCCTCTAAGATGTCATATAATAAAAAGCATAATTTAAAAAATAATAAAATAAAATATGACGCAAACAGTTAATGTTGCCAGGTAAATAATTTTTAAGTTCTTTGATATTGCTTTATAGTTTAGTCCATTAATAAATTAATAAATGTCTTCTCCTTAGAAAAATATTTTCTCTATCGACGTTTGACATGCATATTACATTACATGTCATGTAATATTCGATTATATCTTAAATGCACAACTTTGCTAACAAAATGCATTATCCAAACGGCTTGTGAAACGCATTTTGTGTAAGTTACTTAATGTCAATATTAAAATTACTGACATAATTTAATTAATTTACCTACATACGTAATTCTATTTATTTAAAATATAAATAATACTAAATGAATTCAAAAAACAATTATTATTAAGTATTTACTAAAATAAACTTTACACTTGTGCATCCCTAGACCCTAAGTAGTCTGTGGTGTCATTGGTGTCAACATTCTGTCAAATAAAAATATTCAATTCAAAGTTCAATTCATAATATTAGCTCTCGCAGAAGCCATAAACCAAAAGTTGAAGTTGAAGTTGAATTCATAATATTCATAACGATAATAAAATTAGCCCATATCATGAAGGAAACTGCAATAAATAAGAGTAATAAAAAAATTAGGTGAAGCATAGTATTCATATGAATCTACCTAAGTTAAGAGCTGTACCTACTACAGCTCTCCAATGTTAGAATTCGAACCATAGTTGTAAATGTGTGTACGAAAGACGAATTATGATTGATTGATTTTGAATTATGATCACTGCAGCAAATTTTGAGATTGACCGATGAACCATAATCACAAAATGTATTCTGCGGATCAAAGGTTAGGTATAATGTCTTAGCTATGTTATGTACGCCGCGTTCTATACCACATGGGGTTTACAGATTATGATACTGAATCAAAATTACAATAGTACCCAACATACAAGTAGCAAATCTTGAGATTGACCGATGGAACTGTTGGAAATATGTGTGGTGAAAGTTTAAATACTTTTTGATGTTTTGTCTGTGGTCTATATTTATGAAGAGATTGTTTTGAAATTTGAATACATTAGGAACAAAAAAACATTTGAAGTTTTTTTCAGTCAGTTGAAGAGTTGAGGTTTTAGAAGTCATGTCGTGTTTTGATACTGAGATGTAATTATTCTATTTGTTAAATAATGTTTTGAGATAAATGTTTGTGTACTAAAGGGAAAAATAATTATGTGTATGAATGGATAAAAAGTAAACTTCAGAAATAATCATGTTAAACTAGAAGTTTTATTTAATAAAGGAGCCCCCTCTCGAAGTATACCACCAATAGGAACATCCCGTTGAATGGAAAGTTGACAAGATCATCACTGAGTGAATGTGGTTTCTTCTAATTTAATCATACTTAGAGGTGTGCTATGTACTTGTTAATTAGTACTGTTATAATATAAAACTGTTGGTTGTCCGTAGGGATTTTCTGGTTTTAATAGAACCAAAAGTTGTATTCATGAGGTACAGTTTATAGCATATCAGAGGAAAATAGTATGTTCCTATTGCTACCTATTATCTTTCATTACAGATGCCAGCAGCGGTCACTCAAGCCCAAGTAAGGAATACTTCCAGCGGTGAAGCTGTTAATAGGACGGATGATCAATCCTTCTGTATGGGCCATTACATCCATTTTCTCTATAGAACGACTGCCATAGATGTTAGTATGGTAACCGGGACAGACGGCTTAACATGGAAATTGAACCTTCACCTCTTGCTGTGTAGCAGTTGAATATACTACCACCATGCCACAGAGGCTGTCGTAGTAGATTATACCAAAATCTGTGAAACTTGAAAATAAGTGACACTCTTAATTTCTGTAAAAGCCGCAAATAAAATAATAGAGACCCTTGTTTTAATGTGAAATAAAATATGCATGAGATGTGTATAAATGTTTTATTTTACCATATAGAAGTCATCTTACCACCTACAGCATTTATATCATGCACTCAGCAATAACTTATCTTGTGTTAGTTACTGTCCTATTACAAAAACATGACAGTGTAACACTATTTTGAAATTTCCTAGTCATGTAGGTACATTACTAGGAAATATCACAACAGTGTGACACTATGGTAGGTGCCTAATGCCTCCTTTTAGCTTTTATGACATGTCTGCTCAATTTCCTGATTTTTGCTGCAAGGGCCAACTGCGTAGTCGTAACTATCTGGAACCTATTCACATGTATAGGTATCTTATATGGAAACTATTTTGATGTAGGTAGGTACCTATTACAACAATGAATTGTGACCCACGTCGGAGGGGCGAGAGAATTACTTAGGCCGGGCAGCATTTGAGGTTTTTGACTAATAATAACCGGCTTATGTAATTTTCTCGAATTGGTCACTGACCGGGGTAAGCGCCGCATGAGAGAAAGATAGGTAACTATGACAACAATTAAAACGATCTCATAAGTTAAGCCCTATTATAAATACGAGATTGTGTAATATGGGTGGATGTATTTTCACTGGAATGTATTGCCGGGTTTCAAAGTACAAGCGTTGTAGGTATGTAGGTAATGTATTGGCGACGATAATAAAGTATATTAGTTAAAGCTGGACTAAATAAGCTATCATAATATTATAGAATCCAATACATGTTGAAGTTCAACCAACAACCAAATTTTACACTAAATAACCTTCCATCATAATATATTGTTCAATTTTCATACATAATAACCTCTAAACATATCAACAATGTCAACAAATTACACAGCTAACGATGACCATGGACATATCTTCTAATCTGTGGCCACAGAGTACTTTATAAATGATCTGTGGCTAATCCTCGTTAAATGCTACCGAAAATTCGTTAAGTGCTACCGAAAATTCGTTAAGTTTGCGATGACAGTCGGTAAGATCCTACCGACAAATATCGTTAACTTGTAGAGACTTGGGAATATCGGTCGCTACGTACTTAACATCCGAATTCGGATGTTATCTTATGTCGAGACTGTCGCTCCTGTCTTTTGTCTTATCACACCTTGTTTATTTACTTTTCTTGGAACCGGATCGCCATAACACAAAAAAAAACCGTCAACAGAATAAAAGTTTATTTACCTATTTGTTTGATGTGTGTTGCATCACAATAATGGAAAACAAAGGAAAAACACAGGTAGTTTTATTTTAATTGCCTCGCCGTTTAGAACTTAGAAAGTTTGCATTTTGAAAATTACATATACTTTTGTCTGTCTCTCGGTTAACTTTGTTCAAATTCGTTGTCTTTTAGAACTCGCAGTACAGCGCAGCAGCTGAAGCTACTGACTGAGTACATGCAGACCCATCCCCGATTGGCACATGGGGAGTTTAGTGCGCCACAGGGTCGACTGACAGAAAATCGTCAGTGGGAAGAACTCCGGGCTATGTTGAGTGAACATGGCTCGGATTAGTCTATTGGCCAGTGGAAAGTGGTAAGCAAGGTGCCCCTGATGAGTGATAGGATAGAGTCAGTCATTAATTGTGATATTAACCGAAGTTATTATGGTATAAGTACACTTTATTCCATTTAATTTCTTCTTTTTTACGACCTTAAATAAATACCTAAAATATATAGAAATTCGTTGCTAATTTCTCTAATTAGGGTCCTCTTTTCCTTTTTCACTTCTTTGTCCTCCGCGGCAAGTTAATTAATTCTTATGTATGGTCTAGCCATATTAAAAGATTTTAGGTGAAGCTTAACTTGTGAAGTTGTAACTGAAAAAAGGAGTTGTAATATCTTATTATTTTCTGTATTTTTCATATACATTTACACAACAATCATAAAAATGATTCTTACCTTTTAAAATCAGTTAATGACTAGTGATTGCAAAATAAACTGGTGACTGTTATATTTTATCGAGTATATCACGCACTCTAAACCTCGTCGATAAAATAATACGACTAAATGTCAAAAATCGATAAACTTAACTTTTTATATCCACCAATAGTTGTTCATGCTCGACTTTTCGATAAATAACCGACTGTCGTGCTCGCTCTTCTATCTATTGTAACGTATCATAACACGTGACGTCACTGGGCACGGTTATGCTCGCTGTTTCGATAAAAATTCAACATGGCGGCGATATTTATCATATTTTGACAGTTGGCGTGGATAAAACGCTTTATCATATCGTGTTATGATGGTCATGCTAGGGGGGGTGGTTCACTCCGCGCAGTACATCCGTTATATACCTACAGCGAAGTATCCGGCCGACCGAATTTAAAATTAGTCGAGTGTCACGCGCGCGCTCATGTGAACGCTTGAAGTGTTTTCTATGCTCGCGCTCGGCTGGGATTTTATAAAAACATTTTTTTTCTCTCTCTTGATCGTGCCTACTTAAAGTAGGTACCTACCTTAGAATGGACAAGAAAAGAAAATATGACAGACGATATTGTGTGGCGTTCGGCTGTTTGAATGCGAATAGAAATATACCGGATTATCTTTTTTCTCGCTTCCCAAAGATGCTGAAACGTAAGTTTGCCAAATTAATAAATCTTAAAATTTTAAGGTACCTACCTACCCATAACCCAACCTATCAATACTACTGTTCGGACAGAATGCGTATCTAGACAAAAACTACTTATTTTATAGGTAGACCACAAAGTAGGTAGGTACCTAGCCAGCTAGATCGGACCCATCGGGGTCAACGTACTTCGCCGTCACCCGCCTGACGTATTTTTCTAGTTTCGAGTGTCCTTGACGGGCATCGCGCACTGACTATAGGTAGGTAGGTACCACTGACGATACCTACCCTACGTAATTTCTGCAGTTCCAAGTCCCTTCTTTTTAAACGACTTCAAAAAAGGAGGAGGGTCTCAATTCGATTTTTTTAATTTCTTATGTTTGTCCCTTCATAACGCCGTCATTTATTAGTTCTTACCTAGGTACATAATATATGAACCTTCGCGCTCGAAAGCTACCTATAGCTTATAGGTAATATTTAGTATTCTTTGTTTATAGTCCGAGAGCTGAAGTAATAAATTTAATAGGTATGCAAATGAATAGCATAATATTTAATATTATTTACCTGAACATGATATTTAGATACTTTGGCCAGGCGTGGTTCACTCCACGCAGTACATCCATTATATACCTACAGCGAAGTACCAGGCCGTGTTTGCGTATGTAACTAAACACCTAAATGATATGTTCAATTTAGCAAATACACTAAAGTGTAGTAGTAAAGAATACTAAATGTAGTAGTATGCTTATCGTCTTATGTTAAAATATGCGGGCATTGTAATAAAATACTTTTTTCATCTAATACAAGGTAGGTATGTTTAAAGTTGTCATTTTCACATAAGTAGAAAAATAGTAACAGGTACATAACTGGACTGGTAATCAAATATTCAGTTCTTCACAAGAAGGCAACCCTAACAGCGTAAGAAGAGATAAGAGGTACGCGATAGAAAGAGACGAAGTAGTAGGTGAATAAAATTATAGGTACCTAATGTTGTGCGAGCTGAATTCCACCGTATTGCGTCGGAGCAAGACTGGAATTAATTAAATCTTCTTGGGCAGTGATCCTTCTGTACGTAGTACTATTAATTATTCTGTGACACTACGAAGACCCGTTGCCCCGTCGCGGACCGACTTAAATATATATTATGCAACTGACTTAAATATATATTATGCAACTGACTAGTCGTTGCCCGCGTGGGTGTCCGATATCGCGAGCTAACACAACCTATGTCCATTCTTACTTTAGCTATAGCCTATCTTTGTCTGTACTGGGGTGGTAGGTGTTATCTCCAAAATTCGTAAACCCGAACAACAAGCGCGAAAATGCCGGTCGTTGGAGCTTTCACTCGACAGGGTGTGAGATTCAATCAATTAGCCCACTGCAGTCTACTGCTGGACATAGGCCTCTCCCAATGTGCGCCATTTCGTACGATCCTCCGCCTTCCGCATCCAGTCCGTCCCAGCCACCTTTTTCAGGTCATCGGTCCATCTGGCTAGGGGGCGTCCTACCCTTCGTTTGTCTTCTCGCGGTCTCCACTCTAGAACTCGTCTGCTCCAACGGCTATCGGTCCTTCGACATATAGGTACGTCTGCGAGCTATGTCGGTAACTTTGATTCTTTGTCGGATCACCGCGTTTCGAATTCTATCCTTCAGAGAAACTTCAAGCTCCATAGCCCGCTGCGCGACTTTTAGTTTTTGGTCTAGCCCTACCGACAGCGTCCATGTTCCGGCACCGTAAGTCATAACGGGTAGGACGCACTGGTCAAAGAAAGACCTTTCTTGTCAGGCATTGCGGTAGGGGAGAAATGCTGCCCAGCCCAGTTGAATCCTGGCTAGTTGTTTCTTGAAGTTGTTTTTACCGTGCTAGCCTTTTCGAAACCCGGCTTGCTCCGGTGGCTGGGACTCGTCGAGTTTACCCGCGGGGCGATTTGTGACGACTCTCGAGAACAACTTGTAGAAGTGGCTCAAGAGTGAGATGGGCCTGTAGTTCTTCAGCAAGGTCTTGTCGCCTTTTTGAAGAACAGTATCAACACTCCCGCTCCACGCCCTATGTGTGAGACTCTGTTAGATGCCGGAATTAAAAAGACTTGCTAGTTCTTTCAGGATTGGAATCCCGCCTGCATTCAAGAGTTCAGTAGTAATTCCGTCATCACTAGGACACTCGCACTGCTCGACATCGGGTATCTCCTGGGTGTAATGGCGCGTGAGCGGGGAGCTGCAGTCTTCATTACTATGTCCCGTCGGTCTACTCATCCGTCATGCATATAGCTGTCCGTAGAATTTCTCGATCTCTTCATTCATCCCAAATTTTGAGGCTATGATTTTGCCATCCACAGTTTTAAGTTTCATCAGATCTTGAGGGAACACTTTCGACCCCCTATTTTGCTCAATCGCCTCCTGGATGGTGCGTGTGTTGAAGCGTCGGAAGCTCGGAGGTAGCGTTGTATCAGCTTTTTAATTTGTTTGTTTAAGGCACTCTCATCTGACGAAGAGGAATGTGCGGATGGTTGTTCACGTCTCTTTCTCATAAGTTAGAGAGCCAGAAGAGAGCTTGGACTTTTGCCGTTTGCATTTTCCTGTAATGTTTTTGACCAATGTGTCGGGTTTCTTGTCAATGACGCTAGAGGTTTACAGCCTTTGCGAAGCGATTTTGAAGTTCCAGAAGGAACTTTTCGGACCCTAGAGCTACTTGGAGCGGCGTAGGTCGGAGAGTAGACCGTATCATTCGGGGATTTTCAGCCTTAATTTTGATTTTTAGAGAGCTTCGGATAGGTAAGTGTGATCGCTTCCGGTATTTAACCTGTTAATCACAGAGACGTCTCTAAATATGTGCCTACTATCCGTTATGATAAAGTCTATCTCGTTCCTTAATTATCACAGAGTCCCGGCGTTGCCAAGTCCACTTCCTGTGGGGTTTCTTCATAAAGAAGCTGATAAGAAGAGCCCCAACATTTACCCTCTGTGATTTCTACACCCCACTCTATAAGGTCCGATCCTAGTCTCACCACGTTCTTGTACTCCCACTTTGGCAGAAGTTGAAGTCCCCCATACGACGTTGTAATGACCTTGGTGGTGTGATTTATTGTCTTGGCAATATCGTCATAAACGGCTTCGGCGGTTTCGTTGGCGTAACGCGAGGTGGGCGCATATACCTGTATCACCTTCAGTGAACGAGTGTTCGTGATTTTTAGGATCAGATACGCTATCGCGTTTCGACACACTGCCGATTTCAACAACGCTGCAAATGAGAGAGCAGGTCACCTTTTCCGAGGTAGAACAGGTCGCCTGACTCGAGGGTTAACTCAACGATGCAGATATAGCTATACAATTGCTACGAAGCCTCATAAACCTAGCTGCAAACAGCATTTCTAGGACAACGTGAGGTGCCGTGTGGGCTACGGCGGGGATCATAATATTGCTGACATGAAGCTTGTACAGAGGTCAGCGGACGTTGACCTTGTCGCTGATCTAGAATCTAGATATTTACACTTTGCTGTGTAATTTCAGTTTTCGCTAACTTGCACTACACGCCCGCTAGGTTAGCCTTCAGGGATGCAATAAGTAGCCTTTAAAATTATTATTAACGAATTCAAAAGCGATTAATTTAGTGTCATTTTATTATTTTAACTGCTCCCAACGTATTATGGTTTCAGAAACGTTTAAAAGGAATATAATTCGGAATCCGGAGCCCTAACTAGAATTATAAAACTATAATTAAACGTATGACTGACTTATAACGGTGACACCTGCGTTGACTGACACCGAAATGAAATGTCATTCTGATTTTGACTGTGTCTGAAGTCATTGACTTGCATTTCTTGAGCAAGCATTACAATATTATTACATATAGTTATATTTATATTTCATTTGTTTGAAATTAATTATGGAAAAGACTTAAATTTATACATTATTAGAATAAGAAAAAAAAATCGGTTCATAATAGTCTGTACGTAATGCGACCAAAGATTTGTAATTTAATAAATTAAATGTAACTCAACAGGATTTAGATTGTAATCCCATAATTCTACAAGCAAGATAACACATCGGTTCTGTGCATTATTGAATGGAAGTTAATGTTTTAAATATTCCAAAATGGCATTCTATTCTTGTAATAGATATAGACTTATTGTTTTGCTACTATTAGCATTGATTATGTGGCAATTATTCCGGTTGATGCCTGATAAACCTGAATTGCAGCTTTCAGAGGTAAATATTTATTATTTAACAAGAAATTATAACTAGTTTGACTAGTAGTGCCGAACTACATTTGTGGTTTTTTATCTATTTGTGATTTTCATTTAAGACTGGATTTATAATTTGAATTGAATAACAACTTTAAATAAGCTCAGACTTTCATTTATTGAGAGTATGTCAATGTCAATAACTTGTATTTTATCTGATATACTCAAATACATGGGTTTTCAGAGATGATTTTTTAATCTAATCAGTATTGATTGATGACCTGAACTGAAATCAATAAGTCCTCAGGACAAGTATTCTGATCTAAATTTCATGAATTAAATTTTTAAAAGGTATGATTATGTGCTTGCTACTAATTTATTTAAACCAACGCATGCAAGTTAATCCATTTGTTGAATTTTTTTTTTTTTGTAGCCCGATATAGTCAAGTTGGAAGATGACAAGTTTAATAAACATAAACAAGATAAGGTGAAAGTAAGAGTTTATTATGAGGCTCTCTGTCCTGATTCGAAGCATTTCTTCATGAAACATTTATACCCCGTAACAGATAAACTCTCAGAGTTTATGGATGTAACTTTAGTTCCTTATGGAAAGGCATCTGTAAGTAAAAACTATATTTATCTATATGATTTCATCCCACATATTTACTTACACTGATTGCATAGTTTGCTGAAAAAGGTCTATTTTAACATGGAATTATACTACTCATTTAATCTAAGTTTATTACTCAACTTGAGGATAAAATACAAATTAATTGTGAATGATTACAAGTTAATTGAGGACAATTTTGCAAATTGTTTAAGTTAAGATAAATTATTACCAATCCAACAGACATCACTCTGTCTCTTTAGGTGTTATAATAGACATTTTAACCACCTAGGATCCCATTTAAATACATTTAAAAAATCATATAAACTAAATTAAATCCTAGAACCCAATTGCAATTTCACCCAAATATCCAGTTTCATCCAATTACAAACTAATGAAATGTAGAGAAGTAATTTTTTTTAACTTGCTAGAAAATGTTCTTGTAACCCTTCCAGCTAAACTAAATTGCTTGTAGGTTTCCATTGGTAGTACCTCTCAATAGTAAGGTTCACTCCTTAACCACTTAAATAAAATGAATTATCTACTCTTTATTTTCCAGACCAAAGAAGAAAATGGGAAATATTATTTTTCATGCCAACATGGTGAAGAAGAGTGTTATGCAAATAAAATTCATGCCTGTGCTATAGATGCTATTGGGAACATGACTATGGCTGTAAGGATGACAGACTGTATGATAGCTGACAACATGGATGCAGATGGAGCTCTTGAAAGGGTAACTTTTTCTTTTACATCGGAGGTTGAACTGTTGTAGTCAGCATCAGATCTATCTTGACTAGTGAAGTCTCAAAAAGCAGAGCTAAGCAAATTGTTTGGGGTGTGAGGGATATATCGCACGACAACCTCAATTTCGGCCTAGCGCTACGACCCACGACGGCGTGCGGTTTAGTTATCCGTGGGGAATTCCCGCACGTAAAAAAAAGGCTAAGCAAACTGTTTAATCGATTTAAATTGTATTATCGTCCAAACTAAAGGTACCTAATATTAGAACAGTCAACAGGAATGTGGGAAAACTGAGGTATTAAGATTATTTTGAGTACTTTACTTGTCAAGGTTGATCTGATGCTGACTGTACGCTAGTAAAGCGAACTTTTAATATCTTATACAGCCTAATTAATATTAATCATTATAATTTTTAATTCAACATTATAATCTTTTTACGGTATGTAATAAACTAGTTAACTTTTTAAGGAAAGTTTCTCTTCCTATTTTAGTGTGCAAAACTATTAAAGATTGAAGCTGACCCTATCAGTAACTGTGCCAATCAAGACCACGGATCAGCTCTACTAAAGAAGTATGGTGATGATACTCACATTTTAAACCCATCTTTCATACCAACGATTACGTTAAATGGTTCTAGAGACAATCAAGCTGCTATATTGAAAAATTTCCTTTTAGAAGTGTGTAAGTTGATAAATATACCTCTGCCGCCCCCTTGCTTGTGACAAATTAGATTTATAAGGCCGAACATGCATAACATACTACAGCATAACCAATATCAGTTAGAGAAGTAATGATATATGGAAATTCAAGCTCAAATAAAACTTACTCATTATGTTACCGTCATGCAGAGTCTATGTTATTCTTATATGTTATAAGTATCTATAAGTTAAGTATACATGTATGATATGATGTAGGTATTTTCAATTTTTGTATGAAGTAGTTTTCGGATTTGTATTTCCGATTTATTCTTACTCTTCCTACAGTCCCGGGTCCTTTAAGCAGGGCGTAAAAAAGCATCTGATAAGGCCGTCAAGCTGAGTGCCACCATTGTTAACATGGCACGTGTATATAATGGTGGCCCTCTTTCGTGAGACTTTGCCTTCAGCTTACCATCAGGTGAAGTGAAGTAAAATTGACGTGTCCATTAAAAAAAAGTAATACTATGTACTAACTTAACATAAATATGCAGAAGTTACTTTTCTAACTTCACATAAATATGCAGAAGATTGTGGTGAATGAATTTTATAAACCACCTGTATATAGCACATGGTTAGACCATGATATTATTTAAACAATGGTTCACGTTGTCCACCTTGCAATACCATGGGCAATAATTTCCACAGTACGCCTTTTTATTTAAACTATTTTTATATTAAATGCAGGAGATTAGGAATGATCAATGCAATTTATACGTCATAGAAAAGAAGTTTTTATTTAGCCAAAACATTAGCATTAAAAACATATATATATATACCTACTCGTATTTATTAAAAAAATGTTGTATAATATGGTACATTGCAAATCAACTGACTTGAGGTAATTAATAATAATAATTATGTCCAATTATTAAAATATTTGTAAAACAATAATACTGATACTATAAAATCAGTTCCTATGTGTTTGGACTTAACGGTGTTTACAAAAAATGTATGGACATAAAAAATATATTTTATTTTCATAAGATTCAAAACCTACTAGTATTTTTGGAACATAAAGGCTATTTTAGTATTAGTAGTAGAAATGTTGCAAGTGATATAATTATAATGATTTATTTGTATTTATAACCATTAGGTATGATTTCAAAATTGGTTGTGTTTCCTACAATGTTGTGAGTAATTGCGAACAAATATCAATGGGTTGTGTTTAATATACTTATTTTTATTTTTAATACTGTTTGAAATCAATTGCGTAACTAGTTTTATGTTAATTTGTAGCTGTGCCCTTACCTAATATTATAACGTAGCTATAATATAAATAAGTATTTTTATTATAATTATTTTTGTCATAAACTTTGAGGAGTCATCGAATCCAATGATATTTTCTGGATCCTGTGGGCAAGTTCGAGAAGCATTTTTTGGCGCTATCGACACGCTTTTGCCTAATACCTTAGTATCTGCAGAGACCAATGAAGTGCGAGACGCATTTATTTCTTTTTAGAAATAGCTGCCTTACCACAGAAGCTCAGTATTGTGAGGATGCGCTCTAATTGGATTACCTACAGTAATGCATCTAATTAAAAGACCCATCCCTGGGTCCGTCCCAGCCTTACTAATTTTCTGTTCGTGATTTGAAAATGGCGCGCTTATAGTGTTAAAATTGAGCTCTCGGAACGTACCCAAAATCAAATTCTCTACAATTTTAATGATAGTGTAAACACTGTTGTACTGCATAAATTTTTGATACTTTTTTTTAAATTTATTTCATTATGACTGGCACATATGCCTACCAGTACCAGAAATCCTTATCATAAAGTATTTATTCCTACAATTTTATGTCACATGAATGCTGTTTGTTAACTTTAGCGTAAATAATTGAAATAAGTGGTTAAGGTAATGGTGATAAGCTACTGTTGCTGTGCAATTATTTTTATCGAAATAACTGCACTTGTAGCTACTTAATATGAGTTTGTTACAAATTTATAAAATTATTTGTGAAGTCAGTTCATACTTAGAGCATTATTTAGGATTAATATCACCAGCAAAAAACCGGTCACAAAATTATGTTCACAAATGTATCATAATATTACATTAATTCAGTAGGGTCAACTGACCCCACATTGCAGACTCAGTCCGCGGAATCAGTTGAGCACTGTTAGGTTTTAGTATCTACTAAATCGACCCACTATTCAGTAACTCAGCCCTTAAGCTCAGCTGATCACGACACAGGCACGTATTTGCACGCTCATCTTTATTTTTCGTAATCGTTTATTTCCCTCGTTCGTTACCGGGCTAAGGGCTTTACCTTTATGTGCATAAAAATCCAAATCTATTAATTTTTCAAAATATTCGGTTCCGAAACGACTATAGAACCCCGGTGAATGGATGTGTAGATTTTCTTTGTTCTTGATATACACCGTCTTCATTAATCCGATTCTTTTTATATAACTAATTCGTAATAATTCTCTCTTTAATTCAATTCTTAACTGAACGAATCGGCAATTTTTTTGTCGTTTGTGCCAAAAGATCCACTGAAGGTTTAACGGGAAAAGAAATGCGGGTGAAGCCGCGGGCATCATCTAGTGGTACAATAAAATTAATCAAACTTATATAAAGAGCCATTCTATAAATAAGTTGTAAAAACCAACTTACTAAATTTGAGCCATACGACCTATGCATTATTTGAATACAAGACCGCTTTATTTAACGATTACCTATATCGAAAGACATGCATATTAGTCTTGTGCCAAATCACCTATGTTGAAAAAATCAACGCTTGAGTTTGAAACCATTAGGGGAGAAGGAGGCACATTAGCACATTTTTCATATTTGGACTCCTAAAAAATCAACTGTAAGGGGAAATAGAAAAGACATATTTTTCTAAGCTTACTTACTCCTTTGTTAATTTAAAAATGATGAAATGTTTGAATTTGTTGAAATCGTTAAAGAGAAAAATGTGTTTTTTTAAAACTCAAAATTTGTTCAAATCTGCCTCCCTATGGGGGCACATTTGAATCAACATGGGGCAGTTTTGAAAAATGGGTTAGAAACTAGAAAAATGAGAGAAAAGAGTAATAATTTGTCTTTATTATAATGATAAATGTTGTTATTAAAAAATGAAATAAACCTATACGAAACTTCTGAAGTTAAATCTTCAATTACAGTAACAAAAATAAAAATTATAGTTTTTAATTGTGTCTGACTTCCTCCTTGTTAACCAAAATAATTATAGGTATACTGCCTCAGACAAAAAATTAAACATAAAATAAACTCAATATCAAACTTCTAAAACTTTATAATAATTTTTAATTTAGTCAGACTTCCACTTTGGTAACAAAAATAATCATGTTTCACAATCATTTTAAAGTAATTATCTTATGTAGGTCCTGTCCTACTTATCCCATATGAAAATAAGAAAAATCAAAATTAAAAGAAAACCTTCCTGCAGTTCTGGACGTGCCAGGACGTGCCATTTAAGCCGGGGGCGAGGCGTTCAAATGTGCCCCGTTTGTTTTGATCAAATCTGCCCCATGGTCACTTAAAAGATAAAAATAATGTAAAATAACTGGCAAGCAAAAATTACAATGTGGATTGAAAACTTTTAAGTATTGCACAATTTTATGAAAGAATTAGTTGGAAACCTTTACTCACGTGATTGTAAATCCCTTACAACATTTATTTTTATTTTTTACTTTGCCGGTACAAATACGAAGACAGGATATAACTCTTTTTGACAACGAAACACGCGCGCTTTGTGACTTGACGTTTGTCACAGCCAATGTTGCCAATATAAAAATGAAGTTGCGGCATAGATCAACATAAAGCTGCGTTCAGAAATCAACTTATTCAAATCTGCCTCTGTGCTAAGGTGCCTCCTTCTCCCCTATACCTTAATATGTAAGTCCAACGTGGGCACCAATCATAATGGTAGGCAAATATTAATTTTTCATCCAAAACCTGTACAAAAACGCAAAAATAAATCAACACAAAAGTCGTATTCTGTATGATTTCATACAAATTTTCGGCAAGAAATTATTTTTTGCACGTAACAGGAATCCACATGCGTGCACACGCATTTAGCAGCGCAGGCTCTAATAAAGGTCTGATTTGGAGTCAGGAGTTGAACAGCACAAACCTGTACAAGCTTGGTTACAAGTAAATTCCTCCAGTTATATTTCTGCGGGTACCGAATTTTCCGTCAAAATCAAGGTGAAATATTCAGAGGACTATAAGGCATTTTAAACATAAGATTTTTTTAAAATATTTACGTAGGTACTTATGCTGGCTTTGTCTTGCCATTATCTATGACATGAATAAGTGGATGTTATTTATTTTCTTGTACTAAACATTCTTGTTTTTCTAATATTAAGATATGAAGTACATGTTTAATTTGAAAAATAAAACGCACACTTTTAGCGTTGTATTTATTTGTATTATTTATCGGAGTTCTTCCCATGACCATGGTTCTAAAGATATGGGTTTACAGGGCCCTGCTAAATCCTTGAGGCCCATACCAACCTAACCTGCAAGGCAAGTAGGTACCTAGGTAGGGCCCCGGTGCAAGAATAAACACATACGCCCTATGACTGAATTTTTTTTGGTTGCAAATACTCCCTCGGGCCTCGCACAAAACCCACTAAAACCGCATGCCATCTCGAGTCTCAATTGCTGGGCATTAAGGCATTCCTTCGCATCCCGACTAACCCTTGGGCCATATACAGCTTTGAGATAGGCCCCCTCAAGTATGGGAACGACTGTATCTCCACTGTATTTCCAGAGCCTGCCTACCCACTTGCGGCATACGACATACTCACGCTGCCGATATGGCATATCTGCAGTGTGAGACTATTTACTAACTCCGCTGGATGCTACCAGAACACGACACCGCTCTATCCACTCTGGGCACTGGGGTTGTTGTGTGTGTCTGCCTATCCCACGAAGCAGCCCTACCATGCAGTGGTAGCAGTAGCACTCGGGCACTAGCGTTCGGGCAGTATCGTTGGGACTACCCCGGTATGGTTTTAATTGGTTCGAGTCCAACATAACCACCCTCGCTAGCTGACGGGGCTCTATGGGGATTTCCGCACGAAAAAAAAGTAGGTTAAGTATTTTGGCGCATTTGTTTACATTGATTGCTAATTTGTTCATCCTCCTTGAGTTAATCCCGGTCGCATCCGAGGCCTTTAGCTCGGAGTCCGTGATTCGCTTTTTCTAGTCTAACTGCGTCGCCACTGAACTTCGAGATTTTCCGTGAAGCGACTGCCATCTAACCTGCACAGTGCAGAACCCATTTTCGATTTTGAGGTATTACAGGGCTCCAACTACCCGTGAAGATGTTCATAGATGTTCGTATGACTACCGGGACTAAAACCATACGCCGTTTGAAGTCTCATGTTGGGTATCGTGTCAGGTGGTCTCAATATCGCCTCAACAGTGATCACCAACTTTACACACTTCTTGTACCATAATCTACTATTGTTCTATTGAACACGATCTTTTTGTATCTATTTTTTTTAAGAATAATGCAACTCAACCAATAACATTAAAAAAAGTCATTCCTACTCATGATTTAATAACAATAAAAAAACCACAGTTTGATAATAGGTATCATTATGTGCCTAATTTCGGTGAGATTAGAGCCACATTTTGAGGAAGTAAAATGAAAATAAATTAATATACCTAGATAACTATTGATTGTTCATTTCATACAACTTCGTATTTAAATAGAAAATTTTATCTTGTATGTACGTGTTTATTTAAACAAAACTTTTACTATGTATATAATTTTTGTTTTCGGTCTGTTTAAAACTTTAAGTAAATTCACCATTTTTTACACAGAAAAAAGAAACCTCTTTTATTTAGTCTGTAGCCAGTGTTTTTTTTATTATTCCCGCCAGTCCGCTAGTACCAAAACGTTTCGCAATTCGTTTTTACTGGTGAAAATTATAGTTATTTATTAATTAAAATGTCTACAAGTATGTAGTAGGTTTGAAGAAAACGATTTCTGTACCTAGTACACCGCCCGATATATACACATATACTGTACAACGTTCGATATATGATGTGATTGATGTGAAGTCCTTAACGTTATGGAATGTTTACTACCTGTAAACTGCAAGGGTAAATATCTATTTTAGTATTATATTATTCAGAAGTGAAATGAAAAACGTCGTATGATACACGTGTGTATTGTTGATTACCGTCTATGGCTCTCTTTAGACCCTCGCCTCAGCTCGGGTCGGGTTTCAATATCGTCCAAGCGCGGTAATCACCAGCTTTACACACTTGTACCATAATCTACTTATCCGTATTCCTGGTTCAGCCGCTTTTGCTGCTGACCGTAGCTACTAAAATGTTATATATATATAATATTATATTATATATACTTAGCTTTTAAAAGCTGTTTTTCGTATCACAACGCTTTGCATAGCTTAGAGGCATTGATATTAACCCACATATACCTACATAGGTACGCATTTATCACACAAAACCTATGATGGTAAACTCATATAAGTATCTACCTCCTACCTATACTTAGATTGGTATGCCTCCCTACCTTATATGTCACTTAATCGCCAGCCAGCTCCCCGCAGTCCCCATAAGCTGGTCCACGGTCATTAATCATTTACATCAAGCTTCCACTTTCCATATCGTGTACGAAGGCAATAAATTAGCAGCTTTCTACCTTTTTCCGTGAGTCACCGTTCAAAGCAAACAAGCGACTTCAGTCAATTCAATTTAAAACCCGCCCTGACAACACCAATTTGCCTGCGTCTAAATGGCTACCTTTGCTCCAAAAACCATTTCAAACACAACAATAAATCTTCACTGAAATCACGGTCTAATTTCGTAAAAGCCCCGTCTCGCTTTGCTAATTAATATGAATGGCATTTGCATCCGGCTTTTTCTCGCGTACACCATTTCCAACTATTGTTTTGCAAAGATTCTCACAATTTATTCCTGTTTTTACCCGACTGCGCATCATGACGGAGCGTTATTGAGATTAATAAAATACCGTCTGTTTTATGGGCCACTCAAATTACAGCTTTTGTACTCTTTGGGTAATTAATTAGGATGTTTGTCAAAAGCAAAATTTATTTAAAACTTGGAGAACTTTCTGTGTACCTACTTGAGTGCATTCTTTTGTTTGTCTCGAGAATATGAGATGCATCCATTGAAATTCAGATTTTTATTGCCCTATGTTATTTAAGTAAATATTTACATACTGTAGTTTAATTTAGTTTACTTTACATTTTTTTTTAAGAGAGTGTGGATACTAGTACCTATCTATCCGTATCTTAACCCCTTTACTAAGCTAAATTGTTTGTGCTAGGAGAGGGCTCACGTCGGTAGTGTAATGCTAGAAGTCCAAACCTGGGACCGACTATATTTCTACTAAATCACCGATGCAGCCTCAACGTCGTTATTATGTTTTGCTTGCCTATTAACTCTACCTCACATAATCTAGCAAATCGCGGACTCGGGGCATTGGATGCAACCATGATGATGATGACGATAAATTATCTAAATCTCGATAAGCTTTTTTTTTCATTTGTGTCTTTTGTTGAACAGATTTAAGTACATGCAGTTACATCAGTAGTGTTCTGTTTTGAAAGAGATACTGGAAACACCTACCTATCTACTTACGGAGGGGAGTTTGACGCATATTGCAATTAGCTAAGTGGCTGTCTGAATACGGCGATTATGGTATCTAAGTGGTAGGTACATGGCTTAAGATTGGCAATTAGGCCATTTGCAAGCATAATTTTTAATTAATAACTTGAACATGTCATATACGTATATCTACGCTCATCAATGACGGAACACAATACAACACATCGTAATTATTAGAAGACAGTATTTTGAACTCTAGTAAGAAATCCTCCTAATATTATAAACACGAAAGTTTGTGAGTATGGATGGATGGATGTTTGTAACTCTTTCACGTAAAATCTTTATTTTATAAAAGTGCTGCGGCTATTTTTAAATGTATCTGCAACTTAATCATATTCTATCCTCCATGACCTGCAACTGGTCACGAGAAGTATCGATCATACGCTTCGCAATCTTCCTGAAGAGATTGCGGGCCCTCGGGCCCCATGACCCCAAAGTCTCGACTCCAAAAGGTACAAATTTATAATCTCCGATGAGATTGGAGTATTTACGCCGCTTAAGAGCCTCTGCAGTAGCTGCAGCAGCACCAGCACAGCCAGCCGTGCCAGGTATAATGGGAAGGAGTAATGATGTCGATGCATGTTGCGTCCCACGTCAGAGTCCTACCCATTTACCATTGGCATTAAAGACATGCCGTCCGGTCTCTTGCCATCGTCGAACGCCAAACCGTTTGGTTCAAGCACAGCTGGCACACCGGCAGTGACAAGAGCACGCATACATTGAATTTAGAATTTACCTACCGAATAATAGGTTGAATAGCTAAACTGAAAATTACCGGACCAAGAGGGTCTCCTTGTTAACAACCAACAGCAGATTCCAAAAAGTTGTCCTTATATATTATAATAATTAAGAGAGGTATCTGTTACATTGCTTAAGGAAATTATAAATTTTGTGGTTTCTAATTTAGCTTGGGTCAACAAGGTATCCCTATTGGCTATTACTAGCAAAAATATTAAAATGTTAACTATTCTTTTTACCGTACCTTGAAACGTCTTAAGTAATAGAAGCCACAAACGAGCATTGACAGCTGGTTGTAAATACACGAAACTACAATTAGTATCTCCCCCAGTGATGTTGATGGGAAAGCAATAAAGCCGCTTACGTACGGTCAACTAAGGTTTGCCCTGCCACCATTGACGCTCTGTTCCACTTCAGCCCTAGTCTCGTCGCTCGTTAAGCCCGTACGCAAATCTAATGGATTTTTTATGTTGCCCGAAAACGTATTGATATGCATAAAACCGAAAATGCACCTTGCCAAAAATATTTTACTCATACGTTATAAATCCGAATTATTTTTATTGGAATATTTGAGAAAAAATATATTTCAAAATCTATTTTGCTGAGGTTTTAAATTTAATGACGTTGAGGTTTTAATGTTACGGAAACGCTATTAAAACCCCAATGATATTTGAACATTGTTTATAACCGTATATTGATAGTTATTCACGTGTTTATTTTTTACGTATTTAACTCAAAAAGAATAAAAATTTCCATTCCTAGGAGCCTAGCCCTTTCCTATGGTTTCTGATATTCTAATAATGATGATGTATTTAGGTACCTACTGCCCGGTGCGTGACGTAGCATTCGAAGCGAGTATGTCCTTACCCTGGCTATAGAAATTTCTTGTGTCCCTTATTTTCTATTGTATCGATTACTTTTCGATTTTCAAATAAAATTTTCACAGTGTCCTGCTACTTGGGTTGCACTCTCGGAGACGCTTATGAGTTTCTCTGGTTTACATATGTATAGGTATGCAGTACACGTTAGCAGGTGATTCATAGTTTGAGGAGTTACTCTACATTCAAAATACAGGAGTGGCAGTCTGGGTTAGATCGATTAGCTCTGACAGAAGAAAATGGGGTTTATTATTTCTAAAATTGATAATCTAATTTACTGCAATAAAGCATTGAACTACACGGATCAAGCTAGTACTAACTGCTACAAGCTAGTACTGATAATTTGTTAAATTTATTCTAGTTATCAAATAAATAGGTAATTAAAATACGAACGCGAGTCATTTTCGTACATAGATATAAACTTTTTGTGTCCTCTTCCTCTGTATTTTAGTTTACCTCGTTTTCCATGTTTGTTAACATTGCAATGAGATAAATACTCAGTTAGTATATGTGGAGCAGGTTAGATATACGTATCTGTCGGTGGTACGCGAGCCGTGTACTCTCATTAAAACTTTCCTCAGGCTGGGCTTGCACGTGTTTTTAATTTTTATCGAGAGCACTCGTCGTTAGCGGGGCCGGGCGGGCGGCGGCGGAGGCGCGGTGGCATCGGGCGTGCTGCGGCTTTGCCTGCTTTGATTGCGGTAATGATGTCTCTCCAACTCCGTTCTCCCCACTTGTCTCTTCTCACTATCTTCAAATGATTATTGCTTTGCAAATTAATGATGTCCACGTTTTAGCTACGTGAATTTATAATATCTTTCATAAATGTTCTTAAAGTGAATGCTGACTTTTACAGTTTAAAGCTAGGGTTTTTTTTTAAAATATATTCTATCAAAGCTAATAAAAATATACATAACTAATTATACAGGGTGGAATTTTTAAAGACATTGCAAAACTTTATACTGATATGAAATCTGCATCAATTAACATTTGAAAATGAAAAGTCTAAATGACAATTGGATAATATTTTAGACAAGGTAATACATTTTAAGCCTAAGTAATTTATATTAAAAAAATATCAATTAGATTACCAACTTTGCTTAAAAATTAATTCTCATTATAAGGAAATTATCATCTTTTTTGACGTTAACTAGACCTTAGCTTAGCCCCAATACTTGTAGTAGGTACGATATCGTCGCGCCGCACTTTCTAAGGTATACAATATCAAATATCAAAGACAAATATGACATTATGATTTTGAAAATAATATCCGTTGCCAATTAGGTATTTGACTGACTAGTCAATCAATACGATAAAATTAGAACCGACGCAACTGTTATCACTCTTCTACCATTCTTAATTTAATAAGTTTTTTTCCATGCCATCGCGAATAAACATTTCCAATTAGATAATAAATAGATAAGTGAGTTCTCGATAATACCTTACCTGTATTTACAGCTACCAACTGAGAATCTTAATTAATTTATCAACAGTTATGAGAAGCATTTTCACAAGGTAAACTTATTCATTAACAATTTGAGTACCGAGAATCTGAGATATCTAGAACGGCTATTCAAAACAGATGCTGGGAGAAGTTAGCAGTGATATTTATTGTTGGTAGGTACAAAGGGCGGAAGACAATCAAACTGCTCTTTTCGCTTCGACCGTTCCGCCGGAGGTAGACCAATAATAGTTTATCTGACTTGGACAATCTATTATTTCATGAATCAAAGTTTGGAATTGAGTACGTACTGCGGATTTGAATGCAAACTTGGATTATTTAAAAGGAAGACGTTCTCGTAAGTATGGCATGAAATACCTGTATTCAATTTAATTTGGATATGATGATGATAAGTGGGGCGTATAGGGCTCCTCCAATCTCACCTGCCTGCTAGTAAGCCTGCAGATGTAAGGACCACGCTTCCCTGTCGATGTTGCGGATGTAAAATAGTCGCTCCTGTTAAAACCAATATCCTCAATAAAATCACGTTTTTAAAACGTGTGATTCAAAACTCACCGCAACTTAAAAAAAATGTTTCTAAATCTAATTGCATATGAATGAAGCCGTGAGTGTTTCTGTAAGTTGAATAGCTCCCACGAAAAAATTGTTTAGTTTTGAATTTCATTTTTTTTTCTGTGTTAGCGAATTTAATACACTTTGTTTCAAAACGTGTTTCTAAATCAGGACCGGGTTGAAAGAAAAGTGATAAAAAGGCAAAGAAGAGGAAAATCGAATATTAAGCATCCTACAAGCGTCATTTGAAAAACAGCACATAATGCATGATTTATGTTCAGATGGCGAGTTTGTACCTATTTGCACTGTTGCAATTGTTAACGCTACAATAAGATTATAAAGTTTTGCTTATTGTGCTCGATTTGTGATATTTTTGTCTATTATTGATGGTAGATGATACGATATTAAGTTATTATAATTATGGTGTCACTGGATCAATCATGTCACCCCTTTTTTTTCAGACTGAAGTTCTCTATTTAATGTTTCGTACACCTTGCTATAACACCGTGGCACTAGTCACTGCACACAAATAGTGTATGCACTTGGGAAAGTTTACTTGTTAGGTACTTCGAGTCAGCGATCGCCGGACGAGTTTTCGTATAACAGATATTGTAAAAAGTTTATGCTCCTGTTAGCAAACCGATTTGCAAGATGACGCTCTCTAATCTCTTTTAAAATATTTTTTTCCAATACATAGCGATCTTGAATATTGGAAGTATATATATAATATTGCAGTAGAGATAGACTAGACGTTTAGATTCGGATTAACATTTAGCTTTTGTTTTCCTTTCCTTTCGAAGATACTTCGGACTTCAATCCAGCTTACCTATGCTTACCGATAACTATTACAACAAATGCTAATTATGAAATCTTTTTTTGCTGCCTTTTAATTAGTCAATTATAGGGCAGCAAATTAATATTTAAATATAATAGTAAATGTAAATAGTCATCGGTAAGCATGGATGTTAAAAGGATCCACAAGATCTTCGAGGTACAAGCCATCCTCATCTACTGATCAGTAAATCTGCTAACGAAGCGCGTAATTAGAAATCAGACGGCAGTCATGCAAAAGTCAAGATAGCCAAACCAAGATAAAGATTAGGAGAAAATCCCGAGTTTCTAAACATTTTATATATTTAATATACGAGCTTTTGACGTAGTTCTAAAGTTTTTAGTGATTTAGACCAACCATAGCAACACCAAGCGCTTGTATTAAAGACCATGGTACACCAACGGAGCATATCGCACCTAAGTATAATGTATTTCTTTCAATAAACAGACTATTTAACTGTAGTCCTTTCTTTCAATCCGACTCGATTTTCAATAATATGATAGCTGTTCTATCGAATTTATGACATGCGCATGCACAGCTACCGTATGCACAGATGCATGATGCAGCCGACAGGCAAGCAACAAATCCTCTTAGGCACGGTCACTGGCGCCGCCTATCAACCCAGTCACCGACGCAAACAAGTCTAATGGATTTTTCATGTCGATTGAACAAGGCATAGGTATGAATGCGTGGAAGATAATCGAATATTCTGGAAATGAAAACTGAGTACGTTGTATTGAAGTTACGGGCAGTGGTTAGGCTCTGTAAGAGCCTTATATTAATACTGGAAATCATGGGTTGTATCTTAAATGTTTTGTATATCTGTATATCAAAATACCTTAACCCGTTATAAATATCATATAATAAAGACATTTTTACTGCATAATATTCGTTTTAACCTAGAAAATTACGATTTTATTTCATTGTAGCAAGTTGTCTCTGGAAAAACCTACAATTCTAAAATATTTAATGCCGATTTTCACCTAAAAATAAAACTATATAATTTCATTTCGACTAAGTATTCAAGGAAGTATACGATATAGAAGATTCTGAAGCTCTAGGTTGCTGAAGGTTTTTTATCATTATGCGAATGGATGGATGGAGATTTTTACTTATGCAAAAATAGCTGAGCGTAGTTAAATGAAATTTGGCAAGAATTACATAAATACGTGTCAAATTAAAAACCTTCCTATAGTCGGTTAAAAATGAATTCTTAATTAAATGTTGAACAAAGAAAAGTCTACCTATCTATAAATTACCGGTGATTTAACACGCTGTCTTTACACCATTAATAAATCATTAAACATGCGATCGCTACACGGCTTCGTGCCCTTGCCGGCGGACACGGCAAATTATGACATTAATCTTCTCTTAAAACTCTGGTCTTGACTGACTGATTGACTTATAGACAACGTACACCCTAAACCGCTGATCGTAGAGACTTGAAATTTGTAGAGTGTTTGTTTTGATGCATGGAGGTGTATTAAGAAAGGATTTTTTGAAATTCAAACCCTAAGGGCCTAAACCTAACGTCCTTTCTTATAACTCAAGAACGGCTGAATGATCTTTGGTTTTTGGAAATTGTCTCTGTTGCCAAAAAGCAATTATCATAATTAAAATGTGGTACAATCACGAAATAATGTAACATTAATAAAAATACAATGTATTATATAGGGCGCCATTGTCACTAACAAGATTGTTGTCATGGCAATGGGAAATACAAGTGAATTTGTCGATTTTATAAACGTGTCAACGATTCAATATATGCTGTCAAAATTAAATCTTACAAATTGGGTATATTTCAGGATTATCCAGTAAATTATAAAAATTACAGAGCTGGAATTCAATAAATTAGAGCATTTTCAAAAGTGTCTAATACATACTCAATTATCACCACCGTGAGCAACCAAATCAGTTAAATTATGAAGTTTTTGTTTTTTTGGTTTTGTTTGAATTATGTCTTAAGTTGATTTATTTATAAAAAATACATTTTCAATTGAGTGATTGGACATAATTATGTAAGCAACAACCTCAGGGCAGACCACAATTGTGGCGGTAAGACCTGTCATGGAGGAATGGCTGAAGAGACGTCACGATTGTGGTGGTAAGACTTGTCATGGAGGAATGGCTGAAGAGACGTCGCTGACGCAAGTGTACACTGGACTACCTGCATCGTATGGGCTCCAGTCAACACCCGAGTGACACCACTGCCGGGACTGCTCCGCAGAATGTCCAGAGTGTTTAGAGTGGTGCCGTGTTCTTAAAGCAGCTCTTTTGGAGCGGCAAGCGTCATGTTGCGGATCCTGGCGTTGGTCATGGTCGGCAGTGACATGTGTGGAACGTCGCTGTCTTCATCTAGCACTCTCCCGTGCCGTAGACGGTGCACCGGGCGATGAAGTTCACAGAACGATCGTAATCTTTCATGAGCTCGGGCTTGGCGATAACAGTTTGGGCTAGCCATTACCATAAAAGAAGCAGGCCCATGGCGGCAGCACTTCGTGCCCATGAGTACGCACGAATCATCGTAATATTTAACTTATCTCTCTTGATTTTATAAGTCTTCAAAAGTAATGGACACATCAATTGGTTGCCACTACAATACTTACTACTAAATTTTAAAGCATTTTGTATGCTAACTATTCAAATCGGCGGCTGCTACGGAGAGGATGCGGGTTCGATTCCAGCTCAGTGTAAATATTTGTATACATGAATAATGTATATTAGCATTGGTCTGGGTATAAAAATGTCTACTGTCCAATGGTGATAGTAAGTTCGTTATTTAGTTCATGATATACAGCCTGGTGACAGAACAGACTAACAGACAGACGAGCAGTGATGTCTGAGTAATAGAGTTGAGGATCCCGTCGTAATAAGTTATATAACCGACATCCACGCGGGCGTAGCTGTGGGGGAAAGCTAGTTTTGAGATAATTATTATGTAGGGCATAAAGGCGGCTGCACGAAGTATGGTGCCCAAGCTACTACTGACGACGATTAAAATAATGAAAGATCGTTCTAAAGTTTGCAAATGACTACAGGAAAACAGTCAATCTCGTTCTATGGGAGAAATTGAAATGATTGACAGATTGTCAGCTCAAGTTGTAGTATTATTGCAATTGCAATAATTGTTATGATAACCGATCAATCAATCAGCCTATCGCAGTCCACAGCTGGTCATAGGCCTCTTCCAATGTTGGGAGGCTTTGGCCTACTGTTTCTACGCTGGCCAGACGGGTCGGTACAGGGTTTTATTTCGAGTTTTCCTTCTCTCGCCGTGATATCGTCTGCGTATTTTTTCGGAGTTGCCTCTTACCCTTTGGATGAGATGAGATAATGATACTTGTATTCTTTCACCTTCACCACATGGGTAATTGTAATGATAGATGTTTCGGCAGTATTTTATTATATTTGTGGATACTAATCCCTTTTTTTCTTTGAGGTAAGCATTTGCTTCAATTCTTAAACACTTCAGGAACTTGAACTTCTTCATGTAATAGTACATTATGGTATAAGTGTTTAAGTAAAATTGGTGATTACCGCTGAGGCGCTATTGAGACCCGAGCCGTTAGGTGAGGGACTTAGCTTAGGAGAGCCGAGGACGGTAATCAATAATACACACGTGCATCTTATGTCGTTTCTATAACACACTTTGTGAACGAAATTACTAAAAAAAAACATTTTATCTACTCTCATACTAAACGGAAGCATTTAAAATTTAAATAAAAATACTTTGGTGGCGGTCCTTTACATTTTGAATATCAAAATAAATTTTAAAAGTTCAGCTGCATTTTTCATACATAATCTGTGGGCAGGGCGTAAAACGATTCCGCGATTAATGGATTTTGGCATTTTACGCAAATTATATTAATCTATTTTAAAACTGCATGTAATTTGGTTTAATTAAAAATACTAGTCTGATAGCATAAAAAACTCGCCTACGGTTTTTAAGAACATTTTTCAGAAACCATTCCGAGCAACAATTAGGAAGTAAATATGCTGTTTGTACAATTATAATTACCTGTTGTTCATGGCATAGTTTATTAAATTGTTGTTTATTAAACACGTACAAATTGAAATTATCTATGGAGTTGCATGGAATGAGCAAGCAAAAAACAAAAATTATAACACCCTTGTAAATTATAGCAATGAAAAAGTCACAGTTCACACACACAGATTAGAGGTGTCATTATATACCTAAGTAGCTGATGCCCGCGGCTTCGCTCGCGTGGAATTCTGTTCCGGTTCCCGTGACGGCGTAACTCTTTTTAATATTTTTCTCTTCGTAATAACCATCCTGATACTGCACAAGGAACATTTAAAAAAAGGAATTAGCGAAATCGGTCCAGCCGTTAACGTGTGATAGCGATACCAAGGGAAATAGGGAAATTCTTTCCTAGAGGATGCCTACGTCATAGTAGCTTTATGCATGCAAAGTCTCACCCAGATCAGTTTAAAATTGATAAAGTTTCATACAAACTTTCATGCCCTATTTTATCCCCTTGGGGGTAGAAATAATCAAAACCTTTTCTTAGCGGTCCAGTGGTTTGGGCTGTGCGTTGATAGATCACTATGTCAGTCAGTCAGTCAGTCACCTTTGAGTTATATATATTTATATAGATTATAGATAGATAGATTACGGTAAAATTAGAGCCACTTTATGTACAAGTGTGTTGAAAAATAGTTTTACATAACAGAATCGTCTAATTAAAACCATTTTCACAACCTTGTCATTTGCGCGAGTCAGATCGAACAATAATCGTCGTTACCTGTATTTAGCTAGTTGCTTACTCATTCATGGCGGGAAAAGTTTCCACCTCATGATTACTGCTTGTACTCTCGAACTCCTCTAGCACGTTAATTGCCAGCTTTGTATAACTATTACCTTGGTTTAAACAGAGTGATTTTGTTGGCACGTAGGGTAATATAAGACGAGTTGTTCGAGTTTTATGTTGTCTTCGCCGCAGAGGCAGCGGGGCACCATGTACACGGCGACCCTACCTGTCTTAAGCTTATTAGTCGCGGTTGTCTATGGAGGAAAAGATAAACCGGTAAGTTATAGAAATCTTATAAAAAAACCGTAGAGAGACTTTGTTTTGTAGTATTGTACTTAATATGAATCAAGTTAATGAGGTATTATTATATTCCGATTTAATTTTAATTTTCTTTATGAATGAGTTTCGTCTTTTATATAAAAAATTTGGTTGCCTGTAAAGTCGGTATACAGGCGAAAGTTTTACGTGACAACGACTTTGAGTGGTAAAATAATTTTAATGTGAATATTCATTCGTATAGTAGGAAGAAGGATGAAATAATAGTAACAATTTATAGTAGTTTATGATACTGTTACATAATAAGGGTTCTTATAACACGAGTGTGTTTTAAAAAAACGAGCCGTAGGCGAGTTTTTTTATATTATCACACGAGTGTTATAAGACCAAGTTATGTACAGTGTCATACACTACTTTATCTACTCTCATACTATAATACATAAACTAATTTATTTTACAAACCAAACCAAACTATGTTTAATTTAAATGTATAGAACAAAAAAAAAAGTGTTCGCGCCAAGGCGCAAGCATTGATTGCGCATGCGTGTTTCTTTTTTTTTTTCCCGAATCGGCGGATTCTTTTTTTAAAGTAGAGGTTTAGTCCAGATGGAGGTTGTATAGGTGTATCGTTATGATTAAAAAGTTATTTTATGATATAGGTGTCCATACAAGACCTGTATCGTAATAAAACTTTTTTTTTGGCCTGTGCGTAATGTTTGTCATAAGAGTTCTAATTTCAATTTTATAATCTTTGTATTATAGTATCAGAGTAGATAAAAACATTTATTTATACAAAGAATTATAAACAAAATTAAATTTTAAATTATTAATTACAAGACATGAACCGGTGTGTATGCCTATCTCTCTCACTCTCTCTCTCGCTCTGTCTCTCTCGCTCTTAGGCGGGCTAACTGTGCTCGAGTGGAAGGGACGCGTGCCTTTCACTTTTTATGTCTGTCTCTCTCGCTCTTAGGCGGGACGCGTGCCTCTCACTCGCTCTCATTGTAAGCGCATAACGCGGAGCGTAACGCAGAGCGTAACGCAGTTTCTTGAAGTGTCGCCCGGCAAACCAATTTATAAGACGTTGTCACGTCAAAATTGTTAAGAGATCAGTTAAAAGAAAAACATTTTTTTAATGATTATAAAATTTATAAATATTAAATTGTACGAAGATCTTTGATTACCCCAAAAAATCAATAAATCTAATAATATTTCAGAATTATGACATCAAGGTTAAACTTCGAATACAAAAAAAAAGTAAGCTACTTATAAAATTAATTGTAGGTCTTTTTGAGCATCATAATACAACTATATAACTGATTGTACGTGGTCTAAAAGTCGACCAGCTTAATAATCTGAATAGCATCAAAGCCACAGTGTATAAAATTTGTCACGTGCCCTTGTTATGGAGTGTGTGCTGAGAGAGTGATGATGGATGGATGGCGCGACGCCGACGGCCGAATCTATTGCTCAATGTCGCCGTATGCGAATACGTAATGCATCGTTTCGAGCTCACTACTACCTTATGATCGTGTCTCCAATCTCACACGAGAATATAAGAATACATACGATATTTTTTTTTAAATTACACTTTTTTCTTTAAAATACAGTTGTATATAGTAAGCCAATAGAGAATTTCGCAGTAAATTTCTGTAGTACTTGTAGTAGTTGTCAATACAAAACCATTACCAGTAATATTATCTGTTCTGGACTGGACTGTTGCTTAGTATAATAGCTCGTTGGTAATACTTTAGTGAAATAAAACAAGAAATAAAACTTACAGAATAATTAACTTACAAATATCGTTAGATTAATTACAAAATTAATCTGACGATATCTGTAAGTTTTGTCCTTTGTGGTGTATGAAATCAGTTTAAGTCAGAGGTCAAATGAATATGTATATTTCCATTGGTATGGATGTTACTATGAATAATATGTATGTATTAAAAAAGAACTATACAGGGTGTATTTTTGAAACGGGGCAGTAAGGGCAAGTACCTTAACCGTTGCAGTTACAGCAAAACGTTCTTAAAAGACCTTCCCTAACTTTTTGGGACATTTTGAACTGCATTCACAGATTTTATAAAAAACTTACAGTTAGCAAAAAAAATGCAAAAAGTTCAATTTTTTTTTTTTATGCCAATCGATTATATTTCATGTGGGGATCAAAAAACTCTATGGGACCATTTTAGCTTTCAGTACTAGAAAAGACAGAAATCGCCAAAGACCTTTCCCATACATTTCGTACGGAAATATGATAAATCAACTCGAAACTCATAGGTCAGGTAAAATTTTGAACTTTTTTAAATAAAAAAAAATCATTTAAACATTTAAGAAATTGGTTTATGAAATAAATTGCTCAAAATGATTTCCATTTTCACGAATACATAAGTCTATCCTTTTTTGCACTGAACGAATGGCGGCTAATAATGTTCTGGGATGAATATTACGTAAAATGGTCATTAATGCATCCTTGAGCTCTTGAACACTGGCGTACGTCGTCTTATACAACTCGTTTTTCACGAATTCCCATAAAAAAAAATCAAGTGGTGTTAGATCGGGGCTACGAGGTGGCCACTGTGTTGGACCATATGTACCTATCCACTGTGTACCGAATAGGCGGCTCAAATTGGAACGTGAAAGGTGACTGTTATGTGGCGGAGCACCATCTTGTTGAAAATGAACTTTTCGCAATTCCGACAGGGGCCATTCGTCCATCTCGTTTTCAAGATGGTATAAAATGACTTCATTATACATGGCAGAATTCAGTTTCCCTTCATAAAATTCCACCATTATGACTCGATTGGACATTATACCACACCAACAGTTGAATGAGAAGCGAACCTGATTATGACTTGCCGTAACTCTTAGTGGATTTTCTTTGGACCAATAGTGGTGATTTTTTCTGTTGTACATACCGTTATTGGAAAAATTCGTTTCGTCTGACCACAGTATGTAATTTAAAAATTCATGATCTCTGCTTATTTTTCCTCTTAGCCATCTGCAAAAAGTAAACCTTCGAACATCATCACCCGGATGTAACACTTGAACTATGCGCCCATATCGATAGCACTTGTAGCCGTATTTCTTCCATATCTTTATCACAAGGGAGTGGCATACACCTACTTCAAGGGCGACTTGCCTGGACGATACCTCTGGATATGCTTCGACATAAGTAAGAACCGCAATCTCCGTGTCCATGTCCACACGAGGCTGCCGCTTTCTTTTGAAAGAACCCTGCAATTCTAGGTATTTCAAAAGATTTGTAATAACCTTTCTTGTTGGCACATGCCGCAACGGATACTTATTGCGGTACCACACTAATGCAGCTCCCGCATTTCGATTATTGACAAAATGCGCTTCTAATAAGTCAATTTTTTCACGATTAGAAGACATTTTAGCGAAAATCCTTAATTAATAACTCATACGAAGTTTCTCAGCTGAAACTAAGAATAACACACAGATTTTCGAATCAAATTCGAAATTTGAGGGTAAAAATTCTTTTTATTTACTTTACAGCCAATTCTACCCACTTCCTGGCCATAACCAAAAGTTAGACCATCGTAGAAATTTGTTTCTGTTGCCGAAATGTATGGGAAACGTTTTTGGCGATTTCTGTCTTTCCTAGTACTGAAAGCTAAAATGGTCTCATAGAGTTTTTTGATCCCCACATGAAATAGAATCGATTGGCATAAAAAAAAATTTTTGGACTTTTTGCATTTTTTTTGCCAACTGTAAGTTTTTTACAAAATCTGTGAATGCAGTTCAAAATATGTCAAAAAGTTAGGGAAGGTCTTCTAAGAACGTTTTGCTGTAACTGCAACGGTTAAGGTACTTGCCCTTACTGCCCCGTTTCAAAAATACACCCTGTATAATGTTATGTTAATTATGTGTTTCCTTTTTGTTTTCTCCTATTATTACTGTTTTCACGTCTTTATGTGTCATCAAAGTACACCAAACTGCCCTGAAACATTCTTCTCCTTTATTTTCTATCTGTCCTATGGTTGCCTGTAAGAGATTGCCACAGAGCAATAATGCCGCTGTCTGTACGTACCACATAAGTTGTATCTCTCATGACGTTATATTATTATTATTATATATCTGCATTCTAGAACCCATAGTACAAGTAAGTTAAACTATGCTTACTTTAGTCTGGAATTTACATCGTGTTCTGTAGAAGGTCCTCAAATATTTATTTTTGTATATTTAAACATAAATATCCCCTAAAACGGTCTGCCCCTCTAGACAAGTGGCAATTCGCTAGCCGGCGTTTGGTGGAATAGAATGACGAATATATGGGATTTGACGTTTATGACAGTCGTTAACGCATGTCAAATACGTCAAACCCCATACATTCGTCATTCTATTCCATCAAACGCCTGCCGACGAATTGCCATTTGTCTAAAGGGGCTGGTAAGTCATAAAACCGACAATGGAAGCAAACATCAACCATTTAAATTAATATTTAACATTATGAAACAAGTTGATGCGCATTGGGTTGGTCCCCGTGGAATCACGACTTAATATTTTCTTTGAGAATGTTATCTCATTTTTAATATTAAAACGACTTATTTCCCCCCACGATATTCACAAAGGAAGTCGCGTAGATCAAGAGGCCGGGGTGTCTCACCGCTCACCGCTCGCCCGCTAGACTAAATAATGCAAACAATTTTGTCTAATTTAATAAGGAAACGTCGGTAAACTTTATACACGTGTCGAAACTGTTGAGAGAATATTTAAGATTAGGTGTCTTTGGGTTAGAGAGGATTGCTTGCTTTTTACTATAGGCATTTTTAAAAACTAAATCTTCATTGAGGCAGTAGTTACAATATTTACAATACGTCTGTATGAAACAGACGTATTAAGGCTGGCGGCATTGCCACGTTGAATGGCAATACTGATCCTTTGCGCAAGGAATAAACCAGCCCTCTGGTCACGGGTAGCGTCTATTAACCGTTTGGAAATGTCTTTAAATAATAGACGGGCACTTGGACCCCATGATCCCAGCGTCTCGACCCCAAACGGCTCAAATATGTAATTATCACTTAAACTACGATATTTGCGCCGTTTGAGGGTCTCTGCCGAAGCAGCAGCACCGCAGGCACAGTCCCCAGTCCCTGGAAGAATTTTAATTTGTTAAATTTTAATTTGTGAAGGCGCAAGGGTGTCAGCACATGTTGCATCCCACACCAAATGCCTTCCCATCTTCCAAGGCACCAAAGACATTCCATCCGGCCTCTTGCCATCATCGCGCACCAGACCAGCAGGTTCTAAAACGGCTGGAACCCCGGCGGTGACAAGAGTCCGACGAATTATGTCATTGATGTACGCGTGCCGTGAAAGCCGTCCCGCGCTCCTACTGCATGAGAGATACAGTTTAGTTTACAGATATTTTCTTCAACATACAAACATATATTGTTGCATAGTGAACACAAAAACTTATCAATAGACATACAAATCTACATATTATAATCATGTTCAACTTAACTGTATTTCCATTTTAGGTTTTCAGTGACGAAATCAAAGAAATAATACAAAGTCTTCACGACGAGTGTGTCGGCAAAACAGGGGTTTCTGAGGGTGAGTGTTCAAAAGAAAAATTTATTTCGTCTTTGTTCTACGTGTGCGAATGACGCGAAGCAATCGTCGTGGCTTAGATGGTGCCACAGTTTTAGCGTACTATTAGAATAGACATTTTTATGTTTCTCAATTCGTAGTTGTGACAAATGTATAATATAAAATAAAGAATTCATGCATAATAAAAATGTATAGCAGACTGTTATGTATTTGTTGCCTTTTTTTCGAAAATATATTCATGTCTATAATTCTTCAGGTAGCATTGTTTTCAAATACAATATCTCATGTTTGCGTACATTAAAGAGTCTTTATTCTTACTTGCCCCCAGAGGATATAGCGAATTGCGAAAAGGGCATATTTAAGGAGGATACGAAATTGAAGTGCTATATGTTTTGTCTGCTGGTGGAGTCGAGTCTTGTGAGTATCTGTGTTTTGTTTATTTCTCTCTTCACCCCGTCGCGTATGCGAAATTAGATACAAACAGGCATTTAATTTATTTATAATTCAATTCGTTTGCTTCGTATTTAAACGAACAGGAATATGCCTTTTGAGTTTAAAAATAAATTCTGTTTTAAAAATAAACATAAGGGTATTCTGTTATTTGAGGTAGAATTACATGTAAAATGAACCGTATGTATATTTACCTACATACTGAGTTTGTCCAGTAATAATAGGATTTTGATCTCCTAATTTAATTGTTTAGCTCTCCATATGATGGTTAACGGATCGTGCCATCTGTTGAACTTGTTCTGGGGGGATTTTTTAGATACTACGAGGAACAGGGAACAGTACAGATAAAATAGAGATTATACTATAATCTTATACAAATTTAGTACATGATAGATCAATTTGCTGATAGAATGTAACTGATGAATAAATGATAGGTACGCTGCGTAAACCTGAATCGAAGTACTAAGATTCTGAAATAGTAGTTTATGATACTGTTGCATAATAAGGGTTCTTATAACACGAGTGTGTTTTAAAAAAACGAGCTGTAGGCGAGTTTTTTTATATTATCACACGAGTGTTATAAGACCAAGTTATGTACAGTGTCATACACTACTTTATCTACTCTCATACTATAATACATAAACTAATTTATTTTACAAACCAAACCAAACTTTGTTTAATTTAAATGTATAGAACAAAAAAAAAAAAATGTTCGCGCCAAGGCGCAAACTCACTCGATTGCGCATGCGTGTTTCTTTTTTTTTTCCCGAATCGGCGGATTCTTTTTTTAAAGTAGAGGTTTAGTCCAGATGGAGGTTGTATAGGTGTATCGTTATGATTAAGAAGTTATTTTATGATATAGGTGTCCATACAAGACCTGTATCGTAATAAAACTTTTTTTTTGGCCTGTGCGTAATGTTTGTCATAAGAGTTTTGATTTCAATTTTATAATCTTTGTATTATAGTATCAGAGCAGATAAAATATATAAAGAAATCTGAATATATATAACTCAAAGGTGACCGACTGACTGACATAGTGATCTATCAACGCACAGCCCAAACCATTGGACGGATCGGGCTGAAATTTGGCATGCAGGTAGATGAATGACGTAAGCATCAGCATAAAAATAATTTGAATTTGAATCCGCTAAGAAATGATTTTGATTAATTCTAGCCCCAAGGGGATAATATAGGGGATGAAAGTTTTTATGAAACTAGGTCAATTTTAAACCGATTGGGCTGAGACTTTGCATGCATAAAGATACTATGTTGACTCAACACTAAGTGATAACCGACATCCACGCGGGTGGAGCCGCGGGCAACAGCTAATATAACTTATATAGTTGTGTCAAAGTTAAACGGGCCTTTAATAGGCAATAGAATTTCACTGACAATATTAATCATGTGATTTAACAGGTCGACGACGATGGTACAGTGGACTATGAAATGATGTTCAGTTTGATGCCTGAAGAATATTATGAAAGAACAAAAAAAGTGATACTCTCTTGTAGGCACTTTGGTAAGTAATCATATTTTTTATTATTAGTACATACTGTTTTAGCGCAACAGTGAACTCGTTCGTGAGATCGAATTTTAATTAATAGACTTACATACAGGTGACAGTGATCCGTGGATAAGCGATAACCGAGTGGGTTAGTGCAAGTTATGCCCACTGGAGAGTTTTTGTGCAGTCAGTGGGAAGACCAAAGGCTACTGTTTTGTCTTCTACGCTGACGGCGCAGAAACTGTCTGTGTTGACAGGGTCGGCAGCACGAGTGTGATGCTCCCTGGTGTTGCACACGTTCATAGGCCACCGTAACCAGTTTCCGTCAGGTGGGCCGCGTGGTTGACTGCCACGTCAGTGGTATAAAAAAAGAAGAAAAGAGATCGGTTCTAGCACAGAACTATTCTTATCATTGTGAAACTACTCCGTAAATCGGAGAACAAGTCTGACAACTGACCTAGCAACAGAATTTTTATATTGCTAGTGAGTTGTGGAGGTCATATGGCAGCCGCTTAAAATCGAATTGGGTAATGACTTGACCTGGCGGGTGACGATGACGTCCAGGTGTAAAAGAAAGATTGTTATTTACGTTTACATTTACTTTGCACTTAGGTGTATTAGCATAAAATCGTAAGATTTTCGTCTCAATCAATGATCAGCGGATGTAAAAAGGGAACATTAAGCGATTTTGTTGAAAAAAAGTCAGGTACTTAAAAAGGTCACTCAAATGAGCAGAATAATAACAATTTACTTACACCACAGAATCTAATATCGTATAAATAACGCCACATGACAATATATTATCCTAAGAGCGTTTTCACACTCATCCGACATCCGATATATGACATCCGATATCCGACATCCGATATCTGACATTGGTTATCGGAACCAAAACAGTGGTGTTGGCTCCGATAACCGATATCGGGCCGGACAATGTGAAAGAAAGATACATATCTCATACATTTGACTTCCTCCGATATCGGATGTCGGATATCGGATATCGGATATCGGATATCGGATATCGGATGTCGGATATCGGATATCGGATGAGTGTGAAAACGCTCTAAGTAATACGATTTCAATAAAGTGGCCTTTTTAGACCTGCAGTTCGGGTAACGTGTTATACATCTGTCCTTCCAATATTGAAAATATTAATAACATTATGTTTTCTATTTAAGATGTACCCGGCCAAAATGGATGCCAGAGTACTTTTGATGTTCACAAATGTACCTATGAAAAGGATCCAGACGTAAGTTTAATTTCAAATTTATTTATATTCTTATTTCGCTTAAATTATTATGAAGATTTTCCATCTTTAAAAACCTTTTTATACGAGCTAAGCGCGTTACCTAGAATAAATCGCTTTTAGCGATAAGGCCGCCCATTGTACATTAAATTGTATACATGCTACCTACAAATTCTGATGTAAATCAATTGGTGTACAATAAAGAATTATCTATCTATGTAGCTAAGGTACTACTCATGATATTTTGACGATTTGCTCATGTAGGTATGTTAATATGCATAATATGGTATTGCCGGGAGCCGCGTGGTTCCCGGTAGAGTAGAATTTGGGCCACCCCTTCTCTTCCTTCTGGTTCGAGTCAACAATAGTGCCCGGAATACGGTAATAGGCTCGCCCTCTATTGTGTGGGACCGAATACAATGATTGGTGAAATGTGGGTGTTAATTCACCTCTGCCTGACCCTCCGGGGATAAAGGCGTGATTATATGTATGTATGTATGTAGGTATTCGTTATTCATCTGGATAATAAATCACTCACACACACACAACTACAACTTTTTTTTTATACAACTGTGGTGGCAGACAAGCACACGGCCCACCTAATAGAAAGTTTTAACCGTGGCTTATGGACGTGTGCAACACCAGGGGAGTCATACTCGTGCTGCCGACCCTGTAAACACAGAGAGTCGCTGTGCCGTCAGTGTATTTATATCAAACCAGCTCTGGTAAAATTGTAAAGTCAATCTTATCCCAAATGACCAATGAAATAATTCAACATATTTTGTTGCAGTTCTATTTCATATTGTAAGAAGACCTGAATGTACTTATAAGCTGACGAGGGGAAAGTGTTTGTATTATTTAATGTTTAACAATAAACCCTGATAATTTTAACATTTGGTTTATTTTTATTTTAGCCATAGAATGTAGGTATCCTACTCTGACAGGTTTGTTGCCTGTTATATAGTAAAATTATATTGTGTTTGGCACACTATAGCAGCTTTCTTGGAAAATAATTCTTTTTCAACGCACTTGCTCTCAAACTGGCTCTAATTTCACAACATTAAGACACAATGAAACTGTGGCTTTTTAATTGTTATAATTCACAAGTGAGTTATAGATTCATTTTAAAATGATATTGGTTTAGTTGCTTTTAACTTAAAAACAGTTTCGATATAAAAAGGTCGTGTTCAATAGTACAAATTAAGTTCGTCATTCCATGCAACTTCGTATTTAAATAGATAATTTTAACTTATGCGTATTTATTTAATAAACAAGAGTTTAAATCAATTTACCTTAATAACTTTTGTTTTATTTGTAAAATATTCAATTTCCGCATTCAGTCCGCGACAAATTGAAAAAAAGAAACCTCTTTTGGTCTAAATGAATCTTTACAGCTATTGCGAAAAAAACAATTCACAACACGTTTTCACTTTTGAAATTATAGTTATTTATTAATAAAAATATCTACAAGTACTAGTTAGGTAGAAAATGATTTATGTTGTACAACGTCCGGTCTATGATGTAATTTATGTGAAGCCCTTAACGTTATGGAAAGTTAGCTACCTGAAAACTGCAAGGGTAAATATAGATTTGAGTTTTATTTTATTCACAACAGTGTTGAAAAACAACGTATGATACACGTGTATTCATGATTACCGTCCGCGGTTTACTTAAGACCCTCACCCAACGGCTCAGGTTTCAATAGCGCCTCAGCGGTAATCACCAACTTAACACACTTGTACCATAATTATCGCATAACATCTCATCTTTGCCTATTTTTTAGCAAAAACATCACCTCTTTGTTTCTGATAACACGACTAATTAGAAACTTATACCTATATACTAAACCATAGTAAGTACTATTGCAAAATGAAAATTGTATCAGGTCAAAATTAAGTAAGTTATCAGTATCATCGTAAATGTATTTTGCATCTCAGTCAGAGTTGGTAAACTACGTTATTGTACGCGCACTCATATTTCAATTTTTCCCAGTGAGAAGGAAATATTTAGGTACTTGTAAATAAAGACGTAATTTGCGTTAGCCGCAGGCCCTCAGCCCGTCTATTTTTTGTATGAAATCTCGTTTAAATTTATTCAGATCTTAAAAGAAGTATAATGCTAAGAAATTAATTTGCTTCATAAAAAATAATTTGTAAGCGGAAAAATAAATGAGTCGGAATATTGTAAAATGTATAATTGTGATCTTTAGTGACCTACATTTTTTTTTAAGAACTTGCTTACATTTAAAGCAGATTTCGTATCGCATTCACTCAGCTTTAATATATTCTTAATAAAGTTGACATTAAACGTTTTCATTATAGACTGAGAGCGCATGAACACTAGAATTTTTTATAAAAGCTAAAAGAAACGATAACCCATTATGAAGTTTGGGTCATAGTCGCTTTGGCAGGTAAACGATACTAAAGTTTTGATATTAGAAAATCTAAGTATTTGCGTCAAATAATAAAGTATGATTTTTAGGTGTTACCTTCACAGTATTTTTAGAAATCGCATCATTCATATTTCACACTTCGACATGGTGGTAACCCTTTGCCAGACACCCTTAATGTTCATGAAAGTATGTCTTGGTATAAAAGCTAATTTTCATACAACGTGCCCCAAAATTCAAAGATGACCCGGCACCAGAGTATGGACTTGCCCATGGTTACTCGAGAAAAAAAAACTCTACTTATTATTATTTTTAACACCGTTAGTACCGTTTATCTGTCATAGCCATTATAACCAAAACTTCATAAAAGGCCATCGTTCTTACCTATGTTGGGAGCATGCGCTGGCAAACTTTCAGCTTTTATAAAACGACGAAGGTATGGCGTTCATGGGCTCTTAGTCCATTAGATATTATTACTTGCCTTACTTGGGTAGAGGTACATTTTCAACATAAATTATAGATAATACTTTGGAAAGTCACTGAAATTGAATCAAGAGTAAAGAAGCTCGTGTGTTGTGCATTTGGGCTCCATCAAGGCCTTTGGGGCCAAGCCAACCCCACTTGCAAACCGGCCTAGTAATAGATGGTTAAGGTCCTTCTGACCTTCCAAACCTGAAAGAAACCCAAATGTACCGACTTATAACTGAAGTTGGTTTTGGCTTTAAATTCGAAATACACCACATGCAGAACGAGAATAATAATTACATTATATTTGACAGACACCAATGAATGATTGTAATGATCCGTGATTATTATGGTGGCAGTAGGCAGTGAACTTACAAAAGTACTATTACAATAGAACATTATGGTTATTTAACAGCAAAACGACATTCAAAAGACGGAAATACGGAAAAACGAGGGTCGGAACATCTGCACATAAAGAGGCAATTTGGAGATTGCCGGGGGCGCACAACCGCCATGGAGAATTGTGTTCAAATGTATTCAAAATTAAAAAATGAAGCAAAATATTGCACGAAAATTCATTGCGGTAAAATAAACAAGAGTGGCTTGTTACAGTGGACAGCGGAGGGCGACGGGGCGCCTTGTATAAACTTGACTTCTTTACACAGAAGAAACTCTTTAGTCTCAGCTATAATGTGATGGTCCAGATTATTTACATCTATTTTTTGTATTACTATGGACGCGTGTCACTTAGCATGTCCACATTTTCCTCTTAAATTGGCTTGTACGGCTTTTATGAGACTGATTGTAACCTCAAGAGGAAAGTCTGCGCACAGCCTCGTCTATCTATCAGCAGGCTCGGAGGTGAGGTTGGTTTGGATCTTGAAGTTATAGACAAAAACACCTGAAATTTGACATATTGAATAACAATTGCACTTGTACTTTTCCATAGTTCATTTTTATTTTTAATCTGACCGGTTTCACCTCACGACATAATTTAATCCGGTCAGGTTAAAAATAAAAATAAACTGTGGAAAAATACAAGTGCAATTGTTATTTAATATGTGTAGTAGATTCCACCAAGTGCCATCAATCTCCAGTATAAATACCTGATATTATTTAACATAATAAGAACACTTATAAGTATCTATTAAAATAAAAATAAAAACTAAATTGAAGTCGCTTGATACGTTCGGGAGTTATGATGCCACAGACAGGCAGACAGGCAAACAGACACAACAAACTTATAACATTCCTCTTTTTGCGTCGGGGGTTTTAAAGAACATCCAGTGATCACAAATCCTGAAGAAACTGAATCCACAAAAACGCATGAGTTAATAACAACTTTTATCTACTCTGATACTATAATACAAAGATTATAAAATTGAAATCAAAACTCTTATGACAAACATTACGCACAGGCCAAAAGAAAGTTTTATTACGATACAGGTTTTGTATAGACACCTATATCATTAAATAACTTTTTAATCATAACGATACACCTAAATAACGACTGAACCTCTACTTTCAAAAAAGAATCCGCCTAGTCGGAAGAAAGAAAAAAGAAACACGCATGCGCAATCGATATTTGCGCCTTGACGCCAACATTTAAATTAAACAAAGTTTGGTTTTGTTTGTAAAATAAATTAGTTTATGTATTATAGTATGAGAATAGATAAAGTAGTGTATGATACTGTACATAACTTGGTCTTATAACACTCGTGTGATAGTATAAAACAACTCGTCTACGGCTCGTTTTTTTAAAACACACTCGTGTTATAAGAACCCTTATTATGCAACAGTATCATAAACTACTATTAAATTCTTGCGTTCCATGATATATCACAATATTAACGCGAATTAACGTTAGTTAAGATTATGTTTCGTGTCATAAACATGATCGAGTATGAGATGAGAATGTGTGCAGCAGTAGAGGTGACACAGTTCGTAAAAAAAGAATCAGGTAGAACTACGGTTTGTCAGTAAACAACGAGCTCACAGCTCTGCAGTATGATCATAGCGCTTGTAGTTCTGAGCTTGCAACAGTACCGAAATATCGGACACACGAACAAACAAATAAACATGGTAAATATTCCGTTGTCAGTTGTCATGTGAACTATGCCAGTCTAAACATATACAACGGAATTTCTATGCAATTAAGAGATGGACTGCACTGATTTATACAAAAATTATGATGTTCAATCAGTAGATAAACTCGCTTTGCAAATACAAACTTATTGATCAAAATTAGCTCTTCCATATTTCATAAAGTAATAGAGCATGAAATGATTCTCTGGAATTACAAACTACTAATATATCAATTGTAATAAATGTGGTCTTATGAAAGGAAGGTTTGTAAATACTTTCGTGTGAAGTAAGTTCTTTGACGGTAAAGTTAAATTAACTTAGTTAAGTGCGGTCGTTGACTGTACTTCGACAAGTATTATACTTTACTTAATCACTCTACTACTGGCTCTATACTGATAATAATTTAATTGACACCTTTATAATAACTCAAAATCAAAACTCAAGTCAAAATTTCTTAAAATCAAAAGAGAATAAGATTTTATTTATTGTGATTTGGAAACAGTTTCCAGTGAAGTCTTAGATCCTAGTAACTTTATAGTTTGAGTAGTTGAGTGTATTTGAATTTGAATGAATGTATTTAAGTTTGACCCAACTTAAAAATGTTGATTGATTTTCATGGCTAATCCAGCATCCCACCAGAAGATCACAGTTTAAACGACCTAATTCTGTGTTTCAGCAGTGAGAAGTTCCAGACTTGCTGAAAGATGGATTGCAAGATAAACGGGGATCTATGCTCTCCGTTCACTGTCACATATGCGCTATTTCTCTCCAAATGTTTCAGGCATAAATAGGTTACGCTAACAGCAATGCATATATTTTAATTTCTTGATACAATATCTATCGCCATATAACATAAATAAATTAGTAAATTTAAGAAAAGTTGATTTTAAATTTTGTTTTTTGTTGACATAAAATTGCAGTTGTTTTGATTTCGAATGTGGAACCTGATTGCACGACCTACCTGCACGGTACGGCGCGAGGTGGGGTCGAAGGCGGCCAGCCGGCAGAGGCGGCGGATATCGCAATTTGGCGCCGAGCCGCAGTAATGACGGAATGGTCTGGACGCTGCGGCTGCGTACGTGCACTGGCTACTCCAAGTAACTACAATCTACAGAATACTGTTAGACTTACAGTTCATTATAAATACGATGTTTGAGTGAGATTAAATGTTAATAGATCGAAACTAAAAGAAAGATATGGATTGTTAATATATAATAGCCAAGTTTAGGTAAACTTCACTAATCGGAGAGCTCCAAATTTGAACAATATTTTACATACACAAATACTCAACAGTTAAAATGACGTCAAAACTTGACGCTAACTGTAACCGGCCACGCCTGGCCGGTTATTATTAGATAATTGTTAACGTTGAATTCTATCAAACAAAACAATTTCGTCATCGATTGTCATACCAACTGACTGACATAAGAACTGACAGCAAATGACAGCTTACGCCTAGTATTACCACATTAAAAAAATCATAAGGAATTTGCGGTCAATAATGCCTCATTAGACTTACAACACTGATAACTTTAACCGAGCTACTAAATACACTGGTGCAACACATTTAGAGAAAACGTTAGAGTCAGTGTTACTGTTAATGTTAAATTTGACGTAAATCTCTTACTTTAGCAGGTATTGTTGATTGACAACTTCGGTGCGTGCGAGTGCGCTGACAGTACGGTACGATTATTGTGCCCTATTTAGACTTTCGATTAAATTTTCAGTAAGAAGTTATTGATAATTAATTCACCTATACTATAGACGTGAGCATTTCAAAAATTTGAACTATAATATATATATGGTGCTTTTTTGGATGAAGCATTAGAAAGTCATATTAGCTACGGTGCTACGACACGCTACGCAATTTATGCTACGAATGTCTACAGACGAATAAACCTATGTGACGAATAAACCAGCTGTGCAATTCACTAAGCAAGCACAACGATGCGACAACGATGCGAGTCGCAACGATGTGCGCGATAGACACTGTCATTGGTCGATTTCCAATGACGTGATACAATCTGACCAATGACAATCTACGTTGCGCCTCGCATCGTTGTCGCATCGTTGTGCTCGCTTAGTGAATTGCAGTGCAGGACTGATTGAGTCAAACTAATATGCCTGGATTGCCCCAAAATTATTCCGCTTCCTATTCAGAATATTAATAGGTTCGCCCGTAATGGCATAGTGATTTGATAATAGCAAACAGTGGAGTTGTCCGAATAAACAATGGAGCCATAGTTTAGTCATCATGTACAGTGTAAACTAAGTATTCATTGTGAAAGTTTAATTTCATTAAAGAAATAGCGGATAACAGAACAATAAGTTACAGAAAGTAATATTTTAACCGACTCAATTCATTTTTCTGTGATAGCGTTGGACTTGCAACTTGAGAGTGTTTTGCTTAATTCATCCCCATCTGGCATAAAACGGCAACCAGTATCTAAGACTTACATTAGATGTAGAGGAGTTGAACCCCATTCAACATAAGACGTGAACCCACTTACAATATAAAGATTGTGGGGTTGAACGCCATCCGGTATAAGACATGAACGTCTAAGACCAAAATCTATCTTGGCTGGTGGTATGAAAATGAAAATGAAAGAAAGAACCCTAATGTATTTTGAAAGCTTTTATTAGATTTGTGAGTTCACAGCATACAAACAAGCTGAAACAAAAAGCTTTAAAAAGTCATTAACGGAATAGAGTAAGTTTGTACCTCTGAGAATCCAAACTTCTTTCGGATTTAGTTCGGTTAGTAACGCGCTAGTAACCTCCGCCGAGTCATTTCCCAATTCAGTTGTAGTCTACTCTCAGTCTAACTATGAAACGACTGTTTTTCGATGATGTCCGTGAAGCGACTGCCATATGACTCACAAAACTCAATGGTAATATCGAAGTTCTGTAGATAGACTGTTTCGCTTTTCTAGGCTTGAACTACGCGTTACGAATGTTCCTACGGCAATCGGAATCAACAGCTTATCGTGCTTTCCGAGGTACAGAAGGGTGTTAAAAATGATCACCTATATCAATGTGAATGGTCACTCATAATTATGAAATTTTTGTCAGTAAAGTTTAACTCAGAGAATTTTATAGTTCGAAATAACACGTTGGGTCACACTTTATACGTAACTAGCTGTTGCCCGCAGCTCCGCCCGCGTGGATGTCGATTTTCCTGAATTTTCTTTGCTATAAACCTCACGGAGCCCGAGACCTTTCCAACGAATGCAAAACCGTGGAAATCGGTTCGTGCGTTCTGGAGTTATAGCGTCAGGAAGGAAAACCCGACTTATTTTTATATAGTAGAGATAGGTTCCTATGGGGGACGGGGATAAGTTATTCACGCGGGCAGAGCCAAAGTTAACAGCCAAAGTGAACAGTAACAATAACCATAAAACATTATATTTATTACATTGTCTTTATCAATAACTATTGGCGCACAGCAAAATAATTATTGTGTGTTCGGAACGTTAGTGAAACAAGCCAATTATCCAAATAAATTGAGTTAGCCGAGCGCCCGCGTGAGGCCGGCGGGCGCCTCCCCCGGCATAGTTCGCCTCAAAGGAAGCGCGTTGTGCTCCTTTGCAAAGGTGTTTGTTTCGGAGGCGCGCCGCAAAATGAATATTGATGACTTCATGGGGTCCGGAGATGATTTGCTGAAAAATTAGTTTCTTTTCATCGCATTATTGCCTCGCATCGCTTCGGAAGCGCGCTGATGAAGACTAATATAGTCTTTAATTTTGCTTAGTAACGATCAACGCAGATTTATTTCGGTCATTAAAGTTGTGGCACATTTGGTGATGGCTCTGTTTATTATTCATTTATTTTGAGTATTTACTTAATACTGTTGTTAGAAAAGAAAAATATTAGTTGAAATATTTTTAATGTTTTTTTTTTAATTCACGCCCGTAGGACAGCATTGATATTATGAAACGTTTATTTTATGTTAACACGTGATAGTTTTCTGGTCTAATGGTTTCGAACTTCTGTTCGAACATTATTTTAATTTTTGAGGTTTTTTTTCACAGTTTATACACAGGGTGGAAAAATAATAAGGGCCCTGGAGGGAAACTACCTTAAATCCTATCCATAAGTTGGCTCATTTTACGTAAAGAAGATATTATTTATTTTTTAAAAAGAAACAATACTGCATTATTACATTTTTGAAAACTCGATTGCCATACCCGGTAATCGAACCGACTAAAAACCGCAACAATAACTTCCTGTATTTTTATAGCATTAATTGATAGTGTTAAACATACAGATCCAATTTCTCTAACAAACATAGTAAAATAAATGAAATCTAAACTTACAAATTCAACTTCACAAAATAAAACACTTTAATTCAAAGGCCCATCTGATATCGTATTAGCAATAAAATTCCATATTTAAATTACGTGTCCCTTTTTTCGTGCGAATAGCTCAGGTCTCAATTACCAGGTTATAAGGCAATTCTCTCGCCATTGGTCGCGCAGGATATAGGTATCTGATTAAGCACCCTAAATTACTATACCTCATGCAGTTATGTAATAAAGTTACATTCTAAACCGGTAAAAAAGTTCAATCATTTAATAGTATAGATTTCAGAGATTTCCTTTACTTTAATTTACCACGTTTGTTAGAGAGATTTGATCCTTATGATTGACACTATCGATTAATGCCATAAAATATAGGATGTTATTTTCCGGGTTTTAGTTGGTTCGAGTCCCCGATCAAGCGATTTTTGGAAAAGTTTTGAATCCAGTTATGTTTCTTTAAAAAAATTAAAGAATGTCTCCTTTATGGAAAATGAGCCAACTTAACGATTTAACGTAGTTTCCCTCCAGAGCCCGACTTATCTTTCCACCCTGTATATAGGATGAAAAAAAGTTGACAGAAAGTTTTGTATCTGTCACGATACGTTGAAACAGTCAAGGTACTATTCCAGATTATACTCTATCTAGATCTGTTCAACAGAAAAGAGTACCAAAAAATATCTATCCATCCATTTCCACATACTCTTTAATTTATAAATATTAGTAGGATAAATAATGTATGAGTTGATTAGCTAACACGTTCGTAAATATGCAGTTATGTTTATTGTAGCGCAGATATACCTCATAGACGCGTGTCATCTTGGTCGGTATGAACAGAAGATACAATTTATATGCAAATCCGGGACAAGATACAGCCACTGATGTCAGTGGGGGCCTTTCGTGTACCTCTCGCCACCCGTTCGGCCTGCCAGGACGGTCGCCTTCTGTGATAGCCTCTAAAATTACTTTTACAGTCAGAATATTTATATTTTATTAGACATGGTGTGTCTAATAAAATATAAATATTCTGACTGTAAAAGTAATTTTACATATTGATATCCTTTATCCTTTGTTTGATGGTAGTTGACGTGAAGTATGATTTAGAGATCATTTATAAATCGTACTGTTACTAATATTATAATTGTGAAAGTTTAAAAAGATGTTTGCATATTTGGAGTTCCACCAAGATCTTCGCGGTCTAAGTCAACCTCACCTCGAACCTGGTTTATATGTGAGGCGAGGGTGAGGCCGATTGGTGATCGAGGGTCTGGTATGTGCATTTCTCTTGAAATTCGGAGATCAGACGGTGAGCGTTTGCGTAAAAGTCAAGATAGGACAAATCAATGTTGGAAAGTGAGAAGAGCAAGGCCTTGATTATACTAAAACTTAACCACTGTTTGAGAAGACTGAAGACTTTGAACATTTAATGGTTTTCTGTAGAGTGAATGAAAAAGTGCAATGAAACACTTTTCATTTAATTTTGAACTTTAAAACAAACGCAATAAAGTATCAAATTTAGTAGTATGACAGAGGTTTTGCTTTAGTAGAATCGAGGGCCAAGAGAACAGATTCCATTCCTCCTACACTTTATAGCGTGTTCCTTAGCTATAAAGTGTGGCTGATGCAATACTGATGGTGGATGCAGCAGCTCCTTGCTTAAATGATAAGATACAATATATGGAGGATTGGGAGAGCGAACCTATCTTTGCATGCAACCTAGTTATATTGGCGCTTGGATGGCGATTTTATATTATTCGTACAATAGGGAGGATGCAAACGACAGACTGACTAGTCTTCGGCTTATGGTTTCATGTGTTACTCTAAATTACCCCTGTATACCCCATTAGGTTTGTCGGTTATCGCGACCAAAACAAAGCCTATAGCCTTTTAACACAACACAACAACAACAAAACAACAAAGAGTCTGTGTACCGATTTTAAGCTTCCTACGTTGAAAACTGCGAAAAGTCATATTTAAAATTTAACCCCCTCTACGAAGGGGTTGGGGGCAGATTTCTAAAGAGAAATGTTGCAATTTTTTATTAGTCACAAATAGTCCGCTTACCAATTTATAGCTTTCTACCTTGAAAATTGCGGTATGCTCCATACAAACTTCCACCCCCTTTTTTGGGAAGTGGAGAGTTAAAAAGAGACAAAAAGTAGCCTATGTCACTTTCCATTATTTCAACTATCTCCACTTAAAAAACTCACGTCAATTCGTCGCTGACAGACACACACATACACTTTGCCGTTTATAATATTAGTATGGATGATATTTGATATATTATATATTATGATCATAATATATGATACATACTTGATTTATATATACTGGGCGTCACGACGTAATCACTGAGACTTCACGGCGATAAAATCAATAGTAGATAGCGAAAGACTTGGTTTATGAATAAAGTTGCGGAGAGAGTATTCACTCGTGCGCTGTAATCAACTTACTGCTTTCCTCACTCAGTTCTCTTCGATAACATCGTATACTCTGAGGCGCATTAGTAGTTCTATACTATAAGAACCGTACCTACAGGTATTTAAGGTAATATACGTATATGGGAGCGAACTATCGAGCCAGCATGGCGAAAGTAAAATTTTATCAAGACAAGAATCGTAATTATTTTCCAAGTCGATTTAAAATACGTACATAGGTACTGAGCGGTAACCCAATATGAACTTTGAAATTCATTTGTAGTTAGAAAGAAGATGATAGTGAAGAAGATATAACTTGTATACAGTAAACAAAACTTCGTTAACTTATATAAACAATAGCTAGGCCCAAGTCGACTATACACCTTTAAATCATTTATTACTGAGCGAGTCTAGGCAAAATTTATAATGGAAGCTAAGAATGAAATTTTTAGCATGTCATTGTGCGCATTAATTTATATATTAGCTATTATTATATATATATAATAGCACCAATTAAAATCGTAAATGCCATAGTTGTATCTATTATCTTTGATGCTATTCAAAGTAATACACTCAAATAGCCTATTACTATGGTACCTATCTACAATACCCAAGGTTATTGCTTTATGGTAGAAAATCGAACTCTGGTCTAATAGTCCAGCTACATTCATGGAGCCTCATCAAAATAACTATAATTAGAGTTTTCCTTTATTCATTTTTAAAATACAAATAAATTTCATTTCTACAAACAAATTAAATTTATTTAAAAATAAGGAATATCGTCCTACTAAACTAAGCCCACGCCGTCTATGGGTCGATGTGCTAGGCCGAAGGTGAGGTTGTCTCGCGACATATCCCTCGCACCCCGGCTGACCCAGGGCCATTCCTCTCGGTCTGGCCCTCCTCGGGAGGGGGGACTACGCGGTCCCCGACTCGCCCCCGGTATGGGACGGGGGGGCTGCGCGCATCGTTCTACGATGCGCGCCGCCGCCGTGGCCTGCTTCTGCTAGGGTGACGAGCGGCTCCACCCGTCACCCTCAGGCCCGCGCTCATGGGGGGCGGAGGTCGGTCTGCGTCCTCCGACGCCCGAGCCGCCTACGAACGCGGGGAGCGATGTCCACGAGTCTCTCTCGCTTGCCGCGCCGTGCCCGCTCTGCTGTCTCCTTCACGAGCATGACCTGCTTGCAGAAGAAGACGCTGGCCACCCACGCATCCGCGCAGCGGACCATCGCCGCGAGCAGGGTGGAGAGCGTGAGCACTCTCACCCCCAGGGCCGTCAGAAGCTCCCGCCTCGGCGTTTCGAACGCCCGACACTCGGTCAGTGTGTGCAGCCCCGAGTCCACGCTCGCGTCACATTGATGGCACTCGGGCGTTGGCTCTATGCCCATCAGATGCAGGTACCGCCCGAAGTTATCGTGTCCGGTAATGACCTGCGTCTGACGGTACGAGAGGCCACCGTGTGGCCTCTCTACCCACTCCTCCATAATGGGTCTTATCGCCGCAATCACGGCGTGCCCTGCGCGTGGTTGCTCAAGTCGTAGGCTAAGGAGGGTCTTGGCATTTAAAAAATCACATCCCCCGTCGTTCCGCGGTATGTACAACCTAATCACAGATGAACGTGAATGATGCATTCGGTATGCAGGTTACCATACGGACCTTCGTATCCAGGGCATCAAGTTCTGTCTGAGTCCACCTGAGTATGCTAAAGGAGTACATTAAAACTGGCATGGCCCAACCATTACACGGCGGACCTTTTACCGTTTGATAAAAGACTTTTAAGAACTTTTTTCAAGCGGCCAAAGAAACGATACTCCAATTTTTATTTCAAACCAGCTTCTGAAATGCCTAACGCTTGTGACATACGTAGGTATTTATATGTGTCGATTGCAGAGAGAGCCCTTAGTTTTATGGAATCTGAGAGCTTCAGATTCCCCATGATTAACATGCATGACCGCACACTTGTCCACCACCATACTCCATCCTGATAGAGTTACTAAATATTTCAGTCAGTTTTAATGACATAAGCTTTAATAATATGGAATAATTATTATTCCATATTATTAATTTATTTCTTAAGAGATAAGAAGAAAGATAATATTAAAAATTAAATTAGATGCCTTACGGGCGAGCTTTTGCATACGTAACTAAAGCAAATTAAGAAAATCTATTCAGTGTTTACTATTTTTAAGTGTAGTTTATCTTTCTAAATATTTATGTGTGTTTTTGTTTAGCGTGAGAACCTTTAGTAATTACTTAAGTACTTTGCTTGAAGTCTGAAGGTTACGTGTATGCTTATGAGACCCTTCACTTATATTAATTGCATCTTCATTCTACAACTACCCTCAGTACGAACAATGCAGAATGAAGTGAATGAAATTATCTTGGATTGAAAATAGTTAGATGTGGTATATTACTGTTTGGTGCCAAAATCACTAATGTCAGCACTTCTAGAATACTATTTAAAACAAAGGTAAGCAATTCTCAATTCAAGCACTGTAAAGTAGGTTCTGTACTCTAAAAAGATACTATAAATATCCATGTAAATATGTACACTTGGCTTTTATTTACATACAGTTATAAAATATTATACGTTTTGCACATTTTATGAGAGAAACGTTTTATTACGTAAGAGTGGGGTGTTTATACGCGTTGCATATATTATGTCATGTTGCATGGTTGTACGCACGGAATAGGAAGTGCCCTTAGCTCCATTATAATGAAAATGAAGATGACGATGATTTTTTTAAAGTGTGAAAGAAAATAGCACTTTCTTGCCAATCACGTTGGAATTATTGTGAACATTAAGTACAGTATAGCGAAGACTGGTTATTGAGTTATTGTGATATTTGCTAGAGGCTGTTCAATTGTTAAAGTCACACAACCACGACGGTGACATGAGATGACTAACTAGTTTTCATTAGGTGCTTGAGTATTTAATTTCTACCTTGAAACTATTAAAAGAAATAGACAAAAGGTTGAACTGTTAGATAAAAACAACAGAACAGCAAAAGTTGTTATACAAGTAATTAAACTGAAGGAAACACAAACAGAATGCCTCATCTTCTGGTAAACTGTGCTCAACTTTCGTAAGTCATTGTGCAGAACGCGGTGGCGACCGCTGGCTAAGCCAATTAGTGTCCACTTGGGTAAACACCGGCTCGTTAGCGGACTTGTGTGTTTTATTCAATTCAATTTGCCAGCTCCACTACCACTTACTGATAGGACACTATGTTCTTTGTTCGCTTTTAATTTACCCTGACATCGGGTATCGTAGTCACACGTTGTGATTTTGCTTTCACCGTGATATTAAGAGACGTTTGGTTTAGTTTATTATTAATACTTTTTATTTATTTAGTGTATAATATCTTCATTGGATAATATTTTATGATTTTAAGATGAAAGTTTGTGATAATTTTAAGAAGTTTGTTACTAAATCACATTCAAACTGCATAACAGATCTTTTTGAAATTTGGTTTAGGGATAAATTAGTCTGGAATAAATTATAGACTTCATTTATTCATAGAATAGCTTCCCATCGGTTGCGCGAACGGGATCAGAATTATACGCAGGTGAAGCCGCGAGTATAAGCTAGTGCTGAAGACTGAAATCAGCTCAACTATATTCATTTCAAATACTTTATCTAAGTCTAGGTTACAAAGTAAGACGTATGAAAGTCAAAAGTAATATTTACTTTTAGGTTAAGGTTTATAAGATATTTACAATTGTACAGCCAGTAAGAAAATGTGACGATAATTATATAGGGGAAAAAGTTTTAGCTGTCATTGGTGTTAAACAGTGCAATGTTAAACTTTCATTTACAGTGTCAAAGGTTACAGTATATAGTGTCAGAAATAGCTTAAAATCTAAAAATATACAAGCCACGGATGGTCTAAGCTTAAAATATACCAAGTTAATAAACAAAACAAGAAATGCAAATACTATTAAACGTGTCCTCTGAAGATAGTAAAATACTTATATATACCTACATCAATTATTATATTGATTACTTCCAGTGTGAAGATTATTTGGAAAGATAAAGTTCAGCTATTTCTGAGGGTGACTGTACCAACTGGAGGTATTAACATCTCTAAGGTAATTCTTAAAGCATGCAGGCTAGAATTTGCATATAAATAACAAAAAGTTTAAGAATTTGTAACTTTGACCCTTCAACTTGCATGAAAAGGGGTGACTGATTTTATATTTTGTCGTACTCCCAAAACCTCTTAAAGAACGCTTTTCGTCTGACCCACTCAACAACGAGAAAATACCCGTCCCATACGTGAAAAAATCAGCAGGAGTGTCGGCTTGCAGGTAAGGATGGATCGGGTCGGGGTCTTAATGAAGTACCGTAAAACGGGGTGGATAGGGACAAATCCGAACTTCAGCCGCAATTCTTAAGCATTTCTCTATGGTTTTATTGCTGTATGAGGATCGAAATGGATGAGTCGCAGTGGTATCTTTGTCATAATAGGTATATAAATCTTCCAATTAGCTATTAGGTTTTGAAAAACCGGTAAAAACTATGCGATCCCTATTCACCCGTTAATTGGGGTAAATAGGGACGACAATAGAGCCAATAGAGAAATTTACCAGGGCTGGCACTTGTATAACTTTAATATAAAGCCTATTGTTTCAACCGACTTCAAAATATGAGGCTTTTCAATTCAAAAGTGGATGTAAATAAAAATAATTACCTACCTATTATTTTTATTTATGTATTCTTTAGGTATTGACGAAAATATGTATTTTTTTAAGTAAAAATAAAATGCATTTATTTTCTGCGATGGTTTATTAGTAGGTAAATGAATAAAATAAATTATATATTTAATAATTAATATATTTAATTATATAATTCTCCTCTTCTTCACTTAGGCATCTTTGACCACCTTGTGTTTTCACAAGCCTTGTAGCATGTCGGTGTAAAACCGACTTGGGAATGTTAAATTTTTTTGCAACTTGAAGCAAGGATTCATTTCCAGCTTCGTATGTTTCTACGGCTGTATTAATTAATAAGGGATCACACCTCCTATATGGTTTGGCACTTTTTGAAATATAAACGCGAGGCATATCTGAAAAAAAAAACAATGCGTAAGTCCATACTCTGTTTAAAATAAGTAATATGTTGTCACAACACCTAGGTATATGAATACAATGAAAAAAAAAGTTAATAAAAGCATTAAAATAAACCAAATCAGGCACCTAAATGATTTTTAATCATTTTTACTACCTACCTACTTAGTGACAACCCTAAAATCCTGTCCCTATTTATTCAGAACTCGTTCTTATTCTACTCAATCTCATCCCTTTTAACCCCTCTTCCGTTTGAATGTACACTTGAAATACTAACCTCAAAAACATCAGATTTCTCCACACCTTTCCATTTTATTAAAATAATATTATATTAAGGATATAATGGATACTTACTTTTTGTGTTAGTGACGTAAATACACTAAATATCCCGAAACACTTTACACTTGTATTATTTCATGTTTAAGTAACTCACTAACTCGAAGTTATGCGACACACAAAAAACCGGCCCCACAATAGGTTATTTTCAAGTGACGGTTTGATGAAATGCAGCTAATTTGACGTTTATTCAGTGTTGCCATATGATAGTTTCAATAATCTACTTTTGTCTCACAAAAAATTGTCAAAAATTGAATGGGTTGGTAAAAAATATTGCGAGTGAAAAAACTTTACCAGTTTCGTCCCTAGTCCCCCCTGGATCCCTAATAACCCCGTTTTACGGTATATTGAAGTTGAGGCTCATCAATGCCTGCTTACAATGCGCAGTACCAAAATAACTCAAGAGAGAAGTCAACTGTAACTTATTTAATTGACTGTAATTCATTGCTCAGCTATAAGTCTTACTAGTAATAAACTGTAGCATGAAAAACATATTTGATATGTTAACCTAAGCTTAAACTTTATTTTGCTAGTAGTCGTAATTTTATACTACAAACATTTAGATGCGAGGAATAAATTCAATATGAATGGAAAGTAACAAATTTTCTTTGCAATAAATTGAACGTTGTACTTTTTATAGCTATAATCATTTAATAAAAGTGCTATGCAACTTTTGGCACCCATTCAGTTCTCAATTCTTCTACCGACGACGCCTTCAAACCCTAACGTCTTTAGTACTGAACTTAGCATTTATCTCACATTTGTATTATAAAGCTTATTAAGTTTGAGATTTTCCATTCGGGTAGTAATTTTTAAAAGCAACGACATTACCTACTAAAGCTGAGACGAATGCATAACTGGTTACGCGGAAGATTTGTACAATTAACACGTAACAGGTTTTCGTACGGATAATCCTCCTGTTTTTGTTCACCAAATAAATAAAAAAAATACGATAAGAAAATTATCATATCATAAAATTTCCTACTCATATGAATGTGTTAGAAATCATTTTAACTGAGCGGATAAGAAACCGTAACCTCTCTTTTTAGGGTGCCGTCTATTTGGTAGAAACTTGATACTCCGAAACCTATTTGGGATAACTCACTTCACAGAAACTTCTTTAATCGATCATTTATTAGGCATAAAAAATATTTGACATAAATATTTTTAGGCATAATGTGCTTATGACCGAATTTAGAATGGCATACATTTAAGATAGTAGAATTTTATTTGGCATAATTACCTTTGGCATAGTTAAAATTTTGTATAACTTCATTTAGCATAACGTTCATTTAGAGTACAGATTATTTGGCATAATTTGACTAGGCATACTATAAAGAGCATAGAATTTCAATTGGAATAATATAGATTGGGTTACTTTCTTCTTTAAAAATGGGTAGGTTAGGTTAGAACTGTGACCTGTGGCCAGAATAGATAGTTGTTTACACCCCGACACAGAGTACCCCGACTCGGATAGGTTAGGTTAGGTTAGAACTGTGACCCCAACAGCGCGAGCCGAGCGAGCGAAGCGAGCGTGCCGCGGCAGCGGCCGGCGAAGCGGCAGAATAGATAGTTGTTTACACCCCGACACAGAGTACCCCGACTCGGATAGGTTAGGTTAGGTTAGAACTGTGACCCCAACAGCGCGAGCCGAGCGAGCGAAGCGAGCGTGCCGCGGTAGCGGCCGGCGAAGCGCCAGAATAGATAGTTGTTAACACCCCGACACAGAGTACCCCGACTCGGATATCGGCGAGTGCCAGAAACGAGCATGCTCTCATAGGCAAGGATATAAAAACCAAATAATTATCATTAAATCAACTTTTATTTATTACATATTACTAAAAAAAACAGTTAAATTAATCAGAAAACAAAATTAAACTAATCTTATATTAGCTCCTATTGCTTTCAGATACCCAACTTCTGTGTAATCAGACTGATTATTTATAATATTTTGAATACGATTTGTTTTATTCAATGTTTTCTTTTTTTTGGCTGGTGGTGGCGCGCCGAAACTTAATTTATCTATTTCGAAGTCCAATAAAATTGAAACAACATTGAAATATATACCAAAAGATGAATCTGGTTTTGAACTTTCTGCGATGTGATGGTTATACATTGTGATTATTATGAATACAAAAATTATGCGTACAGATGATTCTGACTTACAAAATTATGGGTTTCAATGTATGCAAAATGAGTTTATGCCAAACGATATTCTGCGAAAAGAGGTTTATGCTATTAGTTGTTATGCAATATAAAATTATAACTTAAAAAGTTCTACTATTTGAGGTGTACCCCTCTTTTTATAAAGGTTCTTTTTCAGAAATTCTAACCACTGAATAAAATAAATGATTAAAAACAAAAAAACCCGACTGATGCTAAAAAGATCGAAACAAGCTTTATAGCAGACGGTACCCATTAATTTTCATCTGTTTTGAGATCTTTTTAGCACTAGTCGGGTTTTTTGTCCTTAATAATATATTTTATTTAATACCTACTTTTTACTCATGACATATATGTTTTTATAATCGTCCAACGGCCCGAATGATATTCAGCTATCTGACCAAATAGCTAGGCAAATCACTTGTTTCTGCATGGTTATAAAGCTCCTCTCCGCTCTGCTCCCGCATAAGCGTTCTAACCTAAACCTATCCAAGGCGGATTGCTGCTTTTCTCAATAAACCTATTCCTCATTTTCTGTTTTGTTTTTGGGTGGGAGGTACTTAATCGTACGAATAGCCTTAGCATTAGCCAGCCAGTTAATTAAATGTTGTAGCGAACGTTACGGCTGAATATCGTTCAGTCGTTTAATTAAGGGCGCGGTATCAACAGGCTAGGCGGTTAATTGAACGGCTGATTAACCTTGTTGGCTGCAACATTTGCACCATAAAAATGCCTAATATTCATCTCAATTACTTAACTAATGTTAATTAAAAAAGGGAAGAATTAAAGTTTGATTGTAAGGCCTTTATTTTTAAACTACGGACACAACGACTTAATAATTCCTGTTTCCCTTGGTCATACCATAGCAATAAAATGATTTTATCGATTTTGTTCATCTTTTTTAAAAGCTTCCTAATACTTTGTAGAAGGAAAAGGTTGTACATTACATGCGGGCAGAGCCGCTGATAATAATAATAGTGCGAAGTCTCTCTATTCACTTAACGAATTTGCAGTTGTGTTGATAATGAAATAGAGTAATTATTATACAATTAGCTGTTTGTATGACAGCCTACAAAACCATGAATTTATTATATTGAAATAAGTAACAAATAGGTAGTGCAGGCATAATTGCTAATGTACTATAATTAGCCAATCCACCAATTTATTGTCGGGCAACAAAACCTCATTACTTTACCACAATTGGCTGATTAATTAATAGCTCATCAATATTATCACGCTATAACGTGGTGAGTACAACCAGTGATCGGGGCATCGAAACGGGTGTCCCGCGGTAATCTAGTCCGTGACTTGCAAGTGGAATGCGTGGTTTTATTACCCTCCCTGTGGAGGGCGCGGGGGTGGGGACCCACCATGAGAGGTGGGGGGTTAGGATTCGAGCCAGGCGTTCCTCGTCGTTAGTTGTACCGCATTGTGACGGTTATTGCAGCTCACGGCGAACCGGTCACAGACGAAATCAGCCACGCGCACAGAAAGATTAGTAACATCTCAATTAATCATTTATTTAATTATTTTTTTTTACCATCTATTCATGCATATCTTTAATTCTTTCAGATTATTTAATATGCCTATCCCACAAATAGTTAGTGATTTGTTCAATACTTTTTGTAATACATCAAATATACAATGGTGAATATGATACCTAAAACCTGTGGAATAACAAACAAGTACATAGTTCCACCGTGTCCCATATTGATGTACCCCGATTTTGTCATACTTGATACTTCTAAATAGAGCATCAATGTGCATCATGTCAAAATTCCGAGGCAGTTTTCCATCGCAGGAAACCTTACACAAATGCAATCAGAAACACAAATTACAGCTAGACATCGTTCTGTTGTAGCAGTACCCAATCGAAATTATATTACTGCAATGTGGTTACTATAATTTTTTTTTTTTGATAATTACTTCTTCTAAAGTAAAAGCAGCTGAAGATACGACTTTTGTCACCAGCTATCTGCAGTGGAAATCCAGCATAACTTGGCCCAGCTACTTCGGATATTACCCAAAACAAAGAGAAGGAAAGATTGATAAAAAATTTAAAAATTACTTATTCGTTCCCCAATCAAAGGTGTAACGGTTAACAATTGAGGTTGGCTCATACACCGTAATTACACCTCCCCCTACCTTATTGATTGTCTATAAGAATTAATTTGCGAGTTGAGTTTTGAGCCTCCGAATGATTCTTGGTAAGTCCTATAGCTAAACAGAATAGCTTGTGCAAAGATGTGGGTTTGAAGAAGTATTATAAATAGGTTTGACCACGCATGCTCTTGGTGTTAGCTTCGATGTCTAAGCCATTACTGCCACAGCTGTTTTAGCGAATATAAGAAATACTTATACGACACATCTGATGTAAGTACTTCTGACATTTTATTATCGTTATGTGAGACGAAGCAGTAATCTTTTTTTCACAAGCTGTCTGTGCTGGCGTGGGAGTATGATCCCGTTCCGCGATGTTTTTTTTAAAGTTATAATAATCAAAAGCATCTCTGTGCAAAATTTTATTCACATCAATCAAGTCGTTTCGCGTGAAAGAATAACAAATACCTATACACACGTAAATTCTAGTCTAACAATCTTTCACATCCATATCACCTCTAAAATATTAGCCTCAACCAATTACTCGTATAGCGAAACCTATTTAAAAACTTCAAAGTAGAATCGATATAATGCAATAGGCATGCAGGCGTCCGGTTTTAAATAATACATATTTTTATTTACGTGTCCCGGTCTCGGGTCATAACCCAACTCATAGAAAACGTTCTTCTATACCTACCAAAAAAAGTTGGCAAATGTTGTATTAGCTAGTAGTATACTAAAAACAAAACAATTGCCAAGCTTATCTATTCCTGTAGCAGTACCCGCGGAGCGCGTTAAATATTTTTTCAGAATTCATCCTGAAGCAAAGCATACACCGTAACGTTCATTGAGTAGAAAATTATATGCAAAATCACGACGGAAGTCACGTTGTCCCGCGAAGGTTGAACAGCGAATAATTAATATAGAAGCTTTGTAAAGTTTTTTTCATAATACCGGAGCATATTTCCTTCAAAACAGATTATCCTAATTTAATGTAGCAACATTGTAGTAGGGGATTAATTTGGATCACGGCTATGCGCAAACCAAAGCCATTTTAAAAACATGGCGCGTCCATAATGATGGCTTGATGAGAGAAGCGTCAGTGTGGTGCACTCGCCCACTTCGGCCCTCCGCCCTCAGGCCCTCCTAGCCTTAAACCCTTATAGTCTGTAGATATTTTCGTGGTATACTTTTAACTACAAATAAAACTTTAACCGACACAGATTGGCATATGAAAAAGGCACGGTGAAAGGAGAAGTAATTAAATAATGACAGTAAAAAGTCTGTAGGTAGAGGCACAGCGATCGACTGCTATATCGGAGATCGCGGGTTCAATTCACAATCAGTGTATCTATTTATGTACATGAATAATATGTCAGTTTACATTAGGCTAGGTGTTTTTCTATACGTATTTACATAAGAAATGTGTCTATCTAAGTATGTTTATTGTTTATAGAGCCCAAACGATTATATATTATATATACCCATTACATAAACCATTTAGCCATATAGTGTGTCAAGCCACAACAATAAAAAAAAAATACTTTTCTCGTATTTTTTTATTTTCCCTATGGTTCGACTCACTAATCTTATTTCGAATTCCAGCGTGATGGCGCATAGTCCGCTATTTATACGGGCACTGGTCCAATATTATCTACCATTTAGTTTGTGTGGTGCGAGTATTTATTAACTCACCACTCACCAGACTACTTAAGGTAATTATATAATTCTGATGGAGTGAAGATGATTGTAAATGTATTTCAAGTTAATAAAATTGAAGTGTCTGTTTTTAAGGCCGGGTTGTAGTGTTACGTGTGTACTCTTCGTACTACTTGTATAAAATTCGTGAGAGAGAGAGATGGCCGCGAAAGCTTTAATGCATCAATTTAGAGAATTTACAAATATTCTCTAGGTTTTTGAAAAAAATGACATTTGCATGATAAAATTTAACTCCACCAGTCCCTAGATATTTTTATGCTTCTTTCTAATACAAACTTCGACATTATTTGATAATGGCACCTTAGTGTAAAACGTGTTTGAAATAGCGATGATAAATGAGTTCAAAATTGTTAAAAACTACTGCAACTCGGTCTTAAGGCGCCCACTCCCTAACAGTCCGTCTGCAGTTTCTGATCTGTCCGGCGGCCTGCAGTCCTAAACCGATAGCGCCCACACTCTAAAACGATTTTGGCCTATATTTTTTTGTAAAAATGTAGTTTAGTCTTCTAAACCTTTGCACGGTACAAACTTTACGTTCAATTAACAATAAATATAGGCACATACTAAAACGTTGAATTATTTAAACTGCTATGACAGATGTCTCGAGTTCGATTCCCACTACACAAATATGAGCATACATGTAATGTCATAGAATACGTCTGTATGAGATAAAAAGTTGAATGTACTGCGTAACTTTCATAACAGTACGAAAGGTCGTCAACAAGTTTCAACTTAATATTAATGACTTTTACTGAAGAGCAGTTTGCTTAGGCAGCGACGCGCCGCAAGAGAGCATCTAAACTCAAGTTATACGTACTTGCAAACTAGATGTTAACATGTTTGCAAGTGAGAATCGGAGAACAAACTGCGGGACACTTATGAGTTCAGTGCTAGGCAGACAGTGTTGTTCAACACGAAGAGAAGGGTGTCCTAACAAGGGAACTATTTCGGGTCTGCAACGGATAACATATATAAATGCCTTGCTTTCTTTTAATCAACTTCAAAATAGGATCACGTTGTTTCGGTTATATTTTTTAAGTTCATTCTTAGTCCCAGGCTAGTTTCACAGCCTCTGTGGCCTAGCGGTAGTGAGGGCGGCCACTACGCGAAAGACGTGGGCTCGAGCTCCGTTTAGTGCAAAAAAAAATTGTATACGTGACAATGGGTCCCGTAACGACTGGGCTCCAACTAACCGTAACGACTGCCATACGAATATCTATGGTATTCGTTACGGGTAGTTGGAGCCCTGAAAAATCAAATATTTGGTCTAACTGAAATGCTTCGATATCGCCTTTAGGTTGTAAAGGTCAGATGGTAGTCCCTTCACGAAAAATATAGAAGTTCAGTCAAATCCGCAGTTAGACTGATAAAGCGGACCCCAGGCTCCGAGGTGAAAACGTCGGATGCGACTGGGATTAACGATAGGTTGAAGAAGGAGAAGAAGATTCTTAGTCCCATTTTATCAAAATCCAGTTTGGATGATGAAATCCATTGCACTGACTCCTACAGAGTTAAATAAAAAGTCTGAAGAACTCTCTTGTCATTTGTATTAAATCTGTAAGCCGGTTTTTGTATTTTTAATTTAGAAACATTACGGTATATTAAAAAAAATTGTACACCGTCACTAAATGGAAAGAATGCCGTTATTTTAAAAAAGCAGTGCAGAGGAATACCATAATACTCCAACTCATTCCGTGGGAGAAATATTTATTAGGCAACTAGAAGCTCCGACAGAAAATATTATATTTACCTATATTATGAAAAAGTACCCCGTTGAAGGCAATTGACAAATACGTGTATTACAAAAATAACACAAATTTAATAGCCCTAAAATGCATTGAAATTAGTTTTATTTACATTCAAACGAATTCTATTAATGAAATCCAGTCGAATTTCAACTGTCAAATCGGTTAATAGTAATATCAAACACCAAAACACGTTCTAAAAACATACATATCTGATAAAAATACATTATTTCAGTTTCAGTACAACAATTTTACACATACAACACCGTACAAGTTGAGCAGAGTTTTTCGAAACTTTCCTTCTTTACTTATTTTGAGGACGGTCGGAGCGAGCGTCGAACTCCCTAACTCGTGTTATTGAATTTAATGTACCCTCCCCGTACCTAGCTCTATTCAGTGTCGATAAAATCACTTGGAGCTGTTAGACATTGCAGCGTAAGTTAACGTACTATACATAGCGACCGAGTGTTTGAATTTGTGTTGCTTGAATGATTTGCTCCTTTTGATGTCACTGATGATGACGTGCTTATAAACCATATGAACGATAACAAACTAAACATGTTGACATAAAAAATTTCCATTGCTTCACCGCAAAGGTTTCGGTAGGCTAACATTTGCATTTGGCTTCGTCCTCGTAGGTACTGTTTGGAATAGACGCACTTTAATCACAGAGAACAGGTGGGAAGAGCCGACGAGCAATTTTAATATTGGAATTTCTTATCAAATCCAGCTTTTCTCCGCAAATAGTACAAAAAATATTTGTTCCATTCGGGCAATTTCTCATTCTAACGGATTCAAGATTAATTTTCGTTTACCATGGTCGTTTGGGGTATTAGAATTTCTGAAGAAATGTTTGCGACATTCGAATATTTCTTTCTTACAACTTTATTACTTATTTCGTATTTTATCTGCAAAATTAGTGTTGTGACATTCCAATTTAGCTAGGTACCGGTAATTACCATAGGATGTATAGTTACTATGTATGATTTTAGATTGACATGGTTATTTGTACAACGGTTATGAAATTCCAGGGATAAAAGTAAACTATATGCTAATCTATCCTGCCCCTCTAGACAAGTGGCAATTAGCTTAACGACTGTCATATACGTCAAATCTCATATATTCGTCATTCTATTCTACCAAATGCCGGCTAGCGAATTGCCACTTGTCTAGAAGGGCTGGTACCAAATTTTCGCAAGATTCGTACAGCCGTTTGAGTGTGATTGAGTGACAAACATTTCAGCGTAAGGTATAACCTTTAAAACATAATTATTCCGTTATTAATCCTTACCTATTGTTACACAATCTGAGGATCAGCGTTAGCAACTGAAAGGGTATCGAAAACTCTGAATACTTGCACGTATTCAATTTTCTCGACAATATTTCACTCTGCTTGGCATTCTTCGTTATTTTGCAAGGTCTCCACAGGAATGTCCCAAAACATATTTATCTAAGGAAACTCAATTACCCAAGCTGATGTCGAGTATTGTGCGAATAATATATAAGAAGGGATATTTTTCGAAAACATTAAAGTAAGTAGCAGTGTTTGTTTCGTATCAATATCCGGATTAGGTCGAATCAAATTTGGTTTGTAGAATCACGATTTATGCAACGCTCTCAATTTCCTGCGACGACAGAGGAACATCCGGCATGCAATATCCCCCCGGCGCGTCGTACCCCCGCAGGCTCCCTACGCCGCAGCAGCCGCCACCGGGCCGAGCGTAAAATGGAGCGCGGGCATTTGCATAGCGGCACTCGAGGCGAGCGGACCGGCAAATTGTTGTCGCATCGATGACTCGATCAATATACTACTTCCATTTTCAACTAATGCAGTATTCTGTCGGAATTACTCAGAAAAGCCATAGTTTCATCACAGCATTAGTCCCGGTTACTTCCAGAGCTTACAAGTTTCGTAATCCGTCCAATATCCTAATCTTTCTCTTGATTTGGCAAAATAGTTTCAACGTTTTGCCTTTGATCTCCCAACCGGGAGAAGAAGGCCTGCACCAGGGTTTAGTTCGATAATCAGCAGGTGTACTGGCTAGTAGGAGAGGTTGACCTGGGCTTGGATGTTTTTAGCGGGAACGCTGATACACCATTTTATTTTTATTCACGCGTTTATGCTGATAGATAAGTATTGGTTGGATGAAAATTTATTGTCTCATGGGTTTGCCTTTTAAGTTTGTCTGTAAGAGTGCGCCTCTCATAAAAAAAAGGAAAAAATGTCCCAGCTAAGTTCAGTTACTCACCTACTAATACGAACAACATGTGCGAAATCAGGTGTCACTTGTCACGTGTCATCATTATGTTATTCAATAATCTGTGTCAGTCAGTAGAATATTTATAGTAAATGAAATTCTTAATTCGCCCCACACGGTGCACGGCTAAATAGAAAATGATATTACATGACAGTAATTGAATACATGATCAGAATGTGTGTGTATGAAGCCTTTCCGAGATTGAAGAATATGTGAAGTAATTAAAATATGTGTTAAATGTTTAATTATGTTAAAATTAAATATGTACTGGATATTTAAAAATTGTATATTAGTTGTGTGTGTATATAGCCGCGTGGTTCCCGGCAGAGTAGAATTTGGGCCACCCCTTCTCTTCCCATGTGGTGTCGTACAAGGCGACTAAGGGATAGGGCTGCTTAACTTCAACATCAGACAGATATGTACAGCCCAGACTCAGCCTCAGATGCATGGCTCGAGTCAACAATAGTGCCCGGAATACGGCAATAGGCTCACCCCCTATAACGTGGGACCGAATACAGATTGGTGAAATGTGGGTGTTAATTCACCTCTGCCTAACCCTTCAGGGATAAAGGCGTGATTATATGTATATGTATGTATATTGTGTCTGCACGTTCAAGTTAAACTGGAGATCAAAACAATGATATTTTTGAAGTGAAAACTTCTTTAGCGGCGTTGGATGGGTAAAAATTGTTAAACTCGCGTCAGGATCGCTTGATCTTAGAACCGTAACCGACGACTGACGTCATACAATATTAGCTATAGACTGTCCATTTTGCAATATACTATAAATAGCTTCGCAGCATAGCGGTAAACGCATCGACTGTAAGTCCTTATGGTTTCAGATAGTACCGGGTTCAAACCTGGCCTTATGACACTTTTTGTGATTATTTTTCTTTTTGTAATTTATTACTTTTTGTGATTATTTTATCTTTTTGTAATTTATTAATTTCTTCTGATAGAAAATTAGCAGAAAATTAGTGATAGGGTCTATGATTGGCGCTGTATTATAGGTATGGTATGTTTTTTTATCTTTTTCTATGTATATAACGAAGAAAGAAAGAAAGAAAAAGTTTTCACTTCTGTCGGCACTCCCAGAGTGCAACCCATCTTTTTTTGAATTATTGATTATCAACTGTACGAATTTCATGTGGTTTTTTATTAGAAAGATTTTGATCAGACGTAAGAAATGTTTGATTTTTGAGTTGAATAGATCATTAAAATTTTACATTTTTTTATTTAGCGTGAATTTGTCCAATGATGCAATTTTCTTTAAATGTTTGATTTTTGAGTTGAATAGATCATTAAAATTTTAGATTTTTTTATTTAGCGTGAATTTGTCCAATGATGCAATTTTCTTTTTTAGATATCAAGGGTTAGTTTATAGTTAAATCCAGGTTGCAACCCTTGTGCCACAGCCACCATCCATCCACCAAAAAAGGTGTTCAAGTGAGATCTATGTACATAAAATAATTTTTTTTACATTTTTTATTGCTAATAAGACTATTAACAACTTTTGTTAATAAACCCTGGACAATTTTGATAAGTTAGAAGCATATTTATAATAATATTATAAAGCGAAAAGATATGTATTTTTAAATGTAACGAGTAAACTCTACACTACGTTATCAGGTACCAACATAGGCTATATCATCATGCTACTATCAGCGATGAACGAGATCGGAATTCCACGAGGGCGGAGCAACGGGCAACAGCAATTCTTTAACGAAAAGGTGCAAACAAAGATAGATCATTCTGTATATACGCGTAGTATCGCGCACAGCAAACTGGTTTCTGTAGAGGGGCTGGTCGGGCGAATAACTACTACGGCGAACGGACGAGCTCTTATCTCATTCCACGACTTATAAATTTGTTACCCGAATTCGTCCGTAGTGCAATTAATGCTAATAACATTAAAGAAAAACTAAAACAACATTTTTTGTCACAGTTGAACCAGTAAAGAACATTAGTGCAGGCATTGGTGTAAACATTTAAACAGGTATTTGCGTATAGTTATACGAATGTTCTTTTTCTTTATACTGTACTGTTACTGTTTTTATGCTGTTTTTTTTATTCTTTTTTTATACTGTACTTAAAGAAATGACAAATTATTTAAAGCATGACAGAGGTCGAAACATTGTGTCACACACAAACTCACACAAATCATATAGGTTTAAGTGGCATTATTGTAAAAAATCATTGTTTGATTCTGTTTCTTTTGTAATAAAGGAAAGTAACCAAATATAGAATACCATTTTGTTTTTGTGTTATAAAAAAAAAGATACTATAAAACAAAAACTTTTATTCTTATTTATTATCAGTCATACAGTTGCGCTTAACTTATTGACAGTTTTGTTTTACATATATTAATTCAATATATAAAATTTTCTCAAAAACTAAATCAATATAAAGGCACCTAATTACGGAATAGGTACCCAAATATGGACTACTATAAAACTATGAATAATAAACCTTTACTTTTATGAGATATACAGGTACTTTGGTCAATTTTAAAAGGTACTTAAGCTATTTGCAAAAATCACATATCCATGTATCGAACTCTGCACCTCCGCAATCACCATGTGCCCAGAGCCCACACATGAGGCATTTGATCCATGTCTCTCCGCGAGTATCTTGTAATAGTCTGTTATAGAACATACACTCTTCATCTTCTGAGTCAGGAGGCCCTCGTCCTATGACGGCATCAGGCTCACTGTCTGTGTCAGAACGTATTTTTTCTTCATCAGTCCATATTCTGAAATTTCAAGCTAATCAAAACGTATATCAGATTTTTTTACTAAACACAATCAGACAAGAAAAAACCTCGAAAACAATCAAATAAACATGTAATCATTGCATAGTCATAATATACAATATTATTTCCAATCACGTTTTGAGAGAAATACTTAGTTTTTACGTACCTTAAAAACTTTTCTCACAGCGCCAAAACAAAACACTCTCACCGCGGCCACAACGTTCACCCGACTGTCAACTCGAAACCTGTACGCGAGTATAATGATGGAAAGAGACAGAAGATCACTGTCTTTTGCAACTAGGAGTATTCGTTTCCGAGAAATGGCGGTATTCCATTTTAGGGATACTTTTCCATATTTGGTTACTTTCCTCTAAAAATAAAAGTATTTTATAAGTTTAGATTTCATGATTTTCCCTTCAATTATTTTACCATGTCTAGAGAGATTTCATCCTTATGATTGACCCTAACGGCTGATGGTATAAAATACAGAATGTTATTTTTTCGGCCTTCAATCGGTTCGATTACTGGTTGTCGTAAGTGATTCATCGGATATGGGCTTAACTTGGATTTAACTTGAAACTGACCCCCCACCTCCATGATATCTAAAAAAGACAATTGGATCTTCTGACAAGCGCAACCCTAAATGTAAATTTTCAATGAATTAATCGAAGAATTTAAATTGGTGTTGAACGCATATTATATTCTGCCAAATCAACTTTTTAAACACCACTACCAGTTTCAGAGTAATGTACGTTTAGTCAAACGAAACGACTCTTCAGCGTTATTATTATCCATAATCCGCACGCTGAATGATGATACTGACGTCCTATCACATCAAATCCTTTAGAGGTCCATTAAAAAGACGAAAAAATCATAATTGTGTACAATTGTAAATTATAAAAATGAATATTAAGAAATTATTACGTAATGTTCGGAAATAATAGAAAAAAACTCAATGCAAATGTACATGGTACGTGCTGCAAAAGTTACGTCGTCAAGCTGTTATCGACTAAGAAGGGACACATCGATAAACAAAATATCGATAATTTGTTGGAAATATAAAACAAATGCTTTGAGTTTGTATTTTATTTATATCAATCTGAATCTGATACAGGGTCAATCGGATCTTCAAAATCTGAGTCTGAACTGCAGCTATCCGTGACGTTTATTATTAACGGTTGGTCAATGATATTGTCGTATTGTACATCTCGATCCCATCTTGTAAGCAAATTTTCTTCGTTCTTTCGACCACTTTTCGCCAATCGTCAGCTGTCACTTGAGCGCAAGCTTCTTCCAATAAAACCATCATTTTATTTGCCGTGAATGGCGGAGTTGTGTTATGCCTAGCTGCATGACCTGAAAATATTTGTACATTTAGTAATTATTTTTAGAAATATATGCATATACATAATATTATATAAATAAAAAATATAGATACCTTTGATCTGCGCCCATATCAACTCGATTGCATTATATTGGCAGTGATAGGGCGGTAACCGAATTACCGTGTGTCCATTTGATTTGGCCAATTCATCCAAAAAATATGATGGGTGCGTCTGTTGTTTGTGAAAGTTCAACAGTCTAACCAACTCTTTTTTTAACATCTGACTGTCAGTTTCCACACCATTGCCGTGTAACCACTCTATAATTACAGCTTTTTTGTTATTGCTGCTGGGGGGTTTGTTAATTTGAACTGAGTGATATGAAGCATTGTCCATTAAAATATAGTGAGGCTCATTCAAATTTTCTAATAGTTTTATAAACCATGTCTTAAAGTTTTCGAAATTCATTTCCTCGTGGTACTCCGTTGTTTTCACTGACTTAAAAGCCCACAGGCAATTCGGCACAAAACCTGTAGCTGTGCCAGCGTGGCAAATGATTAAGCGCTGGCCCTTTCCTTCAGGAGTTTTTGTGCTGGATTTGGCTGTGTCATCCGTCCATGCCTTACCTACAGTATGATTGGCGTTCAGCCATGTCTCATCAAGGTATACTACCTTCTCCCAGTTATCAATTTGTTTGATTTTGCGAAGAAAATCGCATCGTAGTAAAGCTATGTCAGTACGCTCCATTAATATTTTTCTCTTGTCACATTTTTTATAGCGGAATCCACAATTTTTCAAAACAATTCTAAGAGAAGTAGCACCGCCTTTGAAGAGTTCTGCAGCTTTTAATGAAGATAATAACTTCTGGCAGGTCGGTAGTTCACCTCGTAGGTAGTAACGATAAATATGATTGCGTATAGCATCTAAATCAAATTCATCAGGTTCTGTTATATGACATAACCTTTTCTTTTTCTTCTTTGGTGTTAATAGTTTATTGTCCTCCATGGACGACTCCCCAAATTTTTCCTTTGTTATTCGAGAAACAGTAGCCTTTCCGATTCCTAGAGCATCGGCTACACGATCGCGAACATTGTCAAGCGGTAACAAGGGTCCGCCATTTTTTTTTCACGAGCAAAATAGTCTCGCAAACGAACTACAAACTCGCGAACTTCACTGTTGAGAACAGTTTTCCGCTGTCTTTTCGGCATTTTGCAAAACCGAAAATCAACAAACAGGTAACAGAAAATCAACAAATAACACAAAACAGCGAAAACAGATACAAAACTCAGCTAACAAAGAAAGACGTGGCGCATACAAGGCGTTAGAGCACTCGTATGACGCGATGTGATGCGGTGTGACAAGAAGACAAAACAGACTGACAAGACATGACATGACTGAATTAAAAAAATACGGTAGGTCTATGGCCTCCTTTTAAATACTTTTCCATGTAATCCATAATTGCCAGCTAATTATGAATTCTTTAAAATTCAATTCAAAAAGAATTTTAAAGTCTTTAATTTATGCAATTTGAATAAAAATTAAAGTATAGTAAAATAAAATATAATAAGGCTGTTACTTTTTATCTAGTGTTTTATGTCCATCAATGCGCGTAGTCTTTTTTTCAAAATAAATAAATATTGCTTATTATGTTGAATGACCTGGCTGAATGACATGACATTTGCCTGAAAAAACAGTATTTTATCGAAATTGTTTCGCATAACTAATACAACTGTCAGTTGAAACGTCATAGGGATCATCATTCGGCGTGCGGAGTATAAGTAGGTATAAATTATGCGCATATCAGCTTCTAGATTTATTTTACTTTAAATAAATTGTGTATGTATTTATAACCAGAATACAAATGTAATTAATTCGAAAAGCGGCTGCCTTTTCCTGATTAAAGCATAATAACGTTGACTTATAAACATACTAGCTGTTGCCCGCGGCTTCACCCGCATGGTTTTTCAAACCCCTTCCCGCAACCAATAGGAACCTATTAGCACGATAAAAATATATATAGCCAATGTGTTATATCAGACCATTATCAGATCTGACTGAAATTTGGTACAGCGAGTACCAAATTTCAGTCAGATCCGTTCAAGCATTGAGCGTGATTGAATAACCATAAATAACAAACATCCAAACGTATTCACAAAATTTATTATTTATAGTATTAGGTATATAGTAGAATGTTTTCCTATTTCAAAATTTCATTAATTTAATTTAACGTTTGTATGATATTGGTGAAAGATTTCACGGTTGTTATGTATTTAAGCCGCGAGTAATACACAATGAAATTCTGCGAAATTGAAATAACGCGTTTTGTTTAATGGCAAAGATTATATTATAATCAGCTTTATTTTAATTAATGTTTGTGTTTATTACTTTTTCAATATAGTTAAATTGAAGCTAATGAGCAAAAGTCCGTAAAATAGAAAGACTTGTAATCGAGGGGCATAAAGTAAAATGCCTCCATACACTCCAGGGTCCTAGTGTTAATTTAAATAAAGAATTTTTTAATCGAAAGAGTTTACAATAGGGCTTTTCAGTGTCTTTATTTGCATGCATTTTTAACAAATGACTAATATTCGGTTGAATTCAGCCTAGAATAACGCATAACAAAGGGTATTTACGCCGTTGGCATTCACAGCTAACATATCTATTTATACACCATGTCATAATTCCATGCAGGTACGGCGGCAGCACCCGAGGCACGGGTCCCGCTTCTCTTTCTTCTCTTTTGGTTTGGCATATGCGGCTTTGATAGGAGCGACTCCCACCTTCTTATTCAAGTGGAAAACTTGCTTCAGAGCTCTGTCCGTCGATCAACAGTTGCACCGGCTATCCTATACTATAACCCCTCCGGTTGGTACCTACTCACCTTTTTAAAACCGATGACGATGTTAAGAGTATGTATAAAAAGCAAAGCAAAAAGGGAATCCCATTTTTATAAATGTATTCTCGGATAAGGTATATAACATAATCCGCTTTATTTTTACGAAATTCTGTTATACGCGAGACAGTAAATTTTCGGTTCGTTTAAGTTTGACATCTGTAAGTCAACTGTTTGTGTAGCCAGCCTCCGTGTATGTAGCACGATGACAGAATTTGCAATGAAAATTTACTGTGTCAACGTGCATTGGTATTGTGAAGTGACATCTGGCTTGAAACGGTATGCTCGTTTGGAATAACGTTGGTTGTCTCTGCCTATGCAACGAACATGTTGTGTTTCTGTTATGATATTACTCTTGTTTCATTGATATTAACAATAAAACACACGGGCATTTCCAACGTGTATTCTACTGATATTGTTCATATGAAAGAGTATTTGGATGTTTATTACTAACACTGCTGAATGTTATTCGGAATACACAGGTACTTCATTAATTAGTTTAACTGTACGAGTACGTCAGTAAGAAGCAACCATGTTGTTTTACATTGAATAAAAATCTTAGTACCACTTTATGATATTGATAAATTACATTTTCATCTTTCTATCTCTGTTCTTCTAAATTTTTTTAATTCTCTTTCATGCAAAAGGACGGTCAATAAAAAAGAAAAATTTAATTTTAAAACTTAATACTTTTTACAAGCTATCCCACGGCGAAGCAGGAACTATAATCCACCTTACGGCATTGTGTGGTATGGCAGACTTTGCAAACTTCTCGAACGTTATTGATTTATTTCTGGTAAACAGGGTTCCTCATTATTTCTTTCTTCACCATTGAAGCAAGTGATAGCTAATCTCTTAACATGGCCTGACATTATGTGCGAGCCCGGGCATCAATCTTGAGCCACTGGCGTTCGACCATTCGAGTCTCTTCAAGCGTTTGACTGCTTAGACAGAGGTCGAATGATTTTCCCTCAGTGTAAATATTGTTAAAATATATATAATTTGCATAAGTCTGGATGTTTGCATGAATACAATATATTTATTTCTGTCTTCAACACCCCTTGATACAAGCTGTTTTAATAATGCTTTCTTTGGGTTTTGATAGTCTTTTGTAGAAAGAATATTTTATACTTAATAGTGTAGATTGAACTGTGTAGAATGATTATTTGTGTACTTATAAAATGCCTGTATGTTTAAGATCAAAGCAAAAACCAAACTAATTCCGTCTATAAAGCGCCATGACATTATTCTACATTACTATTTATAATGATGATTGATGGCACTTGGTGGTACTAGTTACACATATTGACAAAGCACTTGTACTTTTTCACGATAATTTATTAAAACCTGACCGGTTTCGCCTCATGGCATCTTTAAAGATTTGAATCAATGGTTATGAACATTTCAAGTCTGATTAAGACTGTTTAAGACTTCACGATAATTTATTAAATTGAAGATGCCGTGAAGCGAAATCGGTCAGGTTTTAATAAATTACATCGTGGAAAGGTACAAGTGCATTGTCAATATATCCTACATTATTATTGATTACATAGCCACCAAGTTTCAATTTACTTATATCCATTCAATTTCCAACTAAAATGTAAATGTTTGTTGTCGTAAACGTACCAAAGCAAAATTGCCAGCTAAATATTTTAAATCGTAAAATCTGTTATTCCTGGTGGAGTGACGGTGTGTTTGAGCTGTGGTCCTAAGTAAATAGAGGGATTTAATGAGGCCAGAGTAGCGCCCGAGTACGGCGAAGCCTATCCAACTACAGGCCCACTTATTATTGTATCATACTTACGGATACAAAACACGGAGTCAACGGTTTCTGTAATTGTGTAGTTTTTATTTGCAGTATTATTTTGTTGTTTCTTTTTCGTTTTTAGTTATAATTAAAGGTCTTTGGTGAAAATTATCCAGTGGAATTACTCAGTGAACTACTTGAATGTTCAATGTAGCACAATTTTAACTAAATTGGTGGTAAAATGGTTGGTGGTAAAAAAGTTACAATTCTCACGCATCCGTGGCCCACGGCAGCAAGCCCTTTGATAATTTAGATGGTGTAATGAGAAAATAACAGTGAAGAAGTTATAGAAACCAGCAGGCGTGGAAGACAGGTTCAATGAAAGTAAAGAAAGCTAGTAAAGTGTGTAGACGACAGAAATAAATTCAAAAATTGGAATTTTGTCTATGTACCTTCAATACAATACCCTAAGTTTATACGTACTACCACAAATTAAGTTGGTACAGTCAGCATCAGATTGATCTAGATTAGCTTTATATTCTTCTTTTTTTACGTGCGGGAAATCGAGCCGGAGGGGAAGGTGATGTCGGACTCGAATCGACTAAGCCGCACGCCGTCTGTAGGTCGTTGTGCTAGGACGAAGGTGAGGTTGTCATCGACATATCCCTCGCACCCCGGCTGACCCAGGATCTTGACTAGCATGGTATTAAGATCTTTTTAATTACTTTGCTAGTCAAGATCGACCTGATGCTGACTGTACTACATCAACATTAAATAAATATGTTAAAACAATACAAATGTAGGTCGCGTAAGAGTATAAACTTTTTTGATTATAATGACGGAAGCATGAACACTGCGAGTGGTTTGTGGGTCTAACACAGAAACTGAAGAAGAAGTGCTTAAAGAAACAGCTGCAGCGAAGCTCCACTACGCTCCTGCGATCCGTCCGAACATAGTTAAGCACATAAACAGAGTGGCCATAACGTCCTCATTTCTACAGGAATTTGTATGACAGGAATTGAAATAAAACTATTCTGAAATATATTGCTTTGATGCTTATTTATTTTACGTCATTTGAAAAATTGCATTCTTATTCATATTCATACTACCATGCTGTCTGTATGTTACGCTTTCACACCTTAACATTTGGTATAGGGGTAGATTAAACCTTGAGGAAGGCTATGTTTGGTTGCGATAACCGACGTCCACGCGGATGGAGCCGCGGGCAAAAGCTAGTGGTAAATCAAAAATATTTTTTTATAATTTTTATCGGACATTGAGGTACGCATGGCTGCAATGTGCTTACGCATGACTACAAAGAGCTACAAATAGCTACGGATGGCTACCCAATTTTTTGATGTCTTGCATTCTTAACTCCTTCAATTATTACAGACGGTATAGATCTAAGCGTGTTTGGCTCTTCTACGTTGAAATTTATTCGAATACTGTAAAATTTTGATAGGTTGTTCTGCACTTGTGCTTGAAAGATTTTAACATTAAAATCAGAGAAATATCAGCATTTGTAAAGAAAGCTATTTCTAGTAATCTTACTAGGTACTATTTTGAATGTAAATGTTAGAATGAAGGACGAACAGACTCACCGGCGGCGGATGGATTTATGTCACTCACTTAATACATCTATAAAATAGCAAATAAATTCAGTAATAATGTTTATTGAGTTATATATAAAGGACTAGCGGCCGCCGGGTTGTAGTTTCATAAAATCCGTTCTCAGTGGATGTCTACCCCTATAAGGACCTACCGCCAAATTTCAAGTGTATAGACGCTGTAGTTGTAAGTGCAAGATCGAGAAAAATTGTCTCCAAAAAGTAGTTTAGTTTTGATTTCATTTTGTAACACTGTCACTTCTATAACTTGCGGGTAATATTTTTTATTATCTTCTAGTACGTCCACCCCCTTTTTTTATCATAATTCTTCAATTTGTAACTTTTTGTACATCAGCCTCACAATTAAATAAATTGTTTACCCAAAACTCAATGTCAAGATAACTTAACCTTTGACATACATTTGACATTGACAAGCTTTTGTTACTGTCATACATAATTATGTAAAATTGATAGGGTACGTTCCATTCCACTTGATGCATATTAACTTTGAACATTTGATCAATATTGTATTTTTATAATTATTATTATTCTTTTAAGTTTTTTTTTTTTTTTTTTTTGTTTGTTTTCTTATAACTTGTTTAATCATTTTTTTTCCTGTCCTTAAATAATGCATTATAAAGTTGTAGTATGGGGTGGAAACATTCAAATGTTATGGTCCTATAGTATCAGTGTTGCTGGTCTTTGATGTTATTATTTTGTGTTTTGTGTTTTCTTTTTTAAAACATTGCAGGCACTGGTGGGTGAATAGGACTGTGTATTTAGGTACAGAGATTTTGCTTTCATAGTATATATTGATATTCTCTGTATTATAATTATCTATTAGTTTTTTATTTATATATATATACATATAATTATTATTATTATTTTCAATGACAGATATTGTTAACAGTAACAGAGACTCGTCTCCTACAGTAAATAGTCAGAACGATAGTATTGACCCTTCACTCGCAGACATACTACAGACGATATTCTCCGATGTTCCCATGAATTTCAACGTGGTCCACATCAACGCTCAAAGTATTCCTGCCCATTTCCCTGAGATGCTGGCTAATTTAAACGACAAAAATATTCATGCTATTCTGATTTCCGAGTCATGGCTAATGCCATGTCTACCCACTCTTTCCTATTCTTTACCAGATTTCCAGCTCATTAGGAATGATCGTTCGGTTGGTCGCGGTGGCGGTGTTGCCATCTATTTACGTACATATATTCCTTTTAATATTATTGATGTATCAGTGCAGCCACCGCCGACAAATGCGGGTGAGCATCTCTTTTTAGAGTTGGAACTAAATCATATCAAAGTTCTGCTCGGTGTTTACTACTGCCCTTCATCAAAGATCAATTATTTTTCTTCCTTTGAACACATGCTGGAAAAACATATGCCGTCTTACAGTCATACCATTATTTTGGGAGATTTTAATACGTGCCTTGTGAGGAACGATTCGCGGTCTGCCGCCCTCTGCAATATTTTAGATTCCTGTAATCTTGTTGCTCTGCCACTCAATACTACTCATCATACACCTGGCTGCGTCCCTTCGCTTCTTGATCTTATTATTGTTTCGTCGTCTGATCTCGTAGCCAAACATGGCCAGTGCACGGCTGACATGTTCTCTTATCACGATCTGCTCTTTCTTTCATATAAAGTCCGTCATCCTAAGGCAAAGCCCAAGGTTTTAATGATGCGTAATTTCGCCGGAATGAATGTCAATGCTCTTCGCACTGATGCAAATAAAATTGACTGGCATCTGCTTTATAATACGAGTTCTGTTGATGAGAAAGTCAACGTAATAACATCTAAATTAATAAGTCTTTACGATATACATGCACCTATTCGCGCAGTGAAGATTAAGCATGCTCCTGCGCCTTGGCTTACTAACGAAATCAAAGACTTGATAACTAAAAAAGCTAGGGCCAAGTCCAAATTTAAGTACAGGCCTACCCCGTACAATCACGATGCATATGTAGAAATCCGAAATCACTGTAACAAGGTGTGTAGGCAAGCACAACGCCAGCATATTCAAGCATCTGTTGAAAATGGAGATCCAGCGAAAGTTTGGAAATTTCTCAGAACCCTGGGAGTTGGGAAGTCGAAACAGGAAATAAATCCTAAGAATATCGATCTCAACGCTTTAAATATGCATTTCTCCTCTTCTTCCAGTTTTGACGATACTACCAAAACGAATACATTGATCCACCTTTCACAGCTTCCAACTCCCAATTTTCCAATATTTGTCTTTAATCAATTCACTGATTGTGATGTTAAAAGGAGTATATTGTCTGTTACATCTAAAGCTGTCGGCAGTGACTGTATCAGTCGAAACATGATCCTGCCAATCCTAGATATAATACTTCCTATCATATGTCATACCCTTAACTCTTCCATCTCTAGGGGTATATTTCCCAAGATGTGGAAAGAGGCTCAAATCATACCCTTACCTAAAAAATCTAGCCCTTCTTCTTTCTCTCATTACCGTCCTATCTCTATCCTACCATTTCTTTCTAAAGTCCTTGAACGCCTTGTTCACTCGCAGTTAAACTCATTTTTATGTAAAAATAATCTTTTAAATACTTTTCAATCTGGTTTTCGGCCAGGACACAGTACTGTCACAGCCCTAATTAATGTAACGGATGATATTAGGATGGGTATGGAGAATGGAAATCTTACAGTATTGACACTATTTGACTTCAGTAACGCCTTTAATGCAGTAGATTTCCATATACTACTCGGGATACTTGACTCTATTAACATATCTCCGGCAGTAATTGATTGGTTTCGTAGTTACCTGTCTGGTCGCCGGCAGCGCATTCGCATTGATGAGACGATATCTTCTTGGTGCGATATTACTGTCGGTGTGCCGCAGGGTGGCGTTTTATCTCCTTTATTATTCGCTATATTTATTAATTCCATATCCAAAGAACTTGTTTCATCCTACCACCTTTACGCAGATGACTTACAAATTTACACACAAGCCCCTTTAAATGAAATCCATGAAGCTTTTACAATCATAAACAATGACTTGGAGCGCATATGTGAATGGACTAACAGTTATGGGCTACAGGTAAATCCTGCAAAGACACAGGTTATCATTGTAGGTAGCCCCAGGATGATTGCTCGTGTAGACTGGGTAAAACTGCCACAAGTAATTTTTAATGGCATGCCACTACATATAAGTGATAGTGTGAAAAATTTGGGTATACATATTGAACGGACTTTGTCCTGGAGTACTCAACTGAGGGAGATTAGTCGCAAATTATTTGCTTCAGCAGGCTCTTTACGAAGACTACGTAATTTTCTGCCAATAACTACAAAGATTTCGCTTGCGCAGTCGCTTTTACTTCCAATACTTGACTATGCAGATGCCAGTTATCTTGATCTTACTGAGGAGCAACTTGATAAGCTTGAGCGGCTTCAAAATTTTTGTATAAGGTTCATATATGGCTTACGCAAATATGATCATGTATCCGAATATCGCAACATGCTCAAGTGGCTCCCAATTCGCCTTCGACGGAATACTCACATCCTTTCTTTACTTTACAACATCCTGTTTAACCCTCTTACTCCCCCTTATCTCAAAGAACGTTTCAAGTTCCTTCGTGACACGCATTCGAGGTTTTTGAGATCATCGGAGAACTTGAGACTGTACATACCAATGCATTCTACTACTTTCACTGACAAATCGTTTACTGTTATGGCTGCACGTCTGTGGAATGCACTACCTGTTTCTATCACGCGAGCTGAAACATTGGAGTCATTTAAAAAACTGGTGACTGGGTACTATCTGTCGCTATAAGATATCAGTACTTATATGTGTAGTATTTTTTATGATTGTACATGTCTGTACAAAATATAATGTTGTATATTGTATTAACGTATTGTATATTATATATATATATATATATGTACATTTAGTCGGTCTTATATATGTAGGCATTGTATGTAGATATTGTGTGTATTGTATGTAGGTATTGTATATAGTATACATGCATGTATTTATGTTTTTGTTTTTTTATTCCTACACCAAAAACCCACGTGTGACTTCTATGCACTCCTGTCCATCCAAAGGTTGCCTGGAAGAGATTGCTGTTTGCAATAAGGCCGCCCATTGTACATTGAATTGTTTTGATTTCTTTGAATTTGTTTCTTTTGGTGTACAATAAAGAATATTTGTATTTGTATTTGTATTTGTATTTCTGAGATTTCGTGATTAATCAGTAAGTGGTATTTCACTTTCCCGGTTATGTATGAGAGATTGAAAAAAGTTCGAATGTCATTATTATTAAATCTAAAATCGAAGCCATGGTTCCTAAGAACAGATGTGGCGCTATCTCTCATAGTTTTTGAGTTCTTCCTACTGATCCATTTGGATTGATCACCCCGTATATAGATTTAACCTAGATTAATCAAGTATGCGGTGGGCTAATTGATTGATTGCTTGCATCAGACTAGTAAATATAAAAGTGTAACATCAGCTCTATAGAAGTACCGCGATGTCAGGTTTTCATTAAAATCTTTCGTATCCGTATTACATGAACGTAGACTCTGAATACTAATGCACGTAGGATTGCACAAGTTAATATTAATTTACTTGAAGAGTTTGTGATATTCTCTCTGAATTATTTGTATTCATTACTAGCAATAGGCATACCCTTGGATATTATAAGGATTGCGGTCAGTTGCAAAGGGACTTATTTATCATACAGATGGAAAAATGTTTGCTTTTACTGGTAGCTGAATTTTGAAAGAGCCAGATTCTTGTATTCCGTCGCTATTCGTAGAGTAATGGATGAGTTATTTAAGATATGTAGCCTGTTTACTGATTCAGTATTCATACTACGTTTCATTGTGTAAACAAGTACCTAATTATTCTCTCTTAATTATTGGTAAACCATTGGTATACATTTTTTCAATGAATTTGTACGTGTTAAGATTTAAAGTATTACTAGCTGTCACCCGCGGCTCCGCCCGCGTGGATGTCGGTTATCGCGAATCGGACTATAATTTGAGATTTAAACTATCCTATCTCTCAAGTTGGATCGAACTGCACATGGTGTGCGAATTTTATTATAATCGGTTAAGTGGTTTAGGAGTCCATTGAGGACAAACATTGTGACACGAGATTTATATATATTAAGATAAGATTATCAGCAGAAAAGTGCATCAGTGAAGTGAGAACCATAATCATCGGGGTCCAAGCCAACCTCATTTGCAAAACCGGAACCGGAACGGAAGCCTTTGTCACAGAAGAAAAAGAGTGCACCAGAATCTCGTATGCTGATCGACATACCACCCGTGGAGGAAGCTCATGCGCCTAAAATCTTAAGACAGAACTAAGTAAAAAATTGTTATGATTTGTCTTTTTTGGATTGGTGCTTTTTAAACTTTAGAATATCTACACACACCGGCAGAATTAGCGGAACACAAAAAAAGAAGAGTATAAAATAGTTAGCTTTATTTTTAAACAAGCAATAATTTAACATGAAACAACAACAACATGTTTAATAACGAGTGTTTCCCCCTCGTGCCCTGATTAAGGTTTCCTACCGTCTGGATATGCTGCAAATGATGTTGTCAATGATTTCTTGGGGCAACCTCTGCCATTCTTCAACTAATGTGCTACGCAGCTCGCCTAGATTGTTAGGAGGTGACATTCTTGATTTGACACTCCTCTTTAGCAAGTCCCAAACGTGTTCAATCGGATTCCTATCCGGGGACCGTGCTGGCCACTCCATCACCGTAACACCAACATGGTTTAGGTATGCCTGTACTGAGCGAGCACTGTGAGCCAAAGCATTATCCTGTATTAAGATCAAGTCGTTACCAATAAATCAATCAAAAAAAATCTCCCTGATATACCGATCAGCAGTCAGATTTTCGCCGTCGACTACCTAACTCCGTGCGAGCTCCAAAACATATCCCTCCCTAGACCATAATTTTGTGTTCCGCTAATTCTGCCGGTGTGTGTATTATCTACCTTTACTGTTGTTGTTTTACAAAACATGCATTAATATATGCAGGACTCGTCAAATTGTTTTCCTTTTATAAAAGCTCATATGTAAAATTTTAATTAGTTGCAACAGTTTGATGCAAGTTGTTCATTTTTGAGGTGGTGATGCGGGCGCAGGTCGCGAGAAACGGTGCGGATCCAATTAAAAGCAACAGCGTCTACTTCCCATTGAAAGGTTGTACGAATCACGTAACATTTACTGAATACTCCGATGAACCCTTTGGCTTAGGGCTGTCAAGCAAGCTATCCGCATTCGCTTTTATGTTTATTTCGTGGAGGAAATTATCAAAGCGCAGTACTCATATATGTAAGATATTAACATAAATGTTATAATATAGCTCCATAATGTATTAATTGTGCGAAGAGTCCGATTTATATTTTCAGTTCATGATATTGTCGGCAGCTTACGCAAAAATCACTCATTGAAATAAAACTAAACACTATCAACGATTGCAATTTACTTGATATTATTTAATTGTTGCCCTACATTAAAACCGACATTATGGTTGCTTTTCAGCAGCCATGGTCGCGGGGTGACGTAAGATGGTAGTTGATAATATAAAAAAAGCTTAGCCTGAGTAGTTAGTTAGGATGTGTGTTCAACCCTATCTACGTCTACCATACGTGCATTTTTAATTCAATGTACTCGAAGTTTGGCACATAGCGTGCGCTTGCGACGTGTGGTGAATAGTCGCGTCAGTCGAAGCACCGCAATATATATGGAAGCTAAATTTTCATTTCGCCTCCTATATTGTATGAATTGTATGTCCGTGTTAAGGAGTGTTCGTTAATAAATCTTTATTATTTACTTTTAATAAAAGCACTGGTAGAAAAGCATTGAGATTGGGTGTACAGGATCTTGCTAAAACCTTTGGGGCTCAATTCGACCACCATTGCTAGTCAGTACACCTCCTAATCAATGGACGAGGATCAGTTAAAACCTTCTTTCTAGGAGTTGAGAGGTTCGAACGTTAGGCTAGTAAACTAATCAAAAATAATAAACGGACCCGGGTCTCTAAAGAGCAAACTTGAATGCAAACGGAAAACTGCTAAAGGGATTATGATATGGATGATGAATAATTGAGTTATTACCTAACGATGTACAAATCAGCTTCCGCTGAACATCATCAAAGAATGACGTCATTGCAACAACGTCTGTTGAAAGTAATTTCCGGTGGAAGTAATTGTTTCGTCTGTCTTTCCGTAATATAAAGCACCAAAGAAGCCCAAATAACGCGTAAATTTTCCTTCGACAATATATCCCCGGAGTGTAGGTTTCCAATCGGCGTTGGCGGGTCAGTCGAGAGTCAATGAAAAGCGGTAAAGTGGTGCTGTGGCGCTGATTAAAGCCTGAAGCAATCGCCCTGGAAAGTATTTATAGGTACACCTGTTTGTTAGTGGCGCGAGTGCCAGCCAACTCCTTGATTAGGCGCCGACGGGCGTTACTTCTCTGCTACAACAAATAAAAGATTTTTACCCCATTCGAAGAATTCACTGTAAGACAAAAGGTTGTGGAAATGTGCATCGCGTTGAATCGATATCGGTCTTATTACACCTACTTTTCTTCGCTTTGAAACTCGTTCTTAGTATGTAGCAGTTTTTAAAATCACTTTTTAGTGAACTAGTATTTGAGTGTATTCCTAAACAGGATTTTAAAGTAAAACGTTTTTAGTATAATTCAAGTTCACAAGAATAAATTCAATAGTTGTGCAGGTATGTAGTTAGTAGAATGGGTGGATTTATGGTACACTTAACTTTGTGTATGTCGCGTAGGATTTGGAGAGTTGATTTTGCATGTGAATGGGTCGGTATTCGGTGCACGCATGGTGCGTGCGCGCCGAGACCACCCGGACCTCCCCCGCCCCGTACCAGCGCATCGCTACCCCAGTCACGGAAGCCCTTAATAACATCACGTTTGATGCGCCTCTATTATTATATTTTCATCTTCGGGCGGTCCCATGACAGGGAGTTGGGGCGCGTAGGTAATATAAGTGTCTACAACTTTGAATTTTTTCAACACGCTTTAATTTTTCATTCCTGATCTTTGCGAACCTTGGACTTGGGATGTGATTATTTAATGGAAAATTTATTCTTATTGAAGAAACTTTACTTAAGGTTAGTTACCACACCGCCATATTAGTTTTCCTTACAAGTGTTAAGTGGAGTGGAGACTATTAACCACCCATACGAATATTATAAATGGTAAAGTGTGTGTGTGTGTGTGTGTGTGTGTGTGTGTGTGTGTATCACTGTAGCTTAGTGGTTAAGGAATCGGCTTTACGATTAAGAGGTCCCGGGTTCGAATCCTGGCCATTACACTACGAACGTGAACCCACTCCTAGCACAAGCAATTTAGCTTAGTTGGAGGGGTTAGAGCGAATATTAGTAATTTCGATAATTTCGGTTGCTAATATAAAAAAAAACGATTTTGATGAAATTCAGTATAGGACATAGGCTATGTTTAGTCGCGATAACCGACATCCACGCGGGCGGAGCCGCGGGCAAAAGCTAGTTCTTAAAAATTCCAACGTTTGTTCTAAAATTAAAAAGGCTGTCAAGTAATATTTAGATTGTAAGGCAGGCATTTCCCATAGACGGTGTCGGATAGTGAATGAAGAACCATAGCTATAACTTCAAATCTGACATCTCTCTGACCTGAGTGAGCTATGTATGTTTAAGCTGTTGTAACCAAAAGTTGAAGTTGCTATGTATGTTTGCGTGCTACCGTAACTTCGCCACAGTCTCAGTCAATAATGAAATTTAATTTTTTTGTTTCTTATCTCAAATGAAACAAAATTTAAATCAAACTTGAACTGCCCCAATTGCATGGAATATTATTAATTTTTATGCATGTAGTATGTACAACCGTGTTTTTTTATGATCTAAATACGACTTAAAATCATCAAATTAAGTAAAAATATTTGTGTTAAGTGTTTATGAATAAAGATGGTTAAATACTATGGTCTTCCCTACCCTTCCTGGGAATCCCTCTAGCTAAACCAAATTACCACACGAAGAATACAGAATGCAAAGAAAAAATCTGCTTTTAATATAATAATTCACTTTCTCTGATTACGTAACTATTTCCACGTTCCTAACATTATAACTTCTTATTTATACTTATAATAAAATTTCGTAGAACTGTGTCTATGGAATTCACGGTACGTGTTAAAAAGGTGTATTTTGTTTTGAAAGTAGTCCGTTATGCCCTCTCATCTCCCTTAAAGTTTGTAACTCATGGTGACAGTATTTTTTTTATCCCTCGCGTAAACGGGACCGCGAAGCTACACAAGTAAGCCCCGGTAGGTACATACTGTAGGCAGATCACGTCCTACGAAAGAAGACGCTTACCTGAAACTTTTCTTACCCCTTAACACATTAACCGACCGACGAGACTTGGCTTCAACCGGCCCAGTGCAACTACGTAAACCAGTTAAGCCTTTATTGCTTTTATTCAAATTGTCATCAGCTTAAATGGTGTACCGTTAAGCTGCGTCTGTAAATTTTTATTTTACGTCTATAGAATTGTGAAAGGGGTATAAAGCGATTTACAAGATATATATATGTATTTCATGTTGTTTTTGAAGTGAAAACTTCTTTAGCGGCGTTGGATGGTTAAAAAGTGTTAAGCTCGCGTCAGGATTAGTTGACATTTGAACCGTAACCGACGACTGACGTCATACAACATTACAACAGCTAGAGATTGATTTTTTTGTTTGGTGCATTAATAAGCTTCGCGGCTTAGCGGTAACCGCTTCGGCCGTAAGTCCTTATGGTTTCAGATAGTACCGGGTTCGAACCTGGGCTTCTGATACTTTTTGTGATTATTTTTTCTTTTTGTAATTTATTACATTTTGTAATTATTTTTTCTTTTTGTAATTCTTTACTTTTTGTGATTATTTTTTTCTTTTTGTAATTCATTAATTTCTCCTCACAGAAAATTTGTGATAGGTTCTGTGATTGGCGCTATATTATAGGTATGGTATGGTGTGTTTTTTATCTTTTTCTCTGTATATAACGGAGAAAGAAAGAAAGAAAAAGTTTTCACTTTTGCCGGCACTCCCGGAGTGCAACACGTCTTTTTTTATGGTGTGTAGTCAAAATCCAGTGTAGTATACATTAGATTTTATTAAATTTTGAATATATTTCTTATTTCAAAATGGAAAGTTAACGCTTCTATTTATGTCAAATATAACAACTCCAGAATAATCTAATAATTTATAAGCATATTAGTGTCAGCGGCTCCGCCGGCGATGAGGCCTTTTGTCAACTGCTATTAATAAATAAAAAAAAATGTCCTATATCCTTTTTAATTTCTATTTTTAATTATATTTGCTCATTTAACAATTTACGCCTATCTTCTATAATTACATTACAACAGTTTAATGACCAATTTCATAAGCAATCCTAATAAAATATTCTTCAAATACTAAAATAAACTACAAAGCTACTAAAATATACACTTAATTTACTTTAAATAACATTTTTTGAAATTAGTTTTATTTTATGCCAATAGGTGTAGTATGTCATGCAATAGCTTCTCATTCATAGTATATAGTGTGGAGAAGAAATAGATTATTAAAAATAAAAAACCCGACTGATGCTAAAAGATCAAAACAAGCTTTATAGCAGGCGGTACCCATTAATTTTCATCTGGTTTGAGATTTGTAAATGGGTACCGCCTCATACATATTTTATTTTATACTATTTATAATTTTGTCGGAGTTACGACAAGACGGTATTCTCGTCTAATTGATCAGTCCGACTGGGGAAGTATGGCACAATGCTGCGGCCACAATAACCTCGTGTTGTGTTCCCGGCGGTGAGTAGGGCAGACAGTGCTCACTGGAGAGGTTTTGTGCTGTCAGTGGGAAGACCAAAGGCTATTCTTGCTTTGTCTTCTACACTGACGGCACAGAAACTCTCTGTGTTTACAGGGTCGGCAGTACGAGTGTGACTCCCCTGGTGTTGCACACGTCCATTGGCCACGGCAACCACTTACCATCAAGTAGGTCGTGTGCATGTCTGCCACCTCAGATGTATAAAAAAAAGTTATGACATATTTATATTTTTGTAATGATCTTCTAATTTCCTTCATTTTGATACCCCACTCAATAAATTTGAGTGATTTTTTTTTAACACATACATTTTGGCGCTAAAAAACCAACGTTTAGCTTTTGTTCATATTTTATAAACTGCGCTAGCTCAATCTCTTTTTCTTCCCATTCTTGATTATGCTGATGCCAGCTATCCAGATCTCACCGAAGACCAACTAAATAAACTTGAGAGACTCCAGAATCTCAGTATCCGGTTCATATTTGGACTTCGTAAATATGACCACATCTCCGAATATCGTGAAAAACTCAAGTGGTTACCTATACGCCTTCGCCGAAATGTTCATATTCTTTCACTTCTCTATAACATCCTTTTTCATCCTCTTACTCCTGTCTACTTAAAAGAACGCTTCACTTTCCTTTGTGATTCTCATTCAAGGACCCTGAGATCGTCAGTGAATCTGAAACTGAAAATGCCTAGGCACTCGACAATGTTCATGGACAAATCTTTTACTGTTCAAGCTGTCCGATTGTGGAATCAAAGTCAAAGTCAAAGTCAAAAATCATTTATTCTGTATAGACCATTAAAACGGTACTTACAAAACGTCAAGTTTAAAAAAAAAATCTAGACTAGTTTAGCAAATGGACCACCGGTTCGAAACGCGGCCCCGACCTGAGAAGACTCCGGCAAGAAACTCAGCGGGCATTTTTTTTTGGCCTATTAACAAACATTTGCTTAGTCTACTTAGTCTAAATACAATAGTTTGCTTGAGTAGCATAGTTGAGCGAACAGCTCATTTCCAAGCTTGTTTATCATCTAAATATTCTTGGATTTTATAATAGCCTTTTTGGCACAGTTTAGTCTTAATTACATTTTTAAATTTATTTACAGGTAAATCTCTAATTTCATTAGGGAGCTTGTTGAAAAAGCGTATACAGTTGCCCCGGAAAGAATTACTAATTTTATGGAGTCTACTATCACAAGCTACAAGATTGTTTTTATGTCTTGTGTTTATATTATGCCTGTCACAAACTCTTGAAAATTTAGAGATATTTTTCCTTACATACATCAGGTTCTCGAAGATGTATTGTGACACTACGGTTAGAATGTCTATTTCTTTAAACTTTTCTCGAAGGGAAACTCTTGGGCCCAAATTATAAATAGCTCTCACAGCCCGCTTTTGTAAAATGAATATTGTGTTTAAATCCGCGGAATTACCCCAAAGGAGAATTCCGTAGCTTAAAATACTATGAAAATAACTGAAATAAACTATTCTAGCCGTATCCACGTCTGTTAATGTCCTAATCTTTTTTACAGCGTAAGAAGCCGAACTTAATCTACTGGATATTTTTTCAATATGCGATCGCCACTGCAATTTGGCGTCAATACTTAAACCTAAGAACACTGTTGAATCCACAAGGTTCAACACTTGTCCATTGAGTTGTACATTGGTTTCAACCTGTGTAACATTAGGTAATGTGAATTTTATACATTTAGTTTTGTTCCCATTAAGGGAAAGATTATTAGTATTAAACCAATGGACCACTCTTGTGATAACACCATTCACTTCGTCATAATTATTTTGTTGCCTTTTAATTTTAAATATTAACGAAGTATCGTCAGCAAATAAAATAATACTAGTTTTATCCCTTACGTAGTAGGGGAGGTCATTAATATATATTAAGAATAAAAATGGTCCAAGTATCGAACCCTGTGGAACACCCATCGAAATCAGAGATCCCACTGAACGTGTACCATTAACATCGACCCTCTGAATTCTATTATTCAAATATGAAGTCAGAAGCTCGAGAGCCTTGTTTCTTATTCCATAATGTTCTAATTTCCTGATTAATGTGTCATGGTGGACGCAATCGAAAGCCTTGGATAGATCACATAATACACCCAATGCATCATGCTTATCCTTCCAGGCCTCGTAAATACAATTTAACAATTCTATACCAGCATCAGCAGTCGAACGTCCCTTAGTAAACCCAAACTGTTTATCATGAAATAATTTGTTTTCACCAAAATGGGTCATCAACTGTCCTAGGATTAATTTCTCAAATACTTTACTCAAGGTCGGCAACACAGAAACGGGTCGGAAATTAGAAGGGTCTGTAGCACTGCCAGCCTTGAACAAAGGTATGACTTTGCTGTTTCATTAAATCAGGAAATATACCGCTGTTGACACAGTCATTAAACACAGTTGCTAGATGGGGAGCAATGACATCAATGATACATGAAATAGTTTTGACTGATAATCCCCATAGATCCGCGGTCTTTTTGATATTAATAGAGTGAAACGCTTTGGTGATGTCCTTGCTATTAACAACTGAGAATACGAATGCGTCTTCACACTCGTTTATCGATTCCTTAAGCAATGACACAGCGGAAGTGGAAGACGACTGAAGAGTTTTAGTCGTTATTAACGGTATATTTGAAAAGAAATGTTCAAACTCTGTCGCAACTTCCAGATCCTCCGTGACATGGCGACCTTCTATTTTTAAATGAAAATCTCTTACATTTGATGGAGATTTCCCACATTCGGAATTAATAATATTCCAAGTAGTCTTAATTTTATTTACAGAATTAGAAATTTTATTTTTAATGAAGTTTGACTTCGCGAAGGAACAGGCTCGCTTAAATATTTTTGAGTATGCCTTACCTGTCACTATAAGACGTGCGCAATCAATGCCTGTATTCAAAAGATTGGTTACGGCCCACTATCTGCAGGAGAAATGATGTCCATTCATATATTAACATACTTTTCCCTTTCTCTCTCTGTCTTGCCTAACTATGTCCTTATTATGTCCAATAGCATGTAATATTTATGTACTACTCTACAAATTATTATATGTATAGGAAGTTTATAAATATGTACCTAAGTCTATGTAAATATTTACTACTCTATATATTTCCGATGTCCTGTATAATATTATTAGTATATATGTTTTATTATGTAATGTACCTTTATCTGCGTACCTTCAATACCTATTTATATATAACCACTTCCACTCATTATTTTAATAAAAGTACACCAAACTGCCCCAAATCTCTACGCCTATTTCTTTCTCCATCCTATGGTTGCCTGTAAGAGATTGCCTCAGTGCGATAAGGCCGCCAATTGTGTATCACGTGAATTGTACCTCTAAGTTGTAATTTATGTTTTTTTGGTGAACAATAAGTGTGCGTTCGCGCAGCGGAATGTTGTTGAATTTAAAGATTTTAATTATGCAGATATTTAGTGTATGACGTCGTGTAATTGTGTATGGTAAAAAAAAATTTGTGCATGCAGCCATTGTGGAGATATTCGCTAAAAACTGATTCCGCTGGGCGAACGTTGTCCTGGCGGAACTTTTTTCTAATCCATGGACTTAGAAGAAAAGAAATGTGTCCAAAAATTAGTGTGTATTTGTGTGTAATTGTGTATGTATGAATAAAATTAGTGCATGCATAAACTTCGGAGAAATTCAAGTTTCCGCTACGCGAACGTTTGGCCATTAGCTAGTTTTCATATAAAGCTCTTATATAGAGAGCTGTAGATTTTTACATAGGTTGTTTTGAATTTGTTTAAATTTGTTTAAAAAACAGATTTAGAAGAAATCGTAGGGTTTAAAAGATAAAAATATAAACGTGAAATACGCTCATTAGGTCTTAGTTCGTGAAGTAGCCACTTTGGGGTCTAGATTTTCACGTTTATACAAACCTTGTAAGTGTCTGCAACATGTTGCCAAGTATCAATGATGGTTCGTTAGTAATTAATGAGTTATAGGACAATTTACCATGAGTAGACCACTGTTTGCAAAGCAGTCAAATATCAAGACGTTCTAAAGTAATTGCATAGTAAAATGTGTTCCAATAATTAGTGTATTAATTCAACTACTTGCATGCAAAATTTCATCTCATTAAATTCATTAATTAAAGAGGAACAATTAAAATACTTACAAAGCATCGAAAGCTTACATAACCCGACCAAATTCGGATAGATATAAAAAAGCGGCCGTTCAATATATCTAGGTAACATTCTAAAATTTACAGTATAATACCGGTATTTAATTGGTACAGGTGATAACACAATTGTTTTGATATAATTTATAGGTCATTTATTTTTCTACACACGATTTTTTAAATGTATTTGACTATGACAGTAAGTACTATTTACGTAGCTACTTTATACCTTTTTAATATGATATTACCGTTGTACTGGACTTATGTATGTGGGCGTGTTCCCGCGCACCCCACCAAAATATTCAGAATTATTTTGTTCGAAGCGGTACACTTAAGGCTAGTCCTTTGATTAAATAGTCTAAGTATTGTAGTTAGGAATTGATCAAAAATATTATGCTAGTGTGAAAAAACAAACAACGCGCTGCGCGCAACGAGCGATAGAGGCGGCTTCCCTCTTGAAACGGTACTTCCATCCTTGAAGAAAAGAGAGCGCAATATGTTTCATAACTCACATAAGCCACGGCCTGCGCGTATTCGTTTGCTGTTGAACTTGAACCTGGTTTTGTTTTATCCCCATTTACAAATTTGCACTCAAGGACAATGTGCGTATGCGCTGTTGTTTTGCTATGTATCGCCAATTCTCCGTAATAATAATATTGACAGTGTGTTATTAATGTTATAGTGTAACAGTGAAGCTTAAAATAATTATGTGGTAGGTATATTGAGTGAGTGATAGTGAGAAGCTGATGTTTAATTAGAACTTGTTAATTGAAGATTTATTCTTATCGCAGATAGGGGCGGTATTATTAAAAAAATATTTTTCATTCCAGAAATGCAATTGTTTTATTTTTTCCTAACGCTTGTGTACGCAACTGTACCATATTAATAAATACTATACTGGAAGGTTAAGAACGTTACTTAGAAATATGGCACGGTCGCTTTTTTGTAGCCATCCGAACTTGGTCGGGTTATGTAGATTTTCGATGCTTTGTCAGTATTTTAATTGTTTCTCTTTAATTACTGAATTTAATGAGATTAAATTTTGCATGTGAGTAGTTGAATTAATACACTAATTATTGGAATACATTTTACTATGCAATTACTTTAGAACGTCTTGATATTTGACTGCTTTGCAAACAGTGGTCTATTCATGGTAAATTGTCCTATAACTCATTAATTACTAACGAACCATCATTGATACTTGGCAACATGTTGCAGACACTTACAAGGTTTGTATAAACGTGAAAATCTAGACCCCAAAGTGGCTACTTCACGAACTAAGACCTAATGAGCGTATTTCACGTTTATATTTTTATCTTCTAAACCCTACGATTTCTTCTAAATCTGTTTTTTAAACAAATTTAAACAAATTCAAAACAACCTATGTAAAAATCTACAGCTCTCTATATAAGAGCTTTATATGAAAACTAGCTAATGGCCAAACGTTCGCGTAGCGGAAACTTGAATTTCTCCGAAGTTTATGCATGCACTAATTTTATTCATACATACACAATTACACACAAATACACACTAATTTTTGGACACATTTCTTTTCTTCTAAGTCCATGGATTAGAAAAAAGTTCCGCCAGGACAACGTTCGCCCAGCGGAATCAGTTTTTAGCGAATATCTCCACAATGGCTGCATGCACAATTTTTTTTTTACCATACACAATTACACGACGTCATACACTAAATATCTGCATAATTAAAATCTTTAAATTCAACAACATTCCGCTGCGCGAACGCACACGAACAATAAAGAGTCATATTATATTATTATTATTATTATTGCCCAAATAAATACCTTTCATTTACGACATGAATCATTGAAATCTGTAAGGTTGTTTAGAAGATAATGAAGAATATTACATATATACATACAAGATACGCGCGAAAAACATAACCCCTCTTCGCAGTCGGGTAAAAAGAAGGAAAAAATATACGTGTCTATAACTTGTTGAATTTCGCACCTTCCGAAAGAGTGGAATAAAAATACGGTTAGACATCCACATTAAAATAATATGACGCAATATGGATCACCTCGATTTCTTGAAATGTGAAGGAGATGTAATGAGACATGTGATAGACAATATCGCAAAATTGGAGCACAGATATTCCGATGCGCTACAGAATATAAAAAAGAAATACGTTGACAAATGATTACATTCTATATTTACGTAGCGAAATGATAATGTACCTACTCGCACAAAATGCTAACAGACAAATAACTTATCTCAACATTTTCCAGTGGCGGAGCTCAACATTTCGTCTATTGTATTCGAGTAAAGGAATCTCGTATTTGCATCCGACCGTAGCCAGAAACGAAAGGGAGCCCAAGAACGTACGGAACGGGACGAAAAAGTAATTTTTCATAAGCATCGAGTCTGGTTTTCAATAACACGCCAACTGAGTGCCGACGCAGGTACGGATTGTGTGCCTCTATGCGCACTTGTAATAATATTAATGGATTACGTATTACCTTTTGTGACGTCGAATACATATCTTGCATTAATAAATTCACATTTGTACTTTGTTATAGACTAACTTTACCAGATATTGCTCACATTAATATAAAGTTGCTACAGTTTGAATATGAAACAAACTGATAGTTTGTAATGAACTTCAATTATAGGTAAAATAGTTTATCATTTTCACGTTTAAAATCAAGAGATAGTCCCTTGTAGCTATCACTCGATCTAGGTAATGTGGTTGACTTCTTATTGTATTATTTCTATCTATGCCTACTCCAGAAGTTTAAAAAATACCATACAAAGAAATACCAATAATACTGCACATTGCTTTGAACCAGGCAAAAAAACCACTCCAATCGAGTAGCAGAAATAACACCGCAGATAACGATACTTGTGAACAGATATGCAGTGTGCAGTAGATGATAGATGGAGGTAAATTATACGTGACTTATTTGTGAGGTGAGAGCGACCCTTGGCTGGGGTCGAGGCGGTGGAGCACGGCGGGCGGTGGCGGCGCGAGACGCGGAGCCGCAGTCGTGGAGTTCGTTACGTACGCTCCACTGACTTCGCGAGTGACACCGACGAGCCTCTCCACCACCGAATATCATTCGTAAAAAATGTATTAAATAAAAAACACACCTTTTTCAACTTCTCAACGAGTTTCTGAGGACGAAATGTTGCAAAGTCACCGTTTCACCTTCGTCAAAATTACTTTACCTATGGATACTAAGCTTGTTTACGAATAATAAAGTCAGTCTACATGTATAAAATTGGTTTATTTTCTTTTTATGCCGTATAAAAACTAAACTATTCATTATCTTATATAGATTTTCTTGTATTTATTTACTTTTATAGGCTAAAAGGATCTTATGGCTGGACATAAAATATATAGATGTTTGTGATAGGTAGAAACATTTATGACAGCAGTTAGACGGCCGATCGTTTGTCTAGTAGCGGCCGTCCTCGGGCCTTACGTAACGAGTTTATCGCCGGCAACGGCCGGTGATCAGCCAGTGTCCGTGGTCTTGATACGATCGACATTGATATTTAACTTTCCGTCACGTCACGTCAGCTAATTCTCATTTCCAACAAAAACGGCCGGAAATTGGATATAAGGATCTGCGCGCTCGGATCCGGCTACGTGACGTTTGTCGAACACGTCACTACACTATGTGGTAATTTCCGCTCTATGCTCGCGGAAAATTACTTCAGCCGCATGAAATTTCCGATAGCATAAAATAAAACCATTAAAAATATTAGATAGCGTTCTCTCTGGCTTAAAAAACTTAATAAATTTTTTAAGATTGGATGTTGTGATAGAGTTTATTTTCTTGGGAGTTTGTTTTACTCTTACTTACTTAAGACGTGTTTGTTTTAGGAAAATGGATAGAAATATTTTTGTAGGAGAATATAACATTATGTACATTTAGAAAATTGTATCAATAAGCTACTTCGTAAGTAAATGTCATTTTTATATAATTTTATTGTCTTTACTACTACTAGTAGTGACGTTGATTTGGCGAAGAACAAAATGAATAATATTACAGATTTACTGAAATTTACAGTGAGGAGGGTTATGTTGAACTATCTTCTATAAAACGCGCAAACAGCATAATCCAATTCAAAAGGAAGAAAAGGAGTATGTGGACCCTGGTTTCCGAAGTGACAGCCTCGGATGCGACCGGCAACCAAGAATGGTAATGAATGTAGTGTGTAGATTTGTATCAAATCTTGTCATAAACGGCAACACTACAGTAATCTATGGTGCATATTAGTCATGTAAACTCACATAATGTATACTGTCCCTGTCTATATCTACTGTTGTTTTGTCCGTCGTTGTTTCCTGCCGCCGGTGTGGCTGAAGTGTCAGAGTTCGCGGTGACATAATGTCACAACTCGCCCTCACGTCAAAGTGTATCCTCTATGTCCATGAACGTGTTATATAATGTAATGTGACATGTGGAAATACTATTGGTTTATTTTATTTGGCATGTACTAGGTACCGGAGTTCTTAGTTTTCTTACGGTATTCGAAGTTACTATTACTTGTGCTGCTATTAAGCTGTGAAGATGTTGATCGTATTCGCAAATGATTTACTTGTAGGACAAAAATTAGAACCAATCAAGTCACATCAGAAATACAAAACCTATTTAAAAATACATAGGCACAAATGAGAAAAATTAATAAATGAAGAAAAAGATAACTACACGTTATTCAATGCAAAATAAACTTCAAGATAAAGTAGTTTAACATATGAAGCGACTCGAGGGATTCACAGAAATACCCTAGTCAAATATTAGGCGTCGTGCAATTCGAAATGCCGAATAAGCAAAGCATTTCGGACGGGATACGATACGACGCATAGTTCGCATCGATGTTTGGCTACCTATTAATATTACTGAAACAGAACAGGTTTCCCAGATTACCATAATTTGCTTCAATGCATTTGAATAATGAGAACGTGTTCCCGGGTTTCTCCGTACAGCCTTTGTATACCTATTAAAGTTATTCAATTGTAAAATGTATTATCACTTGATATAATAACGGATAAAGGTATTACTGTGGACTTGGAAGTGTATACTGAGGGTCAATTCAGGTCGAAGGATGATAGGTACACAGGTATACATATATAGTTGTGAGATTAGGTAAGTTAGTGAATTTCTGAACAGTATATATATAGTTTTTAATTATAATCCACTGACATTATCATTTTGGGTTCAACAAAGAAACACGTGCAATGGAATGAGAAAAACAGGTTTGTATTAGAAATCTGTAACGAATGGTGACCGGTAACTGAATTACATATGGCAACTAGGATTGGCAGCTTCGCGTGCTCTCCGAGGCCGGTGGGGTCTAAATGTGTTAAGAATAGTCTAGACAATATGCAATCCTACTCAGCTACTAAGTATTTGGTAGTTAGAAGTTGAGCCCCCTTTATAGCCTAGGATGGTGATATTTTTAAAACTATCAAATGTAAAAACCCATGAGTTTATAGTAAGATTTTAGATATAACAATTCTAGTGAAAGCTTTTCTTGTACAGAAGTACCTATATTTTATACCGTGAAAGCAAGTTATATTTAGGCACCGTGCCACGAAATCTTTCAAAAAAATTCCTAGGAAGACTAACAACAAAGATTTAATAGAACTTTTAAAATAGATCAATATAAAGCAAAAGGCACAACGTAATAGTAGATATTCCGGGCATTATAATATGGTGAATTCATAAATATGCGAGGAGATATGTTATATTATAATAATTTCGATTTGAGCGGGTTTCATGTCTGGTGTGTAGCAGCAACGGTGTTGGGAACGGGGTTATTGTGATATTGCGCCGTCTCATATTGCCGGTGAGATTTATACGCGGGCATCGAGCGGCTCCGGTGGAGATGACTTACCTACGCTCCGCTCCTGCGACGATTCCTACTCTAAAATGAAGTCTTTTTACACTTTCGGACATAAACTTTTTTATTTTCTTATATTTGGCTCATATTTACTTACTGCAAAATGTATTCTTTTAAAATGTTAAACGTTGTACATAATAAATTGCTGTCCCAGTTGAAATTCGCTCTTAAATATTTATTCTTTCTTTTATAACTTGTATAGGTTCACCTTATACCAATGAACGATGTGTGTGAACGCATAAAATTGTATATTGAAAAATATTAATAATATTTCTTTAGTTACTTCTACATTATTTATCTACATTAAAGACTAACTTTACCAACTTTCAAAAACGGGGTATACGCGTTTGTGGCCGATTCGTAGCCGCAGCAGTCAAGTCTGTACCTTGTTATAGAAAATATTTAGTAGAAATACATAGCAAGTGTTGCAGCGACACATCATCTGCTGCTGCTGTATGCGGTCGACTACGATCTCGTACCAAAAGAGTTACGAACTCGTTAACGAGACCCAAAACGCAACGAACCCTGATAAATGGACTAAACATAACATTATTGCATTGTTCAGTTGGCAGCAACTGCGACTGCATAATTCAAACTAAAAACTCATTTTGTATTGAATGTAAACAAGTTTGTAGCTTTCCAAACATATTCACATAAAATCATAATAAGTAAAGTTTGTCAATGGCTTTTCAAACTACACATTTTCAAATATTTTGAAACTTATGGAATTGTTTGTGTGTTCAAAGTTGAACAAATATCATTATCTCTGATAATGGATATACCCAAATACTTTTAATGCATCTTAACTACACCACAAATGACCACTGAAGCAAGGTTTTTGAGTGATGAATGGGGTCTAGTGTTGTGGTGGTAGTGTAGAGTAGACTGGTGGCATCGGTATTAGCTTATCACATTCCAAATTGCACGATCACTTTAACCACTCCTGGGATCGGACCACTCTAAAATTTTGCATGAGCAAAAATTTAGGAGTAGTAGAAATGAAGAAAGAAAGTTATCGATTTGAATGTAGAAATATTTTCGTCCTCTGAATATTAAAAAAATAATTATACTTACATCAATTTTATTTCAATGAAAAGGTTATTGTAACTTCTGAGGGCGACTATACACTATACAGAGTATATCAGCAGTAGGAATACCGACATTTTTAGTAATTAGTAATCAAAATTACCCCTCCATCAATATTAATTGTTTTTATTAGAAGTCGGTTACGTCGTTAGTGTAAGTGGCCGGGCGTCGACCCTACGACCTCGCTGGGTGAATACAGCTCCACCAAGATCTTCAGAATTAAAGTCTATTTCACCTACCAACCGGTATACATATATATGATTATCGGATGAGGGTCTGGTGCAGTTTTCCTTCGGGGTTGAGGGATCAGATGGTTACTGCACCAGTAAAAGTCAATTCAAGAGAAAGAGTAGAAGAACGGACTTCATGCTTCGCGCTCCTTCGGTAAGTCCCCATTACATCCAAAGGTGCATGCATGATTTTGATGATCATGGTGAACTATGTACGACAAATTTTAGTTCATAGTTGGCTCGTGTGCCCTTTTTGAACTAAGTTGCAGTTTCGTGATAAGCTAACTATAGACCTGGATTTCAGTAATATCGATCTGCTGAATAAAAGTTTAATTGCGAAAGTTGTTTATAGAGCAGACAGCAAGTCAACTCCTGCGAGAGGTCTCCGGTGTAGGGAAGCTGCTGTATGTCAGACAATTACTTACAGTTTCTTAACTTGATTTTTCAATTGTCGTTCAATAATGTCACTTTTTGTTATTTTAAGTTTTCCTGGTACCTAGTACCTATTTCATAATCACAATAATATGTGTCATGTCCTTATTTTTTTAAAGAAATCATCACAAATAATAGAAGTCATTTTTATTTTCAGTTATATTATTACCACAATATAGGACATATATTCTGATAGTCCTATTGCCATTCGATGCAAATATTACATTTCATTTCACTAGGCTGCATAAATTCTACGTAGAGGTAATATGCGTACGGTGGGTATATTAACCAAGAGAACATTAGAAACACACCTTGGTGCACACTGTATTCGGTTTGTTCACTCATCGGTGAGCACCCATCTAATTTGAGGACACCCTCAGATATTGTTAAGCATTTAACGTGTTACAAATTTATACGTTTGAATACACTAGATGATGCTTCTGTACAATTTGAAACGAAATAAGTATTGATAGGGAATATTAAAAAGAAAACCTAATTCAGGACTGTTTGTTATCTTGAAATCACATCTAGTTTAATATCGCAAGTGTATTAAACAATAAATAGATTATTAAAATCACCCTAACCGAAGTTAAATGTTTCTTTGTTTGTTTCTGCTCTATGCATTTCGATAGAGATAAAAGTTATTGTAAGTTATTGTGCACATGTCTTAAATTAGATACTGCAGTTTAGAGCGCTGCTTTATTAGGACGCCATGGTAACGTCACCGGCTACGTATCTATAGCAGTTAATACTGTAAAGTATGGTTTGCTATCCGTCGCCAAGTGAGTAAGGTACCATACATTTTAATATTATCTGCCTGGTTACGTAACCGGTGATGTCGATATGGTGTTCAAGTGAGGCAGAGCCCTTATATGTACCTTGCTGTCCGGGTTCCACTCTTCTAGTCCTCTCTACCATAGTATGGCTTTTATAGGAGAGAGAAAGGATTGTGACACAGTCATCTCGGTCAATCAGTTGGTGTATCGGCTTGCAAGTGAGGTAAAATGGGTGCCAAAAACGTTGTTGGGGCCTTATATACTCGATATATTTTCTTGCACTTCGTTGCGAACGGACGTGTATGCAGATATTACAATAATAAATAATCATTAAGTAATTAGCTGAATCGTGACCTAGATTTTAACAACAATAAGTAGTAATTAAAACGAATACAAAGTGATACTGTTCTGTGATTTTGTAATTATGTGCTATAATTAAAGTGACTTGATATCATGGATGATAGTCCCTTTACTAGGGGTAGTAGGACCCCTCGTACGCCACCCGCGACGCCGACGCCTGCTCTCCCACCACGCCCAAATGAGCAGAGCCAAGCCTCATTCCGGACAGAATGGGTATCGACGCAGGAGATCCAGAACTGGATAACGACCATCGAGCAGTCGCTAAATGAGGTGTGCAGCATAGCTACAGAGGGCAAGCTGAACTCTGAGCAGAAGCTGCGCATAAGTACGTTGTGCAGAAAAGTAGGCAACGGTACCTCACAAATGGCAGTGCAATACCAGGCGCTTAAGGTGAAGGCCATGCAAGCTAGCACAGCTGGCCAAGCACTTCAAGACCAGCTTGACCTATCGAAGCAACTGAAGGATTGTTTGTTGTATTTAACAGTAATATCATGTTGAGCATTTTAGAATTATTAATAAATTGCCTTGGACGCCTGAAACACAGGATTACCTAGTTCAGGCGCACACTATGTAATATACTTAAATACTTATTTATAAGACCTAGAGACACATAATAATGTAAATAAGTGTATAACCAGTATACATACCTAAGATTCTTATGCACTTACTACATATTATTACGCACCAATGACTAAGAAACTGTGTAGATATTATTATTGTACAATGAATACTGAAATAAATAAATTCAAATTCAAAATTCAAATTCAAATTATACAGTTAAATCATATAGACCTAGTCATATTTCTACAGAACAAAAATTAATAGCGCCTGGGCCCTCACAGGAAATTTACTTGACTCTGTGTGTCGATCCAGTTAATTAAATGGTTATTAAGAGTAAAACTGTATTTAATGATATTATCAGAACGCTACGGATGATTTTAAAAACGGTTCAATGTTCAACTCCATTTTAGATCTAGGTGCTGATAAGTAAATTGATAAAACAAGGGTTAATTTTTATTTGAAGATTGTTGAATTATTTCTTCTGACATGATTTTTTCTTTACCACTAAAACGAATATGTGAGTAGATATAAGCACGTTAAATTCAATTAAAACTGTTTTTAGCACATTTTCCGTATGCATTTAACAGTAACAACCATAATTGCGATTTTTAGCTATTGCACGAATACATGAGTAGGTGCAGTGGGTGCAGTTTGTGTAAATTAAAAAAAAAAGACAAGTTGCACTCTGGGAGTGCCGGCAGAAGTGAAAACTTTTTCTTTCTTTCTTTCTTCGTTATATACATAGCAAAAGATAAAAAGAACATACCATACCATATCATACTATACCTATAATATAGCGCCAATCATAGAACCTATCACTAATTTTCTGCTAATTTTCTGTCAGAAGAAATGAATAAATTACAAAAAGAAAAAAATAATCACAAAAAGTAATAAATTACAAAAAGAAAAAAATATCACAAAAAGTAATAAATTACAAAAAGAAAAAATAACCACAAAAAGTAATAAATTACGAAAAGAAAAAATAATCACAAAAAGTGTCAGTATGCCAGGTTTGAACCCGGTACTATCTGAAACCATAAGGATTTACAGTCGAAGCGCTAACCGCCATGCTACGAAACTATTTATCATATTTCGCAAAATAGACAGTCTGTAATATTGTATGACGTCAGTCGTCGGTTACGGTTCAAAGGTTCAATTTTTACCCATCCAACGCCGCTAAAGAAGTTTTCACTTCAAAAACGTTCAAAATTATTTATTTTGAGTAATTGTAGAAAATTCTCAGTAGTTTCATTACTGTTCTCAGAAAATATATAATTATAATAGTACGTTGACACCAAAAAAATATAAAAGGAATGAAATCCGTAGTGTCGTTAGAGAAAAAGATGTAAACGAATAGCACTTAAAATAAGACGAACACAGGTAATCCATGGCAAGATTACAGCGGGATCGTGGATCAAGTAGATGTGGGCAATGAAATCTGTGCAGATTTATGTGTCGTGGTACGTTGCCGGTTAGCGGGACCGGCTCTCGGGCTCCCGGACTCTCGCGGCCGGGTTTATCTTGTTTACGGTGGGATGCGGTGCGCCGCCGCCGCCGCCGTCTCCCCGTGTCGTCGCGTCTGCCCAGAAGCAATATCGGCCCGACATGTTGTGCACGTTGAAAACTTGCCACTTTGTTATCCTTGTTTACACGCTACTATATAGGACGCTTAATTTAATATAAAGATATTGGAACATGACTAAAGCCGCTTTTATCCTTGGTGTACTCATTGTACCTATAACATTGTTGCTTTGTATTTTCTACTTGTTCTAGGCTTTCTGAAAATATATATTCGATTGTCTGAAATGTTAAAATAAATAAAGTGGGCATATTGTTGTCGAAAAAAAGTGAAATTTAGTACTCGGATACAATGAAGTTAATTTACAAAATCAACAGTCAAGCAAACGTAAGGAACCGGTCTGGTATCTAACAATTGTTGTAAAAATATAGCATAAACAATAGGTGCCTAACTAAATAACCGAATGGCCCTTGTTTAGCACTTACTGCGTTAGCGGTCGCATTAAGCTAATGTTTATTTCCAACATGAAGCTTATCTAGTCTTCTCAAACGACACTAAAATTGTTGGTTGCAAGGTAGTTAACCCTTGCGCGGGCCCGGCGAGCGAGCGAGCGAGGGGCGCGGATCGCGGTCGCCGTAAGCCCCGCAATAGATAAAACAGTGATAGAACATGCACCGCGCCGCCGGTATGAATAATTCATTAGTTTCAGTTGCCACTTTTGTTGGTATCGGTAGATTTTCAGCGCTTCACACCGTCAAAAATATGCGTTGAGGGTCTGGTTATTGTTAGACTATACGTACTCTTTACTGTCTCATTCATTTTAAATGAATTGACGCGGCCGTAGTTGGGGCATCACATTTTATTGTAATAAATTTGGGATACGTTATGACGCTGTCGACGCTGCAAACTAGGCAACCAAACTATCATATCATCGGATCGATTCCTTTTTTCGTACATGTTGTTCTACAAACAAAGAATATTACGTTTAAAACTAAATGGACTAAATGGTAAGTGAACTGAGAAATGTGTTGTATTTGTTATAAAATAAATATCCATTAAAGTTGTTCCTGCTATTGAAATGCAGCAGAAGTCCCTGATATATAATTTTTTTTTGATGAAATTAAAGTCAACATTTACTAGGGAAAGCTGTTAGCGAAGGCTCGGCGAGGCGTCGCGGTCGTGTCTCCTCTAACCACCCGGGCACCCCTGTGAATCCCGTTATAATTTACGATCATCCCGAAAAATCCCGGGATTATTTTTATTCGATAACGATAAAGGTGCCGCAGAGGGTTACCTTTATTATCACTCAGTGTGAGATGACTCTTTTACAACTTTACACATGTTAAAATGTTCAAATGGACTATGCATTTAAAGGTTTTGTGGACTATTACAACACCTCAATGAATTGGGTGCAGTCTATTTTATTATGATTTCATTTTTCAGTAAGTTATGTGTTTTAGTGACTCATTTTCGATTTATGGAATTCTTAACTTAAACTAGATTGTGTTTAAGCTACATTTTTATTTTATTACGTAACTTGTTGTAAAACTTTCCTTGAATTCTTTTCAGGCACCTTGGTTACGGAGAGACTAAGATGACTCATGTGTTGAATTGTAAATAACTAGATATCAAACTGTTAGCACCTTCCAACTATCTTGATAAAATTTAAACGTTCTAAAAATATTATTTAAAGAAATACATCATATCGTTGCAAAACTGTCCGTATCCCAATAATGATATCAAAGACCAAGCATAATGTTTTGATGTAATTATAACTTTTTGTGCCAAGCGGTTTTGAGGCTATATCCATCTGATCGAGACGGGCTTGGGCCGTAGCAGGCAGGATTAGACGCGGCCGAAAGTGATCCGTTATAATTTGGAGGGTGGACAGTGACGGCTGGTACGCACAGATTAGCCCCTTCGATAAACAATAGCATTAGTATGCGGGGACGCGCTGACCGACGCCGATCAGCCCAGCCGTGCTCGGATTAATTTGCCTCCTGAAAATTATGGAGGCCTCTATGTGAACCGAAACGATCACCGACCCGGAGAATATTGCTTTGTTTTCACTTGTACGCTTACTGAATTTGTCTTCAATCAGGGCATGTGTATAGTGCGCATATTTAGTTTCATGTGTTTATGCAGGTTGGGAAAGGTGAATTTCGATCGTGTATTGGAACTTTGGAAAACGTTGACTATCTAACACTTTCACATTTCATGATATACAATAATATTATGACGAACTGACGTGATCGTGGGATTGCTATTTTTGTATGTATATGAACATACATACAAAAATATTTTTTTGTAGTGATAATTATTTTGTGAATGTATTTAAATATTGGATATATTTGTGTACCATTAAGGCTAAGAAGCTGCTAAATTTCAAAGATATCTTATAATAATCTTCAAAGCTTTCAAGTGTATCGTAAAGTTTTTTCAACTATTATACAAACTAATAGCTTACCCAGAGGCTTATTCAACATTTAAATGGAACACAAATATGGCAATGATTTTGATTTTCAACCTATTCATTGCGCCAGTATCCTTAATAGCCTTTCAATTGTTACGCAGTAAAACAAGTATTTGATAGGAATATGATAGGAATGAACTAATCATTCAATATTTTTTGAGCTTTATTGGTAAAAATCTATTATTATATGTGGATAGAATAATAGTCATATATTCAGTGTAATGTTTTAGATATGATTTACTTACATTTTAATTACTATTTAATTTGAATTTAGAAAATCATTTTGAAAATCAAAGTCCTGTTGTAGTTTTATTCATCTCGGAACCGATTCAACATTTTAAAAATGAAACGAATGTTATAGGGAGTTTGATCCTCTACCTACACTATCAAGCATTCAGATATATATCTGAATGTTTATCTGAATAGCGAAAAATATCCCATAGGAAACGTGATATTTGCAAAAAACCTGCATTTTTCCAATATGGCACCACGACTGGCAAAAATACTAGGTGAGCAAGTCGAAATTCCGAAAAGAGACATCAAAATCTATAATATCATCAATTTTCAAAACTGGATATCTTTGCAGGTATTATAGTTATTACAACCATCAACTAAGGAAATGTTATTAAGAAAACATATAAAATCAACTTGTCATTTTACTCAGTTATTGCTTTTGTTCCTAATAATAGTAGATGTACGGGCAAACCCGAACATTTCGCTAGCGTAGCTTTTGTGTTGCGCTAGTACCGGTCATTTTATTACATAATTATGTATATTAAGTCAGTGCCAATAAATGCGTCATTCTGAACACATATGTTTCAATCAAGGAAACCTCGGCGCGGTACTCACTAGTCGTCATCCCAGTAAAGATCTTATATCATTTAAAAGGTGTTAGGTCTCTGACCGTACAGTAGATTATGATAGAAGTGTGTAAAATTGGTGATTTCCGCTGAGGCGATATTAGGTGTAAATAGAGCTGAACACGGTAATCAACAACGCGAGGGTAAATATCTATTTTAGGATTATATTATTCACAAGTGAAATGAAAAACGTCGTATGATACTCGTGTGTATTGTTGATTACCGTCTTTGGCTCTCTTTAGACCTAGTATCGCCTCAGCGGAAATCACCAACTTTACACACTTGTACCATAATCTACTATTATCCCACTCGTGAGTCGTGATTTAATAACAATAAAAAAACCACAGTTTGATAAAAGGTATCATTATGTGCCTTATTTCGGTGAGATTAGAGCCACGTTATGAGCAATTGAAATGAAAAGATTTTTCTTTTATGATTGATTTTTTTTTTATGATTGAGTGCCTTATTCTTTTGTTAGCCCTGAGATAGGTCTCCTTTTGAATTGCAAACGAAGTTTACGAAAAAGAACAAACTAAATCAATTTAATAGAAAACTCTACGATCACCTGCTTTATAGTTTGTATCAACAATGAACAAAACTCTGAATTCGACAACACAATTAAGAAAGTACGCTGCACAACTACTTTAACGCTGGAACTTCGATGGAGGGATGAATGAAAAGTGAACCTCTTAATTTGGGCTGCTTTTAGTGAATGGCAATAAGCGTTAATTTTATTTGTACACCCTGCGATATCCGGTTTCGACGGAAGCACACGCCTACTGCGCCGCCGCTAAGTAATGAGGCTACTGTTACGAACACTGCACTCTAGATGAAAGGCTATAAATTATAGCATGCTGCACACTACGCTTTCATCCTTAATTGAAAGCGTTAAAGCTTTTTGTCCTTTGTCACTGTAAATGTTTTAGTCAACTATCGGTGGCTATTTTATAATTGAAAATGGACAACATTCATTTTGTGATGGTTCATTATGGCGGCGAACCGACAGGTAATTTCTAGACTATCTTACTTTTTACAGTAACTTGGTTTAGATTCCCAGAGGTGTTTGTTTTGAGAAAAACAAAAGAAGACTTAATGACTTATAAATATTAGACTTATAAGATTGAAAATGACTTTGACACTTATCTTAATGAGTATAAAGTGCTTTTTTGTAATGTCATTTGTCAAAGTGTCACGTAGTGGTTGGTCAGGTTGTGGTCACTTGCATTACAAACATTTTGGTCCGTACAGGTACTTGGTCTAGTGGTATATATAGAAGTCATCGGGAAGATCAAATATTTAGTGACAATACTTAAAATCCTGACTATCATCAATCAACGGTAGGTGTCATTTATCATTTTCGGATGTGAATGATGTAATTTTTTTAACTAGTAATATATCTAATATAAAAAATTCTCGTGTCACAGTTTTCGTTGCCATACTCCTCCGAAACGGCTCGACCGATTTTGATGAATTTTTTTGTGCTTATCCGGTATCTATGAGAATCGGCCAACATCTATTTTTCATACCCTGATTCGCGATAACCGACATCCACGCGGGCGGAGCCGCGGGCGACAGCTAGTTAGGTATATAAATATAATGAAGCGTCGCTAGCGTAGTAATTAAGGAGTCGGCTTTACGAACGAGTGCTAACGGGTTTGGAATCTGGCCATCACAAGCAATTTAGCTTAAGTGCAGGGGTTAGGGGGAAATATATAAAAGTGTTATGTTACAAAAACACCAACATTTCAATGAAGTATGTTGTATTGTCGTAGTATCCATATCAGAGTAATCCTTTCAATATTGCCGCGTACTTATAGTAGAACTGTAGGCTGGTTACTTTTTTCGGGAACTTTGAAGCTTGTTGTCTTGCAGTACTTGTCAGCTTCATGGTGTCAATGATGTATAATTTCATACTTACAAAGTTCAAATCAATTAATAATTACAAGTTAATTTGGATAAACGTTTGTTATAGGTATCAAGTATTGATTAAAATATTTACAAACATCAAAGAAAATTTATTGCAAACGTTATAGTTATGTAATTCTTGAATCTAGCGTGAGATGGCGAAGGCTTGGTTGTGAGGAAACCTTGATGTTTTATCCTTTGCAAAGTATTAAAACACTATTCAGATGTATTCAGGCTTAAAGTTATATTAAGATTCAGAAAACTCAGATACTTTTTGCTCATTTTTTCAATTGTGCTACGGAAGCGCTACGACAATTCGTAGCAACGTGAATTCTAATTTAATTTTCCATTACATTGCGTTTTTTGAAGTTGTTTTGGACTTTTCATTAACGTTTTATAAGAATGGATCTTTGGAGTGCGAAAGGAATCGTGTGTACGAATATTGGGTTTGGTGTAGTCGAATTGTCCTGAGAGATTATAACGACAATCTCTAGCTGTAACAATAAATCCTTCGTTATGCTCTATTATAATTTTAGGTCTACTTCATTGTTATTGTAGGATGAGTTGGTTGCCGTGCGATGTTGAACTGAGCGTTTATCTCAACGCCATTATCTGGAAAATGTGCAACTTTCGTAGCCCTTGCTCTGAAGTGCTTTCTCCAAATTAATGTTAAATATACAATAATGTTAAAGTTAATTCTTGAAACAGATCAAGTTACTGCAGTGTCTGCTACTACTACTGCCAGTGGGTACGCCATTAATCGAACAGTTGATCAACCCACACATCAGATTCTTTGTGGCCCATTTCTCCCATTTTTTTATGGCAACCGGGACCGACGACTTTCCGTGCTCTCCGAGGCACAAGCTGAACAATGCCACCCATATTTATGCATACAAATATTTGCACTGAGTGGGGATGGAACCAGCACCTCCTGCATGGCGGCCACACTCACTACCGCCACGTTACATAGGCTCTACTGAGGCTACTTCAGTGACAATTGTGAAACAAAAAATAAGTGGATCATCTAAAAAGAAAAGAACAGCATATTCCACCATCATTATGGTATCAGCGTTGAGTCCTAGTCGCATACTAGCTAACGGGTGTAAAAATCTGTTACAAATGCTTGTTATGTATGCTATCTTCCATTCCCAAATAATTTGTGACAAGACAAACACATTATTATTCATTTAATGTGTCTGAAAACGCTGGAGCATACACAATTTGCGAACTCAACAAACTTAAAGCCTTATAAATCAAAAGCTAATTTACTTCAGGATTTCGAATTCGAAAGCGATGCGTACAGTAATGTGTTCTTTATATCAAAAACACATTTAAAAGAAGTTAGATTGGCTTACACAAGTTGGCGTTCGGCCATACGTAGTTGGAGCCTTTTCGGCGCCTCAAAGCCGGCCCTAATCTTCAAAGATTCGGCGCAGATTGTTTGCAAGCATTTTGGTCTATCAAAATATGACGGGGGGACTTCCTCTACATAAATTATTTTAACACTGTCAGGCGTCTAATTGGAAAAAGATTGTAATGCTTTGCAATAAAATATTTAAAAAAAATTCACTGAGAGATCGAATGTTTTCATCTAGATAAGTCAGCTCTGTAGGGTTTTACCTTCGGAGTGAAATATTTGGCAAAATGAATGAAGTGTTAATTTGAATAGTTTATAGATCGATAGAAATACGTAAACCGGTTACTATGAGGATCCCCTGGCTAATTTCTGTGCATTTTGCCGTACTTACTTGCATCATTGAAGTCAAATATTATAACGGAATAGAACTTAGGAGTCATAATATCTGGTTTCGTGGTGTTTATCTCTCTCATTAGTAGTTTACCTGTTGGTTTCTTGGTGCCTACTAATTTGGGAAGTATGTAGTAGGGATAGTCTATTTGGGAGCACGGTAGTGCTCCCGCCAAGACGAGCCAAGCGAAGCATAAGGGCACTACCTACCTTTTCTCGAAATGTTTCGACGTTTTTTTGAACTCTCATAGCTTTGCTTTGGATGATGCTAAATAGGTGAAATTCTCAAGATAGAATGCCATCAGTACAATCATTAAACATACAAAGTTTGAATGTCGTAGCTATTAACCTTTAGATTTTATTAATTTCTCAAAACCCTTAATTTCGTCACTGAGTCACTCAGTCACTGATCATCAAAATTGTTAGGGCACTTCCTGAAGTCCTAGAAAGCTGAAATTTGGTGTGTAAGCTAATATTACGAGAAAGACAACAAAAAAAAAAAACCTAACCTAACCTATCCCGTAGGAATAGGAGGTACAGATTAGATAGTAGTAGATCAAAAATCTTGGCTTTATACGAGATCTGATAACTTTTTCACAGGGTAAGCTACGAAGACTCGTATTGGCAACATTTTTACATGAAAACGTTTTTGGTGCGATTCCTAATTTCTCCAATTTACTTCTGAGTCATTTCAATGCGAGTTCTACGAGAGTTAATTTTTCTTAGAATTTTCTGAGTGTTTTGCTGTTGACACAGGAGTGATGATGGTTACAGTGATAGTGTATGGTGCATGGTTACAGTTGTAGAAGAGTATCTTTGAGGTAGTGCGGCTACAGGAATTGATTGTCAGTTGAAATATAGAACGTAAGATATTCAAAATGCTGCGTCTAAATAGACAACAAGGTACAATTTTGACCTTAAAATAACTTGAAATAAGCGGTTCTCTTTTAGAGTGGCTTGAGGATCGCATTTCAAGTATTGCCTAATGGAATTGATTTTTCAGGAGGATGTAATTTCATACGCGGTTGTTATTTTTTGTGTTTTAATACTTTGTTTTCTATTGCATGAAAATAAAGTAGTACCCGACGGAAGATAGTATTTGAACAATATTGATATTTTACTAAGTAAACAGACTTACTTACATAGAGAATACCTATTCCAACTTTTAGTTGCATGAATTCTTGAGTTAAGTTGCAATATTAGAAAACTTCAAAAACAGTTTATTTTCAACAAAATTTTAGAAAGTGTCTAGAACGTACCACGTGGTATCCAACTGTTTGTCTACGTAGTATATATATAAATAGAATATACCAACCTATTTTGTCTGTCAACATTAGTTGAACAATTTGATACTTTCATAGAGTAGTTAAACCCTTTGTGTTTCTAAAATATTCAAAAAATTGCCTCCTTTTTTACTACTCTAAAAAGAAATCAAGCTGTGGATAAACGGTACGTCAATACAATAAATTATTTAAAAAAAAAGACGGGTTGCACTCCAGGGTGTGCCGGCAGAAGAACACTTGGCCAATATATACCTTTCATTTGAGACATGAATCACTTAAATCCGTACGAGAGTTCAGAAAAAATGAGGTTCGGAAAAATTACGCTGTAGGCAACACGTACGTGTATGTGGTACGTGGTTTTGATTGGATTCAATGAACAACATTAAAAGATAGATGTTTAAAACAAGCTTTATTTATTTTTAACCTACTCATTCTTAATATCGTTACAAGTAATTACGTAGTAGGTATGTTTAAAATCTTCGTCGGCATCGATCGCTCGCATCAACACTCAATACACACTTTGCTAAAAACACACTCAGTGGCCATTGCTTAGTAAATATATTTACAAAATTTCTATCTATATAGCATATCTTATATTTAGCAATTTGGCAACATGTTTAACAGTAACATTTACACACATACATATATATGGATAGATATATACGTTACTATATTTAAACTAGGTGTAATTGACAGAATAAATTTGGATTTGTAAAGTACATAAATGAATATTTCAAATAATTTTACTATGTCAAAGTAAAGTACAAATCCAAATATAGATTACAAAACGTTAAAATATTTGCAGTAGATATTATTAGGCACTTCAATACTTTACAGCGCATCATCGGCAATTACTCAGATTTTACTCATTTGCATGATTAGGCGTTGTGACCGATGCCTTTCTCTATTCTGTTTACGTGATGCAGTGCCATGTTTCAAAGCGCTTATGATTTACTAACCGAGTTCTAATAATAAGATCGTTTGAAATAATATTTATTTTACCACTGCTACATTTTTATACATTAAAATTAGGGGCAGGAAATAAGACTCTGCCACAGTACCTACTTTAGTAAAAATATCAATTCTAATTACATTTAGAATTGCATTATCAATTCTCTAATAATAAAAAAATATGGCACAGATATAAACGCTTAAAACCTAAGCAGTAACATGTGGGTAGTACATTTTTGCAGAAAGTCGCAGGGCACAGTCAGCGTCAGCGGTCAGAACGATCTCGATTATAAAGTCTAAAAATGATCAAATACCCCGAACAATCTAGTAGGATTGTTCAGAACACTATCATAAATGAAATATTAAAGTCCTCATCGATCCGACGCCTGGAATTTTTTTATTCAGGGTCAAGATTTTCGTGATTTTCAGCAAAGTGGTAAATTTTATTATAAAAATATCTGAGGCAAAGTTAAAGCTCATGCAATTATCTATTAAAATTGGTTAAGTGTGAACCACGCTCGCGCGTTAATGGTTCCTTACTAAACTGAATTTAAGCACATACTTGTGCTACATAAACGGCAATATACTTAGAGTGCATTGAATTAGAGTGAAGTTTGATTTTGGGATTCTTCCCGTTGAGCTAGATGAAATTTGGGAAGAAGCATGATATAATTATAGCACAAATAAAGGAAAAAGATCAAAATTAGTAAATATGTAGCTCATCACCATAATCCACCTATCTACGGTAGCAGTAGGGTTTTCAAACACTTCCCTTTAACTGTGCTATAAGACCTTACTTCTCCCCAAATTTCATGATTCTAGCTCAACGGGAAGTACCGTAAAATCAAAGTTATAATCTAACGCAATCAAAGTATATTGCCGTTCGTGTAGCGCAAGTCTGCGCCTCAGTTAAGTCTTGTAGAGAACCCTTAGTGCGCGAGTCCGACTCGCACTTGATCGAGCTTTATAGATAATTACATGGTTAAAGTCCATTTCTACTTCAGAGAAGGTGATCTGCTTTCCCAGGAAGGTGTCGGTTTTCTGGTAAAAAAGGACCTCATTGGCAGCGTTGTTGAAGTCGGCAGTGTATCGAACCGGGTAGCGTCTAGACTAGTGGCAATTCGTTGGTCGGCGGTTGATGGAATAGAATGACGAATATATGGAATTTGACGTCTCTGATAGTCGTTAACGCATGTCAAATGTGTCAAATACCATACATTCGTGGTGCATATACCTATATGCGCCCACCTCGCGTTACGCCGAGGCCGTTTATGAAGACATTGCCAAGGTAATAAATCACACCGCCAAGGCCACTTACAACGTTGTTATGGGGGACTGCAATGCCAATGTGAGAGTACAAGAACATGGCGAGACGAGAATCGGTCCTTATGGAGTGGGGCGTAGAAATCACAGGGGGCAAATGCTAGTCAACTTCCTCGAATCACAGGGGCTCTTCTTAATGAATAGCTTCGTTAAGAAGAAACCCTACAGGAAGTGAACTTGGCAACGCCGGGACTCTGTGATAAGGAACAGCAAGAGTCCAAGCTCTCTCCTGAGACTCTCGAACTCATGAGAAAGAGGCGTGAGCAACCATCTACACAGTCGTCTTCGTCAGATGAGAGGCCCTTAAACCAACAAATTATAAAGCTGATACGATGCGACCTCTGACACTTCAACACTTGCACCGTCCAAGAGGCGATTAAGCAAAATAGGGGGTCGAAAGTGTTCCCTCAGCAGTTGGGGAGGCCCCATCGACGAAACTTAAAACTGTGGACGGGAAAATGATTGCCTCAAATTTCGGGATGCTTGAAGAGATCAAGAAATTCTATGGACAGCTTATGCATCACGGATGAGTAAACCGACGGGACACAGTGATGAAGACCACAGAGCCCCGCTCACGCGCCATTACACCGAGGAGATATCCGATGTTGAGCAGTGCGAGATAGAGGCGCCTCTCAGGCAACTGAAGAACTACAGGTGCCCTGGAGATGACGGAATTACTACTGAGCTCCTGAAAGCAGGCGGGGTTCCAATCCGGAAAGAGCTAGCAAGTCTTTTAATTTCATTATCCAACAGGGTCTAACACCTAGGGCGTGGAGCGGGAGTGCGGTGATACAGTTCTTCAAAAAAGGCGATAAGACCTTGCTGAAGACCAAGCTACTTGTCTAGAGCGGCAGTCCCTCTAGACAAGTGGCTATTCGCTTGCCAGCGTTTGACGGAATAGAATGACGAATGTATGGGATTTAACATTTATGATATGCGTTAACGACTGTCACAAACGTCAAATCCAATAAATTTGTCATTCTATTCCATCAAACGCTGGCAAGCGAATTGCCACTTGTCTAGAGGGGCAGGCCCATCTCACTCCTGAGCCACGTCTACAAGTTGTTCTCGAGAGTCGTCAAAAATCTCCACCATGTAAACTCGACGAATTTCAGCCACCCGAGCAAGCCGGGTTTTGAAAAGGCTGTAGCACCGTGGACCACATCCATATTGTTCGGCAGATTGTAAAAAAAATCAAGAATACAATCAGCCGCTGTGTATGGCGTTTGTGGACTACGGAAAACCTTCGACTCCATTGAAACCTGGGAGCCCTGGATGCCCTGCAGTGGTGTTGTGTCGATTGGCGATACATCGAGGTGCTGAGATGCCTATATGACACTGCAGAAGACGAAACCCATTAGCCTCCAGCATGGAGTCAGGCAGGGGATGTCAAATCCCCCAAAGTATTCACCTAAGCATTGGTCAATGAGTGAGTCTTCAAGACTCTGGATTGGACTGGGTGGGGTTTCGATATAAACGGTGAGTACATCTCACACTTTCGGTTCACCGATGACATAGTCTGGAACAGCCTAGATGGAGCTTCACGATGCGTCAGCTTCGGTGTAAACTTGGATAAAACCAAGATCATGTTCAACGAAAATGTTGCACCGATTACCATCGAAGGGGCGATGCTCGAAGTTGTCCAAAAATATGTATACGTATCTATTCATCCTACTTATGTTTTAAGCTGATTAAAGCCATAATGCCGTAATGATTGTGTCTATCTGGTATCAATTTATTATTTCAAGATAATATATTCATCCAGACCGTTTTGATGTCGAAACTTCACTTCTGCATCACATCTGTAATGGACACGCTGGAAGTATACTTTCAAAAGCTTTATCTTTGAAGAGGCCGCCACCGCTACCGAAACCGTGAACTATAGACTTCATGTAAACCATAGCTCACCAACTATATTTAATTTATACAAGAATGTACCAAGTACAATGATGCTATCCGCATATTCAATAGCACCTATGAAAAGAAATGAGACATTACTTTTCGACATTCTTTAAACTCCAGACGACAGCAACCTGGAGATTAGGTAGTAGAGTAGAGTATGCGAGAATCCTTACGTTACTAGCTCACGACTGCCATTTCAAAGCTCTTTACAGCCAAAGAACACGAGAATGAGACAATTCGCGGAGTTCTTATCGCAGGACTCCAAAGAACGCCTGTTAGAGAAATGTACTTTTTCATTAGAAGTAACTTAAAATTTGGCTATTTCTCTTAAGAGTGCAGAAAACACATCTCACATTATAGAAAAATATATTAGCCTTGCCTCTTTCAATGCTGCATTATTATTTGCTAAAACTGTCACCACCTACAAACCTGGCCGCTGTGAATTATAATATAAATAAAGAAAAATTATGAAATTTTATTCACTAAAGAATGTAATGTCCCGCTATTAACGCCGAATGCTAACTTAGCTCTAAGAAGGGCCATTTTGCCAATGTTTGCCGAAGCTTCCACTAAACGCAACCTATCACGAATTCAGCTTTTTCTCCTGATGAACATACTGAATCTCGTGCACCTATTCTGTCTACTATTTCAGCTGCTTCACCAAAGCCTACGCAAATCTACTATACCTATAACTGTTAATGATTATCGGTCCCCTAGTTGAAGCTCTCTCAGGTTTATCGACAACAATCATGTTCGAATAATGAACCTAAAGAAAAGGCCATATAGACAGCTGTAACTCTTGCTTCGCTGAATTTCGCTTCGTACGTCGAGGGACTATGCTACGCTACTATACAAATTGGCCGCTATGTATATAAGCACCAGCCGCTACTTACTGTAAATGATCTCTGTGCAGACGTTATCATTAAAAGAATAATTCTTCGCTTGAATTTCAATTGGTCAGTGACAAAGAACCGCTGAAGATCTGTAATAACATCTAAGCTTCTATGCCACCAGCTTCAAAAATTTATCGCCTCATTTAAAATCTATAGCTATTCGCTCACGGCACCACTCGAACGACGGTTAGGCATTTATATCAAAGGAAATTTCTAATCTATTGAAAGACAAAGTAAAAGAGCCCAGCATCTCTCCATGGCGAGCTCAAGTAATGTTGCCGATGGAGGAGGTCATCGGAAACGATTGGTGATTGACCACTCTCAAACCATTAACCGTTACACAAGGCTAGATACCTACCCCCTACCAAGTATCGATTCTATCATATCACGAGTAGTGGCTCAATACAACTATTTCATACAAATTGACTTAAAATCTGCCTACCACCTTCTTGCTAAGGAGAACCTCTACACGGCTTTTGAGGCCTGCAGGAACCTTTCGAGCTCACTTGAATCACATTTGACGTGACAAACGGGGATGCGGCATTTCAAAGGACACTGAATTACATAATAAGCACCGAAAAACTTAAAGGAATATTTGCGTATTTATATGACGTTACTGTGTGTGGGAAAGGTAAACAATAACACGATGAAAACTTTCGCAGATCCTTGGAAGCTGTCGAGAATTATTTCTTAATCTTGAATACTAATAAACGTATCTTCGATGTCGAATCTATCAACCTTCAGAGCTATACGATTTCCCAGTATACTATAAAACCAGACAAATCTTGCATACAACCACTTATAAACTTCCCCATCCCATTGGATTCTGCGACTTTGAAAACTGCACTAGGCTTATTCGACCATTATAAATAAATAAATAAATAAATAAATAAATATTCCTCGACATTTCACACAACGCTATCTAGACCCATGGTAAGCATAGCTTAACTAGCTTGTGTTATGGAATCTAGAATGCGGATAAACATACTTAAATACTTTTTTTTTGTAAACACATACATATTATACATAGAAACACCCAGACCAATACAAATATACATATTCATGCATACAAATATTTGCACTGAGCGGGGATCGAACATTATTCTATGTGGATTAATAATTTTTCCGCTAAAATCAGACCACTGCTATCACAAGCCACTTTACCGCTCTCTGAGGAGGCAGTTACCTATTTGAAAGATCTTAAGACCGAAGTAGCAAAATCTGCTCTAACTGCCATTGATGAAAAGGAAACGCTTGTCGTCGAAACGGATGCTTCGAAAGTTGCCATAGCTGCAACACCTTCTCAAAAAGGGCGACCTGTTGCTTTCTTCACTCGCTCTCTTAATGATTCTGAAGGTAATTTTCATAGAAAAAGAGGCTAGCGCTATAGTAAAAGTTGTATTTGCAAGACATTTCTTACTGATCACTGATCAACAATTCGTAACGTCATGTTTAATCAATAACATTCCAGCAAGATAGAAAATTGCTACAAATACGATATAATTTACAGGCGCGGAAAACAAAATATTACCGCTAATGCGCTCTCACGAGTGCGCCCATGTGTGATTCCCTATGCCATCCCGGCGTGACGAGATTAGTTCACTGGATTCGTACAAAAAACCTACCTTAGTCCGTTGATGAGGTTAAAAGAATGACTGCAGCGTGCCCGGTTTGCGCTGAAATAAAACCAAGATTTGTTATAAATGAAGGGATGCTTATTAAAGCTACTGCTCCTTTTGATAGGTTGAATCTCAGGGTTGAATCTAGAATTCAAAGGTCCTTTACCACCCAGTACTAAAAACTTTTAACCATCATAGATGAGTATAGCCGGTTCACATTTGCCTTCCGCTTGTAAAGACATGACTTCGGGTACTGTAATCAATTATCAAGCAACTATTTTTCTTAATTGGCACGCTGGCCTACATACATTCTGATAGAGGAACATCATTTTTATGAGAGGCGTTAAGAACTTTTTTAACAGATCTAGGTACGCCATGCAGCAGGACTACTTCTACAGTCCAAGAGGTAACAGGCTGGTGGAGCCTGTTACCTCTTGGACTGTAGAGCCGCCTCAATGGAACGCTGTGGAAGACTATTCAACTTTACCTACGCTCCAAAAGTAGTCATAGATGATTATGAGTCTGCACTGTCTGTGGCTCTATATGCAATAAGATCCTTGCTATCTACTGGGACTAACGCTACCTCACGAGAGAATGTTTAACCATCGAAGGCATTCATTAAGTTCCTCAATCCTCAATGGTTAGTTACGCCGGGCTATGTCTTTATGAGAAAACATGTAAAAAGTTCTAAGTACGAGCCAGAGATGGAGTGGGTGGAGCTTCTGCAGAGCAACCATTCTGGTTATTCGTTTATAAGACTGTCCGATGGATGCGAGACAAGGTATCGAATAGAACACTTGCACCTTCCCCTGCAAATGATGAGCCATCTGATGATGACTATTTGACCCCGGACTCAGGGGAGGCCCCTTCTTTTGAGAAAGCCTCGTCTCCGGAGCCAGTTCGACAGTCTTGCCGTTCGGGTCAGGAACGCAGACCACCTGCTTCCCTACAGGATTATCTAGCTATCTAGTATTACAAATTAAAATGTTTTTATTGATTTATTGTCCGAACGAAAGGTGTGTACCAAATATTAGGACAATCAATCAACAGGAAGGGAGAAAAACTAAGGCATTAAGATCATTTGAGTACTTTACTCGTCAAGATTGATCTGATGCGACTAGACGTATTTTTCCATATCCACCTCTGCCTAATTTGAACTGAGCCTAAGAACAGTTTTGTCTTATCATCATACTGCATTTTAGAAATTTCATCAATTCAATTAATTGTATCACAGCGAACATGAGGTTGACGTAAGCACAATGAAACAATAATTTTATATATCAGCTAGAGATACAATATTATAATTCATTCAGTCTTACGCTATCTAATTCTTACATTAAAATCAGTAACTATGATAATAGTGCACTTTGTATTATATATATTAATAATAATGTATGTGCAATGACTTTTCTATTACATACTGTCCACGGCTGAGCAGAATTATCGTGCTTTATCGAAGTTAAAAATTATATTTTACAATGTGTGTCGGATCTATATGAAAGTCTGCTTAGCCGTGAAATTTAAGTTCGAGGAACTGTTGTACATTCATTTTTTTTAGTTTATACATAACAACAACGCTTACAGTCAATTATGAATATCATTTGGTTACGAAACCTACATCTCTTAAACTGTTATACCATACAACGACGGCGATGTGTCTACGTTTTAACATTTTGTTTTTGTTTAAAATCTAATTTACCTGTTTCAATGACAATAAATTCATACTTGTTACTTAAATATGTGTCATTTTTAACGTACCGGGTAGCTGTTAGTTTATTGGTCAAAGCTCTAAGCTTAGCTTGAGATAAATTGTCTACTTCACAGTCTGTTTGGATGTGGACATCTATGAATTAGTGACACGGTAATAATATAAAATTCCCTTGTTTATTTGCATTGCTGGGCTTGCTACAGAAATAAAATTTACTGGGGAGAGGAAAAAAGATAAGTACAGTAATTCACAACTACGCGCTAGATTATTCATACTAATGAATTTAAATGTGACAGTAACTCTGGTATGGAACTAAATTTGGCACAAACTATAAAAAGGATATGCCTAGTAGGTTTGGTTGACATAACCGAGATCCATGCGGGTGGAGCCATGGGCAACGGCTATTATTATTTACATTTTATCAAATTTATTCGGATTTTTTATAGCTGCACGCTCAAATATCCCAAATCCCTAAACTGTGGTGAAATGTGTGTACGTTGTTCCTACTGTTCTTGATTTTATATTATTCATATTACTTTAATTTCACAGACTTCGGTACAACCAGGTACTTTCACAGACTTCGTACCGTTATAGAGAAATTCCTAACAGATAGACGGTAGTCGCACACGTTACCGCTGTGACATCGAGGGTAATTCTGCTGAGGAAATTGAATTTGGCCTTGGCGATTTCTCTTTACTGGTACTCGAGGCATCTCAACCAAATCAAATAAATAATGGTGAAATGCACTGCTAGTCTAGTATTGGATGTGCACATCGATGCTGGTATCCAAAAATGGTAAGAATGTTTTAATACTCATCCGATATCCGATCCGATTCTACGGTTGTTACGAGTTGCGGTTATGTTATATTAAGGGTCCTACACGACCTTGGAGGATTGTGTCAACAATGGTAAGATGTGACTTCAAGTATGGACAGAGAGGCTACTAGATTAAAACGTCTGAGGAAAGTAGCTTAGTGGTAGTATAGATAATCACATGTCGACTGGTCTGCGCAATACCACCTCCACTCTACTCTTATAAATAATATAAATAAGAAGATAAAAAAAAAGAAAAAAAAAAGAAAAAAAAATAAAATAAATAAATAAATAATAAATATTCTACGACATTCTACACAACGCTCTCTAGACCCAAAGTAAGCATAGTTTAACTAGCTTGTGTTATGGGTTCTAGAATGCGGATAAACATATTTATATACTTTTTTTTTTTTGGTAAATACATACATATTATACATAGAAACACCCAGACCAATGCAAACAGAAATATTCATGCATACAAATATTTGCATTGAGCGGGGATCGAACCCGCGCCTCCTGCGTTGCGGCCGCGTTCACTACCGCCACGCCACGGAGGCTGTCAAACTCTTGCAACTCAAGAGCAGTAACCAAGGAAAGTATGTAGATCTAATCAATAATTAAAAATTATGTAGGTACATTAATTTTTGTCTTGTTACACATAACCTTCCCAAGGCGTTTTGGAGACTCTAATTGTAGCAAGTATTGGGACCATAATAGTCGTTATGGGCGAAACTTCTGGAGGGTAGAAGTTATTTCCCAGGCGGCGGCTCCAGTTCGAGCAGGGATTCAATTTTGTCCATACCTATTGTTAGGGATTTGACACCACTGAATTAACATAGTGGAACTGTCATGTTCAGAGTTTTATTGCATATTCACTAAAAGTAATATTAGTGTATATTTTTCATTTCTTAGTTTATTTCCTTTAGACAGAGAAATCAGTGGGTATTTAAGATTTACGCGCAATTGTGAATTACGAGCAAAACAGAACTATTCTTCAGTCATAAACTGAGTCACTATGACTGAATATTCATCATTAAAACTAAACTAATTTAGCATTCAACTTTCAACCTAAAGTCGTATTCGGGCAGGACTATGAAATAATATCTTTTAATTTGCACTATCTGTAGCGAGCCAAGCTCGGTTAAATGTACTTACTTGTATAAAGAGGGCAATATGTTCGGGCCAATGATAAAACTGAGTACAATATTAAAAGTAAAATGGTACAATTACTAGCAGAACTACGCATAGTGAGCTTCTCCTCCAGTCAGCATCACCTGAGAACAATATTTTCGATTTTAGTACCGGCTTTATAAATATACTACTACTTTAACCGACTTCAAAAAAGGTTGAACCGATTTTAATTTTTGTTTTCTTAATTTCAATACAGTAGAAATTCAATTGTTGTTCTAGAACTTGTAGCACAAATCATGATTAACTTAGGTTTACATAGCCTTGTCTTGTCATTTATTTATATGCCAAGATTTCATATGTCATCATCATGATAGCATAGTACTGGCAGCATTCAACTTGAGAACCCAGCCTCGCTCAGAAGAAAAGAGTAGGAACTCTTTCTGTTTATCTGGCTTGTCTTGAATTTGATAGGAGCGAAGGCCGTCTGACCGCCTAAAGTACGACATGAAATAGGGATCCCCTAAAAATAACAATAATTGTCAAAAATACTAAGTCTCGCCTCTGTTGTTCTACCGTAAAAACTTGTGAGATTCATCGAAGTTGGTTATTAATTTATTCAGTCTCTACTTATTTAAGTTCTTCTGTTCTAAAATTATTTCACGTTTAAAATAAATATATTGACCCGAGCAATATATCTGAGAAGTAACATATAATAAAAAATTGATCATTAAGTTTGTTTGTTATTAAGTGCGGTTGCCAAGTCGGTACCTTCTACTTCTTATGTACCAACAACGAATTTTCTTGAAACCCTTTCTGTCTTAAGAGCTTTTCTTATTTTTGTAGGTTTTTTTTTTTTACGTGCGGGAAATCCCCACGGATACCCACCCCTCCGGAGCCGGAGGGGTAGGTTATGTCGGACTCGAACCGACTAAACCGCACGCCGTCTGTGGGTCGATGTGCTAGGCCGGAGGTGAGGTTGTCTTTTGACATATCCCTCGCACCCCGGCTGACCCAGGGCCATTCCTCTTGGTCTGGCCCTCCTCGGGAGGGGGGACCACGCGGTCCCCGACTCGCCCCCGGTATGGGGGGGGGGGGGGGCGCGCATCGTCCTACGATGCGCGCCGCCGCCGTGGCCTGCTTCTGCTAGGGTGACGAGCGGCTCCACCCGTCGCCCTCAGACCCGCGCTCATGGGGGGCGGAGGTCGGTTTGCGCCCTCCGACGCCCGAGCCGCCTTCGAACGCGGCCAGCGATGTCCGCGAGTCTTTCTCGCTCGCTGCGCCGCGCCCGCTCTGCTGTCTCCTTCACGAGCATGACCTGCTCGCAGAAGGAGGCGCTGGCCGCCCACGCATCCGCGCAGCGGACCATCGCCGCGAGCAGGGTGGAGAGCGTGAGCACTCTCACCCCCAGGGCCGTCACAAGCTCCCGCCTCGGCTCTTCAAACGCCGGACACTCGGTGAGCGTGTGCAGCCCCGAGTCCACGCTCGCGTCGCAGTGATGGCACTCGGGCGTTGGCTCTATGCCCATCAGATGCAGGTACCGCCCGAAGTTACCGTGTCCGGTAATGACCTGCGTCTGACGGTACGAGAGGCCACCGTGTGGCCTCTCTAGCCACTCCCCCATGATGGGTCTTACCGCCGCAATCACGGCGTGCCCTGCGCGTGGTTGCTCAAGTCGTAGCTCCCACTCGGTCACCATGGCCCTGTGGAGCCGGGACTTCTCGGCCCGAATTTCTTCGGGCTCGGGATCGAGTCCCCGCCCCCGCGCCTCCTTTCGGAACCGATAGAGTGCCGAAAGGGTCCTCACTTCCAGGATCCACGGTGGCGATCCGGCCAGGAGACTCGCCGCTTCAAAGGATATCGTGCGGTACCCCCTGATGGTCCTGGAGGACGTCATCCTCTGCGCCGCGTGGAGCAGAGGCAAGAATCTGGCCCCCAGGGTGTCCGCCCATACGGGGCACCCATATAGGGCCATGGACCGCACGACACACGCGTAGAGTCTCCTGCAGGAGTCCTCTGGCCCCCTCAAGTTGGGCAACAGCCTGCCCAAGGCATTCGCCGTTGCCACCAACTCGGGGCGCAGACTTCGGAAATGTTCTTCGAAGTCCCATCGACCGTCAAGCACCAGCCCCAGGTATTTCAACCGGGGCTTGATGTCGATGGGAGTGCCTCCCACTGTAAGGCTGGCTCCCGATCTGGCCTGCGCCGAGGGCCATGAAAGAACATGGCCTCGGACTTGTGCAGAGCCACCTCGAGACCCAGCCGCCGGATCCGTTCCACGACTTGAGCAACTGCGGTCGTGGCCCTCAGGGTCGCCTCGTGGTGTGTAGCCCCGCCCACCGTCACCAACGTGTCGTCCGCGTAACACGTGACGGTGGCACCGTACGCGAAGCCACCGCGAAGCACCCAGTCGTAACCGATGTTCAACAGCAGCGGCCCCAGGACCGATCCCTGTGGAACACCGCACGACATCTCGCGCCTACCGACTCCGGTCGAACTCGGGTAGACGACGGCTCTCCCCGTCAGGAATGCCCCGACTATGCGGCGGAGGTAGAGAGGCACATCGTGATACACGAGCGCCTCTCTGATGCAACTCCAGGGCAAGGTGTTAAACGCGTTGGAGATGTCCAAGGACACCGCCAACATCACCTCGCCCCGAGCGACCGCATCCTCCGCCAGAGTCCTCACACGCATGATGGCATCCACAGTGGAACGCCACCGGCGGAACCCGAACTGGGTATTCGCCAGGTCCGGCCCAACTCTAGAGAGATGCTCGACGAGGCGTAAGTTTTGCATTAGTTATTGTTTCGTCATCAATCATCAAACGTCTCGGTTAAAGTTAATGCTTAAGTTAGTAATTATGCAATTTCGGGCAGTTTAATCCACATAATACTGGGAGTAGGAGTCTCGCTTTTTTATTCCGTAGATCATTTAAAAGTTACTTTTTATACACCTATTATTCCATTATATTATATTATATTATATTATATTATATTATATGCAGGTACACGTTATAATTAACTGCAAATGTAACTTTGTAATCCCATATATTTATATGGAATTACAAAATTATTTATGCAGTTAATGTATCTAGAAAATTGGACCCAAATTAAAAAAATATTTGAGTTTTTTCTTGATTCATACACTAAACACTAATTATATTCTAAATTTGAAGCTTCTATGTCTGCTAGAAGTGCCTTAGAATTTTGATCATCGGCTAGTGACAAAATCAAGAAACTCGTTATAATTAATAAACTGCTGGTTCAAATTAAATGAATGAATGAATGAAATATAAAAAAAAAAAAAAAAAAAAAAAATAATGTGTTTATACAATGCCTGCTTGGTCACTGAAAATTCAGGGTTCTAGTTTTATCCACAATGAAGTTATAGGGGGTCGAAAATGTCCCTTGTGTTTAATACCTACTGTTAGAAAAAACATACAAAAAATTATAACTCATAGATACGCACACATACCTACGTATTTCGCCTTTTCGTTATTGAAAACTTATACAAGAAAAAACCTCAGTTCAGTTGAATTTGTAAACAAAAACCTGATATTTACGTGTACGAAAATAGTTTAAATCCATGAGAAATACGCACCTGTAACTTGTGACGCACCACCAACCCAGTTCAAAGGTGTTTTCCCACCGCCTTCATCTGTTTTCTGTTTTCCCTTATCGATTTCATTTAGATTGGACTGATATTTAGTACCTGCGGCAAAAATAGATAATTTAGATATCATAAAAACATGGAAATGATTACCGTAAAAGCTCGAAGGAAAAACGACAAAGTGTACTGATTGGGTAAAAGATTCAATATGGCAGGGGACGGGCCGACGGCTGGTGGTCGGCTAACAGTTATTGAAAACTTGCGCAATATTGTCGAGTAGCCGGGGCCGCCGTAAATTCGTAATGGTTGCAAAAAATAAAACAGTAACGCGAGTGCGGACGCACGCCGCCGCCGCCGGCCGCCCTGCAACCGCTACATCACGCCACAAAAACAACCAACCGCTAAACTTATACTGAACCCGTAAATGGATTTTTCAAGTTCGTCTGAACATGTTAATATGATATCCTGAAGCCTTTGGCACCATATGCATGTACGTAGTAGTACTAACTGTCAATGTTGTTCTTAACCGACGTGACATGGTTGATTGATATTGAAATGAATTAAAAGTCACTTCAACAGCTTTAATTTACTACCATAGATGTCTATTTGTAGTCGTTTTACATAATTACTAATTGTAGGAGGAGAGGGACACGACAGTATTTCCGTCCAATTGCGCAGTCCAACTGGGGAAGTACCTCCGCCGTACAGAATACCGCGGCGATAATAACCTCGTGTTGTATTTCCGGCGGTGAGTAGGGTAGCCAGAGCTCACAGGAGAGTTTTTGTGCTGTCAGTAGGCTGAAGACTAAAGGCTATTCCTGCTTTATCTTCTACACTGACGGCACAAGAACTCTCTGGGTTAACAGGGTCGGCAGCACGAGTGTGACTCCCTTGGTGTTGCACTCGTCCATAGGCCACGGTAACCACTTTCCATCAGGTGGACCGCGTACGTATCTGCCACCTCAGTGGTATAAAAAAAAAGACGGGTTGCACTCTGGGAGTGCCGGCAGAAGTGAAAACATTTTCTTTCTTTCTTTCTTTCTTCGTTATATACATAGAAAAAGATAAAAAGAACATACCATACCATACCATACCTATAATATAGCGCCAATCATAGAACCTATTACTAATTTTCTGTCAGAAGAAATTATTAAATTACAAAAAGAAAAAATAATCACAAAATGTAATAAATTACAAAAAGAAAAAATCCCAAAAAGTAATAAATTACAAAAAGAAAAAATAATCACAAAAAGGGTCAGAAGGTCAGGTTTGAACCCGGTACTATCTGAAACCATAAGGACTTAAAGTCGACTACGATACTATTTATCGTATCTTGCAAAACAGACAGTCTATAGCTAATGTTGTATGACGTCAGTCGTCGGTTACGGTTCAAAGGTCAAGCGATCCTGACGCGAGTTTAACACTTTTCACCCATCCAACGCCGCTAAAGAAGTTTTCACTTCAAAAACACTCTTGATAATCTACATAGATATGTGTGAGAGAAAACCTAAAACAAGCATATCGAACTGTTTTATTGACCTACACCTGTGAAATGAAGGACAACTTTTGTATAAATTGTGGTATTTGCGAGAAATATGCAATCAATATATTTTTATTCATTTGTGGTAAGTAATACTATGTTCTTTAGTATTTTTCATAATCAGTCTTTCAATTGTCTGCACCCCGCTCTGAATGGTAAGAAGCTAGGGTGGGGTTCAGAAGATACGGGCTTTTATTCAAGATGCTTCTAAAATGGTAGGTGATCCTTACCTTGACGGCCGCGACTGATAAGTTTTACACGCCCCTCGTCTAAATATGAAAAGTGTATGAGAATGATGAGAACGATGATCATAATGAGCTCGACATTATTACATTTGATAGGTTTCATGTGTGTTCAACTGAAATAAAATCTACCCGTGAATAAAATCCTTGAACTGCATGAAATTTTTATATTCCATAGCTCGTAATACAATTGTATCGGAGCGTCACAATAGGCTTGCTCTCCTAGCGATAACTGGAATACGTCGGGAAAACATCTCCAATTATCGTGGTTACAAAGTTTATTAAGAGTTTGTAACAAGCGAGGCGGAAGAGAACACTTGTGGGTAATAGCTTGTAGCGCAAGATGTTGTCCGACGCGTATGGGCTACAACATGTCCGGGCAACTTCCCAATAACGGCAGAGTAATGACGCGAACCACACAACTTATGAGACCACGATATTACAATATACGTAGAAATGCACACTCATGATTTTATCATCATCATATTTTAGTAGGTAAATGTACGTAAAGAATTTAATTTTTATGTGAAAATTCACCAAATTCACGTACCACTTGATGATGTGAAAGTATTAAGTTAAGAATAAATAATTTTACAACTATAAATCTCCTTTAGAGCTTGGTGTTCCAAGCGTTGATAGCATCCAAATATTACATATTGATTATATTATTTATCTTAGCTTTTAAGAGGATAACCGCCATGTGACTCTCAATGCGCAGAGAAAAGTCTATAGCCCCATCCACCCAAATTAAGTGTTTTATAGATTAACTTAATTCAGAATATTTGTCTATGAGTTACTAAAACTCTCGTTCCTTTCAGTAGGTACAGTCAACGATAAAAGTTGTTTAAATATTACACTAAAATATTTGCAAAACCTGCAATGTAATTGCTTGTATGAAATAATAGTAATGTATATCTACCTAAGTAGTTCTATAATTCCAGATGAATTACAATACAGAGCTACGATGAGCATTATGTTGAAATTTTTGTTAAACTACTTTTGAATGAAAATCTAATTTCAAGATTAATTTTATAGATAATGAATGACTATCTAAAAGCTCTTCATAAATAAACAAATCTTAATATATTCAAACCTTATGCCTGTGAACGGACTATTAAACAAATTTTATGGTGTTTAGATGTGAAAACTATGATGGTAACACTTCATAAAATGTTTTGTTTATAAACGATTTGTAGATGGTTTACGAGGGCTCATAACATTTGGAGCCAGTTAGCAAACTACCGACTGGCGACAAGCAGATCGTCGTAACACTTTACGGTCTATAAACAAATATAACGACTACTAATAATAATACTGAAACAGCAACATACAATGAAAACAGAACGATCTCGTGGGGATACAACTCGTAAAGGTAATATTATATCTTAATAAACCGAACCACTGACGTAAAAACGCTGTTTCAATGCATTTATTGCCATCGATATAACAAATTAATGAACTCATTTGACCACAACGTTTGCTATAGCTTCATTAATTACTATTCTCAATAAGTATTATATTACTGTACCCCAATGTTTGCGTTAAATATACAGCTGAATGAGTCGGTAGAGGTCATTATTGCATTTCACGGTGATTCACGGTTCTTATGATTAAATTTTATCGAAATATAAATTGGAATTGGAAGACATAGTGAGCTGATAAATATAATAACATGCTATTTATGTTAAGTTAATTATGTTTTATGATTTTCAGCTAATTGTTAATAGTACTAATGAGATCAAGAATGTTTTAAGGAAAGTCAAGACTACTCAAGAACGGTAACTGCAAGTGATGCTGTCTCTGTTGTGTAAGTAAAATAAAGGTATAATCATTTCAACTAAATTAAAGATTGTAATACTCAACGTAGAAAATTTTGCAACTAAGCCTTCAAATAACGGCAAATCGCTCATGTAATAACTCTGTATAAGGACTAACAACTTATAAATATAAATTCAATATACACGAATGATAAATACACAAAAATGGATTCATCTGAAATATAGATTGATTGGTTGCCTGTTAGCCATTATAACCCCATACACGGAGGTAAGCAGGTATAGATAACTACCGTCATATTATTATTCCCGTCTAGCGGACACAGAGATATCAAGTATCTTGTCCTATTTGATCGCCTCTCCGTATGTTCAAAGTGTGCCTAGTATCTACTAATACAATGTTACAAGGTAAAATAAACAAGCCGTTCGGCTTACAATGTCTGATACTTATAAAAGATAATAGTTATTTGTTATACAAGAGTGCAAAGATGCTTTTTAACCGCGTGCTCAATTTTGATGACCGAGCAAGCGAAGGATTCTAAAATTGAATCACTCGTTGCGCTCGTGATTCAAAATTAGAATCCTGGGCGTAAGCGGGGGAATCAAAAGAGCACGAGGTGAAAAATCTTTGCACTCAAGTGCAACACGTAACTTATCATCCCACCTCAGCGAGGAAATTACTAAATGCAAAAATAAACATTTACAATCACAAGATCTTTTTATTTCAGCTTAGGGACAACATATTATACGTAAGTATTACAGAATCATCTTTAAATTATTATAACAAATAATACTTAGGTATTAATTAGGAAAAATTGAAAGTAATTTTGCTACAGTTACTGAAGTTGAGTGTAATATTTCTATTAGGTACTGTAATGTTGGTGTTTATTATTATTATATTATTTTTCGGTAGACTATCTGTCATACTTAATAGTTGTACCGATTCATCGGATTCCGTTGTCGTAAATGTTGGCGAGAGAGGGCGATGGTTAGGTGTTTCGTAACGGCTCATTTTTGATGTAGAATGGCCAGTCCAAGGATCTGACTGAGGCTCTTTCAGTGTAATGGCTCCTACGATGCCTTTATATATTTCAGACTTATTTTGGATGGAATCTTCTATGTATCCCTCTACAACCGCATTGGACTTCCAGCCTCCATGGCGCTTAAGAGACAGGAGATCAACTCCTAAATCGGCCAAAAGTGTGGCTGAAGTTCGTCGGAAACAATGACCCGTGTACAACAGTGGTTCTGGTAGTTCAAGAAATGTTATAGATAATGATATTGCCAATTTTATTAGCACCCACTGCTGTCTAACACACTTTCCGTTGCGATATTGTAGAAAAAATCGATTGATTGGAGTGTTAGGCGGACGTAAGGCTTGATATTTCTGAACAATTTTTACGTATTCCTTACGAATGACGAAGTTGCGGTCTCTTTTTGTCTTCGTATTAGGTAAATTAATCAATAGTAAGTCATCTGAATGTTTCTCAATATTTTTGACATTAAGGTGTGTTAGTTCATTAGTTCGACATGCTCCGTTTACACCAATAATAAGAACAACCTGTAACGTAAAGAGTATTGTTGTAGATATTAGATAAATTAATAAAATTGCATGCGTAAATACTGAATGTGCTTACTTTTGCCACCAAAAAACGGAATCCGGTGCTTCGTTAAGAAACTTTTCAATTTCAGATGCTGTGAAAACCTTCGATTTTTTTGGTTGTTGACCAGATGAGGCTCTGTATTGATATGTATGTCTTCATTTTTATTGTTGCTTTTAGCATTGAATACATACTCCATAGAGTACTTGATTTCTTGGTCTCGGATAATTCAATAAAATATGCCAGCAAAACGTTTTCTGAGAATTTTTTGGCTCCAGCTAGTCGCCACTTATTAAACATATCGTACTGTTTCTTCTGATTGTTGAGGGAGAAAGCTCATTTGCGCATTATTCACAGTTTCAGTCAATTCTGTTGGCGTTAAATAAACTTCATCGTCGCTAGAATCACTCATTTTAGGTTTTTCACTTGTTTTCAAGTTTCTCAAGTTTAATTATTAGCTGTACGTGCAAATAAAAAGGACGTGCACAGTTTTTTTTTTGTTTGGTCGCCCTCTATTCAGCAGGCAAAGGAAACTATGCCCGCCCATACAGCCTCGTCTTCGTTCGTAGGGTGCGCGCAAAGCAAATTAAAAAAAAGTGTACCAAGAACGTTCCGAATTTGAGTTTTTAAGAAATTAAAAAAGGTTGTATGAAAAATTTGGCACCATGGAGGTAGAAGTAAATAGGTTTAATAATGTTTTGAATTCACAAACTTAGTAGTAGATGTTCTAAATTCAAATGTACTTTACCCTCTAGCGGGTAAAAACGGCTTTTGCTATCAGATATCGAAGAGTAAAAATACTCTTTCCGAGATGAAAATGTTTGTTTATTCGTATTCTATGCATACCCGTGCCTTTTATTGATTGCTATTAAAACTTTACCAACTTATAGTTTATACTTGTGTGAAAGTTATAGAACTTGCATCGAAGAATTTCAAAATCTAGGGCGGGAATTGAACTAGCTGATTTCAATAGTGGAAATGCTCTAACAACTGAGCTGCCTGGACTCGTACTGGATAGCTGAAATTTTTGTCTACAACTTAGGGCGACGTGAAAACCACCTACAGTATGAACGTTGACTAGGAAGATGCTCAACGTACCCCACAAGTGAGGTACCCAATTACTTCAAAATGCATGACGTGTTTACATTTACATTTCGAAATATCATCTAATCATTTAACAAACATAAAATGCAGAATATATTTTAATACTACTTAGGTGATACACAAGCAACCATACCAACCAAGCAATATACTCGTACTACCAATCCTTTATGAACCTTGTAATTTACAAGTACGTATATTATTGTCATCACTGAATACTCAGTTAATCAGATTAGCGTATTTTATTACCGCCAAATGCAACGGGAAGCCATGAAAGCCATTTGGTATAATTAAGGAAACCTGATTTTTTTTTATTGTGACATACGCTATGGGTGTTTATTAAGTATAAAAATAAAAATACGTGCAATAATTTGTTGATATTGTAAGTTATTTGACTCGAAACCTGATATTTTAAATTGTGACTGATACGTGTAGAACCTTAATTAATTAATTATTGTTATTATATTATTCGAAACCTGACCTTTCTTTTTTGTTTAATTGTGACTGATACGTCCTACCAACTAATGTTTTTAATTAATAGTATGGAAATTTGACATAGTACATTTGACTCACGTCTACAACATTATATATAAATTACATTATATTGTACTGAATGTTAAAAATTTATAATTAAGCTTTCATAACATATTAATCGACAAATGTGGTGAAATGTGTATATGTGACGTGTAATAATCTTATTAATAAATGAGATATGGGTTATATTATTTATGTACCTATAAGTATAAAAATGATCTTTTACCAACCTTTTTCCGTGAGCGGAGTGTCCCGTCGCGGAGGTTTTGATGCAGGGGGTAAAGTGATGGCGCGAGGATCAGGCGTAGTCGTTGGTGGAGACGATGCTAGGAAAAAGCAGTTTTGTTATGACTGTTTGTTGTATGTGCTTTGCTTTTTGATCATTGAAGGTAAATTTTATCTGCATAGTTTTTTTTGTCAAATAATTAAATTCTAACTTTTAAATTAGTTCTGGAAATATGATTATAGCTTTTTATAAGCACAGACTCATGTTTTCATGCATAACTATTAGACATGTCTTATTTTTTTAAATCGTCCTAGGACTGGGCTTTGATATAATATGAGACCATAAATTATCGTCTCATACATAAGACCATATGTATAAGACTGTAGGTTATGTTTCCTCCCCCAAACATCATCTTCATCATCATTCGGCTGCATCTGAGGTTCTTACTTCGGAGTGTTGGGTTCGTCCGTGGAACTCGTCTTAATTTTAGACAAGAATTCCGCTAAAAGCCTCCATGTATGCAATAGGCTACTTGACTAATTTTTTTTCTGTCCTAAACGATTTATTATTATTCCATTGTACAAAAAATATATGAAATTTTATTTTTAAGCCTAAAAATATTAAAAACTTTATTTAAAAGATATGATTTTCAAAAACCGGGGAAAACGCTGTCCGCCATTTTGTTCGATAAATTATCTGTGCTGTAACGTCAGAAATACATGTAAACAACAACATGGCAGCTCAGTGCACAAGTAATAGAACGTGAAACTCAAAGTTTATACGAAAAATATAAAAATTATCGTTTTTGTATTGTTCGGATATAAAAACACATCCGTTAGGACCCCAGGAAAGTTGTGGATTCAATTACCCAACGAAATAAATAGACGCAACACCTGGCTACAACTTTCTGAAAGGGATCCACAATCTATATCTAATGTAACTAAATTATTTTTATGTGAAGATCACTTTGATGTAAGTAATTATTTATTAACTGGTTTATAAACTTTTTATTTATAACCAATCATAACGGAGTTAATTCTCGGCAAGTTTGGGCTTTCTGCTTTTACAAATCCGATGTCCATCATTGATTTTTTCAGTAACTCGAAAAAAAAAATCACCTTTTTCCACTTACGGAAGATGTTTTCACAATATCACAATCCGTTTTATTCGTACAAATGATCACACATCTCCATGATAATTATGACAATTGACGATTCGTTGTTTTCGTATATTAATGACGTCATAACATGGACGACAGTGTTCTCACCCGTTGAATAAAAAAAAATGTGTTTTTCAAATAAATTTAATTTATTGATCATGTACTTTTATTTCACGATATCGCTATTTTACGTTTTCCTAACTAAAGGAAAAACTCATTCGATGTATGAAATTAAGTATGAGTCAAGTAGCCTAAGCTCTAGTGGCATAGTTCATGGTTAAAATCGATAGGGATGAACAATGTAATAAAATCATGAATAGTATGACTATTTATACTTACTGTATAAGCGTATAGTTCCATCGGACTCTCCCCTTGGGTTCTTCGCTATACACTTGTAAGTTCCATAGTCTTCACTATTAATATTCCTAATCAGTAATCTCATATGAGTCTTGTATGGTGGTACGCCGATGGTGTTCTCCATGTGATATTTTAAGGTCTCGTGAATCATGTGTCCATCATCCCTTGTCCAATAATTCAAAGACGTCGGATGAGCCTCCGTGAAACATTCCAGAGTTACATTGTAAAAAAGAGGTGCTCCGACTAGTTGGTGGGGGATCCATAACATTGGAGGAACTGAAAAAAATATACACTTATTGAGTCTTTTCAAAGTAATATTAAAAAAGTTAATCAAATACAGTAAATAGATATGAAAAACGAGAACTTAAAAAAAGCTTTAATTTGCTGATTACCTTTGTAGTCAAAAAATCTTCGAATTGGGTCTTTCCATAAGAATTTTATATTTTGTTTGAAAATTGCAACCCCTACATCCAACATTTATATATTTTCCTATCAAGCCATTTTCATCAGCAATTTATACTTACAATCGACGCTAACTTTCACTCGTTTCGAGACGGTAGGCGGCACCCCATTGCTGGCTATGCACAAGTAAGCCCCCATGTCTAATCGCGATATCCGAGCCATTTCCAATACTTCACCCTCAAATTCTGAAACTAGAAAGAAAAAGACATAATGTGGTATTGAGAAAAAGATTTATTAGAAATCTTAAATAATATGAATAATAAATTAGATATGTCACCAGCATGTCCTTTGCTGATGGAGATTCTTGAGTTGTCGTCCCGTTTCCACTTGATGGTGGGCTTAGGGGAGCCATTAGCGCGGCACGTCAGAGTGACGTTGGCGCCCTCTCGGACGATAACGTCGCTCGAACTCAACGAGTCGTCGATGGATGGCGGTACTGTAAACAAACAACACACTTCATTCCACTTATTTTTCAATTAAACTAATGGATGACTTTTAGTTTTATACACGTTTAGTTTAGGTTCCACGTTAGTGTGGATTCACGTTAGTAATCTGCAGGTAGGATTTATCCACTTTAAATTTGTTTCATAATCGAAACCTTGTGACACTTGATTGTTATGTTTGAAACTGTGTTAAAACGTAGATAAATAATGTAGTAAAAATCCAATGAGTAGTAAAAATCCAATGAAGTAATAAATGAAATAAAAATATTTATTGCCAAATTAAAATGAATATATCCATTGATCCCACACTGGGCAAGCCTATGCTGTATTAAATTATAGATTTTCTACTGGAAGTTTCAATAATACCTATAAGTATATCAAAGAGACGTTTTAATAGGATAGATACGCGAACAGACTCAAAATGTAGCATTCAATAAATTCCTAAAGTGTAAATATCAGTTAAAATTAATACAAACTCCCGTGTAAATGGATTATGAATGGTCTAATCAAGATAAAGTACAGTTACAGTAAGTTGTTAGGAGACAACAAAACAGTAGCACTATTGTTTTGAACTTTTGTGGTGAAATATTGGGTTAGTTGGATTAATCACTTCCATGATTTCCAGGTATCATAAAGATAATCATTTTTAAACTTTCACTTTTAATTTTTTTATATCTGTCAGCGGCAAGGGGTCACTATAAGCCAATTCCTGCCGGCTTACTAATGCGTCGCAAGGTCAATGACCATTCTAGATCGAGGTTAATCTTCTATTTACCGGCTTCCATTTTGATAATTTTCACCCTTTGCCACTAATATCTGTAGATGTCTGCTGGAGTAGGCAAACTACTATCGGGGTCAGCTCACCGTTCTCTCTGTTGGTGGCCGAAGTCTGTTATGATCGAAGCAGTTGACGGGCTGTCATCTCTGCCTGCACTACATTTATACATCGATCTTTTCGTGTAAAGCCATCAAAAGGTGGTCATCCACGTAATCGAACACGGAATGATGAAATAATGCGTGACCTGCTAAATCACGAGAATCATATCAAGTAACTTTTTTGATCTTACCAACGACATGTAGATATCCGAACTGCGTCTTGGCGGTGACAGTATTTATCTGACACATATATCTGCCTCTGTCCTCTTCGCGAACGTCTGAGATGTGCAGGAACCATGTGCGGTGCTTGTCGTGCGTGACACTCACGCGCGGGTTGCGCGTGATCACGTGATTGTGCACTGTCAGAATGGCAGATTGCTCGAAATGCATCCACGCCACCTGGTAGAACAATAAATGACAACATTCTTTAATATTATACGTACACACGTGATAAAGTTTAAAATTTTACGATGAACTGTAGCTCGAGAGTATGGAAGTGCAAATCAAGTTAGTGCGCAAGTTCACTTCAATTACCTAATCATTATACTTTCACCATATATTTGTTTTGATATAAATTCAAGTTTCATTAAATCCATAAATTCAAACTTTTGACGATATGTCCTTCAAATGTCTCGCAGAATATTCGTCTAAATTCATAATATAAATTTAGATTAAAATATCGGCAATAAACCATATCTTTTCATACATATCTATGAAATTTTAATGACGAATTCGCTACCCTAAATAAATACTTTCATAAAACGTAAAACGAAAAGAAAGCTAGGGTGTGGAGAATGCCTCAATGATTTCCAATCGTCCTCTCAATTGGACGAGTGACGTAACGGAAATTAAAGACTTCGCCAGGAACATTTTTATACAAATAAATATAGATCTATCTTAAAATAATTCGACTGTCTAAATATGTATTAGAGATTTATATTCTTTTTACGTGATTTAAAATTATTACAGTATTTGAGTACACTTTTTTACATTAATCAAAATACTTATTATGTAAATAAGATTGTGGAATGAAAATATCGTTCCAATGATTTTCAGGTAGGGATGTCGGGGTGTTTTTGGACTCCATCTAAACCCACGAACTTATGAAAAACTCACCTGAAAGCAAGCGCACCTTCTAATTGATGGAGGCTTTCTCTTATTTTTTGCTTATCGAGGTTTTCTCTCAGGTTTTTAAGTGCAGACGGCAGTCATACTACACGGCAAAATCTAAGATAAGTCAAACCAAGAAAAGAATAGGAAAGCGGATTCCGGGCTCCAAATAACAGTTTTAATGTAACAGGGATAATAATATATGATAATATATTATAATTAATATATATAATAATGATATTGGCAGCTTCTGTGGCGTGGCGGTAGTGAACGCGACTGCTACGCAGGATGCTCGGGTTCGATCCCCGCTCAGTGCAAATATTTGTATGCATGAATTCGCACGTGTATATTATGTATGTATTTACAAATACAAAAAAGTATCTAAGTATGTTTATCCGCATTCCAGATTCCATAATACAAGTTAGTTAAGCTATGCTTACCATGGGTCTAGTAAGCGTTGTGTGAAATTTTGTGGAATATTAAAAAATAAAAAAGATAATCTGTGAGGATGTATCGACAGGTTAGAGAATATCTGTATAAATGCATATTACGACGAGCACTAAAACGTAATTGATAATTAGCCATTATGCAGCATCTAGTGCGCGAGATGTCTCTGCGACATCTGTGTAATTGCATGTAGCTGCCATCGCGTACCCCGCGTTACACCAATTTTCACGGTATTAAGCGCTTAAAATGCATTTCACTGAGATTTTTAAAGTCACTACGAGTATCATCTCATCCTTACTCCTTTATTTTCGAAAAGATCTAATAATACCATTTGCTTAGTTTAAAACTGCTGTTATTTCTATTCATCCATTTTGATCGCTATATATTACATCTGTTTTTAACAAGTATTTTTCAAAGTAAACAATCTCTGTAAAAGGATACCAGTTGAAAAATTTATTGAATCGCATTGTAAGTTTGAAACTTCAACTTCTTCACGATTAAAAATTATTTGGAGATAAATCAAAGAAAGTACTAGATGTGGTATCTATAAAATTAATTAAAGTAGAGTAATCTCTAGAAAAATTAAGTAGAGTTAGGTCTTCTCTGCGCTGCACAAGTTCGACGTACATCTTTTATCTCTTAATCCCTCTCGAAGTTTGAATCATGGGTAGTTCTTTTTATCAAGATTGCGGCAATATAGGGGAAGTTTGGTAGCTAAAGCTCGTGCCGGGTCACATCTTACCTACCTATCTTAAGTGATGCGGCTCTCAGCCGCTGTCTAATTTATAATGGACTTGAGGAAACTTCGCCCATTTTATTATGCAATGGGACGGTAACCCTCTAATGACAGCGACCTGACTTGTCGGCGTAACCTGGGGCTCAAGGATATTAAACAGGCTTAGTAATATTTCAACATTTTACATAAAAGTAATTTCAAATAGCAAGAAGCTTCATGTACCTATGAACATAGAATGGAATGACAAATGCTATAGTTCACATACATACATATATTCACACCTGTAAATCTCCAAAGGGGTAGGCAGAGGTGCATTACCACCTACGTTTCGCCAACTATAATATGATTTTCAGTCCTATGTAATAGGCGAGTCTACTGCCGGCTGGGTCAGCCGGGGTGCGAGGGTTATGTCGCGAGACAACCTCATCTTCGTAGCACATCGACCCACAGACTGCGTGCGGTTTAATCGGTTCGAGTCCGACATAACCTCCCCCTCCGGCTCCGGAAAGGGGGGGGGGGTATAGTTGGGGATTTCTCGCACGTAAAAAAAAAATGTCTACCGCCGGCTAGCTCTTTGTCTCTTTGTCTTGAGCTGTATGTTTATTGTCAGGTGGAGAATGGCCCTATCCCTTAGTTGATTTTTACGACACCCAAAGGAAGAGATAGGTAGTCCTATTTTACTTCACAGGGAACAAACACAGCATAATGCTATCAATTGTCATATTAAAAATTACGTATCGGGTGCTGTATTGTGTAGTGCTGTGTCACTAGTGAGGTGCGGTGCCGACGGGCGGCACTAAGACGGCGACGGCGCCGGTAGATGTAAATCTGATTTGCGTAGTTGTGGCCTAATCTATTTCTGACGGTGTATCTCTCTGGACCACACTAATTGAATAAAATGATGAGCCTCAGAACATCACGCCATTAACGTTTAGGTTTAGACGGACAGTTTTATAACTGATACTTCAACTTGAATGTTATTGTGTTTATAAATTAATATTAAAACATGAATTCACAACCCACGTTCTTCGTATATTCAGTCAAAAGCAAAAGCGATTAAAACCATTATCTTAAATCTGTTATAACGCCAAAAGATATTGCTTAAACTTCTCTCGTACCATTCGAACAATTTAGATAAAATTAAATAGGAATCAAAATTTTATAAGCGAATGGAAGATAAGCGTTCATGTTAAACCCGACAAAATTCGCAAAATCGTATCGTATGACTTCTGTGGAGAAGAATATTCAGTAATATTCTTAATTGGTTTGGAATTTATATATCAGACCACCCCTATATAATAAGCGGCCAAGTGCGGGTCGAACTCGCCCATGAAGGGTTCCGTAGCAGCGAGTTCGATGTTAAAGTAACATAATATAAGAGTTTATAATCATATATCCTTTTTTTATTATTCTTTTATTTTAGAAGTTACAAGGGGGACACATTTTACTGAGTTTCAGTTCTAAGTATGGGGAACCCCTAAATATATTGGTTTCTTTCTATTTTTGTGTGAAAATCTTAATGCTGTTCATAGAATACATCTACTTACCAAGTTTCAATTCAATAGCATAGTTCTTATAGTTTTGGCAAAAAGTGGCTGTGACATACGGACGGACGAACAGACAGACAGATATAACGAATCCATAAGGATTCTATTTTTCGAAATTTGGCTACGGAACCCTAAAAGGGAATACCCTATTTCAAACTATGTTTCTTTGTATTTCATATTTGTGAATTATTTCATACAAATAAACAAAAACTTAAAATACGCTGACAGCGTTTTCACAGTCCTCCGATATCCGATATCCGATATCGGAGGAAGTCAAATGTATGAGATATGTATCTCTCTTTCACATTATCCGGCCCGATATCGGTTATCGGAGCCAACACCACTGTTTTGACCCAATATCGGAACACAAAGAGACTAAAACAGCGACTGCAAGCAATTTTCAACCTTAAGTACATTTTCTGAGTTACATGTCTTTGCACTCTAATTGATGACGTTGATCACGAATATAAGAAAAATAACTTGCTTGCACTTTTTTCTTTTTTTTTACTCCTAGCATCTAACTAGTCTGTGCTTTCGAACAAATGGCCGTATTGGGCCGATTTTATCGGTTTAACAGCACAAGGTGTTGGCTATCGGATGTCGTCTATCGGCGTCCGACACCGATATCGGATATCGGATGAGTGTGAAATCAATATCTGGTAAATTTGTTAGTTCCTGTTAAATAGTTTTTTTATTTACTCGATGGTATCAAAGTTGCGTACTGTCATGTCCTACTCACTGAAGATTTACAAAGCAAGACCATGAAGTTGTTCAAACTCTACTTCCATAATGTATTGTATGTCAACAAAATTTTAATTACTACAATTAATTATATCTATAAATTATGTATAATGCAATTAATAAAGCGTGATAATAACATAAAAGTCAAGGTAAATTTCTAATAGAGTAGAATAGTTGTTATAACTGCTTAAGAGACAAATGAAGCAAGGGAAGTGGCAGATGAAAATATGATATTCGTTATGGCGGCAGTGGCTAACTAATTTCATTCGTCTGCGGATCCTAAACGAGTTAGGTCACGACGTCGTTACGCGAGTTGTTGCCTGCCGGCACTTCGCCCCATTACTTCGAATATGCAAAATTATCTAACCGCATTTTACCTTGCACTTGCTTTACCAGTTTGAACTTTAATAAGTATACGAAAATAAGATTCAAATTTTTTAACCAATCTCTGAAATTAATTTGTGATGTGAACAAGATTTCATTTCTTACCAGACATTTTAGGGATAGACGAAGCGCCTCTATCTAATGTATCTAATATAGTAGAAGTATTAACTTAAATTAAATTTGTAATCAATAATTTATTTGCAATAAAACTTGTGTACTTAAAGGAAAATAAACTTTCTATAGATAATACTGACATGTGACATCCCTAATATTGAATACAAAGGCTAAGATCAAATATCTTTCTTTGATAAATCATAAAATCCGTGTTTCAACGCTTTTGAGGTAAAGTTAGAGCGGCCTATTAACTCGTTATCTTTTAACCACCTTTAATTTAGGCCCTTCTTTCTTTTTATCTTAATTGTTGAGGCATTAAGGAGGCAAAGTTGAAGTTCGGAGGCTCGGTGGGAGACGTTCTCGTCCCTCAGGACATGCCTGGCAGGCATCGTTTGATTTATAATGGACTCGTTGCAAACTTTGCCCATTCCACCGCGCACCGCACCGAACCTCTTTAACGACGGACCCTATCGCCGCAGGAGATGATTCGTAGACGTGTTTAATAATATTACGACAGATTTAATTATGGAACGTTTAAAGAGCCTCATCTTACGCTATTACTTTAATTTTGTTTGCTTAAACTTGTTCTACGGTTCATGCTTTTTACTCTTATAATGCTTTCGTGGTAAGTTCCATTTATCTCGGAGGTTATTATAAACTCAGATTCATTTCGCAAATACACATCGCAGTGGTTAAACTGTAAATTATCTTTATTGTATTAAATTTTTTTTTCTTTTCTTTTTGTATTAGCCAAGTATAATTTTGGATTTACTTAAAAAATTCTTGTATAATTGTGGTGATGTTCTTGATTCTACGGAATAATAATGATTGTTGAATTGTTATTACCTATGTGTTTCTAAGAATTTTAACTTTAGCGTTACATACCATCAGTGTACCTACATTACCGAACTAGAGCATGTCAAACATACAAATAAACTAACTAAAAAGAAACAGCTACTTAGAACTATTGACTACCTGTTTCGCGTAATATGTATTTCACAAATAGAATATTATTTCTCGAAAATCATATCAAAGCAAAGACATATAAAAGTTCAAGGAACTACTTAGGATACTTTTTACTGGCCCATGGAGAGATTTGCTCTACAGTCGCTTTTCATACAACCTTCATAAATATGATAAATATCTAACTGTGTGTTACGTATTCATAAAAGAAAAATTTACATGCGATAGTAGGTAGTGGGTAAGAGGATGAAACTCATTCTCACAAAGTCTTATGAAAGTATAAGCATTTATGTATATCTTTCCCGTTATATATACCGTTCCCATAGTAAGATATAAATACGATATTGTAACAAGAAATATGTAATTTATGAAACATAAACATTTCAAAGGAAAACTTGCCAATTGTAGAAACAATATTTTATAGTTCAGCTATTTCTTGTTTGTCCAATTTCACTCTCTCGTGTCAGAAAATGTTGGGTCGGTTGACACACTAATGCAATGGCATAGACAGAAATGAGCGAACATCTTGCACGAGACGGCTTAGCTTAGTTCTGCTAAAAGCCCACTTAGAGATCTCTTCGGCTACGGATTTGTGAGGAGGGCTCTCGAACTTTTCACGCAATCCTCGACCAATAAGTTATTTTGGGATCGTCGTAAGTAGTACCGATCGGAAACCATTTTACGACCGAGGACTTGTAACTCAAATTAATGGATAAATTGCAACTTACGAATATAGTGGAATATAATAGTTACAATGTTGTAGAAATGCAACGGTTCCGAATTAAAAAAAATATAATTCTGTTATTTGTTCATACCACGGAGGACAGAATATTATTAAGTAGGTTCATACGTATTGATTTCTGAAAAAAAGAAATAGAGAAGGCATTCTCTATTTAAAAAAAAAACAATATTGTATTATCTATTTTAGTTCTCCAAGCTAATTCAGCAAACACAGCTTCGCAACTTTCCATTGTACCAAGTTACATTGTGTTTCTGGATTTGTGACTGGTAATTAACCCACTTCAATTACCTACTACTGATATGAAAGAACTTTAGTAAAAAAACAATACAAGTATTTACCTTCTTTTCATTTGTTTTTGTTGTTCTGAGTGCTATTATTCATCAGTAATTAAATGGATTTAAATTCACCCTGTATACTTAATACGTAGGTACGTAATGGAAATAAATGAGACCGTGTTTGTAATTTGGATTATTTCGGTGAATGGACTGATCGTTATAAATGTCAAATGGCAGTGATCGTACACTGATGCTTGTAACCTAGTTGAAATGTAATCCAATTACTAAGGCTATGTATTAAAGTACTGAATACGGTTGGTATTTTACACTTCAGTCTGTACAATCGACAAAGGAATCATGGTTGCAGCATTACATACAACTTTGTAAGAAAAGGTGCAACTGTATCTCCTTTGTCGACTTTTCATATTTCCGGCAAACATGTTTCATTGCCTTTACTTAAATACTGCTTATAACAAATAACTAAGTTAAATAATACTGACTGAAGATCTATAACAATTTGTTTTGTGGACATTATAGACAGCGTCATTAAGAGCTAAACTAAGCCAATCTTGTCATTTCTTTTTATAAGAATTGCTTATTGTATATGCATAGAAATCACGGATACAAACAATAGAGATCAATGTTAATATAAATTACTGATCGGGACCGAAACCGCAATCTCTGACTTGGGGATCAAACTCTACCTCTACTCTATTTCCACGCCACGGATTATTATTATCAACTACGACCGTTTATAATAATGAATCTTACTGAAATTAAGAAAATACCTGCATGGGTTTTTCATAACCGATAATAGTATTATTAAGAAAAGATAAACACACATTGGCGAAAATTATTGATATGAAAACAGTGACCACTTTAAAAGTTCAGTAATGAAACATATTTGCGATTTAAGGCTTAACACTGAAGTTGAGCTAAACCCAACTGAATAATTCCTTAGGTAGTATTGGAATACTAAAATACACCAGCCCATAATTCCGTAAAATGTTGTATTATATATACCTTAGAAATTGTTTCATTTTAGTGGGTACACTTTATCGAATGTACAGTCAGCGTCAGAACGGTTTTGACAACAGTCTGAAAATTATCTAATAAAATCAAACTGTTATTGCTTTAAATTCTATTATTGGACGTACTAAAAGTACGTATCAAATGTCAGAATACTCAGTCGACAGAAAGGGGGGAAAATCAAGGCATTAAGATCATTTTGAGTACTTCAAGATCAATCTGACGCTGACTTTACCAGGAACAGATTTTAATTAAACCATGAATTGATATTACTCGGGGTTGGGGATTGTATCATTGTGAACACGATCATTACATCGCTGTCGACGCAGCGGGGCGGTCGTCGGAACAAGTGCTCTCGGTTCCCCTCATCTTGTGCTCACTTTGCTCATGCGAGCGGTGCCAGTATTAGGGCACGAGAAATATGCCAGAATTTGAACAGACGGTACTCGCATGCGGCGCGAGTGTAACATAGCTGCGACTCGTTGTGGCATGTTATTGCAAACCCACATACGTGCTACTGCCGACTATCTGACATTTCATGCCGATGAACCGACTACGTGCGCATACTTACAGACATTTGCATAAAACAGGAAATCTTTTCGTCGAATTGCGATAGGAATAAAATTTGACATTGGGAATTTTTATTAGAATATCGTAGACGCAACTCATCACAATACATGTCAATGAAGTAATATGAATTGTTTGTAGTTTACTGGTTAACTATGTCGCTGTTGGAGATATATTTTATTAGAATATTTTATGTGAATCGGATTTCTTGGAAATTAGACGGCAGCCACTCTCGTGAAAGCTAAATAAGTCAAATCAATAGAAATAGTAGGACTTTCCATACAGATTTTTAAGTACTATTGCATGAAACCAAGGTTAACTTTGGCGATGATAACGTCATTATTTACTTCATATATCTAGAAATATTTAAATATCTATAATATGGTAGTAAATTCAACAGTTTTAAAAATTAATGTAACACCATCTAAAGTATCTAACCAAACAGTATTATCAATAAAATTACAAACTTTGCTTCACATAGTAAACATAAAAATAAAAAGATAGAGCACAGTACTTCGTTTCATCACAATATTACGCATGAGTCAATAATTCTAAATAAAAAAATACGGACGAAAAGGCAAATCTTTTTAACCGATGCGGGAAACTAATGGCACAGGCGAGGCTTTTGGTGAAATCCGCTTCTTGTTGTCAATACAGGGCAACTGTGATGGCTCCCCCAGTTAAGCCTTTATTTCAGAAGTAAGAAAACACTATCTCAGCTCAGCTTTTATTGCGATCGCACCGCAGACAGCTTCAGAATTAAGTATATGCAATAAAATAAAGAAAAGTCGGCCAAACGAAAATCGATAACAATTCTTATCAAGTTTTACTATGTCTTAGTTTGTTTTGCTGTGATATATTATGAAGTTAGGTTTGTGTTTGCACTGTCTCAGTCTGGACTCAGTCTGGGCTAACAAGTTTTGTTCAAGTAAATAAAGACGATGCCCGTGACCTCATCTGTGTAAAGGTAGATTTTAGATATAGCTTTAATTATTCTTTATAGCATCAGCTTGCAGAAAAACTCTCGTTAAAGTTTAAATGCCATTTCGGAGATTACGCGAAAAAGCAGACGGGCAGGCAGATTTTTTTAAATTGTTATTTTATATCAATTTCGTGTATACACGTATGAGTGTTTTAAGTACAAGCTGTTATTTTCATACTTCAAACAGGCACTTTAATTTTGTCATTAATTTGCATACCTAGATTACATTTACCCACATACATTCGTACGTTCATAAAACTTTTATTAGTACAATATTTTTTATTTATTCTTTTTCATTTCCCGGCAGAGTAGAATTTGGGCCACCCCTTCTCTTCCCATGTGGTGTCGTACAAGGCGAGTAAGAGATAGGGCTGATTAACTTCAACATCAGACAGATATGTACAGCCCAGACTCAGCCTCAGATGCATGGCTCGAGTCAACAATAGTGCCCGGAATACGGCAATAGGCTCACCCCCCATTACGTGGGACCTAATACAGATTGGTGAAATGTGGGTGTTATGTTAATTCACCTCTGCCTAACCCTCCGGGGATAAAGGCGTGATTATATGTTTGTATGTATGTATTTAATTAGCAGTTTATTTATCGACTTAAAAAACGGAGGAGGTTCTCAATTCGATTGGTATGGTTTTTTTTTCAATATGTATGACTTCCTGGCGTGTACCCTGTCATTAAATGTATATATAGATGTATAGTATGTATATGTGTATATTTATAGAATAAAATATAACTAAGTATGTAAATGCGGATAGCATTCCAGAACTCATAATGCAAGCTATAGTCCATCAAATCTAAGAGGTACCGTTTGACGTTTCATATTTTTCAAACCGAAACAACTTTGTTCATACGTACATTATTCAGTTTCGATAACCTTTTTCATAAAACCATGAATTTAGAAAGATTTCATTATTGTATCTAAAAATGTACAATTCTTAATATCTAAATGTAATTGAAAACTTTCAAACAAAGCAAAATAACACATATTTACACAGTAAATAATTTCTAATAGTTATATTCTTGACCGCATTACAAAGTTACGTAGTTAGGTCACTGCACGTAGTGTTGCGACTCTTCGGATACACTTGTATGCAAAAAAATCGTTTACATATACGAAAAATCGAATGTATTATTTACAAATTACACTTGACAACCAAACAAATATTTTTTCATGTGAATGGGATTTATCTCACATATTACGATTACATAACTAAATAGTTATGTAATCGTAAAATATGAGATAAAACCCATTCACCAAAAATACGTATTTATAAATCAAATATATTTGCTTCTTTAAAAAGTTGTCGATTTTTGATTTTCGCGCCCAAATAAGTCGGGGTTTCTCGCGCTAACGCTGTCGAAATAGTAAATGGAGTCAGGGATAGTGTTTTTTACATTTATTTTTGTGTATGATAGTATGGGTTTGCATATTACAGAGAAATAAACAAATTTTTAACAAACACATCCATTGATTTTACAATTACAATTTTTTCTTCTAAGTCTTATTTCTACGTCTAAAACTAATAAAAATAAGGTATGTAGAACCCATTCACAAAAATGTTGTTGCCTGATGTTATAAATTAACGACGTTACTGCGCGACCGCATAATGCACTGAATACACAGATACCCTAAAATAAATTAATTTAATTATTTTTAGGTCAATAGGCAAAATCGCAGGTGTCCAAGTCTCTACAATTTTTTTTTTCTGGCAACACTGCCAACTACAAGCGCACGCGGTCCGCTCGGTCGGTTCGGCGTCAGCAGTCTCTCGCCATCTTGGAAGCTGACTGTGCGCGTACTTGCTTTCTCGTTTGTGTTTTACAATTTGTGACTTGGCTATTACTTTTCTGGACTGATCATTCTTTATCCGTTTACCTTGGCAATATTTATACTGGACTCCGAACTAAGCAAGTGTTTATTAATAATGTCGAAAAGAGGACGTACTTTGAACAGCCAGGCTCGTGAATTGGTGGTGAAATTACACGAGTATTTTGAGCGTGAATCTCAAAATGGTGGACTTCTACTGCCAGTTACACAAGTTCGGGATCGCGTCGGTGAAGCTCTCGGTATTGGTAGCCGCACCGTTGGCAAAATATTAAGTGAAAAATATGGGCCTTCGGGGAGTGACAGTAACGTACTTCACACACCGAAAAAACGAAAAAGAAATAAACCTGTGACAGGCATCGATGAATTCGATAGTCATGCTATTAGAAACCATATATACGGGTATTTTACAAGAGGCGAATTTCCAACATTGGCAAAGTTATGTGCAACTTTAAAAGATGCCGGGCTGTATAAGGGAAGCATAGAGTCGTTGAGAACGGTAATAACAGGAATTGGCTTCAGATACAAAAAAGTTGACAAACGAAAAATTGTTATGGAGCGACATGACATAATTATGCAGCGACTAACATTCCTGCGCGAAGTTAAACAAATTATAAACTGGGATAATGTAATATTTTTGGACGAAACTTGGCTAAATTCCAACCATTCTGTGCCGAAAACATGGACTGATGATTCTGAAGCTTCGTGCTCGAAGGTGCCGATAGGAAAAGGTGGACGCCTCATAATATGCCATGCTGGGTCAGCGTCTACAGGCTTCGTGGAAAACTCTTTATTAGCTTTCCAATCCAAAAGCACTAAAGAGTATCATGAAGAAATGGACGCAGTAAGGTTCCGAGAGTGGTTCTTAAATTTATTACAGAATATCCCTCCTAACAGCACAATTATAATGGATAATGCCCCATACCACTCTGTGCAAATTGATAAAGCACCTACGTCAGCCAATAAGAAAGCAGATTTGGTGGCATGGCTGCAAAGAAAAGGAGTGGATGCCGACATGTCACTATTAAAAGCTGAATTATTACAGTTAGTGAAATTGCATAAACCACCAAAACCGACATATGTAATTGACCAATTGGCCGAAGAGCACGGGCACAAAGTCATACGACTTCCTCCGTACCATTGCCAATATAATGCCATTGAACTGATTTGGGCCCAAGTTAAAGGTAATATTTTATAATATTATAATAATAACACGAGTACTTCTAACATTTATAATTTAAACAATGGTTTTCGTCTGCTATCAAATAGTTACATTATTGTTTTACAGGTTATGCAGCAAGACACAACACAAAACCACCCTTCAGTGTCAAGAAAATGGAAGGTTTATTAAAGGAAGCATGTGCCCAAGTTACACAGGAAGATTGGAGTAAAGTAGTACAAAAAACAAAGAAAATAATAATGGACGACTTCGAAAGAGACGTACACTTTGATAATGTAATGGACAATCAACTGGTCATTAATTTAAATGACGATGATGACGAAGACGACGATACTAGTACTAGTAGTGAATAAAAAAATATCCTAAACATTTCTTTTATTTAATTATAACAATTGATTTCTTAAAATTCGGATATTATAGTAATCGATCTCTTAAAGTTCGGATATTATAGTAATCGATTTTTTCATCCCATCCCTATAATTCAATTGTCAGAACTGTCAAACGGTACTTCTTAGATTTGACGGACTGTAGTTAAGCTATGCTTACTTTACGTCCAGTAGGCCAATTGAAGTTCCGGTCAATGGGTTCCGTGCTTCACTCATTTTATCCCGAAATCGCATTCCAAGACGGTACGAGACACTTCAGTTCGGCTTGAATCCTATCAGAATGAAATCGAAGTGATGGTATCTTCACATCAACACCTCATACATGATTAAACACTATGCCTTTGGTTCGTGTTTTGTGTAGGCCCAAAGTTTCGAATGCTTCATATTAGACCCCAGATAGCGTTGTGTAGATTGTCCTAGAATATTTTTACTATAGGAAGTTCAACGTCTGAGCAGTTACGGTATCATTTTAAGTGGACACATTGTATCAAAACGGGTAATAAAAGTTTTTTTACAGAGCATAGGATAGGGGAAATCTATTTCGTGTTTGAACTAATTTCTCTTTAATATTTCTAATACTAGCTTTTGCCCGCGGCTCCGCCCGCGTGGATGTCGGTTATCGTTTAGTATTGAGCCGACGATATTAAGCATTAAATTCACCTCTCTACTAAACTTTATCTTCTTAATTTTTAAATTCTTACTATTTGTCCCCTATTCACCCTCTTTTTTACGCGATTGAAAAATACCAACTTTATTCCCCTAACCCTACCCCTAGCTCTAATCCATCTCTGTACTAAATTGCATAAGGATATTTAAAAATAATAAACTTTCATATAAACTTTCATCCCATAGCCATATTTCCCCTTCTCCCCCTCTTTTCGTGATAAAAGGTAGCATATGTCCGTTATCAAGGTCTAATTCATCCCTGTAATAAATTTCATCAGTTCTTCAAAACTGATAATCTTTTATCCCCTATTATCCCATGGCCCTTATTCCCCCCCTTCTGCCCCCTTTTCGTGATAAAAAGTACCCCCCTTCGGCCCCCTTTTCGTGATAAAAGGTAGCCTATGTCCGTTCCCAAGCTTTAATCCACCTCTGTACCAAATTTTGTTAGGATATGTAAGAAAAGGACAAACTTTCATCCCCTTTCCCCCCCCCTTAAACTCCCTTTTTCGCGATAAAAGGTAGCCTATGTCCGTTCTCAAGCTCTAATACACCTCTGTACCAAATTTCATCAAGATCGGTTCAGTGGTTTAGGCGTGAAAGCGTAACATACAGACAGACCAGACAGACAGACAGAGTTACTTTTGCATTTATAATATTAAGTATGGATTAGTAGGATAAATACACCTATGTGGTGACAAACTAGAACAATAAAACGTCGAAATAACCTAAGGATTGGCTAACAAATATACGTTTTTGGTTAATACAGGGTGAACAGGGAGTTTTAGTGGTAACCAAATGAAGCCGGCTCCCCCGGGGAGTGGGATCGGGTGTCTGCGGTGACGGCAGTTAGCCGGCGCGGCATCACCTTGCGGCTTATCGGCCGTCCGGTCGTGCCGCTGTCTGTCGCCACCCGTCCGAACTGTGCTTACCGTTTAGGGTCAACTCATACTAGCGCAGATTCGAAGTGCAACGAAGCATTTATCTAAAAGTTAGAATAGCTTACCCTTATCTCAACAGCATAATGCTCATAGTTCTTTTGATAAAATACGCGCGAATTTACAGGCATTCTACCAAATATGCGTGTCCGCGAACGATCAACGCTGATTGATGAGGTGGGTTGTTTTATTTATGAAGAATTTAGTTTCGATAAGGTCTAAGTGTATGGCATTATGAATTGACCTTTACTGTCTACTCACTGCACTGCCGAGAACAGTAATGTTCACTGTAGATGCATAGCTAGAGTTAATCACTCTCGTTAAATTTAATCTATGATCTAGTTCGAAATCTGGATCAACTATTAATTTCTGATATACCTACCTAGTGTCTGGTTGAATGTAAGGTGGTTTTGAAGAGGTAAGACCGGCATTTGAACATTAAACATTACTTATTGTGTTTTGTATAACGTTCGGTCTATATATGATTGGTATACAAAAAAAATTTGCTATTCTATTACATGATTTTATATTACGCATTTTATTAAAAATTACAAAACTTCAAAGTCCTGAGGAGTATATTCGGATATTCGATCAAATATTACCGTCATTTTATTACCTACAAGTAAAACTTTTTATCCCTCTCAATAAATTTTTAACTGCAACTAACTGAAGTAAAATACCTATTTTAGTTTTTAAACCGTCTCAGCTGAAGTGCGAGGTGCAAACTCAGCGTAGGGGCTGTAAATCATATCTTCTTCCATTTATATGGACACTTTATTACCACGGCGCGTTCTAAATCAAATGATAAAATGCTTCTTATTTTATGTTTCCTTTCACCGCTCCACGCATATTGTCGTCTTTTCAGCGTACATTGGCGTCGCTACGTATCTTAGTGGAGCCCATTCAGGGATGTGATTTTGCATTACAGATAAACAAATGTCATTTGTCGCAAAACGTTTTATAAGCGCATTTGAGTACGAATGTATGGGATGTTTTTGTGCGAGGGGTAATTGTATCTTGCTGTCTTATCTGATTTTTATATTAACCTTTACCAACTGAATACAGGACTGACGCAAATAACTGGGTGAAGATCAAGGTCAGAGATTTGTTTGTTTTCTTAAGAAGGCCAGAAATATTTCTTTATGATCTTTTAATTAAAATTTTCTTTTAAATCGATAATTAGGCTTTGTCAACCTACTTTTGACTGACGTGGTCCAAAATATGGAGTTAATTTTAATCATGTGAATAATTTCTTGGAAATCTCGATGCGGCACCTGTTTTAAATCTCACAATGTCAATGTAATTGGCACTGGCTAGAGCCATGATTAATCAATGTACGTTAAAGTGACGGAATATGAAGCTGATACTGTCCTAATACGTTCAAATGCAGTTCTGAGGCATTTGAGATCCATTTCTTAAAATTTATCCGTTTTATCAATCTTTAGGTTAAGGAGAAACATAACGAACTACTTACGATGGCCAGTGTGCAATAAATATTTATATTATTTATTCTATACATTTATAAAGAGGTAACTTTATAATAGAATATTGACTTGTTTCTAAAGCCGATAACAAAAGGATGTTACCTTATATGAGCCAAGGTTTTTGACGGAGCAGGCGAGCCGAACGCTCCGTCCGGCGGGTACGGTCACGTTCTGAATGACATCCGTGAATTCTGGCTCTTCTACAACTGAAACAATAGCAATAAATTTAATTAATATTCAGTATTCTAATAAACATATTCTTATTCTTACTAATTTGGAACAGAAAACCCAAATTAAAACTCCCCCTTAAGATAAACCCGATGATACTAGATTAGGATTACAGTACAACCAATCAAAGTGAATACCAAGTCTACCTACGTCATAGTTAACCCTAAATTATCCTAAGAGCTTTTTGAGTTTATTACAAGATTAATTATTTTATATTCCAAGTACTTTTTTCCTTAACTTCATACATATACTCACACCTGCAAATTCCCAAAAGGGTATGCAAAGGTGTATTAATGCCCACATTTCACTAACTATAATTTTCGATCCCACGTACCTAATAGGGGGGCGAGCTTATTGCCGTCAAAGGGGCAGTTAGTCATGGGATGAGATGAAGGAAAGCTCTACGAGATAACTCTAAGAGATGTGGTCGCCCTATTCTACTCTAGCAGTAACGAACACTTTAACTAAACTATATTATATCAGGTTCCCCAAGATCACATAGACGTAATATATTATGGGGTTTGAACTTTGAACCTCTTGATCTCTCGAGCCACCTTTAAGCAGCCGAGAGTTTTCAAATGATCAAATTACCATATGATCTGATGTCTTAGCGAAGCGTAAAGCTGCTACATTATTCAAAAGACATAATTTACATATATTGGAGTGATTTGGTCGGAGTCTTATCGGGCTGACAAGATTATGCAGTTATGAGGACATTTTTGTGTCAAGAGATGCGATTTGTAATTCTCAAATTATCAAAGCAGAACGCTTTTAAACAAATTGAGTGGGCGATAAGGAATAATGTCGTCGTTTATCAAGCTCTAAGATAGATGGCCCTTGCTCTGCTCTGCCCATTTTAAAGCGTTTGTCTTCGACTTGCCAAATTGGCGTTCTTTGTTTTCTTCTAAAGTTCTTGCGTTACTTTTATGTTGCTATGATATTGCTGCACAAAAAAGATTCAGAATCATTAAGTTCGTCACCACATTCTTACAAATGTTCCTTTATCTGAAGTTAATGATTCCATTTTTCAATTATAATTAAGTGTTTTACCAACCGATTTATAGACCTAAGAAAAAAAATCTTGAAATATTAAAAAGATTTTTGTAATACCAATACTTTACTAAGCTATCGTACCTAAATGTCGTTGGTAACGCATTTATAAGATAACATTTATACGACTATATTTTAAAATAAACATTGTATTGTGTTACTGTTTGTGTACCTAAATTTAAAAAATTTAAGTAACTGATTGAAATTTTTTTACAACATTTCAGACAACGCTTTCTAGATCCATGGTGCTTAACTAGCTTGTGTTATGGATTTTAGAATGCGGATAAACATACTTAGATACTTTTTTTGTAAATACATACCTACAAACTATACATAGAAACACTCAGACCAATGCAAATATACATATTCATGCATACAAATATTTACACTGAGCGGGGATCGAACCCGCGTAGCGGACACGCTCACTACCGCCACGCCACAGAGGTAAAATGTACATGAAAGTAAATGAATATCGCTGCCATGAGTGAGCAGAGAGAAGGGAGTCAGAGAACGCCACGAGGCTACGACTCTTTTATAACGGTGTGGCGACGGAAACGTGTCGAACTGCTGTTGCGGTGCGCTCTGTATTAGATATTTCGCATCAAAATTTACAAGACCTTAAATCAAAGGTTACTAAAAATACTTAATTTTACTTTAAAGAAAGTAGTTCAAAGAACTTGAAAAATTAAAATATTCACGGCTATAATGATCTATGTTATTATCTTTTTATCTCTTGTTCGTATTTCCACGTCTTAAATGAACATTACCTTGAACGTTACCTAGAAATTGCTGAGCAGTGAACAGCGAGAAACGTCATCGACCCGCCATATCTAATTAATGTAGGTTTTCTGAGAATCCCCTATCAAATAGAAATACGAAAGAGGAAATAAAATAAGGAGTATCTATCATTTTTATTTATGTTCGTTATGTTCAGCCCAGAATGTTGATTTGGAGTAGGTATTCATAGACGCCCTTAGAATTGGTTTAAAGTATTCCAATTTAGCGATCCCCTTAGCTCTAAAATCTTTCAACAGACTGCAGTGGTTGAATAAACCAGAATATTTATTATGACAAATCACAAGGGAGTCTCGGGATCTGTAAAAAAAGGCAAGCCTACAGTATTGAACTAAAGAATAGTGAAGCTGTATTCATGCTGTGTTTGATTAATGGTGTGTTTAATGCAGCGAATACAAATCACAAGAAGACTAACCGTGTTGTTTGAGCATAAACACGAATCGGCGAGACGGTCCGATTGAACATGTCTCTCCTTCAACGTGTATACACGTCTGTTTGGAAAATAAACTTGTTCAGGGGCGATAGTTAGTTTTGGTTCCGTTTGTTTGTTCCAATCGTATGTACGGATTTTGTTTTGTTTTGCCATTACACTTACCTAAGACTTTTGATAAATTATCTAGAGTAAAATTTAAAAGAAATAGCAGTTATAAAAATGAGGTTGTACGACGCACTATAAATATTTCAGTGTCTAAGTCAACCTCAGGTGCAGATGAACGAATAACGTCGGTTTTTCTGTCAGTTGCTCACATAAAAGTCAAAACAAATCATCCTATAACAAACAGAAGAATAGGAGAGCGGACTCCAGAATAAAAACTTCGGATGAAACCGAAATTGGCATTTGGATTGTTATGATAAAGAATTATTAAAAAGTAATACGTACCTAATGGTATCCAACTATATCTGGACAATTAGTGGATAACAGAGTAAGCAAAGCATAAGCACACAATAAGCAAAAATAATTACAACACTGAAGCAAAGGCACACTAGTTTTTTTTTTCATAAATATACAAAATTGAATGTGTCCTACACATAGCCCCCATAAAATAGTGCCTACATTTCGTAGCAAGTTTTAGCCCACATAGCAGTGTTGGCACAATGCTAACATTCGGTTCTACATATATGTTTGTGTTTACGAACAGGGCTCTAAGAGATACCCGACTGAAGATGAAAGCTACGGTTGTTGCGTGTTTGCTCACCTGATCGTATTAACCACAAGCACGACGCTCCATTTTCTACCCGAGTGCCCCTGACTCAACGGATGTAAATCGCGCACTAATATCTATAACGCACCCTATTAGCTGTGTATGCGTTTCTCTACCATCATTGGTAACAATTAATATGATATTATTGGATATCCCTGTAATCGAGACGTGTAGGTATTCATTACGTAAAAGCTACACACTGTAATTTGTGATGTTAATTATAAACCAGCTTTGAACACGTCATTATTCTCAAGATTGATTCTATAGTCGAACATTAATAATGAACCTGCAATCATCGAATAGATAGTGGTTTTATTCGTTGACAAAAATAAACCTCTAACATTTCTACCTACGTTGGAGGTTTATTTTTTTCTCTGTACTGTATTCGGTACCTACAGTTTGTGAGAGTACCCGATTGCATTCAATACATGAATTCTGGAGCCTGGAATTTCATTGCTCTTCATATTGGTTTTTACACAAGTGTAAGCATAGCATGTTTTATTAAATTTAAAAATCTGACCCCGTAACGCAGAGGTATTTATCATAATACAACAAAATTAATCGATAATAACGATCATTGCAATACACGTAAAGGTAACTTAAAGGTTCGGAAACCAAATACTCAGAAAAAGATAAGGAAACGCTTACGTTATTTATCTAATAAAACGCGTAAGCAAAAATACTATAATTAAATTAAGATATTTATTCCAGCTCAAATATATTCCAGTTCAGAGCAATATCAGACACAAACAACATTCTTGGCCTGTAATATTAGTTCAGTATATCATTCGCAGTCAAGTCAACGACCCAAACTAAGATTATGTCACTGGAGACAACACAAACAATAACAGCCACAACAAAACACGACACACTTGTAATTTATATATGTAACTTGGTAATAACGAGTCACAATGAACGTACGTACGTGTAAGTTAATAAGACTCTTGTGGAGAGGAAGCCTTCTATTTGTTTCAATAATACCGTACATTAAAATTAACAAGGGCAACGTTGGCAATAATCTTACATACCGCACGAGGCAATGCGGCGCGTGCAGGGGTATTTAGGGGTTAATTAAGAAACCGCAGACAGTGGTGCGGGGGGTTAATCCCTTTGTCACCGATGGTAAGACGCTCTCTCCGGTGCGGCTTCGCCATACGTACAATTATTGTTGTCATTACAATGTAGCTTCAATGTCGATTAAATTCCAACACGTGTAATTCTGTATGGCTGATTTGGTTAATATCTCAATCAATATGTTCGGCGTACGTGACATTCTTGGTAAAGTATCTAAAATTAGAAGTAATTGGTTCAAAACTCGCATACTATCTAGATATTAGAAATCACAATAAGAACAAACGGATATGTCTAATATAATGATCTTTAATTATTTCGTACTTCAATAGTTAGAAAGTATAGTTAAAATATAGTGTTTAATTCAGTCTCTTATCTTTATAGAATAAAAAATCATCTTTTAATTTATGATTAATTAACACGTTGCTGGACAGTACAATTTTATATTTTTTTGGTCTAGTCGACAGTACATTTTTTCATACATCTATTTCTAACGATATAACAGTAGCGTCGTATACAGTATAGAGTTTGATTACTTCATATTTTGACAGTACGATTAAGGCCGTTGTTGAATAAGAAAAATAAAACAATGATTTAATAAAATATGCCCAATTTTTATTTTTATTTTAAAATTATAAAATCATGACATATTACCCTCTATAATTCGAAAAATAAACATAATATACTCTTTGTGGAAGAAAATCAACTACAGAAACACTATCTTTATATAATAGGTACTTTAGTAAAAAATCAGCCATTTATTAGTTTTATTAGAAGTCTGGCTAACAGTTTTCATCAGAATCATATTCTCCGTTGTCTTGGTCGGGATCGTCTTCACTTTGAGATGATTCCAGGGTAGAAACATTTTCAAGAAGGCGCTCAATTTCACTTACTATCACCTGCGCGGCCAGCGCGTAAATGGTTCCAATTCCAACGGATTTTATATGAATCGTCGGTTATTTATAGCCGTCGTGTCGACGTGTTAGTACCAAAGTGTGGCAACACACACATACAACTTAATTTGTCAAAAACGGTGATGTAGAATGACAGTAGGGCGTAAAAGTATCGTTGTATTAAGACAGTATAAATGTATTCTATCGCCATTCAGTACATAACCGACTGCTAAGGCCGTATGCCAAAATATAACTGTTTAAATTTGTACAGCTATAGCCGGTATGTCACATTACGAAGTACATTATGCACGGCTATGACTGTACTGTCCAGCAACGTGTTAAGGAAGAGTCAATTTAAGTAATACACTTTATTGGTACCATAAAGAAGCGTTGTTATAAGAGTCAGAAATATTTTTTCCATGGTATCGGACAAATCTCACCCATTGGAGTCCTCCTTAGCAGGAATATGGTTTATGTTGTTGGGGCGACTGCTGTCAGTCCCCCAATTCGGAAGATAAGGCCTGCTCCAGTGCTTGATCCGTCAGTCAACCAGTAGGCCCACTTGCGGGTGAGATTGTTTGGGTCTCGAAAAGCTTGGTTGGATTGGCTTGGTCAAGCCACCAGTTTGGCTGGTATAATGTTGTTTGGCTCAGTCTGGTTTTCTATTTTTGGTTCAATACACATATTTGACAGCCTCTGTGGCGTAGCGGTACTGAACGCGGTCGCTACGCAGAATGCGTGGCTTCGATCCCCGCTCAATGCAAATATTGGTATGCATGAATAGGAGTATTTACATTGGTCTGGTCGTACCTCGGAGAGCACGTTAAGCCGCCGGTTCCGGTTGCCATACGACCATTTATGGGAGTCGTTACGGGTATTTGGAGCTTTCAAAAATCCAAAAACTGGTCTAGCTGCAATGCTTCAATATCGCCTTTGGATTGTAGAGGTCAGATAGCAGTCGCTTCACTGAAAATATCGAAGTTTTTTTTTATTTTTTTTTATTATACTGGTTAAGCGGACCCCAGACTTCTAGCTTAAGGCATCGAATGCGACTGGTATTAACGCTAGGATGAAGAAGACACATATGTGGAAGTTGTTAGTTTGTTCTTTCAATACCTTGGCTCATGTTTTCTGCAAACTTTCATAGTAAAATAGTCAAATTTCGAGCAATGAACACTAGCATCTATAACTATTTGAATACTAAAACATTCAATGCCACGGGCGATGATTTGCCTCGCATATTATGACCGGTCACGTACTCTCCAACGCTAGAACGATATTCGTATTTTAGGGGATATTTATTAAACAATCTTTGATTCACATTCCAACATGTGTGGGAGATAGTAAAGTTAAATATGACAAATATTCATCCTATATTGTGCTATCTTGCTGTCATGAACGTAAAATATTAAGAGGATACACGTTTTTAACCTTTTACACAGAAATACCAGAATGAATCTAGTTGAAATTTGTCACAGTGATAGATAAGAGTCTGGAATTTTATGCCGGGTATCGGTTTTTGTTGATCGCGAAAATAGGATCAGGATTTCAAAGGGTTTTTAATATACATACCTCTGGGGTAGTAGGTGTCACTTATAATAAAACCACAGGTAATACGGGTGCAAGTCATGAAAGCTTTATGTTAAATACCTATATGAATTTTTAATTCAAACATTCTAATGCATACACACACATACACACGCACACATACACACGCACACACACACACACACACACACACACACACACACACACACACACACACACACACACACACACACACACACAAACACACATACACACACGCACATGCATACTTTATATATTTTAATCGATAGCATATTCTGTACCTATACCGACTATCCTGTTATTTTACTACTATCCTGTAATTTAGTTGTTGGTGAGAAATAAAATTTAATTTATTTATTAATTTAATTCTATTTACTAATTTGTTGATTAGTAACAACAAGGATTAGAACAATTAGGTAGGTACTTATCATCTATAAAGATATGATTCTTTACAGACTAACGTACCTAATTGAATTTGCTCTTCACAAAATTTGCTTCGTTCTATATCAATTACAAGTAACTCAATCGAACATGATATTTGCTCGGTGCAAACCTCATTAAATCTGACTTGCAGGAGATGTGCCGTGAGTATCATACAGAAAACTGTTGTTTCAACTTACAGCCTACATACACATATACCGTGTTTCACCTTGTGTTTAATTACTTTGTTTCAAACTATACATACATTTTTTTTTTTGATGATTTAATTTACTTTTACCACAGATAATATAATTTAATTCTTATACTTTTACGATTAAAACGTTTTTTAACAGCTATATGTTACGGTTTGCCGTCAAGTCCTGCTTCAGACGTAAAGAAGAACAAAGACAGAATTTAAAACAATGATAAAGAAGTATATAAACTAGTCAATGAAATTGTAATTTGCTAACAGGCTTGTCAAATACGAGTGGCAATTCAAATAATTACGTCTGGGATTGGGTCGACCAAATATTCCAAAACTAATAATGAATGGGACCGCTTCGACCGTCCTAACTCGAGAATAATCTCGTATTAGAGTTGGCCCTTATGCAAATCAGGAGCGGTCAGTCGGAAGTCATCAGACGCGGGCGGGCCGAGCGTGGCGGGCAGCTCGCTCTCGGGCTCGGCCGCAAATTGACAGCGCCCCTACCGCCAAATTGATTGCGGCTACGCAGACACCTCGTTATAATACCCGTGACACGAAACCGTGACAAATAACCTATTGTTCCACAAATCGAACAAGATTTGTTCAGAAAATAAAAACAAACTATTACTCTAGCAGAGTACAATGTTAAACCATTGCTATAGCGAGGTATTTCTAGCAAGCAGAAGTGGAGAAATTGAAAGAATTCAAGTAAAACTTTATTCAATTTAGACAAGCTTGAACATAATGTGTGTATTTTTCAACGTCAGAGGTATTGGTGCATGTTGTCTTATCTTGCTTAAAGCTACATTTATGTGTGCTGCAATCAACAATCTTTTATTGAAATAACTCTATTGTAGACCTCTCTAAAGACAGACATTATTATCAATTTCTATTTAGCTTGTCTCAGGTATCAAACCTGAAATTCAACAACTAGCAGAAATTATTTATCTAGTCAAAGACTGCACGAATACTCGTCTTTATCAGCTAAATTGGTCACAGTTTAGTGGTAATTTGGATAAAATCAATAACAAACTTTCGTTATGGTAAGTATGGCGGTTGTAGCCAAATATTTAAGTTTATACGTCCCTAGTCACAGATGTTGCTCGTAATATTCTCATATACGATCAAATTCTTTTAAGAGATCCGTAGATAAAGAACGTGGCGTCGGGTGTTTGGGCGGTTTCGGACTTTCACTTATTTGTATGCTTTACCCTTCGCCGGGACGGAGACGTGACTATTCGAGATACATAAACCCTGAGTGAATACAGAAAATAGAAATAAAGTAACATACATAATATTAGTTTTAGTGGACGGATTGTGGAAAAAATGAGGTAGGTAAATACAATTGGGGTATCCTATTTTATTGTTATTGAGCTTGTTTTGAGTTTTACGATTTGTTTATGTTTGTTTTATGATTTTGCAGTTATTTTAATAAGTAGCGAGCCCGTGGCTCTAATTGACTGAAAATAAACATTTTAATTATGAGCATTAACCCTTAGGACAGGACTAGAAGTCATAAAGTCCTTTCTCAGGGTCTAGGAACTGAGCTACATAGTCCTGTCCTGGATAGCTGAAGTTCGGAGAGCGCAGAGACGGAAAGATAAAGTCCGATGGGGCTCCCGCAAACAACAAAATAAGTGACGTTGGAGTCATCTTCCGATTAATATACGTTAAGCCTTATTTAAGCTTAATTAACGTAAACATTTTGAATTAGTTAAAAGAAAACTTCAATAAAACTACAGCGAACCACTAAAGGCAGGCAGCGTGGTTACGTCACGCTACACTTACTGACGAAACATATTTTGGGGTCATCGAGGCCGGGTCATGTTGCGGTCAGTTAAGCGGAAGTGCGGAAGCAGATGTTGACAAGCCGTGGGATGCGACCCCTCCTCCCCTGCCCCTCTTATCGTCTCCCACCTCGCCTGTCAACGGTGCTTACAAGTGATGCCGGAACACCCATTCAATCTTGCTGCCCAATCATAAATATATACTAGAGATTTTATACGTCGTAAATCGCAAGTGTATATGACTTTAACATGCTGTATGGAATGTCTGTATGTCTGTGTAATGGAAAATAAATTATCATGTAAGGAACTTAATAAAGGACTCTAATTTTACCTATTTTTTCATGGAGGTTAGGTACGATGTAGTGAAATGTAGAAAAAGCTGGTTTTTGCTAAAACTCTTTTTATCGTCGCTTAGTGCTAGTGTTACCATCCAGATTTCCCGGGTTCCAGTTCTAGCCATTAGGCAATCCAGTGAATACACACCTAAATTTGTATTAACAGTAGTTTCACTTTAGCTTAGTTCGAGGGATTAGAAAGAATGCTACTAATTTCTTCATTAAAAAGGACGCCACTGTGGCGTGGCGGTAGTGAACGCGGCCGCTACACGGGATGGGCGGGTTCGATCCTTGCTCAGTGCTTATATTTGTATGCATAAATATGGATAGGTATTTGCATTAGTGTGATCGGGCCTCGGAGAGCAAGTTAAGCTGTTCGTCGGTCTCGGTTGCCATATGAACATCGATGGCCGTCGTAACGAGTAGTTGGACCCCTAAATAGCTCAACAACTGGTCTAGCTGCAATACTTCGATATCACCATTGGGTTGTGGAGCTCAGATGGCAGTTGTCCAAATCCGCAAGTGAAAGTTTTGGATGGGACTGGGATTAATGCTAAGATGAAAATCAAAAATGAACGATCGATTTTCTCCGGCCATTTCAACTTATGTATGCGAAAACAAGAAAAGAGGAACTTTACCGTCTATTAAATCCTGTAGCACTAGAGGTCTAAGAAGGATTGCAAATAACAGTACTATCGAAGTCTTCAGATCCACTGTTTTTAAGTTTATGTTAATATTATAAATAGCTTTTCTGTCTTACAATGCCTATTTGTTTCTTAATTAAACAAATTAAAGACAAACAAAACTATTTTGTCATTTTGATTTGAAGCAAAATAACACTAAGTGTCTATGTAATAAAGTTCCTTAAGGCTAATCACTAATGGAACAAGTGTTTTGGGGCTGACGGCGTAAGTCGTGGGATCTAATTAAAGCACCTACCGCGGTGCGCCGCTCAACCCCAGTCGGAGCCTATTATCACGCCTCCGCCTCCTATTAGCATTGTCTCCTCGAGGGCGATACTTATCTTTATTTAAATTCACTTCTTGGTAATTGGGTTGACGAGTCGACAACGTGATTTGCATTGATGAAAATTGGCCAGTGTACCGGGCCCCTGTAACTTACTTCGTCGCCTAATTTGTTTTATTACGTTTGTAAAACGAAGACGATTTTATCGCTGCCATCGTTCTATTACGATTTGTTTACATATCGTTATTTAAACTGAAACCAGATTTTGACGGAGATAATTTTAAATTCAACTTTTATTAAGTACCCTATTTTAATCTGGACTACATAATACCTACTCAACTAAAACTTTCCAATATCTATAGATATCGGGATACAGTAATATCGCAAAATTTTAGTTCCATGATCAAATTCAGAAAAGTTGCACACGTAAATCGTAATTCCTTCCTACTGCAACATTTAAAAATGAAGTTTATATTGCTTGATAAAGGCTTTGTTACTGAAACTTAATATTCCAAAGCCCATAACATATCAGTATCAGAATATTTTTTTTTGTTTGTGTTTGCAATAAATTAGGTAGGCCTACATATCACTTGTAGCATTTTTGCTAGCAATGGCGTAGAGCGCAGTCAAAGAGGATGCGCTTGGTTATTTCTCATTACAGCACACGCGATAAAATCACACAGAGTCGTTGCCTCATTAAAATCTTCTGGTGCGCGCATCTGTAAGCCTTTTGTGAAGGCGGGAACGGGGCGCTCTTGACGCCTTTCGCGTGTCATTTCGGGCACAATGCGCGCGGAGGGAGGCGACGCCTGGCAATTTTTGCTCTGACATGCCAGCGTATGCTTTTTATCAGTTTATCGAAAAATATTTTATGCGGATACACTGTTATTATATTCTCCTCACGTTATATTCGTATTCTGTATATGAATGACGTGTTCATATTTCTAAGATGTTTTGTCGGTGTTGCGCAATACTAGCGTACATGTGAATTATTGTAGTTGCAAGATTACGCGTTCTTGGTGAGGTTATTTATTTGTACTGTTCGGTTATTGTATCCAAGCTTACATTTATGCGATTTAGTTCGTGTCATTCTCTAGCTGAATCCCGTATCGTGGTTGGCTTTTTTCCGGGGAAGACTGCCGTCTGATCCCCAATAGTGGCAAAATTTAATCGGTCAGTAGGTTCACCAGCTTGAAGGCAAGGTTTTCTAGGGCCGTACATCCGGTGGCTTTATTCGGCTATAGGTGCGTATTGCATCAAAAAGCACTTTGAGAGTTTGTAAAAATATTATTAACCAACAAATGATTACTACACTCACTGTGAAAGAAACTGTAATGAACTATTTCATGCGCAAGGTCTTCATCAAGGAAGAGTTCCGAGAAACAGTTCGTCGCGAACTGTACTGTAACAAGCAACTTATTACAAAATAGAATTATAAGTTACGACTTACCTAGAACTGTTGCTTGCACTTCAGTGTCTAACTGTTCTGATAACAAATCTTAAAAAATATGATTGGGTTAGGTTTTAGGTTATTTGGTGAAATGGGTTATTTTTTTATTTATTCTTGTCAGTTATTCTCAAACAAACGCAATGGTTACAAAACCCCCTAAACGGATTTTGTTGAAAAAAGCTTCTTTTATTTGAATTTGCTGTATGTTTTATGGCATATAATTGATTAACATAGATTATGCAGATATGATTAAAAACGATAATTGGGTTTTAAAATTAACTACTTTAAATTAGTTACTTTTTACTAAACGTGAAAACAGTTTGAACAATTTATTTGTGACGTCATAATATTTAATATATAAATCATTTACTATAGGTGGAGTTAATGATTAAAAATAAATAAAAATGATAAAATAAGAACCGATGCAACTTGTATCACTCTTTTACCATTCCTAATTTAGTAAATTCAGCTAAATATTTTTTTAACAATAGAAAAATACCCAATTGACTTCCACGTGGACGGAGCTGCGGCTCATATATCATTTTATGGTTAAGGAGCACCCTGAGTGTATCTCAAAAGGTGCTATATATTCTATCCATAGAGGAGAGCTAGACCCCACTCTTATGGTAGGCAGCAAATCTTGGGTTGTATAGAAACAGCATGAAAGAAGTACAACTGGAGTAACGTTGATGAACCAAGTGAGTAACAGTGATAAGGAAACTTGGAAAAGGATAGGGCTCAAGGTACAGGAACTGGTATAGGTAGATGGTTCGGACACACGGTATGAAAGAAGATTGACGAACCTGATTTACGATGCGAAGGTGAATGGACATCCAGCATAAGTTTCATATACCATATTAAAAGTCATATCAAAACCTATCTAACATAGTTAAATAAAACCTACAAATAGTCTACATTATACCAATAATAAATATAGTCACGCCTGCAAATCACTAAAGGGGTAGGCAGAGGTGGATTAACTTAACACTCACATTTCAACAACTATGATTTCGGTTCCACGTTATAGGCGCGGGTGAGCCTTTTGCCGTCAATCGGTTACTTAGTCATAGGCTGTATGTTTACTATCGGACCCACAAAAAGACAACTACAACAACAAATGTTATAACACTCTAGGTTGTAATTTGTGATGAGATGAATTCTAGTCCAAAAAGCGTACATTTAGGCCCAATTACGTACAATACGGTAGTTCAATATTTAACGCGTTTCACTTTGCATATTCACAAGGTGGTCGGGCTGGTTACCGCTCACCGCTCACCTACCGACTTGGAATGGTAATACCGCCCATTAAACGCGCACCGAGCGCGCACACCGCTCTTGTATCTTTAACTTATTACTACATTTTAAATCGAGTGTTCATTTTAATTCGTACAGATTAGTTACAAGGTATCCCCGTAAAATTGAAATCTTCGGTATAATTTAACTATTAAAATTTTCTAACTTCCGCGTGGGTATACTTGAGAAGTAGTTCCGAATAAAAATTGTGTCGCGGTTAATGGAATGAAGTTTGAATTTGAGGAATGAATGAGTTTATGATTTTTGATACCTGTCTTCAGTAACTACACTCCAGATGATGGAGACAAAGATTTCATTTCAGCAGAGATATTAATGTCCTGAGTTGGAGTGAATTTCACAGTGGTTTTGAACATCATATTCAACACCTTGCCCTAGAGAGGCACACGATTTATTCTCATGGCGAATCTTATTCGCTAATTCCTTTGATAAATGTTTACGTTTCATGAGTTCGCCCTTTTCATAAGCGTATAAGTACTTACTTTTTTCTTGTTCTCCCTAGCTATCATATGAAGCCTATCCTTATTACGCCAGCAGTGTTAGGCCGTATGTTTACGAATTGGCAATACAATATAACTGAATGGAGGACACGTCCCATATCGACGGCACAATGGATGCAGGTCACGATTTAGCCGCGCATTGTGGTCCACGCACCCAGACCTACACCATATGTGTTGAAGTACAGATATTGCTAGTCTATTTAAACTGAGGTTGTGTATTGTGTTGCGGTTAATAAATTTGCTTGAGGCGCTTAAAAATACTGGTACTTTAGTTTTTAGCAGCCATAAGGTTTCTACTACTACAACGCACCCTATAAAATATAGAGCCAGTTGATGAAAAAATGTACAGAAGATATGTAAGAATCAAAGAATCAAGAATAAAAGAATCAATTTCGTTTATTCAGTTTAGGCACATAAAAAGCACATATGAACGTCAAAATTTTACAGTCATGTCAAGACATTACTAATATAATTTTAAATAAAGTAATTAAGTCATTTGAAAATGATTCTTTCGCTGGTTCGGTAAGTTGGTTCTACTGAGAAGATACCAGCAAGAAACTCAGTGAACAATATTATCGTTTCTTTTTTAAGACAATTTGTTTTTTTTTTAATAGATTTATATTGTGCGAGCAAGCAAAAAGATTAGGATGACCATGCATGTTTATCATCGAGGTATTCGTTTACTTTGTAATATCCTTTTTTCATTTAAGACTTTTTTACTTCTATTTTAAACTTATTTAGTGGCATGTCAACCAAATCTTGAGGAATTTTATTAAACATTTTAATACTATTACCTACAAATGAATTACCAACCTTATGAAGTCTGAGTTTTGGCACTTCAAGTTTATTTTTATTTCTCGTATTATAATTGTGTACGTCAGAGTCTTTTTTGAAGAGATCTAGGTTCTTGCGTACATATAAAATATTATCATAAATGTATTGGCAAGCAACTGTTAAAATATTAATTTCTTTAAATAGTTATCTCAGCGATGCACGGGGTCTGGGGCTATAGATTGCTCGTATCGCTTGTTTCTGTAAGATGAAAATATTCTCATTATCGGCAGCTGAGCCCCACAGCATCAGACCATACGACATAAGGCTATGAAAGTAGCTAAAATAAACTAATCGTGCCATTTCCTCATCAGTCAGTGACATTATTTTTCTAACCGCATAGGCAGCTGAACTAAGTCTTCCTGCCAAGGCTGCGATATGAGAACCCCATTGCAGTTTACTATCTAGAGTCATTCCAAGAGAAACTGGTATCGACTATTTGAACAGATTCATCGTTCATTATAATATGAGTATCTATCTGTCGTACATTAGGCGTAGTAAACTTTACACATTTTGTTTTCTTCGCATTGAGCAGCAAGTTGTTACTTGTGAACCAATGCAATATTTTAGAAAGTGATTATTTTTTTGCTTCATGTGTGAAGATAACTTTTTCTAAATATATTTTTTTCTAAGTAGGTAGCTAAGGAAGACCTAATGTCAAAAAAGTATGAATATAATTTAGAAGAACAAACCTGTACATTCAGTAAACTACGTGGGTATTAGAACTATGTGTTACTCAAAATTATACACAAAATGGAATACGTTTTATATTTTATAATTATCAAATGCCGAAACAATTAAATTTCTTTCTGGCATTAAAAATTTCAGCAGCAACAAATACCGTACAGAATATTATTTACATAATTTCATTCAAAAATCCAGTGAACATTCTGCATTTTACATTGCCATGCAGTACACGGATGTATAACGCAGCGTCTCTTAGGAATCAATGATCCTCTGCGCTTACCTCGAGTGTTTACCTAACTTCTTCCGATGTCGTACAGTTGTCACATAAAATGTTCAACTGACATCTTATTATTCAGAAAAATGTAGTAAAATGTTTCATTAATACGTATCAAGCACATTTGTGACTGAATTAATTGGTGCAGAAAGATGTACGCACGTGAAATGCGATGAATAAAGCGGAATATCATCGAGACGACAACAGTGACTGAGCACTTTCTCCCTGCTCAATAAACGGAATGTATTGAGTAGGATACCTTTGATGGCTTTGATGGGCAATCCTTTCGTTATGTAGTATGTAGATGTGTGCTTAGTAAGTGCAGTTACGGATTCCGAAGTCGGCAATGGATCGTTATCTGTTTCCACTAAAGAAAACTGGTTTTTCCACGAAAGAACCACCCCAACGTGTTCTCTGACCCCCTTCCCCCGACTCGACTTCTTCTTTTTTGCGTTATTTCATTTCTCTTTACTAACGTGCATCCGCTAGTTAGCTTCCTCAGGCATTCATTGCTCCTATAGTTTTAGCTGAACGTTATCTCGTGACATAAATACGATACAAAATTGTGTTATGTTTGAGCAATACCTTAGACAAAAGCACTATCTTATTAAAAATCCTAGCAAATAAAATTGAGTTTAAACACCAGTATAAAATATAAAATAAAACGCAGGGTCAGCTATGAAGTTTAATGTTAGATGTCAGCACAAAGGATAGCGTTCAGAACAGCACTAGACACAGTTTCCTTGATACATTTGTATTCCTTACAGACAAGTAATCAATATCCGTTGAACGCCGGGAACACAGACAGAGCCTGTCCTATGTTGAACAACACTTTTCTTTCAATATTTTAGTCTTTGTGAAACAGAAAACATAGAAATAAAAAGCGGAAATTGGGTATTATAAATAGGCAGTACTTTTGAAGCTTGTGACTAGTTAGGTAAACAAGATTGTCCACGTTATCCCCAATCTATACAATGTCTGATGATTGCAGGACAATGATATTCTCGTAACACAAAAAATAAAGCTGGTTGGTACTGTCACGCGTGTGAAATAAAATAACAACGACAGCATGGTGCGGATGGGGCTTGATACATATTTGAATATATTACTGAACACGCAGATAATGCCACCAACATGCCATACTTATTCATAACACCATCTCAAACTGTGAATGAATACAAATATGCCATCTCTCTCTGCCTTCCAGTCAGGTTTCAGTGCTTAAATCTTGTAACATCAGTATGCGGTTTCATTTGTCTGATAAAAAGATTGAATATTGGCTTACACTACATATTTGTTCCTCTTAAACGAGTAGGTATGTTAGAGCTGAATTTTGTGGAAGTAAGAATATAAGACGTTTGATGGTTAGCTTGAGAAAAACTAAGGAACTGGGTTGTTTTAGACTTGTTAAATATCACATAGGCAACTTTTTTATCGTTTTTTAATTCGCCTTTACCTACCACTACCTACCACTTCGGGGATTTACCCGCGGGATTTACCATGAATGTAATTTTCATCACTGGAATAGTTTTCTATGAGTAATGGTAATAAAGTATGGGATATTGGGAACATGCGAATGTAGTCGCGGGTAACAGCTAGTAAGAAAAAATAAATACGAGGATATAAAATAAATTATTAAAGACAAAAAATCTGAATGATGCTGAAAAGTTCGAAACAAGGTTCATAGCTGGCGGTACCTATTAATTGAAAAATTTGCAAAAGGGTACCGCCTGCTATAAAGCTTGTTTCGATCTTTTCAGCATCAGTTGGGTTTTTTATTTTTAATAAAACCGGAAAACATAACCCTTCTTTGCAACCGGATAAAAATGAAGAACATTGTATTTACATACATAATAGAATAAAAGTCAGTGCTACGAGTATTACACCACACCGTTTCATTTTAAATTATAGCAGACGCGCATTCAAGGAAGCCAGAAAACGTCGGTGTAATTTCAACTTGCTATCATTTCAATGTTCGACGGCACGTCATTGGTGATGCGCCAAACGTATTCAATTACATCTGGAATGAATGGGCACTGCTTGTTGGTTTCGATAAAACCTTTATCGTTGTACGTTCACTAATAAAAATCACCGACGTACGAGTGCCAAACACTTAATATTTTTGACACTTGGTGAAGTACTTAGTTATCCAGGTGATATAATAGAGTCTATAAAATTTATCATTTTTATAACGTACAGAAGACTTTTGATTGGTTGCAAAATTTCGCACTTAGAGCGTTTTTCCACTGTCCGATATTCGACATCCGATATCGGAGGAAGTCAAATGTATGTATGACATTATTGTATATATGAGTATTATCTATCTCTCTTTCACATTGTCCGGCCCGATATCGGTTATCGGAGCCAACACCACTATTTTGGCCCGATATCGGATCACAAAGATACTAAAACAGCGATGAATGTGAGAAAGTGCTTTCTCACGCCCATCATTTTGGGATTGTTAGCATCTGGAATGGTGGACATTATCATTTGGACTTCACCTTAGCTTCTCACCATACAACAGGGTGTAGTAAAATTGACGGGCTGAAAATACAAAAACACCCTGTTGCATTTGATGACTTTTACGGGAGCGGGTGCTATCTAATCTCTCAGTTTTGAGAAGAAAGCCGGCATCATAATTGTAGTAGTATAGTATATTGGGCCCAAAGATCTTCGTGACGCCCCATATACCCACGTTTTTGCTAATGAGTAAACATTGCTAAAACATTGGGGTGAGGTCAGAATAGGTTAGCATAACCTGTAGTTTTATGGGTATTTCTCGTCACCGATATTCACCTAGTACGAGTATAAGTAGCCTTGTGTACTCGTTTACAATCCTTTTAACCCTAACTACATTCCATTTAGGGTCTTATAATAAATTCCTGTAAAATTTCTTCGTTGTAGTAAACTTCTGTAGCTGATTGCATCGATATCGATACTTCCTATTGATATCCGTAACGCTTCGAATATTAATTAAGTCACGAAGTTGGCGCAGATAGAAAATAAATTGCAAATCCAAGCAATGACCCTTTGAAATATGAAAACCTTATAGAGATGGTAGATCCAGATGCCCATTAACTAACCAATCAATTGGTATTCGAAACAGAATGCACCAGGGGATATCTATTTGTATCTCCTATGTCAAGGCATCCATTATTAACAGGAAGAGATACGGGCTTAGCGCCGATGCAAGCCTACCGCCACCCTCAACTCGTCGGTGTTGCCTGTAGCGGATCGTACATAGGTTCTTGATCGGCAGTACATCGCACAGATCAACTCTATTTACTTTCCAGGCACACCTTTCTCTTTCAGGGCCCACCACAAAACCGATCTGGGTACCCGATCATATGCCTTCTCGAGATCCATAGACACCATATGCAAGTTTTTGTGCGCACGCCTATACTTTTCGCACAGTTGGCAGAGAGCAAAAATGGCGTCTGTGGTCCCACGGCCAGGCATAAACCTGAAATGGTTTTGCGTAATCTCGCTATCCTCTCGTACACGCTTCCTATCACTTTCTCCCAAACTTTCATACTGTGTGACATGAGCTTTATTCACCGATAATTGCCGAAGTCTTGCACGTCACCCTTATTTTTAAAGATGGACACTATTGCACTGTTGCTCCAGTTATCTGGGATCGTCACTTCATGCAACAACTTATTGAAAATAATGCCAGCCACAAATATCCATCCTCTCCCAACAACTTCCACACTTCCACTGGAATACCGTCGGGCCCTACAGCTTTCCCATTTTTCATACTTCGTACCGCCTTTCGAACTTCGTCTCTATCAATCTCCCTTACTAACCGTATATTTGATTTGCTTGTAGTATTACTATATTTGATATTAGAATATTGGTTATTTAACGACAGTCTGGCAGATTTTACTTTTGTACGTATCTATGTCGGTTTGTCAGTTCCAGTCTAGTGGGCTCATTTATAAACCGACTAGCTGTTGCCCGCGGCTCCGCCCGCGTGGATGTCGGTTATCGCGACCAAACATAGCCTATGTCCTTTCTCAAGGTCTAATCTACCACTATACCAAATTTCATCAAAATCAGTTCAGTGGTTTAGGCGTGAAAACGTAACGTGTCTGTATGACAGACAGACAGAGTTACTTTCGCATTTATAATATTAGTATGGATTTTCACCAAACTTGGCACACATGTTCATTGATTGAAATTCAACTTTTGACAAGAGCTTTTATGATAGATGGGAAAATGAGGGAGAAAAGGGGGAAAAGGGGGGGGCCTTATTTATGAACGGATCTTGATGGTTTTTGGCTAAGACATGAAGAACATGATTTCGCACAGGTTGTTGTGAAAAAAATCATGCATCGGTAAGAGTAACTTCGGTTTAAAAAACTGTTTAGAAAAAGGGGGGGGGGGGGGGGATTACTGTAGCGTTGTTTTTAAGAACTAATCATCATTACTTTTTGTTGACACATCCAGGATTATGTAAAATAAGAAGATACGTATCGTACTTTTTTTGAGGTTGCCAAAAAATGGTAATGTATGCTCTCGAGGTCTACTATTCACAGAACTACTAGCATTAATTATTCTGTGCTACTAGTTACTAATTATTATACGTACTGCAACATAAACAAATTAAGCAGTACCTACTCTCGCAATCGCATTTCATCCAGTTATGCAGACATAATTTTTTTTTTTTTTTGTTTTATTAATCCGCAATCAGTCATCTAGGACTATAATCGGATTTGTTGAGTGAGGGTTTACATGAGGATGCTGGCAGTAACCACTGACAGATCCATTAAAATATAGTTTTCCTCTTCAGTCTTGAGGTACATTCCCTAAGAAGCTCAGGAACAAGAGGGTTTGGGTGAGATGAGAGCCTTAATGCATATTTAGTTTTAACCGCTGCGATTTCTTCAAAGATTGTTGGCATTGACAGATATTCGTGGATTTCCGTATTTCTGGTAAACCACGGTGCATTGACAATGTCCCGAAAAATACCGTTCTGGGCCCTTTGTATGCGCATGATACTGCTTTTACTAGCTGTACTCCAAATTTGTAGCCCATAGGACCAGATTGGCTTCAAGATGCTGGAGTATATGAGGAGCTTGTTGTCAACTGAGAGGACGGAGTTTCTTCCCATCAGCCATGTTAACTTTCTATATTTCAGGTTGAGGGCATTTCTTTTGTGTTTGATGTGTTCACTCCAGGTAAGTCTTCTGTCAATATAGAATCCCAAGTATTTTACACATACAGAATGGGGAAGAGCATGGTCACCAAGTTTTACAGCAGGACAGTCACCTTTCCTGAGGGTGAAAGTAATATGGTGAGATTTCTGGGCACTTGCTGTAATACGCCATTTGTTGAGCCATGTGTGGGTTTTATTCAGTGACCTCTGAAGTGCGCGGCTCGCCGATTCGGCTTTCCCGTTGCTTGACAGCAATGCTATATCATCGGCATAAGTAGCCACTGTGACATCAGAAGATGTAGGCATGTCAGACGTAAATATATTGTATAGAACTGGGCCCAACACAGAGCCTTGCGGAACTCCTGCCTCAATAATGTGAAATGAAGATCTGGCATCACCCTGTTTGACACGAAAAATTCTGTTGGACAGGTAGGATTCGAGAATCAAAAAGAAAGAATGAGGTAGAAGTAGCTTGATTTTGCAAAGCAGACCCTTGTGCCATACGCGATCAAAGGCTTGCTGAATGTCTAGAAATGCAGCAGAACAGTATTCTTTTCCCTCAAAGGTTTTTCTTATGTGTTGGTAGACACGGTGAACCTGTTCAATCGTGGAATGCGACTGGCGAAAACCAAATTGGTGAGATGGGATGACAGATTGGTTGTCAATTGTATCCCTGAGCCTAATAAGAAACAATCTTTCCCATAGCTTGGAGAGGATTGGGGTGAGGCTTATCGGCCTATACGACGAGACTAGGTGTTCTGGTTTTCCAGCCTTGTGAATCATTACAATTTCAGAAATCTTCCAAGAGGTGGGGAAGTGAGAAGTATTCAGAATGGCGTTAAATAGATTTGCCAGAAAAGCAATGACCTTGTTTGGTAGTTCCTTTAGGATGAGTGGGGTGATTAGGTCAAAGCCAGGTGCCTTTTTTGAGTCAAGAGATTTAATTTCACGCGATATTTCTCTAGGTGAAGTTGGTCTTAACGGAATGCACATTTGAAAATCACGATTCAGGATTTCGTCAATGTCACTATCGTCACTCACACCCTCATTTGGCTTAAAGACAGAAGCAAGATGTTCCGCAAAAGCTTCTGCTTTTTCACGATCAGTGCGTAGCCAAGAATCTGCATTCCTCAATGGTGGAAATGATTGCTGAGGTCTGGTAAGATTTCTGGTTGCCTTCCAGAGAGAGTGGTCATCGTTACCTTGAGGTGACATCAGTTCTAGATTTTTTTTTGTGGTTAGGTTAACTGAGTCCTGAATTAGTTGCTTTAGTTCTTTAGTGGCGTAATTCAGATGTTTTTTGTCTACGGAACTATGAGTCATATGCCAGATTCTTCGTAGACGACGTTTCTCCTCGAGTTTTAGCCGAATTTCCATTGGAATCGTTGGGGCGAGTTCGGATGCCTTCAGTTCAGGTGTGTTGGTCCATGCAGCCACCTGGATGAGGTTCGTGATGTAAAGACAAGCCTCATCGACATCATTAGCGGATTTCAAAGGAATTGAAAGAACAATATTGGATTCCAAGTATTCTTTAAAACCTTGCCAGTCTGTTTTACGGTTGAATAATGACTCGGGAGGATCTCTTACAATTACTGTCGAGCTAAGAGTCAAGATCACTAGAGTATGGTCCGATGACCCGTCAGGACTAGATTCAATGCAAGTGTACATGTCACTGATGTTTTTTGAGATGAAGAAGTCTATGAGATCTGGGAGTTTTTTAGGGTCAGATGGCCAATGGGTTGGCTCTCCAGTTGAAAAGACGCGAAGATGATTTGCGTCAATACTCTTTTTCAAATTACGGCCTCTGGTTAAAGTGATTCTAGAGCCGAAGCATTCGTGTTTGGCATTCCAATCGCCTCCCACCAAGAATCGAGGGCCAAGGGATTGGAAAAATGAAGAAAACATGGCATCAGAAACTTTATGTTTGGGTGGACAGTATATAGCGGATAGATTTAGCGGTCCTGAGCGGTCTTCAATTCTAGCTGAAGTTGCTTGCAGATAGTCCGTAGAGTAGCTTTCCAGAAGTGAGTGTTTTATGCTGCTTTTTATTGCGATTGCTGATCCTGCATGAGAAGTGCCATCTGGATGTGGAGTGTGATAAATCGTAAAACCTTTCATGGAGAACGTATCATTTGAGGTAGAATGAGACTCTGAGATTAATACAATATCGAGTTTGTTGACGGTTATAATGGCTTTCAATTCAGAGATGTTAGGGGAAAGGCCGTTAATGTTCCACGATGCAATTTTGAGGGAAGTCATTATGGAGTAAGTTTGGTGATGATGGTTGTCATAAGACTTAATAAAGTGCTTATCTGTTGTAAGAGACAGTCCATTTTTTCATTTTGCTGTATCAGGAGTGACTCAAGCGAGTTGGGCTGAGGTCGTTCAGTCACTGAGGTGTTTTTTAAGACATTACTATACAGGCTAGAATTCTTTGGTATATCTGTCCTTGTAGTTATGATTGGATCATTTCTTCTTTTCCCTGTGGATGTTGATTGGGTGACATGCTGCGGTATAGGCGTCTTTAGCGGAGGGAATTCTTCGGGTATTGAATTATAGCGGATTTGTTCAGTAGCATGATATCGAGGACGGGTTTGAGCTTTATTAGTTTTCCTTGCCAGTATTTCTTTATAGACCTGACAGCCCTTGTAGTTGGCTGGGTGATCGCAGGAGCAGAGTGCACATTTAGCTGGGGTATTCCTGTCTTTTTTCGAGCAGTCAGATGTCTTATGTCCTTCTCCACATTTTACACACCTAAATGGACGCATGCAATTATTCTTAGAATGACCGTACTGCTGGCAGCGCTGACATTGAACAATACTAGAGGACTTTCGGGGATCTTCGATAAGCACCTGTTGATGATATATGTACTTTATGCTTTTAACTGCTTTGTTATTAATGCTTGGCTCTAAATTAACAAAGAAAGTGGATGTTGGTTTCTTATCAGGGCCGTAGCGAGCGTTAATAATTTCGCCTCTGACTTTATTGCCTGATTTTTAAATTTCTTGTATTATTGCTTCATAAGGCGTGGTGAAATGAAGGTTGCGAATTACGATCCTAAAACATTTGGTTTCTTTTCTAGAGAAGGTGTGTCCAATTAAACCTTTCTGTCTGACAGTTTCTATAACACTCTTGTAGGCTTCAGGATTATCAACAAGAATTCTCAGTAGATTTTTGTTTACTATCCTGTACCTGAATTGGGTTGGGTCGACTACAGATTCGAGGAGACCAGTAAGTTTATTGACATCCTCAATACCATATAATATGATAGGAGGAGGTCTATTTATTTTCGGTTGGGTGCTTTCTTGATCAACTGAGAGATTGGTGAACCGGTTTGATAGTGGAATTTCATCAGATTTCGAAGTTGGGGATGTATCAGCTAGCTTTCTTTTTTTTGTTGGTACGCGCTGCCATTCTGGACGATCCACGGGATCAGTGGATACCGACTTTTTATGTAGATCACCACTAGGGATGATAGATGTAATAGTACTTGTGGAGTTGCTGCGAGGTCTTGTACCAAACATGCTACTATGGAGGGTCTGTTGAACTAGCTTGCTGGAGCTTGGTGCTGGTGTTGTCGAGTTTGAGGGGGTGACGGAGACATTTAATTTTATAGTTTTATCATTTTCCATTTGTTCCCACGAGAAGGGACGATATATCAAGGTCACAGGTGAGGTGACGCCCATTCCCACCTGAAGGCGAATACGCATGACGTTTGCCAGGTCCGCCATGGTTGCCGCTAGAGACTGGTAGACCCCCCAGCCATTCATCCTTTCGGCACGGTGCACACCTTAGGATTAGGGAGTGATTTTTATTGAAGTTTGCTTCCTCTAGTTCCGGTTCCAAGAACCCCGGCCACACAGGAAAACCGCGGGTAACGAGTGTTAAAGGGCATTTCCTCCCTTCAACCGGACGAGCTGGTGAGGCTCGTTGAATCGGGATAGTTAACCGCCGCCCAAGACTCGGCGTTGTTGTTCTGTTAGCACCACCCAGGGGACACGTGTGGGGTAGTGGATAGGTAGCTCCCACGGACGCGAACAACATAACCCCCCAGACATAAATAATCACATAATCTTTTATCTGTTACTTCCCTATTCTCGTCCGCGTGCTCACTCCTCTCCTCGCCAATTAGTGTCCGGTATACTGATCTGTGTTATTGACAAGGATGTCATATTTTTATTATAATGCTACAGTAAATAGATTTTTTCGTAAAACTTCGCTGTCTTCTGGTGAGTAAGTTAACAACTACTATACTAATCGTCGAAAAACTGCTGCTTAACTAAACTGAAAACCAATCTATTGATCGTAATAATAATCCCACCAAAAACATTTTCATGTAAAAATGTTGCCAGACGAGTTTACGTAGCTTACCCTGTGAAAAAGTTATCAGATCTCGTATAAAGCCAAGCTCTAAAGACTGCACGCTCTAAACCTAAGGTGTAGTGTAGACCTTGTAGGCTCAGTTGCAAGTCTCATATACAAACTTCTACCGTAGTAGGTAATCAGTGCTTCCACCTCCTATTCCCAGGGGATAGGTTAGGTTAGGTTTTTTAATTTTTTTGATGTCTTTGTAGTAATATTAGCTTACATACCAAATTTCAGCTTTCTAGGACTTCAGGAAGTAGCCTAACAATTTAGATGATAGGTGAGTGATAAGTCAGTAACGAAATTAAGGGTTTTGAGACATTAATAAAATCTAAAGTATAATAGCTACGACATTCAAACTTTGTATGTTTAATTATTGTACCGATGGCATTCTATCTTGAAAATGTTAACTATTTAGCATCATCAAAAAACGACGAACCGTTTCGAGAAAAGGTAAGTAGTGCCCTTGCACTTCGCTTAGCTCGTCTTGTGCCCCCAGATATTATTATTATAGTGCTAGAAGATGAAATATTTACGTTTGTAGAGGGCTCGACTGAGTAAGCGTTCACTGTTCACGCTTTCTTGCAAACAAATCCATTGTGTCTTCAGTACTGCCGAAACCCACACCTTTTACTGGAGAAAATCTTACAAAAAATGTGCCTGAATTTCGTTTTCTTATGCCTGCTTGGCTGTTCAACTGATAGTAAAATGGATTTGTATAATATCTGGTTATGCTTTTCTATAAGTAAACTGATTTTTGTGTAATTACTGGTTTGATGTTTTTGAATATCAGCGGATGTATTGGTTGCAGGTGAGGTTAGTGTACGCTGAAGGTCTTGGTGGGCTCCAAATACCTATCTCGTCACGCAATACTACGTTGTATTTAATCTAGTTATTCATAACAGGTTTATAACTGGACTGTTCCGTTCATACAATTTACTTATAAACTAGATGAGCAGTGATTGCCTGATTTGCAGTGCAGATATAAGATTCAATCTGCTCGCTTCCTGTCTCACTAACGACTCAATTGCTACTCTTCTGTGGTTAACAATTTAAGCTGCGTCAACGAATAACATAACTACCGTCAGCGACATTCAATAATAATATGAATGACTGCTACACGTTTTTAGGCCTCTTAATGATACTTCTATATCTAGTGCTGTTACAAAATGTGTTAGATTTTTTTAAGGATTTTATAATCAGTTAGATGATATTTTTTGTATGAGTACTCACAACCTTAATTAGAAAAGTATTAATATGAATTACATTCATGCTCAATGTACCTATGTGAAATCTACCGCATAAAAATTGCATTAAAGCAAAATATATTATTCTTCCTTAATTTATGTGATTAATTATCTTACTCCACAGAATGACAATTTGCTATTAAACGAGTACAGTAAGCCTCGGAATGAGAGCGTGTCTGACGAAGGCAATAAACGAGGTACGTATAGATCTTTGTGAGTCTGTATACTTAGTGAAGTAGTTACATAGGCATATAGAAATATGTTATAGTATGAACTGATATTTAAAGAAATCCATAACAAAGTCCACCGGTTATAAAATATCTCAATAAAGAGTTAACGATGACATCAAACTTTCACTTCTGGCAGTAATTGATCAGTGAATTATCACTGGAAGTGGTTCAAGTGTATCAATGAGATAAACTCGAAGCCATGGAGATTAGACGGCGGCTGTCACCTAGCAGGCGCCCTCGTCGAACTCGAGAGCCACTCGAGACGAGCCCCACTTCCCCCAACTTCCCGCGACATTTGTGAGCAAACACGCCTCTCGCAAAATATGCAGAACGCGCCCTCAAATTAACCTTTACCTTCCTGTCTGTAGTTATGTTACACGCAAATTAAGGTAAAATGAAAGCTTCTTTGGTTGCTGTTTATTTTTTATACACAGTATTTCCTACGATCATGGCTCTTTATTTCTGCGGAGAGTTGCGATTGCCTTGTACTTTTTATTATATTAAAATATTCAAGATAATTTATTAATCATCAAGTCCAACTTAGTTATTTTCTAATTAAGTGCTACTGGAAAAATAATTGTTGGTTGTTTTTAATTTCATATTTGTTTTGAGTATTCTCGTTGGAATACACGCCATGGTACGAATAGTATAATACGGATCATAAAACCATTTCTATGCATTTGCAACGGTCCGAAAGGTTCGATGACTTTAGGAGCTACGAATACCGTCTGTCTGACTGTCTGTTACGCTTTCACACCTAAACCACTGATCCTATCTTGATGAAGTTGTGGAATGAACTTCCTGCCGTGGTTTTCCCAAGCGACTACAATATGGGGTTCTTCAAGAAGGGTATTAGAAGGTATCTACAGGGTCGGTAGCACGATTGTGACGCCCCTGGTGTTGCAAACGTCCATAGGCCACGGTAACCACTTCCCATCAGGTGGGCCGTGTGCTTGTCTGCCACCTAAGTGGCATAAAAAAAATTCAGATAGGGGTAGATTATACCTTGAGAAAAGACATGGGCTATTTATGGTCACGATAACTGACATCCATGCGGGCGGAGCCGCGTGCAACATCTAGTAGTTTGATAAATTCTCATGGCTACTGTCTACCACTGAAACTCTTGCCACAGGCCGAGTTTATTCCCAGACTTGTAGCAGTTCGAAACAAACTTCCTTCTGAGAACACTGAAACTGTAGAACTGTAAAATGAATGTGAATGATAGTATTCTCCTTCTGATATGACTACAGTGTCACATTCGTAAATAATAAGTTTTTATACCTTAGATAAAATTAAACTTAGCTCGCAAGACAATCATCGTAGCAGTAGAGCATTCAACTACCGTAGCGTTGCAGTGTAGCTTTGGACTGCTACGTCAAAAGTCATATGAGCGATCCCCATTATTTGTTTGCGCTACACACGTATATTTTTAAGCTCATCAATCATATTTCATGAATTTTAGTTGCTAACTCTTAAGACTGAACAACAAATGACTCGACCATTTTCTAGGTTTATTATAACCAACCACAAAATGTTGAAGATTTTAGTTATTTATTGGTACTTTCACAATCTTGCCACCCTAAAATGGTCTATGAAAATATCCTCTTCGAATCATCATTCTAAGGGTTAAGAGGTTTCAAGGTTGATTTGAGTTTTATTTATTTGGACGAGTGGAGGTTAATACTTCAAAAAGTTATGACTTGTGTGACCAGTATTAAAAAGTAGATCATATTGATTTTCATCTCGGACAGCCTACGTGGCGTAGCGGCAGTAAACGCTGTGGCTACGAAGAAGAGGCATGTTCGATCCCCGCTCAATTCAAATATTCGTATGCCTTAATATGGGTATTTACAATTTACAATCCTTCAAAATAATACATACATACATATAATCACGCCTTTATCCCGGGAGGGTTAGGCAGAGGTGAATTAACACTCACATTTCACCAATCTGTATTCGGTCCCACGTAATAGGGGGTGAGCCTATTGCCGTATACCCGGCAATATTGTTGACTCGAGTTATGCATCTGAAGCTGAGTCTGGGCTGTACATATCTGTCTGATGTTAAAGTTAATCAGCCCTATCCCTTACTCGCCTTATACGACACCACATGGGAAGAGGTGGCCCAAATTCTACTCTGCCGGGAACCACGCGGCGTTATAAGAAAATAATGCCACTGTTGCAAAGGAGATGTAATTATTGAGGAGTTGAACCCTATGTAGGTTTTCAGTTGGTAGAATAAAAATACATCTTCACACTGTTTATTTCACATGAACGTTTAAAACTGAGTTTACCAGAACTAACTGGAGAGGTTTTGTGCTGTCAGTCAGTGCTTGTCTTCAGCACTGACGGCACAGAAACTCGAAAACAAAGTTTGCCCCCTTTTCACCATATGATGTAGCATAGTACTCTTCTTCTTAATCCTAGCGTTAATCCTGGTCGCATACGACGCTTTCATCGAGTCCGGATCCGCTTTTCAAAGACTAACTGCGAATTTGCCTCAAATGCAAATATACATATAATTATTTGCACTGAGCGGGAATCACACCAAAACCAGGCTACAAAGGCTGTTGCATAATACTAGTACACTTAATTTCAAAAGCAGGTATGTAAAGATGTGGATACGTAATGTAAAAATGTAAGCTATTCAAAGTGAGGCGAATAATTAGAAATGTTCAGGCGCAGCGTCCGCGAGTGATTGATGTAGTGGAAGTCGGTGCTATTGCCGTGCCCGCGCCACAACACAGTACTCCCACCCCTTCCCTCAACCAGCGTGAGCCTCCGGGCCCCCTCCCGTTGCGACAACTTGGAGACATTAAGAATATTTAAATTGTAAATTACTCCCCTGCACTGAATACCTATTTACTGAAAGTTTGGCCTTTTATACAATCGCCGTTCCAAGTTGTGAACACAGTTAACATACATTTTATTCAAAAAAGTACGCAATCTTAATGCACGACTTATTTGACAGTAAACAAAACATATTTTAATAAATAGTGAGTTTATGAATTTTGCTTATAAATAGATTCTAAATAATAAAAACTGTTCGCAGTTGCATACGAATTTTCACCTCGGAATCTAGAGATCGCTAGAAAAGTCTACATGTGTCGTAATGTAATGAGAAAATTTTAGAAATGCTGTTCAATAGAGTAAAGCAAAGAGATTCAAGGCCATTTGGTAAAAATGGTAATCTTTTTCCCATCTGGTACATCATGCAAAATTTCACTTGGAAAACAAAAGACAGATATTATCGAGTTGTACACCAACCAAAAACTTGAAGAGAAACGGTTACAAAGTCACAACCTCTTGCACCATGACAAAGCTTGTTCTGCCTACAAGTCAAAGTCATATTTATTTTTTGAAAAGACTTATCCTGCACGTAGTCTATTCGTCTATTCCTCCTTATGTCTCCTTTGTATTTGTTCAATTCAAAGATTTAATAAAGGGTAATTTAACGTACCTGGTATAAAGGCTTGCAACGAACAAATCGCTTTAAAGAAATGTAAAGTAAAAATTTACCAGATAATATTTTGCTAAATACGATACAAGATTTTTACATTATATGTAAACAGTTTTATGTAGACTTTTCATGAAACTCATAAGTAATGGCAAGTAGCTATAAACAACTACAATTTATCCTACTAATATTATAAACGCGAATGTTTGTAAGTATAGATGGATGGATGGATATTTGTTACTCTTTCACGTAAAAACTAGTAAATGGATTTTAATGAAACTTTGCAATAATATAACTCATACAACAGAATAACACATAGCCTACAATTTATAACGATAACCGATATTATAGCGATAGGCGGAACCGCGGCAAAAACTAGTTATTAAGTTAATAATTTAAATACTACAAACTTTGGTAAATTACTAAAAAAAATTCACTGGTACACGATAGGTAAAGTAGGATTATAACGGCCACAGATTAGTAATAACAATAAAATAACATGTATTCTGATGGAGCTGATGGAAGAAATCACTAGATACGCACCATAATATGTTGAAGCTGATATAGCTAAACTAATCGTGAACAGTTTAGATGGGAGGTGATGATCACCAATCACGAGAAATACTACTCTAGCAGATTGAAATAGTAATATAAATATATTAGTATAAATTGAGAAAGTTATTGCAGCTGTGCAAACAATTTTGTAACAGACATGGTCAAATGGAAGAAAATGGTAACATTGTTATAACAATAAGACTAGTAGATGGGCCACTGTAACATGAATATAACAAACTAAAGAACCGGCTTGATTGAATCATCCGCTGTTCTTTGTCATAAATCCGACAACGGGCGGCCGTCTAACAATGCGTCCTGAAATCGTTCCATTTCTCATTTTGTTACTCTCTTCTTTAATCTCGCATCCGCAGAAAAGTGGATCAGTGTTGCAAAAAGGCATTTCAATGCAGACAGCAGACATGCTACTGATTAATCTATTGTGGAAGTATTAGCCCATTTTTATCTCCTAATTAACCGATTATTTTTTGGATCAGTCGTCAAGTAATACACGTAAAAACATATAAGTAATACAAGTAGTATTACTTGTATTACTTATATGTTTAAACTTTTTTTCTTTAAACTTTTTTTTGTTACAGAATATTAGCAACCGAAATCATCTAAATTACCAATATTCCCTCTAACCCTCCAACTAAGCCAAATTGCTAGTGCTAGGAGTGGGCTCACGTCGGTAGTGTAATGGCCAGGATTCGAATCCAGGACCTCTCGATCGTAAGGCCGTCTCGTTAACCACTAAGCTACCGATAATTTATAATGGAATATGCGGCTTTGGTGAAGTATTATTTCATTCCTCAGTGTGTAATTGGCTCTGACTATTAAATTGTACACCCACAGAAGTAACTACCATAAACTTTACACTCGACTCAGACAAATAAACCGATAATCGATATACGATAAATTGAAACACGATAAACCTCAAAATCAAACATTCTTTTAAATTATTGATCTGCATTTTACATTTTAATTTATAATTTCTGTAGTAATTTGTTCATATAAATATCTACATACACATTTTATCTGTAAAATCGTGTTATTCCACACCACACTACAATAAAACCGCTATAGAATTATAATTATTCCTCATACATTCAACTAAAAAACGTACTTTAAAAACTTATAATTGCTTAACCACTTAGGCCCGTAAAGATTTCATAAAATAGAGAGACCGATATTCTAAGTAATCTATAGATTCTCCATCGCACATCAATAAAACAGGAAAGATTTTTTTACAGAATAAATAAATCAACATTTTCAAGAAAATCAACCACCGGTGTTTCATAAAACCTAAAATCCGTTAACGTCAGTGTTAGATTTGTGTTCCGCTCACAAAAGCATTGTTCCCCACGTGAGTCTCATAAAATTTCGAGTGAGTGTTTCCACGACATAATGAGAGCAGATGGGCGGCAGTGACCAAAACAGTATTCCCTTTGCGTGCTCTTGAGGCTGGCCCCTGTCAGCGTGGGAGAAAATAGGGTGCTTTTATTTTCTCGGGGCAATTTGAGGTTACTTTTCGTCCGATGTTCGTAGCCCAATGGATTGCCGAGGCCAATCTACCGTTTATTTCACCGAGGCAACACGATGCAATAAGCAAAATTCATACAATGATAATTGAATAAATAGTTGTTATATAAAACGTTTTATGTGGTTTTTCCTGATTGGTTTTGCGATAATAGTTTAGTTTTTGTTACAGGACTGACATATAGGTGTAGCATTAGGTATTGAACTTATAAACTTAGGATCGTACCACCTGTTTTAAGAACTTGTAGTATAATAATAAGAATAATACACGACACTACTTGCTAGCATAATAACATTCCCAAACACTACTAGTATTCTAATTGGGATTAGTTTCAGAACTTTGTGCTGTCAATGAGTGTGATAGCTAGCATTTATTGAGTTCAGAATCACAATTAGGATGTAATACTTCTAGTGTTGCGTATAGTGTTTACCTAACATCATCACAAAATTCGTTACTCAATTACGCTTAAATAACCAGCTGGCTGAAATTTGTCATAGAGATGGATTAAATAATCTGGAATAAAACATAGGCTAGTTTTTTTTCTTATGATAGCTTCCCATCGGTAACAAGCAAGGGATCAGAATTCCACATGTGCGGAACCGCGAACGGAAAGTAACGAACCGGAAAGGTTATATTGATGTTTATGAACATTTCTTGTCTTAAACAATAATACAAGGTGCTTGTTTGCTACATTACAATTATAAAATAATAGAACAATTCATTAAGCAATAGATACGATAACATGACAGGAGCAGTTAATTTACTCCCGTGAATAATATAATCAATAATGGTCTTGTTATCAGCATAAATAAACATACCTACCAAATTATATTGTTAAAGCAATCCTATCAACGATAATGTTACTAATTCCACGAAACCAAAACAATAAATAAAAAATGGCAATAAATAAGAGTGAGAGGAACAAACACGACAAAGCCACATAATTGTATAATTCCTGTTACCAGAGAGCAGAAAATCCGAGACAGCCGAGATTACAACCGTTAACCAACTGATCCCGGGACGGAAGAAAACAGAATGTCTCGCGAGTTGGATAATGTTAAATTTATTGCAGCGCTAAAATGTTTACGGATATCGCGCGGAAACGAAACGCCCCGAGGACGGCGAGCTCTACTCACCCTTGTAAACACGTTTTATTGGCTTTATAATATGTTTTACGCGTGACGTTTTACAAACGATCCCAGAGGAGCGTCGAATTATTTTTACGGCACGTACTCGTCCACTGCGCGAAAACACAGGAAAATTCAGTACACGAGGGATTTTATAATTATACCTTTTAAACAAACAGTTTTTGTTTCATGATGCCCAACGAAAACAGAATAAGGGATTTTCAACATTTTAATTGTGCCAGACGGCGGTCAAAAATGTGTAATATATTCATTTAAGGAACACTTTGTCTGGATGAATGATTAGTTTTTTCGTAGATTCTAACCCTTCCCAGACATGGGTGCTAATTTGTGAAATCACAGAGTGAAATATGTGTTGTATAGAGCGTGGAATGCGACACAGTGGAACAATTGCACGCCCTAATACCAGTCAACCGCTTGATGAAGGTCCAGCCGCACCCCACCTCGCCTCCTCGCGCCTCGCACCACTCCTGACAGACTGTACATATCTTTAGGACTGTGCAATAAAAACCAAGATAGAATAAATAGATAAACAGTACCTATACTATATTTCTTTCGACGCATACACTTCAGTAAATGTAAAAAGGACACGTTTCATAGATAATACGAAAAGTTGAAATAACCACTGAATATGTAACATCGATCTAGCCCTAATGCGTGCAATAAAACTTCCCTTGTAAACCAAGAACCCATACTACCACCAAGAAAGTTTTAAAACTAAGTACATTTTCTATAACGTCATAGTAACTTACGGCCTGGATGTCCGCCAACACTTTTCGCATATTACGACATTCCTAAATAACAGAACATTAGCTATTATACAACTACCTTATTTCCTTGCGTTGGATTCTGAAGTTCCCGGATGTAAGATTCTTGGGAGGAGTACCGATATTAAAGGTAAAAAGCTGTTTATATAAATGCAAAACAGATCGGCAGCTTGTCAGTTCGGCTCAATGCCGATCCTACTGATCGAATATGGATTTAGAGTCGTCCCCATTCCGTACGCTCCGCGACGCACCCTCCTGCCCTGCCGACGCAGTCGGACAGCCGAAAAATAATCTCTCATCCAACATAACCGTGACAAATATTAGACTGTCACTGCTATTCTGACATATGTTATAAGTATATCAGTAGCTAATCACAACAATGAAAGATCGTAAATTGATTTTATGACTTATAATATTTTTAGAAGCTTTTTACTATAAATATTGGTTTTTATTGTCTGATGTGTGAATTTCACGCTTCTGACACGAAGTAAAAATAATAATTTCATAAAAATACGGGTACCTGTTCAATATGTTTTTTATTATCACTAGACCCACGTCGTTTCATCTCACCTGTCGGTAATTGACAATGTGGCCGAGGGTGCATCACGATTCCTTAGAAGCAACCTATTCGGTCTAGACTTGAAGACTCACAGGACTTTCTGGAAACACAGGTGCAGGTAAAACTAAACAACTTTCCGTGCATAGAAAATACTGTCACAAGGCTTATACAATTTGTAAGGAGCACAATCGAACGGCTTCTTACTAATACCTATCTATAAAAAATCAAAACATCCTGGTCGATTTCCCTATCATTCCACGTACGTATTAGTGTTCAATACGAATTTCCTTTCAATGCGGCCGTACCTTCGTCTCTGGTTGCGGCTGAATCCAATCGGAGGGATATTAAAACTTTCCGCTCGCAGCGTTCAGCCCTTTGTAATGGAGAGCGCCTCCGAGTCCGACCCGCCAACCGATCTCATCTACGTCTTAACAACGTACTGAACTAATTTTACTTCTAAAACTTCAAGAAAAATACACAGTAGACATCTCTTGCACTACAGATTACAACAATTTACTAAATATTAGAAAACGTGGAACTTAAATAAAGAGGAGAACACTTTAACCATAATTAGTAAATGATAACCAGTTATCATTGAGACTACTTACTATTTGCTTACATAATTAGCATACATACTCGTACATACAGTCTCGCTTCTATCGCTTTGGGATAGGATACCACATAATTTCACAAGCTACTGCTACACTTTCCGTTTCCCCTTATTTCATTAATACGCTTCTTTAAATTTTAATATTTTTTGTTATAAAATCAGATGTTACATGTACTTGGATTTTTTGGTAATCTTAATTTGGCGCAGTGAAGCAAATGTGTTCCTTATTCAGCCTGCAGCGCATAAATAATTAAGAAAGCGTTCGACGCAACCCGCCCCAACTTTTCCCCACAGAGTACTAATTAGAACTTTTTATTCATTTCTTTAATTTGAAATTTGAATGACGCAGAGATACATTTAAAAGGAGGATAATATCTACTTAAATTCTATCGTTATTAGGCTTTATTTTGGTCGGTAGGTTGGGGCCAAATTATGCTTATAATTTTCAAACAAGTGCCCTCTATAATTTTATAAACGGTAGGGTTTACATTACGAGCAAGCAACTCATACGCTTTTTATGTTCACGTGAATAAAGTGATCATCGAATGGCATGAAGCAATACATGGATAGCATGTAATAATGACATACTATGATCGTGTCAGTTCTCGATTCTTATTAATATTATCGTACAAACACAAACCTATATTGACTTTAATATATTAAGTACATATGATTTTTTTTTTCAAACAACCATATATCTCCCTTTTTATCACGCACCTACCTATATCTATAGTATCTATCTATGCGTTGTGAGAAGTAACCAAAAAAAATACATGCAGTGCATTAAGAATCAAAACAGAATCCTGGTACAATCTGGGCAGTTAAAATATTTCAAAATAAACAACTTTAAAATAAAGTGAATGATTAGCTTTAGCAGATAGTTGCTTTACGTTTAGAACTATCTCAAATCCAGACGTTGCACACATTAACTAGTTTTGCGAGAACGAAGTCAGCCTCTTAATTTGTATTCGGCCCTCGGACCACCCGTCCCGCGCGCCGGGAGGAGCGGGCGTGTGCTCCTTTTGTAGCTTCAGAAACCAATTTGTATACCAGTAAGAAAATTAAAAACTTTCGGATGTTTTCGCAGGTCTTAACGCAATAAAAGCTTATTTAGCCAACTTAAAAAAAGATCAGGGCAACGCGGTCGTTGATTTTCGACCAACGGATCTTACAGGAAAAGCAATTTAAATAAGGATTTTGATTAAAATGTAACTTAACCGAATAAAATTAGAGACGCAAATGAAATTTTGCATACGCAAAATTATTTAATTAAAGGTAGACCTCTAATAAACTGGTTCTCTTTCATTATAATTAAGATTTTACACAAAGAAATTAACATTTATAACATATCTAAAGCCAAAGAATTTTGGAATTAAACAGAAAGTGACATTAAGACAGATGTTAAGAGCCGGAACAATAATTAAGAGGCTGCCGGTTTCAAAGCGCGTCGTCGGCGAGATTTAATTAGTGAGAGAACAATCCACAACGGGCGCGGGCGGCGCCTCCTGCGACCCGAACGGCCGTACTTGGGTGCCACCGCGCGCCGAGCACCCTGCGCCATGTGTTGTGTGTCCATTAGACCTTAACTTGTAGTAAAAACTAAAATAATAACCAAATTGCAGCAGATTGAAAAAAAAATTACATACACATGTATCGCCAGTCAGATAGTCCATATGTATAGATAGTCAGCTCATCTTCAGTTACATATATAAAATCTTCAGGTAATAAGATAAGCGTTCACTACTTATGCTGTGTGCACATTCGCACATCCCAAGTTACCGAACACCTAAGCTCCAAAACTAGACGTAAAGAATACACAAAAACTAAAAGATGTTAAAATCATTCTGTGAAGATTACAAAAATAGAGACTGTTCCTAGACAAATTTGAACCTATACCTACAATATAAATAACTAGTAATATTCCTACCTAGCTTAGAAATATAATTGTTCATAACTAAAACATGAGTTTCCCTGTAACTAATTGACGAACTTAGCCCACCACAAATTTATGAGAAGTCATGTATTTATTTTGTATTATTATCAGTATTACTAGAAAATTGTATTGAATCATATTGAATGGAGAGATGAATCAGAGCCATTTAATCAGAGCAAGGCAATCTGATCTGATGAATCACACACTACTATAAGACAATGATTACGGCCTTTATCTTATTCTCCATCTCTTCTCGTGGATGTCGTAAGAGGCGACTAAGGGAACACCAAAGGACGGGCAGCGGCGTCTTTTGTGATGCATCCTCATAAATACTAAAATACCGCGCTCGCCAACCCGTTTGCCAAGCGTGGCGAGTATGGCAAGAAACCTCCCAATGAACGGACAAAAAAAGACCAGGCCCCTAGTCCCCGGCAGCCCCGCTATTCCTGGCTCCGGTAGCGGTCATGGTAACGGCGGGGCAGGGGGTGCTAAGAATCCCCGGCAGAGATTCGGCTACCACCCCAGACGGAAACTGGCCCTGGTAACACACAACGTCAGCACGATGAGGACTGACGAGAAGCTGCTCGAGGTGGAAGAGGAAATGAGTAGGTTACACTGGGACATTGTTGGGTTGTCCGAAGTGCGAAGAGCAGGGGAAGGCACGACAACCCTGAAGTCTGGTCACCTACTCTACCACCGGGAGGGTGACAGAAAGTCACTGCATGGTGTCGGGTTCCTCGTCCACAGGTCCCTTATTAACAACGTCATATCCATCGAGAGTATCTCGAGTCGGGTGGTATACCTGATACTCAGAGTATCCAAAAGATACTCGTTGAAGGTCATCCAGGTGTACATGCCCACCAAGTCATACTCCGATGAAGAGGTCGAGGAAGTGTATGAGGACATAAGTAGGGCCATACATGCTTCCAAAACCTATTTCACTGTTGTTATGGGGGACTTCAACGCGAGACTGGGCGAACGGGGCGATGGGGAGTTGAGGGTGGGGCCTTTTGGATATGGGCAGCGGAATGACCGGGCCACATGCTGGCGGACTTTATGGAGAAAGAGGGTCTCTACGCGATGAACTCTTTCTTCAAAAAGCCACCCCAGAGAAAGTGGACCTGGCTAAGCCCCGCTAACATGGCGTATGAGATTGACTACATCTTGACGACAAAGAGGCAAGTATTCAATGATGTCTCTGTGATCAGCCGTGTAAAAACCGGTAGCGATCACCGTATCGTAAGAGGCACATTGAATATTAGCCCTAGACTAGAAAGGTCACGTCTGATGAAGTCAACACTCAGGCCGTCATATGCCGATGTCCGGGACTCCGAGAGCTTTCAGCTAAAACTATCCAATCGTTTCGATTGTCTACAGGATCGCGTTTCAGTGGACGAGGTAAACAACGTGCTGGTAGAAGCTGTCCAAACGGTGGGATCTAAATTCTTTAGGTCTCGCCCTAAACAAAAACCTCAGAAAATTTCGACCCAGACCCTTGATCTCATGGCCAAACGTCGATCTATGCCGCTACAGACCTCCGACGACGCTGAGGCATATAGGCAGCTCAAACAGACGCATACAGAAATCTTTGCGACACGACATTCGCTCCTATAATACAAAAACTATTAAGGAGACGATAGAGCGAAACAAAGGCTCCAAAGTGTTTGCGAGGAATGCGTCCGTTGGACAAAGCCGGTTGACGAAGCTGAAGACGGAGGATGGCGGCATGGCAACGACAACGGCAGAGGTACTTAGGGAGGTCGAAAGGTTTTATGGACAGCTATATACATCAGTGACACAGCCCGTTGGCATGGCTAAAGATCCAAGAGCCAAGCTTACCCGACATTATACCGAAGACATCCCGGACATCAGCCTGTACGAGATTAGGATGGCCCTCAAACAGCTACAGAATAACAAAGCGGCGGGTGAGGACGGAATTACAGCAGAGCTTTTGAAAGCGGGCGAAACGCCGGTACTGAAGGTCCTTCAGAAGCTCTTCAATTCCGTCCTTCACGAAGGCATAACGCCGGAAGCGTGGAACGGGGGTAAGGTGGTCCTTTTCTTTAAGAAAGGTGATAATACTTTGTTGAAGAATTATAGGCCCATCACGCTCCTGAGCCACATTTATAAGTTGTTTTCGAGGGTTATTACGAACCGTCTCGCCAACAGGCTCGATGACTTCCAACCTCCCGAACAAGCCGGATTCCGTAAAGGCTACAGTACCATAGACCACATCCATACGCTGCGGCAGGTTATACAGAAGACCAAAGAGTATAACCGGCCTCTCTGCTTAGGATTCGTGGACTATGAGAAAGCCTTCGATTCGATCGAAATATGGGCCGTGCTACAGTCTCTCCAGCGATGCCGGATAGATCACCGGTATATCGAAGTGTTGAAGTGTTTATACCAGAACGCCACTATGTCGGTCCGAGTACAGGAACAGAGCACGAAACCAATTCCATTGAAAAGGGGCGTTAGACAGGGAGACGTGATCTCTCCGAAACTGTTTACCGCTGCCTTGGAAGACGTCTTCAAGCTACTGAACTGGAAAGGACGTGGCATCAACATAAACGGCGAGTATATCACTCACCTTCGGTTTGCCGACGATATTGTCATTATGGCAGAATCGCTGGAAGACTTGAACACCATGCTCGAAGACCTCAACAGAGTATCCCAACAGGTGGGCCTTAAGATGAACATGGACAAGACAAAGGTTATGTCAAATGTCCATGTTGCGCCTCTACCGGTTCATGTTGGGGACTCAGTCTTAGAAGCTGTTGACGAATACGTCTACTTGGGTCAACTGATCCAGGTAGGCAATTCCAGTTTCGAAGACGAGGTAAATCGACGAATCCGACTCGCCTGTGCAGCGTTCGGGAAGCTACGAGATGTCTTCTCGTCCGACATACCTCAGTGCCTGAAGACGAAAGTCTTTAACCAATGTGTGTTACCAGTGATGACTTACGGATCGGAAACGTGGTCCCTCACTATGGGTCTCCTAAACAAACTCAAAGTCGCTCAACGAGCTATGGAAAGGGCTATGCTCGGTATTTCCCTACGTGATCGCGTCAGAAATGATTATATCCGTAGAAGAACAAAAGTAACCGACGTAGCCCAGCGGATTAGCTCGTTGAAGTGGCAGTGGGCGGGACACATAGCGCGCAGAACAGATGGCCGATGGAGCAAAAGAGTTCTGGAATGGCGACCACGTACGGGCAAACGCAGTGTAGGACGCCCAACGGCTAGGTGGAAGGACGACCTCATCAAGGTCGCCGGGAAGCGCTGGATGCGGGCTGCTTTGGATCGGTCATTCTGGAAGTCTATGGGAGAGGCCTATGTTCAGCAGTGGACTGTGTATGGCTGATATGATGATGATGATGAATATAATTTTATGGCGAAACAACACTTTACACACAAAACACCTTACAAACTTATAAAAAGTAATTTAAAAAGGTTAATAGGATAATAGGTTGCTATTCAACATGACAATGCTGTCAGCCTTCTGGCCACCCTCCTAGTTGATATCGATGAGGAGGAATTCCTTGACGCCTGCAGGTTTGTATATATAATGTATTCTTTTATATTTTTATTTATAATGTATATTAGAAACATTATGTAAATAAATTTCGATATTTTATTGAAAAAGGTTCTTTAAACTGGTGTTTTTCTTTTTAGATATTATTTTCACACTTCTACTTACCAACGTCCGTACCTACTTGAACGCAATAAATGGATGAAAAATGTATCAAAACCAGTTAACAGGTATACGACTTTGCTAGAGAAATGATAGTGTAAAGGTTTTTGACTTTAGCGAAGTGAAGAAATTGAAATATCAATTCAATATCATTTTAGTAGCAATTGTACAATACTCAACCGAATGAATTCAAAAACATATTGTTAACTGAGAACAGCGGAAGACTGTGACTTAGCTCTGTCTGTACATCGATAAAATATTCACAATGTCTCCGTTCAAAGAACACTAACTATTACTCCGTACTACTTGTCTTTGAACTACCTACACATTAGAAACTGTATCGAAATGAGGTTCTTAGTTATTGAATTATACAGTTGAAATACGAACTTTCATGAACAAAATCATAACCTTATAAACCTGCAGTCGATTGAACAAGCACCAAAATTTCAGATACACCCACAGTTGCTATAAAATATCCCTTCATTTATATTCGTAAGGCTCGTCGCTATGATACATAATCCCCAAAAATCCTTTTTTAGTGGACAAGATACTGCGGTTATGAAAGACGACGTATTGGAAGCTTGTCTTATTAAAATGTGATATGTTTCACAAAAAGAGTCCGATAATACGACACGTCTGGGACTACTGGCAAATCCGATTTCCCTATCTCCCCATATTTGTATTCGAAGCCCGATCCATCTAATATTTCCTTCCTACTCCGCCGACGCTATCTGCGTTCCTTCCTGACACTGAATCTAATCGGAATAGATATTAAAACTTTTCTTACAAGTGAGTTCGTTCTTTCGATTTTATTAACAAAATTACACGAATCCATGTTACTTCCACATATAATAAGTAAACTTATTCTAAATAAGTCGCTAATAAAAACTTGGCTTTGAGAAACCATTGAGGTTAAAATATATTCCATGTTAATGGATTACCATCCGCAGAGCAAATAGAAAAATATCAAGCAGTTGAGAGATACTTTTGTCATATAAACTCTCAAAGAACGAGGTTCTGATTAAATGAAGCGCCCGGGCTTAGAAATACGAAGCGGGCAGGCAGACAATATTCCATGTCTGTTCCCAGAGCGCTGTGGTAGCTCAGCTTTGTGGGACTTTTCAACAGGAAACGATAAAAAGAAAAAAACGTAGGTACTTTGGTTTCTTGATTTATGCAAAACTGTGCTGATGTTGAATCAAAGTTCAATTTAATGGAAACGTACAGTAATGCTTTCTCTAATGCTTATTTTGAAGTCAATTTAAAAAAGATTAAATTATAATTTTGGTTCAAACATTATGAAGTTACCATTGCTGAACTGTGACATCTTGAAACGCATTACCGATATTTAATACAAAATATTTCACATCGCTAGTGTCAATATTACATCATACCTATTCGCTTCATAAAAATCTTATTTAAAATGTAATGTAGTCAGAGATCTTATTAAGTAAATAGGTATCATATCTACTTCTAGCAGCAAAATTGTATGTTCTAAGATGTTTATGTAATACCTATTTTGTGACACTACATATACAATATCTAGTAATACATTTAAGCAATAGTGTACAATTACGTGTCTGAATCAGCTCAATAGGTCAACTAACTACAAACATATAAAAGTGTTGACTATACAGAAAGTTGCTAAGTGCTTCCATCGGCGTGTATCTCGTCTTATCTAATTTATTTAACTGTTAGTGGAGTCACGTCGAAAACAAGCTCCCTCTGTATTAGAACATTGCTATTAAGGGAATAATACCACTGAATGTGACACAGGATATAACTTTTTTGTCCCATCGAGATTTTCAATACATTTAGTTCGGCTGCCTTTTAACGAAAATGTCGATAACGTGTTATGTTGAGCAGGGAAGTACGACTAGCCACCCTCACCACAAATTCCTACGGCAAGTTTTTTTATCCGGACTTCTTTCAACTGGGCCCCATTCTTTTTGTAATCTCCGTGCCCTTTCAAAATAAGTTCGCAAAAATTACAAGACTGTAAATCCGGATTAGTACAGGCATTGGACCTATTTAATATACTATAATGGATAGTCTGTATAACAGAGAAGGATTAGATATTTAAGGTACAACTCAACTGTTTTTTTTTATTCATGATATGATTAGTGATACGCGAAGAACAAAGTGAATTTCGATGAAAGGCATATAAAAGAAAGGAAAATAAACTATTATAATGTAAGCAAAAAGAAAATATCGCTTGATATGTGTTGTAGAGTAGCGCCGAGCATAAAATATTTATCAAAAGACTCCCGACTGCGTCCGGGTCTCAAGAGACACGTCGACGAGTACACTGCGCTCCCCACTACTTAACACCTTTGAATAACGATTTACTCACTGGATGTTTAGGATGAGTCTTAACAAAACTTTACAATTTTGTTTATCAGACTATGGCTGGAATTTTGCCGAAGAATTTTAACGCGTATAACTCTATTTCAACTGCGTTTATAATTCATAGAATATGAAATCTCGATTTAGGTGGATAGATTTCCACTGGTGAAATATAGCCTTAGTACTTAGTTTAACCAAACAAGTTTTTATTTCTCGGGGAAATTCAGTCATAATTAAGATATCAATCAAGATGTTTCCAAAAAATATTGCTTATAGACTATAGTATCAAATTAAGAAAAGGAAGAGTGACCGAGAGTTTGTTTCCTTTTTATACCACTCCAGTGGCAGACGAGCACATGGCACACCTGATAGAAAGTGATTACCGTGCGTGGCCTATAGACGTGTATAACGCCAGAGGTGTCACCCTGACAGCAGAAAAACTCTCCAGAAAGCTCTGGATACCTTTCTCACCACCGGGAACACAACACAACACGAGGACTTTATCCGCGGGATTCTGGAGGGCGCAGGTACTTCCCCAGTTGGACTGCTTACCTCCTACAAGGTGGTTTATACTAGTAAGGTGGTAAATAAGCACACGGGCCTTCTAATAGGAGGTGATCTCTGGTGTGTTAAACAGTTTCACAATATCAAAATAAATGCATTGTCGCTTGTTATTTTTACATAATTTAAGATGGACTTATTGTGACATGATTAGGTCTAGACTTTAGGGGAACCTGCGACCACACACACGCTTTGGGATCCACAGCCTCGTCCCCCCATTGATCAGTATCATGGATAACAGTGCTTAAGGAGTTCGGGATGATCCAATACTGTCTCAGTAAAATAAACTTACCAGTTTTGGGCATTTGATTTAAAGTACTTAAGTATTATATTAATACGAATTTTAACACTCGACTTTAAATTTAGCTCTATTCACTTCATAAACTTGAAGAAACGATGAACTTTGGAGCATCAGTAGCTTAGTGGCCTTAGATCGAGAGATCCCGGGTTAAAACGACGTGAACCCACTCTTAAAACAAGCAATAGTAAATAATAACAAATAAATCGCGAAAGAATCCGTTAAAATGTGGTTTTATTTCAATTAGCTGGATGGTTTAGCGGGAATATTAATAATTTCAGTTGCTGATATGGGTACTATTTAAAAAATCATTTGAGATGATATACGCAAAATACGAGGTACATGTGCAAAATACGAGGTACATATGCAATTTGAAAGTGTACGCGTTATTTTTTCAATTTAAAGCTTGAGAGGCGGAAAAACGGTGCATCGGAGCGGGTGAATGCCCGGTGCTCTTGCTTTGTGCGCCACTGTTTGGCTGAGTGAATCGCCCATGTTTCACCCTGTTCAAATACGTAACAACCGTACGTTAAACAAATTATTCAGCCTTTATTTTTGTCTTCCAATTGTTGCGGTTTGCCATGGACCTAACAAGATTCGCCATCTGTTACTGTCTTGTGTCGAAATACTGGATATAATATTATTTATTCTATCAGTCTAAGTTCTTCTGAAAGTTTTCTGTAGGAGTAATCTTTTAACATAAAGAAAGATTTGGTGGTACCTTATATTATACTAAGCCGGATATCTTGATTAATTAAACAATTTAATATTGGGTCTACTTATGCCCGGTCGATGAAAAATAAGTGATAAGAACCAGGTGTAACCTAGAAAGATCCCGAGCGACCCCAGTCACCGGTGCGTTGGGGTTGGCAACCCTAAAGAGAGGCGCGCGCCGTACATCCACCTAGTCTGCTGCTTCTTCAAGGGCTACGGCTGACCAAATGTCATGTCTTAGTAAAACTCAACTCAAACTCAAAATAATTTGATTACAGATATTATTGTGTCCGACATTCATGTTTATACTGATTACAAAACATAGTTACAATACAAAATATTCTTTATAAACTAAACATCTAAAGCTTTCTGTAAAATCTAATCTCTAAGTTTGGTTGAACAGGTTCTAATAATGTTTCTCGTAAACAACTTTTAATGTGAGTGAAGACTCACATTACAAGTTTTTAATAAATAAATCTCACATTTTTAATAAATAAATCTTTGAAGAGAATAAAGTACTTTCCCCAAATTGAACGAATAACGTATCGAGTCCCGAGATCGATGCTGCCCGTTCAAGAATCAAGTCTCAAGTTTTTAATTAGTTTAACGACAATAATCGAAAACTGTCTTGTTACTTTGAATCATCGCTGCCGCAGTTCGCGCTATTATCCAATATCGAGCTTTATTTCCTGCGCTGCTATACCGGTCTTTGTATTCGTTTAACTATTTAAACTTGAGTTTAACAAACAGTGGGGTTGGATCGAGCTCGGCATAACAATTAGGTCAAAAAATAAGTGCTGACTTCTGTGCAGTTTTTAAAGGGTTAATTTAATTTTATAATGGTTTTCCAGTTAACCTTTTTAATCTTCATAATATACAATTAAAAGATAAGGTGAAGAACGTTGACATCCGAAGGAAGACAAAAGTATGCAACGCCCTAACTTTTTCGCTGAATGAAAAATGGAAGTGGGCAGGCCACTCAGCTCGTTACAAAAACGATAGATGGACCGAAAGGTCAGTGAAGTGTTCAGGACCAAAAGGTACCAGAATAAGAGGTCGACCAAGACGGCTGGCGAAAGTTGGATGAATACAGCATTCCTTGGGGTAGGCTTTTACCCGAACGGGGTCCATACATAATAAATAATTAAAATAAAAAATGATATAAAATTTAAATAAATAATAATATAAAATTATTATAATTTATATTTGAATTAAATAACTTAACTTTGAAAATGGAAATTCTTGCATGCTTAATATAATCCAAATAACTAATAATATTAATTAATTAATATGTATGGAATTAAATAAAGCTGCATTAATATTAGTCTCCAACCTTCAGGGAATTAAAGAAAGTAGGTAGAAACTAAAAAAAAGGAAAGAAAGCAATACACATACGTGCACATTAAATGGTGGTATGGTGGGTTAAGCCCTATGATACTTCACCAGGTGAAGGAAATACTTTTATGTCTGAAATTTAGTCGAACCCCAAAAAAGAGACTTCGCGATATCTAGTGTACTCACACTTCAAACATAGACAACTATCATCTTAACTCTTCCCTTCACCATAGCTGAAAAAATAACGGATGTAATTCAACTCTACTGATATAATTCGATTAAAAAACCAGGTGACTTCAAAAAGGTATTAAACTTGACGTGAAGTCAATTTTTTTAAGCGTGTGTTAATTCATGTAGTTTATTGTTTAGCACATGAATATACAAGCAATAAATTCATGTGTGGTACTAAGGGCGAACCGGTGGCCGGTGTCGGCGTGTCCGCGAATGAATGACCATTGAAAAGTCATCAGTTATGTAGGGCGTATCGTCGCGCGCCATGTGGCCGGCGCGCCGAGGTCGTTTCTCTGCGTAATTTTTCGGTGAGCAATTTCCCACAATTTCCCAAACAACCATCAGAATAGCTTTACCCTCGCCCTATATTAAAAATCATATAGGATAAAATGCAAAACCTTTAAAACGATATACATTTTTGACAGTTGAGGTGCATGGAATGCCACCATCTCATGAACTCCGAGGCCCATGCTGGCCTCACCTGCTAGCCGGCAGAACACCTGGTGATTCTAGCTCGGGTGCAGGCTTTCCTCTCGGGGTTGGGAGAACATAAGAATATTATCGTTTATCATATATGATAGTGTACAGACACACACACAGTCAAGCCCTTAAAAAGTAACCAAACCAATAATGAAAAGGAGGAGCGGAAAAGTGAATTCCAGGTTTCAGAGTACCAGCATTAATTGCAACAGGAATTGAAGCTTAGGTAAAGAAGAAGTTATGCATTATTGACAGTTTATTCGAAGGAATAAATAATGTAGATATGTTTTCCATGCATAGCCTGCAACAGCCATAGCTGGAGATTCGCTAAAGCGTTAGTTTAATTTAAAACTAATGCTCACAGGCTGATATATTTGAAAGATATTGTTATATGGTAATAAAAGTCTTGACAAGAAAAATCGTTGTGTAGTAGTACAAGAACCGGTAATACTACTAGTCTAGTGAAGCGGCAATACTACTGAAATTTCATCTAGAAGCCAAAAACTCTAATTCTACAAGGTTTATAAAACACGTACACAATAGTCAATTAAAAATATTTTATACACTTCAAACATTGAAATTATAGTCTTTACTGTTTATAAATATCAATTAAGATTCAAAATAAATCAAGCCATGGAAAAGAGAAAAAGAAGAATGGATTTTCTTAATACTCTTTTCTACACTTTGGGTTCGCCCGGAACGGGATGCAACCAATATTGGCAGAAAATAAATATAAGTAGGTATAGTTAGCCAGTGAATATATTGAACCTTATTTTCTATTCAACAAGAATTTGTGAACATTTTATTTTGTAATTTATTCCAATCAAATACAATGGAAAAGAAAAAAGTGTGACTGATAGAAACACTAAATCTAAAAGGTAGCAACAAAAGTGACTAAAAGCTAAAGCACTCTACAGTGGACGAAAATTCATGCAAATTGAATGAAATGTATTGATGGCACTTTGAAAATATTTTTCGTTTCAAAATGAAATGCCTCATAGTCGCACTGCATTATTTATTTCATACAGATACGAGCATGTGAATTATTATAAACGCATGTATATGGCCACAGCTCTGCCGTCCACTATCCGTACAATGGAATTGAATTTTCATCGACAATTTGTCAAACGCAATTATTTTCTGTTATTCATGTCACAGCAACAATTATTATTATCATTATGGAAAATATGAGTAATAAATAAATTGGCGTTATCGGTATATATTATTATTGAAGACTTAAATACTGCGTAAATATTTATTTAGGCTTCTAGATAGCCTAAATTTGTCTTCTGTCTGAGATAAAGTTGAGCAACAACATATATTAGAAGAGTTCATAACAAAAAGTCCCATAAAAAGTTATGCTCAATTTAGCTTCATCCTAGCCAGTTATAGTTTAGGGAACTGATGCAACATATTGCAAAAGAAAATTAATAAAACAGGGAAATTGGATCGCGGTTTTTGCTATAACGAAGCTGCATCTGCAATAAATAAATTCGATATCAATATTATGCTTTTATAGCATCGTAGAGTTTTTCAATTTTGTTAAAACAAGACATAAACTGTTTTATTAAACTTTAACATTGTTCAAAGTGAAAAAATGTAATTGTTTTTAATCGGCTTACAGGTGAGGTTGGATTGGGCCCCGGGAATTTTAGTGGGATAAGAAACACCTACAATTACTTCGACTATCTTGTTTATGTTTACTAGTAGGTACAATAAGTAACCACAAAAATATCTTTTCAGAATTAGCGTGGTCAAAAAATAATTACTAAACATTCTTAGGCACCTAATACATTACAAGCAAACAATCCAGAATTCATCAGCGCTACTAATCGGTATTGTGATGTAATTAATGTTAATAAATTAATCTCCACTTTCAGGAGACAAATTAGACGCAGGCTGCTCACTAACGACGGACTATTTGGATTAAATGGAGGGTTGATGTTTATGATTTACGGAGGCTTGTGTAATTGTGGCGCCTGGTAGTCGCGGCTTGCGCCCACAGCGGCACCGAACGTCACGACACTGTTACTCGACCCGCACCGTGTCACTTCGCAAACGCGCCAACATGGCCCAAATTAACACTATAATTACATCGCTTCAACACCAATTAATTATCACTTAACGTTTCATTATTAAAAAGCCCGCCTGAGCACGCAATGACTGAGTTATTATGACTTTAATAAAATTAAATTAAGCTAACTGCTATCCTGATACTAATATCTAAGATATTCAATTCCAAATTTAATTTACACATTTACAAAAATAACAAATAATTTAAGAAAAAAAATTATTGCTGAGATAAATATCTTTTGATGATCAGAAGTAATGTTTTTTCGTACTTTTCAGTATAATTTTAGTAACGTCTCGTCTGGAAAATGTCGCGTTTCGTAAGCCGCATTAAATTAAAATTAATAGTGCTGGTTAGCGAACCTTATACCTACACGATGTTTGATTAAATGGCTTGACAATAAAATATATTCACACTTTTGAAGCTAAGTTTACGCCACTTATCTAGGTATAGCTATTTAATAAGGGTTACAAAACGTGACCTTTGCCATTATTTGCCAAACGAGACGTAGCCCTTATTTCAAACTAAGACACAGACTAACTTGTTTTACTAAAATTGTTTTAGTATCATTTACAAAGGTATCTTTACTTTACATAAAATTACGTTTTAGAAATCGTTAATAAATGTCATAAACATATTCTAGAAAAGACATTTTCTGGAATAAGCTTTACAAGTTTGTGAAAAAAATACTTGTTATTTATAATTTTATATTAATTTTATATTATTACAATTGTGACTACACTATGAATAGCCCAAATTCAGGTGCCCAAATTGGCTTCTTTGCACTGATTTTGTGCAAAGAAGCAAATTTATGGAGGCTCATTCTGAATTTCGATTCTTCAAATTTTGATTTATTGCTTCTATTAGCAAATCTAGTGCACAAGATACGTCCATCATTATCAAAAAATATAAATATGTTACAACGACGTCATAACCACGTATCCGGTACGAGTGATGATGTGAAAGTTATAACGGTTTGACCGCACTTTATTTGTTTCAGAATAAGAGGCAGTACTACACATTGATATAAATATTGGTACTAAAGTTACTACAGCAGCCTGGAACATGATAAAACCATATTAACACTAATAAAACAATGACAATATGCTCACTATGCGTCGCTGTCGGTATGTTGACTATTCATTAAAGCATCTCCGAGTAAAACAAACAATCCTGTTATGTTATTAGATTTCCTGCATAGTTAGACCCATTCAGATACAAGCGCATAATTATGTGGTTGATTAATTTACAACGTTCCTGTGATTTATACCTGAACTTTGTTTATTAATGTTACAAATAAACTGTTCAAATATTCATGCGGTTGCTTGTTCAATAAATCACCTAAAATAAGCAAGCGGACGGAGACAGTCATCCTTATTTGTGAAGACAATATGTAGGTACATAGATACTGTGTATCGGAGAAACTAAGAGACACAGCTTGTTTGTCCTCGCAGACTAATTAAAAAGTTTGTTTCTAGAAGTTTCGGACGGAAGTAACATCGAAGTGGGTAGGCGTTGATTACGGAGAGAAGAAATAGATTGAAGTGTGAGAATTGTTTATGAGAATAGTTATCGCTAAACTTGAGAGTGTAAAAATATGTGGTTATAAAATAGATCATAATGACGGTGATTTAATCGAATGAGCCCGAGCTCGGTACCACGTATGAATATGTATGGGGTGAACACGATCCTACAGATAATGGAATCTGCAGACGGAAGCGGATTCGATTACTCGTTAGCACAATTAGTAGGTACGAGTTAAATGTTTAATGTTGAGCGCACCTACATTTTAAGAAATTATTGATGAGATCATGTCTGTTTAGATTTTTGTAGATCCTACTGAAATAAAATAATACAGAATTCTATTTTAATGTAGATGCCTACATAATATTTCTGACTAAAAACGAGATTCCAGTTATGGAACGAACGACCGTAAAAGCTTTTAGTATTGGTTTAAATAACGACCACCCTCAAGGTGCCAAAGGGACAACAGCAAGCAATGTAAATTTTTGATAACCTAATATGTAATATTAGGTTAGCCTCTTGGACTTTCAAACAAGATTATAATGGACGTCTAGACAAGTCTGACTTCTACATATATTACAAATTATCTAAGTAAAATGAGGTTTGAAGACATATTATAATGAGCGTATTACAGCCAAGGTTGAGCAGTCAACAATCATTTAGTAGTCTCCAAACATTTATTAAATCATAACTTTCAACAAAATGAATTTTTACTACGGGTGCTGTCAAAACGTCCAAAAATTTACCACTAATTTTAAGTTATAAATAACAGAGCAAAAGGTAAACATTAAGGATACGTTTAAAAATCGTTGATCAGCAGTAGGTATAGCAGCGGCCATAGTGTCTATTTCTACAGAAATGCTCACATATGCCAAACGGACTTCTTTAATTTGAATTTTGTCAAATAAATACCAAAAATTCAATGCAACATATGCATTTAATTTAATTTAATGACACAGTTCGCATCCAACACAAAACACTTACCAAGGTACGAGAGATAACCCATTGGGTCTCTTACAATCTGATCTGGACATGCCTGGTGACTCGAGAGCGTAAGGTTGGTATAGGGGTAGATTAGACCTTGAAAAAGGACATAGGCTATAACCGATATCCACGCGGGCGGAGCCGCGGGCAAAAGCTAGTATTTTATAAACGTAAATAACCTGAGCGTTCATAAAATATGTACGAGACTTTCCATTACAACTTTCAATTATAGACACATCCCAATGTTATAACCTGAATATCTAACTAAACAAAGACCTTGAGAACATATTACAAACATTGCTATACATAAAAAAAACACGGGTTGCACTCCAGGAGTGCCGGCAGAAGTGAAAACTTTTTCTTTCTTTCTTTCTTCGTTATATACAGAGAAGAACATAAAAAGAACATACCATACCATAACTATAATATAGCACCAATCATAGAACCTATCACTAATTTTCTGCTAATTTTCTGTCAGAAGAAATTAATAAATTACAAGCAGAAATAAATTACAAAAAGAAAAAATAATCACAAAAAGTAAAAAAATACAAAAGAAAAATAATCACAAAAATAGTCAGAAGCCCAGGTTCGAACCCGGTACTATCTGGAACCATAAGGACTTACAGTCGAAGCGTTCACCGTTTAACTACGAAGCTTCTTGTCATGTCTTGCAAAATAAACAGTTGTTAATGTTGTATGACGTCAGTCGTCGGTTACGGTTCAAAGGTCAATTAATCCTGACGCGCGAGTTTAATCGTGTTTACCCATCCAACGTCGCTAAAGAAGTTTTCACTTCAAAAATCAATTAAGACTCATTCTAAATATAAAACGCTAAACACAAAAGTAGTACGAGGGCAACCCTGATACAGCTTCAATGATTCAAATTGAAAGTATGTTAAAATATTCCGGGTCGCACTCTCTGCATGTTGCAAGTAAATATGGGCATGAATAAAGATTTGTGAATGAGGGTGGAGATGGCTGATAGTACAACCACGACATGAGCACGTGCCTCAGTACACGGTACAAGCCCTCTGCTGTTTAGCTTATATTAAACTTTAATTTACTTTTACAAGTACTTGGGTATATTTCATGAAAAAATATCACTGAATTGTATGTACGCATATAACTTCAGAACGACTCTTTCTTCTCCTTTTTTGTGTTTGTTATTGTCTCCACAATTATATTTGCTAAAGTCTGGATTATTAAATGCAAAAAAAATAGATACTTAGGGGTTTTTTACGTAAACTCGTGATACGTGTATAATAAAGCGGTTGGAGTTTATTGACGCATGATTTATTGTCTGTATTTTAATTTAATATCCCTATTGAAATAATACCACTTTTTAACGAATCCGTTAAAAAGTTTTTTTTTATTATTGAGTCAGTCAGTCAGTCACTTTTTTTTATATAGGACACGTCAATTTGACTTTACCGCGCCTGATGGTGAGCTGAAGGCAAAGTCTCAGGAAAGAGGGCCACCATTATATACACGTGACATGTTAACAATGGTGGCACTCAGCTTGACGGCCTCATCAGATGCTTTTACACGCCCCGCTTAAAGGATCCGGGACTGTAGGAAGCACGGGAGCTGGCAAGGAATTCCAGGCCTTAATGGTGCGACAAAGGAAAGAGTCACCGAACCGCTTGGTTCTTGAAGGAATGACATAGACATCTAAGTCCTGCACGTGTTGTCCTGTATAGGAAAGGAGAGGGTGGGACTAATTGGAATAGCTCATCAGAACATTCACCATCTCTACGCATCTGCAGAGGCTCGAGGGTACTCGTGACCTCAGGATTTCCGATAATGCGGACCGCACGTCGCTGCAACCTGTCGAGAGCACCTAATAAGTACTTTGCGGATCCATTCCAGAGATGCGAGCAGTATTCCGCGCAGGAACGAATTTGTGTCTTGTATAGAAGACACCGTTGCTGTTTTGATGATCCTCTCGATGTAGTTTTTGTTATTTAGTTTGCAGCGAACATCCATACCGAGGATATTGAGGTTGTCCTGCAGTGGCAGTGTCGTGCTCTGAAGAGTGGGAAGGGGAAGGAAAGAAGATACCTTTGCGTCTTCTTGGCATTGAACTCGACCAAGTTCTGAGAGCCCCGTGGTTCAGGATCCGGTCAAGCTCAGTGACAAGAAGCTGCCTTTTTTCTGCGTTATGCGTCTGCTTATCCGCAGGACGTCCGTAATAAATAAATAATATCATTATACTAGCAAGTTCCACTCAATGTAACTTAATCTAAAACATCTATACATCTATACATCTATACGTTATAATAATAATAATAATAATAAAGCCTGTTTATTTCCAATCCATAGTTGCTATTACATGCGTTTTAATATATATCTATATAATTCTAATAGGTAAATAACTAGTTTCTTCCGTTTTCTTTTACTCACTATCATAATTTTCTTGACTACCATTGATCGAAACCCCTTTTCGGGTAAAGGCCTCCTCCAACTTTTTCCAAACCTCTCTGTCCATAGCTTTCTTCCTCCATTCGCTTCCTGCTATCGCTTTTATATCTTCTATCCACCTTTTTATAGGGTGCCCTCTTTTTCTTTTTCCTCTAGGTCCTTCCCATATAGTTGTCTCTAATGTTCATCATTTGTCTGTGCATCGCGCTACATGTCCTACCCACCGCCACTTCTGTTTTAGGGCGTAGTTTAAGGCATCTATAACTTTCGTTTTTTGTCTAATTTTTTTACTTTTTACCTTTTGCGTTCTTCTAATTTTTAATACGCTTCTTTCCATTGCTTTTTGACATGCTACAAGTTTATTTGTTATTTTTGCGTTGTACGCCCACGTTTGGCATCCATATGTAAGGGTAGGCAAGACACAGGTGTCTAAGACCACTCTCTTAAGGTGTAGGGGGAATTCGCCTTTTAAGATTTCCTTTCGAGATCAAAACTTTTTCCAGCTCATGTTGATACGACGTTGAACCTCCATTTCTTCATTTTTATCATCGACTGATAGTTGCTTGCCTAAGTAAATGTAATTGCTCACATATTCAAGTGGCTTTCCGTTCAAGTATATGGGGTGGGCGTAGCTGTTAGTCACTATTTTAGTTTTGTTTTCGTTCATTTTGAGGCTAACTTTTTCACTTTCTTCATTCAAATCACTTATCATATTTTCTAGTGCTTTGCTAGTTTCAGCGAATACGACAATATCGTCCGCGAATCTGAGGTGTGTAAGTCGATTTGTGTTTACTCTAATTCCTTCCGACTGCCACTTAAGATTGTCAAAAACGTGTTGCAGTACCATTATGAACAACTTGGGTGAGAGGGGGTCACCCTGTCTTACTCCTCTGCAGATCTGTATATCAGAACCTCGTTTCTCCAGTTTCACTTGACTTACGCTACCCTCATAAATGTTTTTCAGTACTCGTATATATTTTTTGTTTATATGGCATTTGCTCAGCGCTTCCCAAATAGCATCATGTGAGATCGTGTCAAACGCTTTGGCATAGTCAATGAAAACTTTACATAAGTGGTCTGTTGAACTCCTTATATTTCTCCATTACTTGTTGTAGTACTTGTATATGATCCAATGTAGAAAAGCCTGAACGAAACCCTGCTTGTTCCACTGGCTGGTATTTATCGATCATCGGGCTCAGTCGGCTTTGTAGAATTGACGTGAATAATTTATAAATACTTGAGAGAAGACTAATCGGGCGGTAGTTAGAGATGTCTTGAGGGTCTCCTTTCTTGTATAAAAGTACTATATCAGACCTTTTCCACTGCATCGGTGCCTGACCAGTCAACAGTACCATGTTGAACAAGTACGTAAGTGTGGGTTTTAGCTGGGTAGCGCCAGCCTTCAGTGCTTCGTTTTGTATGCCGTCGGGGCCTGGACTTTTATCTGCTCTGAGTTTCCTGATATGCTTAATGACTTCCTTTTCTTCCACTGGTGGCAGATCGTCCATGTTTTGAGGGTTTTCTATTGCTGCATCGCCATCGGTTGTATTGGTGGAAGGAGTTGGTTTCGCATACAATTCCTTGTAAAATTGTGTGGTACAGTTTATGATATCATACCTGGTTTTTGTTTCTTCTGGTTTTGATTTTAAGTTCGGAATCCAATTTTTGTGGGTGATCAATTTCTTATGTGCTCTTTTCACGCTTCTGTGCATGTTTAGGTTATCTTCAATGATTTTTTGTCTAAATTTTTTGTAGTCTTTATCTATTGCCTTACTTGTAGCTTTAAATAATGTGCTGAGTTCTTCCCTCATTTCTTTGGTCTTTTGCTTCGTTTTCAGAAGTTCAGTTCGTCTTGTGAGAAGATTTCTAGTAAACTCGCTAAGTATTTTATCGATATTTTTTCGTTTTTTATCTTTTGATCTGCTTGCAAGGCTGGTGTTAATTATGTTAGATAGTTTGTTGTACAAATTTTGAGTGTCTTCTTCTCGATGTGCTTCCAATTGACGTAGATTGACCTCAAGGTTTCTTAAGTATGACGATGTGTCTTCGTTCGTCCTTAGTAGCTTAGGTTGCACTTTAAATGATGTTCTACGCTTCTTTCCTTGGTCTAGTAAGTACGTAGCTCTTACTAAGCGATGATCAGATTTGAATCCAAAGCCGTGTAATACTTCTATGTTTTTGATCCCTGAGGGGTGGTTTGATAGTATAAAATCGATTTCATTTTTTATATTTCCACCGGGTGAGAGCCAGGTCCATTTGCGGTTCTTTCGAGCTTTGAAAAAGGAGTTCATGATTATTAATTTGTTTTCCAGTGCGTATTGAATTAGTTTTTCCCCTCTTTCATTTCTGATTCCATATCCAAATTTTCCTATAGCAAAGTTTTCACCGTCTTCGGTTTTCAGCTGGCCAACTTTTGCATTAAAGTCGTCGATAACGAGTACGTTATCTCCTGCTTGACTTTGAGCTATCTGCAGAGTTTTATAAAATGAGTTGATTTCATCGTCTCTTGCTTTTTCAGTAGGTGCGTACGCTTGTATTATTGAAAGCAGTTGGTTATTGTATTTCATTTTTAAAAGGGCGACCCGTTCTGAAAACGCTGAAAAACTGACAATGTTATTTTTATGTCTTTTATTTATTAAGAATCCAACTCCGTATAGGCCGGGTGTTTCACCTTTATAACAGAATATGTAATTTTCATGTTCTTCAATTGCATATCCCAATCTTCTAACTTCTGCCAAACCGAGTATGTCGATATTTATTTTTTGTAACATATATGTTAGTTCGATTAATCTTATTGTTGTTGCTAGTGTTCTTACGTTGAATGTTCCAATTTTGAGGGTTTGTTGTGGTTGTTTTATTATTCCAGTCGTATTTTTAGTATTTGCTGGAGGGTTTTGGTCGTTTTCCCCCACGGGGACCAGCCGGCTTGGGGGAGAGAGTGCTTTTGCTGTTCTTAGTTTAATTTCTTTATTTTTTTGTGAATTCCGATCGCCGGTATCGATTTGCTATTGCTTCGTTATTGTTGAGGTTGTTGAAAGCAAGTTAGAACGTCCTCTCAGCATATCGAATGCATTTATTCTATTGTTTTTTGATGAGCCTATTGTTTGTTGTTTCCTTGGTTGTAATTCATCTTGCGGTGAGGTTGATTTTTCTCTCTTCCTTTTATCTATGGCTCTTGAACCTTCCTTTATAACAAGTTTATCATATTTTATATACGCTAAGTTTCCTTTTCGCCTTTCCTCCATTAGTTTTGGCTGCAATGACTTCCTTATTTCTAAAGTTTCTTTTGAATAGTCTTCTGTTAGATATATCACATTTAATTTCTTTTTGTTCTTCATAATTTCGGCCTTTTTACATCCACTAACCAATGCAAGGAGCGTAGGTCTCGGTTTCTCATTTTGGGTTTTTGTGCCAATACGGTAGATTTTATTAATTTCAAAATTTTCTATGGTGATGCATAGTTCATCTAGGAAGATTTTTTTAATGCAATTGATTAGATCTAGTGTCGACCGCTCTTTTTCGGCTAAACCATGAATTATTATATTATTACTTTTCTTATCTCTCTCGAGCAGTTCAACCTTCTTTTCCAACTTTTCTACTTTATGCTTCAATATTTGGTTTTCTTCTAAGATGGGTTTTAATTTTTCATCCATTTTATCTAGTATTGTATTAGTTAGTTCCCTTGTTTGGTTTTGCATTTCGATCTTCATTTTATCAAATAAAAGTTGGAATTGTTCGTCCATATTTTGCGTGTAATGGTTTTTTTTTTTTGCAACACTAATGTGGCGCTGTCAAGTGTGTCGTGTGATTTTGACAGCAATGTATCAGATGTCAATATAGGTAATTGTAATATGCCGACTATAAAAGTCTATGGTTACAATCTAACCTCAAACGTTTTTTACTTCAGTATTCCGTGAAAACTCGACAAATAACGCGATGTTCTGTTATTACAATCACTTAATCACTTTTACATTTGTTTTGGGAGTAGTAAAATTGTTCAGATTGTGGTTTTAAACTATTTAGTGAAATATTTTTTACGGAGCACTGACACTGCGATGTTTACAATACGAATACCGGAAACGGAAACACATACATACATACATACATACATACATAAAATTGGAGTGTCTGTTTGAAATATTGAAATAACCGTATTTTACTACATACACCAAAATAACATTTTTTACAATTTTTGTCTGTCTGTCTGTTTGGTCCGGCTAATCTCTGAAATGGCTGGACCGATTTTGACGGGACTTTTATTGGCAGGTAGTTGATGTAATAAGGAGTAACTTATGCCACTTTTTTTTAGAAAAATTTAATGCTAAATAGCGTTGACTCATCACTAAGCGGTTACCGACAGCTAATCTAAAAAATGCTCTAAGTAACTAGCTTGTATTATGGGTAGGTATTAAATATGTTTTTTTTTAATATTTGTTATATTTAGAAACACCCAGGCCAATGCAAATAATCAAATTCATGCATACCAGTATTTGCACTATTGAATGTTTGAGGGTATCGAACCCGCGACCTCTGTCTAATAGATCGAGCGCCCTACCGCAACGCAACAAACCTTATTTCTGTAATTTTGTCGTTATTTAAACTTAGACTATCCCCATTATAAAAGTTCTCTATATAACAGTCGTCACAAAATATTATTTATGTGTACAGGAAGTTAAATTAAACAGTCGTCTACCTGAAGATGGCATCTTTCATATAGAAAACTCACTGCGAAATATGTTGAGTTACTTGTAATGTAATCAAAAATGCTTTTTTGTATTACATTGAACTAAATTGAACTGTCCATGACCATGTGCGAATCGAATTCGACTAATAGTTTCAAAAAAGGGCGTTTTTATTATTTAGGTATTTTTATTAATGATTACAATGACATTCGTTGTTCCCGGTGAAGTAGAATACAGAGAACACCCCATTCTCCTCGTGGGAGTCATGCAAGGCAACTAAAGCATAGGGCTGTACTCCATCTCACAGTTCATGCAAAATGTTTGAAAGAAGGCAGTAGGCTCACCCTCTATTGGATGGGACCAGAATTTTCATAGTTGTTAAAAAAATAATGTTAATCCACCTCTGCCTCTCCCTGCAGGAATGTACGAACATGAGTATATGTGTACATATCGTCTTTACGACTCGCTGGCGGCAGGAATCGTTTCGCACGTCGACCAGTGCTAAGCCCACTGGTACGCCCTAATAAATTGCGATTTAACTTGTCTCCCGGATAACGCTAACTTTTCCGCGTTTGTTCCAAGCCCGACACTTTTTTCCGCCTCTTCATTTCCTATCTCTTACTTTTGTATTTTCCGTTCCTTCCCCGACGAGATAAACAGGCGAGAAACGCTGAAAGGGGCTTTACAAATTCAAATTGAACTTATCACACAACTTTTTACATTTGTTTCTGGTCTCGAGTTCGAAGGAAAAGAGCGAAGAGGCATTTAATAGTACAATCTCGGGAAAGATTGATGATTTTGTATCACACCTCGCTTCGGGCGGCTCGTAACGAGTCGGATGGCTCTCGACGTGGGTCGTGCTGCGCCTTATCTGGAATGGGATGCCGCTTTATCTCAAATTACATATTTTACTTGAGACGTTCCTGGAATTGCATACTTTTTTCGGCATATTAGTCGCAGATTCTTAAGCGGAATTTGTAAAACCTGATTTGAACATACATGATAAAGCGGAATTTCACTGTAGAAAAGATAGGACTCATACCTAAGCTTTTTATCATTCAAGTAATTGACATAATATACCGTCTTTATTTATTACTTTGTTATGTTCCCACTGTGTTTGCCATAAACATTACAATAATAAGTTCCATAAATATGAAAGAACGTTTTAGAATTTAAAAAATAAGAAGCCCATCAGGATGCGCAATGCACAAGCTACCGTCACCTACTAGGGGGTAGCTTGTGCATTGCGCATCTTGATGGATCCCCAAGGGGGTAGGTAGAGGTGTATTCACAGAAAATTAGAGATGGTCTTATTGAGAAAGCTGCGCAACGACTTGGATAGGTTAGGTTAGAGGGCTAATGCAGAAAATCTGCTTTGCTTCGGTCCCGCATTAGCCTTCGTGGTTATTTTGGGTCCAAGCCAACCTCAATTGCAAGTTGGTACGGTACAACTTCTGATTAATGGAGGAGACTCTGGCGAAGATTTTTCGCCGGAGTTTGAGAGATCAAACGGTATTACTTTTTTCCTAAATAAAATCACTGTGAATGAACTTTGTCTTGCGTTTTTGCAGTAAGTAGGGTTATAGTGCTATGTATCGTCATCTTGGCCTTTAGTCCCAATCGCATCGGAGGCTTTCACCTCGGAATCCATAATTCAATTTCAGGCTTTTTTTTCATCTACTGCCAGGGATGCCCGAGACCATCTAGGGCATCCCTGGCAGTGAGACCATTGGCACGCATGACATCTAGTTGCTAGTGTTATACCACATTCTCATAAAAATGTAGTAAAAACATCAGGAGATGTGTGCATCAGCACATGTACTATCAGTAATGGAAGCAGACGAGGCTGAAGAGGTAACGCGCTCGCTCACCGCAGGGAAGCATCTTGCTTTAATAAGGCGGGTATTAAGGTAAACAACAATATAGTTAACCAAGCGGGTAAGGAAGTTTCGTCGCGTGCACTAAATAGCGTTCACTTAATTTGAGGGCCATGTGTGGGCACATAACCGCAGCATATTTATCCCATTATGCACGGCACGACGTGTAGCCACGGTGATGCGAGTCACGTCGTCTGAAACGAATCGCATGTGACATTATTTGTGAAGATCGTGCTCTATCTTCGTCGGCGACATGGCCGGGACGTGGAGGGATTACTCACAAAGAAGTACGATTTCAACGGTACGATAAAGGAGAGAGAAGTTACACACTGGCTATATTCTCCTCGGGATTAACGCATGGTTAGGCGCGTTTCTTTTATATGCTTATTTAAGGTAATATTGATTCAAACCAATGTGCGATAACGTAGAGCTTTTTCTTATAGCGGATATTTAACATTCAAGGGCTTACAAGGAGCAATATATTAGGTTTGTTTAATTTATCGAATTGTTAGGAATGATGCACGTTACTTACTTAAGCGTTCAAAATAGCCGTGGCGGTTCGAGCCGGCCTTGCGATCAAGATGGGACCTAATATTTTTTATACTAGACCAACTACTTATATTGCAATGGTACAGTCTGCGTCAGAAATATCTTGACTACAAAGTCTCAAAATGATCGCAAAACTAAGATTTTAAGAGCGAATCAAACCGTTTTATTATTTTAATTCAAATTGTATTATTATCTGAACTAAAGGTGTGTAGCAAATATCAGAAAAATCCGTCAACGGGACGGGAAGAACACCAAGGAACTGAACTCATTCTGAGCACTTTGTTCATCAAGATCGATCTGACGATGACTGTACAGTTCAAAAGTATACAAATTCCCTAAATCATTTCCTGAAAACTGGTGAAAATGAACACCTGGGCAAAAAAAATGACTGTTTAAAAATAGTGTATGAAAGATTCATTCGAAAAATGAAAGAAACGTGAATTCATTTCCAGTGACAATCTTAAAGATTTGACAAAAGTTTTCATTATAGTTGAAAGCAAAACATGTTAAGAGCCTCACTCAGGATTTCTTATGGAGGAATTCAGGAATATGAAGACACTTATCACGTTTGGTTTTCCAGTGGAATCTGGAAAATTTTGAAACATCCCAGTAACTCTTTAAATAAATGTGTAACTTACAATTTTTAATTTACTAAATAACTCGTTATCATTTTATAATTTGTTTCCATTTGAGATTCTTAAATGGAAACAAATTATCCGTATATCCGTTATAAGAACAAATTATTTCCATTAACATTAAAAATACTTTTTAGTATTTTAAATGTTAATGGAAATAGGGCAATGTTCATTACGTTTGCAAACTAGGTAAATGTTGATCCGAAACCCTTAGTATATCATTTTAATTGGCCATAAAGTAACTTAGTCTATATTACAGAGAGGCGCTACTCATCCCATAGTATTTAAAACTACACAATACGCATATGTAGCATAATGAGAAACTTCTGATTTCATCAGATTTGGCTAAAAATAGACTCAAGGATATTAAAGAAAGTTATTTTACGTGTCTGTTTGTTTCTACTTCAATTACTTCTAAACCATACAACAGATTTTGATACAGTTTTAACTCATCATCATGACAGTTTAAATATTGATTAATTAGATTAATCTATGGACTCTCAGTTGACTGGAGGTTGATACTAGCGGCAGAGGGAATTCCCCACTTAATTTGTACCAATTGGCAGCATTAAAAGAGTTTGGTATTGTTGTCAATTGTGACTAGCTAACGAATACCTGAATGATAGATGGGATGACACACTAGAATTACTAAATCGCTCACTAAACAGTAAAGTGGAAGAAATCATTGCTCTATTCTTCCAATGGTAGAGGAGTTAAATTTTTACGAGTACTTCCTTCTTCTTAAAATGAAACTGTGAGCAATCTACGAAAATAGGTATTACACATATCAGTTGATAAGGAACTACAATGAGGTGAACGCACAGTGTAAATAATGAAATGACATCAAATAAATTGCGACAGAACCCGTAAAAAGCTAAACTTCATGCGTCTTGGAAGAACGATGTTGACGTTTTCCAATCAAAACGAACCAAAACATAAGGGAAAGTAAACATACTAATTGCTACAGAATTTTATTTTATTTCATAAGATTTCAATGTTATAAAGAAATTACATTTACACCCTAACTCTTGAAAGTCAACATTTCGACATCCATTATAATATTCCACCCTAACGCATAACTGAATATGTCGTACGGCATTGTTTTCATTTATGCTACGTATGTGATGGCAGCGATGCAATAACAACCGAGTCATGCGACACATCTGCCTTAATATCTACAGACAATGTTATTACTGCACGCGTGAAATGCATTGAGCTATAATGACATAATTTGGATATCAAAACATGCTGGATACCTTCATGCATTGAGCTATAATCACGTATCTTGGATATATGAAAACAACATACTTACATACTACTAGCTGTCGCCCGCGGCTCCGCCCGCGTGGACGTCGGTTATCGCGAATCGGACTATAATTTGAGATTTAAACTATCCTATCTCTCAAGTTGGATCGAACTGCACATGGTGTGCGAATTTTATTATAATCGGTTAAGTGGTTTAGGAGTCCATTGAGGACAAACATTGTGACACGAGATTTATATATATTAAGATTATCTGTAGCATGCCATTCGATTTCTCATTGCAAACTTCATCGCATGACAGACCTATACTACGAAATAATACTGCTGCTGTCTTCATCTCAATTGCTATTAAATAACCGTGTTGAATCACAATTGCACGGTGCAAAACAAATGACATAGTAGCGGTATGTATAGTCAGTGTCAAAATTAGGATCTATTCCTATCCAGTCACATTTTTCTTTTTATCGTCCTAATATTCTGTTCCAACCGAATACCACTGATAAAACTAATACCAAAACGAGATTTTCACAGGATTAGGTACGGTTAGCAAAAAAATTACACGATTGCTTTGGTGACTGAAGTAAGTTAGCGTATTACAAGCAATACTAGTGAGGTCAGTCTTAGAATGGGTGATCATTCTTATCATTTCAAGGTTAAACAATATCAGCCTGGGCAATTTTAGGATGGCTGATCTCCGTCTCTTTCCACTTCAAGTTACTTAATACTATTCTTATCATTTAAGCAATTTTCGCCAGATCAGAGTTAGGATAGGTGAACATTCTATACTTTGCAAGTTTAATGGCAGTCGATTTACGGAAAATAACGAAGTTCAGCCGGGTCACAGTTAGAATATAAAGCCTGAACTTCGTTATCTTAGACACCGGTAATTGAGACCCGAGATGGCGTACGATCTTAGTCGTTCTGAGTCTGATATAATTACTGCTGATGGCCGACGGGCGATACCCATGGGGATTACCGCACGAAAAAAAACTGTCCTATCAACTGCACTCAGAGATTCAGCTCGCTCCGTGCCTACTCTCCACTGTGCCCTCTGCTGGTCAGAGGGACACATGAAATCCTCCACGATCCTACCTCAGCTAGGGTTTACCTTAGGCGGCAGCGACTCTCCCCTGTGATATTGTAACGCGTGTGATGCTGAGGGTGCACCGCGTGGAAGTTTCAGACTACGCACGCCATGTTATGGAACACCCATCCTAAAGCTAACCTAACTAGTATTATTTAATCTCCAAATATTCACCTACTAATCCTAAGAGTGGCCTGGCTAACATTGCTTAACCTCTTTATATTAGCAAAGAATGGTAACCCATCCTAAACTTGACCTGCCCCTCTAGACAAATGGTAATTCGTTCGTCGGCGTTTGATGGAATAAAATGACGAATATATGGAATTTGACGTATTTGACAGTCGTTAACGTATGTCATAAATGTCAAATCTCATACATTCGTCATTCTATTCCATCAAACGCCAACGAACGAATTGCCACTTGTCTAGAGGGGCTGGCTAGCGTTGCTTAACTGGTTAATATTAGAATGTTCAGCCATCCTAAAACTGCCTTGGCTAGTATTGCTTAACCTTGTAATGTGTTAACCTACTTAGTCATCACTTAACCACGAGCCTACGAGTATCTTTTCTTCTGACAGTTATTTGGCTTACGTTACAAAAATGGTATTCGTTCGGAAAACCTAAAAAAAATACCTATGATAAAAAAGAAATACCACGTGATAATAGAAAAATGGTACTGGATCGGAATAAATCAAAATTATGTAGTTGATGACTGCAGGAATTACAAAAAAAAAGAGTAAAATAGATGACGTTATTTTATTCAAAAAATGTATTAGAATCTATAAACTAGCGCATTTTCACTAAGAAATAGAAGTTGCTTTTCATTTAATCTTTTCTACAGCTATACCTTAGCTAAAAAATGGATACAGCAGTCATTAACAGAACGAAGCCTGTTAAAAATCTGAACACAAATCAAATTATATATCAACAAAAAGACCACATACGTACTTAATTATAAACTCATTATCATACACTAAACTTAAAACTGAAGCCCATAGAATGAAAAACATGTAAACAGCCTCACATTGAGCTAAAACTAGAGTCTAATAATATGGATTGCGGCGGATACTTATTAACACTATCTCACTGATACAGTTACACAGGTTACACTGCTTGCTAATTTTAAATCCAAATTAGAAATAAAAAACAATGACTGTAAATTCTGGAGATTTATTATTATCTAAATATTGATTAAATAAGTTAAATTTCTATTTCAAATATTCGCAAAGATATGTAGTTACTATTTATCACTAGTGATGTGCCAGATCTTTAAAAATGTATATCTGCGGATACGGATCTGAATACGGATATTTGGGGTCAAGATCCGTGGGTCTTAACTTTCTTACGCAATCGATATCGGTGCGCGTGACTTTGAGTGAGAAATGTTTCGAATTGCATTGCGCGGCGGGTCTTTGCTTTCTTTGTTTATAGTATAGTGTGACACTGGCCAGCATAGATATCATATAGAGGCCAGTATATAATCATGCCGCACATTATTCGAGAGTTACATGGTAATGTTATCTAACAATTGAAAAATCAGCTCTTAGTATTTTTGAGTTATATACTATTGATGTGGTAACTAACTACGGTAACATCTTGTAAGGTAAAGGAGCTAAATATTTGATTTTAAGAAATCTGTATTGAATTTAATAGTTTTTTATTACTACTTAATCACCTTTTTAAATAATTTCATGTATAAATTTAAAATTAATAAGATAAATACATTCGCAAAAGATCTACCGAAAAAGTGACGGATACGGACACGGATACGGATCTTTCTTCTGCCTCGGATATCCGCAGACACGGATACGGATACGGATATCCGGCACATCACTATTTCTTAAACTTGACGTCACAAGTGATTTTATGTTATTAGTAATTACACGAATTATTCTTGTCTCTATTAATACTAAATGTGTAAATACTCATATGAATTTTTGCAATAAAATCAATGTACGAGCTCTACAGAGTTATAAAAACTTCATGGACTTTATTAATAGTATTGACTTTCCGAGCCTAGGTATATATAACCTAAACAATTGTTAATATAGGATAAGAAACAGAACGCCAACTCTGCACGAGTTTCTTGTAAAATTATTAAAAGTTTTCAATTCTTAATGGCGTCTAAAAGATGTGATAAAAATAAAAAATGACAGCGTAGCGTTAGGAAATATTGCAGAGCGTTGTTCCCGATTGCAACCGAGGTTGTCACTTCGTAACCCGTAGTAGCAATTTACTTCTTCTCTTCTTATCGGTTATGTTCATACGGGAGCGACTGCCGTCTAACCTTACAATCCGTACAGGAAATCATGCACTAGACCATCCCGTCTCATCGCATAATGTCCTTTTCTCGAAATGTCCTTTCTCATAATGTCCTTTTCTGCATGGATTTCTGCATGGTTAAAAAAATAACCACGAAGGCTTAATGCGGGAGCTACGCATCCCACAATGGTCTTAGTGGGACTCCAAACATCAATGCGATTTATATCATTGCTTTAAATTAAAATTTTGACCGAGCGATACTTAATATTTCATTGAAAATTAAAATCGGAACCAATTACCGAAAATTACTCTCGATATTGATTACAATTTCATTTCAATTTTTTGACTTGCTCCGGCGTCAAATTGTTTACCGAAAGCATTTGCTAATGAAATAATAACTTATGTTTTATTGGTACCTAAGTGATATTATTTATTTTTTTGAGTAAGGAGGTTTTAAAAGATACCTAATATTTTAAATAGGACAAGTCAATTTGACTTCACCTAGCCGGATGGTAAACTGAAGGCATAGTCTCAGGAAAGAGGGTCAACAACATGTAACTTGTTAGAATGGTGGCACTCAGCTTGACGACCTCACGCCCAACGTAAAGGGCCCTTAAAGTCAAGTAACGCAAACATAAATAAACATCGATAACAGAACACACAACAACTAATTAAGTATACAGTGAACGTCAACAGTGACGTAAATAAAAACAAAACGATAAAGGGTGTACATTAGTAAAAGGTATGTGAGTCGGCACAATATTAGCTGAGGCCTGTCGGCGGAGAGCGCAGCTGCTTGGTATTCCTCGCGCGGCTTGCTGTCCGCCCTGCGCCGCGCTGCCGCGTTAGTTAGCTATTTCGTACACACTACAATATCACACTGCGATACCATATGTAATTAAAAACAAACATTATCTGAACTAGCTCTATCGATCATATTAATTAAGTAGGCACGATAGAATTCATAAAACTAAACTAGCTAGGTTAAAATAGGTTAGATTAAAAATTAGTGTGCCACAGTTTGCGACTGTAGTCGTGGTTTAGTGTGTTGGTTTCCGGGTTCATGAGCTAAAAAATTCTATTGTATTCGTATAAAATGCATTTTACATTTTTTTATATCATTGCCTGCCACAGACAGGCACACGGTCCACCTGATGGAAAGTGGTTACCGTGGCCATATTACGTGGTCATATTTCACAGTCGTGCTGCCGACCTTGTAAAAACCTTCTAATGTCCTACTTGAAAAACCCCGTATTGTAGATGCTTGGACAAACCACAGCAGGAAGTTCATTCCACAAATAGATCGATCTTTATAAAAATTATAATAATCTTTATAATATTAATAATGGCAATCCACTCTTATCAACTTGCCACGGCAGAAAATTCATTGCTGTGTGTCCACCCCACATAATAAATAATTCAAAGCGTGCATTAAATTAAAAGTTCTTACTGATTGCTCTAAAGCATTATCTGAATATCCATAAATTGCTCAACGCACGGTAAATATGAATGTTGTCTGTCTAGGTCGCCATTATAGCAAAATATCCATTCATTTTTCCGTCGGCTCGCAGCGCGCTCAACCATGCGTGATTTTGTTTTTGTGCGTTTGTTCAGTGTCTGTACGCTTGCGGTTATTTGAATATTTCCAAAACCATTAGCTCTGAAATAAAACAGTCGAATGGTATTTGATTAACAATTTGTAGTAGGTACCTATTTAATGCTATCGTTTTTTTTTTATCTTAGTTCAATTGAGATACCCGTAATTCTGAAGCGTCGGTAGTATAGTGATTCAGGAATCAATGTTACCATTGAGAAGTCCAGAGTTCGAATCTTGGTCTTTACACTACCGACATGAACCCACTTCGTCATGAAACCCTACCGCTTGTTTTAAGCATTTATTTAAGCTATAGAAGTTATCAAGTATACTGGTAATTTTGGTTAATAAAACTCTTATTCGATCGAAGTGATTTGTCTAAATTTTTAAGCAATTTTAGATGAAAGATTACTTTTTGAGGAATCTGTACCTTAAAGTCTCTTTCAACTCTTTCATTAATTGAATATAAGATTGGTCGAATCAAATACTCTCATGATATATTATGCGATATTATCCATAATAAAGCCCAATAGACTAGACTTAGATTTTACGATAATTTATATTCAAGCAGAAATCGCCACCTCTCCTTTTTAAAATTCTTGTGCTATACCATGTTATAGATATTATCTTTAAAGCTATTAAGGGGGCAATCAAGCATTTGTCCCGTCAGATAATAAACGATCATAACCCACGCGTTTCCGGTCATGTGAGAACAATTTTATACCCTTTTCAAAGAACACCATGCCACAGTGTCTCGAGGAAGGCCAAGTGGGGAATAAATGTATTCGGATCACGACTGGATTTAGATTGTGAGGATGTACTAGCTTCCAGTAGGAGGTAGTGGGTTGTTTTAATAAAAAGTAGCCAAAGGCATCATCTTAAACACTACCAAACCGAACACTATAAAGGCTACACAATGTAGAAGCCATCGGTCGATCCACGTTATCCACCAGTTTTAAAACTTCACATTCTCTTCTGAACATTACAAAAAGAATTATACATTAATATTGAATGATTTATTTCAATGTTACGCAGGAGGCGCAGGTTCGGTCCCCGCTCAGTGCAAATATATGTATGTTTTTAGGAAAAAAAAGTCGCTAAGTATGTTCATCCGCATTCTAGATTCCATAACACAAGCTAGTTAATCTATGATTACTATGGATCTAGATAGCGTTGTGTAAAATGTTGTGGGAGCCTTACATAAATACAGTTGCACCCCTTCCCCAATGGGTTACACAGAGACTACATGTTTCCACTTGCAATGATCTTGGCATACACCTTTACTAAAAATAAGGGTAAATAATATTCCCCGTGACGTACAACGAACGTTTGCGGAATGTGACTGAAATAAAGAGATTGTACGGTTCAATACATTCAATAGAGCAGATCCCTAAGTCCCAAATTAAATCATGAAATATCTTTGCACCTGGTGGAAGCCTCGCGAGGCATGTTTACCTCACAATGTCTTACGAATCTTTTCCATTATTCTTTCTCTGATTTTATCATGATTTTATGAAACTGCAAGGTAATGTATGACTGTGCAGTTTTATTATCAAATTTCACCTTTTTGTTATTAATAATAATAGAATTTTTGCTGGTATTTTAGGGCAAGACACCTATATAAGTAAACTTAAAAGCAAAACTCTTGTCTACATACGAGTACATATCATTAAAGTGGTTACTGAGTGTGTGTTTTGCATGTGAATTCAATAAAAATAAGTTTTAATTTTAATGTTTATTTAAAACTAGTAGGCTAATTTCTCTTAGCAAATAAAGCTCCAAAATCGAACATTATTTTTTTATTCAGTAGAGTTTTATTTGGCCGAAGAGCTTTTGTAAACATTGAAAGATACGAAAAGTGCTGCAAGTCACAGTGAAGTTGAGTGTTAAGGATTTAGTGGGGCCATTCGTTCGAAGGGACTACTATCTCTATCTGTCCATCGAATGTGAGAAAAAACTGCGGCTTTACTGGGTGGGACAAATTCGTTTCGATTCAGTCACGTTCGGCGAGAGGCCTCTTAGCAGATTTAGTAAGCGTATGTTTACTTTTCACTGAACAGTTTATCTCATGATATTTGGTAGGGATGTTATTTGAAATGAAGTTTAGTTACAATATTTTTTTTTATCTACACAGATAATTAGCAACAGTAGTTAAGGTATCGAGATCGCGTGCCTGAAGCCGGCCAATACAGTATCAAAACGAACTAGTGAGTTTGTTTACTAGATTTCTACTATATTTCTAATCTCGCATACTAAATTTTTCTTAAAAAATACTTGGCCCTTGAATTAAGAATTTAATGGCAACTGACATTTGAATTACAATAGAGTGGAACATGATCAGAGATCGGAGATCAAATTTATTCGTTAATGATAACATACACATATACTCACGCAGGTCATACATTTTTGGTCGCACATAATAGGGAGCGAGCCTTCTATCTGTCCTATTGTAACGTGATATTTCTCACTGTTGCTTATTGTTTCCTAATATAGACTTCTTTGTTCCAGAGCCACCTAGAGTGTCTCACGGGAACTAGGCATAATTGTTTGGCAGTGAAACTTCTAATCTTCGATTAGGTGTGTTCTAGTTCTCACCCACGACCGGTGGATGGCGCTGGGTGTCCCACAGCGTATATTGTATTTGATTATTCCATTTATTTATTGTTTTATTTACAATTTAACAATAATAAATAAATGGGACTTACTTTCTCAGAAATTGTGACATATTCGTGAACAAGTCATAATTATAATAAATGTTTGTCATATTTGGTCTGGTCGTGTCTGTGGCCATCAGCGGCTGATTAGTTTGCTTGTCTATTGGCCGCTAATGAGTCAGGTCGTGACCAGCAGAATTTTGAGGTTTGTTCACGAATAGTCGATGGATTCGGGTATAAATAGGCCTGCGCCGATCCTCAAGCGAACTTCTATATCAATCTTCGTAGCTGTCTCTGAGTAAATAAAATCTGTGTCTATTTCTCGTAATAAAATTGTTTGGTGAAAACTTCGTTCCCAGATATTCTGGTAAGTCGTATTCCTCTGTTTATTTGGACACATTACGGGCCTGTATGTATATTCACGGCTTAAGAGTGGTCTGTTTTATACAGGGTCGCTGGTCTGAGCTCGTGTGCCCCTCTGAATCCGCCCTGTCTTACATTTATCTACTGCGTGCTTCGTGGTACATCGGCTGCTGTGAGCTGCATATAGCGGAGAAAGGTCTACTCCGAACATCCCTGAGGCCATCCAGCAATCACCTAAGGCCAGTACACTGCCGCTGTGTGCCTATTACCTGTGTAGCCGTAGCCGTGTAGTACCATTTGTAAAACTTAGTACGCTTAGTAGCCTGTGCTAGATTTCACGTATCTGTTAATGTGTAGCTAGTACTAAAATTCGTATGCAAATTGTGTGTTCATCTGCCTATTATCTGTGCCTGCTGTGTGTGTTCTTTCTGTCTCACACTTCTGTATTCTGTACCTGTCTGTCTACCTACTTATCACTACGCATCTTCTGTATTCTGTGCCTGTCTGTCTACCTACTTGTCTGTACATATTCTTCTGTCACCTGTATCTACCTACTTCACTACTATATATTTCTCTGTGTGTAACTCTGTGTTCTATTCTATCAAATATATGTGTGTACACCTAAACTACCAGCTGTTTTCATTGGAGCCCTAGCTTCCCTGTGCACGCACCTCTCTAGCTCTGTGGAGAAGGCGCCCTGGGTAAGAGTTCTGCATCAGCCCCTGAGCGAGCCGGTGAGTATCCACCTGACTAGGTCAGTGGTTACACTATCGCCAACTCTCTTTCTTCTGCATATCAATGACATGCTGTCGACCGGCAGCATTCATTGCTATGCGGATGATAGCACCCTACACGGTAGTTATCACGGACGTCCTGCGGATAAGCAGACGCATATCGCGGAAAAAAGGCAGCTTCTTGTCACTGAGCTTGACCGGATCCTGAACCACATTTCCCAATGGGGCTCTGAGAGCTTGGTCGAGTTCAATGCCAAGAAGACGCAAGCATGTGCGTTTACAGCAAAGGTATCTTCTTTCCTTCCCCTTCCCACTCTTCAGAGCACGCCACTGCCACTGCAGGATAACCTCAATATCCTCGGTATGAATGTTCGCTGTAAACTAAATAACAAAAACTACATCGAGAGTATCATCAAAACAGCCTCGCGTAAACTCGGAGTCCTGAACAGAGTGAGACGGTTTTTCACACCGGAGCAACGGTGTCTTCTATACAAGACACAAATTCGTTCCTGCGTGGTATACTGCTCGCATCTCTGGGATGGATCCGCAAATTACTTATTAGATGCTCTCGACAGGTTGCAGCGACGTGCGGTCCGCATTATCGGAAATCCTGAGGTCACGAGTACTCTCGAGCCTTTGCAGTTGCGTAGAGATGTTGCTTCCTTGGCAGTATTTTACCGTCTCTACCATGGTGAATGTTCTGAAGAGCTATTCCAATTAGTCCCACCCTCTCCTATCCTATACAGGACGACACGTGCAGGGCTTAGATGTCACCCGCATATGGTGCAGAACATTCCTTCAAGAACCAAGCGGTTCGGTGACTCTTTCCTTTGTCGCACCATTAAGACCTGGAATTCCTTGCCAGCTCACGTGTTTCCCTCTTCCTACAGTCCCGGGTCCTTTAAGCGGGGCGTGAAAAAGCATCTGATGAGGCCGTCAAGCTGAGTGCCACCATTGTTAACATGGCACGTGTGTATAATGGTGACCCTCTCTCCTGAGACTTTGCCTTCAGCTTACCATCAGGCAAGGTAAAGTCAAATTGACGTGTCCTATATAAAAAAAAAAAACTGGTGGTAGAAGTGTGTCACAAATTTCAACCGGGTGGATACCACAGTGCACGATTGCGAAAACCCTCCATAGTTATCCAATCTCGGTTGGATTGCGTTCAGAGGTCAGCAAGTGCATAGCCGGGCAGGGAGGGATTGTGGTCGCAGCACAAGTGAGACCGTTGGGTGCTGCGACGATAATCCTCTTGTGATGAAGGTGAGTGCCACCATTGTTAACATGTAATGTTGATCCCCTTTCCTGAGACTTCACCTTCAGGTTACCATCAAGCGAGGTGAAGTCAAACTGACGTGTCCTATATATGTGAGAGAGAAAAACACATAAAAAAAAAAGACGGGTTGCACTCTGGGAGTGCCGGCAGAAGTGAAAACATTTTCTTTTATTCTTTCTTCGTTATATACATAGAAAAAGATAAATAAGAACATACCATACCATACATATAATATAGCGCTAATCATAGAACCTATCACTTATTTTCTGCTAATTTTCTGTCAGAAGAAAATAATAAATTATGAAAAGAAAAAATAATCACATAAAATAATAAATTACAGAAAGAAAAAATAATCATAAAAGTAATAAATTACAAAAAGAAAAAATAATCACCAAAAGTAATAAATATACACCAAAAGTAATATATAAGAAGAAACAATCACAAAAAATCCCTGAAAGCCAGGTGATTTGAACCCGATACTATCTGAAACTATAAGGACTTCCAGTCGAAGTGCTTACCGTTTAAGCTACGACGTATCTATTGTAATTTGCAAAATACATGTCTGTACCTAATCTTGTATGACGTCAGTCGTCGGTTACGGTTCAAAGGTCAACTAATCCTGACGCTTCCTTAACATTTTACACCCATCCAACGCCGCTAAAGAAGTTTTCACTTCAAAAACATTAGTCATTCGGAGATACGCAAACTAAGGGTGAGTGGTAAAATTTAAAACTTTAATTTATTGTTAAGGATAATAACAGATGTCTTATTTACACTAAATTTTGTTTATTCCCTTAGCAACACGAAATACGTCCATAATAACAGTATGTGTGAGATAATCAAATGACTCCCGCTATATTATCCATCAGCCGTTAGATATAGGGCTGCAAACAAGATTACTAGTTTCCGTCATTTGGCATGTAATTGCAACGCACAACTGACGCGTCCGTCCAGCCGACACGTGCTAGCGCGCACCACTGCTACGAGCGACACAACCTCTACGACACCGATACTGTCACGTAGCTCGCTACACTAATTCGTAGCCACCGCTTGAACACGTAGCATACATGTATAAATGCTCGCGTAACTTTAAAAATTAACGGTTTACTAAGCTCAGGATTTTAACTTCTACAAAATGTTATTAAAATAGATAAAAAAAGAAAAATGTGTGGAACCAAATTTTCACTTGGCTATTATTAAGCTGCACGCTACGCGAACTGGTTTTAATTGTACCAGGAAACCGCTTCGTATTAGCCGTTGGTTGTAAAAGCTATGCGATCATTGTGTGGCTTCGTTTGTGCGGGTAAAGCGCTGTCGCGAAACACGCGGCGCGCCGTGCCGCTGCATTACCGTCGGAACTTGTGCAAACATTCGTTATGTACTTGTGGCCACGGAAAATTGCAATTGTGCTAACCAAACAGTACAAAAAGTTATAGCGGTCTGTTGTCTCTTGATATTTCAGTACGTGTTAATTGTGTTAACATTTCATCCGGTGTTACAACACATTTTATAATAATTTGCTTTTTCACAAACATTTCTATGAAATATAAGCGGTTTAGCGATCTTGGTTTCTGTTTTTTTTTTTTGGTCAGACAATAATATTAAATATGTGGAATAGTATAATTATGTGAATAGAATATGTTGAATACCTAAAACTCATTTAAAAAGGTTCCTATGAATCTAATCATTTAGATTGGCAAAAGACGTCTTCTGTGGCGTCGAGTTAGAACGTTCGAATGTTAAATTAGAAGTAAGATATTTGACTCCTGCTTTGTGTAAAAATAATTATGTATGAATGATTCTACGTACCATATACATGTATTTACAAAAAAATAAAAATGCTATATTTTCCACGTTTTAGCACCTCAAGTTCTTTAAACTATGCTAGGAGTTGTAAATCTAGAAATCATTACGCATAATGTTATTGATTGTTTATTTATTAAAATATACATTTCTTCTATGTATGTCAAATTTGACCTAGCTTTCGATTCTATGAATCACAAACAATATTTAAAAGCATATTATATAGTTTCATGAATAAAAATCTAAAATCACACGAAGCCTCTAAAAGTACCATGAAACATATATTATACGACTTTTCACCGTCGTACAAACACAGATAATTAAGGAGCGTGAAACCATTTAAATATTTTATGAATATTTCATGTGTATGAGAACGTGGCTACTAGAAGGAAATTATATAAATTTGCATTCTTAATGAATACATTTACTGACACCGTTTTTGATGAAAGATAAAATCAGAAAACAACTAAAATGAACACTTATTTCAAATATTTGAGTTAAGAATACCACAAAATTAATGCCCAGTTCACTTTATTCCAGTAGTATTCCAGTCCAGCTAGCGAATCCAGTGCTGGAATGCTATTGGAATAATGTGAACTATCACTGGCATGTACCCATTCCAGTGAGTAATCCAGTCCAGTGACTTACTGGAATAATTTGAACACTACAATCAAGTCCAGCACAGAACTGGATTGATTCGCTGGATTGCTGAACTGGAATAGTGTGAACCGTGCATGACGAATTTAATCGATGAAGAAAAAATACACGAACAACACAGCAACATACATTACTACACAAGCTTATCAATAATCAAAGTGAGCATATCTAATTTACTTAGAATATAGCTTCTTAATATGGATAAACATTCCTAATTTTTTATTTTTTTGGCAAATATACATATAGTGTTCTATTTCTTGGAAACACCCAGTTCATCTTGTAAGACCATCGAAGTATACAATACAAATGAACACAGTTATAATTTTTTCTAACTTACTTCCTCATAATATTATAAGTGTGTGATAGTCCTTGTAGATGTTTGTACCTGTTTGTTAGTGGAGTCACAGGCAACGGCTGGTTGTCTTCAGACAATATTCTACAATAACTAAAAGATAACCTTTGAAAGTAGGTTATCTCTTAGTTATATGTACATATACTTTATATTTGAATTAAAAATACCAATTTCTAAAACAAAAACAAGCACAGAGACGAATTATGAGTACGATAATCTGATAAATAGTCATGGTCGGTCCACAGAGGAATTGTGCCGCGCCATTAAGTATGTCGCGTCGTATCGGTGTCGGCTGCGTCATTTCGGTGACGTTCATTCGGGTGATGAACGCAACAAAACCATGATGCGAACACGGGCGCTGCCACATTGCGCGTGTAATTGCCGCGAGCGTGCGACGAGCCGCCATTAATCTCACCAACACTCGATAAAACGCACAAGTCATGCTACAATGTTAAACCCACACCCCTCCGACCGTTTTGTTATGTAATGTCATTGTAAACTCTACAATTAATGCGGTAAACGAAAATGTTGAAATAATTAATGAAACTTAAAACAGCCAATGTTTGGATTGCTGTAATTTTATTGATGGACATTCAAGTATATGTGTTTCTTGAATAAGCTGTACGATAAGACAGAGGCAGAGTCTATTACAAATGCGACAGCTGGGATAGATGTTTTTTACTCAATCACGCTAACAGCTGAACGAATCTGTCTGAATAAATTTTCACAGACAGATTAGTATCCCGACAACAGACTACTAAAATCGAAGCCACTCCAAACAAAAAGCACCACCACTCTACACAATTTGTAGATTCAATTTCACTATCCTTTTAACAGATTACAAATCGCCTAAAAAGACAAACGTAAAAACGAGCTTTGAAAACATACCTGTTTATCGAAGTATCGACTACTCATGATTTTCGCTAACTTTACATTTGTGGTCTTAATTTACCCACTTGCGCGTCACACAAATAGTGAGACGGTAATGGAAGGGAGCGTATAAGGCGTCTATCGTTCTGGCCGCTGTGTGCTGCGCTCGCCAGTTCTCCCGCTTGCCCGGCTCCGCACTCACAGAGCATTCGAGACAAATTCAATTTGCACCAACGCTGACGACGAGCCAGTTTGCGCTGCTAACTAGCTACGACGTGAATGCTGCCACCCTTGTCCTTATATTATATCTAGCTTACAGTTTAAGCCACCTGTTTCTGTCATATGGTGTCACTAAATCAAGTTTCACGTATGATGAGCATAATCATCCTTTTTAATAAGGTATGTTATGTAATGTATGTAAAATAGGTATGTTATAGCTATCAATTGGAAACTGATTGACATTTTATTTATTAGTCGTAGCTCTTCTTCATTCCACATTCCTATTTTTCCTTTATAGGGTTCCGTACCCAAAGGGTAAAAACGGAACCCTATAAAGGAAAAATAGGAATGTGGACCGGGACCCAACCATAATAGCTAGCCAGTTGACATTTTCACAGATTGTGTATTTCTGTTGCCGCTATAACAACAAATACTAAAAACAAAATAATAATGATAATTAAGGAGGGCTCCCATACAAAAAATTTGAATTTTTAGCCCTATAGATTTCATGCCCATTTTCAGTCGCCGAGCTAGATCTCAAGAACCGTAATAGCTTGACAGTTGAAATTTGCACAGATTATGTGTCTTTACTGTGGCTACAACAACAAATGTGAACGCGGCCGCTACGCAGGAGGCGTGGGTTCGATCCCCGCTCAGTGCAAATATTTGTATGCATGAATATGGGTATTTGCATTGGTCTGGCTGTTTCTATGTATAATATGCATGTATTTACAAAAAAAAAAGTATCTAAGTATGTTTATCCGCATTCTAGATTCCATAACACAAGCTAGTTAAGCTATGCTTACCATGGGTCTAGATAGCGTTGTGTGAAATGTTGTGGAATATTTATTAAAAAAAATAATACTAAAACTAAAATAAAAATAATATTTAAGGGGGGCTTACATACAACAAAAGTATTTCTTTTTACCGTTTTTTGCTCGATATTAATAATGGCTACGCGTAGATGCTAGAAATAATTACAAATTATTAAGGTTATATACATATTTACTTTTAGCCTTTTTTCTGGTACGGTACCCTTTGTGCGCAAGTCCGACTCGCACTTGGCCGGTATTTTTTTGTTTTGAATTTTATAACTGCGGCTGCCATCTGAAGACGCATCTCCATGAGGAAAGCGGAGCTCGTCCGTCAATCAGCAAGTATACCAGCATACAGGTAATGTTGACTAGTTATGACTTATTACAACGATCTTAATTGTTGCTTAGTACTAAGATCAACAATTGATCTAATGCTGAAGTTCTGAAGTGAAAAAGAAAAACTTAACATTTAGATTGATTCATATTTATTTACTATTTATTTTATAATATTCATAAATGAATTATAATTATTGTACTTACAAAAAAGCATCTGAATTTGATAAACTGCGTCATAGATTCGTACCTGTACAGAAATAAATAAATAAATTATTATTACAGAACCAATTATGGTAAAATATAAAGAAAGAAAGAAGAATGCGTTAATTCTGAATAGCTGCGGCACATAATAACGGTTACATTACGAAATATATTGTTATATACGCTGACATATACTACATAAAATTAAACTATAATGATAATTATTTTTGCGACGGCAACACTGCCAATCGGTACCTTATTTATCTGAAACGCACACGCATAGAGTTATACGTCTATACCTACCTAATTTCACCAGACTACGATTAAATCTAATGATATGATAAATGAGCTGTGTCTGTACGTTTAAAGAGTCGTAAATATTTAAAAAAATATCTAGCTTATACTAAATTAACGGTTTTGAACTCAAACATATTTTATTGAAATTCCAGTCTGTTTATTTGCGATGTACCACCGAGGACAGAATATAATTCAATAGCCTAATAAAGTTTAAATAGATGTTGATGCAGTTTTTTTAATCCAAAGAATTGTGTATTTCCTCGCATTTCAACTTATAAAAAACAAGACACTATTCTTTCGCTCGTGCACCAATGCACTATCTCTATCATAATGTATATCCATATAAATCTACATAACAACGTACCTGTAAACATCCCGTTACGAACACAATAGCCAGAAAACCAAACAACTCGACATAAACGGTGTTGTCCCATCGTCTAAAAATCCAATAATAAGCTACCGTTTTCAATCAAGATCCAGGGGGCACACGAGAGCGGAGTCAACGGAAAGCTTCTAATAGCAAGCGAGAGAAAACACATTTGTCTTGTCCCGGACCGTTAGCGTATATTACGCCGCGTTGAGACATCGCCCGCTGCGTGCTCTAACTCAGTTTCACTATGTTAACTTGTACGTTTTTCATCGTTACACAAAAATTAGCTACGTCCTTCAATTTAGGATTAGTATACATGTAAGTCTGTTTGAAAGAATTCTAAATTAATTATCCTTTAATTCGTTCAAAAATCATTAAAATAGATTCATTGCAGATACCAATAATTTCACGTTTCAGTAGCCCTTCAGTAGCCACACGCAACAGGGTACCCATCTAGACTTGAAATTTAATAAACCACGGATACTCGCTAAAGAGCTTTGACTCAACCATGGTTAATTCGCTAAGGCATTCAGAATTGAAAATAATCCTGTGGATAATAAATATGGTTCATTTGTGGTTAGTGGCGGTTTATTAATTCAATGACTGGAACTTAAGCCTAGGTTAATTAATACCCTAGACTAATACTGGCACAATAGTGTCCTTAGTAAGGGGTTATTTCGAAGACTTGTGCCTATGTTCAACAGTAGACTATGTACGGTTGATATTATGATGATGATGATGGTGTAAGTGCAGCCATACTCACGTGACTTGTACGTACGTGTATAAAAAACTACGCTAATTATCTCCGCTACTGTGCAGCACTTCTTTAATGTTCCGGGCAATCCTACTCAAAAAAGCTTCAATAAGAAGCTATTTTCTTTAACTACATAACAATATAAGCATACAAGCAACCAATTACCAATACCTGAGCATAAATGTATAACCGACTCTTCTTCCCTCTCCAAAGACTTTGACAATTCTATTCACCACTGAAAATTCAACAATAAATAAGTATGCTGTTTGACCGTCCGTACGGTGGTCGTAGTTTTGCAGATTTGCTTCACATTTGAACGGACAATCCCATTATTCTAGCCCCTTAAAAATAGTTTTGCCTTTGTCATCTCTGTTTGCTTATATCTGTACAAATATTTTTAGAACTCTACAGTCGGCACTGTATATGTGAGCAGTATGCACTGATATCTACTGCATCTACTTTAGTATGGCATGGTATACACAGTACGTGACTCGAAACATATTTTTAATAAATATGCATTATTATATTATCTTGCACAAAATAAAAAAATAATTCACCCTTCTGCCCAGGGTTGTTATGAGTACATCCTTAACCACGTGTATGTCATTGTTTCACGAAAATTCCTCCCAAATCTGACTTCGACCTCATAGTTTTCAAGCCAAAGTCAAGCCCTACTTATGTAGTCAAATAGCTTAAAACACTTAAGATAATTAGTCCTGAATGCGGGTACTACCGACTAGTTTAAAATTAAAGTTGCCGAAGCTTAAACAAAGCGTGTTATGATGTCGGAGCTTATTAAAAGTTTATTTTTAAATAGAGGAAGCACGCAGTAATATAACTTTATGACAACAACCTGCAACAAGAGGTCTCCGCCGTAATCAGTGAATAGGGGAAGTTTCGTAGCGACTTTCCAAACTCGAATCTTTACCAGTGTATCATAAGTCATTTATAAATTTTACTAAAGAAAATCTACCTCTGATCGCGGGTACAAATTAATTATCTTTGATAAAAAAAATGTTAAAAAAATCTGGAACCGTATGTCTGCGGTCGTGAAACTGGAAAAATAACATTCTTGCTTTGTGGTATTGAAACTCTCTGTGTTTACAGGGTTGGCAGCACGAGTGTGACTCCCCTGGTGTTGCAAACGTCCATAGGCCACGGTAACCACTTACCATCAGGTGGGCCGTGTGCTAGTCGGCCACCTCAGTTGTTTAAAAAAATTAAAAAGACAGATTGCACTCCGGGAGTGCCGGCAGAAGTGAAAACTTTTTCTTTCTTTCTTTCTTAGTTATACACAGAGAAAAAGATAAAAAGAACATACCATTACATAATAGCGCCAATCATAGAACCTATCACTAATTTTCTGCAAATTTTCTATCAGAAGAAATGAATTAATTACAAAAAGAAAAAATATTCACAAAAAGTAAAAAATTACAAAAAGAAAAAAAAACACAAATAGTGGCAGAAGCCCAGGTTCGAACCCGGTACTATCTGAAACTATAAAGACTTACAGTCGAAGCGCTTACCGTTAAGCTACAAAGCTTCTCAGCGTACCTAGCAAAATAAACACTCTGTAGCTAGGAATGTTGTATGACGTCATGTCGTCCTACAAAGTCGTCGGTTACGGTTCAAAGTTCACGTGATCCTGACGCGAGTCTAACACGTGATCCTGACGCGAGTTTAACACGTGATCCTGACGCGAGTTTAACACTTTTTACCCATCCAACGCCGCTAAAGAAGTTTTCACTTCAAAAACAAAGTACCTAGTAGTAGTTGCGGAAAAGTTTATTTTTAAATAGAGGAAGCACGCAGTAATATAACTTTATGACAACAACCTGCAACAAGAGGTCTCCGCCGTAATCAGTGAATAGGGGAAGTTTCGTAGCGACTTTCCAAACTCGAATCTTTACCAGTGTATCATAAGTCATTTATAAATTTTACTAAAGAAAATCTACCTCTGATCGCGGGTACAAATTAATTATCTTTGATAAAAAAAATGTTTAAAAAATCTGGAACCGTATGTCTGCGGTCGTGAAACTGGAAAAATAACATTCTTGCTTTGTGGTATTGAAACTCTCTGTGTTTACAGGGTTGGCAGCACGAGTGTGACTCCCCTGGTGTTGCAAACGTCCATAGGCCACGGTAACCACTTACCATCAGGTGGGCCGTGTGCTAGTCGGCCACCTCAGTTGTTTAAAAAAATTAAAAAGACGGATTGCACTCCGGGAGTGCCGGCAGAAGTGAAAACTTTTTCTTTCTTTCTTTCTTAGTTATACACAGAGAAAAAGATAAAAAGAACATACCATTACATAATAGCGCCAATCATAGAACCTATCACTAATTTTCTGCAAATTTTCTATCAGAAGAAATGAATTAATTACAAAAAGAAAAAATATTCACAAAAAGTAAAAAATTACAAAAAGAAAAAAAAACACAAATAGTGGCAGAAGCCCAGGTTCGAACCCGGTACTATCTGAAACTATAAAGACTTACAGTCGAAGCGCTTACCGTTAAGCTACAAAGCTTCTCAGCGTACCTAGCAAAATAAACACTCTGTAGCTAGGAATGTTGTATGACGTCATGTCGTCCTACAAAGTCGTCGGTTACGGTTCAAAGTTCACGTGATCCTGACGCGAGTCTAACACGTGATCCTGACGCGAGTTTAACACGTGATCCTGACGCGAGTTTAACACTTTTTACCCATCCAACGCCGCTAAAGAAGTTTTCACTTCAAAAACAAAGTACCTAGTAGTAGTTGCGGATGCGATCATAGCGCGCCTGGTTAATTACCAAAGTGCTCAATGCACTAACATGCAAATAAAAACAGAGATACCTCAAAACTGATCGTAGACTTTCTAGTTCAGACGCAAAACAGATAAATTCCTCCATTTCCAAATCGATTACGATATCTCTCAGTTAGTAGACTACTTCAATATCTAAATGAACGGGATGGATAAGACCCATTAGACATTAGAACACTTAGATGTGCGGTAGTTATGACAAAGTAGGCAGCGTCTCTGGCGCCACTGCGTCTCCTCACTTTTACCCCCTCTAAATCTTATAGAAACACGGTGTCATAATGCAAGCAAGACACAAACATGTCTACGTGCGCCAAGCTTGTTAAGTGGTTTGGAAGAAAAACATCACAAAAACTTTTTTTATTGTCGTAAGCCATTTAAGCCGTATGTATTCTTTTTGTATGGGTAACTGTTTGTCGTTCGTAGTTAAGTTACATAAAATATGTTCTTTTTTTTCGATATGACGTGTGAATTCATGTGTAGTGCCAGTTAAGTTTTTGTAATACTTATATACATAAGCAGATGCGTAATGGGTTCTTATTTCAATGAATTAATTAATTTTTGGATTTAAATTCTCCTGTTGATGATAACTTGGCCTTTTTAAATATAGTCGTAATTGGTAAAATATGTTGCAACTCACAGAAATCCATACAGGTCTAAGGCTGCCTTTCCAATAGTTATGCTACGAAAATGTAAAAGCTAAGCTATGGAACTATATGACCGTTTCCACTGTGGTTTGTTATATAGTTAAGCGAGTAAGATGTGCTATGAAACTTCCTACAAACATTCATAATATTTTATAATTCGAATCTATTCCCCGCATCCATAGCCCGCATTAAAAAACAAAGCTTAGCTAAACCACTTTCCTCCAGTGCTATGCTGTGTGGTTCATCGTTTATGATTGGTGGATATCAAACGTATCTATAGCAACGTAGCATAGTCCATCTCCGGTGGAAAGGCAGCCTAAAAATTAAGCCTATGTACTATTTGGACCACAATCTAGCTTTGTGCCAAATTTCATTTAAATCTGTTCAGCCGTTCTAGAACTATCCAACTATCCGTCCTCATTTTGTATTACATATTTATAAATAGCAGATAGCAAGGTTAGTAGGGATTTTCAACCTTAGAATGTAACTAACTTTACATAAAAATAAATAATTGTTTTCACGGTTCACAGACTAAGAGTAGTACTATAACTTACTAAAAAAAAAAGATGTTAAATAGGTTAAAGTGTGTTCTGGATAAGGAATGTAATAAAAATTTACGATTGTCGAATAGTCGTAAAAAGATCACCGCATTTAAAGAGCATTACCAAAATCCCCGCATGCGAATATTCTTTAACAAATCGTCACTGCCTTTTTTAGTGCTTGCATTAGTGCTGTACTTTTAGACAGAGTAACATTTAATAATAAAAATCTATACATATATCTAAAGTAAACGAAGAAGTAAGGATCATAATCAGCAGCAATTACTCAAACCTAAAACCCAACTACTAATCAAACAGTGTGTGTACTTATTAGACACAGTTACGAGTTCCGTTTACATTCAGTAAACGACGGTTGAGCTAGAACGTGTCGGAGACGTCTGTACCCCATGAACTCGACTTCGGGACTACTTGTGAGGGGCCGATACCCCCGTGCCCGACCCTTGCCCCGCTACACTGCGAATTTTTTTGTGGGGACATCATAATAATAGCTCTGTATTACTTCAGGAGAAATTCCAAGAAGTTTATAACTCGAGATGAGTTTCGTGTTCCTTGTCATAAATAATAAAGCGGTCGTCGACTACAACGTTGTGCAGATTTTAAGTGAAGTAAAAATTCAAGAAATAATTTTTCATTTTCGGGTCTCGAGTCAAAAGGAAATTGTTGGAAGTTTAATAAATGAATGAAGATTTCATGGGGAACGCGACACGACTTTTGAATGCTACTTAACCGATCGATATGAAAGCCTTCGATGATTTTATAGATATTATATGTACCAAGATGGAATACGTTAACAATTTGAAACAGTTCCGCTCGATCGGGCAGCCCGTAACAACCGCTTAATGTAAAGGGTGACTTGTGATTCTGCACTTTCCTTTAGCGTATTACAAGTATTTTCAGGGAGACTTTTCACATGATAAATTGCAAATATCCGACATAGAGAAAAATGATTGAAAATTAAATGCTACAAGTATCTAACGGAATATAATGAAAGCGAGACCGGTTACCAATCAATCTAATATCATAAATTTCGTTTTACGCTCAAACTATCTCGACACGACGGGGAAGCAGTATTCTCTCCTTTGCTGTCTACAGATTCTACTTAAGTTAATGGATAAGTTGCGAAGGCACGGAGTTTACTTTGTGTTTTCAGGTAGACGGACTTGATCGAGAAGTTTTCTTCGTTAATTTGAACAAGGCAGAAGCTTTACAAAACTGTCAGAATAGTTTTAAGTACAAGATGCCTTGTTTGTAGAGTTTATAATTACTATGATGGCCTCTATTGCCATGTGTCTTGACAGTCTCTACTCTACTTTGTGCAAGGTAAAATGTTATAGAAAAATAAAAGTTAGCAAAAAAACGATTCAAAAAAAGATACGGTGTAACCTGTTTTAACTTTATCCGAGTAAGTAAACATTCAACGGCGTAACAAATTACGACTGAATTACAAGTTATTTTCAAAAAAGTAAGTTGCTCGAAACTTTCTCCACCCAAAGAATTATGAAGATTAGCATAACAAAGTAACCTGACACTGTGTTCATGAATTGCGTCGCCCGTTCCGACTTAGAAATCTGTTCTTGTCGTATTTATTTCTGAAGTTAAGACAGTGGAGCAAATAATTAATAGGGTACGCGGTTTATACTACACAAATTAAAGAGCTTCAGCCTAGGTCTATGAAAATATTAGCTTGGCCAACTTGAAATGAGACAGAGGCCTATAATTCGCTTTTGCTACCAATTACGCTAATGGAATTTATTTCATTTCAAACTTACGAGTACGTTCTCTGTAAAGTGCACGCTTGCTCCCAGGGTTGCTTTATTGTAACTTTAAAAGGCTAGAACCTTTTTGTCGAATAGTAAACTTGATTAGTTATAGCTTTTTATTCTTTAGTTATATCAAAAATAGTAGCAAGCAGGCATAACTAGGACTAATATTTTACCTGTTTATTTTAGACAACTGTTATTCATATATGGTTTTAATTACGCATCTGAATTATATCAATACATCTTCCAATAGATTAAATCACTTAACTGTGGTTAGATTTCTTGTTTTAGTAGTAGTTCTTATTTTTAATTTCAGAGTCACCATTAATAACACTCTTTCTTACGAACGCACTTAACTGAACAGTGAAAATGTTATTAAGGTTTCTCATAATAAAAGTAAAAAGTAGCCCTTACAAGACCCGTACGTGTTCTTTGTCTCAAGTTTTGTGCTCACCTCTAAGGAAGTTCTCCCTCGCAGCAACTAATATTAGTCAATTAGGTATTCAGGGCGCGGACGGCGCACCCCGCTCATTCTTGCGTCTAGCTACTAGCGCCCACTCGCTTTCACTCTTGTACCTTACTGCGACGCCATTTACGTAAAGAAAACACCAACTGCGCTGCAGTTTAAGTATTTCATAAAATCACATGGAATAGCACTAACTGTAGGGTTAGCCCACGTCACGTCAGTCATATAGTAACATAAGTACTTCGTGATTATCCTATCCTATCGGTCGCGAAATATACAAGCTTAAACTTAAGAAAATGAGAATTCAGAAAATGTATAAGCTTTATTTTCTGATATGGACTATTTTTGTTTAGTACAAACAACAAAATACACGCTACAAGGTCCGCACTGGCAATAAATCTTGGTAGTGCCGATTTCAAAATAAATGCAATCCAGCTTGTTCAAATGAATGTGGCCTCGACGAGACCTTCAGAACAAATCAACCTCACGGGCAAGTCGGTGCCACATGCTGATTGACGGTCGAACTCTGACACAGGTATTTCTAGACAGATGGTAGTCACCCCCATAAAAACTGAACCAAAAGGAAGAGAGCAATTAGACCTCCAAGATGAAAACAACTTTAACGTAATGATCAACATTAGTCCACTCAATGGCCGCTCAAGATTCAAATAGCCTACCAACTGTACCTACTTCTTTTATTAGACAATAGTAAGTACCTATTATATTTTATATAACCTAGTCCTTAAAAGAAACAAAAAACAGCATATATTTGAAATATTTTATGTCCGTTCCCTTTATCATATTCTAAGAGTACTTTTGGAACACTCTTGGGTGTTACGACTTTTATCACAGGAAATCTCTCTCTTTTCTGCATAATTCATGGCTATAAGGTTGAAACCGAAGTCGTAAAAGAAATCGTTCTATGATTTCATGACTTCGGCGGAAAACTTTCTACTTGTCATTCTTTTGAATCAACGGTCGCCGCCAGCCTCCCTATCTATGGCTAGGATATGTTGCATTTTAGTCCTATAACATGAATAAATCTCGAACGTTTATCGTAAATGTTATATTTCTGATACCGAAAGGGATAATATGAAGAATGTTTTTATTTGTAAATATTTTTATTGAAATTATGGAACTGGTGCTAAATCTGGTTTTACCAAATCAATATTCTGGGACATAGTACAACGCGCTACCTAAACGTATAAAATAAGAAAGCATAGCTTCTGTTGTTATGGGTTCTAGAATGCAGATAATCATATTGAAATTGATTTTTAAATTAGTACTGTACTAGGCTATGCCAGTTATCGCGTCTTTGGTAAAGTCAACATTGAGATCAAACAAAAGTAAATTTTAATGTATGATTAAGACCTTTCAAACAAAAATGTATCGAAATGCTTATAGCGCATGCATAGTTTTTGCGTTCATCGAGGACAAACAGACCGTTGTTTTCCGTGGCAGGTTTGCAGCCGATGTTTTTTTTTCGTTTATTATCAAAAACAAAACATTACCCACAGATTGAATTTATATAGCACATCAAAAAAAAACCACGAAATTTTGTACTTGTGCTAATACAATACCGTGTCGCTAACATACTGTTACGAGCGTGGGGGTCGGTTTAAATAGAAAATGCGAGGACAACCGTTGAAAACAGATTTTATTCAGCTGCACTTAAATTACAGCAAAGCGCGTAGAAATTCAAAACTCTTCCTTACACACTACACAGTCACTTGTATAAATCGCACTGTATCGCTTCGCACACTTTATCGCTTTGATCGCTTCGAATGCTAGTCGTACACTAACTTGAGCGGAGGCTGTTAGCTCGCCTTTTATATCGGGCGCGGCCGACTAGCGAAAGATCGAGAAAAGACAGGTACGTTCTGAAAAAGACAGGAACTTTCTGGAAGGTTGTATTGGGTCTTGTGTCTCTTTCTAGCCTGACGTCTCGTTCTATTCATTCGATTCCTTCTAGAACAGTGACGTCAAGGCATGCTGTCTCTTTCTATAATGCCGTCTCGCTCACTCCTATGGAAATTTGGCCATATATTGAAGTGGCCAAGCGCCTGGCGTAGCACTACCCCCTTCTTAGACATGCTCGTCCCGATCATCATTAGATCCGTAGTATTTCGCCAGTCGGTCAACATTTACAACCTTCAAGGGGCTTCGCTGGTTGCGTTGTATCCGGTATGTAACGTCATTGATCCTGGTGACAACTTTATACGGCCCTTCCCAGTTTGGAGACAACTTCGGAGATTTGCCTTTGCGACGCATCGGATTGTGTAGCCATACCAACGAGCCTTCGTCGAACCCGGCTTGATGAGAGTTGTGGTCGTATCGGGTTTTCATTCTTTCACTTGCCTGGAGCCCAGATTCACGGACGTGGGTGTGAACGTCATTTAGTCTATCGCGCAATGCACTAGCATATTCCGTGATTTCTTGCGGTGAATCTGGAGGACGTCCAGTCAGTAGATCAGCCGGTAGTCTCAGTTCTCTGCCAAAGTTTGCACACGCAGGAGTCAGCGTTGTGTTTTCATGTATCGCTGTTCTATAAGACAACAAGAACAAAGGAATATGACTATTCCAGTCCTTCTGGTGGCTCTCAACAACCTTAGCCAAATGCCTTTCCAAGGTTTGGTTAAATCTTTCAACCATTCCGTCAGACTGCGGATGATATGGGGTGGTCCTGGTTTTATGAATACCCATTATCCTACAGGTTTCTTGAAATACCTGTGATTTAAAATTCCTTCCCTGGTCACTGTGTATTTCCAAAGGAACTCCATATCGGCAAAACACTTCCGTGACTAGTCTTTCTGCGACTGTAGTTGCTTCCTGGTTAGGTATGGCAAAAGCCTCCGGCCATTTAGTAAAGTAGTCCATTACTACTAGGATGTATTTGTTTCCAGACTCCGATGCAGGAAATGGCCCTGCAACATCTAATGCAATCCTTTCCCAAGGCGCTCCAACATTGTATAGCTTCAATGCTCCCCTGCTCCTTGTATGAGGCCCTTTTACCGATGCGCAGCATGTACATTTCCTACACCAATCATCAACATCCTCACGGCAATGGATCCAATAGAATCGTTGACGAACCTTCATCAACGTCTTCTTCACACCAAGATGGCCGCCTGAAGTTCCGTCATGAAATGATCTCAAAACCTCATTAATTTTAGTCTTTGGGACAACCAACTGCAGATGTGAGTCTTTCCCGTTTGCAGACTCCCATTTTCTACACAGGACTCCATTGTGTATCACGAGGCTTTCCCATTGTGCCCAGTAGCTCTTTGTAGCTGCACTCATTTGGGAGACATCACTCCATTTCGGCTTAGGTGTTCCTGCCCTTATCCATTCGAGAATAGGCTTGATGTCTCGATCCTCTTGCTGTGCTTGCTGCATGGCTTCGCTACTCCACTCATCGCTGACAGTATCAGTCCTTATTATTCTAATCGCTACACTATCTTTAGCTTCTTGCCTGACACAATGGTTACATTCCACCGGACAAGGTCTTCGAGAGAGCGCATCTGCATTTCCATGCGCTTTCCCACTCCGATGTTCGATGACGAAGTCGTATTCCTGGAGCTGTTCAATCCATCTTGCCACTTGTCCTTCTGGATTTTTAAATTGTAGCAACCATTTTAAAGCAGCATGATCAGTCCTCAGATGAAACTTGCGGCCCAGCAGAAACTTACTGAAATGCTGCAATGTCTTAACCACGGCCAGTAATTCTCTTCGTGTAACACAGTAATTTCTCTCTGGTTTAGACAAAGACTTACTAAAGTAAGCAATGACGACCTCCTTGTCTCCTTTTCTCTGGGATAGGACTCCTCCTATCCCAGTATTGCTGGCATCTGTGTCGACGACGAACTCATTTTCTGCATCTGGATAACCCAAGATTGGTGTTTCACAGAGTCTTCGCTTAAGGTCTTTGAAAGCGGCTTCACATTGTTCATCCCAGCTAAATTTCCGTCTTTCTTCCGTCAACCGATGCAAAGGCTTCGCAATATCGGAAAAGCTTTTCACGAACCGCCGGTAGTATGAACACAGACCTAAAAAGGCACGAACGTCCGTCTTATCTTTTGGTGTCGGCCAATCTTTCACGGCACTTATCTTCTCAGGGTCTGTTTTTATCCCATCCTTCGAAATAACATGGCCCAAATAATTCACTTGTCGTTTAAAAAGTGAACACTTCTTTGGACTGAGTTTTAAGTTGGCACCCTGTAGTTTAGTCAAAACTTGCTCTAGTTTGCTGAGGTGATCGTCGAAGTCTTTTCCAATGATGATTATGTCATCTAAATATACCAGACAGGCTTCTCCCAGCAGTCCAGCAAGTATTTGTTCCATCAATCTCTCAAAAGTGGCCGGAGCATTACATAATCCAAATGGCATGACGTCGAACTGCCAGAGACCTTTTCCAGTAGAAAACGCAGTTTTCTCCTTGTCTCGTTGACTGATTTCAACTTGCCAATACCCACTCTTGAGGTCCAATGTTGAGAACCACTGCATGCCACTTAAGGTGTCCAAAGTGTCATCTATTCTTGGCAACGGATAACTATCCTTTTTCGTAACATCATTCAGTCGGCGATAATCGACGCAGAATCTGGTGGTTCCATCCTTTTTCTTTACAAGGACTACCGGAGAACACCATGGACTGACCGAGGGTTCAATGATACGGTCCTTCTTCATCTCTCCAATCATTTCCTCCACCTCTTTTTCTCGAGCAATCGGTACACGTCGTGGTCGTTGACGGATTGGCGTTACCTCACCAGTATCGATTTTATGCTGTACTACTCCAGTTCTGCCAATGTCACCATCATGCATTGAAAAGACGTTTTTATAACATAGCAGCATGTTCCGCGCCTTCAGCATCAGTACCTTACTGAGGTCATTGCGACAATCTTCTAGTAGTTTCAGCACTGTTGATTCTCTGTCACTTGTGGCATCGCTTTTGGTCGAACCCTGGCAACTACGTATCCACGAGATCTCCTCGCAAGTGCCAAGCAGTGTTCCTTTGTTTAAGACGCACTCGTTGTCGCTCATATTTAAAATTCTTATAACGGCTGTGGTTGGTGTTGTTACCACAGTACGAGCTGGTATCCAGGGACTACTGCCGTCTACTTTTTCCACCAATGCACAGCGATGAGAATTGATGCCATATTGAGGTAGTCTTATTGGCACTAGGGTCTGTGATTTAGGCTGGAGTACAGTTCGTTTTGCACAGAACACTTTTCCACATGCGCCACCTTCCATGGGAATTTCGTCGAACCCAAGTTTCAGAACGCCACAATCCACATCGATTTTACAGCGATATTTTCTCATAAAATCCAATCCAATGATGCAGTCATCTAAGATATCAGCGACGATGACTTTATGCCAATAGGTCTTATCACCGACTTCCAACGCCACTTCTTGCTCTCCTCGGACGGAAATGCGCTGGCCGGTAGCTGTCTGCAGATGGAGATGCTTAAGTTGATGTAGATGATCTCTAGGTACATTTTTCACCAGCCGAGAGCTAATCACGGTCCGACTTGCTCCAGTATCAATGGTGAGGTGGCACGGTGATCCATCAATACCTCCTTTGATGACCAGACTATTTCCATCATTAGCTTGAGAGATCAGAATTGGGACTTTTACACTACCAGCCAGCACCCGTCCCGCAGTCCTGGCGTTTACTCGTTTCCCTGTTGCTCCGGCGCATCTAGATGTCGCGCCGTTTGTTCTTGGCCATTACCTTGTTGAGACCGTTTCGGGCAGCTAGACCGAATATGTCCTTGCTCTTTGCAGAAATAACACCTGGGTGTGAATTCCCGACGGTACACACGTTGCTCATTTGTTGAGATCTCACGCAATCTATGTGCTCGAGGGTCATGTCGTACAGCTTCCACTTCAAGGGCGTGAGCAACAGCATCTTTAAGGGTTGCATGGTGACCCAGACGGACGGCAGCTCTCACCTCCAAGTCTCTGATCCCGTCAATAAAAGCTTGCACCAAAATGCTGTCAAGAAATGACGAAGAAGCTCCTTGGTAAGCTTTTCTCACGAGCTTTTCTATTTCCAAAGCCCACTGCTGCAGAGACTCATTTAGACGCTGGTTTCTGTCCTTCAATTGGGCACGGTAGACATGTTTCAAGTGACTATCACCGTAACGTGATTCCAACGCTTCAAGAAGGCGGTCGTAAGTCACTTCACCTCCAAGCGCCTCTAAAACACTGAGTGCTTGGTCCCGTAACCCCAATGTTAATGCTGTTTTGGCTTGCTCCTTATCCCAACCGTTCGCCTTTGCCACAGACTCGAACTGCAGTTTGTATGCAGTCCACGAGGAGGTCCCATCAAATGGCGGTACTTTGAACTTTCCAACAGCCTGTACAGATGGAATGGTTACAGAGCCAGCTGTTCCGCAAGCTATTTTTGTCTCCAATTTTTTAACGTTTTGAGCCACAGACTGCAGCCGTTCCTCATAACTCTCAAATTTCTCGTCGATGCTTCCTAATTTTTCGTCGTGGCTTTCTATTTTTACTTCGTGGCAGTCGAGCTTGTCTTGCACTGAGTGAATTTCTCTTTGCCATTCTGCTTTAGACTCTTTCAAGAAGGTAAATAGATCTTCTTGTTGTTCCCGGAGCTGAACCTTTAGTTGCAAGGCCTGCTCCTCCTGTTGACGGGCCTGCTCTGCCTGGTGACGGGCCTGCTCTGCCTGGTGACGGGCCTGCTCTTCCTGGCGACGGATCAGCTCCTCCTGTTGTTGCTGGATCTGTGCCTTCAATTGCAGAGTCTGTTCTTCCTGGCGACGGGCCTGCTCTTCCTGGCGACGGGCCTGCTCTTCCTGGCGACGGGCCTGCTCCTCCTGTTGACGCTGGAGCTGTGCCTTCAATTGCAGAGTCTGCTCCTTCAATAACGTCATAATCGCGTTCAGGTTAATTTCCGATGATGATCCTGAAGCTACCGTTGACGTACTCGGAGTACTCGCAGCCTCTTCCGCAGCCTGGCTTCGGGTTTTCACTCCCTCCCTGTCGTCTCTCGGCGTTACCGGCATTTTCTATCCCACTTCTGACACCAGTTGTTACGAGCGTGGGGGTCGGTTTAAATAGAAAATGCGAGGACAACCGTTGAAAACAGATTTTATTCAGCTGCACTTAAATTACAGCAAAGCGCGTAGAAATTCAAAACTCTTCCTTACACACTACACAGTCACTTGTATAAATCGCACTGTATCGCTTCGCACACTTTATCGCTTTGATCGCTTCGAATGCTAGTCGTACACTAACTTGAGCGGAGGCTGTTAGCTCGCCTTTTATATCGGGCGCGGCCGACTAGCGAAAGATCGAGAAAAGACAGGTACGTTCTGAAAAAGACAGGAACTTTCTGGAAGGTTGTATTGGGTCTTGTGTCTCTTTCTAGCCTGACGTCTCGTTCTATTCATTCGATTCCTTCTAGAACAGTGACGTCAAGGCATGCTGTCTCTTTCTATAATGCCGTCTCGCTCACTCCTATGGAAATTTGGCCATATATTGAAGTGGCCAAGCGCCGGGCGTACCAATACTATTAGGATATATAAAAAAATACATTACACTTTAAACTGTACAAAATGATATATATAACACATTACACTATTACGCTACAATAATATACAAACAAAAAAAGTAACAGTTTAATATTATTATCGTTGTTACCAATACATAATCAACAACAAAAAGAAAAAAAAAATATTATACGTAGGTATCTTCTACAATGAACTCAATAAGTATTCTTTGCAAAAAAAAAGCACTGTTCCACCTTTTCTCTACACGAAATATATTTCTTTATCACTATGATTACACAATATTAATAAACAAAACTAGATGTCGCAGATTTGTTAGCTTTTTTGAGAAAATGATTTCATGTTTGCCTAAATAATTTATTTTTTCGTAGCCAATTTCACACCGCCAACTAGAAATTTATAAAATATAAATAATAATTTATCGTAAAAGAAAAGTACGTATAAACAAATTAATCACTTCTTGTAAAATTTCCTGTATTAAAACAATTGCATTGAACTTCACGTTATGGTACAACGGCACATAAAAAATACCACCGCAAAATTATGAATTCTGTAGTACCATCAATGTTAGCACGGCAAATGAAAATTTCAGTAGTACCACTAATGGTACCACGGCAAAAAAAAGCCTCAGTACCTTTAATGGTACTGTTTAATAGTACTACGGCAAACCAGTAGGTAAGAATTGTAAAAAAATATTTTTTTTGTATTTAGTACTGTAATATCACCCAAACATTTTTTTTTTAATATAGCCAAACACGACCACTTTAGATTTAGTATCCATAAAAGATAAGACGATAAAGGCTGCAAACTGTTTTTTTTTTTTCTTATTCGGATTGATGAACCTCAAAAATAAATAGTATGCCCAGTGGTAAATAGAATATTCAAAGTAAGGCTTACGGTTAGAACATTTAGTGTTCCGGTTGCAGCAACTTTATTTGTAGAGTCATCTTTTACTTTCTACATGAGGCCCGTCTAACTCCGACCAACGTCGGAAGCTTCTTCTTTGCAAGAAATGTTTTAAGACGAATTCCTAAAATTTCCCCTCAACATTGCGATTCAAAGAAACAAACTTATATTAAAGTAATTTAAATGGCGTCTTTGTTATTCTTTGCGAAGTTCGAAGTTATGCATTTTGTATTTTTGTGTACGGAAATAGGTACAACGAAAGTAGAAGACATGAGTATTATTATACCTATATCCCTCACCCCCGGGAATAGAAATACACCGCAATAGCATAGGTCTGTTTCTGGTTTCTATCATAAGTAGGTTCCCATATCGAAGTAAATTCTCTATTCGTTATTTAATATTTTGAAACTGAAGTTACAGATAATAGATAATAGGCATAGATAATATCGGCATCGGCTTATACCTATAGGCAAGGGCATCTTAAAAAATCATGTTCCAGTATTGTCGTCAATAATAGCATCCAGTTTCAAAGGATATTTTGTACACAAATTAAATGTATATGTTAAATAACATTGTGGAGTAGTCCCCTGCAGCTTAGGGTAATTTAAAATTATAATTTGATTAGCTTTGTCTTGGTTACGAGAGGGCGGATGTCAATGCAATAATTGTTATTTACTACGCTGCCCGCAGAAAAGGACAATATTCAACAGCACCTCAGAGCACATTTTTTATGAAATCATAATTTGATTACGTCAGCTTTACAGAATTACGGTAAGAAAAAGCATCCGTTCACTTAAACAGGTTGCTCCCAATATTAAATTCTTAAATCTTGGAAAGATGGTAAATTAAATTGCTTCTTAAAGTATAATAACAACATAAGAACGCTGTATTTTAACAAAATTACTATAATACTCAGAAAATATTATTTATTACAATTACATTGTGGAAAAGAATGTGGTTTGTTGTTCAAAATTAATATGAAACTGTAAAACTAAATTTAAAATCGAAAACGATATGATTGTGAAAACCCTAAGATCCATTTATTAAAAATCTTCAAATATTTTACTGTTGATTACATACCTTCAAATTCAAAATAGAAGCCTGAGATCTGTAAAAACTTACGCTACTAAACAAATTAACTGAGCATGGGGCATGGCACGTTACAAGGTCAGGTACAATTATTTTTGGATATAATCAGCCACATCTTTACGTACAAACTGTGTACTAACACGTACAAAACACCTGTCTCACACATCAATTTTAAAATAGAAAGAGTATTCATATTATATCATTTCATATTCATATTGTAATACCTATGTAATAAATAGGTAATAAATCTGTTTTAAAATATTAACATTCATGCCGAAAATCCTATCCTCCAAACGTAACTGTATCGGCCTATAGACGCACCAGATCAAATATTTAGATGATGTTTATTATTCAACGAGATCACTGCAAAATACGTACAACAAAACATTAAAACAGCTCTGTGTGATTAATATTCAACAAAGCCGATTTCTTACTGGTTTAATGTGACGATGGCATTATAATATAAATAAATCCAATCTCCCCACAAAATGGACCGTGTGCCTGCCTAATCCGGTAATAAATCATCATTTAGATCGAATAATCATCATAAACCTTACGTCGCGTCGGTCGCTCGGCCGGTGAATGAGCGGCGCACGCCGAGCGTCGCTCGCTGGCTCACGATCGGCTCCATACATCATGTGGCGATTACTTGTATCAAATACACATTACGGACTTGCCTTCTCATAATACTCCACGTTACCCGAGCCATCTGCGGATTTACCAATAACGATATCTTTCTTATTCGATAAATACATTTATGATTATAATCACCAGAATATATGCATATTCATTCAGCAATAGTTTTGTCGAACAAAATCATTAACACAATCTGTAAAAAATATGCATTGATAAAGTTGAAGTTGTGGCGAATAACGGGATGTCCAGCCTACAACTTTTTTAGCTGCCTCAGTGATAGTGAAGAGAAAACTAATTTACGCGTGCTGGATGATATGAATTTTAAAGCGACAGGGGGATGTGGTGCAGTGCGGCGTCTCCACTGAGAGCCCCGGGCAGAACCGCGCCAGACAAACGACATCAGCCGTTGCGATTAAAAATTCGACAGGGGACGCATGCCCGATGTTATCGAAGCTCAAGCGTTTCGTGCCTGGCAGCGAAACCGCCCGCAAGTCATATACACGACATAGATTTTAGTAAAATGGAAAAGTCGTGATATTTCTGCTATCGCTACATTTATAGTCAGTTCCTAACTGTAACTACACAAATATCTAGTTACCGCTGAAGCGCCCTTGAGACCCGAGCGGTCAGAAAATGTTAATTATGGAACTGAAACGAGATACCCGGTGAAAAAGACTTATTGAAATTGTGTCTTTTTATCCTTCAAACCAACATTTACATAATATTACCTATACCACATTATCGAAAACAAACATTATCGGAAAGGATGATATTTTGCGCTCTAAGATGATCTTGGTCTCTAGGTGAACTCCGATTAACCAACGCGTCTAGTTGGTCAGAGTATTCACCCTCTAAAGGGACTGGTCCGCAGGTTCATGCCAGGCCCTGGATGTCAATTTTCTTCATTAAAAAAATAGTATTGGAACTTTTACATGGACACTGGATATCATGGGTTTTTACCCGACTGCCAAGAAGGGTTATGTTTTTCGCGCGTATCTTGTATGTATGTAATATTATTCAAGCTAGTCAAGCTATGCTTACCATGGGCCTATATAGCGTTGTGTGAAATGTTAAAAAATAATTCTTTATTACCTCATATCTTCTAAACGCCCGTACGGATTTTAATGATTCATATCTTAAATGAAAGGTATTTATTGCCCAAGTGTTCTTGGGCACATACAATATGAAAAAAAGCTATATGTTGGTTCTTTGGCGCCAAAATGTATATGGTAAAAAAAAATCACTCAACTTCGTCAAGTGGGGTGTCAAAATAAAGGAAATTAGATGACGATTACAAAAATATATACTTAGTCTTGCCATAAATATTGTCACGAAGTAAAAAATAATTTTATTGCAAATAATATTTATTACTTTTACAATGTGATAGTTTAATACATAAATATAAAACAATTTAAAATATAAAAAGCTTATTCTAAGTGGTCTCCATTGGCTGCAATACAGCCCATTAAACGTTGAGGCCAGTTATCAATAGAAGCAAGCACTCTTTCCATGAATTTTTTTTTCTGTGACCGTACCGCTTCAGTTGTTTCGATTTTACCACCCTATTCTTTTTTAAATTATCAGTTAAAAAATGATCAGTGCGTTTCTTATAGACTGCAAGTTCTAAGTCATCTTTTAAAATACGCGACATGGTTCCGGGTCCTATCTTTATCTCCCGAGATAAAATCTTTTGCTTTCGGACAAGATTTCTTCGAATTAATTCCCTTACTACTACTACGTGGACGGCAAGGTCTTTTTCTGTCACAGAGGAGGTCTCACACCTATTAATAGCCCGGTACACAAATATTTGACTAATACCAAGAGTATGAAGAGTTTTAAAAATTGCATTTGGCTGCATGCCAACTTTGTGTAATGCAATCACAGCGATTCGGTTCTCTTTATCACCCCACTCCATTTTAATATCGCAAAATATTGTACAATCTAGCACCAAAATTAGAAAACTCAATAAACAATCGTATAAAAATGACAGAATCCAAATTCAAATGTAATATCTTTCTTATTTTTTATTGTAACAGTATTTACGGCCAGACTGTGTATATCGTAACTAAAAAGTATAAAATAAAATATCTTCAATGAAAAACACTTGTACTATTCCACATTATTTATTAAATTCCTGACCGGTTTCGCCTTAAGGCATTATCAAACATGTTTTTTTTTAAATAAAATAAATTATTAAAAATAATAAAAACCGACTGATACTGAAAAGATCGAATCCCCGTTCTCTAACGATTTTAATAGTGCATTATGTTACAAGTGTGGTGGTTAGGTGGGGCTCTTAAGAAAGCCGAGGGCGGTTATCAACAATACACACGTGTATCATACAACGTTTTTCAACACTATTTGTGAATATAATAATATTAAAAATAATTTCAACTATTATCATACTGAAATGTAAACATTAAAAAAATTAAAAATAAAACTTCCATGGCGGTCTTTACTCTTTTGTTTCTTTTGTTCCTTTCGGAATAGGCTAAGGTGCGATGGCCATGCTGCCTTATCGTCAGTGGCTTTTACGCACAGATATCAAAATTTTAAAACTTCACCTGGATTTTTCTATGTAGTCTGGGGACACGGCACAACACGCATTAAATTAATTTGTTTCGTGAGATTAGATAAGGTAATGCATGAAACTGCACATAATTTGATCTTAAAATACTCTTGTGATACTATAAAAAACTCACCTACGACTCATTTTTTTAACTCACACTCGTATTATAAGAACCCTTTTCATAAACTATTTAGAGAACCATTAGTAAATGTTTATAGCAGGTGGTACCCATTTGCAAATCTCAAACTTGCTATAAATATTTTTTCGATCTTTTCAGCATCAGTCGGGATTTTTGTTTTTAATTAATTATTGCTTCTACGTGCATGGGATCAAAACGATACTTGGTAAATTTCAACGCAATTAGGCACATAATGAATTAATGACACATGTAATCGCACTGTGACTTTAATTTAAAAATTTAATTTAATTTAATTTGTGACGTTTTCGTTGCTATAATTCGCAAGTGAGTTATAGATTATTTTTTAATTATCTTAGTTGAGTTGAGAGAAAAAAGTTTAAGCCGTTTAAGTAACAGTAACAGCGCCTCAGCGGTAATCACCAACTTTACATACTTGTACCATAATGTCCTATTGTAATCGTTAGAGGAGAAGTTTTTCATTTTTGAATTATGGTGGTCGGTTATTTAGAATGTGATAAGATGAGTAATACCGATGATGGCGACTGAGGGATAGATTGTTCAACCACAATATATTTATATCAATCGTTCTACATACCGCATTATGTAATAAAAATCTATGATACACTAACTGACTCGCCTCGGCTTGCCCGTGGCATACTTCAACTTAGTAGTACCCCTAAGCCATTATTCGTAACTCAGTTTTTTTGCAACACTTGCAATTTGTTACATGGTATTAAAGTCCCAATTGACTTTTAAATATTACTAGCTGAAGCCCGCGGCTTCGCCCGCCTGGAATTCTATGCCCTTTCCCGTGATGGCTTAACCCTTTTTTAATTTTTTCTAAGTAACAGAACAGTAAAGTAAGAACCATCCTCGTTCTGCAAGGAATCTTCTAAAAAAAGAATTAGCGAAATTGGTTCAGCTTTTCATTCATTCAGCGATGTATTTTTATATTATAGATTCTGGGAACCGCTTTACCTGTCTAACTGCGGATTTGCCTGAGGTTCAAAATTTCTCCATGAAGCGAATGCCATCTGACCTCCACAACCCACAGGCGATATCGAAGCATTCCAGTTAGGCCAGTTGTATGCTCTCCGAGGCACTGCCAAACCAATACAAATTCATGCATACAAATATTTGCATTGAGCGGGGATTGAACCCGCACCTCCTGCGTAGCTGCCGCTTTGACTACCGCTACGCCACGGTGGCTGTCAGCAGCCAAAATATGTAATTAAAAGAATATATTTTAGCACTCCGACGACATGGTGTACACCCCTAATATTGCAAATTAAAAAGCCATATTCTCAAGGGACGTCTATTTTGGGTCGGTAAAGATTTGCGGAGGGTGCAGACCATTCTCCATGGTTGGGAGTTGGGTTCCAATCAATCATTAATTACGTTCAGTCACATTTACGCGCCACATGTTGCTATAAGCAATCGTGTAATGTCCTTGTCGAGAACCCTACTTACAAAATCGATAATTTTGTATTGTATTATTTTTGTTGAATGACATAACGTTCAATTATTATATTGCTTGTTATATTTTTTTACGAATTTTATGTGAATATATGATAATATTAGCGACCATTTAAAATGTTGAATAAATGCAGCACAATAAGCTCTAACCAGTCGTCACTATGTGCGGGTCTGGCGGAAGCGACGGTCGGCAGGCCGAGATAGAAAACGTAAATAGAAATAGAAAACGAAAATGTAGGAAGACCGTTTGCCAATTTTCAAGTGATGGACATAGTTTGACATAGATCTCCATCCAGGGAAGTCATAACAATGAACGACAATGTTTAGTGAAGGAACGGTTACTATTCGATGCTGCTAGTAACAAAACGTCTAAATACATTTAATTCATAAACATTTGCTACCTCCTTTGATCCCTAGGTCGGTGAAAGATTTCGCCTTCTACGCCTCTGAGAGAGATCACTAGGGACCTAAACTGTACAAAGTCTATGTAAGCGCTGCGTACTGCTTTTTGAAAACAAATTTCGTTTTTTTCCTTCCCGTAGGAATTTGTTTAAATTGCGGAAAAAGTGGTGTTGTCAGATCAATTGACGAATTGGGGTTATTTCTCTGAGGGTTTGTTAGATTGTTTGATGTTCTTCACCAAATATATCAGCTGTTGTTGATACACTAGCTCTCTGAAATTATAGTGAATTAAACCAACCGCCAAACAGATAAATCTGCAATTACTTTTTATAGATCAGCTTCCTTAAGGCATATACAAGTGAGAAGGTACCGACCTGCAATTCAGCTATTGCTACTTGCTAGTAAGCAGCTGCTTACTAACAAGTGAACCATGTGTTTTTTCCCACTTAGAGAAGTGTACTACAAAATATAGCCCTTCTATAGCCTCGTGAACATTTGCGTAACAAGAAGTCAAGTAACAGACAAAACTTTTTTATTTATGATCTTAAATGCACCACCATTAATTCCGTTTTCAATCCATAAACACGGGTTTTATAGCCACACTTAGTAAAAATTATGGGGTTTAAAAATGATCGCAATGAAAAGTTCACAATCCATTATCGACATACAATCATGATGGTAACCACCAATAAAAGAAAAGTCGTCAAATCTTTGAACAGTGCTAAAAATATTTACTTGTCTGGCGTAGGAACTATAACTAATTCTTAAGGCGGATCCACAATTCGTTAGGAATGTGTTATATATTATGCGGCTAGGCTGTATCTACCTATTTGCCCAAATATGTGTCATGTGACCGAACAACATACATTCTATCCACACCTAGCGTTAATGGTACCTTACGTGAAGTGTGAATGGTATGTCAAATGCCAAATAACATGGCAAACATATAAATGTGTTACTGCTGTTATCCTAGTACCTACTAGCAGCTTAATTGTGTCCTTTGATGTAATATTACATTACTGCCGCGGCCACCAAGTGTAGTGTTGCCGGACGATCGTGTAGTATGCGGGCCGAGGCGCAGCCGAGGCACGCATTACGGAGTCCGGCAACGCTCAGTTGTGGCCAAGGCTTGTATAGTGCTTTTCTCAAACAATGCGCGGAAATTAAAACTAAGTAGTATATAGGCAGAATTATTTAGTTACCTACTTTTCAAAATCAATGACGAACAACGAACAACAGTAATTTTTCAAGCGGCGAAATGTTCATTTGTTTTTAATTTTTCCTAATAAACAGCATTCTATTTGCAAGCCCGTTCTATATTTAAATAATACCTTGGATAAGTTACCTCCTTGGTTGCCATGGTGCGAAGTAAAAGATGGTTCCATTTTTAAATTACACGACAGATATGAGTTTACATAGTAATTTATTTGGCCGCTAAAACACGACAGATATGGATTTTCATACAACTTTTGCCGGCCGCTGCTCGCATGTACAGCAATTTCGATTTATCTCAAAGAAGGTTGTCGAAATAATGTTCACATTTCCAAGCATGTTTGAGAAAAATAACTTTTTCTCAAACATGCAATGAAATATTGATATTACGTTCCTCTTAATAGGCTGTGAAGTATGACGTTTCAGGCGTGGCTAGGACCAGAGGCCGGTAATGGAATTTCATACAAACCTTGCAGGCCTAAGGCCGGCAAAGTCCTCGTTTTTTAATTTCGATTCCACATAAATTTTTGGCAAAGGCATCGACACTCTGCCACTATGCGTATTTAACAAAAACAATAAACGACTTGGTATGTACTTAGAGCAGTTTTATTTACATAAAAAATCCACATTAACATAACTAATAACACATTATTATCAATTGTTTTCTTAACTATACACATAAACATTGAAATATTAATATTTAATTTAGTTGCAACAAATTGACATTTATAACAATGACAAGTGTCACTGTTCGTTCAGAAACGTGCCTGTATACTTTTTTTAAGTAACATGATAATGAACATAAATGTAAATGTTTACTGTTAAAATCAAGCTAAAATAGACGAAACAGTACTATACACGTGAGTTTTAGTTTTTATCTTGTTTACTTTTAATGTCTTTAAATCTTTAATTTTTTTGTTGTTTATTTCTGTTTGAAAAAAGCACTATACATACCTCGGCGGGAAATATGGGGTTGCCTGCCTCAGACCTATCCGGCCTCGCTTCGCTCGGCCGTCTATATGTCTTCGGCCGGCAACCCCTTTCTTCCCGGCCTCTGCAGTAATGTACTATTAAGCCCTCGCGTTCCATGATAGAAACTAAGAAAACGGGAATTACTTTTACTCAAGAGCTATACGTGAAGCGATTAAAATCAAGAAACATAAAAATTTCAATCGGGAAGATGGTTTTAAATTATCTGCAACATGGAATCCAGTGATGAAAAACATGTAACCTCGCTTTTCTGCGCAGGCAATCAAAGGTAAGTAAGTAGGTACCTATACCATGATCGCGTTAATTCCTTTTTTCTTAGTTATATATCCTTTGATGTGAGTCGAAAAACAAGTAAGACGTTGGAGAAGAGGAGACGTAAGTACAAGTATTTTTTTCAAAAAGCATAACAAATAAGTCGTACTTTAGCATTTTTATGACTTAAAAACCAATAAATAAGTTATTAATGGCTATTGATCAAGAGACATCGCATAGTTTTTCTCCAAATTATTATACAAACACGGCATACCGTATGTGTCCACATACTTATATTAAGCAGTTGTCACAGAAAATATGTAATGTAATTATTAATATTGGATTATGACAAAACCCTCTCTTTTTCTATATAGAACAACACGTGCGGTTGAGGTCTCACCCTAAAACGGTGTAAACAATTCTATCAAGAACTAGGGGTTCATCGACTCCTTTCTTTGCCGAACCGCAACGACTTGGAAATTATTTACCAGCGTACACATTTCCTCCTACCTTATAGTTCCAGGTCCTTTTAGCAGGGTGTGGCAAAGGATCTGATGAAGCCGTCAAGCTGAGGACTACCCTTATGACATTGTTGGTGTCTGTAATGGTGACCATTTTTCCTGAGACTTTACCTACCTATCTACTATAACAGACACCTAGGGTAGGTATATTTGATCCTGAATCTAGCTAGGTGCTCAAGCGCGAATTATTTACATAAATCTCGAAACTTCTTCTTCATCTTGCCGTTAATTCCAATGGCATCCGAAGCCTTCACCTTTGAGTCTCGAACCCCTATTTCCAGTCTCACTGCAGGTTTGGCTGATCTTCAATATTTTCCGTGAAGCGACTACTATCTGAACACCACCACCCATTAGCGATATCGAAGTGTTGCAGTTTGACAAGTTGTTGGACTTTTTAAGACTCCAACTACCTACCTGTAACGACTGCCATAGATGTTTGTATGGCCACCCGGACCGACGACTTAACATGTTCTCAGAGGCACGACCAGACTAATGCAAATAGCCAAATATTTGCACTGAGAGAATCGAACCCGCCTCCCTTGCGTAGCAGTCGCGTTCACTACCGCCTCGCCACATGCAGATACTGTCAACATAAATCTTAATACTAAACCAGAATAAAAGAACTTGATATTGAAATCACTCGTTAGAACTAAACAGCGAGCATAAAAATTAATAAGACTCGTGCGTACAATATAAAAGAAACCTATATTGACTCCTACAGCGGTACGTAGAAACAGAATGTCAGCGCAGTAGCGAGCGCGTGTGCAGATAAGCATCTGCTGAGTGGTCCCCTTGTGTTTTCCGATCGACACACGGTCTGTATTGCTATTAATTTCTGTACCCAGTCACAAAGCTTGGACATAATGTGATTATATTTGCAAGTAAAATGAGTATACCACTATAATTTTATGCAGTCCTATTATCATCCCTGAGGAAAAATCCTCTGTGAACGTCGATGGCAGCTTCTGATAAAATAGCTCAGGAATAAAACCATAATAAGCTTTGATCTCTTTTCTTGATCGAATGGTAAGCTTTATATCTTCAGCAAAATTATGCTATCCATAACACAGGCTCAATGAAGTTCATTAATTAACGCGAGCTGGATATCGACAGCTGGTGTAACTAATCGTTCGCATTACACTCACATGTATCTCACCATCGACCGTACACCACATAGAAACCTCAACGCGTCAACAGGTTAACCGCGAACTACACGCTACAAGCCTTGTGGTCATATATCTATTTACTACTCAGAATCTGCATATAGACTTTCTTCAAAGGAAGGCAAAATACGAAGGAAACTTTGTCTTCACCTTGACTTGCCAATAAGGAACACGTCCCTAAAATGTAAAGTGAGGGGAGACGTTAATAAAAATTCCACGCTGAAACAACAAATTAAACGAAGCCGAGCCACTCGAAAAGCCATAAGTACTCATCTCAATTGCTACCGATAAGAAATCCAAGCCTTGGCAATGTATTCAAGGCACGTTTCGGCTCACGGTTTTTTCTTGCAATGCTACTGTGGCGTTTAAAACGAATTGACTCTTAAATTCTTCAGAATGAAATGCTGTCGGAGTTTTATTAAATCGAGTGTAACCATTCCTGACATTACGCAAATGGCGGGCCCTCCCCTACATCTGTCGCAGGGATGCACCCCCTTAATAAGTGTTAACGCTCGCCGGCTGCGATGAACACTCCGTCCCGGCTCAAGCTAAATCTCTACAAATTCTTGATACAAATTAATGCCGTAGGAGGACTGCGCCCGTGTCTCTTGTAATTTCATTTCGTATTAGCAATGTGCCCCTTAAACACAGTGAAAACATTACAATATGTGTATGTTCAACCTGTTTAATAGCTAGTGTTCCAGCTTAGTTTAATTTAACAGAGGCCTCAAAACTCTGACTTTACTGCTGTTTTCTGTGAACAATAAAATAAACATTCCGAATGAACCTACCTATAGAACATCTCTGGTCTGTAAAATTTATTCTGAGCTTGCTCGACCTTCAAGCTCACTTTGGCCGAATAGTTTCATCATATATTTATTTATTTTATAAATAAAACATTATTTTTAGACATTTGTTGTTGACGCTTCCCGCGCCTAGATAAAACTTCTGTGCTGTGGATAGTTGTAAATACATACAATGGAATATAATGATGTGTGCTACACAGAATCAACACATTCATACATTTTAAGATGGCTTATTTTATGTATTTAACTCATGGAACCAAACCAACCAATATTTATCATGTAATTAGGTAAAACCTTAGAGCCAATGATTTTAATGGTTTATTGTTGGTACTAACATATACTTCATTTCCAACAAAAATAACTATTTCTTTTGAATTGTAAAGTGCCTCACAACAAAAAGGCTATAAATCTTCCCATCTAAGTAAATTAAGTTATTACAATACTAACGTACATACAGCAATAACATGATACAAATTGCGAATCATTTCTATTTTTCGGACCATTAACTCTGAACAATAACACGGCAGCGGAACGGGTGCGAGTAAAATAAACGCCGAGCAAAATAGTTCGGAACTGGTATCATCGTTGCAAATGTAAATGAACAATTAAAGCGCTCGCCGTGGCCAGGGACAATGATGATAATTATTTTAGTTTGCTGTCGGCGCGGTTGTCAGTCGCCGCCCGCTCCCACGTTGGAATGCTCCTCGGACCCCTATTTTCGCTATTAAACAGCGACACTTCTGCTGTTCGTAAATTATTATCAGCTAGCGCTTTCATTAACTCGATTCAGTAACAAAGGAACTCTCCAAATGTACGTAGTGATTCAACTTCGATTTGAGTGCGCCTCTACCTCTATTGTTCGCCACCAGAAAGCATGACTCATATTAGGCCCGAGGTAAAATTTTGATTAATTCGTTACACTATGCTCCGTTATCGGCAGTTCAGGCCGAGGAAGTTCAGTGAATGGATACTGAACTATGGAATAATGATTGCAGCGAGCGAGAGAACTTGTACGATGCATGTGTTGAAATAATTAATCAAGAAGCGTCAGAGATTTCTCGATAATACTAGCTTGCATGTAACTTCGAGGTAAAGGAACTTAGGGTTCTCTATTTTTATTCCTACGATTTTATGTCGCTTAAGCTTAAGCTTACCAGATTTAATTAAGGCCTCTTGAAAAAAGGCTGGTAAAGGGTGCTCACGAGGTCTACTATTTTATTAAGCATCGGTAGCTTAGTGTGTGGAGTGGACCTTACGATCGAGAGGTCCCGGGTTCGAATCCTGGCCATTACACTACCGACATAAACCCACTCCTAGCACAAGCAATTTAGCTTAGTTGGAGGGGTTAGAGGGAAAATTATCAATTTCGATGATTTCGGTTGCTGTCTTTAAAAAAACTGGTCACAGAACTACTAGTTATATTCTAATCAAAATTGAAATATATTTTAATAGCGTTTTCAATAAAAAATATCAATTAAGTATTTCGTTAAAAACTAATTTTACTATACTCATTAAAAAACTGGTATTTTAACAAAAGATTCTTAAATTTTAGCCAGTGTTTTTTCTATATTTTTTTTAATGTAACCGCACTGCATGCGTCCAGCTACATGCAGTGCGGCTGCCGCAGGGGCGTTGTGGGCTTTACACGGTACAATGTAACATACTGATCAGTGTTATGCGGGAGCCGTGAACGTTGCGTGTATTCAGAAAAACTATTAGGCTACTAAGCTTTACCATGACGTATTGAAGCTTTCTTATTCTGAATGTGAAAGAGGGATGGCTATATACGGTGTATAGCTCCATCTCTCTTTCTTACTTTGTTGCTACTGAGCAGTCAAGCAGGGGAGAATTCAAGCAGTCACTACGAGGAAACACACTTGTTTCCCCGTAGTGACTGCTTGAATTCTCCCTTTGTAATATGTCACTTGTAACGTTAGAATATGTAACACCACGCGCAGAATAACCATTAGATTCTCTGCTTATATTTTTCTTACAGCCCGATATACCCCCTTCAGTGATTATTCCGAAATTCCCGGCGATAATAGTTAGGACAAGTTATTCGGATATATTGTGATAATAATTTATCAGAGAGGTTGATATTAATGAGATTCCTTCTTTTCTTATTATTCATATTTTTATCTTTATCCTGTAGCTAGGTACTATAGAGCTGGAGTAACGCTCTCAAATTTGAGTATAGCAGGCAGATGGAACCGAAGTGACCAGATGAATTTATTTATACCAGGACGTACTAAGGTAACCCAGTTGAATTTCTTTATAAGAGGAACAATTTAACAACGTAGGTATTAAAAATAGCAGGGCAAAAGCACTCGACTCCGGCATGAAAGATTTATTGACAGTAGAAAAAAATCATTAAGGGTGTAAGAATAAAAGCAAAAGAAAACCATCCGCCTTGGGCTCTTTTCTATGTAAGTATTTTAATCAATGATTCTTACTGCGGTCGGTTATTGGCAGTGGTATGCTTGTTTCTCACGGATTTCTTAAAAGGAGTACGCAATTAATAGGTAGTCTATATTTTAAATACTACTCAATCTCATATTCAATTGCCAATTAATCTACAGACGAGGACAAACATAAATATTGTCGTTGATAACATATTTTTTACTTCGTTATTTGTATCATTCAGACACAGAGGATGTTATCAACACCATTGACCTTTCACCCCAGTTCATTACAGTGGAGTACAAAAATCGACGAGGGGCATTTACCCTCTAATCTCTGCATTTTAATGAATACACCAGTAGCCCAAGGTTAAATCTCGTTTGCAACGCATTTGAAATAAGTATTTGAGACTTGAATTAGAAGAGATCAAATAAGTAAACCTATATTCACTATATTTAAAACACAGTACTTCACTGGTACTGTTATTTCTTTCAATCACTTAGAAAGTTTAGTACCATACTAGCTTTTGCCCGCAACTTCGTCCGCGTTAAGTTCACATTAGATTAAGGTTTGTTCACTTCTTCTGTAACTCGAACCTCTGTGTTAACTCGTTGTACCTGTTTTAAATTATTTATATTGCGAAGAAGTTGCTGAAAGGAGAGGGCTGATCATATCCCGTACGAAGTCCATTGAGAAGACATAAAGGAAAATTTTAAAATATGTAAAGTAGGTGCAGCCTAGGTAATGGAAAGGCAATGCCTCTGCCAACCAAAAGCTGAATTTACTGTGGCGCGGTGTCAGCATTGACCACTGTATGAACCCTAAATATGTGAGAGTACTAGATAGGTACTAGATAGGTGCCTCACGTTTAAAAAGAACTATGAATAGGTATGTCAAGCGAAAGGTCTCGGCACGCATTGACCTTCTTAAAAGGCTGACTAGAATAACAGGGTTGCCCTATGTTATTCTGCTGATCCGGCCATGCTGTGCTAGTAGATGTAGCACTAAATGAAACCTGCCAGATAATTACTGGCTGCCTTAAGCCGACTCCGGTAGGAAACGTGGTGTCGTCCGTAGAAAGGGGCAAGCTGGAGTCAGGCCAGTGGCATCATGGTAAGTGCCATGGCCATCCTCAGGTGCCACAAAGACTGAAGGGCTGCAAAACCTTCTAAGCGTGCGTTGCCCCAATTCTAAGCCAGAATGGAACAATGGAAAGCGCAGGGCCCCCTACCGACCACTTTTGTACCGCTTTCAAAGAAACCCGTGAGATATCCTCCTGGACATGGTCTGCCGTAGATCAGATGGCAGTCCTTGAAAAGACTTCGAACACAGGTCGGCCGTAGCGAAGAAAACCGTTCTTGGTAGTTCTTTGGTGGCGTGGACACAGTGGCCTACCTGTTAACGTGTGCTACATGCCCATACACATTTACACAGGAAGATCTCATGTGCGCTTCCGAGAACGCCATCCAGGTCGCATCACCTTCACCGTCTCCAAACTACAGAAATTCGTAAAGATCTACTTTATTATAATAATGTTATGTTCAATAGGTTTAGCCCGATTTTGTGACTATTCTTATCGCACGTACAGTAATATTCATGCCAAATTTCAGCTCAATCTATTGGGCTATCTTCAAGTGATGCTCGAACTTCAAAATAAATGACAGCCAAACAGATAACAATATCTGTAAATCACATAACTCGGCATCAGTATAGCTCCTTGAAACAATTCATTTTTCCTTTTTTGGAAAAAGATCCATAGAAAATCTGCATCAAAATATTTAACGAGTACCTATTTACATAACAATCCTTTACGTAATTTCGACCTTTTTTTGATTAAAATCAGTTTGTGTTATCAAACATGTGTCAAAATAAAACGGCATCAAAAGAATAAAATTTTAATCATGGTGTCAAGATCACGACTTTCGATCGTTCTAGAAGCAAACAAATAAGCTTACGCGAAAACCTGGGATACCTATGCGCGTAGATGGTGAGGCCCTATCAGAATCGCTAATCGCTTTGTCGACAGTTTTGAAATAAATTCACCATTAGGGCCTGCGACGTTGATGTTCTCTGCTGAAGACCTTGTGGAACTTAGAACCAGAATCAATGATTCTACAATATAGCGAAGATCATTAGGAATATGTCCAGAGGAAAGTCTCCCAGCCATGATTATCTCAGCATTGAGTATCTACTCTATGCGGGTCCTCATTTACCGAGAGTGCTGGCACTATTGTATTCTTTCTGTTCGAGCCATGCCTACTTAACCTGCTGATATGATTACCTGGTTTCCTATGACATTATGTGGAGTAAGCTGGAAGAGACTAGAGAATGTGCCAAATCTCATACATTCGTCATTCTATTCCATTAAACGCCGGCCAATGAAATGCCACTTGTCTAGAGGGGCTGTACCCTCCAAAGTTACAAATGTCCTTAAATATTTATACGGAAACCAGGTCAACAATGTGAAGTTGGCTGGCGCTTACTTGGAGAACTATGGTCTGGAATGTAAAGTGAGATAGGACGTGTTGAGCTCACCTACACATTTTAATCTGTATGTTAATAAGTTAGTTAGGTACTACACTGAGTAGCATGCGCGTCGGATGCCATATTGATGGCGTCTGCGTAAACAATATCAGTTACGCAGATGACATTGTGCTACTGAATGCGTCAGTCTGTGGTCTTAAGAGACTAGTATGTGTTTGTGAGGAGTATGCTAAGTCACACGTCGAGTGTGGTCATGGTCTTTGGGGCCGGGAGTAAATACCTAAAAACTGTGCCGTCTGTCGAAATAAATAATGTACTGCTATTGAGAGTACAACAACTTAAATATCTAGGCCATGTATTGACCGTCGGCCTCAGAGACGATAACGACATAGAGAGGGAGCGGGGGGCACTGTCTGTGAGAGCTAACATGATAGCCCGCAGGTTCATGCGTGACTCTGCAGAGACTAAGATTACTCTTTTTCGAGCGTAATGCTCATTTTACTCAAAAAGCATATAGTGCCCTCCGCGTCCAGTATAATAACGCGTTCAGGGTGCTGATAGCGCTGCCGCGCTTCTGCAGCGCATCGGGTATGTTTGCCGAGCCGCGCGTCGTCGGCCTCACTAGTCCGCAGAGTGCGCGGCAGTGCCAAGAGCATCCTGAGCATGATAGATAGCAGGCTGGACCTGACCAACTGTGCCTGTTACATTGCTGCGCTGAGCTGAGAACATTGTCATTTATCAACAAAAATTATTACCCTTTATTCATTTTTAAAATACACCTAAAAAAATTCTAATATATTTAAAAATATAAAAAATAGTACTCCAACGGCATCGGGTACAGGGACCAAGCTACCGGTGGTTAGGGATCCAGGGTGAGGAACCTCCTCACGGTGCGTGCCGTGTCGAGGAACACCGCCTTCACCTTCACGACTATCGGAACAATAATCGCCGAATCCACATTCCACATGTCGACAACCTCGTGAGCCAAGTCCAAATATTTTATTTGCTTATCTTTTTCGGCTTTCACGAGATTCTCGTCATACGGAATGGTGACATCGATAATTATTGCGCGGTGCTACAGCACCGATACAGCATCGATCTATCTCCACTATATCAGGTTTATTGGCTACAATAGTCCCGTCAGTGATGATAGATCGAACCCAGTACAATGTGACACGACCGTCGCGTCGTCAAGAACTGGGTTGGGCAAATACCGGTAATACGGCACATCCGAATCTACAAGTTTATATTTAAGAGCAAGTGTCTGATGAAGAATCCTTGTGGTGCCTATGCAAATACTCGCCGTTGGCTAGACGAGAACAACCAGAGATTATATGCCTGAGGGATTATCCAAGACGGTAACACGCCCGATAGATGTCAACTGTACCATCCTTAAGGATATCTTCGGTAGTTGTTCGTCATTACAACTCCATCAGTAATTGCGTAGACAAAACCTTCGGTTTCTCCAAAAAGATCACGTAATCGTAACCCACATGTTTTAAAATCTACATCGGGCCCATATAAGGCCCGATAAAATCGTCCATGCAACTCTTTGCTCCTCCATACTTCCTTGCGATCATAAATGCTAAGTATTGCAGGTTTGCGCCAGTTCTCTTTCGATTAATATTATTATTATAATTGTCTAATGGACGAGCAGCAACTTGCTGGTATGTCCATATCACTCAGTGTTCTTATATATTAATGATTAGTAAGTAGTACTAACAGAGTTTAAAAGCCAAAATTGTTACTAAAAAATGAGTCTAAGTTACTTAAATAAATAAATCTTATATTATATTTAAAGCACAATCCGTAGTAACATCAATACGGCTTTTGTGTGTGTCTGTCAGCGTATCTGTGTTTTGACGCAAATCTCTACCAAAATAACTTTCTACCAATTATTGAATAAATAAATTAATAAATAACCCTGTTAGATGGTGAAATTATATAAAATAAGTAATGCGTTTTTCACCAATTCTGTTCAAAATAATTTATACAAATTAGACGTAAATGGGACTAAGGAATCACGATGTCCGATACAAACTTGGTCCTCTTTTTTCACACCATTATAGGTAGAATTTCAAAAATTCCCTTCTTTTCGAATGCCTACGTCATAGAAAGAACACACCTTCCAAGTTTCAGGTCTCTACGATAAGCGGTTTAGGCAGTGCGTTGATACCTCATTCGTTCAGGACAAAGGATTTTATATAAATATATTGATAAGAATACCTACCAAGTTATGCGCTTATTTTTCATCACTCATCACGCGCAAAAAAAGACTACAAGCTGATACGTAAATAAATTTCAGCGTGCCTATTGTTTTAGAAAAACTTAAAGAATGACGTCCTCCGTCCGTCTAGTTCTTTATAATTCCAGGTTCTTTCAGAGGGGGATGTAAAAGCATCTGCCATTTCGTTGTCAAAGTAGGAACCATGATGATGTCCCTCTCTTAATTTTTTAAAGTGGATACCATCTTAAAAAAAAATATATTTAAAAGCTTAACTTTACTATATCATCGTGTATCTTTTCAGCTAAACTAATTTACATGTTGGATATGATTGTTACTACCTCATATTGGGTTCTCAGTAGTATAACAACTGGGGTATAAACCTGCGACCTGCTGGCCTGTAAATCGGGCGGGCCTGAGGGTGACGGGTGGAGCCGCCCGTCACCTTAGCAGAAGCAGGCAACGGCGGCGGCGCGCATCGTAGGACGATGCGCGCCTCCCCACACCGGTGTTGAGTTGGGGACCGCGTGGTCCCCCCCTCCCGAGGAGGGCCAGACCGAGAGGGATGGCCCTGGGTCAGCCGGGATGCGAGGGATATGTCGCATGACAACCTCACCTTTGGCCTAGCACTACGACCCAGAGACGGCGTGCGGTTTAGTCGGTTCGAGTCCGACATAACCTCCCCCTCCGGCTCCGGAGGGGTGGGTATCCGTGGGGATTTCCCGCACGTAAAAACAAAAAAAAGTTCTGTAAATCGCAAGTCCAATATCTAGTAGGTTACCGTCTGACTATTACATTTGTTATAATCTTATCTATAAGATTATTGACCTCCTTGTCCTTGTGGTTAACAATCGAATTAGGTATATAGAAGTAAAAAAAGTTCACAAGTAGGTATAATCCCGCAAACAAACGCCAAAAACTATTTTATATCCGATAGTAATGGAATCATGAAATGCTTTCAGCTTGCGTTATTCTGTTAAACGAGTAATTTATGACCAGCCAAATTACTGGCAGCACCATGTCTAACTGACGTATGGGGTCCACTATTATTATATTTTCATCTAGTGTCCATACTGTTCATGAAAGTTCACTATTACTTTATTAAAAAAGAGGTTTTGAAAACATTTACAACAAAAGCTCAAAATGAATAAAAAGATCATATTATTCTAGTACGTACAGTCAGCCTCGTAAGTTGATTAACACTAATATATTTACAAATCTTTAATAAAGTTGTAAAATATATATTCATTTTTCATATTTTATGTAGTTTTGTAGTCTTAGCATAGCACTAAGTAAATATTTTTAATGTTTAATTTCACTAAATTATGAGAGGATTAGTAGCCACAGTGAGCAATAAGTTAGAATTTAATAGCTACTTTTGTAGTTGACTGTACATACTAAAAGTGCTATCTAGACTCAAAGTAAGGATAACTTTATGAACTTGTAATACGATTTCAATTTAATAGAGATATTTTTCAAATACTTACATCATTTTATAAAAATAATGTGAACAGGGTTATAAATATATTACACATAGAAACACTCACACCAATGCACACAAAAGTTTTCATTCAAATATTCACATGTTATATTAACACAAATATTTACACTCAGCGGCAATCAAACCCGTGATCTTCGGTATAGCAATCGAAAGCTCTAAAGCCATGTTCAGAATCGTCAAATCGTTTTTTAAAAGCGAATTCGATCGCTCATATGATTTAACGAAGCGCATTAAAAGCATAACTTACAAAAGCCATATGAATATATTTACGACTATTCGAAACCAATGAAACTGTATCCGCAAATACCGATAATCTACATTACAATGTACTGCACTGTGTAATCTAACCATAAAAGTGAATCACGATTATTTTATTATGAAGTAAGCAAATTCTGAAATGGTATACGAGTAATTCAATACCATTTCCTCATCTAAGTGTTACCAGTCGCATCCGAAGCTTTCAGCTTGGAGTCTGAGGTCCGGTTTACCAGTCAATACTTTTTATAGAAAATAATAAGAAAGATAAGCTATAAAATCTAAAGCAACGGTATTGGGTCGGGCTTCGATTTATAAGCGCTGCAATTTATCTAACCATGCTTGTACACCGTTTTTTTACATTTTGTTATTAATTGCTATGTCTTCTTTTTACAGTTTCGCAATTTGAAATGTCTGTTTTTATTTTCACATTTTTGGAAATTATAATACTTTTGTATGTTATTAAGTAGGTATATGCACATGCACAACTTACCAAAGTTCTATTGCAATTTAAAAAATAGATAAAAGATAAACATGGACACTTCATTTATTCTTTTATGCATTCATTCATGTTATGTACGGGTACGCATATTAGTAATACTAACGTATTGTTGCAGTTTTAAGTAGGTTGTACTTAGTTTTCTCAGAACCTACTAATCTCAAAGCATTATGTTTTTTCCATCGGTATAAAAACTAAAAATTTTGATTAATCAATATTTTCCTTAATAACAAGGCCTACATAAAGGACGTAAGTACGTAGTAGGTGTTGTTCAATTTAGTAACCGCCCACCTTTTTCTTAGAGCAAAGGAATGCTATCCATTTTAGCCAAAGTACTTATAGCTAAATACGAGATATTTTTAGTAACATGACTAGGAATGAACAACGACGTTAAGCTCCGGTTACGTACGGAGTAAAAGAGAAATTATCTTCTAAATATAGTGGGTAATCATTACCCTTGTCCCAATTATTTAGAATCAACGCAGCATGTAATATTCTTCCACACTTTCCAATCGCAGGCCATCTCATCATAAGTCATCAGTTAATGTCAATCATGGTAAGAAATGAGAGTAATATTTTTTGAAAGGCTTAAAGTTCAATAGGCTAGGCAGGCCCAAAAAATTTTAGACGGTTGCATGGATATGGCCGGGAAAGAAGTAAGTGAATAGGTATCATAAGATATAATTACCTATAATTTATCTTAGGTATAATACATATTTGTCAGGCAATTATAATGCATTAAACACTATAACAATCCCTAGATTGTTTATTTCACTAGTATCCCTAACCTAACCTAAATGTTATCCCTAGGTAATAGTTGGTACGTAAAAGTATGATATCTGAGCATATACCCATAATTCATATTTACCATATAATTATCAAATAATGTGTAAAATAAAATAGATTGACAATAATTTTCAAGAACAATTTAGACAATATGTAGAAACTAAAAATCTTTAAAAGTCATAGATATCTCCTAAAGAAATAGTTAGATAGACTTGAAAGTCTTTTTGTAATGAATTTTAATCCATTTTCGTATCATTTTACAATAATAATAGAACAATTTTTTATGTTGAGTTTTTGTGGTTTTATGATTGTATTTCCATTATGCACTAATTATGCATAATTTTATCAACATTATCCATAATTAATATCTAGATGGATATGCAATTTCATTTAAAAAACCATCTACACTAAACTTAAAATAAAAATATAAAAAATATATTATTAGAATTATTAAAAAAATCCAAAGCAAAAGTACTATGAAATAGTAGATTATTAAAATAAAACAAAATAAAACCGCAGCAAATTTATAATAAGATTAGCTGATTGTTTTAAAAAAATATAAAATTGTTTCAAAAACTGAATTTACCTAATACATAAGACTCTATAAATTACTGAATTTATTATATGTGCAGCTTATCATTACATATAGGTATTATCATCGGCCCTTTTGTTTATTTTTGTATCAATTACAGTATAAGTATATTTAAGTAGATTAATTTCATGAAATCCCACTTGAAATTTAAAACCGCATCGGAGATAGGTATAAATATTAAAGATTAAAAAATTGATGTAGAATATGTACGAAATGTTTTATAATTTTTACTTACGTAATATCAATTGTACGTTTATCATCTGCCCAATACATTACTTCACTTTCATGTGATACTTTGTCAATTTGAAAGTTTGTCAAAACTGTTTAGAATATGTTGTGGTTTGAAAAACATTTTTAATTGTTATGAGGTAACAGAAAACCATTATTGAAACCTTTTAACGGACTCAGATTTAATAATTTTTTCTCCTGCTATATGCGAAAAGGGAAAATAATGTTTATTTCGCACAACTATTTTTTTTTCAGACTCAGTTCTTAGATAATACCTGTAGGTAAGTTGCTAACACTTGATATATAGTTTGAATATTTTTAGTGAGAAGTGTATGAACGGCTTGTTTTTACAAGTTAACAGTTAAGTATACTAACCAGTAACTATCCTATAGGTACTTGCCTGTTGACCTTAGATACTGGTGGCAGCAAGTGTAGTTACATGAAATTAAATATATGGTCCTATCTCAGAGAATATTTTTAACCTGATTTAGATATTGTAACTTAATAACTTTCTTTTCTTTTAACTAGCGACCCACCCCAGTATTGCCTATATTACTTACGAAGAATGTAGAAACCCGATATACTAATAATCCCCCTTCCTATAATTCCGATAGTTGAGCTAAACTGCTTGTGGAAAAAGTATAGTCACGTCTGTAGTGTAATGGCCAGGTTTCAAACCCGGGACCTCTCGATCAAACTTCCTTTACTACTTAGCGAAAAACGCTAGCTATTCAAATACCTCTCGTGATACAAATTTCGGTAGGTACATTTAAAACCAAAGGAGGTTAGGTAGGCTACCTAAAAATTTTACCAACTTTTCCCTAGTTATTTACTAAAAAAATTTACTAAAAAAATTGAAACGAACCTGAACCAAACCGTAACAATACGATAAAAATACTTATACAGCATCAGATCTATGCTGTCACTACAGGCTACAGCGTAGATCAAAAAAACTTGACACTTGATATATGGATACTAGTAACTACATGGTTATTAGGTATTTGGTAAATCTAATGTTACATAAAAACCATAAGTACCTGAATTAGTGAGTGTATTATCACCAAGTCCAGTTGACGTGTCAACATCAGAAGGAACTTCGGTAGCGACAGAAGCAATCAACGCGCATGCCCACGCGCACCCGGCGAGCATGTACCGCGTGCATTGTACCCCTTCGCAAATTTTATGCTGTCGCCGCCTAGCCATATCACATCACCAATTAAAAATCTCCTAAATCCTTATTTACTGTCACTATTAAAATTTACTTTCAAAGTTTTCTATAAGTTAAAAACTTTCAAGTACCGAGGTTTTAAAGTTGAAAGTTACTTTTAAGTCTTTTATGTATAGAGGCAACCCAAAATAAAGTCAGTTTCGTGGAAAATGGAAAATCACGTTCGCGTCGTAGGCGCGGCGGCGGCGGCGACAGTGCGTGCGTAGCAAGCGACGGCAACGTAGCGACGTGGTCGCGACAGAACTGTCCACGGCTGCACATCACGGCCGCGACCGGCTCCTTCGAAGTCGCGGCGTCTCACACCCGATTGCGAGGAGGGCCGCTGCGCACGCAGCCACCTCGACGACCAATCGCACCGCGGGGGTGGGACCACGCGTAAGACGTACGGAAGTATATGCGAAGGCCTATGTACAGATGATAGCGGACAGGTGGTTTCGCGGCCGTACTTAGGCTTCTGATAACTTATTGCTACATAAATATGCTTAAACGCTGGACGATTAAGATAGCGCCCGAAACCATGTCGAAGTACCGACCCAACTCCCAGCTATTTTACCTACCAATTTACCTCTGCAATATTATGTACTTTTCGGGTAAATTGTAATTTTACTGAACAAATTTTATAGTGTCTACTAGGTACGGTATGAATTCTTACAGACTGCTTACCTTATGATTATACCTAAAATACGTCTGAGATATATTTTTGACTATATCGTTCTTACTTTATCATAATAATCATAAGTTAAGTACACTTAAAATCTTAAGTTAATTAGTAAGAGTCAATAGGATATCGATTGATTTGGATCGCTACTGTTATATTTAACATGTCTTAAAGGCGCTGTGCAGTATTTTGCAATTCTTAAAACATTTGTATACACCTACCTGTCTCTGCTGATGTAATCATCATCAATAGGTATCCTTTAGCTTTAGCACTTTATAATTTTTATTTAGGTATTTATTTCACCCCATCATCTTTACAGGTTAACCTTATACAATAGTGTGGTCCTTAAATACAAGTATTATAGATAACATATTACATTCAGTATCATTTTTGTGAACTCACTTAGAGAACAAGTACACCTCCATTAATGAATTATCTTAGCTTTTACGGAAGCAACTGCCATCTGACGTCCAACCCCGAAAGGTAAGTACGAAAGAGGATAGTCTGTCAATCAGCAGGTACCGGCTTGTAGGAAAAGTTGGCTGGTCCTGGGGTTCTGGATAGATAGGCCATACTTGTAGGCCCTACTTATAGGAAGTAACTAAATATTAACATAACTAGCTGATGCTCGCGTCAGATACCGTTCCTGTTCCAAAAGACCTTTTTTAAATTTATTTATGATTTTTTTACATGCACAGTAAATGAAACTTCGGGAACATACGAAAAAACATAAAATTAACCGAATGGGTCGAACCATTTTCAAGTTTTCCGCTTAGAAACATTTATTTTTGTAAAGTAGACTAGCTGATACCCGCCAGCTTCACCCGCGTGTAATTCTGTTCCCGTTCACCTGTGAAGAGTTCCCTTCCCGTTGCCGTGACCTTTATTTACATAAAAACATTCCGTGGAACTTAAGGAATCGTGGGGTTGAGAGGTCAAAAGGCAGTCGCTATTATTCTGCTATTATTATATGGCAAATAATTTTCGAGGCGACTCATAAATTAGGTAAAAGGCTTTAAATTTGATTAGGTACTAAAACAATATACTTGGCAGCGATTAAATATTTTGGCAATAATTTTTTTAAGTCAGCTTCGAAATGCCAAGATTCAGAATACACAGTGTCAATGAAATAAGTGCCTTGACTTGGCGACTAATATTAAAGGTGGGATAACAAACATTGTATTACTGGCAACTAAGGCTTCCAAATAAAAATATGAATACTAATAGGCTGCGATTTGTAAAAATTAAAACCAGTTACTTAAAAAATTGTTAGGATTTCAGTATTATTGTTTGTAAAAACATAATTTAATGAAAACGGGGACGGTTCACCGTTGATTGTTATTATAGACCACGACGACTTAGTCAATGTTCATTATGAGCGAAATTATGATGCGCGAGAGCAACAAAGCGAGCTCGTGGGCTTTGCGCGCCCCGTCACGGACAGATTAGGGGATTCAAGAGAAAATGATCTTTAATTATTTATAACCCTGCCAGTTCAACACTTCCAACATTTTCGAATTGTTATAGCTCTCTTTTTAGGGTCGGCAGAGCGATTGTGATGCCCCTGATGTTGGATACGTCCATAGGCTACGGTAACCACTTTCCATCAGGTGGGCCGTGTGCACGTGGCAGACAACCACCTAAGTGGTATAAAAAACTCTGAAACGGTAGCTCTTAAGAAAAAGGTATTGAACTTTTTATTGATAGATAGATGTATTTCTTAAAACCCTGCAATCTACATCTTTAATAAAAAATAATCTTGGAGATTTATGAAGACTAACAACTTTTCCTGGCAACCAAACATCGTTGTGTAAATTCAATTACTTGCTCTATATGAAATTCATGGTTAGATTAGAGAATCTAACCATGAATATCTTATCATAACAGCAAATTAGTAGATACATCTTTCAAATCAAAATTCTCCACAACTCATGATTTTTTTTTCATGAATTGTTTACCTTCTATAATAGAAATCTTCTAAATAATTCCTGTATAAGGTTAGGTGAATATGGAGAACCAACTACAAGAACCCTTTCCAAGCACAGTGGAGGTCGGATTTCCGGGCTAACTGTGAAGCGGATACACTTCGATATCTTCTATGAACCACTGCCACATGACCTGCACACGTAGAACCCACTAGGCGGTCGTGTGCATTTCTATGAAGGAGATAGTCATCATCTACCTTAGTAGATGTCGTGCGGTATTCCGCAGAGATCGGTCCCGGGGCCCTTCCTGTTGGACATCGGAATGAGTGCTTCGCGGACAGCTTGCAGACGGGGCCGCAGTCAAGTGCTATGGCTAGCGGTGCTACACACCGCGAAGCCACCCTGAAGACAACCGCAGATGGGTATCGGCGGTCGGTTCAAAGTGGATCTGCACAAAACCAAGGTCATATTCTTTCATGGACTTCGGTGTGCCCCACCTGACCAGCCTCATAGTATACTGTGACGCTGGTCGGTTCTCATCAACATTAAGCCCCAGATAAAAAACCTGGGGCTTGTGCGGAAGTAGGAGCGACCCTTGGAGCGATAGATACATCAATCCAACCTCAGACAATATTAACCACCCCCAGGCCGGGGGGAGGGGTTTCCGGCTTAGTTGCTCTCATTAGATGGGTCTCCCCCTAAACTCACGGTCCGGCCCTGGTCCTGTGTCTTTTTTACTATCCACATGATAAATTATTTATTTTTGACTGTGACGAGACGTCTCTTGATAGTCATAAATAATGGCTAAATTTTATTACTTTGTGTATCTAACCATTTACCTTACATGCACCAGTGCCTCTCCTTTCTAAGTTTATTTTTAATAAGAGGGAAGCAACGCCTCGAACTTTTTCTCCTTCTTTTAGTTAATGGTTTCTGCTATCGAAAGAATCGCCGCAATGTCTCGAATTAAATAATAAATGTTTATAAAATTATAACTGGTGCAGAAGCCAAGATGTGCTTTCAAGTTTTTTAAAAATTGGCGGTAAATTGGTCCCCCAATGTCAAAGCAAAGTGTCAATTACTCTTTTTTTTCCCTTCCGAACAGGCTCAGGTGTTATCACCATGATGCCCGGTCATCACTCTTAAAGTCACTGACTCAATCATGGTATGTAACCCTCGAGGAATTCGAGAGTTAAACTTTTTAAACACCAAAGGAGTTGGTACCTGTAAAAGCTTTCTCCCCGAACGTATTCTAAGGTAAATTCGTCGTGTGTTGCTTTTTAAAATCGAATAATAGGCATAGTCTCATTTTTTTATCAAAGGAAATACGAGGATAGGAAGAGGAACGTGATGCTGAGTATGAAAATCAAAAAATTACGTAATGTTATCGTGACTATCCAAGCTTAAGATATAAGTAATATAATATCTGTATAATATTCTGTATCTGTGTGGCTGTTGGCTATTGCTCTGTTTCTGACGTTACTGTCTGTCAAGTCTCGCTGACAGTCATCGGACGATAAGTAAACAGTGAAATTTAATTACTTTGTCCCAATGTTTTCCGTATATATTTATAGGTGATCAGAAAGTTTGTTAACTAAAATGGATCAAAACAATCGCCAAAGAAGGAATGACTTAGACATAGATAGTTTTCGAAGTGATGAGCCAGGATTCGATAGAGCTCGAATGCGAAGACAGTCAGGTGGCTTCGTGGATTTAGGCAATGAATCACAATATGGTACAGGTGGACATCAAGCCTCAGGGGCTAATGAAATATTTGCTGATATACAGGTATGTTTAGTTGTTTCCCAACCTTTAATTACATCATAGTAAACTGCATCCAATTTCTACATACTCTTACACAATTTTCAGAAGTATATTAGCACAGTCACAAATAAAGTACAGAACCAATATTTCATGCCATTCTTCACTACAAAACTGCAATTATGAATTATGTTTCCTTTTAGCATGTGTACAGAAGTAGTGTTTATTAAATTATATTTGCAGTCTTATATGACTACATAAATCTAAAACATCAATAGTCCTAGTATATTTTTGCGTAGGTTGACTTAACACCCATTATGGGGTTACCATATTTCCAGATATGACGTGACGATGGATACTTGATATATATATTATCTACAATAAGATATGCATATTGACTTATCTAATCATTGCTAAATGCTACGATTAAAGTACGATTATTTATTAAATTTTATATCACTGTCTCTTTTTCTTTGTTTGATCCTAGGTCTGATGAATATGTAGAAACTCAATGCTTGAAATACTCAGTTTGATACAATGACTTCTAGATTCACACCTCTAATACCTAGTGTTCCCGGGGCCTATAGGCTTTTAGGCTTAAAATGAAGCCTATTAGTTCTTTTTGATGGCCATGATAGAATAGTAGGCTTTTAACAGGCTACTCATTTTAAAAAGCCTAAAGGTTTAAAAAAAGGCTATAGGTTTAAAAAAGCCTATAGGTTCAAAAAAACCTATAGGCTCAAAAAAGCCTTTAGGCTTAAAACAGCCTATAACCTAAAGCGACTAAAGTCTTTTTCAAGTAGTAGGCTTATTAGGAAGCTATCTATAGCTAATTAGCCATTATTCAGATTATGACAGTATGAACTAAATAAGATTTACTTCTGTAGTGTGTTTATTTTTTTTTTTTTTTTCAAAATTAATGAAAACGAATATTATTTGAAACTGGAAATACTTGCTAATATCATTTTTTTTTAAAAGTGCCGTCATGATAAGCACATTGAAGATCTTATATGTTTATCACCCAGACGATTTGTTTTTATATTAATTAAATTTCCTGCCTTCGAGAATGGTTGATTAACTCAGGCAATCAAAGTTAACGCTTATGCTTATTCCCCAGACATAAGGGCGGTATAAAGACCGAAGTATTAGGTCAGATATGTTGCAAAAATATTCTCAAACAAGGGTATTTTCTGTACTATGAGTACAGTAGACCACAGCCAGAGGCGTCTCCCAGTACACCGAAAAGTTAGTTAAATAGTCATGCAATTTAAAACAATATTTAAAATCGTATAATTTAGTTGACGATTATTATACTCGAACAATAAATAAAATAGACCTAGCCTAAAGGACTCAAAATCTTTATAGGCTTTTAGCCTTTCAAGCCTTTTAAATATGCACCTGGCCTACAAAAAGGCTATAAGTCCTCGGGTAGGCAAAAAAAGGCTATGAAATAGGCCTAGCCTAAAGGCCTAAAAGCCTTTTTAGGTTTGTATCCCGCTGTAGCCCCTTAATTTATAGGTTAGCCTTAAAAAAAAGCCTAAAAGCCTATAGGCCCCGGGAACACTACTAATACCTGACTCAAAATAAACTAACACAATAACAGTTTAAAATTTTCTATGCATTTCAGGGTGATGTTCCATGGTGGAAATCAAACTTTTTCATATCTCAACCTGTGCTGTTTGGTACATGGGATGGAGTGTTTACATCATGCCTAATAAACATATTTGGTGTAATAGTATTTCTGCGATCAGGCTGGATAGTAGGACAAGCTGGCTTGGTGAATGCTATATTAATAGTACTTTTTACTGGTGTGTATACATACTCTTCCCACTTAACAAAATTAATGGCTTCTTTATAAAATATCTTCTTCTTTATATAAAGGTGCAGTAAGTCTTATGAAAAGAACTTACAATACATTATTAACTCATTAAACTTGTATGATTCCAATACAATACAATTCAAAAAAAAAAGAAGCATTGCAATGCATACTGGATGGATGGCCGGTTTAGCTTATCTAAATCCAAATGATGCGCCTACTATGCTACTCCTATGCAAGCAAATTATTGAGTTCCTGAAACAATTGATGTTTTTACACGACAATATGAATGTTTGGGGGGCATCATTTCAGTTTAGACAAGCTATAATTAAGATATTTGACATATAATAATTATTTGGTTTCAGTATTTGTAGCTTTGATCTCAGTATTATCAGCAGTGGGAATCTGTGACAGATGCAGAATTGAAAGTGGAGGAGTATATTTTTTGATATCACACACATTAGGATCAAGGCTAGGAGGTTCTCTTGGAATGATATATTGTTTTGGACAGGTAAACAAAAGTCTTTTAACTGTTATAAATAGATAAAATAACAAAACTTTCAACCATTGTCAGTGGGGTCCCACCACAGAAATAGGATAGAATGACCAGTGTTTACCTTCATGTGGCTCATGGTGACTTTTCACTGTACAAAACACCTTTATTTTTCAAATTTAGCCCATTTTTATTCTACAGTTGGAAATACCATAATATGGCATATCCATAATATTTTTAATAATGTTATTATATTATAAGCTAGTCTTAACAAAACCAAGTAAGAGCTCGGAAGTTCCTGTCTCATAGGACAGAAATTGACTAAAAAGTAGTCACGCATTTTCCGCTCACATGGCCGTTCTATCCTACTTAAAACTTTTCTGTGGGTCCCACCAAGAGGAGTAGAACTTTCTGTGTTTGTCTATTTCCTAGCGCAATAGGCTTGATTATCTTAATACTACCCATAGGACTGTCCAATGTGTCTTATATGTGTAAAATAAATCATATTGTGGTAATTTTGTGCAGATAATATGGATACAATCATGGTAAAAATCCTTACGATCAACCAAATTGGCTGCCAATTTTTACTGCTACAATTTAGTTGGCAATAGGCTTTTGTCTCATTTTTTTTTATTGTTGTAAACTGTGCCTCGAGCCGCCCGTGTGCTACCGCATAGTGTATGTAAAAAAAAAAACTAAGTCTGTTTATCCACTTTCTAGATTCCATAACACAAGCTAGTTAAGTTATGCTTACCATGGGTCTAGATAGTGTTGTGTGAAATGTTGATGTATATTTATTATTTATTTATAATCTAAAAAGTTATAAATTTGTTCAAACTTGTCTTATTTCGATTGTTTGTATTTTCACCTATTTTGGGAATTAAAAATAATTAAAAGTCATAGTTTCAGTTTATTTAGGCTACATCTTAGTTTACTATGCATATTTGGTAAGAAAAAACTACGACATTCAGCAGTATTGGTGATGATCCGTTGTCTCAGGACACTACCCTATTTCTGCTACCAATTTGGCTGCTACAATTTGGTTGCCTATTTTGGCTGCCGATTTTGGCTGCTGCAATTTAGTTGAAGTTCGGCTGCCAGTTTCAGCCTCATGATATGCACGACAGGAGGGTGCATAACATGCATGGAGGCATTAAATCCTAAAATAATAAAGCTATGAGTATGATAATAAACACATAAACATAATGATTTTTTTTCAGGCTGTGGGTTGTGCCCTAAATGTCTTCGGTTTTGGTGAGTCTATGGCAGGCTTTATCATCAGCGATGGACAAAGTGACGGCTTCAAGTGGACCTCGAGAGGCTTTGCCATAGCTGCTGTGCTTTTACTCGGGACTATTAATGTTGCTGGAGTTAAGTGGGTGGTCAAACTACAATTTGCTCTGCTCATGATCATGCTATTAGGAGCACTTGATTTCTTTGTTGGTTCATTCACAACTGTACCGACTGATGAAAAACGTAAGTTTTATTACTACCAGTGTAGTAATTGTACAACATATATCATATACCTATACATTCATTACTCTGTTTGTTCACAATAGACACAAAAACTACTGAACGGTTATTGATGCGAGTTTTTATGGCTAATTGCCATAACGCAACGAAACTTTTAAAAAATATGTAGCGGCGCTGCAAATTCATTACCATGAAATTGTGACCCTAAACTAACCAAAATCCGACAACCAAAAAATCACTTTCTAATTCGCTATGTACGAACTATATATTATCTACTTAAATGATGATGAAGGACAGGATTCGAACCCTGGACTTTTAATCGTAAGGCTGTCTAAGCTATTATTGGTGCTGCTGTATGCCATGATGATAAGATAGTAATTTTACTGTGTTACAGTTCAAAGTGAATTCAAAGGGTGGCTTGGTGGCGTAATGGCAAATAATACGTGGCCCGCTTATGTGGATAACTATACCTGGTTCAGATGTTTTGGAGTTTTCTTCCCTACAATCACGGGAATATTGGCGGGCATTAATATGAGTGGGGATTTGAAGAATCCTTCAAGCAATATACCTAATGGTTCTTTGGCAGCCATTGGTACAGGGTGAGTTAACATCAGTATATAGCAGTATACAATGTATGGTTAGAGATTGCGGAATAAGTGTAGAACGTAAAGCATATAGTGGTAAAGCCACAGATATTAGACAATGTTTGAAAACTCAAAAACATGCGATTTAGTTTTTGAGTCGGCATGGCGTATCATTTGCAGCGAACATGTCCGTTCAATACGATCTGCTGGACTGAATCACGACTGAATTTTCACAAAATAGCAATGTTATGCGGTTACCACACAGTTGAGGCCACGGTCAGCACTTGGTAACATATGATTGAAAGGATCTACTCGAGATAATACATTCCTTGGTTTTTATTACCTACTTGACTTTAATTGTATCACCTACTTATAAGTCAGGTATGACTGTACACAATTAAAAAAGTAAATTATGTTTCGATTATGTATGTCTAGATTCAACTTGAGCATAAGCTTACAGTATTGGTACAAGAATGCGGATAAACACACTTGGATAAGTACTTTTTTGTATGCAAATTATACATAGAAACACCCAGATCAATTCCAAAATTTTCATAGATATTAAAGCATACAAATATTTGCACTAAGAGGGTATTGAACCTGCAGTACCTGAGTAATGGTACAGAAACCATAGATATAGTAATATATCGTGTACCTACAAACAACTTGCAACGATATTATATGAATAAAATAATCTAAAATTCATATACCTTATCTATATCTAATCTATCATATAATACAGCTATCTACGTACATTTCCGAACATAATATTTAAAGAGAATGAATTAAATTAACATATCCGGTATAGATACAGGTTCATCTTCACGCTTTTTGTATGCTGAATGCGCTGAATATAGACTTCCGCGTGGACTTAGAATTGGGTTTTAATCTTTTGCATAGTATCGCGTCTTATAACTTCAGCTATCTTCAGAAAATATTATGACAAAATAAGCCCTGCCATGACTGCCGCTTTGGAAGTTACCCAGCACCAAAACAAATATGTAGACTAAACAGACAGAAAGATATTTTATTAAAAATCCGTTATTTTAACTGTACAACGAACAGACTTTTTAATTTCGTATATTTGTATAGAAGATGTAGTGGGTAGATAGGTTATTATTTGATTAGGTAGTCCATAGTATTTATAAGTAGATTAGATATTCAACTGAAAGATTAATAGACTTTTATTTTATGACGATTTGATATCAATATCAACGTCATAATTTTGTCCTATGAGGTAGATATGTTATCTCAATATATCTAGGTACTATCACTGTTCGAAAAGTTTACTGCATTGCAATCTGTTATCCAAGCTAGTTGTATGGAGGAACAGAAGTCATAGTTTAACTCCGAACCTTTCAATACAAAAAAATTTTCCCCTCTTGAATATCAACAGCCGCCGTTAACCGCACCCCGTCTTAGGTGATCACGTAAACATCCCGAGGACGGAATAATGTGATTGGCCGCCTACCTACTGTAAATCAATCGCAATGTTCCATTCTTTCGATACGTCTACGTTACGAATTTGAATGTTATTCGTGCTCGGGGCACAGAGGCCGAGTGTGGGATTGCCATTAGACATACCCCTAACAACCTCGGCTGACCTAGGGTCATCTCAGGTTTGGTGCTCGAGATGGCCTCCTTGGGTGTAGGAACCACGATGTTCCCATCTTGCTCCCTGAAAGGAGGGTGCGCCTAACCTATTACCACCGGTCATGAAGGACGGAGGTTTGAGTGATTGCGTATTAGGAGTACACGGAGGAGTGCGTACAGAGACACCGAGCACGCCACTAAAACTTGCAACCATTATACGAAAACTTGGAATTGCCTGAAGGGCAAAAGTATATCTATAAGGTGGCGCGTCCCAGAACTAAAGCTCACGGGATATTTCCAAGTATCACTACGTTAACCGCCGTTGACCCAGTGTATTCATCCGGCTCGGTAAAATCTGCTCGGAGTGGCCTGCGAAGAGATTTAACGAGATTAACTCCCTGCTGTTCCCAGTGTGGGCGTTTGAACATATTCCACGGCAGAGGATTTCGTCCGTCAGAACGATCTCCGTCCTCCATGAGCGCGTGCTTGAGGGTGACGGCTGGAGTCGTCTGTCACCTTAGCAGAATCCGACCGAGGCAATATGCGCCTCCCCATACCCGGATGATGGGGACACTGCGGTCTCTACACCCGAAGGAAGCCAGCTGAAATGAGATAGCCCTAGGTCGGGGGCGAGATTGTCTCCCGCAATCTCACCTCCGACAACCTACGAGCCACAAACGGCGCGCGTTTTGTCGATTTAAGTCCGACATAAAAAAAGTGTCACAGCGTTAAAGACCCTGTAGGCAATCTGTTATGCGAGGTAGTCGCGGTGAAAGAGTGATGGAGCTCATACTTTCATGAACTGCAACATTCTGGGTTTTACCTAAATGTAGCCCGGATTTCACTCAAACTACAATTAGAATCCGGCCTGGACGCTCCCCGGACGCCTTCTAAACTAGGACAAATCCGAAGAAACCGGACGGATGGCAGCCTTAATACTGCATATCCTGATACCCCTACACTCATGCTTTCATTGAGGTGGCTCAATCCAAATATAAAGTCCTAAATAATCCACTAGTCCACCTAAAATAGTCTTATCCATATCTTTGAAGATTATGGATTATAAAAAGTGTGTAACCTGTTTATTAAACATAATTTTGTTAAATTAAAATTAATATTCCTACCTATTAAATTATTGAGAGATTACTGAATTTTAAATGTCTATAAACCATACATTGTGTACTGTTCTTATCCAGTGTTATGTTAAACATATTTAGTCTATAACTGTCAAGATATTGCTGATTTATGAGTTGTCAAAGTTATTTATAAATTATAACGCAGAGAATGTACAAATAATTTAATGAATATTTAATATTTTTTTATTTAATGCATAATATGGGTGTAAGTATGTTTATCCGCATTCTAGATTCCATAATACAAGCTAGTTAAGGTATGCTTACCATGGATCTAGATAGCATTGTGTGAAATGTTGTAACAAGAAAAAAAAACTAATTCTAAACAACCTCATAGCGATTGCCTAGTTGCATTTAAAGTATGCACTTTTTAGCCCCTGGTCGACTTATCATGAGCTTCACTATACCTGCCATTTACAATGAGGCTGCACAACCAAGATGCTTCATATATCTAACTAAAAATCTTTGTTTCTTCCAGAACATTTTTATATTTGATGTTTATAATAACATTAGCAGCAACCGTGACCAGGGAGGGTTTGCTGAATAACTTTTCAATAACAGCAGACATATCAGCTGTGACCGTCCTCCTCCTGGCGGGTTTATACGTTAGTTCTATGAGTTCTTGTCTTGGCGCTATGTATGGAACGCCGCGAGTGCTACAGAGTATTGCTAATGAGAAAGTCATTCCTGGACTAGCATTTCTTGCCCATGGAGTAAGTATTCGAAGAATGTAGTTTTTATAACCATTGTAGAGTACAAACCTGAGTGCCTAGTGTTAGTTTTTCCTCACATTTACCGGTAACGAGTAAACAGTGATTTATATGTGCAAAAATGTTTCATAAGTTTGCCGCCAGGTGGCGCTAATTCAATGTCATACAAATCACAGTTTATTCGAAGAAACCTTTCACTATACATCTGTGTGTGTCTGTCTTTCTTTTTTTTATGTTTATCAATATACGTGTACCAGAATCTCATGGCAAATTGGAAAATAGAAATTTGTACAGTGCAATACTGGGGAAATTGGATTAAACCATCTTGATGCTTTTTAATTTCAATTTGTTTTTCATAAATAGCAGTAGACATATTTAGGTATAATTCAGGGATTATCTATGGTGTTGACTACTTCACTTTATTCTCCAGTGTTAAAGACCACAATAATATAATAAACTGCTAAAGTAAATTATATTCTTACAACAAACAGATATTTCATTTTGAAAATTAAATTTATCGAGCTATCTTAAAACGCTCTATACAAAATCATAATATTACTAGCAAGATGCGTTAGCATCCCTAAATCACGATGTCACATGCTTGTAGCACGTAGTGGAAATGTTATAAATATTTGTTCATGTAGACGTTTATTTATTTTAATATATATTTGTTATATTTAACATAAGTAATCATTATACTTCTGTTCAGTTCAGTTCTGTCTGCTTTCTCTTCTCACGCTCGTCTCTCGTTCTGTCTTTTCTCTCTTATTCGCTTGGCAGATGGGTTGGGTTTATTTACTACATCTACTTTTTACGAAAAAGGGCTCCCACTTATTACTTTTCATAATATAATTACATAATACCCCATTAAATAGGAACAATATATTAAACGGAGTCGGATTCACGCATGAGGGGTTCCGTACATTATCAAGGCCGCCTTGATTTGTTTTAATTTCATTATTTATTTTTAATATGTCGTAGCCAACTTCATAGCTTAATCAGTCGTTCAATCATCAGCCTAGCCACTTCACTAAACAACGTCGTTCCACAAACAGCCTGGATGATATTCAGCTATTTAATCAAACAGCTTGGCAAATAACTTGGATCTATGCCGTTTCATTACTTGTCTAGTCTAGTTTGGCACCGCATAAGTCTTCTAACTAAATCTATACAAGTCGGATTGCGTTGCTTCTTCTCTCTATGAACCTATTACTAACTATCGGTCTTGTTTCTGGGTGGTTGTAAACAGTAATAATTGTCACATTTTAAATATATTTCAAACACAATATCTTTTGTCAGATGTTTCATCGTTTTTATTTCTATTGTTACGAGCGTGGGGGTCGGTTTAAATAGAAAATGCGAGGACAACCGTTGAAGACAGATTTTATTCAGCTGCACTTAAATTACAGCAAAGCGCGTAGAACTTCGAAAACTCTTCCTTAAACAGTACACAGTCACTTGTATAATCGCACTGTATCGCTTCGCACACTTTATCGCTTTGATCGCTTCGAATACTAGTCGTAGACTAACTTGAGCGGAGGCTGTTAGCTCGCCTTTTATATCGGGCGCGGCCGAGTAGCCAAAGATCGAGAAAAGACAGGTACGTTCTGAAAAAGACAGGAACTTTCTGGAAGGTTCTATTGGGTCTTGTGTCTCTTTCTAGCCTGACGTCTCGTTCTATTCATTCGATTCCTTCTAGAACAGTGACGTCAAGGCATGCTGTCTCTTTCTATAGTGCCGTCTCGCTCACTGCTATGGGAATTTGGCCGTATATTGAAGTTACCAAGCGCCGGGCAAACGGTCCCCGTATTGTATGATCAGTCTATAAAATGTTGTAAGAAAGCGCCAAGCGCTACGGTTGAATATAATTCAGGATGCTCGTTGAACGACGCTGTTTAGTACAGAGGTAAATATTAAATACTAGCTGCCGCCAGCGACTTCGTACGCGTGGAGTGAGTTAGACTTTCATACAAACTACCATCCCCTGCTTTAACCCCAAAAGAGGGTAGATTTCTAAGGATACTTATTATTACATCTTCACACAATGGGAACACCCAAAAATTCCGAAATATTTAATTCCGAATTTCAATATTCCGATTTTCAAAATTCCGAACATTTATAATTCCTAAGAAACAAAACTCCGACTATTCAATTAAACGATAGTTATTTATCCGAAAGTCATAAATACGAATGTTCACTCACTCACTGACTTGGATCGGTTAGGTTAGAAGGCTAATGCGGGAGCTTCACCCCGCTCCGCTCCCGCATTAGCCATCGTGTTTTTTTTTTATAACCATACACATAAAATCCGTTTTCATAGGTATTTCATTAAATGGCTAAGCAAGTAATTAAACGTTATCGATGCAAGCTACTTGCCTAACCGTTTAATCAACTGGCTGAACACCATTCAGGCCACTAATAGAACGGCGCCGTTCGTAAACAGCGTAGGCAGTTAATTGAACGGCTGATTAAGCTAGTTGGCTGCGACATTTCTACTGTCGTGGTACTTGTCTGCCCATTCAATTTTCATGTTTTTTTCGTGTAATCGAAAACAACAAAAATCCTTTTTCAAAACAACAAACAAATTTCCAAGGCTGCAAAATTTTGATTGTCGGGTTTGTGTTCTTCCGGAATTTTGATAATCGGAATTCGTATTTATGATATTTCGTATTCATTAGGAACGGTTATGGTTCGGTATCATGAAATTCGAAATTCCGACACATTCGTAGTTTTGAACATTAGGAATTTTGTAATTTAGTTTTTCAAGTAATAGGATTTATGATACATTAGATTTCGGACTTTCGGAATTCAAATCATTCGGAATTTTGAAATTCGTGATTGTGACTTTCGGAATAAAGATTTTCGTAATTATGTAGTGTACCCTCAAACAATCTATAGAGCATAAGTTTTAAACTTCAAGTCTCCTACTTCAAAAACGTAGAACTTTCTTACAAATTTCCAACCCCTTTTTTACCCTTTAGGGGTAGATTTCGTAAAATCCGTTCATAGCAGACGTTCGTTCGGTAAGAAACCTACCTGCTAAATTTCAAGTTTTTAGGTGTTATAGTTTTCTGGGATTTCGTCATTAATCAGTGAGTGTTATTTCGCATTTATATATGTGGATTAACTTTTTTCTGCTTTTCGTATTTATTCTATTTATTTTCAGTATTTGTTGTTATAGCGTTAACAGAAATACACGATTCATGAAATACAGCCTGGTGACAAAGAGACAGACGGATATCGGAGTCTCAGTAATAAGGTTCATTTTTTTACTCTTTGGGTACGGAACCCTAAAAACCAACTGAAACAACTATTATACAAATTGAACTAAACTAAACCTAAAATGTATCATGGAATTCCTCCACATAAATTGAAATAAATATACAACAATATCGAGTACAACCATTTTGGTTTTGTTTTATATATCTATAAAACAAAACCAAAATGGTTGTACTCGTATGTTAATCTGTAAACATTACAACTATATTATCATCATCACAAAGAAGTTGTAATATATGTGACAAAGAATAAAAATCTATGTAAAAGTATTAAAAAAATCCAACCCAATTTTCTGGTCAACTCGCAAACTAGCTTATCGCAACTTCATACGATTTAAAATATTTGTCAAATCGTTTAAATAAATGTTCAAGTCATTAGATGAATGTCAATTTTGAAAATTTTGTATGGCCGTGCGTCTCTATCAGGCTTGTGCGCTGTGCGTGAAATGTCTCTTAAAACGTAGTTGTCGCGAAAAGGAGAAAGCGTGATCCGGTTCATATCGCGAAACGAAGGGGGTTCAGTAGCTAGAATGCTGAACCCCCTTCGTTTCGCGATATGAACCCCATAGACCATCGCCTTCTCCGTTTCACAACAGTAGTAGTTTCATCTCTGTTACCGTTCGAATTTGACATGATGACATTAACATTGTCATATAAAAATCAATAATCTTTTTTTTTAAATCGTGCCATGAGATTCTGGTACAAAACATCGGGAAACATCGAAAAAAATTGATTTCATAAGTTTAGGAAAACTAGGTCTTAACGCAGAATGTCACTTTCGCATAATGTCATCATGAAAAATTTGGTCACTTTAGCACAATGTCACTTTCACAAAAATGTCACTTTCTTAGAATGTCACTTTCGCAAAAATGTAATTTTCTTAGAATGTCACTTTTGCAAAAAGATACCCCTTACAAAATCTAGTAAGTAATTATTATTATCTGGTTTCTCATTTCCTTATCCCGGGTCTATGTGAGACCCGGACTTTTGGAAGGCATGCATCGAAGATACAGTGGCCCTTTTATTATTATTTATCCTTATTATAACTTACTATATACGTATAAGTGCGTAAATGTTTATAAGGTTAAAGTATAAAGCAAAACGAGTTTTTGCTCCAATCATTTCTGCAGGCGTTGCCACACGTTGTCACTTGCCTCACTTCGGCAATAGCGTCCACACGTAGGCTGATATCGATAGATTTCCGCAATTACACGGTGAACATCTATCATCATCAGACGTCTGATGCTTGTCAGGATTATAATTTTATTTGAGTAGCTTTCCGCCCGCGTCAATCTCTTATCAACAGCACCATGGCACCAATGGCAACCAAAACAGGACGGATAATTAATTTGCAATTTATCAAAAATAAGAAATGCATTAAACAAATTATTGAAAATGACTGAATAAAACTATAAATGTTTTATTCTATATTAATTCTTCTTAAATATTGTAAGTTGTCAACGAAATGTAATAATAAGTAAAGTACTGTAAGATGTCACTAGATGGCGGTGTCCTAAAATAATACTATTAAAACGAACTGGAACGAAATCTTCATCTATTGTCTTACCTACGAGTTTAATAAGCCTACATGGTCACATTATCGCATTTTTAATAATCTGAAATAATTTACGCGACTATAAATAGCGGAATAAGCGTTTTAACTTTTTTATTTCTCAATATGAGACTACCAGTGCCATCTGTTAATTTATGGACCTTACTAAAGATATTTTCTTCGTATCGGTACCCCATACCCATGGTAATACTCTAAAATTAATAGATGGCACTAGTAGACTCATTCAAAGAAATAAAAAAGTTAAAACGCTTATTTGCTGACTTAGAATCACGTAAAATATTTCAGAACTTAAACACACATGATAATGTAAGCATGTAAGCATGTAAAACGCGTTGATATGTAATAAATAAAGATTTCGTAATAATCGTACTATTTATTTATTTTTGTGCCATCTAGTGGCATAGTGCATTATGTCTGTTACTTTTACAATTCTGCAGAATGTGGCAGAATCAATATAGATTAGGATATTTATAGTTTTATTCAGTCATACTCAATAATGTGTTTAATGTGTGTATGTAGGTATGTTTAATTTTTAATAAGTTAATTTTAATAAGTACTAAAAATTTGAAAAGTTTGCTAAAGCAATGTCGCCATCTAGTTATAACTCTTGAACTAAAAGGCTGCCTGCCTGCTTCTCGTTATTACGAGTGTAACCATTTTTATTCCTGATTGTGCATCTGTATAAGAATTATAGTATACTAGCTGACCCGGCAAACTTCGTACCGCCAATATTTTTCCGTCCGCGTGGCGTCAGAGCCCGTCCCCGCTACGCCCTCTACTATAATAACATGTATTATACATATAAACCTTCATGAATCACTTTATCTATTAAAAAACCCTATCAAAATCCGTTGCGTAGTTTTAAAGATTTAAGCATACAAAGGGATATAGGGACAGAGAAAGCGACTTCTGTATCACCATCCAATTGTATCGGAAGCTTGTACAGATTGAGACCTCCATCCACGGGAAATGTTTAAACAGATGCACAATCAGGAACAAAAATGATTACACTCGTAACTTCAAGAAGTAGGCAGTCAGCGTTTTACTTTAATAATGAATTATATAATTAATGTAAATTTATTTTATTCATTTTATTGATAATATGCTTTAAAACTCCGGGCGGGCGCAAACATGTTTTACATTGCCTAAAATAAATCATAGTAGGTATAACCAGCAGAACGAATCTTGGACGTAATTCACGAGAGAAACGAGGCCCTGGCGCGCACGCATTGTTTGGATACCTATTATAAATTATTGGTAGACTTGAGCTCATCCACGCGCGTAGCAGCCCGCTATCCTCAAAGTATACCTAAAAACGCGTACCTACTGCGCGTATAGAGCACGTTTTGAGCACATTTTAGGTTCAAGATACGTGACAATTGTAATTGCAAATTTGTAATTGCAAATTAATTATCCGTCCTGTTTTGGTGCCATGGTGCCATAGATAAAATATTATGACAAACAACGAAGTTGATAAGAGATCGACGCGGGCGGAAATCTACTAAAATAAAATTATAATCCTGACAAGCATCAAACGTCTGATGATGATAGATGTTCACCGTGATGACATTTTGCGAAAGTAACGTTTTGCGTCAATACCGAAAACTATATTTTACATAGATATAGTATATCCATAGATTGGTAATGTCAACTAGCGGACGAGACTAAAATTGAATTGTCTATATGTGCACGTAATGTCAATGTGTGCGTCAAAAATGTTGCTCCTGATCTTTTATCGATATCGATGAAATTTCTCGGCAGTGATATATTTTTAGAAAGTCTATCATCCTTTTTGCCTGCGGTGCCGCGGCTATCGCTAGGTTGATCATGACGAAATGAAATAACACCCAGACTCGGAACAAGAAATTCCAAACATTACCATGGATATTCGAAATTATCAGACCATAATGTAACAATATTAGAGGGAAAGAGATATTATCAAAAATGTGTATAAGAAGAAAAGATCAAGAAAATAATAAGAGTACAAATTTAAAAATGGTTTATTAATCATCGGAATGTATCTTCTAGACACCACTAAATATAACAATCATGTTATAAAATTGACGAATGCTATCTTTATTAACATTTCGTAATTTGTGCTCATACCTAATTCTAATGATGAAATAAGTTTCAATAATCAATTTAATTAAAAGATACTTGTGATTATTAATTGGATCCTGTTCATATATGTGGTCATTTAATGATGGGAAACAATGGTCATTAAGGCATGAAAATGTATGAAATTATAAATATCTATTTAACATGCGAAGCCATTTGTCTCTGACATCAGGTTTTACAGGAAATCTGCATATAAATTATTTGTTACTAAGGGAACAGGATAAATAATAGTACTACGTATAGAAGTATTAAATTAGTACCTAATGGCTTCATGTAAATATCAACAGTCAATAATCAATTAGACACAGAATCATGCATACAATCGATACTATTATAATATTCTAAATGGCGCAGTACTATTATAGTTACGAGCGTGGGGGTCGGTTTAAATAGAAAATGCGAGCACAACCGTTGAAAACAGATTTTATTCAGCTGCACTTAAATTAATACATTACACTAAGTTCACAAGAAACAAAATTTTCAACCTTCAGCCATCACAATCACATTCGATACAACGAAATAATGTCACGATCACATCCCTACAAGGTGAGGTTATTATTATCCTGATTTTCTGTATTAATTATATCTTAAAAAGGACACTTTCATTTATTCCATTTCATTTCAGTGATTTGCATATTGATTTTTTTATTATATATACACCAGAGCTGCCACAGTTATGTATTTTTTTTTGAAGAAACGATGATTGTAAACAAACATTTAACTTACTGATGAAATGAATAATTTTGGGGATTATTCTTCTTTGATGAATCACAACCTGGTACTGCACATAAACGCATCATAAAATGTTGTTGGTTTTACTGCTATGACTTTGAATTACTTATATAATCATAAAAATTAAATAAACCTATGTACCAATACCTTCACACATGAATTCAACCAACTACTTATTAAAAAATGTTTTATTTTAATAAATAAATATTTCTAGAATTTCTTCTGCACGATGACACCATCTAAACTCAAAGTACCGCAACTACATAGATTTTATGGAAATCATACATATCATACATAGAAACACCCAGACCAATGCAAATAGACATATTCATGTAGATAAATGCACCAAGCTGAAAAAAAAACTCGCTAATTATAATTTAGGTAATGCCTGTGCTCATGCAAAAATCAGTAGTTACAATAGATATCTATTATTTACAGAGAGGTCCGAACAAAGTACCGATATATTCAATGGTCGTAGTGGCAGTAGTAACCGTCACGTTCATCATTATCGGTGATATAAATCAGCTCGCACCCATTGTCACTATGCCGTTCCTCATCACTTACGCTAGTATTGATTATTCCTACTTTGCTCTCGCTCAGACTTTTGATTTGCAACATAGACGCGAAATGAGGTAAGTTTCCTCTTTTATTTTTATGCTAGGTTCATTAAAATTTCGTTTTTTTAAACGGTTTTATTTAGTTCGACCTGCCTGTTGGTGGGTCAAATTTAGTAATAGTAATAGATATTTTATCCCCTTCCTGATTGATTAATTGATCAGCTATTAAGAAATTTTAAAACTTGCTTACTTGTTTTCAATTTTCTCCATGTCTTTACATGGAGAAAATTGAAAACAAGTAAGCAAGTTTTAAAATTTCTTCAAACACTGAAGATTTACAATTTCGAAATCTTTTAAAATTTAAACTTAAAAAACACTAAACATCTTCCAGGTATCAAGGTAGTTCACAACGGGATAGTACTCAAGTTTATGGCGCAACAGGTAGCGATCTAGATCTATTGTTTCCTGAAAGAATAAGACATAAAAATGTTGGCGTAAGTATTCTCAGTAATTTACAGTATTTTACGGTATTCAATCAAGACTGCAATAATAGTATTCAATAATTATAATGACGTGTATTGCCGAATTAATGTGAGAAATTTCAAGAGCCTAAACGGCTGAGACTTTAGTCGATGGACTTCAAATGTGACGAATCACTCGGTCAGTGGTCAACTTCTTTGTATATTTATTGGACTCTATCTTTCTTTATAGGATTTCACGCCTTCACCTACAGATTCTGCCATAATGAATGGACGCATGTCTAATGGTGAAGTCCGACGGCCGAGTGTCAGTGTACATTCAAAGAATAAAAACTGGTACTCACACCTCTGTAATAGATGGCTTTCCTTAATGGGGGTAAGTAGTTTTCATTTATTCATTAATGAAGCTCCAAGCACTTGCTTGAATTCAACGCTAAGAACATAGCCGGTACCACCAAGGTCTTACAAGGATCCTCTCAACTCGGCATGAACATTCTTGGAAACAAAACAATGGGTAAATCTACTGCTAGGTACATCGAGAGTATCAACGTCGTAAATATTTATATATTCTAGATAGAATAAGTGATTCCCGCGGCTTCACACGCGTGGAATTCTGTTCCCGTTCCCGTGACGGCGTAAGCCTTTTTAAATTTTTTCTCTGCGCAAAAACCATCCTCGTACTGCAAGAAATATTCTAAAAAAGAAAGCGAAATCGGTTCAGCTATTCTCGAGATTCATTTTTATATTATAGAAAATGACAGAAACACAGTGAGAAATGTACAGAGATAGAAATTTCGATGTAGAAAAGAAATAGATTAATGTTCGTTAATTTTATTGTATGAATTTAACAATTTTAAATGTTGTTCCAGGTGGCAATAAAATTACTACTCATGTTTTTGGTTCACTGGGGCTATGCTCTCGGGTGCCTCACCATCTTATGGCTCGTCTGGTTGTATATTGGTGCGGCTAATCCTGCGCTCAAACCCGGACGTGCTTCAGAATTCCGATTTTTCCATTGGGTGAAAATATCCTTCTTGCAGATGATTGGGTAAGGATTTCAATATAGAATCGGTAATATCACAAAAGATTCTTAACTAAAAGCACTGTTACACTAACAGTGGCGGAGGGCGAAAATTAAAAAAATGAAGTCGATGAAAAAATTACCACTCTTATAAAACGACGATAGAATTTGTATGGAATTCTGGGCGTTCTGAATTCAGATACTTCATTTCACATTCTGAAAAAAGTATAAATGGAACCCTTCTTACCATAGCTTCCTTTTGCAGGGCAAGCCAGCAGGAATTTAGTTATAGGGTCCTCTCGCCACTGAAAACTAAACAATCCGTTATTTCAAAAAAGATTCTGAACTCAAAAGCTTGTAACCAAAAAATCACCATTTCTGTTTTTTTATATTCTCTTATTTGTAACTTAAGCTGATCTTAAGAATTTTCATCTCTTACTCGCAATTCATGGGAACTTATTTCAGGGTCTAATCCCTGTAGCACACATAGGCTACCTACATGTTATTACCTATGCGTTACTTCAGACAGACTAGACGGCGATATCTACTTAGTCATTGTTAAAAAAAATCTAATCAAATCATATTCATTTTATTGCGATATATGGGTACACAGTTGTTACAATTTATGCATTAGATTCACCATATTTCAGCCAATTTGACATGCAATATTCTCAAAACATATTTCTCAGAATTAGAGAAAAGTATTTATAATAATGTTGTCAAAATTTTAGATGTCCGTGTTTCGTATATAGACCAGGGTAGAAGCCTTTAAAAATAATAAAAGTGAAAAAAATAGTAGGATGAAACCCATTAGAAAAGGAGGGGAATATTATAAAAATGAAAGGAAAAATAAATTACGGGCGATCTGCGGTCGGGAAGGGGATGGGGGTGAGTTTTAAGGGTAAAAAACGGTTTTTCTCGATTTCCGGCAAAACTAAAAGTCCTATGGAAAAAAGTCAAATGGCAAAGTTGTAGGTAATAAAAAGATCTAAAACTTTTGTATTTACACTTTTTTCACATAACCTCAAAATTTATGTGAAAAATTCAAAAAACCAAGATTTTGGTTTTTTATTTTTATCTTTTTCAAATAAATTTCTTTTTTCATAAACTTTGGTGAAAACTTACCTTTTTATGTCCCAAATACGCTGTAATTTATTTGATTAGAAATATTTATTTTTGCACGTTATTTTGAATTAAAGTCTAAGATCCCAAGCGGTGCGATCGCACCGCGAGTCTATTGTTTACCTATTGTGTCTATTATTTACTCACTTGACAGGTTAATATCGAAAAAGCATCCTAATTTTCAATCGAAAATTCACCCGTCAAAATATCAGCTTTTATCAAAAAGTTGGTGTGTTTTCTGTTCGTTGAAATCTCTACTTTCCGATGGTAATAATGGAAAAAAAAAATGTCATCTGTTTAAATTAACTGAAACATAAAAATAGTAATATTTTCTTTAAAAAATTGTATGCTTAACGTAACATAACCTAAAGATTAAAATTGAATGATATTTTAGTACAAGATCAAAAGTTATAATCTCCTGTGTTTTGCACAAACAAATTTAGTTACTCCCATGAAAAAAAAATAAACATAGCTATAAATATAAAAAAATATATTTTGAATATATCTGAAATATATTTGAAATGTATAAAATATATATGAAAATCAGCCAAAAGTTAGTTATTAAACATATATTTACGATATATATTTTATATACATTTATAGATTTTTAATACATTTTTAATGTATTTTGAAATATTTTTTTTCATGGGATTAACTAAATTTGTTTGTGCAAAACACAGGAGATTATTATTTTTAAAATCTTGTACTAAAATATCGTTCAATTTTAATCTTTAGGTTATGTAACGTGGCGTGGCGGTAGTGAACGCAGCCACTACGCAGGAGGCGCGGTTTCGATTCCCGCTCAGTGCAAATATTTGTATATATGAATATATATATATATTTGCATTGGCCTGGGTGTTTCTATGTATAATATGTATGTATTTACAAAAAAAACGTATCTAAGTATGTTTATCCGCATTCTAGATTCCATAACACAAGCTAGTTAAGTTATGGCTATACTTACCATGGGTCTAGATAGCGTTGTGTGAAATGTTGTGGAATATTTATTTATTTATTTTTAAAGAAAATATTACTTTTTTTATGTTTGAGTTAATTTAAACAGATAAAAATAGAGATAGTATTTGCCTTCCTATGCAGATTCGAACAGTTTTCTTTTTTTAGTAAGTAAACTTGTAACATGTAATCTTACGTTTTTCGAGTAATTAAAGTGTAAATTTTAATAAATGGCCGTAAATTGTATATAATAATTATAAAAGAAATTTCGAATTCGAGTCTTTTTCGTTTTTTGGCATTTTCTGAGAAGATTTACTATTGTAACATTTTTTTTTTTCACCATCGGAAAGTAGAGATTTCAACGAACAGAAAACACACCAACTTTTTGATAAAACCTGATATTTTGACGGGTGAATTTTCGATTGAAAATTAGGGTGCTTTTTCGATATTAATTCAAAATAAGGTGCAAAAATAAATATTTCTAATCAAATAAATTACAGCGTATTTGGGACATAAAAAGGTAAGTTTTCACCAAATTTCATGAAAAAAGAAATTTATTTGAAAAGATAAAAATAAAAAACCAAAATCTTGGTTTTTTGAATTTTTCACATAAATTTTGAGATTATGTGAAAAAAGTGTAAATACAAAAGTTTTAGATCTTTTTATTACCTACAACTTTGCCATTTGACTTTTTTCCATAGGACTTATAGTTTTGCCGGAAATCGAGAAAAACCGTTTTTTACCCTTAAAACTCACCCCCATCCCCTTCCCGACCTCAGATCGCCCGTAATTTATTTTTCCTTTCTATTTTATAATATTCCCCTCCTTTTCTAATAGGTTTCATTATACTATTTTTTTTTTGTTATAAAAATTATCGACCCTGGTCTAATAACAATAGTACCTAATCATTTTCATGCAACATACATTAACTTAGTCCATTACAATTACAGAAAATCTTATCTAATAACAACGTCATACATTAATAAAATTAAAACATAATATATAGTGACAATGCCATACATTAATAACATTAAAACACAATATAAAATAACAATGTCAAGTCATAACTGAAATTTACTTAACCTTCAGTGTGTTGTCATTTAAATAATTATTTACTGTGTAATAGCACCTTTTCAACAAGATAATCTTAATTTTTTTTTAAATATTTAGTTCTGATATTTCTTGAATTTTTCTTATTAATTAAGCTAATTTTTCTGATCTTTTCATGATTACATATTTATTTTTCAGCAAACGTCCCTTGGAATACGAACAGCTAGTTGTGACACCAGTGCACGGGGACATATCCGTAGAACAAGAGAGACTTAACGACGACAACGAAGATTTCGCATCCCGCCGGCGATACCACCAGTCTACAGCACTACAAAGCCATCTTGTCAATGTCCACAGTTAATTTTAAAATTTGTATTACTTATAAGTAATTTTGGATCCATGACTTCAATCACCCAGCATGAAATGTCCATATTTTACGTCCACATTGTAAATTGTTTAGAATATGCACGAACAAGATATTGAGGCATATAAATTCTACCCTAAAAATACACACAACTAATGAAACATCCGAATGAACAAACAAAACACACAACAACACACAACAAAACACACAACATGACAAAGTGAATATAAAAGCTAAAATAGCTAGTGAATAAAAACGTCCTATGTGGACATTTTGATTATATTCGCGGATTGCTTTGTGGACATTTCGGTACGCGGACATTTCGAATAATTTTGTTATTGGGTCCATAGACCATTTGAGGATAATGCTCGTTAATTGACATTGCATCTTAGACTATAAGTGCGTAACTACTTTTACAAGTAACTATAAGCTATTTATATCAGCACAAAACCGACATCATTTGTGCTGATATAAATAGCTTAAATATTTTTTATAAGATAGGTGCGCGTGTTATTATCGGCAGTTGCCTAGGCTCTGGCGCTGGGCCGTCCCCCGCACGTTGCTTTTCCCTCTGTCACCTAGGGTGGTCAGACCGTGACAATACTATTTATAACGTATCAAATGAAAATTAAATAAAAAAGAAAACAAATACGGTTTACAATTGTTGCCGACTTATTTATTATATCTGTAATTAACCTTTTTTTTCATTGGAATTAATATTTTAGAATTATGTAACTTGCACAATGGGCTAATGTTTAAATAGATACGAACATATGAATAAGTTTTTAATTATCGCATTCCATGATATACAATAATGTTAATGGTAATCAATGCGACCATGGTATAGGTCCATACATAACTTTGACTTGCCTGACGTTTCGACCAGGTTACAATGGCCGAGGTTACAGCCTGTGACCTACACCATCATCGCGTTAATTCCCGTTATCACTATTGTATACGAATATATGAAATTCCGGAAATAGATTTTATACCCACTCAGGATAAAATAACTGATAAAACATAGGTGTAAAATCAAGGAAGTCATAATTATGCCCGAGTCCGGATAGTGCTTTTAATACCATACTTCGCATGCTTCTGGTCTCTTGTTTCTTATATGTATCTCTACTTATAACATACTTCACTTTTATCTCATATTTTAAGACATTCCGAAACTCCCTGTTCTTGATTTTACATCATCTTTAGCTAGTCTAGCGCGAGATTCGTTCTTTATAATAAAAAATATAATTAATGCTTATCAGTTATTCCAAGAACTAATACTATACTAAATATTAGCAATGTGTGTACCATTTTTATGTTATAAATTGAGTCGGTACTGTGAATTCAAAACGAAAAGTAACCACTTTTCGTTTTATAATGTAACATACCAATACATGACGTGACTACAACGAAAAAATAAAAGACTTATGCATTTTAGGCACTTTTGCATATTTAAAATTAACTAAACTCGAACTATGCACCCATCTGAGTAAGTGCACAGTACATCTGTATGACAAACCAATAAAAGCATCCGCTGCTTCATTCTCATGCGGACTCCCTGTTTCGCGCAAATCGCTTTTATTTTTTTGCACAATATTATTTGCACGAAATGCCCACACCAGGCCCCCGATTCTGCTAATTTTATGACATAACAACACTCATACCGCTGACATTGCATAAAATGTCATTACATTTTAGACTTTAGAATGAAAAGAGAAAGACTTAATTACATTTTCATTCACCCTAAAAGATTGTCATTTAATTTTAGACTTTAACAGTATCACAGTAAAGTCTAAAGTTAAATGGCATTGGTTACAGTTTCTGTGGCACCGCAGTGGTTTTGCCATGAAAAAAATAATAGTAGAATCAGAGCATTCAAGGCCCAGTACACACACCTGAGGCAGCGGACGACGCGGTCTAATAGTCTCTTGTGATAGCAAGTTGTAGAGGGTGTAAAATTAATGTTCTGAATTGACCTTTTTATATTTTAGACGTATTTGGAATGTATTTCCAATAATTGTGAAAATAACGCATTACTGAGAATTATACAATTTTGACTGATTTTGACAAAGTGTACATATATATCGTATTTTGTATAATTTAAAGTATATGAGTATTAGAATTTAAATATAAGAGATTATTTTTTATTATATATTTCATAATAATTACAATACTTTTCGAAAATAATAAATTAATTTGAACATTCATTTAATAAATTATATTTTGATACTAATTGGTATTTTCTTCACTCATTTATTTATTTTATGGTTGAGAGATTGTGCTTCACCCGTCTTTCTTTTTTCAGGTAAAACATGTATGTAGATAAATTTTATATAAATACAAATTTTAACTCCAAAGCTTTAAAGCTATTTCCAACATAGTAATGTACCTATCCCATATAGAGGAATTTAAATTTTTATTAGATAGCGGCCCTTGAACATGGTACTGTTGAACTTACATACAAAACAATATAGTGATATTATTACCTATAGCAGGCCACTCAGTCCGGTCCACTCAGTGAACACCCATCTATGTAGGTACCTACTTACCAAATTTCTTCGAAATCTGTTCAGTAAATAAGGTGTAAAAGCATTTTCTTTCTATTTTTATTTTTCATTTTTAATATTAGAATGGATTATAGGTATTATTATTGTGCCAGTAAGCACGAATTCAAAGTTTGATGGCATGGCCCATAATTACGGCTTCAATACTTCCTTTTTTAAAAATAATAGCACGTTGATGCGTAAATGGTCGCCGCCCCTATAAGTATTAAAGTGCTGCTTCAAAGAAATCAAGAAGCTTTTGTTTAAGATTATTATAATTTATGTATTTTGCCGTAGGTAGGTACGTACACAGGTAAGTTATTTTCTTCAATAATCCAACACCTCGTGGTCATTTTTTAACCCCTTTACCTATCTATTCATTCTAATCTGGTGCTCTTTTACAATCTTCATTCATAATAGATTTTTAACCCTATAAAAAAACAAAGTAAATATTTGTCAGGATTAACGATAATAAACTTATTCATTACCCTTTCGTAGGGTAAATCACATAGTGATAAGGTGATAAGACTGTCTATTGTACTTTCATATTTTTAGCTGCAATTTTTTTCATACTATTGTACGGGAGTAGTTTACAATAAACCATTGTCTATCTTGGGTATGTTCGGCAATAATTCCCGTCTTTTTGTTTCAAAGTGGGTGCAAAATCATGGGATTTGACCTTTCTGCCAGGTAGACAGCGTAAATAAAGTACCACATGGAGGGAGCTGACATAGACATAGACGCTCGCCATAGACAGGGTTCATCCTCATACATTGCAACCAGAAGTAGTGCGAACCGTGTAGTATGAAAGGAACTTCATCGCACTCTCAAGCTGTGGAATGAAATCTCTGCTGTGGTTTTCCCAAGCGACTACGATATGGGGTTCTTCAAGATTCTTCTTGCATTAGAAGGTTTCTTCAGTGTCGGCAGCGCGAGTGTGACGCCCCCCTGGTTTTGCACACGTCCATAGGCCACGGTAACCACTTTTCATCAGATGGGCTGTGTGCTTGTCTGCCACCTAGGTGGTATAAAAATATGGAAAATTAAAAACCACTGTGCATAAGTAGGTAACCTAATATCATCTGCTAATATATTCTTATAGGTATTCTACATTTAACTTTGCATGTTTCTGTTTCGTGTCAATGAAACGTTGGCATGCCGCAGGACTGAAAATTGCCTAGGTGCAAGTAACGACTTTATGGGGACTACGGACCTTCTCTAACCTCGAATATCCAACGACGGCCTTTGTGGCATGGCAGTAGCGCATTTAACTGCCACGCAGGGGGTGCGGGTTCGATTCCCACTCAGTGCAAATATTTGCATTCGTCTGGGTGTTTCCGTGCCACGGAGAGCACGTTATGCCGTCGATTCCGGTCGCTATACGAACAATCGAACTTCTGCAGTAGTTCCGAATAGTTAGATCCCTAAAAAGTACGACTAGTCTACAGAACTTCGATGATGCCTATTGGTTAGGGAGGCAGTCTCGTCACGGATAATATCCGCAGCTAAGCCGCATCACAGATAAACTAGGAATCCATTAAGGTATTCCACGTGTTTCTTTGAGCTCACATTGGACTTAAACTCCACTGAGGGAGCGATTCCTCAGTGAAGCGCTGACGATGGGTCGATCGTACCTCTCCGAAGGACATCGTTTTCCTTTTCTGCCAGAATATTTTATCCAGTCAAAGCCACCAGTCCCCGGTGTCATTGTCATAGATAAATCCTTATTTGCTGACAGGACCATTATCACGAGTGTGACTCCCCTGGTGTTTCACAGGTCCACAGGCTACGGTAACCGCTTTCCACTAGGTGGGCTGTGTGCTTGTATCTTTTTAAGGCTAGACATACAACTTATGAATATCAAGATCTAAAATGAAGTTTATGTTTAATTTTAGTACTACATTCAATGCTAGAGCCCTTTCTTTTGAGTGGGAAATAGTGTGGAAATAGTCGATTTTTTTGCTCTAGAGTGTAGTGTAGATGTGATGTGCCAGTGCCATAATGATTGGATGTTAATGGTTGCGAAAATCTCGTCTAATTTTACACGTATCACTCCGAAACATTACTAATAATTTAATAAATATTAATTTTCAGCAGAACGACAGTTTTAATCACGGAACAGAAAAAACTAACAGCTTTTTTTTTGCTCTGTGGTTTTTACTATTTCGGAAGTTTTCCCACAAATGTGGGTAGTCAATAAGTGGGTTGAGGTGATATGTCGGGCTGGAATAATCTAATTTTGTTTTTTTTTTTCGAACTAATGACATCTACTAAAAATAACGTTTCTATAATTTAAGATTATATTCATTAGAACCTATCCCATAGATTATATTATAATAAGATTTATTATAAATTAATTAATGAATAATGAAGACATAAGAAGAATGATGAAGAAAAAAAGACGGGTTGCACTCTGGGAGTGCCGGCAGAAGTGAAAACATTTTCTTTTTTTTCTTTCTTCGTTATATACATAGAAAAAGATAAAAAAGAACATACCATACCATACCTATAATATAGCGCTAATCATAGAACCTATCACTTATTTTCTGCTAATTTTCTGTCAGAAGAAATTAATAAATTATAAAAAGGAAAAATAATCACAAAAAATAATAAATTACAAAAAGAAAAAATGATCATAAAAAGTAATAAATTACAAAAAGAAAAAATAATCACCAAATGTAATAAATTATAATAAGAAAAAACAATCACAAAAAATCCCTGAAGGCCAGGTGTTTTGAACCCGATACTATCTGAAACTATAAGGACTTACAGTCGACGTGCTTACCGTTTAAGCTACGACGATATCTATTGTAAGTTGCAAAATACATAGTCTATACCTAATCTTGTATGACGTCAGTCGTCGGTTACGGTTCAAAGGTCAACTAATCCTGACGCTTCCTTAACATTTTACACCCATCCAACGCCGCTAAAGAAGTTTTCACTTCAAAAAAATGAATTTAGTGTAAAATAGGGGTAAATATTTTTAAGAGCTGACAACACGGACGTTTCTCCAACAAAAATGGCGAAGCGGCGAAGCGCCATTATCGACAAACATCATTCATTGGACAGTCAAGTCTGGTTAAGTCAGTCAGTTAGTTGACAGCAGTTGACAGTGAGATAGTGTTGACGCTTGGTTTATTATAGTCATAGATTATTATGTATAGTATGTATTAGTCAATTATACAAGTCCAGTTGAAGTGATTGTGATCTTGTAATACTGCTTTATTTTTAGAATTTGCAGTAAAATTCTGATGTTCGACAATATTAGCTGTATCAATTATCAATAATGGCAGACGACTTGCGAAATTATAAATTACAATTGCAGCAGGTAAATAAATACCACGTTCCCTTCCCATTCATTGCATATAATATCATGTAACCAATTGACATGTTATTTAATGTGTTTATCATTTCAGGTGGAGGCAGCTTTGCTCACTGACGCTCATAATGTGGAACTACTGAAGTTAAAAGGAGATTTGGAAGAAGTAATTGCGTTGACACAAGATCTAATACGAACACAAGATGGTGACTCCAAAGTTTCTAATATTCATGGTTCTAGTAATGATCATGATGTTACAGCGTCCCTGTTGGAGGCGGAGGATGATGAGGCTACGCAGAAGTACCTATCTGGTTGGCAAGTTGGCGAGAGATGCATGGCCAAATGGAGAGCTGATGGGCAGTAAGTATCAGTGTTTGTTTCTACTTTCAAGTTTAGCATAGTTATTATTTGAAGAGTTATAGCTTTGAATTTCATATTGTTTGTAGTGTACCGATGAAAGTATTAACATAATCTGCTCAGAACTGAATCATAAATATCATATCATTAGTAATATATTTAAAAATGAGCATCTTAATTGTTAGTTTATAGTGCTAACTATATTTTCACATAAGTAATATATTTCTATTTGTATAACAACATTAAAGTGTAAAATGCTTATACTGCCTTATAAGATAAGATAAGATATTCTTTATTGTACACCATAACAGTATAATACGATAACAATTTAAAGTTTATATATAATGTACAATGGGCGGCCTTATCACAAGCTAATCTCATCTACAAGTTGGTACATAAGCCAAAATTAACAATCAAAGCTCATGATCCCTCTAAAGAATCGGTTAGTTCACATAACCTATTCACCTATCCTTTTCTTCTGCATGATGGAAATCTACTATCTCATACCAATAGAGGAATTTGTACTGCTGATTATCCCCTTGGTCTTTTTTTATGTAATATGACTGGCCCCACCAAGATTTGTTGGGAACCTCATTGCCCATTTTGCCCTTGTGTACAGACCCCCGGGTAATTGACAAGCAAACTTACCTGGACTTACCTGGTTAATCACGATAACAACTCTTTCACAATTCTAAGGTTGTCTCCACTCTGCTTAGTGCATCACCTGGTGCCGTTCAGATAGCCAACCATTTCAAAAGGTCACTCCGCACTTGAATGGTTACTGATATTTATTATCATTATCCTGGCATTAATCTTGCTGGCATCCAAAGCTTTCACCTCATATTCCAGTGTCTGCTTTTCCAACTGTATTGAAACTGTACTTCAATATTTTTCTAGAAGTGTTTGCCATCTGACCACTACAACCCATTGGCGATATGGAAAATATTGTAATTAGTCACCTGTCCCACAAGGTGACTAATTACAATATTTTCCATATCGCTATTAAGAGCTCTAATCACCCATAATGACTGCAACATGATTTTGAAAGTAGACTATAACATAACAATGTTATATAATGACACATATTAAGTAGATACAGTGTGGCTTAGAAGATGGGGGGCTATAAAAAAAACAGCAAGGCTGCTTTACTTCATTATCTGTCCAGGTCTCATTTTGTATGGTAAACCTGCCAAATCAACCACTTTTCTTCTGATTAATTTTGTTATGGGTTCCAAGGAGTGTTCTTACTTGGTGTTATTATGGGTCGCTGCAGTTGATGCTAGCATAGTTAGTAGTGGTGTGTAGCAGTGATAACTCCAGTATATGCTAGTATGAAAGCTGCTGACATGAAACTTTGTAATACAATTACTATTTTCCTATCTAACTACCATTTAGCTTAGTTGCCTCCCATTTTAACTTAACAAGGTTAGAGGGAATATTAGTAATTTCGATAATCGCGGTTGCTAATATTTAAAAAAACATTACACATTACATTACTTTAAACTTTATCTTTTTAGGGTTCACTCTCGGGTGACTCCTATAAGTATGAATAGTAAGCCTACAATCTCTGTTCATCTGTCTGCCTGTAGAGCAGGCTGTTCATGTGTCTGTATCTAATAGGATTAAGCTGTCATTGGGTTTTTTAAATAGTATTTGAAGTTGGGTAGCATTAACTTATTATACTGTTCATACTATGCAAATGTTATGTTATCTACACTACTATTATAAAGAGGAAAGATTTGTATTTTTGTGTGTATTTTTGTAATGAATAAACTCAAAACCTACAGTGCCGATTTCTAGAATTGTTTTACCATTGGAAAGCTACATTCACCCTGAGTAACATAGGCTATATTGGATTGCCACGGGAACATTTTTACCACCCGTGCGTAGCCGGGGCAGATCGCTAGTAATAAATATATAAATATATATATATGTTGCCGCCAACTAGCTTAACCAGCCGTCCAATTAACTGCCTAGGCAGTTAACTAAAGGGCGCCATTTAATTTACGGCCTGAATGATATTCAGCAATCTTGTTAATTACATCATTTAATAACCTGGCTAGCTAATGCTTAGGCCAATCATAAGATGGGGCACTCCCTCGAAATAAGACATACATAGATGTACTTACACCTGTAAATCCCCGAGGGGGTAGATAGAGGTGTATTCACAGAAAAGTGATAGGTTTATTGTCATAGCTGCACAACCCCACTTGGTTAGGTTAGAAGGCTACGCTTCGCTCCTTTCCCGCATTAGGCCTTCGTGGTTTTTTTTATATAACTAAGTCATTTCTTTGTTTAATTAAGTGGCTAGGCAAGTAGTTAAACGTCATCGACCCAAGCTATTTGCCTAGCCGTTTAATTAAATGGCTGAACACCATTCAGGCCGTTAATTGTATGGCGCCGTTTAGTTATGTTATCAGGTTATCAGTATAAGGATCTATTGATTGTTTAGCTAATCTAAATTAAACCTAGAATGCTATTATGCAAGGTTAATCATATAACAGTACCTAGTTTTTGATTTAACAAGTCAAATAGCAGAAGGACTGAGTGAAACCTGGACTAAGATCGGCTTGTTTTGATTTATTACAGAAATCTGTATATTGCATATCAACCAGATTTTAGCTATGGTTCTGTTGTACAGAAGCCAGCCAACCTTAGAAAGATTCCCACTTTCTTTCCAATGATGTGACTAACCAATACTGGGTGCTGTAACATTGACTGAAAATTTTACTTTTTCATGTTAATGTTTATGCAGCAGGTACATGTTTTGTGGCCTGTGGTGTGGCCCTAGAATGTGGCCTGTGGAGTGGCCCTAGAATAGCACCACCCCATCTCCTCCCGTGGGTGTCGTAAGAGGCGACTAAGGGATTCAAATACCGGAGGATGGGCAGCAGCATCTTTCCGCGTACTAGCCACCAAACTGCGATCGCTAACCCGCCTGCCAAGCGTGGCGATTACGGCATAACCCCCCATGATGAGGAAACACAAGAAACGGCCCCTAGTCCCCGGCGGCCCCGCTATCCCTGGCTATGGTAGCGGCCATGGTAACGGCGGGGCAAGGGGTGCGAAGAATCCCCGGCAGATGCCAGGCTACCAACCCCGACGACCTTTGGCCCTGGCAACGTACAACACGCTCACACTGCGAACCGACAAGAAGCTCGCTGAACTCGAGGAAGAATTGAGCAGGTTACGGTGGGATATCGTAGGATTGTGTGAAGTTCGGAGAGAGGGGCAGGACACCATGATCCTCAAATCCGGTAACCTGCTCTATTTCCGGGAGGGCGACATACTGTCCCAGGGTGGTGTCGGGTTTATCGTCCACAGGTCCCTTGTCAACAACGTGGTCCAGATCGAGAGTGTTTCGACGAGGGTAGCGTACATTATACTCAGAATCACCAAACGGTATTCGCTGAAGGTCATACAGGTACACGCAAACGAAACACCCCGACGACGAGGTGGAGACTATGTATGAGGATATCTCTAAAGCCATGCATAGCTCCCGAACACACTATACCGTTGTGATGGGGGACTTTAACGCGAAACTGGGCAAACGAAGCGACAATGAGCTGAGAGTGGGGCAATTTGGATATGGAAAGAGGAATGCACGTGGCCATCTGCTGGCCGGCTTCATGGAGAAGGAGGGCCTTTTTATGATGAATTCCTTCTTCAGAAAGCCGGAACAGCGTAAGTGGACATGGCTACACCCTAACGGTGTCACAAAAAATGAGATTGATTTCATCTTGTCGACGAAGAGGCACATATTCAATGATGTCTCCGTGATCAATTCAGTAAAAACAGGAAGCGATCACCGGATGGTAAGAGGCACATTGAATCTTAGAACAAAGCTCGAAAGATGTCGACTGATGAAGTCTACGCTCCGACCAGCACCTATCCAGTTCCAGAACCCTGAGCACTTTCAGCTCGAGTTGCAGAATCGCTTCGAATGCCTGGGAGATTGCGAAAATGTGGATGATTACAATGACAGATTTGTGGAAATTGTCCAAACGACTGGGTCTAAGATCTTCAAAGCCCGTCGTTCAAAAGGAACCAAAAAGATTTCGGACCTCACCAACAAATTCATGGAACAAAGACGAAATTTGGTTCTGCAGTCCTCTGAAGATGCTACTCAGTATCGGTGTTTAAACAGACAGATCTCCAAGTCCTTGACTCGCGACCTACGCCAATTTAATACGACTCATATTAAGGAGGCGATTGAGAGCAACAAAGGCTCAAAGGTTTTCGCAAGGGATCTGTCTGTTGGTCAAAGCCAACTGAATAAGCTGAAGGCGGAGGATGGCAGAATTATTTCGTCAAAGCCGGAGCTGTTGGAAGAGGTCGAGAAGTTCTACGGACAATTATACACGAGTGTACGGCAATCTGTTAATAATCTGGCCAAAGACCCAAGAGCCAGATTGACCCGACACTATACCGAGGATATCCCGGACGTCAGCCTGTACGAGATTAGAATGGCTCTCAAACAGCTAAAGAACAATAAGGCACCGTGTGATGATGGGATCACGGCTGAGCTTCTAAAAACTGGTGGAACACCGATACTTAAGCTCTTCAGAAGCTATTTGATTCCGTCATACTCGAGGGACGAACGCCTAAGGCATGGCACAGAAGTGTGGTGGTACTCTTCTTTAAAAAAGGTGATAAAACCTTGTTGAAGAATTATAGACCCATCTCGCTTCTGAGCCATGTCTACAAGTTGTTTTCGAGAGTCATTACGAATCGTCTCGCTCGCAGGTTCGACGACTTCCAGCCTCCCGAACAAGCCGGTTTCCGAAAAGGCTTTAGCACCATAGACCACATACATACGCTGCGACAGATTATACAGAAGACTGAGGAGTATAATCAGCCACTCTGCTTGGCGTTTGTGGACTATGAGAAAGCCTTCGATTCGATCGAGACCTGGGCTGTGCTACAGTCTCTCCAACGGTGCCAAATTGACTATCGATATATCGAAGCGCTGAAGTGTTTGTACGAAAACGCCACCATGTCAGTCGGCCTCCAGGATCAAAGCTCAAAACCTATCCAGTTGCAGCGAGGGGTGAGACAGGGAGACGTTATATCTCCGAAACTGTTCACCGCCGGCCTGGAAGATGTTTTCAAGCTCCTGGACTGGATAAGACTCGGCATCAATATCAACGGCGAGTACATCACTCACCTTCGATTCGCTGACGATATCGTAGTCATGGCTGAGACCTTGGAAGACCTAGGCACAATGCTCGAAGACCTCAGTAGAGCCTCCCAACAAGTGGGCCTCAAAATGAACATGGACAAGACGAAAATTATGTCAAATGTCCATGTCGCACCCACTTCTTTAAAGTCTAAGATCCCAAGCGGTGCGATCGCATCGCGAGTCTATTGTTTACCTATTGTGTCTATTATTTACTCACTTGACAGGTTAAAGGTTGGAGACTCTACACTCGAAGTTGTCGACGAATATGTTTACCTGGGACAGACAGTCCAGTTAGGCAGGTCCAACTTTGAGAAAGAGGTCAATCGTCGAATCCAACTCGGCTGGGCAGCGTTCGGGAAGCTTCGTAATATCTTCTCGTCCAAAATACCGCAGTGTCTCAAGACATCTCGTTGCTATGCAGACGTGCATTTTGTTAATTTTGAAGAAAAATAACTAAATAGGTGCAATTAATTACTACAGTAAAATTAAATAGCAGCATAAGGTGAAAACAAAAGTGTGTCGTAACCGCAAGTGCTTTGTTCAGTGTTGACAATTTTTGTTGTTGTGCAAAAATGAACTAAATACAAACAGAGTGTGTCATTTAGATTAATTAACTATGGCTAACTTAAACTCCCCATTTAGCCGTAGCCAAATGATGCATCGAAGTCCACCGCCGACGCCTACGCAACGGGACCCTCGTGAAGCAGCAGACCCACCCACTGGTCTCGAAAATAAGTTGCCAAATGAAGTTGTTCCGACGGAAGAAATCCAGAGGTGGATGGGAGTCATTAATGACGTTTTAAACGAGGTCTGTGCAATAGTTGGGGAAGGAAAAATGAACTCGGACCAAAAGCTCCGAGTAAACAATCTGTGTCGAAAGGTATCAAATGGGACATCCCAGATGGCAGTCATGTACCAGTCGCTTAAGCAGAAAATGATTCAGGTACATGATAGAATACAGTACGTAGAGGCCCAACAGAATTACACGAAGGCAATAGACCAACTTAAGCAGACCGTGGAGACGAAAATGCAGCCAGCCGAACTGACCTCTTATGCGCACATCGTCAAAAAAGGAGCCGATAATCTGGTCCGTCCAGCAAACCTGAGCGCCATTGCCATCTATCCTAATGACAAAACCAAGACCAGTGACGAGACCAAGGCACTAGTGCAAAAAATTATTTCACCAGAGGCATTTAAGCTGCAAGTTCGTGGCCTGAAGAAGGTCAGAAACGGAGGAGTAATAATAAGCACAGAAAATAAAGGTGACATTAATAAACTGCGGAGTTCAAATAAATTAGCTTCCTCGGGCCTAACAATCGAAGAACCATCTAAGCGCCGACCAAGGATCATAATTATTGGTGTCCCACTATCCTTGAGCGAAAAAGAGGTACTTGATTGTATCTATGAGCAGAACCTCTCAGATAAGGTGCCGAACTATACACGGGAGTCGTTTGCGGAGACGGTTAAAATTAGCCATAAATCGGGTAAGAAAAATCCTTCCTTCTGCAATTACATTATTGAAGTCCCTCCGACCATCAGAAAGGTTTTAATAAACCAGGGCCGCATATTCATTAACTGGACATCATGCCCTCTAAGGGATTTCACCATTGTGACCAGGTGTTTTAACTGTCAACTGTTCGGACATGCAGCAAAGTTTTGCCGTGAGAGTACCCCCACCTGCAATCACTGTGGAGAGAGTGGTCATTCCCACAAGGAATGTACTAAGAAATCTTCTCCCCCAGTATGCGCGACGTGTAAACGTTTCAAAAGGAAATGTGACCATCAAACCGGTGATGAGAGTTGCCCCGCACGCAAATATGCCGAAGCTAGCTATATCAACTCTATAGACTATGAAGGCGCCTAAGAGCGTCACCAACAACCTTTTGTTTTAGCACATTCGAAGTAATCTTTGTTTTATTTTTGCACCAATCAATTAATTATTATTATGACATGTAATCAGCTATTAGATGATCTAGACAACTTTTCCGTGTCAGAAACACGTATCTGCTTTGCTATGGACTGTAAGAAAATTCTATCTTCGGGTAACAAGCTAACTTTACTAACCCAAAATATTCGTAGTATTAACCAAAATATGAACGCACTGGAAGTGTTATTGCACGATATTAATATAAGCTGTGATATAATTATACTAACTGAATGCTGGCTCCCAGAATACGCTCATAATATGCCCGCTTTACCTGGATATTTGTCACATACTTCGACCAATTACATCAACCAGAATGATGGTCTTGCAGTTTATATTAAACGGAGTCTTAACTGTACCATTGAGGAACCACAATTAGATGGCAGTAACTGCTTAATAGTTAAAACTCAACCTGATACAGCAATTCTTGCGATTTATCGCCCTCCTTCACAAAGCATAGAAACATTTTTAGATGCTTTAAATAGGATACTTATACATCTATCTTCAACAAAAAATATTATTATCATAGGGGACATAAACATAGATATCGTTCCTGAGCACGCAGACCAAAATGCGCACCGATACCTTAACATGTGTTCAGCCCACGGCCTATTACCTACTCATACTTTCATGACATTCCAAACTGGTTCATGCATGGACCATATCCTTATAAAATCTAAATTATCGACCAAGACCTTAGTAACTAACTCCTGGCTAACTGACCATAGAGCTATTTTGCTGGCGATGCAAACGTGTTTACCTAGACAAAAATGCACACATAACATAACAACAGTGAATATGTCTAATCTCGAATATGACCTACATAAGGTTAATTTCGACCCAGTTTTCAACTCAAACAATCCAAATACTTCACTGAACTACTTTATTCATTCTCTGCAATCAGCCATACTACAAAATACACAAGCAAAAACAGTACCTAGAAAATATAAGACCATTAAACCATGGATTACACCTGGACTTGTCCGCTGCATAAGACATAGGGATAGCTTACATCTTAAACTCAAACTAACGCCTAATAATGAAATACTTGCTATGACTTATAAAAGATATAGAAACTTTTGCAACAACCTTCTTAAAAAGTTGAAATATCAGTTTGAGAGAAGGGAACTACACAAAGCAGGTAATAATAGTAGGCTTATCTGGAAATACTTAAAAACAAACATAATTAGAACGAAAACACCTGACCAACCACTTGAGCTGCTATATCCAAACAAAAACCCACACAACACCATAGACTATATCAATGAGTTCTTTATAAACGTTGGTAAAAACTTGGCCGAAAACTCACTTAAATCATGTAAACGCACTAATAATACAAGATACCGACCTACTAAGACTCCAGTGAATTCTTTTGTTTTGTTAGATACTGACACTGAGGAAATAATAAGAATCATTACAGGATTAAAAGATGTTTGTGCCACCGGATCGGACATCATACCTAATAATATACTTAAAGCATTTAGGCTGCTTCTTGCACCTCCTCTGACTCATATATTCCAATTATGTCTAACTCAAGGAATATTCCCGGATGAACTCAAAAGAGCGGTTGTCACACCAGTGTTTAAATCTGGTGATAAGACTTGTGTTAATAACTATAGGCCTATCTCTGTCTTAACAGGTTTATCAAAGATTCTGGAGAAACTTATTAATAGCAGATTAATAAACTATCTAGAGAAAAATAACCTACTGTCGGACTGTCAGTATGGCTTTAGGCCAGCGCGATCCACCACCCAGGCAGTACATAAATTAACAGAATATCTTACTAACAATCTAGATAAGGGCATGCATACCATGGGTATCTTCCTCGACCTTGCCAAGGCCTTTGATAGTATTTCGTGCAATATTCTACTAGGGAAGCTTGAATTTCTTGGAATAAGAGGAACACAACTTCAATTATTCGCCGACTATCTTAGTAATCGCAAGCAATCGGTAAAAATTGGCGATCGCACAAGCAATGTGATGTCTAACAGTAACTTTGGCGTCCCACAGGGAAGTGTGTTAGGAAGTACCTTATTTTTAATTTATATTAATGACCTCTGCGCCACCCCATTACATAACGGTATGATAATATCATATGCTGATGACACAGTTCTGTTATTCGCCGCAAAAACACGTTCAGACTTATATAGTCACGCCCAATGTGGTTTTAATTTTGTGACGAATTGGCTTAATGAAAACCTACTCACATTAAATGCAGATAAGACAAAATACGTATTATTCACAATGCGCAATATTTATAAAACACCACACAACCTACAAATATTCGCGCATAGGTGTAGAACTGCTGACGCACCATGTCTGTGTCCCACTATAGACAAAACCGATGACATAAAATATCTCGGCGTCACGATTGACAAAAACCTAAATTTTCGTAAGCAAATAAGTTTGATATGTACCAGAGTACGTAAACTAATATACATATTCAAGAACCTACGTGCTATAGCCAATTACAAGTTAATAAAACAGGTATATTTGGCTTTGTGTCAATCCATTATCACGTACTGCATAACGTCCTGGGGTGGTGCAGCGGGTTCAATCCTACTCCCGCTGGAACGCTCCCAAAGAGCCCTTCTCAAGGTAGCCACTTATCGGCCGCGTAGATTTCCCACTCATCAACTATATACGAAATGCGATATACTCTCAGTACGACAATTGTTTATATTAAGTATTATATTGTATCAGCATACCAAACTCACACCACCTGAACAGACCGGGGTAGGAGGACGGAGAGACCGGGTTTGCACCATTCCACTCTTCCAACATGCTTATGTAAATAAATTTCACATATTTTTAGGCCCTTATTTGTACAACAAGTTCAATAAGAAATTAACCATCAGTAACTTAAATTATAGAGAATGCAAGGCTTTGGTGACTGATTACCTAAAGAAACTAGATTACGAGGACACGGAAGAGTTGTTGGAGATTGTAAGCTAAAAGTTTGACTGTAAGCCTATTGTATCTAGTCTAGACTAATTGTATTATATTGTATTAATTAACATTAATTAGTACTATGATATTTAAAATGAGAACTGAGAAGGTCTGAAACACAGGTTTGACATAAACCTAGATCAGGCTGGTCCCAGTTATACTAAATTGATCTATATCTAACCTCGTTGTATAATCGGTTTAAAGTGTTATTTTAGTATTAAAATGAAAAAAATGTAAAATAAACGTTAAGTTAGAATGTAAATGAACTTGTAATGATGTATATCAGGCAGCTAATAATTTTGTACTCTACGTAATGTTATGTAACTGAACTTTTTGAAAAATAAACATTTTTATTTATTATTATTATTTACTAAAGTCTACGATCAGTGTGTGTTGCCAGCGATGACCTACGGAACTGAGACTTGGTCCCTTACTATGGGCCTCATAAGAAGGCTCAAGGTCACTCAAAGGGCGATGGAGCGTGCTATGCTCGGAGTTTCCCTGCGTGATCGAATCAGAAATGAGGAGATCCGCAGGGGAACTAAAGTAACCGATATAGCACACAGAATCGCCAAACTTAAGTGGCAGTGGGCGGGGCACATAGCTCGTAGAACAGATGGCCGTTGGGGCAAGAGAGTTCTCGAGTGGCGACCACGCGCCGGAAGACGCAGTGTAGGCAGGCCTCCCACACGGTGGACCGACGACCTGGTGAAGGTCGCGGGAAGGGCATGGATGCGGAAGGCGCAGGACCGGTCACTATGGAAATCCTTGGGGGAGGCCTTTGTCCAGCAGTGGACGTCTTTCGGCTGTAATGATGTGTTTTATTCATAATGAGGGTTAGATTCATGTTACTTGCTATTTTATAAACAGACTAACGTGATTTTCTTTACAGATTTTATGAAGCCCTCATTGAGGATGTTGGCGAGGATAACTTAAAAGTTAAATTTGATGGATACACAACTTTAGAAGTAGTAAATATAGACGACGTGAAGACAATAGGCACCGGCTTAAAGAGACCGCACAGTGGTGATGAAAGCAAGTGAGTATTCTTAAATTTTGTCAGGAAGTTCACTGAAATATATTACAACAGATTCATAAGATTCATTCATTGTAATCATCATATACTGCATGCTTTGGTGTGAAATAGTATGGTAGCATCAAGAGCTTGTTACAATGATCAGATCATTGTGAGGTTAAGAAGTTAAGCCATAATTCAGATAGTTATGGCATGGCACTCACTAAGATAATTTTTATCAGAATCCTATAATTTCATTCACTTTTAAATGTCAAAGATAATGTTTAATAACTTATATCCTTTTCCAACAACTGGTCTATCAAATTCAAAAAGCATTTTTCATTTCCCAGTCATTGTTCCAGAGATTAATAAGTACGAACAAATTCTTCAGTTTTATTAATACTATAGAAAGTTTTATTGTTATTAACATATAAGACCATACTAGATGAATATAGACTAATTTAAAATGTTTTGTTTCACAGACATGGCAAGGGTTATAACAGAGAATATCTTAAAAAGAAGAAACAGAAAAAGCAACAGAGATTCAAACAAATTGAAGAAGAAAGAGAAAGTGAAAAGAATAAATGGCTTTCGTTTCATACTAAGGCTGCCAAGAAGCCTGGTGTTAGAACTAAGAGTATATTTGCATCCCCTGACAATTTGACAGGAAGAGTAGGAATTGGTACTTGTGGGATTTCAGGCAAACCCATGACTGAATACACGCCAGGTGAAAAATGGAAGAAAGGTGGATAATACATATCTATTTGCGTGTTAGTGTAAGTTAGAATAATTTTACCCGGAACACCACATAAACGATTTATATAAAGAATGTGTAACTAATGTACAAAAACTGATGTCAGTTCATTTGGTTTTATATTAAGAATATTTTTGAACTTGCACAGTTTATACTCAGACTTACAACTGGTCTCTAATGGAGCTAATATAAATCAGAACTTGAGTAACTACTGGGTTTTCTAGTCCATTCCTTTGGTACCTTTTCCTTGGAAAGATTTCCGGGAATTTCAAATTAGTGATTTAACAGATTTTAACATGCTTTCTCTGAATCTCTCTTCATCCTAGCGTTATTCCCAGTCGCTTCCGAAACTTTCAACTTGGGAGTCTGGGGACGGACCCCAGACTCCCAAGTTATTCCACAATTACCATGCTCTTTCTGAATGTCACAACATTACCAACCAATTCAAGTTTTGACAACTTTCGCAGTAGCATAGAATAAGTGGTCCGTTTTTTTTCTTGGGATGCTCAACGGGCCTGATTCATAATATTTCTTTTTCGCTTCGCCAATATTAGTGGATTGAACATTGTGAATTCATCATCGATATATATAATATTCATCGAGTCGAGTCCATTTCTCCAGCATCCACTTCTTCCTCCATTTCATATACAGTTAGTCAAGAACATTTGCCGTTTGTCCATCTCTCCATCAATAGAACACGTGAATTATTAAGTCGCATTTGGGTGTTTTAGGGCCACTAAGTTCTTCGGGGCCCAACCAACTCACCTCCAAGTTGTACACCTGCTGATTAACGGACGAGGCTCTGGCGATGGCTTTCGTCTTGAGGTTGGGAAGTTAGACGGCAGTCGCTCCCTTAGAAGCCGTATAAGGCAAACTAAGAGGAGGATTAATCATACCCAGGCTTCAACTTGAAAGCCTTGGATGCAACCAAGAACCATGAGCTGATGATATTATTTATTATTACTATTACAATAAACTGTTTAAGGCATCATTTGCCTGTACGGCGGCAAAGATAAGAGGTGGGAAAGTTGAAATTCAGAAAAAGCATATTGAAATTTACAATATCAGCATTTTAAAAAAATTCCTGTAATACTTTCCAGGTACCCTTTAAAGCACCATGATAGTTAAAAGGTTGAGCATGAAAAGGCAATGGCGCTGTGAATAGGAAAGATACCGTAGAGACCTGTTAAATTACAATATGTAAAAAGTGTTGTATTCATGCATATGAATTAAGTTAATAAAAATATACAAAAAATGTAATGTTTTTAATTACACAATCGTGAAAGTTTAGTGCTAACCTAACCTTGGTTTATTTTCATGGGAGATTTATATTTGGACTAAATATCATAATAATACATTTTATAAATGAAATGTAATATCCATTACAATTTGAACAATAACTTTATATGACAAGAATAAAATAAAACAGTTTTTCATAATTTCTCTGAAACATATTAGTTCAAATTTATTGTACACTAGCTGACCCGGCGAACTTCGTACCGCCAATATTTTTCCGCCCGCGTGGCGTCAGATCCCTTTCCCGCTACACCCTCTACTATATGAAACATGTATTATACATATAAACCTTCCTCTTGAATCACTCTATCTATTTAAAAAAATCGCATCAAAATCCGTTGCGTAGTTTAAGCGTACAAAGGGATATAAGGACGGAGAAAGCGACTTTGTTTTATACTATGTAGTGAAGTCACAAGTTCTTATTTCTTCATTCATATCTATCTACATTATATTTACCTTTTGTCAACCATAATCAAGTAAATTAAATTATTTGTTTTTAAATATTAATTAAAATGTCTTTTTTTCACCTACACGTTTATACCCTGCAAAGAAATTGTATATTAGGTAGGTTTTATAGTATTGTAATCTATTTCAAACTATACCGTTTGCGATCAGATGCATTTCTTTGCACTTTTCACCTAAAGATGGCGCTTTATCGAAGTTTAGGTGTAGACATCAACGCAGAAACTTTGCTAGATTATTGGAAAAACGATATCTATATAGTTTTACAATGATTGTAAATATACCTATCAGGTTTTTATAATTATTTAATATAGTATATATTATCAGTATGTAGGTAGAGGAAGCTCTCGAGGTGTGTAAAGAAAGATACAGATGGCGTTTGTTGTTCCTGCCCGCTAGGATAATAATGCTCTGTCCCTGCCCTGCCCTAGAAGGAGAAAGCCATGAGTGAAATGTTATGTAAATAGTTTATTGCTGCTCCTTAGTAAGTATTAGTTGGGTATTTGGTACCTAACTACTGCACCGTCAAATATCTACAAAGAAATAATAATGTGGCGTAAGCGTAACGGTAGAGCTAGTTTGTCAAGAGGTCGTGGGTTTGATTCCCACTCTGCAAATATATATATAGGTACGTTCATGAATATTGAATTAGTGCTTATGTCTATTTGCATAGGTCTGCGTGTTTCTTTATACCTACTTAGATAGGTAGGAACTTTGTATCTAGATAGCTTTGTAGTGTGTCGAAGATTATTAAGTACCTACCTTTCATTTTCCTTATACTTAGACATTGATCTTGAACTGAAACCTAAAATCTTGAAGAAACCGTATGAAATGTAAGCTTGTAAATACTTATTGGTACTTACAGTTATTAACGCTTAACTACGGAAACAGTCATGTACAACATAAATGTTTCCTTATTTAAGCGTAACAATTGTTTAAAATAATGTCACATGTGAAGTAGGTATACTTAATACTTTTCAACCACCTACCTTTGTTACTATAAAATATGTAAAAAAAGTAAAACATTCCAGGGCGCACGCACCCGTAAGTACATATTCTCTATATTTGAAGGCCATTTTAAATTTCATGTCTGTGCCTCATTGACCTCCCTTAGGCCGAGGCTGTATCCACGCAACGCGATGCTCCTAAGGGACGTGCGTGTGTATTTTACTTGTAGGTTAGTAAAAGTTAACGAAAGTGGCTCGTGACTAAAAAAACGTAGGTACCTACAATACAGGAAGGAGAGGCGGCGCGGAGACTGGGCGGACTGGGCGACCGCCACGGCCTAGCGGTGCTAATGGCCTCGCACCTTAGCAAAAATCGCGAGCACGGCCTCGAGTTACGATGAATTTAGACCAAACGAACATAGAGCTAGAACAAAAGAATGCTTTCTTCTATAATAGTCTTTTATTCTGTAAACGAAACCTCGTTTTCAGTTTTTACACCAAAACAACAACGGGCGAGAATGAAAACCGAGAGCTAGAATTCTTTTACATGTTTTTGTTTGTTATGATGATGTTAAAAACAGCCGAACGAATGCCCATTGCTCATTAATGTCAATGCGCGGCTATGTCCGACTCAGACAAACTGCGGCATTAATTATTTTTTCTTAAACACTCACAAAGAAAATAAAGAAGGGACGATGGTGCGTCACAAATTTAATGCAACGAAGGATAATGGATAATATTGATGAAACAATATGGAAACTGATGAATATTATGTCAGAACAGGAAGAAAGTGTTAAATTCCTAAATTTTTTTATGATATCCTTTACCAATTGTTTTTGTCTAGCTGTCACTCGATTAACATCTCGTCAGCCATTGAATGTCGCAAGCCAGGCATGTAGCTGTGGTCAAATGTAATACTGGGGACGGATTGGATCAATGGCTCCGAGGAGCAAGTACGTCCTGTAGCTACGCGGTGTCTGTCCCATCCTGTACAGATACTGCCTTGGCAGCCGCGTACCTACAGATATTGCGAGGCGTGCGTCGCGAATGCCTCTTCCCGCATGCCTCAAACTGCGGAAACATGGTAGCGGAGTGGGAGTTGCGAAATATAGACTTAATCGGTCTGTCTGTCTTAATGGTAGGTCTTAATTCAAAATTACCTTTATACCTACCTCCTTTGATCATTTATTTATTATATTGTAGTATCACTATGATACATTAGTAATCCAGGATTCACTCCCGTGCTATTTACCTTCATTTGGCTTAATTGGGCTTTTACGGGAGCAACTGTCGCCTCATCTCGAGGAAAGCCTGTACCAGAACCTTGTTCATTGTTTAGCAGATGTGCCCACTAGCTGGTGAGATTGGCTAGATCCTCAAGAATGTTATATGGCCTCGTAAACAACATCACCAAGAGCAACTCCTTACCTAGTCTTTTCTTATGCATACCTACAGTTCGGTATGCAAGTAAAATAAAATGTTGTGACGTAGGTACCTTATGGATTCGATTAAGTATGTAGGTACCTAAAGCGTTATTTAGTCGTTTCTGTCTAAATAGCGTACGTTTTTTTAAACGTTAAAGCGTTATTTAGACGTTACCGTCTAAATGGTGTACCTACGTTTTTTGGTACGAGAAATCGTAGGTACCTACGCTACTATCACTAGCAATAATACTGATAGCGTAGGTATAGCGGTGAGGAATTTTCCCCAATGAGGACGAGAGAGTGGCTTTTTTTTTGTTTAGATAATTGTATGTTGCAGGCGAGGAACTTTCCTCGTCTAAATGAGCCCTAGTAAGGTAGGTACTTAAATAAGTGTTGTCGGCATATGGTATAACATAGTGGCCTATTCCTTCTTCAAATTGAGCTACTTCATAACAAAGGTATATCCGAATTGGGTCGAGTTCTGTGTCTTGTTCAGGTAAATTTACCTAGGGTCAACTAATAAATTTCGTCGTGACGTCACGTGCGTCGCTGCATAGAACATTTTGTAAACACGCTCCTCCGACAGTGTTTTAGTCGCCAATGCTTTTACTGTAATTAACATCTTGTTTGAATCTACTAGGTGATTTTTGCTCGCTTAAAATCATAGTTGTCATAATTCAGGCTTAGGTTAGGCGAAAATCATAGGGGATTTACAGGCGTGAGTAGGTACCTATGTATTTTGAAATTTTGACAAGGCACAAAAACTGAATATAAGATGAGGTCATTACCTAAGTACTCTACATTTAAGAGAAAGTAGGTTCCTTACTACATCTGACGTGTGCGTTCGCGCAGTGGAATGTTGTTGAATTTAAAGATTTTAATTATGCAGATATTTAGTGTATGACGTCGTGTAATTATGTATGATAAAAAACAATTTCTGCATGCAGCCATTGTGGAGAAATTCGCTAAAAACTGATTCCGCTGGGCGAACGTTGTCCTGGCGGAACTTTTTTAATCCATGAACTTAGATAAAAATATATGTCCAAAAATTAGTGTGTATTTGTGTGTAATTGTGTATGTATGAATAAAACTAGTACATGCATAAACTTCGGAGAAATTCAAGTTTCCGCTACGCGAACGTTTGGCCATTAGCTAGTTTTCATATAAAGCTCTTATATAGAGAGCTGTAGATTTTTACATAGGTACCTACGTTGCTTTAAATTTGTTTATATTTGTTTAAAAAACAGATTTAGAAAAAATCAAAGGGTTTAAAAGATAGAAATATAAACGTCAAATACGCTCATTAGGTCTTAGTTCATAAAGTATGCACTTTGGGAATTTTCACGTTCATACAAAACTTGTGTCTACAACATATTGCCAAGTATCAATGATGGTTCGTTTGGAATTAAAGAGTTATAGGACAATTTACCATGAATAGACCACTGTTTGCAAAGCAGTCAAATGTCACGACGTTCTAAAGGAGTTGCGTAGTTAGTTTATTATTTAACTACTCACATGCAAAATTTAATCTCATTAAATTCAGTAATTAAAGAAATTCAATTAAAATACTGACAAAGCATCGAAAACGTTCGGATGGTTATAAAAAGCGGCCATGCAATGTATTTAGGTAATATTCTAAAATTTACAGTATAATACCAGTATTGAATTGGTACAGGTAATAACACAATTGTTGTTTCGAAATTTATAGGTCATTTATTTTTCTACACCTGCTTTTTTAAATGTATTTGACTATGACAGTTAGTACTATTTATGTAGGTACTTTATTTAAGTGCGCTCTTGAGACTTGCGTCAGTATATGATATTACCGTTGTCCTGTACCTGATGGTGGGAACAGGAACCCTGCTACTTATTTAAGAATATTTTATTGATAATATCTACTTTTTAATACTTTTATACCAATGTTTTAGTTTATAAGCAATTTTTAAATGTTGATTATGATATGTTGGTATAGACAGACTCTCAAATCTAAACAACTGAATAGTCTAGTTGTATAATTTGTGATTTTAATTTTTATTGATGCTCGAAGTATTATACTTACCCTCATATTCATAATCGTTTATTAAACCTATTTTAGTTAAAACACATTTTAAGTTTATTGCTGTCTCTAACCAATGACAGAGTATGTTTAGCAAGCGTTTGTTAACGTTAAGTTTTTATGAACGAGAAACTAGTCATGACAAGTGCCTCAGCTGGGCCGATACGCTCAAAGTACACGCACCTGTGCGCGCACATGAGTTGTGCCCTGGCGGGCGCCCCAGGGCTTGTCATGACTAGTCCCTAAGACGATTTTGAGCTTATTTACTGTATTTTTGCCAATTTTTGGGTTTCTACGTAACAGGTGGCGAGAAATAAATAATAAATACATAATTATTATGTGTAATTAACAATTTTCTTGTACATGGATGTTTAATTATATGATTTAATTATATATTTTTATTTTTTATCGTAGATAGTGGCGTTATTATTAAATACATATTTTTCATTCAAGTAATGCAATTGTTTTATTTTTTCCTAACGCTTGTGTACGTAACTGTACCATATTAATAAATACTACACTGGAAGGTTAAGAACGTTACTTAGATAAATGGCACGGCCGCTTTTTCGTAGACATCCAAACTTGGTCGGGTTATGTAGGTTTTCAATGCTTTGTCAGTATTTTAATTGTTTCTCTTTAATTACTGAATTTAACGACATTAAATTTTGCATGTGAGTAGATGAATTAATAAACTAATTATTGGAATACATTTTACTATGCAATTCCTTTAGAACGTCGTGATATTTGACTGCTTTGTAAACATGGCAGTGGTCCCTCACTATGGGTCTCCTAAAAAAGCTCAAAGTCGTCAGAAATGATGATATCCGTAGGAGAGCAAAAGTAACCGACATAGCCCAGCGGATAAACTCGTTGAAGTGGCAGTGGGCAGTACACATAGCGCGCAGAACAGATGGCCAATGGAGCAAAAATGTTCTGGAGTGGCGACCGCGTAAGGGCAAACGTAGTGTAGGACGCCCAACGGCCAGGTGGAAGGACGACCTCGTCAAGGTCGCTGGGAAGCGCTGGATGCGGGCTGCTTTAGATCGGTCATTCTGGAAGTCTATGGGAGAGGCTTATGTTCAGTTTTGGACTGTGTGTGGCTGATATGATGATTCATGGTAATTGTCCTATAACTCTTTAATTACTAACGGAACATCATTGATACTTGGCAACACTGCAACATGTTGCCAAGTATCAATGATGTTTACAAGGTTTGTATAACTTGAAAATCTAGACCCCAAAGTGCATACTTAACGAACTAAGACCTAATAAGCGTATTTTACGTTAAAATTTTTATCTCTTAAACCCTACGATGTTTTCTAAATCTGTTTTTTAAACAAACATAAACAAATTCAAAACAACGTATGTAAAAATCTACAGCTCTCTATATAAACGCTTTATATGAAAACTATCTAATGGCCAAGCGTTCGCGTAGCGGAAACTTGAATTTCTGTGAAGTTTATGCATGTACTAATTTTATTCATACATACACAATTACACACATATACACACTAATTTTTGGACACACTTTTTTTCTTCTAAGTCTAGTTCGCCCAGCGGAATCAATTTTTAGCGAAGTTCACCAAAATGGCTGCATGCACAATTTTTTTTTTACCATACACAATTACCCGACGTCATACACTAAATATCTGCATGTTTTTTTTTTTTATTTTATATTATGGCCTGGTAACAAGACCTTTAAGCCAATCTGCATAATTAAAATCTTTAAATTCTGCTGCGCGAACGCACACACATCTGACAGCACCGATTTGATTGCACTTTCATGTGCTTCTATTCTTTTCTATCATTCAGAGAATAATAAAAGATACTTGTATTATACTTACTCACAAAATTAGATTTTCTCAATTTCATAAATATATGACATAAAATCTCTGTGTGAGCGTATTTTGTATCATATATATACGACATTGGGTATTTAGTATTATTTAATGTTATTATTATTATTTTTGTTTAAATAATTAATTGTATCTTGAAGGCGAGGAACTTTCCTCGTCTAAATGAGCCCTTAGTAAGGTAGGTACTTAAGTAAGCGTTGTAAAGCATATCTGACTAAAAGAATACAATTGACTGCGGTAACAAAATTAAATGTAAAAACTAATCAAGAGAATACATATGTATCAGAAAGACGCACTGTATTTTTTGGCGTTCCACAGGGTAGTGTACTGGGCCCATTAATTATATAATTATATATATAATAGTACATTACTACAGAGGCCGGGATGAAAGGGGTTGCCGGCCGAAGACATATAGACGGCCGAGCGAAGCGAGGCCGGATAGGTCTGAGGCAGGCAACCCCATATATCCCGCCGAGGTATGTATAGTGCTTTTCTCAAACATGCCAACGAAATAAACAACAAAAAAATTAAAGATATATTTTTTTTTTAATACGCATAGTGGCAGAGTGTCGATGCCTTTGCCACAAATTTATGTGAAATCGAAATTAAAAAAGAGGACTTTGCCGGCCTAGGCCTGCAAGGTTTGTATGAAATTCCATTGCCGGCCTCTGGTCCTAGCCGCGCCTGAAACGTCATACTTCGCAGCCTATTAAGAGGAACGTAATGTCAATATTTCATTGCATGTTTGAGAAAATAATATTACCTACTGGACGGTCTGCTTGACTCGCAACTTGGAAGATACATAAAGCTCCATGATTTACCGTTTGCCTTCAGGGAGGGGGTATCTACCGAATCAGCCATTTTGTGCCTTAATCATACCGTTAAGTATTACACCGATAGATCCACTCCTGTATACGCTTTCTTGATCTAAGTAAAGCCTTTGTTATGGTGTCCTATGACATCTTATGGCGAAAACTAGAATGTGATATTGTACCCCGAAATTTAATAGAGGTTGTTAAGTATTGGCACAAATAACGATACTAAGTATTGATACAGTAACCAATGTAACCAGGTGAGGTGGAGGGACATTCTGTCCGACTCATACCGACTGCAATTTGGAGTGAGGCAGGGTGGACTGACCTCACCGAACCTTTTCAACCTATTTGTGAATGGTTTGATTGAGGAGCTCAGTAGAATGCTATATTGATGGATTAAGCGTCAGTAATATCAGCTATACAGATGACATGGAGCTGCTGAGCCCCTCAATCGGAGCCTTAAAGAAACTAGTGGCTGTGTGTGACTCATATGCTTTAAGATACGGTTTAGTATATAAATTGAGTAAGAGTGGTGGCCTGGTGTTTACACCGAGAAACAAAAACTCGATTATGTGCCTACTGTTTCACTCACCGGGAAACCTCTTAAAGTAGTCGATAAGTTTAAGTGCCTGGGTCACATTATCACAAATTCTCTAAGGGACGATGCCGACATGGAACGAGAAAGGAGGGCAGTTAGAGGTATTATGTTGGCACGCAGGTTTGCTCGATCTACGAAACAAGTTAAAGTCACCTTATTTAAAACTTTTGTCAGGTCTTCTACACGAGCGCCCTGTGGGTCAGCTATACTGGTAAGGCTTAACTACAATGCTCTCCGAGATCAATAGTATATTAGGATTTGAGTATTACGTATGGTTAAAAATGGTCAATGAGTGTCCATCATGACTTTTATTTAAGTGTACTTTTGTACTAAATTACTGTATGTACTTAATTCGTTAGTACTTACCGAACTGTTGTTTTCTCATGCCATTGATCAATGTACCTATACCGCCTAGCCTGTTAACGTTAAAAGTTAACAAAACGGCGCCGTTCAACTAACGGAATGAATCATATTCAGCCATTTGAATAAACAAGCTAGGCAAATGATTTGGATTGATGAGGTTTCATTAGGTCTGGCAAACCACTTGTTCTGCATGGTTATAAAAAAATAACCGCAAGGCTAATGTGGCTCCACTCCCACATAAGCCTTTTATCCTAACCTGTCCAAGTCAGATTGCGCTACTTGTCTCAATAAACCTATCACCAACTTTCTATCTTATTTCTGGGTGATGCCGCATAGCCAGCCCAATTTATGAACCTTCCTACCTATTACGCTGATTTAAGTTGCTACGACTTTGTTTGTAGCCAGTTTATGATCTATTAATTAATTTTGAATGACACATTTCACGTAATTAGTGTCAATCGACCCGTTTCTTCTTAGAATTCGATGAAAATTATGGTGAGCGTATTTACACTTCCACCTTGAACAAACAACACAGAGATCGCAGGCACACCTCGTAACAATGATGGATTAGCTCTACAACAGTCGGTATACTGCGTCTGCTATATAATAAATCTGTACAGTTCTATAATAAGTATTTTCGTGAACAGGTAATGTGGTTCTCAGATTCAATTCAGTTAAAAGTAGTTACGCTACTTTATAGCTGTAATAGAAAAAAAAACTTATGATTTTATACAACTCTACAAACATAAATTAAAAATAGTAAATTTATCTTTTTGTAGATAAGGTATGAAATTACTCGTTCGATTTATATGATTTCTTTCTTTTTGTGTTCATAAATTAGCAGGTTGATATGAAAGAAAATTTGTGCAAAAACATTGGTAATGTAACAATGGTAATGTAACTTTCCACAAAACACATGGGCTTGGTGGGTCACTGTTTATTATGGCATTTTCAATTTGAGATGTTGTTTAAGGAGATTACCCGAAAAAGTTTGAAGCTATCCGACTGGAAATGTACACTTACCTGTTAAGAAAATCACAATCATGTAAAGTGTTGAAAAAGTTGACACTATACGAGTCCTTGCCTAGCAAAATGATACATTTTGAATGCACTTTGTTAATAAGAAATTCATGTGTATAGGATCTGTTAATAAGTGTTGAATAATTTATTTTCCAATCAGAAGTGTTGGTTCCCAGCGGAGTACAATAGGGCCGCCCCATCTCCTCCCATGGGTGTCGTAGTAGGCGACTAATGGATCCAACATTAAACTTACAGCCCATAACAAAGCGCTCGCTTGAAGGCAATAAGTTACACCTACGCCTCTGCCTAGTGCATACCCCTTTGGGGATATGCAGGCGTATATAGATGCGTGTGTTTAAATTTAACTTTGCCTCCAGATCCTTCAAAAGAGGTATTGTCAGAGCAAAAGCACTGCACATTGGTATTTAAAATTGGTGAGAAATTGGAGCGCCTCCCTTCGGGAACTCGAGCGTTCTGGTCTCTTGCCAAAGCTATCCAAGGAAACTTCTCACACCGTCTTTTTCACCTTTGCACATGCGTGACGATACATTGGCCCACGACGCAAAAGACAAAGCCGATCTCCTGGGTAAATTCTTTGCGTCCAACTCGTCTCTGGATGACGGGAGATGAGCACCGCCGACTATACCGCGGTGCGAGAACTGTATGCCGGATATCCGGCTCAACCAAAGCACTTCGTTCTCTCGAAACTCATAAGTCGACTGGGCCCGATGTAATCTCTGCGATTGTGCTGAAGATGTGCGCTCCTGAGTTGACACCGGTTTTAACGCGTCTTTTTCGGCTCTCTAACTCTTCTGGTGTAGTCCCGTCTTCTTGGAAGTCAGCTTTGGTGCACCCGATCTCTAAAAAAGGCGACCGCTCGATTCCGTCCCGACAAATTGTGTGTATGGATCAGTAGGTTCCTAGCAGACATAAGCAGTAAGGTCGTAGTTGACGGTGAATGCTCTGAATCCATGTCTGTGAATGCTGGTGTCCCCCAAGGCTGTGTGTTGTCACCTACGCTATTCCTTCTGCATATCAAGGACATGCTGCAAATCAGCGGCATCCATTGTTATGCTGATGATAGTACGGGTGATGCCGCTTACTCCGGCCGCACCAATATCTCTCGGGAAAACGTCATCGAGAGCCGAAACAATCTTGTCTGAAATTGAGACTTCCTACTTCCTTCTTAAAAGAAGTATCTGAATAGGGTCGACTGAACCTAGTCCGACTTAACCCTACCAATACACAAATTTGCGCGTTTAAAGCTAGAATTTGCCTTCCCTGACTGCCACAGCTTATCTAGGAATACTTGGCGTCGAAATCTCGAGCGAGGTCCAGTTTCGCGGCCAAAGAAGCTCGGTGTGCTCAACAGATCGACACAGTATTTCACACCGGCCCACCGCCTTCAGCTCTATAAGGCACAGGTTCGCCCTCACATGGAAAACTGTTCTCATCTATGGGCAGAGGCACCTCAGTACCAGCTTGCCCCTGTGGACCGTATCCAACAATGAGCGACTCGAATTGTCGACTGCCGTATTTCGGATCGGCTTGACCCCTTGGCGCTGTGTAGAGATGTAGCTTCGCTCTGCATTTTCTATCGCATGTACAACGGGGAGTGCTCTGAGGAATTGTTCGGATTTAATCCCTGCCGCATCTTTCCACCATCAATCTACGCGACAACATTTTCTTCCTCACCACTTGGATGACTGGCAGTGCTCAACTGTGCGTTTCTCCAGAAACTTCCTGCCTCGCACAGCTAAACTATGGAATGAACAGTCGCCTGCGGTATTTCCGGACCGATACGACCTTCAAACCTTCAAGAAGAGGTCGTACTCCCACCTTAAAGGCCGGCAACGTACCTAGAACCCTTCTGGTGTTTCAGGTGTCCATGGGCGGCAATGATCGCTTACCATCAGGCGATCTGTCTGCTTGTTTGCCTCATATGTAATAAAAAAAAGTCTAGCGTTGATGACTGTGCGCTAAAGTGTGTATACTTTGATAGCTGTCATCGATCCAAGTTTGTTATCCGCTTGCTCTTTTTATTGCAGTTTCCAACCAACGAGTATGTTACAATCCTAGCAGAATCGGGACACATATCTTGGACTCGAATCCCGAGACAAATGAGGCCCTGGCCCGCGCGGATCGTTTTGTAATACCTGGTTCACATTATTCCAGTCCAGCCCCTCCAGACAAGTGGCAATTCATTGGCCAGCGTTTGGTAGTATAGAATGACAAATGTATGGGATTTTGCGTTTATGACATGCGCTAACGACAGGCAAATGCGTCAAATCCCATACATTCGTCATTTTATTCTACCAAACTCCGGGCAACGATGTCTAGAGGGGCAGTAATGCAGCGAATCAATAATGCAGCAATATTATTCACATTATTCCAGTATTTTAAACGTGCTGAACAATTCACTGGACTGGAATCATTCACACTGGGTACATTCCATCGATTATTCCAGTATTATTATTATTATTTATTTATTCATTAACAATTTTTACATCGTGTTTGAACATCGTTTGTACACATACATTGCATATATAAATAAAAAACATAAGAAAATCAACAATCAAAAGAAGTGGAAAATATCATGACACGTAAAAAATAACAGTGTAATTACATTATACCTCTGCTGTCAGTATAAAATCTATTTATTTAATATCTCGTCGACTGAATAATAACACCCTTTTAACAGAAAAGCCTTCAATTTGTCGTGGAACTCTCTTTTGTAAATAATGGTTTTTATTTAAGTCTAGAGGCAGTTTGTTGAAAATTCTGATGGAGTTGTAGAGCGTACTATGCTTTACGACGTCCAGGCTAGGCACAATTTTGCTCTGAAAATCTTTCCTGCGAGTGCTTTCTCTAACCCTTCTCTCATCATCAGATTCATAATCGTGTATATGCTTAGCAAAATTGTTTAGAAGTACCAAAATGTATAGGCTAGGAACCGTCAATATGCCTAAATCTTGGAAGTGAGTCTTACACGACTCTTCCTGTCTTATCCGTACTATAGTTCTTATGGCTCTTTTTTGTTGGATAAAAGCTCTTTGAATGTTGTATCCATAGCTCCCCCCCCAAAAAAGAATACTGTATCTCAGTCTTGACTCCACCAATGCATAATATACCATCTTTAAATGCTCCAGATTGACTTCATTTCGAAGACTGCGCAACACATAGCAAGCCGAGCTTATATTTCCTTCCAAATAGGAGAGTTCATGTTTCCAATTTAGAAATTCATCCACGTGTACTCCCAAGAACCTAACAACTTCCGTATTTTGAACTTGTTTGCCCTCCAACACACAATCAAGTGTCCTTTTATTTTGAGCCGTGGATTTAAACAAAATAGCCTTTGTTTTACTTGGATTTAGTTTTAGACTATTTACCGAAAACCAAGTTGAGAATAACTTCAACACCTCATTCACCTTTAAACTAAGAGCGTTTATATCATCCGCGGATACCACAGCATTAGTATCATCAGCAAACATTACCAGCTGTACCTCCGGAGGCGATATTTTAGTGACATAATTAACTAGGTCATTTACAAATATTATAAACAGAATTGGGCCCAGAATTGAGCCTTGCGGTACACCAGTTTTTATTTGTGACATTGTGGACTTATGAGACTCTTCGTACCTACCTATTCCATGGGTTGTCATTTTGTTTGTGATAGCTTGGATCTCTACATACATTTTTCGATTTAGTAAATAAGACCTTAATAGTTCCCCTGCTTTGCCTCTAATGCCGTAGTGATCCAGTTTTATTAGCAGCAGCTCATGGTTAATTGTGTCAAAGGCGGCGCTGAAATCCAGGAAGAGTCCAGCAACTTTCTTTTTGCGATTCATTTGACTCACTATGTCTTCGATTAGTGCCCCTATTGCGTCTTGCGTACTTACATTTTTTTGGTAACCGAACTGCCTCATGTTCAAAACCCTATTTGAATTAAAATGTCTCACGAGTCTAACCTTTATCAACTTTTCAAAGATTTTAGACAGTGTTGGCAGGAGTGAGATAGGCCTGTACATTGATGGGTCCGTTTTTGCTCCTTTTTTATGTACAGGAATGATCTTGGCAATTTTAAACTGGTCTGGGAATACACTTTGTTCAAAACAATTATTGTATAGAGTGGTAAGCGGCTCAGCCAGTAGGTCGATGTTTTCTTTGATAACTGAAATCGGTACGTCATCGTATCCACATGACAATTTGCTCTTCATTGTAATCACTGTTTTTTGTAATTCGCTAGGGGTGACAGGGTCCCAAGAGATATCGCTTTCAACTTTGTTTGTACTTCCCTCTAATATATCCAGAGCCAGTTGCGAGTAACCTTGGTTCTGACCAAAAGTCTTACAAAATTGATTTGCGAGAATATTGACTACTTCAGAAGGGTTTTCTGTCACACTATTATTGAATTTTAAAGCTAGTTTTTCTTTTGATTTGTGTTCTTTATTTCTATGTCGATTTACTATTTTCCATATATTCTTTGATGCATTTTTAAATCTCGCTATTTCACTTTGTATAGATTTCTTTTTCGCAACTTTTATTACTCTTTTATATATAGAGATATATTTATGCCTATAGCTCACTACACTAGAATCATCTTTGTTACTTTTACTACAAACTAAGAATCGCTTCATCTTGCTTGAAACTTTAATTCCTTGCGAGACCCAGCGTAGGCCTGCCATGCTATTTACACGAAGTTGCTTTTTGCGTTTCTTAAAGGTCTGCTTAAACGTAACCACAAAACGTTTTATAAATGTATTAATTCCCATATGCTTCCAGTTCTGATTAGCTAACCTTTCCCTGTATATGCTATTTCTCTTAGAATTAAATGTCCTTTTATTAATAAATGTCATAGGGTTATAATGTCTATTAAAATTATTACTGGTACATAATGTCATATTGCATATTAACGCCGCATGTCCATCTCCTAACCCATTGTGATCAACCTCACAATTTTGCAGGTTATCGTCAGGAATGTTTGTCAAAAAATTATCAATACAAGATTTCTGGTCATCTCTTTTGAACGTAATCAAGTCAACGATTGGTCTAAAATTATAACATGTCAATAAATTTAAAAAGTCCCGCCTTTTTGGTGTAACGGAAAGAAGGTCGATGTTAAAATCGATGTTAAAATTCCAACACTGGATTTGCTCACTGTACTGGAATGCTTCTGGAATAATGTGAACGGGCTATAATAATCTATGCTTGGTGTATTTGAGCTCGTCCACCGCCCTAGCACCCCGTGATAAGTTGTATCTTCAAAAGACACCCAAGACACTTGTAGATACTGCGCGTATAGAGCCCATTTTGAGCACTTATATCCTCTTGCTGAAGCGCCTGCATACCAGCTTGACCCCTTCGACTCGGTGCAAAGACGGGCGTTGAAGCTCGTCGACAATTCCATACTCGCAGCCGATGTGGAACCTCTTAGCCTCAGAAAGAACTTTGCCTCTCTGTGTGTCTTCTACCGCCTATACAACGGTCTATGCTCAGATGAACTGTTTGACATGATGCCCACAGCTTCATTCTAATATCGCACCACTCGCCATAGAGAATGCATCCTCACACATTGCGACCGGAAACGGTGCGCACCGTGCGGTTTGAAAGGAACTTCATCCCACGCACGCTCAGGTTGTGGAATGAACTTTCTGCTGTGGTTTTCCCAAGCAGCTACAATATGGCGTTTTTCAAGAAGGGCATTAGAAGGCCCCTGGTGTTGCATACGTCCATAGGCCACGGGAACCACTTTCCATCAGGTGAGCCGTGTGCTTGTCTGTAAAATGTAGTGTACCCGGTATAATATATATTTGGTATCGGCGACTTATCGTTTAACCTTCATCGGATCCCAAATTTACTGTGACTAAGTGAATAATACAAAATCACATTTTCCAAGGCCAGCTTTGATATTTCAGTAAGTGTTTAGGCAGTTCTTTTTGACTATTCCACTATTACACTATAGCATTACCGATGTGAACTCACTCCTAGCACAAGCAAGCAAGTTAGTGAGAATGTTAATAATTGCGGTAACTTCATTGTTTATACCGCCGCTTTGTGTCAAAGGGCGCAAACATTTCAAAGAATAAAACAGTTTCTTGTTCTGAAGTCTGATCTAAATGTGATTTCCATCTTAGAATATAACAAATCGGCTTTTATCTACAATGCACAGTGTGTGTTGCAGATTCATTATTTTCAGTGTATTTTAACATCCTAAGTTAAAAGTTATTAAACACACAAAAAATTTGAAATAGACTTTACAGTAATCTTCAGAGAACAAGTTTAATAATATTTTTGATACTAGCACGCTAGTAGGATTAGTAGAATTGTAGGATTTTGTTTATTAATTTCTGAATGATCTTCTTTATCTGCTTTTGAGGGCGACTCAACTTACTTTCCTTCATGTTAAGGTATGGGAATCGAACTTAAATAAGTTCATTTCAATATCCATACTAATATCATAAATGCGGAAGTACCTAACTCTGTCTGTCTGTCTGTTACGCTTACACACCTAAACCACTGAACCGATTTTGGTACAGAGATAGATTAGACCTTGGGAAAGGACGTAAGAAGCATAATGTTTTGGCTGCAATAACTGACGTTCACGCTGACGAAATCGCGTGCAATCACTAGTCTATTGCACTATGTAAACTAAAATCATAGACCCCAATCCGAGACAATACACAGATATTACCCTTCAGATCATTCTGTTTTCCATAATGATCTGAAAGGCAATCGAACCCGGGGCTTAAGAGGTGATGACCCCAATTCGATAAGCTCGCCCTGCCGCTACTTTGTACTCGACGTTGAGATATGAGATTATCTACTGCGGACTTGCGACTGGAAAAAAAAAGTCGTAAATGTAAAGAAGGCACAAGAATAGTGAATGCGATGTGTTTATGAACTTCAATAATTCATCCTCCTATATTTACTAAACTCAAAAATATATCTATGCCTGTTATGGAAGTTTTAATAAGAGTTAGTAAGTGATATCATTTAAAATACTACCAACGAATAAAAGGCTGCCCTTCGTCCATGATTCAGTGGGTGTAGTGACTTGCAGGTGTAATTGGTGGGTAACTGGATGAACCAAGTACCACATTTTGTTCCAGAAAATCAATAAGTACCTACCTACTGATGAGAAATATTTGAACCAGAATGTAGCAGACATTGTGATATAGATAACTATTTCTCACAGACACACGCCCTACCTTGGGGCATAAGAACTTTTTAAGTTCGACCGAGATATTTCTAAAAACACTGCTCTTTCGTTAATCAATGATAAAAACATAAAATGTAACAAAAGTTACATTCTGGTAACGATTCAATTAATCTTTTGTAACTACCACACCAACTACCACAACCAACTACAACTGCTATTATTATTATATTTCAACTATAATTGCGCACAAATTAAACTCCCATAGGGTACTTGATCTTCCAACAAAAAATACTTCGTCAACGATTCTATTGGATCCATTGCCGTGAGGATGTTGAAGATTGATGTAGGAAATGTACATGCTTCACATCGGTAAAAGGGCCTCATACAAGGAGCAGGGGAGCATTGAAGCTATACAATGTTGGAGCGCCTTGAGGTATAGGCATCGGAGTCTGGAAATAAATACATCCTAGTAGTAATGGACTACTTTACTAAATGGCCGGTGGCTTTTGCCATACCTAACCAGGAAGCAACTACAATAGCAGAAAGACTGGTCACACGGAAGTGTTTTGCCAATATGAAGTTCCTCTGGAAATACACAGTGACCAGGAAAGGCATTTTGAATCACAGGTATTTCAAGAAACCTGTCGGATAATGGGTATTCATAAAACCAGGACCACCCCATATCATCCGCAGTCAGACGTAATGGTTGAAAAATGTAACCAAACCTTGGAAAAGCATTTGGCTAAGGTTGCTGAGAACCACCAGAAAGACTGGGATGGTCATATTCCTTTGTTCTTATAGAACAGCGGCCTGAAAATAATGGCAACTTGGTCAAAATTTTGATTCGGGAGGTGAAAGAGCACCTTCTGAAACGTGCCGAAATGTGATTTCAGCCTCCTGAAAACGTCTCTAACACAAAGAAAATGACGATTGAAGTTGCCAAGCGCCCGGCGTAGCACTACCCCCTCCTTAGACATGCTCGTCCCGAGCATTATTAGATCCGTAGTATCTCGCCAGTCGGTCAACATGTACAACTTTCAGGGGGCTTTGCTGGCATCCGTATATTGTGTGAATCTGTTTATAAATTCAGTAAATATAAAGTATGAAGTAGTATATTTTTTACATTCGATATAAAATTTAAACGTTTTTATTAACTCGATGTTGTCGGACGTTTACGCGATTACACGTTGAAATAAAACTATTTTTGACGTTATCATTGGGAACAGTGTAAAATAATCAACTGAAAGAAGTTGGTTAGAAAATAAATTGTGACGGAATCCGCTATAGGAGCGACTGTTGCTGAAGATTTAGATTTATATATACTTTGAAGCAAAATTTTACAAACTATTTTGAATCTTATCTACGCGATATGAAGATCATAGTCATTTGAAGATAAAGGAGGGGACGTGCGCCTGCTCAGAGTCATATTTAGTACAAAATTCGGGCCGCCACCAGGCGCTGCTCTTTCAGTGGGGATTGACCCTAACCGAATCCCTTTTTTATTACGCAGCGCAGGAACTTAATAATTTACAAGTAAAGCTTCTTAGAATAATATTTTAAAGACACAAATGGTTTTGTGTGGTGACCTCATCTGGTAGTCGGTGCACCTGTTAAACTGCTAAAAGCTGGCTTTGGTGCAGGCTTGTCTCTCGGAGTGGAGTGTACAGACGATAGTTGACATACCAATCAAAAACAATAAGTGAACCCCAGAGTCCAAAGTAACTGGGAAATCGCTATATGATAATGACCATAATCAGGTTTAACAATGCAAATTTATAATGTTGTAACAACAGATTGGTAGCTATTCAGATTAGTAACTTTTGCTATTTGGTAACTAATACGTTACACGCGCGTAGGCGCTAATGTAAGCAAATCACTCATGTGCGCCTCATGTTTACAAATACAAATCGTAAATTAATACCACTTCAGTTCAAACGGATTTAAACACCTACTGCTAATACTTACTATTAGTAAAGTTATAGTTCATCTCCTTAATAACATTAATTGGTTTCGATATGTGTTTAATCTCTACCTATCAAGGTGAAGCATTTTGGACATAAATCTTCTTTATCTAAGTGGCAATTCAGGATTTCTCCTGGAGTACAAGTGTCCATTGTTGGTTTATCTTGCCTGTTACGGGAACAACTACTGACTGCCCCCCAATTGGGAATTAATTATGTTGAGAATATCCACAGCAAATCTGTGGCCATAGCAACACGTTAATGTGCATTTGCAAAAGATATCTCCTGCAGTGTGAAAACCTACTGAGAAGTGAGATACGGTTGCTTAAGCGTGTACTTAGTAGGTACCTAACTTTTTAGTATATCTACAAATGAATAAACTCATTTACAAATTAAAAAAAAAACAAAATTTCAATCTCGAAAGAAAACTCAATATATCTTTAGGTAGCAGTAAATTATTCGTAAACATCATAACATTTTGGAAATTTATATACTGAGATACATGTTTCATCACTCTCGATGAATGTTTGAAATTGGCCTTAACAATGTTAGTTTTTAATCGATTTACAAAAAGGATTTATCTGTGGCAATGGAATGGAAAATCTTATTATATTATTGTAGCTTGTAGCTATGTCCTAGGTAAATTTGGTACGAATGAGTCAATATCGTGCGTAAACTAACATCAAACCATTATGCTAATTCTTGGCTGTTTACTTAGGATCGGCCTCCACTATTAAGTTAAGATGTATCGTTATTTACATTTCAGCCTGACTAATCTTGTTGATCGTCCCTCAAGTTCTATTTCCCAATACGATAGCGATTAAATCAAAATCTTGTACCTAACTGCAGTGGTATGTCATATAATATAATCCTCTCTATGAGTAGTATTGATTTTAATGACGGTATAGGCCGTTTTCTAATACCACTTAGGTGATAGATCATCTGTACCCCTAGCACGGGATAGGAAGCAGTTACCGCAGCCTATGAACGAGTGCAACACCAAAAGCGTCACACTCGCGCTGTCGATCTTGTAAAAACCTTTGATTACCCGTTGTAGTCACTTGAGAGAAACAACAGAGAGAGCACATCTACATTCATTGTACAATTTTAACGTACGCGAAATGAAGTTCCACGCATACCTTACCGATTTTAATCTATCTAATTTAAATATGTTAACATGAATGGCAAAATGTGGAAACAACTAAAATTTTACATGATAAAAGTGTTTTAATTATGAAGTTTGAACAGTAGATGTTTAATTTTAATTAAAAGTACCTAACCCCTGCGTTGAAACGTCAACTACATGTGTAGAACGGGCTTTTTTCAGTTTGTGCTAAGATTGACAGGTGACAGTCATCATCAACCTCCGAGGCCTTTTTCCAACAGTGGGGGTCGAGTTCCAGTTTGATTATGAAATGGCTGAATTTCGATATTTTCCGTTAAATGACTGCCATCTTTTCTCTATTGCCCATTGATAATATGGATGTACTTTAGTTGGTCCAGTGAACGTGCCACGATATAAGTCGAAGTCAAAGATTTTTATTCAATCTAGAGCAACATGGTTGTTTCTTATTAACATACATACATACATATAATCACGCCTTCATCCCCAGAGGGTTAGGCAGAGGTGTATTAACACCCTCATTTCACCAATCTGTATTCGGTCCCACGTAATAGGGGGTGAGCCTATTGCCGTATTCCGGGCACTATTGTTGACTCGAGCCATGCATCTGAGGTTGAGTCTGGGCTGTTCATATTTGTCTGATGTTAAAGTTAATCAGCCCTATCCCATAGTCGCCTTGTACGACACCACATGGGAAGAAAAGGGGTGGCCCAAATTCTACTCTGCTGGGAACCACGCGGCTATTCTTCTGATTAACTTCAATATTAATTTTACTTAGATAAGTTTACCACCGCTTCCAACGTGTTGGTGGAGAAGAAACGACGCAAAAAAACTCTACTGCGTCATTTTTAAGACGTCAATTTACAACAGTTATTTCCTTAAGGCTAAATGTGGACGAGTCTACATTTGTCTCATGTCTGAATGAACAATAAGTTTATAAAAAATTCGCACAAGTGTGAGCCAGACTCGTTCATAAAAGGTTCCGTAGTAGCAAGTAACATTATACAAAAGTTCTTGTAGCAGTTGATTAAATGAAAGGAAAATTACAGTTTACGACTTATGACTTATTAAAAAAACTACTAACTAGATCTCGTTCAAACCAATTTTCTGTGGAAGTTTTCATAGTAACGTACATCATATATTTTCTTTAGTTTTATTATTCTCTTATTTTAGAACTATTCAGTTTAGAAAAAAAAAGAATATTAGAAACCTCAGTATCATTTTTGAAGACCTATCAATAGGTCTGTACCTACTCCACAGGTAGGGGGTTTCGTGAAAAAAAAAATGAGTTTCAGTTTTAAGTATGGGGAACACCCAAAATTTATTGTTTTGTTTCTATTCTTGTGTGAAAATTTTAATTCATTCATCTCACAGACAGAGAGACATGACGAATCCATAACGGTTCCGCTTTTTGCCATTTGGCTACGGAACCTTAAAAACTATAATAAAATAAACAACCTAAGGTAAAATGTGGCATAATAGGCGCTCAGTGCAGCCACAATCCAGATGGAATGAGATGTATTGCCCTATTACTCTGAATTGCGTACAAAACAAGATTTTAGCTGTGTTGTACTCCAACTACATGGTATCGCAACTATATGGTAACTGGGTCCGATGGTTTAACTACTATGCAGCACTTAATTTTCCATTTCAGTCTAGTCATATAGAACAGATACATTACTATTCTGTACCGTGTGTACGATGTATAATCAGCCGAAAGCTAAAAGTTGTTATAGATAAGATACTCCATAACTGGTGTTAAGCACGTCATTTTATCGATCGACTGACGGAACAAATTGAAAATTTGGTTAACGCAAATAACATAATGTAGTATTTTAAAAGTGATTTGAAGGATAATATTACCTTTTACTTTTTTTAGCCCTAGCTTTTACTAAGTCAGTCGAAGGACCGATGTCCATTGGAGCAGACGAGTCCTAGAGTGGAGACCGCGAGAAGGCAAACGGAAGGTAGGATAGGACACCAGCCAGAAGGACTGACGAACTGACAAAGATGGCTGGGACAGACTGGATGCGTAAGGCAGAGAAGCGGACGAAATGGCGCACATATGGAGCGGCCTATGTCCAGCAGTGGAGAGCGGTGGTCTAATTAATTGATACCGCTTACTAATGAGATAGACCACCAAGTAATTAATGACTCCTACCCAGATCACCAGAACACCAAAAAAACTTGAAAAGTGGACAAGGAGCTAGCATACCAATTAAAAACCAACTTATTTAAATAAACTCTGTCGAGAGAACAGTTTCCGAAAGGGCTTATTTAAATGGTTCAGTTTAAATTGAATTAAATTATGAAGCAAAATCTTTTTCATAACATTTAACGTCGTCAGGAAGATTCGCTAGAATATCGTCTCGCGGTGAACCCAAGTAAGAGAGACCCGCGTTTTATTTTAAGTTAGTCGGTTTCTTCCTTCTTCGCCTCACACTCTAATAACCAGAGGTTACAATGGAAAATCGGTAAGCGTGTTAGAGAAAATACACTAATAAAATATACATTACATGATTTGGTAGAAAAACTAAATTCTGTCTCTACTGGTGAGCAAAAAATAAGCTGTATACAACAAAATAGTAATCAAGATAAAAGGATTGTCGTGTCATTAGTATTATTTCATTTAGATATTATACGTGTAGGAAAACGGAATGTAGGTCGCCCCCAAGCCAGATGGACTGAAAAAGGTGGCTGGAACAGACTGGATGCGGAAGGCGGAGGATCGGCAGAAATAGCGCACATTGGGAGAGCCTATGTCAAGTAGTCAGTGGACTGCAATAGGCTAGTTGATTGATTAATACGTTTAGGTAGGCACTCTTCAGTGTCAAATAAAAAATATTGACTACAATACTTTACAAATCTACTTTAAACCTATATGTATAACTGAACTGGTTGTTAAACCCTTTAAACAGAATCCTACTTTGTGTTTCGGTTTTTTTTATTAATTAACCATTTTATAATAATATCTATAGACTCCACATATCGAACATACCGATACCGAGTATTAATGGATATATCAGAGCGTATCAAAAACTTTGTTTCCTTCCTAATCGCTTTAATCACATTTTGACGATAACGAAATAATTCTGCGAAAGCACGTGAAAGCGTCACCGTTGTATAATATAAAAAATTATCGCTCCGGATGAATCTGGCGTAAAATTGAATCTCCATAAGTGAGATGTGCGTACAATATATAAACGTTATCATCTTTCGTAACCTCATTATGACACCTCTTTCATGTTGCCCTTTTTGTCATTCAATGATAAATTATGATTCAAATCATAGATTTAGTATTTTTCTATTCAAATTTATATAAAAATAAATACATTATTTATATAAGCATGGCTGTATATTATGGAAGGGAAGATAGAGGTTATTAACAAAGAATAAGTATCGGTATTTAAACTATCATGGTTGTTTACACTATTAGAAAGTTCTCGGGATATTTACCATGTAATGATTTGTTGAGTTTCCGATATTTCGGCACTGTTGCAAGCGCCATGATCACGGAAGAACTGAAGTACTGGCGGTTGACGGAGAAAAGTTTTAAGCAATCGCTCAACATTAACTGGAGCCCGGTACAAACCACTGGATTGAGTTACATAAATCTCAGTTGCTTGCGACAGAACGCCACGATATACTAAGATTGGGTAGAGAGGTGATTGAAATTAAAAAGTATGAAAATTTCAATCGTGAGGAAGGGTTTCAACTGCCGAAACTCCGTCAACCGCCAGTACTTCAGTTCTTCCGTGATCATGGCGCTCGCAACAGTGCCGAAATATCGGAAACTCAACAAATCATTACATGGTAAATATCCCAAGAACTTTCATAATAAAGAATAAGTAAAGTATTTACCTGAATAAAATCCAAATTTCTTCAGGGTAATTTGTGATCTTACGTCATACGGGGCAAGTCTACTGCCTTCTACCAGGTCTGTCCTGAAAGTTCGTTCATGTCGACAATGAGTCCGATAATTAGATAAAGTTTAATGTTTATTGAAGTGAAAAGGCATATTTCGAGATAGGACATAAACAATCGTGATTCTTACCGATATCTCTGTATATTGACTAAGTTTTCATTTCTGTCAGCACTCCCGGAGTGCCACGGTTTTTTTTTATTTGGATACGTCGTTACCGCATTAAAAATGCTGATTTTTTTATCATGCCAGAATATTTTAATTAGATACAAAATAGGTATTAGAATGACAAATTTTATCACCAAATTACGAAAACGTCTCATGAAGCTTTTCAAAGCCAAGCCCCCAACTATACAAGGTCTACAAATCTCTATCAATAACTCTGTACTCCATATCTTCTTCAAAAAGGTGATTGGCCGTTTTACGAAATATTACGTTATGTTGACAACAACTGCCGTGGCGTGTAGCGCTCGCAGCTCGCTACGGATGTCTTGGAGGGTCGATTCCTGTTCGTCGACTTTTCCGGGAACGACTATCATCTGACTTCACCACCTCGGAGAGGAAATGAGAGAGAACACGAGAATTTTATTTATTAGATTAGGTACCTATTATTCAATTTTCCAGAAAATCAACAACATTAGCCTTGATTTTTTACCATAAATCACAAGGGATGTGTTTGCAATAGTTTTCAAAGACAACAAACGCCAAATCATTTAGTTTTCAAACACCTACTTATTGCAGAGTTAGGGGTCAGGTTTTGTTGATGCTGGTGCTTACTTTTTAATTGTGAAAGCGTCATAAAGCGTCTGGTGAGTCTTGGCAACCACTCACTACTTTTGTTTTTATAAGATTTTCTAGTAACTTATATTTTATAGAATTACATTTCTTATATTTTAGTTATTTATTCTTCATCTTCTTATTTTTAAATTAACATTTTGACAGACTTTTTTATGGTGATGAAAGATGAACAGTAGCCCGAATAGTAGCTACTACTTTTTAACCTTTATAACGTCCGGTCAAGTTTTATGTTCTTGGTACAAAAAAAAACAGCGGCGAAATATTTTACCTGATAGTCTAGAGATCAGAGCAAGGGTTTAGTCTCATGGGGTTTCCTTTTTTTTTTGATTAACACATTTTTTATGCCTTCGATACTGCAAACCTTACTACAAAATATATCCCCATTTTCCTATTCAGGAAAGCTTGCTCCGCACTTAGAAGATAATAGAAATTCGGAAAACCGTCGCTTCTAAATAAAAAAATATACCCACCTAAGTTATTCGCTTATAACTTTTTATTATGAAACTGTTGGTAGGTAATCTTGTTGGGAATTGAATAACAGTATTAAATATGCAAGGATGATCCGGGTTCTCCGTTCGGGAAAGAATTCACATGCAGGTACGATGACCTGGATCGTCAGAGGTGGCTAACAGGCCAACAATTAGAATTAGAGGCGTGCGGGCGGGCGGGCGCTGGGCGGCGGTGGCGGTGGCGGCGGCGGCGGCGCGCGGCGTCAGTCGGCGTCCGCGTCCCGCGCCTCGCCGTCGCCACGCCGCGCTGTGCCGTCGGGCCGCCGAGCTCATGAGTGGCGGGTATTATGCCGGCACCGCAGCCTCGCTCCCCACGTGCCGCGAGCTCGCCGGCCGCCGCCACCGCGCCGCGCCGCCTCCACGACACCACCGTCTATAGCCGTAGCCGTAGCTCCACCACCATAACGCACACTATTACACGTCTCACGTCTACCGGAATGTAAATATTTATGGATGTCAGTTTTCAGTTGTTTAGATTGGCTGTGAATTTTAAGGTACGTAACTAATGCCTGTTTGTTTCAATATTTGCACGACATTATCTTTAACGATTATACCAATTGACCGGATTAAAAATGTGTCGATTAAAATTTTTAATAAATAGCATGTCAGTTCGATATCGTATTGTGCTTTGTGCCTTTGTACATAATTGCTGACGATGACTTCGATTATAATGGCGTTCGGAGTACCCTTTTATACTTGGATCGATAGTAAACTATTAAACGTAGGTAACATTAGTTGAAAGATTTTTCGCATTACACTACGCGATTAAAATACTGATGGTGGTAACCGACAGTGCGCCGCCGCGAATACTACTAATTGATATTCAGACCTAATAAATTGAAAAAATAAACTTTGAATACCGGGACAGTATACCCTAAAGAAAGCTGTTTCCTCCCCTTGTGCTTACTATTTTTCTTCTTAAGGGTTTATTGGACAATAGTTGACTTTTTATATTGAAGAGACCATAAGAGTTGCTGGAATGGACGTCCTTTAATTTTGTGAATATTTTATGTATTTAAATGGAACTCTCGTTACTCACATACTAACAAAATATTCATTTATTGTCACACTCTAACAAATGAAAGACGACCATCTATTGGTAGACACAAACACAATAAAAACGCGTCTCTTGTAGTTTAGGATTATACTTCAAAATACGATTAAACTCTGTTATTAACTAGTCTTTTTGTTTATTGGTACACAAACATTATTATTTCTCACAAGAATCCTATCTACAAACTCCCGACATGCAATAAGTATAAATTAAAATTAAATTTTTCGCAAAACAACAATACATTATTCATTGGTATAAAATGTTTAGGTGAAAATGAAATCGGCAAGGCGTGTTCGGGTACATGAAGATGCTATACGCCATAGGTAATATATTATCATAATTTTATTTCTAAATGATCGTAGAAATTACGTAGACAAATAATCCTACTTACATTCCTGTTTGTTTTCTCCTTCATTATTTTATCCTTAGCTCATATATGTTAACTTATAAATAAGTCTTCTTTCCTAACATGTACCTCATTTTGTTCTGCTATAATTTGTAGTTAGTTTAAGGTTATATACTGACTAGCGATCTAATTGTACATATACTTACATATTATGTATGCTAGATCCGCGACGTATGTACCTAGCAAGTTCTAAATACTAACAATAATAATAGCACAATAAATATAGAAGAAAGTTGTACATAAATAAAATAAACTTTTAAACTATAATTTAATAATTTAGGATTGTTTCACTCTACTAAGATAAGCTTAAGTTATGCCTGAGACAGTAAACATATTTAAGTAACTTTTGGTGTTGCATCTAACATACAATAGATGCACACTGAAAAGTAGTTCAAATTCATACCTATTACTTACAAATTGCTATCCCTACAGGATTTTGGCTTACTAAGATTTTATTCTACGTGACAGTAATCGCTGTTGTCGTTAGTCACTGCAACAAAACTCCCCTGTACCTTTTTGACCTAGGTACTCATGATGATCAATAACAAATAGCTTGTCCTGTTTGACCTTTAAATGAAGTAATACCTAACCAAAACTGAACTTAATCCTGTCTGCTTATTCTACTACCGTGGTTACTTACCTACACTCCACAGGACCAGCTAAGAATGCTCAAGCTGCAAAAGATTCTTTTGTTTCTTACTTTTAAGTGAATTACGTAGATCATGTAAAAAGGACTTAAAACTTATTACACAAAAATTAAGTTGGAATATAAACTTTGAAACCTGTTTCTAAATGTCACGTTACATGATCATTGATAAAGAAACTTTTTAAGACAGCTGAATGAAGATGAAGTACATGGTGGAGATTAAATTTGCATAATTTGTTTCATAAATGACGTTTATTAACATTATTCGGATAGACTGTTAATGACATGATTTCTTTTTGAGATGTTTTTCGTGATTGGTTTTTTGACGCTATTTGTGTTATAATAATTGGTCTCTTATACATTTTCCTGTATTCACACAACGATATTTTTCTAGTCTAGAACCTCAACCACCTAAATATGCAGTATTTAGGTACTGCGTTTTTTAACCATTTGAAAATAAACTAAATGATGTATTTTCATAATGGTTTATTAATGATTTCAAACCGAATAATAATAATAGGAATGGTTATTAATATATCTATATTTAATTCCATAATTGTCACTGATCATTACCTTAATTTTAATTTGGCAATACAAACCTGATACATATATCTTACTTACTGGTACATACCTTATCTTTTTACCGAATAAAACGACCAACCCACTGACGATAACTGTAGGGTATACGGAGAGATCTGACTTTCCTTGTAACCCGATTCCTAGCCAATAACTAAGGGAAAGTCAATAACTAATATTTGTTTTGTGATATAATTAATAATACGAAAATGTTTGCCTAATTTATTATTGTGCAATGGTTATAAAATTTAATTAGATTTTCGTTGCGTTGACCTTAACCTAAAATTTATGGACAGAAAAACAATTAAAAATTCAGTAATTTCCACGAGCGATTCCCTGTCGTAGTTACTCATTTCCTCCCTCATTATAAATATATTAGAACCATATAGAGGTAGCCAAACAACGATAATGATTTCCTACCGTAATTATAGCTTATATAGCTGCTTGTTAAATAGCCAATTAGTAATATTAACTTTTAGACTCCCGCGTTGCATGATTTATTAACGGGTCACAGGTATTAACGCAATCCAGCAATTTATCTTGAATCGCTTTATGTTCGACCGTACTGCACCAACTGTAATCAAGCAGACCCTAATTAACCAGAAAACGTTCCATGAATTACCCGCAATGTTTTATCACCATTTTCATGCCATGGGGTAGGTACGTGATTTGAATTTTGTTGCCTTCGTAAAATTATAATACAGATGTCAAAACTATTGATATCATTCTTTAACTAATTAATTTAGCTGAACCGTCTTCAAGGTTTGTAAACCAAATTGAAGCTAATAATAAAAACTTTTAACAAAAAATTAAATCGCCGCCGGAAGAACTGATAACCAAAAAATAATAAACCTTTTTTTTATTTAACCTTAATAACTAACTTCTTAAAGTAATGAAACTATATCTAAGTATATATTTCTGTAAATAGTTGAGTTTTTGATTAACCTTAATAACTAAGTTCTTAAACTAATGTAAGTATAGCTAAGTAATTTTGAGTCGGCGCCACACAAGACAACAACAACGTATCATTCCGTGTTTTCCTACCCTTAGGGTTGGGTTTTTATTTTCAAATTTACATGGAACCATCTTTTGGGTATACTCTTTCCAATAAAAGAACCTGAATCCTTCTGGCTGGTTCTTTCTCGAAGTTGTTTTACCGAGCTGGATAACCTGGCCCAGGTATACATATTTTTGAAGAACTTCGAGCGTCGCCCCTTCGATGGCAATCGGTCTCGGTGCAACATGTTCGTTGAACATGATCTTGGTTTTATCCAAGTTTACATCAAGGTCGACGCGTCGAGAAACTCTATCTAGGCTGTGTAGGCTGTGTACGACTCCGCAACCACGACGATGTCATCGGTGAACCGAATTTAAGGTGTGAGATGTACCTACCGTTTATGTTGATACCCCGCCCAGTCCAAGCCAGAGTCTTGAAGACGTCTTCTAATGCATTGGTGAATAGTTTGGGGGAATAGTTTGGGGGAATAGTTTGGGACAAATATATTTAGATTTATTTGATACATACATGCTTCATTGGAATAGTTTCAAGACAAACAAAAATACATTTTATACACATGATATGACAGAAAAATCAAATTTACTTACTTATCTTAACGAAGCAAAATAGTTACGCTAGTTTAAATCGAACATAAAAATGTTATTTGGCTCGGAAATGCGACTGCACTAAACTGTATTTCTTACTTAAGTACTGACTTACTTAACTTACTTGTATTATAATCCTAAATGTAGAAGTTTGTAAGCAAATTTAATAATCAATATCATAAATACGGTAAGACGAATTTGACTGACATTGGACACACAGACTATTATCTAAAAGGATATAGGATGGTTATAATACCGATGAGTCACGGGACAGGACCAGCATAGGTACTAAGCTGGCATAAGCTGGGTTTAAACTACCTACTTGACTAAACCCACTCATAACCCTGATAGTAGATTAGTATCTAGTAATCAGTGACTTCATTTTTAAGCCTTGTTTATAAATTAACTAGGTCTAACACCTTACGAAACCTTGAAATGTATATTCCTGATGAGTTATCCATCGCAGTGTTGATATTACTATGCCTGAAAATACTGGAAGTGTTATAAATACGTCTTTGTTTCGCAATTTCAACGAATAGAACCAAATTGATCTTCGATAGGTTTCAATTCTGTTAAAGTGTGTTGTGCACACCATTTAGTGAAATATGGTAGAGCGCCGCATTTGTATTAGATAGGTTATCTTAAAGTTTAGCAGAAATGTGGCAAATGTTTGAATGTCAAATCGTACTTCTCACGAACTTGTCCGCTGGAAAATTGCTCTTTCAGTTAAAAGTTTCGATGGCAATCTATCCTTCAGTGAGTTGGGATAAGCGTTTCCAGCTTAAGAATAGCATTCTCTACGTAATTGTTTACAATAACTTTTAATCTACATTTACTTTTTACATACCTATTCTCGAGTTATGTTAGGTACAAAAAGTTAAAATTGCATTTCCAATCTATTACCTACATTATATAACGGTTGAAAGTAGGTGAGTAAGTAATAATTAAAAATAATAATGTCAACACCATAATTATGTATGTACATATTTTATTTAACTAATGAGGTCGATAACTTTTGTGAACTACGAATAATATTAAATAATAATGAGAATTATTTACACAAACTGTATAAATTTAACTAAACAAAGTCCAACGTAATTTTAATCATGATAAGACTTCAGCATTATATATATTCCTATATTTGTTACCAGTTTCTATCTCTATTAAGTTTTAAATCGTGTCCTTGGCTATAAATAAAAATTATTTATATATAAAATACAAAATACTAGGAAAAAGGAATCATCAAAATTGTAATTTGTATATCAAAATTTAATCAATTTTATCGAAACTTTTGATCCATTTTACGACGAGCTCGCAATACCCAGGGACTAGCAATTATTATCTACAGAAATATCAGACAAGCTCAAGTTTACGTCGTATCCGTAAATCTTAAATTAACTACTTAAACCGTAATGTTATATTTTATCGCACGGAATTGCGAATTTCATTTAATTTATTAGGTAAGGTAAGCCCCCATCCATAAAAGCTTTCGACAATCTTTTTCAAAAAGCCAGTGTATGAAAAAATTCAGGAAACTAAGTTATGTTAATTAGTCAATTCAGTAACCGTCTCATCTGCTAGATTAGTTTCTTCACAACACATTAATTAAATTTATTTCTTTTTATACATAAAATCTTTGGTAATCAATATAGGTATTGTTCTTTTAATCACAGATTTTATTTTATTTTTCCTTCCCACAAATGTAGTTCTGTCGCCCTTTTATGTTTTCTTTTGGTTTTGTCTGTCACCCTTTTCATAACCTAATCCAATGGACCTATTTGATATACACCATTGTTTGGTGTTCGAAATTACTTCATAACAATATCATCACCATCTGCAAACAATTACCTTCTCCGAGTAACGACAAAGATGTGGGTGTCTAATATAATTTATGGATAGTAAAAATAAGATTGGATCAAAACGTGATCCCTGAGGAGAGCACCGGCGCGAGGTCATTACAACCATTGATTCGTGTCTGTTTTATCACTACGTACGCTTTAACTCAGTTTCTCCAAGTCCACCAGATATGTAATAATCTTTTATATAACATTAATTTAATCAAACAAACCTGGTGATTCACGCTAATGAAGATGTTTCTAAAGATATAACTGAGTGCGTGGTGACATCAAACTAAAATCTAAAATAAGTAACGCCACCTCAGGCGAGACCAAACACTGGACTATGTGATGAGGTCATGGATAACATTACCGATAAAATCCATGAATCTGTGAAGCATTCAATGATAAAAAATATTAATATGTAACACTCGTACGAGTAGATAAAAATGTATCTGATTATGTAGATATTGTTGAAAGTTACCAATTTTTTTTCTCAAGTTACATATTACTATAGCGATTTATTGCTGGCTGTTTTTTATTATATTCACACTATTGGTTACTTTGCAGCAGCCAAAGTCTGGAGTAAACTAAGAGACACACCGCTCTGGCGGCTAGCCGCAATGCATCTAGTCGTATCCGGCTGGCCGCATATCTATTTTTATTTAAAAGCGCATTATGCGCTAGTGCATTGTATGCCTAAGAAGTGATCTTCTCATGTTTTCAAAGGGCTATTCCAGTTATACATACTTATGTTGGGCTTTGGATACCTTCCAGTCGTATTGTCGTGTATATATATATATATTTAATGTAGTCCTCTTCACCATTGTCCATTTTTGATTCCCTCACTAACTGATTCTCTAATATGCCATTAAATCAATTCTTGTCTACTCTCAGAGTCACAATAATAATCCCATGATTAATTTAGTTGAAAACTGCATCTAAATTATTATCAATCATTAGCTTCAAAATCTGCGAAGAGCAATATACACATACATTTAAAACAATTTAATTCTTGACGAATGGCTCTGTGCTTTCAGTATCAATTCCGCTCTCAAGGTCAGCATTCGCGATCCATCTTGCCGTCACTTTTGACATTTACACCTTCAAATATCAAAAGTGACCGCAAGATGGATCACGAATGTAATACCGGCCGGTAGAAAGCCAAAGTCTGCCAACTATCGATTTATCGATTTGATCTTCACTCGACTGTTTTTCAATAGAAACGTCTCCACGTTCTCAACAATATCCTGTGAAGAGGCTCTGACTAACCGGGTCCACTTTTGGATAACAGATAACAATCGTTAACACTTTCTGTAAATAACGTTCATTTTCTCTTTAATGAATTCTTGACTTTAGTTTTAAACATTGGAAATATTTTTCGATCGCGTTGGTGGGCCGTTTTCAGCGAAAGTGCGACATCGCTCTGGCGTCGTCAATTTTGGGGCTACGCGGGTCAACAAGGTATCAAAAGATGCGCCTTGACGAGATCTACCAGATGAAAAAAAAATTGAAAAGTTTTAAACTTTTTCGAAAAAGTGCAAAAATGTCTCGAAAACGAATGATATGAAATGAAAGTGATATCGAAAAAATTAAAACTCGGTGTGGGTATTGAGTTGGGCTACAGTTTGCATAAAACGGAACGTCGCTATCTGTAATGGTTTTGGGGAAAGATTTAGAGTTGAGGTTCGTGTACTACATAGTAAGTTTAATATTTTTTTTATTTAAATTGGAAACCTTGACCTTTTTAGATGACATTAATAAAATATTATTAAATTTATTAATGTTTATTATATAGAATTACTTTAATAACTTTAATAATTTAAATATAGAATTGAGAAAATGAATTGCCACTTGTCTAGAGGGGCTGGTCTGTTTATAAAAAAAATAACGGTACTCGCCGGTACCTGCTACTAACCCTTGTGTATTCTTGCTCAAAGGGTTGTTTTCATTATAGTTTCCCCTATCTAAGTGCATTCCCAATGTATTAGAAGGTTGGGAAAGTAACGATATCTGTGATTTTTTTTCTATAACATTATTTGTGATGTTGTATTTATGCTCTGTTTACTTATTATACTTATTACTGTTACTGTTTTCTTATTATACTTATTACCAAAATGGATGCCTTCATTTTTAATTATTGACTATAAGGGAATGAGGCCAAAAATGATGGAAATGGGAAATAATTAATAACAGCATGATACCTGTTGAAAATTAAAGGAAATATGGTTAAAACACTGGGAAAAATAAATTAAACCCACTATGAAGTACAGGGCTGAAATGGCGTGCATTTTAAGGGTGAAAAATGGTGTTCCACGAATTGCAACGAACCTAAACCTCCTATCGAAAAAAGTAGTAAAAAAGTTCCTCCTAATAAAAAAGTTGTAGGTAATAATAAATTCTACAACTTTTGTCCTGAACCGTTTTTCACATTACCTTATAGTTTTCGAGCAAAATTGGAAAAAGGGCTTTATGGTTTTTTGTTCTTACCTGCAACAAAAACTAGTCATTGTCACGAAATTTTGTGAGTTTGTACCTCTTTATGTTTCAAAAACGATCACAAAGCGTTTCATTCAATATATTTATATTTACGTCTTATTTTGATGCTCAAAAATAGGGCGCCCCTTATTTCGTAGAAAGAAATTTCATAGAATTTCGTTTCACAGAAAATGTTTCATATAATATTTGGTTCTTATATTTTTATTTCGAATATTATTGTTTCAAAAACAATTTACTACAATGAAACATATTTCACAGAAACACAATTGAACGAATTTTTAATCACATTTTTTTTGTTTAACAAACCTATCAAACTGTAGAATTATTTTTTAAAGAATATTAAACCACCTTTATAATGTTCCAAATCACATTTATTTTTAACTGTAACATTTACAATATAGTTAACACCTCGACTCAGATTACCCCGACTCGGATAGGTTAGGTTAGAAGGCTAATGCGGGAGCGGAGCGTAGCGAAGCTCCCGCATTAGGCCTTCGTGGTTATTTTTTTATAAACCACCGAGAAGTAGGAGCCCCGCGTAGCGGGGCTCCGTCGACCTTGTAGGCGCATCTATTGTTTAGTTTATAAAAAAATTGTCCCATTTAAATGAGGGTATGCATTTTATGAATTGAAACGTTTAGAAACTGTCACACACCAATGACTTTTCGATGCTTTTCGAAGTTATGTGTGTATTTATCGCAGGTTTTATAAGTGCCCAGTTAATGGCAATAGGCTCGCCACCTATTATTACATTGGGACCAAAACATAAACCGGCGAAATGTGGGTGCTAGCACCTCTGCCTACCCCTTCGGGGATAAAGGCGTGAGTTTATGTTATGTTTTATGTTAGAAACTGTCACTTTGATAATATGTTATTCCTTGTAATAAGTTTTCTATTAAGTAAACAATATTATGATTAAGAATATTTGATTTGATATTCTATGAAATGATTATTCTAATGTTTAACTTTATATGAAACAAAATTCAATGATTTAAAATTCTTTAAAGTAAGTATTCTGTATATTGATTATTCTATGAAACGAAATTATGCGAAACATTTTCTGTAATACGAAATTATATTAAACAATTGTCTATAAAACAACGCACACCCTCAAAAATAAAAGAGACCTCATTTCAAAAAATGCCCAAGTCTAAAAGTGCGATATTTTGATGAATTAAAATGCATTTACATCGGTTGAATTATCTATTTCAATATATTCAAAAAAATAAATGACATTTCTTTGGTAATTTCACGGGTAATGCAATAAACTAAAAGTACTAGATTTCAAAAGTTACATTAAAATGTTATGAAAATTATTCATTATTTACCATGGAAATCCTTATAAAGCCATTGTATAGTGCTACATTAATAAATTATGTTATAACAAATTTATTAATGTAGCACTATAATATAACTACATATGGTTCTTGAAAACATCAAAAAAATGCCAGTCAAAAATTACATATCATCATCATTGGCGCTTTCGATTCCCGCTCAGTGCAAATATTTGTATGCATGAATTTTATGTATACATTGGTCTGGGTGTTTCTATATACTATGTGTGTGTGTGCAATATGTATGTAATAACAAAAAAAATATCTAGCTATTTTTATCCTTATTCTAGCTTACATAACACAAGCTAGTTAAGCTATGCTTACCATGCGTTGTGTGAAATGTTGTGGAATATTATTATTTATTTATTAATCAAGTATTAAAAGTTAGATTAAAATGGTTTCAGGCAAGTTGAAAATCTCTAACACCAACAAAAAGTGGATATTACAAAAAGTAAATAATATATGTAGTTATTATATACTTTATATAATAATAATAGTTATTAATAATCTGCATTTATGTTATGAAGAGGAAATATTATTATTGTTAGTAATGAATAAACTCAAAAACTACTGCACTGATTTCAAAAATTATATTACCATTATAATGCTACATATCTCTGAATAATTTAGGCTACTTTAACTTCCGATATTCCCACGGAACCGACACTTACGCAGATGAGACCACGAGGAGATTATATAGCTTAGGACATGATTTCAATTTTAAAACGCACAAATAAATATATTATTTACTAGCTTGAAAAGAAAAGAGAAAAGAATATTCTGGAGAGAATATTCTTCAAAGCGCGATCTAGACCCGCTAGGTATGAGAAGCTTGTATCATATGTGTAAAAAGGCTAGTGAGTTTTTTGCACATTATATATTATGCTTGTACTTATTATGATTTTCAGAATACGGATAAACATTCTTAGAAATATTCTTGTTGTAAATACATGTTATGCTTAGACACAATTTATTTTTACGTTTAAACTTGTCAGAATGGTAGACTTATCAGCCCCCTAGACAGTGGTATGGAATTAGCATATTATTAAGCCGCGTACAGACCTACGTACACAAACATAGTGAACATAAACATCAAACATAAACATTTGGTTTGAACGTCTGGACTGCGCACACAACGCGTCGCGAACTCAGCGCCGTTCGTAATGGTCGATTTTAAAATAGCAGAAAGATGTTTGGTGAATACAGGGAAGATATTGTTTAAAGCGGATCCTGGATGGTGAAAAACACTTTTGTATAAAAAATAAAAGTCTGTACCCATTCAAGTTCTATACGAACAGTTTTGTTACGTAACATTGTTTAAAACTATTCGAGCACCGTTCAAAGGAAATTGAAACGATTTTGATGAATCGAGTGATCGATGTTCGTTAGTGGTATACATGAGCGAACCAAGTTGTTGCGTACCCTGAAACGCAACAAATTTATTCGTACGTGTGTACGCGGCTTTATGTTTCCGCCAATCCTTCACATTGATTATTCTATTCTACTCTACATATACTCACGCCTATTTTTTTCGTGGTAGCCAATAGTCAGCCACTTGCTTCTATGCTTACATACTTCACAAGCTTCTTCTGCCGGCATTAAACCTTTTGTGCAAGTTGTTTTATTCTTTTCTATTGCGTGCAACTTCACAAAATCCCCACGGATACCCTTCACCTGAGTCAGAGGGGGAGGTTATGTCGGACTCGAACCGACTAAAATGCACACCTCCTGTGGGACGTAGTGCAAAGCCGATGGTGAGGTTGGCAACGCATATCCTGCGCATCCCATCCGACCCAGGACCGTCCCTCTCGATCTGGCCCTCCTCGGCTGTGAGGCCCACTGAGTCCCCAACTCGTCCCCGGTGTCTATAGGGGCTGTTCTTATTTCTGTTACACATACATAGAAATTCACATACCGCACTCTCAAACTTTGACAGTGCGATTTGAATAATTCCTATACTGTAGAAACAATTTGTACAAACAAATTAAACAACACCAATAAATCGTAGTTAATATGCTGAAAATTTCTTGTGAGCCCGCCCAGCTCTAGGGATTACGTGTAACTAATATGAGTTGGCACAATACCAATGATGAGTGTATAATATAGTATTAAAAGTTTTTGAAATTTTGTCTATTATATTCACACTAGCTTTTCGCCTGCGGCTCCGCCCGCGTGGAGATCGGTTATCGCCACCAAGTCTTTTCATTCGACTACCGCATAGCCAAAGAAGGGTTATGATTTTGACAGCATATGTATGTATATATGTTCATCTGTTCCTCATAGCTCCTCAAATAATAATTACTTAAAACTTGACAAATGAGCTATAGTTAGAATCGTCTTGGTCGACCTCTGGTTATTGCTATACGAACATCATCTTCTCGGAGACGTATTTTGAAGAAAATGACGAAGTTCAGCCAAACCCTTAGTTAGACTGGAAGAACTGTAATTCTCCACAATAATGGTGGCAGAGTGACCGTGCCCGTTGTAGCTGATGCTGAGTCAGCATGGTTAGCCGGCAGTTCAGCGACGTCTCGCGTTATTCAGCGTACTGAGAAGGGTTAAGCAGCAGTTAGTGAAGGGTGCAACGGGTGGTAATCTGGCATTGTCACATCCGGACCCACGTGCTGCCTGCGCTTCACCTGGAAGCTTTACTGGATCACAATTCTTTTCGAGTGGCGGTAGCCTTCCGCCTGCGCTGTAAGGTGTGTGAACCCCCATAGATATACCTACTGTTTTATCGTGGCTGACGACGATCATCTTGCATTAAGCTGTCGTAGAAGCATATATTGATGATGGAGGTATAATATGTAATAATAAAGTAATATAATATCTCCATTCTTGCGTTAATCCCGGTTGCGTCTGAAGCTTTGACCTCGGAGTCCGGGGTTCACTTTTGCCCGTCTAACTGCGTGTTTGGCTGAACTAAGACATTTTCTCTCCGAGTTACGAAAGTACCCAGACCAATGCAAATAGACATACTCATATATACAAATATCTGCACGGAGCGGGAATCAAATCTGCGCCCTAATAACTAATAATACTATAGTACCTATAGGTGTATAATAGAAGTCCATTAATGTACACATTACTTTTAAAGATTTTTGGGAAATCATCACTTCTCTATGAAGAGAGATAAGGGAAATATTGTGATGATTCGAGCATACTTGCTGATAATTTCACTAAAAATATGTATCACGATGGCCTTCAAGAAAAAGCGTATAGGATAATGTTTTGCGTGTGGATCTGGCAGAAACCTAACGATGCGGTGAATAGCGTGGTGGAACCGACGCAAACCGCACGTTATATTCACCTGTGTAGCTGGGGAATCCAATACGTCCTAGAAAGGATATCCCAGAGACTACGACACACCTTGACTATTAAAATTGATGACCTCGGGATATTGTTGGGGATCGAAATCCTCCTCCCCTATACAGAGGTGCGTACGAAAGCACATAGCGTCGCCATCATCTTTTATGGCGACAGATAGCTCCAAATGCCATCCCCAAGCCCGAGCATATGGAGGATGATGATCGTTCTGCGATCTTCACCACCCGGCGTACCTAAGGCAAGGGAGAGTGCTAGATCTGTCCCGTTCTTTTTCCACTGCTACTTTTACACGCATTACTGCCTCGCAAAAGAAGGTAGCGGTGTTCCACACACTCTCGTTGCCTACCATGTCCAGCACCAGAATCTGCAGGGTGAGGATTCTCACTTCAACGGCTGCTTCGCTTTACCAGATTAAGAAGCGACGTGTCCACGGGGCAGCCCCGGTAGTGGTGTCACTCAGCTTGGTATAAAACATTATTCAATTCAGTCTTTCTCTATGGCGAGCAATGGCGGTGACGACATGATTCCGCCAATGACAGACATGCGATAGAGATCCTTGTCATCCGGTTGGTAAAATATAATTTAAATAACATCAAAATACCACAAACAACATTACAAACACACAAACACTGCATAATTTAGCTGATTTGGTTGCTGATGTTCGTTCGTTGTGATGATTGAGTAAGCCAAAACTTATTGAATATCACAAATATAATGGACACCGCGTTCATTTTACGACAGTAGGTTACTGTTAAAAAAAGTTCTGGTACCCACTTTAAAATACTAAAAAAACGTTATAATCCGTTAAAACTAACTTCATTGAACATTATGTAGCCCACCTACTTAATATAAATTCATGAAAATGTCTGAAACCAGTTATGAAACGTTCACTGGGTATGGAGATTGACTCATCTCACGAACATATTAATAGCTGGGGTGTTGAAATGTGCACGACTATGATCTAAACATTGAAAAATACAGGAACTACAATATGTACTACTAATGAAATGTTATTAAATATTATACTGATATCTAACACTAGCTATGCCCCGCGGGTTTCATCCGAAGTACTACCCATAAGCGTTTGCTGAGTGCTGATGTATATTTTCCTTATTGCTCTGGCCCTTAAGGTCGATGCGTACTCGTATTTCATTGCCTGTAACTTTCTCCAAAACTGAATTATCAATTTCAGCGAATGAAATTCCAAGCGCACTTAATTTCATTATAAGGAAGTAGTATCTATAGATAAAAACAAAATCAGATGTGTACTGGCAACATAATTAAGTACCTATACTCCATTCAGTTAGGTACTTAACTAAACATAAACAATCTTGATGTATCTTTTTACCCGACTGCGAAGAAGGGTTATGTTTTTCGCGCGTATGTTGTATGGATGTATGTTCGCATGTTTGTAATATTCTTTATAACCTCATATCTTCTAAACCACCGTAGGGTTATATACCCATATTTTATTTACCCAAGTGTTCTTGGGTACATGAAATATGAACAAAAGCTAATAAGTATGTTGGTTTTTTAGCATAACAAAAAAGTTTTTTGGCGTTAAAATGTATGTGGTAAAAAATTCCTCAAATTTATCGAGGAGGTATCAAAATGAAGGAAATCACAAAAATATATGTTATATTTATATGTTATTGTTATAAATCTCAAACTAGATGAAAATTAATGGGTACCGCCTGCTATATAAAGCTTGTTTAGATCTTTTCAGCATCAGTCGGGTTTTTTATTTTAAATAAAAAAATTTACTAATATTAATGTTTTATTTAAAATCTTAGTTTATTAATATTTTGCTCCTTAGAAACTTATTTTAAAGACTAAAAACCGTAATTGAACCGCTAATTAGTCAGTTAGTAAGTCTAGTTTATTTCTTTAATGTGTGTTTTTATCGAAAGTCGCTACAAGATTGTTTACCTTTAGTTACATACCTAACCAAATGGAGCATAGTGATAGACATTTTGTATAAAATAAACATGTTTACATACATACATGTAATCACGCCTTTATCCCTGGAGGGTTAGGCAGAGGTGAAATTAACAACCACATTTCACTAATCCGTATTCGGTCCCACGTAATATGCCCACGTAATGAGCCTATTGCCGCATTCCGGGCACTATTGTTGATTCGAGCCATGCATCCGAGGCTGAGTCTGGGCTGTACATATCTGTCTGATGTAAAAGTTAATCAACCCTATCCCTTAGTCACATTGTACGACACCACATGGGAAGAGAAGGGGTGGTCCAAATTGTACTCTGCCGGGAACCACGCGGTGGACTCTGCCGGAAACCACTCTATGTAAGGGATTAATTAATAGTTTGATATTTTAAACACGCAATTAAGGAAACGTCGTTTAGAAATTTGGGAACTAATTTAAGCTTGTATCTATTTCATTATTACCTTTATATATATTTAAAACTCACTTTACAAGTTCCACACAACTATATTTAGTTTTATCACTGTATAATATAAATACTAATATTTAATTTATAATATTATGACATGTTTCGAATAACTCATCTTCAGAACATTCGAAACATGTCGTAATATTATAAATTAATTATTAGTATTTATACCTATTATACAGTGATAAAACTAAATATTATTGTGTGGAACTATGTAAAGTGAGTTTTTTAATATATATAAAGGTAGTAAAATGAAGTTCTATCAAAAAGTTTCAACAAATTCAATCAACTACATATTTAATTATTGTTTAACTTAAATAAAAAAATAATTATCAGACATAGTTAATATTTAATCCTTTAAATTCCGTCTATTCCACTTCATAATTTACAGTTGCTTTGTACAGTAAGCATCAGACCGATCTGGAAGAACAAAGTATTCAAAGTGATGATGAATTAATACCTTGATTTTCCCTCCTTCCTATTGACTGATTATTCTGATATTTAGTACACACCTTTAGTTAGGACAATAATACAACTTATATTAATAAAACGGTTTGATTTGCTCTCAATAACTTAGTATTAAGATAATTTTGAAACTTTGTAGACAAGATTATTCTGACCCTGACTCTACTGCCATGACTTCCTCAAACGCCATTGAAAATGTATGGGATATGCTTCAATGAAGAGCTCTGCTGAGTATAGATGCTGCATATACACCAGAAATTATATTTCACTTATTATAACGGACGTATGCGATTATTTCCAACGTGAATTTCAACAAACTTTTATAAGTATGTATATTCATCATCAACCTAGCGTGTCTCCCGGTTGCTCGTCCCGCCTAGCGCGGGAGAACGCAGGGTCCGCTTTCCTACTTAGTCTTTTCCACTTTGCACGGTCTTCGGCATCCTGTTTGGTTAGTCCATTGGCACGCCTGACATCCTGCACGACATCAAGCCAGCATTTCTAGGGCCGTCCCCTATTTCTGGCGCCAAACAACGCCACGTTGAAGCATTAATTTCCCATGTATATAAGTATGTATATTGATGATGTTAATTAGAAAAATAATAATACTCACGCGATATGGATTATTTACGCGATAAAAGCTTTTAAAAGCTATTTGTATCTTTTTATTACATTTTTACGGACGTAGGTTATTTAATCAACATTTTTATTTGGTTTTTACATGATAATCAAATATTTATAAAAATGTTAATCCCCAAATACATTTGTATACCTACCTTCATTTGTAACACACAAATTGATACATTTGTTTCGAGTAGGGACGTATACTTCGTGTAAATAAGTGGCATGCTTACAAGGTCTTCATGAATTTGTGCCGTAGCAAAAGAATCTCAAGAAAATTAAAGAAGCCAAAAAGTTTCACCCAGAAAGTTCAGGATTTGCGAAAATGCATTCATAAGTTTTCATTTTAAAACAACAACAAATTGGACATAACTCTGCAACATTCTTTACTACCTAGAATCTGCAACAACAGTTCCTCTGGGACACAGTCTGCATTACAAAACATTTTTGAGATACCACGTCATATTAAACAAAATTACATTCTGAAATAATAGGTACACTATCCGTTTCATTAAACCGACTCTTCATTTACTTCACATTAACGTATGATATTAGTCTGACACTGTACTGACTGTACAGATACAACAACTGTTTACCAATTACCAATACTAAACGATCACAAACTTCCAAAAGGAAACATAAAATTGACCAGCGTCCTGATATGTCATTTCTTGTGTTTCTTATCGAATCACAATATCAAATTATCAGCTTGTGGTTATTTGTTATTGTAGGCCTAGCCATAGTACATTTTAACTTTCAAGAAATTATTATATCAAGCATATCTATGCACTAAATAAAATTCAATTAATATTACTTAATTGAATTGATGTACCTAACTAATAAATAAAATTCAATTATTACTTAATTGAATTTTATTAATTATGGCACAGATATGCAATAAATAATCCACACTTATCGACTTCCCCAATGAACCACAACACATGCACGTATAAATTCACTGAAACTCATTAACCAAGAGGGCTAATTTTCACGCCAGAGGTAATTTACTTCGTAGGTATACATCATATTATATTCAGAATTAAGGGGCAAAACTTTGACATGAAGTCGACTTGGTTAAGTGTATCTTCTTCATCTTACATAGTCTTGTTTATGTATTATTTATATCATTACGAGCAATGCTTAAAAATATCAACAGAAAAAATTATGTATTTATAATGTACCTATTACAGAAATAAAACTCAATATGAATATCTTAAAAGAGTATTACGTTTTTACAAACGAGGCGTACTTACAAATAACGAATCTCCATTAAGCCTCTAAACAAATTCGCGTCACAAATTATCATGAAAACAGCTTTTACTTAACCCAAAATTGTGCCTAATTTTGCAATCTTAACTTCACGTCGAGGTCACATTATACATTCAGTGTAAAATATTCACACAAAATTCCATAGAGGTGTCAACAAAACCCATTTAATATAAAAACCTCATAATGTAGAAGCTTGACTAAATTTCAAACATGCTTAATACGTATATTTTAAATTTTAATGTTGCAAAATTGGGAGGAAAATGTGCTAACAAAATTCTTATTACGAGGAATCCAATTACTATTACGTTTGTATTAGGATTTGAGTAGATTATAATTTTAATAGGGTAGGGTATTTAATTCCCACCGAACAGCTCATTATTACGTGAGTTGAGAATCTAATTTCTTTGTTCTTGCTTCATAGAGCTAAATGTGATCGTGAAGCTGTAAATTAGTGCCAGTTTTTATTCGTAATATCAGTGTATGACACTTTTATGAAGCGTAGCGTGGCATGTAACTTAATTATGCAGAATAGTCAGAACTCAGACTGAAAATTTACTTTAACAAAACTAGTAATATAGATACATGTTGGTTTACGCTTCGTAAAGGGTAGAAACTATGCAATTTCACAAAATGAAAACTGACGCGTATCGGTTGGCACGTAGAAGTTACACGATGTTTGTTGATAGGACCGTCTCCGTGCGAGAAGGCAAGTTTATCGTCCCGATTTCATCGCTTTTCCGTCGTATTGATAAACTGAGCTGTAGTTGCGCCTACACCTTTTAATATACATGTGTATTCATATAAGCATATAAGTAATACTGGTAATTTCTATGGTATACTTATACTATAACAAAGTACCTTACAGTTTTCCTTATCGTTGTAACTGGATAGGTTAAACATACCTATAAAAGTTGATTTTTAGAATATTACAACCGGTTGCAGTCAGTTTTCAAAGTAAAATGTGATCATTTACATATATTATAAGTAAATAATACATGTTATATAGGACCAAAAACTCGTGGTCACATGTCTAGTTTGCTATAATATAAATAAATACTTGAGTAGAACAATACCGAGTAACAATTAAGTTCGCTTCGTTTTAGACTTCGTGTTTGACATACATTCGTCGTCTCGCCAGCAGAATTATTTTCAACAAAGCACTTTCCATGGCACGCGATTTTATTGAATTTGTATCTGCAAAAAGTCGTTAGCGCCGCAAAGGGAACAGACGTCTGAATTGTGTAACTTTGTTAAAGTAAACAAGGCACCTAAAATGCGAGTTTAACGACTAAATTAGTTTTTACCCCATTTAAACGCTTACAGATATGAACTCGGTTTAGTAATACGATATTATCTTAAGAGAAAACGCTTTCGTGTACTGTTATATACAATAGATTCGATTAGTACTGTAAAGTAAAGAGCTAAAGCTATAATCTTGAATAAAGCTCGTAATTTGACAACTCCATTTACTACATGCGCTTAGTACAAAGAGAATTGCAGTGTTCACTTAGCTTTTAATTTGGCAAATCGTCGAACAGAAGAGTGAGAGTTCACTTAAGTACGGCTTATAGCGTTCTCTCTTTCACACAGTATACATTCAGCTTGCTAGTAGTTTAAAACAGAAGTTTATGAACGCAATCTATTTTGACTACTCTATAAAGTTACTAAATTATCAGTCCGATGCACAATAGAGAGCAATCTTAAGCAGGCTCTTAATTTTCTTCATGACGCGCCGTGCCAAATCAAAAGCCGATTACCGGGTACTGTGGGCCTACCATACTTACTATAACCATTCAAGAAAGAATGATGAAGCTATACATCCCTTTTTCGTGCGGGAATCGCCCTGGATACCGGATACGGATATAAGATGGCCCAAAAGGCATTTCCCCTGAACCTCGGCTGATCCAAGACCATCTCTAATTACGAGAAGGCCTCCCTGGAGCTACGTACTCTGTATAGTTCCATTTCTCTTTCTCACCCGGAAAATGAACGCTTAAAGCAAGTTATGGTAAGCCCCTTGCATAGATATAATTTTTAAGTTCATTACAGAGTACAGGCATGTAGACATGTAACTGCAATGAATGAGCTTTAGAGTATGTTGAGGCTCTGTTGAGCGTAGTTGCGATATCGTTGGTTGCAGTGAGTGTAAGAGTGGCGGCGACCGGCTGGCGACGCCGCGGATGTCGCTTCTTGGCAAACCGCTCAGCTACCGCGCCACGCGACGCGACGCGCGATACCGCCGCCTTCAATCCAAGTTCTACAATTTCCTTGAACGGCCCAGAGGTGTTAAAGCTGTCCTATATCACATGATCGTGTAAGTTTCTTCTCCATCGTATTGATTAAAAACAAGACAAACATAAATCCTTATTGCATAACCATTAGTCGAATTTGTATTACAAATACAAACAATTTACATTCTCAAGTATACCGTTTAAAGATATTATGTACTTCAGAGAGCTCTAAGGTTCTATGGCTATGACCCAAAACGACGTCAGTGTAGAGGGCAGATTACAGATAATATTAAAAAATAAATAAAGAATATCGTTTGGAAGCTGTAGCCCTAATATGAAACATACATCCGAAGTGGCTGTCTGAAGTTTCAGGTAATTGCTAAGATAAAACACATTTTCAAACAGTAATTGGGCACAGAGATTGCGCGTGACACTTCATCTTCGGCTTAAACGTTACCAAAAGAAATCCGAAATACTTACTTAATAAATGCCTATTTTTTTTTTTCATCATATAAATTGTTAACATTTAGTTTCAATCATTGACCTCGTTGGGAGCAGTGCAATATATAAATAGAGGGAGAAAATGTAAAACTTAATTCTAAGTAATGCTAGGATAATTCTAGTTATTGATTAATATTATTGCAAAATATTTCATTTTAATTATATTATTCTGGATCTCATTATTTGGTTGTGTGTGTTTGTAATAGTAATCTTTGTTTTATTTTATTGTATTTATAATGTAAGTAAACTTCATGGTACGTAAATGCTAAACTTTGGTTCGTATTTCGTGCAAGCCCGAAAATTCAGATTTACGTTTCATAGCAGGCATAGACACCAAAATAAAAATAGACTATCATCTGGAAATTGTATAGTCACTTCCGCATTGCGGTGATGATACTGTAAAGATAAATAAAGCTATGTTTAATGTAGTAGTAGGTATATACAGAATACATATACTAGTCCAGTCAAGTTAGCTCGAAATATAGGGTAACCTTAAATAAATTTCGAAGCAGCTGAAAATTTACATGCCCGTTATAATAAAATAATGGGAAGTTCCCATCGATAAGTAGGCAAAAAGGCATTCAAGGTCTGAGGTCATTATTATGATTTTTATTTTAATGGTATCCGTAACGTTGGTGTAATTTTTTGCTACTATACCAGACCTATTCGCAGAAAAATAAAAAATTAAACAAAAATATTGTAAACGCTTTCAATACATTTATAGATGTTTAGACGTTACATACATAAATCCAGTTACAAATTGAATGGCAGCGGCCTTAATCATATTCGTCAATTATCCAACATATTCAACGCCAAAATTCGATTATGTCACAATGTGATATTCTGCAATCTGGTGCTCTGATTCACACAAGATTAATCCCTAAATTTCTGTGTGCAGGTTTCTTATGGTGTTTATGTGTTTATCGCTGTCCGTCTTCTCTACAATAGAAGAATACGAAGTAAAAGCAGGCCTGGTGCTGTTTTATATGGAAACAGTCGTCGTTATTTGGTTCGCTATCGAATTCTTTTTAAGGTAAGTCAGTATTTAATATTGTCGGTAATTATTTGATAGTTTCACATTATATTGAACCATTTTTAAAGGATTCGGTCGTTGATTTATTTGGTGTCATTTTATTATAATATTGATCCCGACGTTTTAAGCAACCAAAGCGTCCCTTAAAAATGGTTGATTAAATAAAGTTAGGTTAATTTTAAGTCCAATAGGCTATCGTTTCTTATTGTGTAATACAGACAAATAGAGGATGCAAGCTAAGGCCAGTGAAAATCCGTTGAACTAAACAGGGTTCTCATGATACTTGACCTTTCTATTCACTGATGAAATTGCCTTATTATTACTGTGTTTGCCGTATGTTAGTTCCCAAAATTAGTTCCTTATTGAATTCCTTATATTATAAAATGGTATAATACAGATATGTCTGTTTGAAAATTCTAGTTCATTTAAGGATCACTGATTTCTCTTTACTGATGAATTTGCGATGAAAAAATGAAACGAGAAGCTTGCAGACTATTTGTACAACCAATACAAAGAATGAATACAATTTCTTTTAGTGTTATGTTCAGCACTTTGCACTTTTGAGAGCGAAGCGACAAACTTGTGACACATGTAGACAGTTTGTAAAACTTTGTTAAAAATATCGATATCTCTACACTGCGTTGTAACTTAGAACCATGATGAAAAAGTAATGTTTGAGTGGTGGGAAAGTAAAATAAAAGTTAAATATATAAATGAAAAAAGTAAGTAAAGTAAATGAACTTAATGGTAGAAGGTTAGTTTTACTTTAAGCAAACACTTTGAGTCGTGTATAGGGAATGAATCCATTAAAACTATCCGCTCATACGGGATACGACTTCAAGGGATGAAGTTATACCCCTCTCCAATGTTGAAATGACTTTGTACGACGATGTACCTACAGTCATTGATGGAGCCCACTGTTATTTTGTAGCCCAAGGCACATTTACAAGTGGCTATGTATGGCATTAAAAAACATTTCATTAATGTTCAGAAGACAGTGGGCTATATGATCGATATCTGAAGTTTAGACTTGTTTAACTCATGCTTACAATCGTTTTCTTTTATTCTTCTTAGTTATACTGAGTATAGCTAGGTTCTTGCTACAGAAGATATGCTATGTAGCTATGCTACGAAGACTCAAACCGCGCCCAGACAGATTCATTTAGATGTAAAAGTTAACCTATGAAACTATGTGACCGGTTCCACTGTGCTATGCTATGCTATGAAGATGCGCAGCTCGAGCTATTTTGCCTACAAATTATCAAAATTCTGATCTATTCTTACAGGCATCCATAGTAAGCACACATTCATGGCAAGCATCTATAGCACGAATCTCTCTTTATAAAAAAAAAGATAGATTACCTGAATCCACCAGTGCTATGCTACGAATATGATTGGTTGATATCCAACGCATTCATCTTGTGGAAAGGTAGCCAGGCTGCCTGAGCTAGAAACTTCTGGCTGTAAACTGTGATAACGTTCGCATCCAAACTCGAAGTAGTAACTTCAAAATATTGAAATGATGAATTACAACGCGAAAGTATCTCTTACGGTACGTTGTAGAACCTATAGTTACTAAGGTAGGTATAATGAGTCAAAGTCAATAATTGCTAACTATTACTCATCTGTTCTTTTAACGAATGTAGCGAGGTTCTTGTTATAGCAACTTTAGGTTATCGGGAAATTTATAAATATATTTCAACCCCAAAACCGCATAGAACGAAGGTATATCGGTGTACCTTTGTTCTTGGGGTTGAAATATATTTATAAATTACCCGATAACCTAAAGTTGCTATAACAACAAACTCTATTAATAATCGGATTAGAAAAATTAAACATTGTGCTACAAAAAGTGAAAGTAAATTTGTTTGAATTTGTAATTGGTTTTGAATTTTGATCAATGTGTGATTTTGAATTATGGAGAATTTGCCGATAAACATTTTCATTCAACATTCTGTGTTCCAAGTAGAAAAGCTTAAAACTTCGTCTTGCGAAGGGAACAGGGTTAAACTGAAAACGTACGTTAACAATCTTATCGGGTACTGAGCAATATTTGTCATAAAAAGTTTATTATAAGTATTTGCAGTGAGATCTATGGCTCTTGGGCGACAAACATCTTATCGGACCATATTCATACCAAAGAGCAGCTCTTACATAAAATATCGTACTTATTGACAAACTCCTTAGACAGGCGCCTCGTGCTTCTATCTCATTCTATACTTTCTAATTTTTTTTTTCATGTATGTATCGAACTACAGTACAGTATTTTTTTTATTTGCTAACTACACCGATTTTTATTAAATGAATATGACTAATATACTATAGTTATGATATTAAGAAATTGTCTATCTATCTCTCTGTTTATTCTGGATAATCTTGGAATAGGCTGGACCGAATTCGAATACATCGTTACTGCAGACAAATTATGCTATAAGGCGTGATCTATTCATAGAAAAATAATTATAGTCCCGCGTAAAATGAATACCTACGCAGATGAAGTCGCAAGCACGGCCAATATTTAATAATTCAATGACTATGTATAGTTTTTATTAAAGGTCGTATTGTTCTACAGCATTTTATGTTCCACCGCCTGATTGTAATGGAAGCAAACATCGCTCTCGTAGATAAAACTTGTGAGAGCTTTGCTCGAGTGAAGTAGGTAATTCGTCACTCAATGTAGACAGATTACTCTGCCTACTCTGGACCATAGTCCATTATTTTCTTTCCCTTTATCTCATCTCTATCACCTACATTTCTTCGGTTGGCGAAAAACAACGAACTATAAACACCTTTCTGTTATCATAACAATTTCAACCATGAATAAAATTGAGTACTTATTTGTATGTGCCTAAACAATAACAGTTTTTCTATGTATAATATGTATGTATTTAAAAAAAAAAAAGTATCTAAGTATGTTTATCCGCATTCTAGATTCCATAACACAAGCTAGTTAAGCTATGCTTACCATGGATCTAGATAGCGTTGTGTGAAATGTTGTGGAATATTTATTATTTATTATTATTATTAATATTATGAATGCCAAAGTGAATTTGTTTGTTACTCAATCACGAATAACCAGCTGTATTGCATTGACTGAAATTTAGAACATACATATCTACCAATACTTATGAGATCATCATCCTTATAGTAATTGCCCGTATACGAGTATCTATACGCTTGTACATGAAAATAACATATATAGTTATAATAATAATATATAGTTACATATAGTTTATAACAAATTAGTTTGATCGCTCCGAATATCCGCTCTTCGATATTTGAGGCCCCACAAAGATCTCCCCAGTCCCAGTTAACGAATGAGGCTCTGACGTAAGCTTTCCTATCGAAATTAAGATTATCAGACGGTAGTCGCTCCCATAAAAGCCGAAACAAAAGGAGCTTCGAATGCAACCAGAAACAATGCTAAGATTACGACGATGTCGTTTGCTACTCAAGACGATAAACTCAACACTTGGTCGATCAATAATGAAGTGAGGGGGGTTCGCTAGGCCTACTGGGAAGGCCATCTAGGAACGCGCGGGTCGCACGCAAAAAAACAACATAGGTAAATTTTGCATCATAAAATAAGTTGTCAATACAGTTTTTCCAAATATAGTCGCCAAATTGGAAGACTGTACAAGCAACAAAGACACGAAATAGCAAAGTAACTTCTTACAAAGAATATTTCGAAAATTATAAAGCTACAAATTTTCAAAACACCCGGTAATCGTCTCAGGTAATCCAAACACGATGACTATCAATATTGTATGTAGGTCAACCAAGGTCAAATGGACTTTGGCTTCGCTATAATGTTTTATTTTGTGACACTATACTCTACTATATTCTTTAAACCGAAGAATATCGTTTACTGCTGTAACATAACCTCAATAAATACTGAAGTACTCTGACTACTTATGAATATAATTGAGTATTAATCAAACACAAAAAAGCATACTGTGCCTATTCGAATCATGTGAGTGATAAATTCATTTAGTCACTCATCTAATACCTGCATCTCTTCAAACTCAACATTCGGAATGTATGATGTGAGACCTCACCCAAAAACCGTGACACAATGTTATCTAATACACCCACATAAAATCATCATAAAATCATTGTTTAGTAGACGCAGTTCTATCTTTAGTACCTAAAACTATTCCGTAAACTTAAGGAAGCTGCCACCATCCTGTCGATATTGTTAAATCGTGCTAAATTTTCTTTGATTGGCTAAAAAACAGTACCACAGAATTGACAGTACGCATTTAACAATGACAAACGTAGTTCCGGTTTTGGCAATTTCTCGAAATCGTTGGTTTGTATGTGTGTGAGTACTCGAGCGGCACAAATCATAATATTTGTGCCGCTCGAGTACTTTACATTACTTATAGTATGTGATATCGTAACAGATTGAAAAACAAATTAGAAAGCTACTTACAATATAATTTATCAATCAAATATTTCCATTATGTCGACTTAACTGATCTTAAAAGAGATCAAAGGCTTTTAGATCAATGAGTCTATGGTTTGCCGTGCACTGACTTTGACATCCTTTGACGATGTAAACCGAATCAATTTGATGTTTTGCCTACCAAATTCCTTCAGCTCGCATTGTTCTACGCTTGATAGATTCCAGTAAACCATAATAAATGCTGCTTCGAAAACAAAGAGGGTAAACTTATCCTAGTTCTTGTACCTATATCTTATAACGGGTAGGGTAAAGATATAGGGTATCTTTCGTCTCAGACAAAAGATAAGTATCTACTGAAACTTCATATAATGAGTTTTTGAAGTGAAAACTTCTTTAGCGGCGTTGGATGGGTGTAAAATGTTAAGGAAGCGTCAGGATTAGTTGACCTTTGAACCGTAACCGACGACTGACGTCATACAAGATAAGGTACAGACTATGTATTTTGCAAGTTACAATAGTATCGTCGTAGCTTAAACGGTAAGCACGTCGACTGTAAGGCCTTATAGTTTCAGATAGTATCGGGTTCGAACCACCTGGCCTTCATGGATTTTTTGTGGTTGTTTTTTCTTATTATAATTTATTACTTTTGGTGATTATTTTTTCTTTTTGTAATTTATTACTTTTTATGATAATTTTTTCTTTTTGTAATTTATTATCTTTTGTGATTATTTTTTCTTTTTATAATTTATTAATTTCTTCTGACAGAAAATTAGCAGAAAATAAGTGATAGGTTCTATGATTAGCGCTATATTATAGGTATGGTATGTTCTTTTTTATCTTTTTCTATGTATTCACGTAGAAAGAAAAAAAGAAAATGTTTTCACTTCTGCCGGCACTCCCAGAGTGCAACCCGTCTTTTTTTTTACGTGCGGGATACCCCCACGGTTACGCCCCCCTCTCCTGGCGGGGGAGTTTATGTTGGACTCGAACCGACTAAACCGCACGCTGTCTGTGGGTCGTTGTGCTAGGCCGAAGGTGAGGTTGTCAGACGACATATCCCTCGCACCCCGGCTGACCCAGGCCCATCCCTCTCGGTCTGGGCCTCCTCGGAAGGGCGGACCGCGCGGTCCCTGACTCGCCCCTGGTGTGAGAAGGCGCGCATCGGGCGATGCGCGCCGCCGCCGTGGCCTGCTTCTGCTAGGGTGACAGGCGGCTCCACCCGTCACCCTCAGGCCTGCGTTCATGGGGGGTGGAAGTCATTCTACGCCCTCAGACGCCCGAGCCGGGCGAACGCGGGCAGCGATGTTCGCGAGTCGGTCTCGCTCATCGCGCCGCGCCCGCTCTGCTATCTACTTCACGAGCATGACGATGCGTCGCAGTGATGGCACTCGGGCGTTGGCTCTATGCCCATCAGATGCAAATACCATCTGAAGTTCCCGTGTCCGGTGATCTGCGTCTGACGGTACGAGAGGCTACCGTGTGGCCTCCCTAGCCACTACCCATGATAGGTCTTACGCCGCAATCACGGCGTGCCCTTCATATTATGAGTATAGCTACTACTCTACGCTACAGTGGTACTACTAAAAATAATAACATCATTTTACTTTATTAGCTTCTGTGCCTTTTATTTTTAGAATTAAAAACATTACATAGATCCGACTCTTTCTAATTATTTATTTTTTAATTCAGAATGTTGGACGTTGAAGGTTTTATCATAACGATAAGCAAACTCTACATATCTACAGCTACATATTTTTTTATTGGAATTTGTAATTTCAAAACCACAGCTGTATAAACGGACGATGAGATCTTAAGTTTACGATCATTGCAGATATCAGTCATAAAGCGTAGAACGCGAATATTATTATGTGTTATTATTAAAGTAATATAGGAATCTCCATAACTTAGATGTGTAGGACATATATGTCAGTTCGTTGCATGCGTTCATGTTTATTTACACGATACCTACATTTGATTATTATGAAACTGGCAAGTTATTGTGCACATGATCGTAAAGGCTCCTCGTATAAAAAATAATAAAAAGTAAAATTTGTAGTGTTTAATGATACTCATACTTTTTAGATAATTATTGTTAGAAGGACTCCATTTGCCGGGTATAGATGAATTTATGAGTGGATAAGTCGAAATATTTTTTTCATTCAATTTTCCTCATAGCTTACCGTTTTGACGTTTAGTAAAAAGTAACTAAATTATATGTATTATTAGGTCCATACATATGAAATTGCCGAATTTTTCTTACAGATTCATGAGTTCGTAATTCCTGTAGTTTAATAGCTATTTCCTTCATTTATACTTTGTTTGAAAGTTGATTTCAAGATTTTACAACTCAGTATTAAATTTTGTTTTTATTGGCAGCTTGATAAATTAAACTCGATCTTAAAAAACAGTACTTCCTAAATGCTATCCATTTTGACAATAAATTTTTAAAAAATCATGAAATTTGGATTTGTCATTCCTAAAAAAATGCAAAAATGTTAGTACTGCAAATTGGGTTTCCACCAATTTCTTCAATAAAACGGCAATTTCAAATGTAACGACCTATTATTACCTATAAACAAATTTGAAAACGGATACACCGTTTTCAAATTTGTTTTTTGTTTCAAAACATGAAAAGAATGAGTAGGAGGGTGGACCTCTGGCTCCAAAGTGCAAGCTTTGACTGCAACCGGAATTACCACTCGGTTGACGTCATGATCTTCAGCATCTTCACGGGGAGGTTTTTTTCTAATTGCAGCCGAGGTCAAGATGATCTCGAAGCTCAGGGTCCGCCTTCTGGCTTATCCACCTCCACTTCACATGATCTTGGGTGACAATGAAAATGTGACCATTGACACACATGTCACCCTCCACGACGTCAAGCCAGGACTTCTTGGACCTACCCCTTCTACCTGAACCCGACGGGAGCGCCATTGGCAGTTATTTGTTACCCACGTAGCCTGGCAGTTGCCACAAGACGTGACCGCATTTGTGAAAGCGGCTCTCTTGCATTTTATCTGCGACGTGACGGACATGAAGGCTACCGCTGATGCGGGAGTTCCTCACACGTCCTTTACGCGTACCTGCGCACATCCACCGCAGTATTTTCCAACTACATGACAAGCAGCTGCTGCTTGTGTCGCTTCAGTAGCGGCCACGCCTCACAGCCGTGTAAAAAGACAGGCCTGTGATCGTCTTATAAACCTGCCTCTTTAACCTGACTGACGTTTTGGGATCGCACGTGACGCCAGTTATTTCCCGCCACTTGGCCCACGCGGTGGCAATGCCTTGACGTTGCAGTCGGTATCACCAGTCACGTGAAGTACATGGCTAATGTGGTGAAGATACTTGGCGTTAAACTCAACAGATCCCACACCCAACCGCAAAGGTGATGATTTGGTCGAGCGCACGGAAACTACCACTGATCAAAACATGATTATCGAAAGCCGGAAACATTGCGCGACAATATTTTATTCACAGGCATTCATGAAAAATATAATTACTGATTAAGTAGGTACAGCATCTTGCAGATAAGCTCCAATTTAGTGCTTCACTGTCTAATAACAAAATTTGAATCATATCGTGGATCAATTTTTATAGTGCTATAATTTTATATATATTTATTATGTCACATTTATTTGTTGATAATGTATTGTATATTGTTACATTATAGTCCATTAAACCACACTATATGTATGTATAGAGACATACGATGCGCGTCTATACCATGGTGAGTGTTCCGACAAGTTATTTGAACTGATTTCACATGCTCTCTTTCTATCCCGAACAACACAAGTAGGACATAGGTGACATCCTACAATCGATACCATCAAGAAACAAATGGTTCGGTAACCCCACCAATTCTTCGTCGTACGATAAAGTGGGAACGCTTGACCCACGAGTTCCCTTCTTCCTACAATCCCAAGCTCTCTAAACGGGGTGTTAAAAAGCATCTGTCGAGGCTTACAAGGTAGGGAACACCATTCTAGGGACAGCATCTGGAATGGTGGTTGCAACTATTTGTCATGTAGCCTTATAATGACCGGGAAATGTGATAAATAATGAAGTTTATTAAGCATTAAGCGTAATGCTCGGGCATCAGCCATAATGCCTGCCTTAATAAATAAATAAATAAATAAAAATAAAATAAAAATCATTTATTTCGGACAGTAAGGAATCTATATTTTGTTAGGTAGGATGTAGTAAAGTGACAAACATAAACAGCTTAAGATTCCTGTTAAGTGATACCTAGTCAACAGAAGACACTCAAGTAATTAAACTAAACTACTCCTCTAGTAGCTTAGGACCCTTTCTCAAAGGAACTGGAAATGTTGTTAAGTTAAGATCTTTTTTACCTATAGCGTGGAAGTATTTCGGCAGTCAGGCGATTTCGGAACACGAACTCTGTTGTCATCACGTACTTTTGCATGCAGTTAATTAAAGTCTGCTTACATTTACGGTGCAGGATTTTCCAGTCGTCAACACATTAATCTTGTTCCTTATGTAGATACGAGTACTTACTAAGCAAATCTTTTCTTGACAATAATGAAAACAAAAAAATATGGCATATTACAATGGCAATTTGATAATAATTATTCAAATAATCAAATGGACCGGGCATTATACAATTTGCCCATCACCTTTTGGGCAGAGTAATAAATGTGTTATTAATGTACAATAATGATAAATGATTATTTTCGGTTTATTCATACACAATTTATTAAAACAAAGGTTATATTTTTTATAGCCAACCATACATAAACCGAATTATTACCATAACATTATCATAACATTAGTTGAAATGACCAACATCTTAAACAATCATTACATGAATCGTTCAAATGTGCAGTCAAACATAGTTTAACTAAACGTTGATGAATGAACCAGTAGTCGAGTATTGGGAATTCTGAGCTTTGTTATCAAATTGCCCAATTGTCATGTAGCCTTATAATGACCGGGAAATGTGATAAATAATGAAGTTTATTAAGCATTAAGCGTAATGCCCGGGCATCAGCCATAATGCCTGCCTTAATAAATAAATAAATAAATAAAAATAAAATAAAAATCATTTATTTCGGACAGTAAGGAATCTATATTTTGTTAGTATTAGTATACTTAAAACATATGTTAGTAAAATTGACAGTTATTGTTCGTAATCCATTATGTATTAATTAATGTCAAAATAGGGCAATACAAGCAATGTCACACAGTAAATTTTTAGTAGATACCTAATACAAATTGGTACTTTAATTAATATTGAATGTAAAAGATTTAATCATGTCACTTAATCACTTATAAAACTATGAAAAACAAAGCAAAAGTTGTGCTTGTGGACTGGAGATGTTGAATATACAAATATCTACACTCAATCAATTTTATTTCATGATACCAGTGTATTGCGAATGTTCGATGTTAAGAACTTGCCTACGTTATTTTCATAGTTATTGTTGGGTTTTTTTGTTTGCATGTTTAGTTTTTATTTTAATGATGCAAAACATAAACAATGACATAATAACCTATTGTTATGAGATTCGAACATCATAAGTGTGGGTAACAGTTGTGACATCAGCTATACTCTCCGAACACTTATTATCAACTTCTGTGTTTATTACAAGAGCGTCAAGTATTTGAAGATTGTATATTTGATTATTTTTTAATATTTATTTTATACATATAGAAAATATCTTATCATAAGAGTCGTCATACACGAGAACGTCAACTTGAGAGCCAAAATTATATTTAATATTGTGTACAAAAATATGAAGGGCAAGTCAACATAATTATATTTTAGTAACGTAATACATCAATTTAATTAATGTACTGGAGTTCTTTTAGAAATAATGATAAACACACATTAAATATTATTTACCATTAGATATTGTTTACATAATATGTTCTGTAAGGATTTACGAAGTTTTATGACAACATGAGACGTACAGCCTTTGGCGAGATGGTTGTACATCATCCACATACTGGAGCAACTGAGCGTACCTATAATATACTTATATTGTTAAAGAAACATACTATATATTTCAACCTTAGTTTATTAACGGCTATAACTATTACCTGCTATACTAATCTAATTATTTTTGTTTAGATTATGGTCTTCAGGATGTCGATCCCGCTATCAAGGCTCCATGGGACGTCTCAAATTTTTGAGGCGTCCTTTTTGTATCATAGGTAAGTTATAACTTATAATGCATTGTATACTACTGGACTGGCAAAATGGTACAGAATTCTTCTGTGTTTACTTAAACCGTAAACAAAATTACTTGTTGGTAACATTACTATGTTAACTGCACAAGAAAGAAGTTCAAATTAACCAGATAATGCAATACAGTAAATAGTAAGTTATAATATGACTTTCTGAATTTCTAATTCCCCAAGTTAATGTGGTCTATCTTCCTTATAGAGATCCAAATATATATAAGAGCCTTACTTTCAAATGCGTACTGATATTTTACCAAGTATCAAAAGGAGTTTTCCAATTACTCGTAATATTTTTTTACGTATGTTCAGCGCTCTCAATTTCAATGTTTCTTTCCACGAAAAAGTTACTTCAAGGGCGATTCCATAAACATTTTATCAACGTCTAATGATGGAAAGAATCCATTACAGAATCATTAACCTCTTAAAATTGCCAAGGCATCTTCAAATATAATTTTACGTAGGTATTATCTATGTACCTAATGGAATTATTTAGAGTTGTTGAAGTAGATTTTATCTTCTTCTATACGATTTATTATTTGGTATAAAAATAGCTAGATGTGCTTCGTCCGAGGAAAATTCGACGTTCACTGATTGAGACGTAAACAACAACATCATACCTCCAGTTGAACTTCAGATTATGATTTACAATTATGTCTGTTAGTGTATGCCACCAAAATAATTTATTTTATCGTATTTTTACTTTATTTTGATAGCTATACTTTAGAAGCGGTTATAATACACACATAATAACAAAAACCTTCAATATAAATATAACGTTATACAATCAGAAAAGCAAAACAATTACTTAGTATCTACAAAGAAATCGCAGACAGAACTAAACTCAGATAATGGTGTGAAATAAATCAAATTGCCATGCACAACTAGGAAACAAAGTAGGTATGCCTATTTAAAATGAAGAGAACAAGCAGAACAAGTCTGCTGAATGACAAACAAATATCATAAAAGGAGGGTCTTGAAAAAAGACTAGTATATACTTTCATCTTGAACATTTCCATGTAAAAGTCACGTTTTGTCTATAAACTGTGACGAAGTGACCCTATTTCAGGTGCGAGCAATCCGCTATGACCTTCGCATTTCGGTCTGCGCTCCCCTGACGCCGGTATCGTGCGGCCGCTTTGCGCTCTCTGGGGATTCTGCTCACTGGAGACCCTACTTACCGTCACATATACCCACGCGATATTCCTGCCGAGGACAATAAAATGAACGCCACCTTCGCTTCTCTATTACATATTAATGAATTACAGGTTTGCTTTCGTGCGGTAAACGATTACTGCGCGCATCAAATATAAAATTAAAAACTTGATTTCTGATTCAAAGCCAATTAGAAAAGGCTCGTGCGATTTATTGAAACCTTTGTTACTAGCCAATCTTAATATTAGAAGAGGAGAAGGCTACTTCACTTAAAAACTTGATAGGATTCCATGTACCTAACTATCAACTTTATGAAGTGTTCATGAAGTTTTGTCTGGTAAATATTTTTGGATTCAAACGAATTTCTTAGTTGGACAAAAGGTGAAAAGGATAATATAAGTGCTTTGTTTTTCTATGGATAATCAACTATGATATAGTACGTGATTATCCCCTTTACCTGTTTCGTTCGAAGGTATCTATGTATAGACACGTCAGTGCACGAATTGGAAAATCTCCCCGCTCCCTATATATAAATATTAAAACACGCTTTGTCTAACTTTTCTTTGTTTGATTTTTCTTTCTATTGAAAAACCCGACTATTTTAGTATGAATATTCAGAAGGCATATTATAAAATCAATTATGCACTGTATATAATTTTTTTTTTTAATCAGCATTGAATTGTGTGACAAACATCCTGGAAGTAGGTACTTAACATTGTTGCATAAACTTGAAGTAATTATAGTTAAGAAAGAAGTAACTCCTGGAGTAATAAAAGTAGGTAATACAGGATGAAGAGAACTCAGTCTGCTGTTAGCATTACTGGGAACAGTTGATTGATTGATTGAATTGTATATAAAATCGATCCTAACTTCTCCAGTTATTGCTTAAAACGCGATTTACTCATTTACTCTTCCGTTTCAAGATAGGTACTACCAATGCTTTCATATTTTAATGTCTCTTAATATTAAGTCACACCTCTTCCTTATTGGATTAAGCAGCGACAACATCTTTCTAGATGTGAGAGCACAATACGCCTCAGCCTATCCTTTCAAAATATGAGTATACCTATAGGGTATGTATGTATGTACGAATATCTAAATGGCGTTATGCCATATGTTAAATATGATATTACGGTCCGGGTTCAGATGTATATAAAAGTTCAGGGATAGGGGAAGATAAAGTGATCTTAGATCATGAGACTCAGGACCCTTAGCCCCACGGCCATGGGCACACTCACAAAAAACACCCATAATTCCAAATTTGGCCCAGTATTCATTTCATTCACTAGAATATATTGAGTGAAACTATATAGTATACCAGTATCCAGCGGATAATAATCCAATATTACATTTCTTCGTCCGGGCAGTTTCCGTGATCGTAAAACCGTAAGACTTTTCACGAAAATAGGTATTATAAAGTCAATAAAACACAGATCCTATTTTATATATTTTTCCGGCCTGACTACGAAGATAAAATATTATTTAAGGTAGTTAATAAAAAAAAATGTTTGGGTCTTAAGGAATGAAAATAGAATAGTGGAACCTAACCAGTCACGGAGAAAAGGTGATGTGTATTGGTGGATAGTCAAAACTCAACATCCTAATCCTAATAGCTGTCTCAGGTCATATCTACACGTTAACTTAGTTAATTAACAATAGCAATTTAATTAACAATGAGGCCGAAATTTTTAATCGTGCTATTTCTTATTAGCTACTAGCTGACCCGGCGAAATTTGTACCGCCAATATTATTCTGCCCGCGTGGCGTCAGATCCTGTTCCCGCTGCACCCTCTACTATATGAAACATGTATTATACATAAAAAACTTCCTCTTGAATCACTCTATCTATAAAAAAACGCATTTAAATCCGTTGCGTAGTATTAAAGATGAAAGCATACAAAGGGATATAGGGACAGAGAAAGCGACATTGTTTTATGCTATGTAGTGATGTAACTTGAAAATTTTAGTTGTATTTGATGGCTAATTTTAAGAGAACGTTACCTATAGGCTATTTTACATCACGCTACAATCCTTAAGAGCGGAACAATAGAAAAGAAACTGCGAGCGCCCGGGTGCCCGAATTGAACGGAGTAGGTACGGCAAATGAGAGCGACGGACACAGCTAATACAATATGTAGAGTGTATGAGCTAGATACGGATACAAGCAATAAAAAGACACGGATAGAAAATTGCTATCGCTAAAACTATTTGAGTTAGACATTATAGTCTACGAGCCAGGCATCAATTTGTTCTAAGCTCTGAAGCATGTAACCTGTCTCTATTCACTTGAGAAATTGGTCATACAAATCTGTTAATAACTCGCGAACTATTAAAACTTACATTGATAATTTGCCCTGTTGCTGTAGATGTCACAACAATCCTCGCTTCGGTGGTGGTGCTGGGCATGGGCTCCTCCGGCCAGGTGTTCGCAGCGTCAGCACTTCGCGGACTGCGGTTCTTCCAAATCCTCCGTATGGTGCGCATGGACCGCCGAGGTGGCACCTGGAAACTCCTCGGCTCCGTTGTCTACGCACATCGCCAGGTAAAATACCATTAATCGCCTTACATTCAAACCATTCTTCAATAACAATATCTAGAGAAAATGGAGTCCGTTTTCGAATACCTAACAATGAAAAATGAGATCGCTTTGTTGCGCCACATAGTGGGTACAATAAAATCAAATTGGCCATTTTTAAATATCAATTTAATGGTCATCTTCCGGACAAAAATCTTTCATAATATCCTCTCAGATTCTGCTTGCAATCTTGATATAATAGTAAAGTTAATGTTACGCTGAAATGTATTTTCAGTGGCCATCTGTGGTGAGAGGTTCCTATACCCGCTTCTCCCTTCCCGAGAAAAAAACCAGTACTTTGTCCGTTTTTAGGGTTCCGTACCCAAGTCTTAGTAAGTAATAGGGTTCCGTTTTTACCCAAACGGAACCCTATTACTTACTAAGACTTCGCTGTCCGTCCCTCCTTCCGTCTGTCACCAGGCTGTACCTCAAAAACCGTAATAGCTAGACAGTTGAAATTTTCACAGATTGTGTATTTCTGTGGCCGCTAAAACAAAAAATACTAAAAACAAATAATAATGATAATTAAGGTGGGCTCCCATACAAAAAATGTGATATTTTGGCCTTTTTTCATGCCCATTTTCAGTCGCCAAGCTAGATCTCAAGAACCGTAGTTGCTAGACAGTGGAAATTTGCACAAATTATGTATTTTTACTCTGGCTACAACAACAAATACAAAAAATAAAAATAATATTTAAAGGGGGCTCCATAGAACAAAAGTATTTTTTTTACCGTTTTTGGCTCGATATTAATAATGGCTACACGTAGACGTTAGAAATAATTACAAATTATGAAGGTTGTATATTTACTTTTGGCCTTTTTTCTGGTACGGAATCTTTCGTGCGCGAGTCCGACTCGCACTTGGCCGGTTTTTAACAATTGAGGTTGGCTGAAGTCCTGACGAAGGTGTTGGTAACAAGGGCTTTACACATTAATGACGTTTATTTTAACCTCTTAAAACAAAAGGCTATTTGATATTTATGATTCTCATTTACAAATCTAGTTTTCTTTATCTATCTAGGCAACATGCCTCAGGTACTACATTCATAATCAATATTTTTTATTACTTAGTGGTTCAAGTACCTACTACTTGTGGAAGGTAAAACTATTTCTGATATAGGTATCTGCCCAGGTGAACATGTAATAATATTATTTGGACTATGAATTTTATACTGTTATACTGCAGACTCGCATAACAAGAACACCAAGGATACTTTCTACATTGAATTACATTAAACATAATGTTATCATCAGTAAGCCACTCTTATGCTTCGAAAGCATCTTCGCTATTAGAAAATAGTGAAGGTCTCATTGCCATATCTTAAGTTAATTGTTCCTAAAAGGGATCATTACACATCATGTTTCTTATACTTATAACTTACACTGTCAAAGCTTCAAACACTGGTAACGATACATAGAACAGTATTACTCATTCATTCAAATGAAAAATCATAATAACATACAGAGTAGAATCATATAACGTTAAACGTAAACACTAAAAGGCATATTAAACGGGGCATATTATTATGAGAATGTAAAATGTAAGAAATGTGCGTAAGGTTATGTCTAAATTCGTAGAAACGAGACTGAACAGTAATTTAGTCAAATATGCCTATAATCTACTTTCTCTTATATATAAAAATGAATTGCAATTCTGTTAGTCTCGCAAAAACTCGAGAACGGCTGAACCGATTTGGCTAAGTTTAGTCTTGAAATATTTGTGGATGTCCAAAGAAGGTTTAAACGATAAAAAAATATGAGAAATTGCAACTGTTTTTTATTGATACTGAGGCGGCACGAAGTTTGCCGGGTCAGCTAGTATGTTATAAAACTTTCAACCTATTATTAAACTTCCAACGTTAATAATATATTATTAGCGTAGGGATGAAAGCATTTTGAAAACGGTATCGTGAAATCAAAGAAAAATTCAAAGCGAGTCGCATATTCAAAAAGTTTAAATGAATAAAATTATTCCAGAACCATTATTAAGTACCTGCTTTGATATTTTCATATAAGCATCGTATTGAATTGAAATTACTCAGTCAGGCATGAAAAATAAGCTAATACAAAGATTGTATACAACAAAATACAGCCTTTACGGTACAATAAGTTAACAAGTTATATTCAGAATAAGTCTTATTACGATATTGTAGATTACTTCAGCTTACTTTTTTGTTTCCCTGCTGCCGACTTACTGAACACAAGATTTTATTTTATTTGATAAAATTTGAGTCCATACGGGAAAAGGTCTTGAAGTATCAAACTGGGAGTTGTGCAAAAAATAATGATCTTCATTACACAAATTATGAAATAATGCAGAGATAGAAGAAGTGCTTAATACTAATTTTACATGGTCAGCAGTTGGGAACCCTCAACGCTGCATATATTATTCAAAGCAAAAGTTAATTACTATACAACAATGTTAATAGCAATTAACGCTATCATGGCATATGTATATTATATACATCGCACCTTCGGTGCAACAAAGTCGTAACATTTTCAATTACTAATATTATTTTTAAACGATCTGGGGTTCTAGACAAGTGGCACGATCGTCAGTAGAAACGCATAGAATAGAATGACAAATGAATGGGATTTACAACTTGCAATACGATTCAACGGATAGAACTTAAAATTGGAAGCTAAGCCGAATTTACAAGCAGTCCAATCGATTGCAACGACCGAGAAGTACATTATTATCTACAGCAAGCTAGCCATGATGAAACCATTCGAAACACGAATAGATTATGAAATGTATGGAACTGACATACGCTTACGACTAATTGGGTAGCCAACGGCGAGGAGCAATGTAATGGGTAGCCACGATGTTACTTTCATGAACGAATACGACTGACAATCGTCAAAAATGGACGCTCCACCAGCGTTAATAAAAAGCCGGAGATAACGCTACAAAATGGCGGATTTTTGATCAGCTGATATAAATGACGGTGTATTTTTATTTATTTTTTTATAAAATGCATAAAATTAGGCTATTAAAGGTTGCGCATAATTATATTTGTTGAATCAAATCACAAATCATGAACATAATAATATTTTACTCCTATAAATTGATTTATTTTATCCTATTCTATTCCATTGACTGAGCGAGTCCCTTGGCTAGCTTAGGTTCTTGTCATATGATTGATTAGAATAGGTTGAAAATGGCTTTTTTCACCAGTATCATAGACAATATTAGAGGACTTGCCGGTCATTTGGAGAGACAGGGCGTTTGACAAGCCGTAATACGCTTGGCTACAAATAATTCGTCACGATTGCCCCAGCAGTTGAACGGATTGCTTATTTTTTACAAAATGGCGAGTGTTTGATAAACATATGCTTGCATTTTTAGTAAAATGCATGAAGTTTGTTTGAAAAGGGTTGCGTATAATGACGAAGTGTGGCAAATGTGTCACAAAAAAAATATTACTCGTTAGTTATTAGACCGCATTTCTTTAGGTTACACACAAGAGTAGGAAAGTGGGATATTAGTGATATTACAGTGAATTATGATTTTTTGTGTTGGTTCCATATCTCTTTAGAAGCCTGTAAACCTTCACAAATCCTCTAAAAAACATAGGCATTTTTCATCATCATTAACGACAACCATTACAACTCGAATCATGTGTGTAATATAGTTCCTGGCAGTGCGAGTGTGACGCCTCTGCTGTTGCACATGTTCACCGTTCATAGGCCACGGTAGCCACTTTCCATCAGGTGGGCCGTGTGCTTGTCTTTCACCTAAGTGACTCAAAAATATACTACTGTTTTCTATATATAATAATATATAAAGGACATTGTGCATTTTGTTAGATTTTGTTAAGCATGAACGTAACAACTACTATTGACATATTTTTCTAATAAAGTTTTATCCAGGTTCACACAACACCTTTTATTAACAAGAACATTTAGCGGATTAATATAAATGAAACATTCATTTTAATTATAATTTTTTAATAATCTGCATCATATATTCACAGAATGTGTAGGTACTAAAACCGTTGCTGGATTAATATTGGCTTCATATCTTGCCCAGTTTAAGAACCAAATAATTGTCATTACATGACCACAGCAACTCTCCGTCCTTTGCCTACAATACAGCTGCAGCAGTATGGATTCATAGCTTCTCCGCTATAGTCATTAGTCTCATATGAAATATATAGATGACAGATATATAAATTGCACATTATTTTGAGGTTATTCGATCAGCTCTTTGCCAGCATGGATGACATATTTGGTGTGTTCTTCATCTGCAAGTAAAACATACCTAATTAATATTACTTTATATTCATATTGCCTTAATTGTTGCTACTACCAACCACACATTTATACCCTGTCCAACAAATAACTTTCCTTTTAAAAGTTGTAGTTATGTGAATTAATAATATGACAATCGATTTTTTTTATGAAGTATCAATGGTTATGCATTTCAATATTTTTTAAATTTGTCGAAATTTTATAATGTTATAAATTGTAATAAAACTATTTTTAAGGGGTTTTCCTATGCCACAAATACATTATACATACACACAGAAGGTTATAAATGTGAAAGAGATTATGCCAAATTTTTAATTCCTACACCACATTGTGTTGTTGTTCATTGTGGGTAAAATAATCCTCGATTATAAAAACCAGACTATTATAGTTACTAATAGTTATTATAGTTGCACTACATATTAACATGCTAGTATGATTGGACATAAATTTACCACTTTTAGATACCACCACTGTCTAATAACAAACAACCATTTCAGTGAAACGACGAGTATGCCTTGCCCTCTGCTTTTGGGCTATGACTGTGCCCAGCCATACAATACTGCATGGCACAGACTTGTAGTCCAGTCCATTCTGCGTTCAGTCTCAATATTTAAGCTAGGATCAACGTTGAGATCGGGTTCAGTCTCCAAAGATGCGCCAGAGTCGTTCATCAGATTTCTTTTTCAATTTTCAACATATAATGTTATGTTTCAGTATTCACATTTCAGAGTGCCAAAACCATGGACGTATTCGGTATTGTATAGGTACTCAAAACAAATTTCGTGTAACAAAACGAATGACAGTTGGTTTTTTTTTATGAATATTATTGGCATGCTAACAAGACCTTTAAGCCATGTCTTCATTTGTTTGTATCTTCATTTATTGATGATGATGAGAATGAGTTAATGATGTTGATGTTGAAGATGATTCGAGATATCTCGATTAATGCAAGAAGAAATATCGACTAGTTAAGTAAGGTAAAAGCGCCAATGGTAGACATTTTAAGGACCAATCAAACTTCAGTCTGCAAAATTACACATATTTTTAAAAAAAGAATGGTCTTAAAACTTCTCTTAATTTAGACATTAGCAGATAAAATCTTTATAAACCAACATATTTCTACTTTATATATAATTATTATACACATGGTAAACATGGTAAACACCAATAGTCGATAATCACATAAAACTGATAGAAAATCTAACCATAAAAATACGGCAATGAGCAGTTTTCCAGTAGGTATTAAAATCACTTGGTTTTTAAAATCATCAGAGATGGCGCTAGCATAGCTTTTGGTACTGAACTTGAACATGAACTGACCGAATGTCTTAATTTGATTGATTGCTGTTTCTGAAGCGTTGAAGTTTGTGTGTAACATAGTAACCTCAAAAAGTTGATACCTACATAATTTTAGTTAATAATACGTACCTGGATGACCGAGCTTCGCTCGGTATTTTTTTGTGACAACGCCATCTGTTTGTATCTTTAGTGTTGTTGTGTCGTTAAAGCAGTTAGTTGCTCACATCGAGAAATAGATGTCAGGAAGAGTCATATTTCTTTTTCTTTTTTTTATAAAATGACATGATTCCATAACATATCACACAACGAAATCAATGGATTAGGGCTTTAAGAATAGATGTGGACAAGGCTAGTCGTCAGCTGAAAAAGTACTTAAAGTAAAGTACCTACTGAAAGTCTTACCAAAAGTGCCGGCCGCGCCATCTAGAGCGTCTTTAGGAATGCTATAAATACCTACTAGAAAACTGCTCATTGTCTACGTAGGTCAACAAGTTACATAATTTTTAACATCTGTACTAAAAATAGTGATAATCATTATTAATAAATATAATATCATACCTATTAAAAATTCCTACCCTTAACAAAAATCTGAAGATACAACTGGCGAAAATTCAATATTTACTCATAACAGTGTTGCGAAATTTTGAACATGTATTATATATGCCATTAGATGTCTTTTAAGTAAGTAGTCAAGTAAACTAGATAGTTACTTTTCTTCACAATAAAGGTTTTTTTCGAAAGTGTTAACTATTGGATCAGTGTCGACCATTAGGTCTTTTAATGAACACAAACAGAGCGAGATAAGAAGAGTCGATTCCGATAGCCTCTAATTCCATGCTATCTTTTGACTTAATTTAAATTTATAAAATAACATTATCTTAACTATGGCGGTCATGAACAAGCGGGACGTGATTTTCTTAACTTATTACATTATTAGTTAAACAATTCAATGTCCTTGTGGAAATCACATTAACGATCATGATTACCATATTAACTATTAAACTAAAATTATAAATTAATATTATACTATTGAAATAAGTCTGATTGTGAGGGATTCCATTGCACTGAATCACAATAAATATGGGAGGCAGGAGGATTTTGACACTAATAAATTATAAATCTTCAACTTTACACTATTCATAAACCACAACACAAACTTCATTAATCTGAAAACAAAAAACGACACCCGATTATTCACTAGGTTTTAATCGTGTATTTAAATTATCATTCAAAGAATATCTCGAGATATGAAATTATTTAGAAAACTAATTTCATAATCGAAATTCAATTCGATATTATCTCGATTTTTGCCCTAGACCATGGACAATTTCGAATCTAGACTTGTCGTCCATACGACAGGCTCTTTCTAATCCGTTGCAATCCTTACCAAATCGTCAGCAATCACTGCTCTTGCAAAAGCATTATTCGAATTCGAACAACTCAAAGTGAAGATCCACTTGTCTAAAGGGTCTGGCGTACTAAAGTCGATTTTGCTATTTTGGGTATTTATGATTTTGTTTTATATTGTTTGTTTCTTTCGCTACAGTTTCATGAAATAATTTTATTTTCAATTACTAATATTATTTTTAAACGATCTGGCGTACTTAAGTCGATTTTGCTATTTTGGGTATTTATGACTTTGTTGCACCGAAGGTGCGACTATCTTTAAATTGCCTGACGCTATAGCTACTGTATATCATAGAATGCGAAAGTCTAAAAGTTAGTAATTACTTACTACTCGCAGTTAGCCACTAACAAGCTTTTGTCTTCTTTTGCATCCTAGCGTTAAACCTAGTCGCATCCGAAGCTTTTCAATTAGTAGTCTGGAGTCCGCTTTACCCCGTGGCTTTACCAGTGTAACTGCGAATTTAGCTGAACTTCGATATTTTCTGTGAAGCGACTGGTATCTGACGTCCACAACCCAAAGGCGATATCGAAACATTAAAGTTAGACCAGTTGTTTAACTTTTTAGGGCTCCAACTGCCCATACTGAATGCTATAAATGTCCGTATGGCAACCGGAACCTACTGCTTATCGTGCTTTCCGAGGCATGACCAGACTAATACAAATACCCATGTTCATGCATACAAATATTTGTTTTTTTTTTTTTAAATTTTTTTTTTAAAGTATATTAGCAACCGAAATTATCGAAATTACTAATATCCCCTCTAACCCCTCCCACTAAGCTAAATTGCTTGTGCTAGGAGTGGGATCACGTCGGTAGTGTAATGGCCAGGATTCGAACCCGGGACCTCTCGATCATAAGGCCGACTCCTTAACCACTAAGCTACCGACGCAGGGATTGAACCCGCGCCTTCTGCATAGTCGCCTCTTTCATTACCGCTACGCCAGAAAGGGTGTTTACTAACATGCTCTTGTAGCACTGTAGTATGTATTAAAAAGTCAAGATTTTTTTACAGTCCCAAGTAGTAAAAGGCTTCAAAACAGCTCCCACTTAAAAATTGAGCGGCTTAACAGACATTCGCAGAATAATATACTATTTAGAAATACGAAGACAGAACTTTAATTACTGGCTGATGTTCGTATAAATTTATAGTGATAGTTCTGTACTCGGAACTAAAGCCCGTAGCGACAAGTTTATGCGTTTTCGCAAGACCTATATTGCCTAACCTTTCAGGCAGTTAGAGCCAATTCAACGTATTCAAATTGATGAAATACATATGAACTCTGGCATGTAGCATCAAATGATTATAACAACATGGTATTTCATTTTGAACTAAGCTTTTTGTTTCTGACCGTAGGCACTACAATGCCAGTTTGTTCATTTCATAAACCACAAAATGATTTAGCTTTTGATAGGTACAACTTTATACTATAATTTTATTTTGAATTCGCTGCATATTACAAACTTGTAATGGACTCATTTGCCATTATGCCTTATGGGGTGCGCCGTCGAAGTTAGCAGCACCATCTAGTAAATCAGAGAGATTTGTGGAGAAGCCACTTTACCGAAAACGTGGGTCACCCTCGGCTTAACAAAAGAAAGAGAGAGTTGTAATCATAAGCCATGATCCTAATTAATTCATTTACAGCATTCCAACATCAATTACGTGATATATACCTATATTCTTGATAATCCCGCTTTATGTACTTGTGGAACAATTCAAAAACTGAATTCATTTCGGTTTTTGTTCGGAACAACTGCCGACGAAGTAAAAAGTCGCATTAATGTAGCAAATTTTATTATTCATTCAAAAGTTCATTTATATGGAAACCTGTCTTTATTGCGGACTTATAAAATACTCGTGTAAGTAAGTGGTAGGCTTTATTTGAATTCACGTAATAAATGGTGTAAATCTAAACGCCTCATAAGTTGTTTAAAGCTTCTTGCTATTTTATTGGTAAATAATATTTCTCATTTTTACCCTAATAGAAGAAGATTAATGTAAAGACTCTTCGGTACATTGGTAAATAAAATAAATGAAGTTAAATCACATACGTATTCAGTGTGAAAATCTTCAATACAGTAGGGATACTAGAGTATCATATTTAAATTGAAGTGATATAAATTATAGTCATGCTTGTCTTAACATGTTTTGCAAGCATGCAAACTTAGCAAGATTTGATTCGATTACACGAGTATATAGTAAGGGTCGAAAGGAGGTGTGACTTTGAATCTCATTTAATATCGACTAAGCAAGTATCTAATTCATCTAATCTGTAAAAAAAGTATTAGTGGGCAAAATAAACTTCAGGCTTCATCTGCACTTGCTAAGGCTTACGCAGCTTACTGCTTGTAAAATTGTTTGTACCACTACTTCTGTTTGCTTGCCTAATACTTATTAATTTACGTATAGGCTCACTTCCGGGTGCATAAACATCTGCCGCGAATGGATCATTGTTTAATTAAATAATGGAGAAAAAAGTAGAAATTTTCTTAGTTTGTGAAACTACAGAAAGCCTTTCAGGGATCCCTATATATCATTCTTCTCTTCTTTTTAATTTACTTCTAAGGGACGTGGACAACAATATACATGTGGCATGGTTTATGAAGTTGTGTAAAAATGAGAACACTTTTTTTTCTATATAAACATTCGTGCCTTATTATAAATAATATATTACGAGTGTTGCTTGCCGTGACTAAAACCACTAAAACCTGGGTAGTGTATCACATGAACTGTTTATTTTTAACAAGTTGATTGTTAATTCACATAATAAAAGGACATAGCCGATAGAGCAAAAATATGTGCTTTATTTGTAACGTCTGTGTGGTTCCCGGCATAGAATAGGACCACTCCATCTCTTCTCGTGGATGTCGTAAGAGGCGACTAAGAGAACACCAAAGGATGGGCAGCGGCGTCTTTTAAAAACTTTAATACCGCGCTCGCCAACCCGTTTGCCAAGCGTGGCGAGTATGGCAAGAAACCTCCCAAATGAACGGACAAAAAAAGACCAGGCCCCTAGTCCCCGGCAGCCCCGCTATTCCTGGCTCCGGTAGCGGTCATGGTAACGGCGGGGCAGGGGGTGCGAAGAATCCCCGGCAGAGATTCGGCTACCACCCCAGACGGAAACTGGCCCTGGTAACACACAACGTCAGCACGATGAGGACTGACGAGAAGCTGCTCGAGGTGGAAGAGGAAATGAGTAGGTTACACTGGGGCATTGTTGGGTTGTCCGAAGTGCGAAGAGCGGGGGAAGGCACGACAACCCTGAAGTCTGGTCACCTACTCTACCACCGGGAGGGTGACAGAAAGTCACTGCATGGTGTCGGGTTCCTCGTCCACAGGTCCCTTATTAGCAACGTCATATCCATCGAGAGTATCTCGAGTCGGGTGGTATGCCTGATACTCAGAGTATCCAAAAGATACTCGTTGAAGGTCATCCAGGTGTACATGCCCACCAAGTCATACTCCGATGAAGAGGTCGAGGAAGTGTATGAGGACATAAGTAGGGCCATACATGCTTCCAAAACCTATTTCACTGTTGTTATGGGGGACTTCAACGCGAGACTGGGCGAACGGGGCGATGGGGAGTTGAGGGTGGGGCCTTTTGGATATGGGCAGCGGAATGACCGGGGCCACATGCTGGCGGACTTTATGGAGAAAGAGGGTCTCTACGCGATGAACTCTTTCTTCAAAAAGCCACCCCAGAGAAAGTGGACCTGGCTAAGCCCGGCTAACATGGCGTATGAGATTGACTACATCTTGACGACAAAGAGGCAAGTATTCAATGATGTCTCTGTGATCAGCCGTGTAAAAACCGGTAGCGATCACCGTATCGTAAGAGGCACATTGAATATTAGCCCTAGACTAGAAAGGTCACGTCTGATGAAGTCAACACTCAGACCGTCATATGCCGATGTCCGGGACTCCGAGAGCTTTCAGCTCGAACTATCCAATCGTTTCGATTGTCTACAGGATCGCGTTTCAGTGGACGAGGTAAACAACGTGCTGGTAGAAGCTGTCCAAACGGTGGGATCTAAATTCTTTAGGTCTCGCCCTAAACAAAAACCTCAAAAAATTTCGACCCAGACCCTTGATCTCATGGCCAAACGTCGATTTATGCCACTACAGACCTCCGACGACGCTGAGGCATATAGGCGGCTCAACGGACGCATACAGAAATCTTTGCGACACGACATTCGCTCCTATAATACAAAAACTATTAAGGAGACGATAGAGCGAAACAAAGGCTCCAAAGTGTTTGCGAGGAATGCGTCCGTTGGACAAAGCCGGTTGACGAAGCTGAAGACGGAGGATGGCGGCATGGCAACGACAACGGCAGAGGTACTTAGGGAGGTCGAAAGGTTTTATGCACAGCTATATACATCAGTAACACAGCCCGTTGGCATGGCTAAAGATCCAAGAGCCAAGCTTACCCGACATTATACCGAAGACATCCCGGACATCAGCCTGTACGAGATTAGGATGGCCCTCAAACAGCTAAAGAACAACAAAGCGGCGGGTGAGGACGGAATTACAGCGGAGCTTTTGAAAGCGGGCGGAACGCCGGTACTGAAGGTCCTTCAGAAGCTCTTCAATTCCGTTCTACACGAAGGCATAACGCCGGAAGCGTGGAACGGGGGTAAGGTGGTCCTTTTCTTTAAGAAAGGTGATAATACTTTGTTGAAGAACTATAGGCCCATCACGCTCCTGAGCCACATTTATAAGTTGTTTTCGAGGGTTATTACGAACCGTCTCGCCAACAGGCTCGATGACTTCCAACCTCCCGAACAAGCCGGATTCCGTAAAGGCTACAGTACCATAGACCACATCCACACGCTGCGGCAGGTTATACAGAAGACCAAAGAGTATAACCGGCCTCTCTGCTTAGGATTCGTGGACTATGAGAAAGCCTTCGATTCGATCGAAATATGGGCCGTGCTACAGTCTCTCCAGCGGTGCCGGATAGATCACCGGTATATCGAAGTGTTGAAGTGTTTATACCAGAACGCCACTATGTCGGTCCGAGTACAGGAACAGAGCACGAAACCAATTCCACTGAAAAGGGGCGTTAGACAGGGAGACGTGATTTCTCCGAAACTGTTTACCGCTGCCTTGGAAGACGTCTTCAAGCTACTGAACTGGAAAGGACGTGGCATCAACATAAACGGCGAGTATATCACTCACCTTCGGTTTGCCGACGATATTGTCATTATGGCAGAATCGCTGGAAGACTTGAACACCATGCTCGAAGACCTCAACAGAGTATCCCAACAGGTGGGCCTTAAGATGAACATGGACAAGACAAAGGTTATGTCAAATGTCCATGTTGCGCCTCTACCGGTTCATGTTGGGGACTCAGTCTTAGAAGCTGTTGACGAGTACGTCTACTTGGGTCAACTGATCCAGGTAGGCAATTCCAGCTTCGAAGACGAGGTAAATCGACGAATCCGACTCGGCTGGGCGGCGTTCGGGAAGCTACGAGATGTCTTCTCGTCCGACATACCTCAGTGCCTGAAGACGAAAGTCTTTAACCAATGTGTGTTACCAGTGATGACTTATGGATCGGAAACGTGGTCCCTCACTATGGGTCTCTTAAACAAGCTCAGAGTCGCTCAACGAGCTATGGAAAGGGCTATGCTCGGTATTTCTCTACGTGATCGCGTCAGAAATGATGATATCCGTAGGAGAACAAAAGTAACCGACATAGCCCAGCGGATTAGCTCGTTGAAGTGGCAGTGGGCGGGACACATAGCGCGCAGAACAGATGGCCGATGGAGCAAAAGAGTTCTGGAATGGCGACCGCGTACGGGCAAACGCAGTGTAGGACGCCCAACGGCTAGGTGGAAGGACGACCTCATCAAGGTCGCCGGGAAGCGCTGGATGCGGGCTGCTTTGGATCGGTCATTCTGGAAGTCTATGGGAGAGGCCTATGTTCAGCAGTGGACTGTGTATGGCTGATATGATGATGATGATGATGATTTGTAACGAGGAATATTTTATTTTCAAATTACATTACTCAAATATGAGCACACTCCTCACTATATTCTAACTCAATGTTGTATCTAAAGTTTCCACAGAAACTTTTCGTCGGCTCTCCTACTCCCCCTTCCTTATGAATAGTTTACCTTGCTTTTCACGGAAGAGACAGCCATCTGACCCCTAAGCCCGAGAGTATAACCGGTACTAAAGCTTCATCCGTCAACCAGCAAGCGTATCGCCCACAGATGAGGTTAACTTGTGCTCTAAAATTATTTAATATGATGCCATATCACTCTGAAACATGTTTCTAAAATTAGGACACGAAGCCAGTAAAGACCGTAATTTCCGAAGCAGAACCTATTATAGCCAAGATTTTTTTAAGACCGTTTTTGTCAGCGGATTTGTACTTAACTCGAAAAATGGTTCCTTGTCATTCCATTCACCGTATAATACCTATTCTTCCCATTGTTGTGTTAGACCGTAATTGACAAACAGATGAGCCGTGCACGGATATTAGGGTATTATGTAACAAAATTGTGTATAAGGTTTTCCTTTTTATAAGTTAATAGTCTAATCTATCTCTACTAATAATAAAGCTGAAGAGTTCATTTGTTTGTTTGTTTGCACGTGCTAATCTTTGGAACTACTGGTGCTATTTAAAAGGCTCTTTTGCAATTTATAGATTAATTTTGATTTCTCTAGTACTGCGTTACTGCGTCCCATATTCATATATAAAGTGTGTATAAGCTATATATTATTTAATCTGTGCTACTTCCTCCATCCTCACTTGACACAAGAGGCTTAAACATACTTTAGCTGAAGCATTCTTTGATTTTTATGGTTAAGTGGGTGAGATTATATTGCTTTATACGTACAGTTAACGATAAAATTAGCTTATCAAATTCTAGTAGATGTATATAATCAATACTTTAGGTTTTAAGTAGTTCATAAAATCGTAAAGGAAATATTAAAGATATTAATTTGTCCTCTGCGGATTATAAAACTACTTTTATATGTGTACTACTGTATATATATATATATATATATATATATGGGTTGATACATTTATTCAACATAAAAAAAATGATATCATTTTAGTAATAATCAGTAAAATATGTCGTTCACTATCAAATATACCGTTTTTAACCCACGTTATAATTCTTATGTTTGGATTACTGTAGATATGATATGAACATTATCACAAAATAACTTTTTATTGTGACTTAAGAAGTCGACAATACAATATTTCAAATGAGTAAGTACACTTTTTTTTATTGCGGGAAATCCCCACGGATACGGGGTGGGTATCCGGAGCCTGAGGGAGAGGTCATGTCGGACTCGAACCGACTAAACCGCACGCCGTCTCCGGGTCGCAGTGCTAGGCCGAAGGTGAGGTTGTCATGCGACATATCCCTCGCACCCCGGCTGACCCAGGGCCATCCCTCTCGGTCTGGCCCTCCTCGGGGATGAGTAAGTACACTGTAATTGTACTATAAGAGAACTTACACCATCAACAATTATATTACTGTACCGCTAACGTTTATGAAAACAATTATGGTAGAAGAAGCAAAAGTAAAATGCCTTCCCCAATAGCAAAAATACAACTATACGTATATATGTGTATACTACCAACGCTACACTGCCGAAATATGTACCAAACTTACATAATCTGACATCCCATTAGATATTTATTTATCAAATATTTGCACTTAGAAGTTTTCTAAAAGTTGTGTACAGAAAGTTGTGTAACATGTGTACTATCTCATTCAATAAATCTTTGTAATGCTTAATCTATGAACGCGAATATGAAGCATGAACATCGTCCTTCTCTGTATGTTGGAGCACTCATTTATTATACAAGTTTACTGAACTTTTACCCACTACATGCATAATGTAAATACATATTTCAACAACAGCGAGAAGAGAAACGAGCAGCTGGTTTGTGCAACCAAGTAGGTTAGCACATTACAAGGTTAAGTTATTCTAACCAGATCAGTCTTAGCATGGGTGACATTTTTAAAGACATTGAGATCCCTTCGTGCCTCATAGAAGAGGTTAAGCCATCAGTCTCAATTGCCATATGAACATATGTGGCATTTGTTACGGGTAGTTCGATAGTTTTACTGAACTTTAATATCTACTATCTATAATGTCGCATAACGGAAAATTTCGAAATTTCGTAGCTATCCTGAAAGCCAACTGAGTTGGAACAAATGCTGGAAGCTGATGATGATTCTGAAATTATTTCCCAGGTTGAAGCTATCTGTTAGGTAAATCTGACTAACAACTCAGGATCTGGCAAAGTGCCGGATAGATTGCAATATGCTTGCCACTATTACAAACGTATTTCAATATACAGTACAAACAATACAGTACAGTGTGTACAGTAGTACACATTTATGTCTAGACTATGTATTGTATCTCCGTTCGCATTGAATGAAGTACCCATATCCATACTAATATGATAAATGCGAAAGTAACTCTGTCTGTCGGTCTATCTGTCTGTCTGTCTGTCTATCTGTATGTTACGCTTTCACGCCTAAACCGATCTTGATGAAATTTGGTACAGAGGTGTATTACAGCTTGAGAACGGACATAGGCTTTTATCGCGAGAAAGGGGGTTTAAAGGGAGGAAATAGGAGATGAAAGTTTGTATGAAAGTTTGTCATTTTTGTAGATATCCTAATGAAATTTGGTACATAGGTAGAGTAAAGCTTGGGAACGAACATAGGTAACCTTTATTGAAATAAAGGGGGGAGGGAATAAAGGATAAAAGATTGTGATTTTTGAAGATATCCCGAAATTTGATACCGAGATGGATATAAGCTAGGGAACGGACATAGGCTACATTATATCGTGAGTTTGTCATTTTTCAATCGGTTTCAAATCAAAAAAGGAGGTGAATAGGGGATAAATAGTAAGAAGTTTTTCTGGAAGATGTGCTCTTAAAACAAAGGGGGAATAGAGCTTCGGAATGGACATAGTCGAGTACCGGGCCAAATACAGAAGCGAGTGAAGAGGCGAGTAGCGATAGTTATAGGGGCGAGTGGATAGGCGTGTAGAAGTCAAATAGAAAGTCAAGTAGATTCGACTACAGAGGCGAGTAGATATGCGACTAGAGAAGCCAGTGGAGAGGTCAGTATAGAATCAAATAGAGTGCAGTAGACAGTCGAGTAGAGAGGCGAATAGTGAGGCGAGTAGAGACCGAATAGAGAGTTGAGTAGAGATTCGAGGAGAGATGTGAGTAGAGATGCGAGTAGATAGGCGATTGGGGAGAGTCACGTAGAGAGGCGAAACCAGAATAGAGTGGATGGGCAAGTAGAAATGCGAGTACAGATGCCAATGGAAAGGCGAGTATAGAGGAGAGTACAGAGTCGAGTAGAGAGGGGAGCAGAGAAGTCAGTAGAGAGTCGAGTATAAAATCAAGTATGGAGGCCAGTAGAAAGTCGAGTAGAGGTAAAGATTCGAATTTAATGCTCAATAGTGTCCGCTCAACACTAAGCGATAACCGGCATCAACGCGGGCGGAGCCGCGGGCAAAAGCTAGTTAATAAGTAAATAACATTATACACGGACTTTTTGTTGCTACTACTTATTTATGAAAACTCAACTTCAAATTTCGAGACTAATTCAATTTTCAAGTTATTCCACCCTGAAGCTACAGAGCTGTAAATGACAATTTATAAGCGTCGACTGCGGCAAAAAATCTTGACTACGGAATTGAGCTCTAGTGTTTAATCCATATCCATATAACCGATAAAGATCAACCTAGTACGTATTAGAACTAGTACATACGATATCAGATCGAAGAGTTTTAAGAAAATTATAGATCAAGAGTTGCGAGTATGTACTTATACCCCCAACCGGCGTGCATGTATGAAACAATTATGAAAGTAAAAGAAGCGGAAAGCGTAAGCCAGGATCGCAGTAGGGTATAGATGTAGTCCTTACCTGCCCTATTGGAAAACGGACGTGACTTATGTATGTGTATGAATGAAATTCATTACTGTGTGAAATCAATTTTCTTTTAATCGGTGTCTAATTAATGATAGTATGCCGACATATATTAACTGTTTTACGATCCACAAATATGATAGTGGCATGAGTGACCTTGAGGAAAAAAGTGCCCAACATAATGGCGCCGTATCTATGTACCTACTTCGAGAAAAATACAAACACCGTCCGTTACATCTCATTTTCATACACGCAAACTCTGTATTGATTTCAATTTCAGTGATGTTGCCATGATTTGCCATCTCATACTACAACATACTATTAGATATGGACCTATAGAAAAGATTCATGCTATTAGGTTATTTATTCATGTTTGGCGAGCACTACACTTAAAGGCAAAAACACATACAATCACACTCAAAATCCGTGAATCAATCGTTATCGACGTTTAATAGTCGAGTATTTGCAGCGAAGTGACTCAATCCCTTCCGTTAATCAATTAGCCTTTTGCAGCCCACTGCTGGACATAGACCGCTTGCAATGTGCGCCATAGCACCCGGTCACGTATTTACTATGTACAATATGAGCCAGCATTACCTTAAAACGGGTTTGTCAATTTATGATACACATCCTCCTATGACGAGTTTCAAGGCATTGTACCCTACACCATCATCCCGCCATTATAACTTTTCTAAGTATAAAACCTAATTCTGATGAGGAATTGAGGATAGTAGTTCTCGTCGCTTCAAAACACCGATAAGTATTGACGTTAGTTGCTCCTAAAGTCCATAAAACAGCCCCAATAGTGAACCACACTGCTCGATATGATCCAGTTGATGAAAATAGTGTGTCTTGTTGTTTAAATTATAATTATCGAATTGACAAAGAACGCATAAAAGTCACAGATCTAAACAGATAACGTTAAACATTGCCAAAATGTAATTAATTAATCTTTTCAATATTTGTATGTATTCAGTCCAAAGTAAGTACCACTTTAGCTGCCCTAAATACAACCGAAGTAAAAAAACTTACATTCCTCTACTTAAAAAGAAGAATAAAAGTATATTTACTTAAGTCAGATATTTACACAAATTAACATAATCCTAGTAACCGTAACTAACAGCCAAGTACTTTAAACTCTCTACGAACTTCTTGCAGAAACTGATCACACTAATATTTTAAGCAGCTTATTAAAACTTACTTGGATGTTGTTGCCGTCATGACTAAATTTAATATCATTACATCCTTGCCCAAGCACGATGATGTCAGAAAGTTTTAAGTATGGTCAAATAAGCTTTATAAAAAATAAATACGAGTAAACTGAAAATTAAGACTGCGACGTAATTGTGTGAAACAAATCTTATCCAATAGGACTGAGGTTATAATATTGAAAATATTGTTCAATATTATTAGCCTATTAGTGAACACGGTGTGTTATTTTAGCACGTTTTTTATTGAGACTTACATGTATATTATGCTTCTTCTGCAGCAAACATAGAATATAATATGATTAAATCAGTTCTGAAAACGTGTGCGTGCCCTCTTCAAAGTTTTAAAGAAGAAACACACAGTCATTAATTTTAACAAACCATTATTCATGGAATCTAAAATTCGGTCCATTTATTATCATAAAATATATACTTTCAGAGTTTGATTACTACGAACAGAAGGCCAAATCAATTTTGATAAAAAAAATCACGTTGAAAAAGTAATTAGTTGGGAGTGTATAACGTCGGTGAGTGAGTAAGCATTAACTCGAGCTCGTTCGCAATTTCCTCTGTCCATAGTTGGATATATAACTGTACTCACCACTCACAAAGCAAGCCAGGACTCAATTCTACTAAGAATCGCTTCAGGTTAAACTTGCATGATCACAATGCAGAGTAAATAAACCGGCCTCACTGCCGCATTTCTCGCTTGTACTATGATATTGACTTTGAGAATATTACGTTCCAAACCAACGATTACTACCAGTGCGATTCAATACAGGTGGGTGTTAATTTAATTTCAAATATCTGTTTTAATGCCGGCGACTTTTATTCGCCTGTTTACGTCATGAATTGTTTATATGTACGGGAGTTCTTAGCTCGCTTGGGACGCGCCCGATACCGAGATACTCGAGCAATATTTTAGGGTAAGTAACAATTTTAGCCGCAAAATTTCGCCTTCCTGACTTTACGGCCTTATAGGTGTTGCGGTCAGGAAATGGCTATTAGGTATATGTATTATAGAAGTATAGATCTCCATCCTTGGTTTATCCTTAATTTTATTTGGCTTGTGACAAGAGCCTCTTGTTGGTTAAGATATATATTTTCTTCACTTGTTTTTGTTAACAACTACGTCTAGTTAAGTATCTGTACTAAAGTAAAAAGGTATGCGCTACCAGGAAAATAGACGGATCTAGGTTTGTAACGTTTTAACATAACTATAATTTACTAGATACGCTGGTACTATTAACTATTCTGTGCCATAGATCTGTGATTACAGAGATGGGATTTTAGTTGTAGCTCATTAACGTGAGCAAAACAAAAAGAAATTGAATAACCATTAAGATTTTTAATAAAATTATAAGACAAGTGGTCTAACACTTTACTGAACTCATTACCAGGATCACAAAAATAGAAATGCATATTTTTTCAGCCGTAACCTACTGATGCCTTAAAAGATATACCAGTTATACTGTAATAACAAACAGCTATGAATGGAATAAAAGTATGATTAGAAATAGAACTGAGAAGCCGTCGAGGTGAAATACTTGGTATTTCGAGATCCTTATTTTTCGTTTCCTTTCCTACAACGGCCAGCACAATAGCGCATTCTTCGGGTACATATTTTACGTGACTCACAATTTCTTCGTAGACGTGCAAATTTGCTTGTAATGTTTGCTTTGAAGTACGAGCTATAAACACTCTGTTTGTGGGTCTTTTATTAATGTTAAAGTATAGTAAAATAATGTTGGCATTGAATAATATACAATTTTTGATTGACACTAGAAATATTGACACTTTTTTACAAGCTTTTATTTAACTTGCAATGTATGTTTGTTCGGGTGGAATCTTACAACTCAATTTTAAGGCACTTGCCCTCAACCGATTGAGCTGAAATTTGGTATGCACGTTCAGTTCGGATGACAATGCAAGAAAAAAAAAAAGAAAAAAAGATTGTTTTTAAAAAGGTTTTTCGAATATATCTTATTTGCTAATGAAAATACGGTTAACATCAGATATTAAAACTGGGTCTGTTTGATATGTTGGAGCTATATTTTTAATAGTACGGGCTTTTAGTTGAGGGTAAAAAGCACTGACTGCACTAATAAAAGCACTCTCGCAGAAGGAATAAAGGCCATGTCCCCTTAATCCTGATAGTAACTTACTGGATGACTCAATCTATAAAATTCTAGTGTACAATAGTTAATGCTTTATTCTGTCGTTATCGTTATTCGTATATATAGTCATTTATATATACTAATGCTTTCGAAGTTATCGAAGTTCATCCCTAATTATTATTTATCCGTTGAAAATCGAAACAATAATGAAATTCTTGGTAGTGTTAAGATTTTTCAATAATTGAAATTATTACTAGTTGTTACTATTATTGTTTGTAAGTAGATTGTAACTGACGGTACAGAAACTCTTTGTTCTTACATACACGGTCGGCAGCACGAGTGTGACGCACCAGCACACGCCCATAGGCCACGGTGACCACTTACCATCAGGGGGTCCGTTAACTTGTCTGCCACCTAAGTTGTATAAAAAGAATATTATAGTATAAAAATATTAGGTGCCATAACAAAAGCATTATACTTATCTAAACTCCTCCGTCCGCATAACTTTCGTAAAAAGTGAGACCAAAGTTTATGCTTCGCGTATAGATTACAAACCAACAACAATGTGCTGTTATTTCTTTTAAGCCTGTAAGAAATAAAAATTTGGATACTATTACTCAATTTTGTTCATATCTTTTTAACGTTTAATAATAATTGTGTTAATAATTATTGTTTAATAATAATTGAGGTTTAATTTTTTTGTTTTAATCTGGCAGGTTTGCATGAAGTTATTAACGATAGTAGAGAAACTTCGTGAAGTAAAAGATATAATAACAGTCAAATGGCGGGTTATTGTCTCTGCCTACCTATATTGTTGGGAAATAGGCGTGAACGTATTTATACATACGCTCATGGCTATTTCTCTCCGGGGTATGCAGTATGTATGTATGTGTGAAAGGATTTAGTGTATTATTTGTTTTCATTTAGGGACCAAGACCAAGAATCACGCAAGTAATGTTATTATGGAATATGACAGCTATAATGACATTTTCGAATATAGGAAATAAAGTAATAAATTGCGAAGAAATGTCTATACAAAAACAAGTTGTATTTTTATCTAAATTAAAGGTGGCGTAGCGTGTTTAGGCGAAGTCGTAGCAGTCGTAGCATATATCGTAGCAAAAAATTATGTAACTGTTCTCGTTAGTATTCCGTAGAGTTCCAATGAAGCATACATTGGTTTGTTGTTATAAGTTACTGGACCTATAACAACAATCATTTATTTATTAAACACTTATTTATTTACCACTTATTTATTGAAACATCGCTTTATAATTGAAGCCCTTAAAGACCTTAGTGTGTCTCAGAGATAGACTAATCACATGCATTGGACAAAGTTTTGTAACTGATGATCATTAATAAAAAATACTATGTATTAATGTGGAAATGGGGATTTGGAAACAGTCTATAATTCTCTTAACTATAATCTAACTAGCTGTTACTAGTAACAGTAGCATAAATGTAATTCCACTTTATAATCTATCACTGTTACAGGGATAGATTAGAAAGTGGAGTAACAATCATCCAAATATATTCACAAACTTCCATATTCATAGTATTAGTACCTACCAATTCAGTCGACAGCGCAAGTCTGATGCCTTTGGTGTTGCACACGTCCATAGGCCACGATAACCACCTTCCATCAGGCGGGCCCTGAGCTTGTGTACCTCCTAAGTAGTATAAAAAAAGCAATTTCAGTTGTTCTGTACGATTGTCAAGACCATATTTTATGTCTGCTTATACTGTTGATTGATGGCACTTGGTGGAATTTACAAACACATCTTCAATGAAAATACTTGTACTATTCCACATTATTTATTAAAATCGGTTTCGGACCGGTTTCGCCTTACGGCATTATCAAAGGTTTATACATGTTTTTTGGGTATGAGATGTCAATTAACTGTCTATTTGTGTGTCTGCGTATCTAATTGACATCTGATACCCAAAAAACATGTAGGTATCAACCTTTGGTAATGCCGTAAGGCGAAACCGGTCAGGATTTTAATAAATGCATAATGTGGAATAGTACAAATATTTTCATTGAAGAAATTTAATGTTGTCTGGTTTCTTAGATATAGATAATTATATATAAATTTTACCAAATAGAAATTCTGATATTATGGATATGTATACGTAAACACATATCTACGTATAACGGGTTTGCACAAAAGTTAATATAGGTATGCTACAGCTGATATATTGTCTTCCAGTCATTAGTAAAAGGAACAAGGATATTCGCTTCGGAAGTGTAATAGTAGGCTTAATGTCCGGAATTCAAACGGTACGTACCGAATAAATATGTCCGTTTTGTACCACCGGTTACTTGTACGTAGTCCCTCTCTCTACACAAATATAGGCTTGACGAGGATACTGAACTGAAAGTTAGACAATAATAATTAAGAGCTCTGAGAAATGTTTCTAAGGGCCCATTTTCAGAATATTATTAATAGTTTAACCAGTTAAATCTAACGTTTATCTAGGAGCCTCAAATTCAAATGAAGTATTAGGTAAAATATGGGGTACGTGAGGCTCCACCAAAAGCAACGGAACCCAAGCCAACCTCATGTGCAAGCTGGTACGGAAAAATAACAATAAAAGCTTCACTATTGTATTCATAACATAAGATTTCGGACAATTAAATTAACATACACATGCGTATGTATTATATAACACCTATATTTTGTCAACTCTGATTTTCAATCCCACGTAACAAAAGGTAAACCCATAGCCACCAGCGGGCGCTGTATCATAGGATGTTTGTCTATCTATCAGATGAAGAACATTCCTATCTTTTAGTTGCCTTCTACGATACGTGCCGGAAGAGATGGGTGGATTTTACTCCACTGGGAACGAACACAGCTCCAATAAAATCTCATCAATAAACACAAACTCAACAGTCAATAAAAAAATATACTTATTTAAAATGATGGTCAAATGGTTTGGACGCGGAGGATTAAGAATGTTGAATAGGGCATTAAACAAAACAACGCTATTCAGAATGTAATCCAAAGAGAGAAGGAAATAATCCCGTACAGGGATAATGGAACAGCGGCTAATATCATCGCATATCATTAGAGCTGATTGATACAATTTGCATTTCAATTCGAATTGAATAAAGCCGTTCTAATTATGACATTTCTCTGATTATATTTATACAGTTGATTTGCGTGTTGAATTGTCTAGCATAAATGGGCGCGTCTTCATGAAATATTTATTCTGATTCCGTTCACACAACTCATGGGAAGCTTCTTCATGGATAGAAATTATCCTAGACTATAAATATATCCCAGTAACAAACTACCAGATTCGTTCAGAGGTTAAAGCTTGATTGAATTGAAAAATGTTCACAAACTTTCACGTAAAATAGAAGTAGGTTTACTTCTCTAGGTATTATTCGTGTGTATTCTGTGCTTTTATATTCAATATTATCATAATAAACTAAAGTTACCTATAAGTGCGATTTATCTTCAGTAAATGCCTTTGTGTCACACAATAGATCTCTATCGCTTTATAGTCACACGCTTGTCATGAGAAAAATATGTTATCTGTTTAGACCGTCAATTGCAAAGATTTAAATTCTATGGGTTTTATGGGCGTAGGAATTTATAAATGTTTTTAAACACGAACATCAGACACACCTAGACCATTTTATTACCCGTATTTTTGTTCAGTTTATTTTTTATAACATTATAATGAATTAAAATAGTATCACAATACTAACTTAACATACCACACTTGATGGTAGATGGTTGCCGTATGGAATATTCAACTTATACTTAATTCAACCTTGGCAACATATTATCAGGTTTTCCTGTTGGGTAATACTTTATTAGCATTGAAATCGCCCTATTAATGAGAGAAAAAATAGTCCAGAAGCGACATTATCTTAGATTTATGTTAACGTACAAACTAGGGTGACATTTATTTACTTACGTACTGGTCAACACGGCTGGATTGTAAACAATGTAATCTTGCTGACTAGTAAGTAAGTAAAACGCTATTTATACATCTATTTAATTATGTATTAGTCGTTAGGTCAAGACAGAGGCCTATATGGGCATATTGGCGACCTGAACAATGTCACAGGATGGCCACTCACCCCACGAAAAAAAAGTAAATAACTTTCTAACCAATAAATTGCATCCGTTCATATAAAAAAAAAAGACGGGTTGCACTCTGGGAGTGCCGGCAGAAGTGAAAACATTTTCTTTTTTTCTTTCTTCGTTATATACATAGAAAAAGATAAAAAAGAACATACCATACCATACCTATAATATAGCGCTAATCATAGAACCTATCACTTATTTTCTGCTAATTGTCTGTCAGAAGAAATTAATAAATTATGAAAAGAAAAAATAATCACAAAAAGTAATAAATTACAGAAAGAAAAAATAATCATAAAAGTAATATAATAAATTACAAAAAGAAAAAATAATCACAAAAAGTTTCAGAAGGCCAGGTGGTTTGAACCCGATACTATCTGAAACTATAGGACTTACAGTGGAAGTGCTTACCGTTTAAGCTACGACGTTATCTATCGTAGCTTGCAAAATAGATAGTCTGTACCTAATCTTGTACGACGTCAGTCGTCGGTTACGGTTCAAAGGTCAACTAATCCTGACGCTTCCTTAACATTTTACACCCATCCAACGCCGCTAAAGAAGTTTTCACTTCAAAAATACAAAGAAAATGCGTGACGTACCACCTATACCTAGACTTACAGATATACCAGTGTGGGTATATATGTAATAATAAAAAATTACATTAAGTAAAAGAAAAAAAAACAAAGTTTCCTGCTGACAATGCAGCACGTTCTTAGGTTTAGAGTACCCTTACTTATCGTACGGACACAACAAAAGGTTTCATTCGCAGACACATCCGGGCCCACCATAATTCTTTAAGGACTCCCTGAGAATTATTAGGAATTTTTTGATGTAATGATATTGGTCTATTATTCTTATTATTGTTTCAGGAATTAATAACCACGTTATACATTGGGTTCCTTGGGTTGATATTTGCATCGTTTTTGGTGTACTTAGCTGAAAAAGACGTGCCCGATACGAAGTTCAAAAATTTTGCCGAAGCATTGTGGTGGGGAGTAGTAAGTATGATTTTCATTATTATCATTCTTAATTAAACTTTTCACAGAGAATTTGAAGGTATTAATTAACCAATATTATTATGCTGATTCATAATACAGACTAATTATACATGACGAACCTTAAAATTTTCTATTCAAAGCATATGTACACAACACGCTTTTCTTGTCTCATGAAATAATTGAATTCATTACAATCTTCCAGACAGATAAGCATAAAATTAATTTCATGTAGAAGTTCGCCACTTTAAACCATGGAAGCGAAACAATGTTGTTCTCTTGATGAGGTTACATCTTATTAAAGCCTTGCCCCGTGGTTGGTGAACCTAGCAAGTCACGTTCTTCTTTAACACAGTTTATAGGTCCCTAGCTTCACATGCAGCTTGAATATCTGGGTGCTGGGTGTTGACCGTAACTTACAGAATGCACAAACGTCAAAGAACTTAACTATGAAGGGAAAATGTGAAAGTTCTCAAGCAGCCAAATTAAACGTTGTGCTTTTCTGCAAGTTATTACGGAATGGGAGAACTAACACATAATATCAATTCCTGAGAACTCTTGACGTAATTACATCGCCAGCAGCCATGTCCTAAATAAAATATAATAATATAATATAATCGTGAATCATAGGTTATTCCTCCCTATAAATATATTTTATTGAAAATCGATAAAAAATATAAAAATCGTTGGGCACGCGTTATAAGGCATATTCTATCCCATGAAACGAAGGGTAAAGGAAATACAAAGGAAAAGGGAAATGCGCGCGCAAAGAATCAGCAGTTATAAACGAGTGATAACGATCACGCGCGATTTCAAAGAAAGGCATTCATGCAGAATAAAACTTGCGTATATGAGAAGCGAATCAAGCACATTTTTGAATAAAGGTATATATACAGTCGACAAAGTTGCACTTTTTCATATAAAGTTGTATGTAAAGGTGCAGCCGTATCTCCTTTGTTGACTGTCTATAAAGGATAAAAAAAATTATAGTAATTTAAAATTTAACACAGCACAGTACGCGATGTCATCATTGACTCGGATTTTTTTGAATATCGAAGTTCGTCATTTGCATTCGGACTAAATCAACGTGCTTTGTCATTTTTTGTTAAGAACGAATTACATGCAATTAGATGGCTATCTCTCCTTCTCTTTTAAAAAAACATCTTAATAAAATATAGATTTGGTGCGCTCGAGCATTAGAATAAAGTAGCAAGTAGAATAAATAGGCCGGTTTTCTTGCATAATTACAAAAATATTAATATTTCTCTAAATATGCAGGTATAGCTACTTTTATTCAACATCAAACTATTAACAAGTAAGGCTCACTATCATTTATGAAAATATTTCACGATTCTGTGTTGACGACTTTGCCGAACCTGTACATATTTAAAGAGTAACTATTTTTCTATCATAACATAAAAATTCAACTCCAGTAACCATTTGAACATACTAACGCTATCAGTTAATAATACAGGATAACTTAACTCCTCGTATTCCGTCAAACCACTAAACTAATATGAAGGCGCCCTGACCGAGGCATCATCTGAAATGTCTGATTGGTTTCCCTTTTGGTAATAAAAATTGTTACCAGCGGTTTCATTACCACGATCCCTTAACACCGTTTTTTTCCTTTTTTTCAATCTGATTCTTTACTCTCTTTTATTACGTTGTCCAAAGAAAATAAATTATGTTATGTCATCACAGATCACGCTGTGCACCGTGGGGTACGGCGACATGGTGCCTCAAACCTGGCAGGGGAAATTCATCGCCTCCTTCTGTGCACTCTTGGGAATATCGTTCTTCGCGCTGCCCGCTGTGAGACACACTTACTTTAATCGAATTCATTTATTTGAACAGGGCTTGTCGACCTTGAATAGGCAAGAACACTACTAACTTCATTTCTAGATATATCGAAATCTAAAAACCATTCACTTCATTAAGTGAATATTTATCAAATTGCTATTTATTTATCTGCGCTGCGTATGAGTAAGCAATAATAATAATATAATTTATAAATCATTATGTGAAATATAATAATATTTATCAAGTGTGTTATGGTCAGGGTATACTGGGATCTGGTTTTGCGCTCAAAGTACAGCAGCAACAACGACAAAAACACATGATTCGTAGAAGACAGCCGGCTGCCACGCTCATACAAGCCCTGTGGAGGTGCTACGCGGCAGATGAACATTCTATAAGCATTGCCACCTGGAAGATACATCAAATACCGCTTCCAAGTCCACAAACCAGGTAACATTTAGTGATTTTGAAATTATTGCTTCGGTCTAGGTTTTTTCTATTTCTCAGATCGAAAGCGCGTGAGTTTAAGTCGTGGTCGTGGTAAAGTTGTGGTAAAGTCTCCTCAGGAGACGAATATAATCCCCAATGGAATAATATATTAAGCTACTTCTGGGGCCACTGTAGGGAGCCCTGGTCTAATAACATAACACTACTATTATAGTGCTGCTAGTCTTTTTGTCAGTAGCTACTTAGGCTCTTAACCCATTCTTCTACCGCTTCTTGTAAATAAGATATGCCAAAATAGACACCTCTCATTTTCAATGCATTTCCACTAGCTACATATTTCCAAGTGCTCTAAAAGTGAATAAAATAGATGCAGTTATAAGTGTATGTATATTTGACAGCCGAGTGATGAGTGCGTCGTTCAAGAACAATGCATCGTTTGTGTCGCGGTTGCCGACTATCCGCCGCCACAAAAGCACCTCCCTGCACTCCCCGGCGCCGCACTCGAAGCCCGCGCATAGATACGACGTCAATGCCAGCGCTGAAAATCTTGGTGAGCATCTTATACATTCCTTTTATACTTCCTCGAATATGCATCTAAATGTTGTATCTCTTATCTCCATATTAAACTTTCTGGTTTATCTGCGATTACGGGCATTTCAATTATAGCAACTATAAAACTACATCACAATTTCTAACTAAATACATTGAATCAATACATTCAACTATCGTGTTAAGCGACGGCTTCTATTCATTGGATAAATTTCATTTTGAACACATGAAAGCAATTACCGCACGTTTTACTCTCACTCATTCTCATTTCGGTATAATATGAAACATTCTCAGCCTATATTTACACAGCATGGATTTTGGTGGAAATTTGGGATGAAAATTTATTGATACAGTCGACATTCGGATGGATACTATGAACAAGAATATAAATTAATGACAGGAACTCAAATTGGCTGTAACTCCAACCAACAATAACAAATAGAAAGAAAACAAAATATTAAATGAAGAATGAAACTCGAAAACGACATCACATCGGCAAAATGGTCAACATCTCAAAGTAAGACAGTTTGAGATAAATAAATAATCAATACTGAACAATACATCTATAAAGTTTGCCGTCACATTCATCATTCACATTCTACAAGCCATTAACGTCGTGCATTCAAATCGCAACTTTTTTCAATTGCCTACACAACAAAAAGGGACAAGTATTAATCTACACCCTCTAAATTGAAGAGCCGTTTTAATTAGCACAGTGTTGTGCAGTGTTTTTGACGTACGAAGAGTTTAGTGAAATGGAGTGTGATGTCATTTATTGCCCTGTTCCCTAGATAATCATACGTCGGGCGGGGACCGCGCGTGTTGTCTACTACATTGTTGGAAAAGCTGCTTTAAAGGTTCAGTTATAAATATTTTAGACGGCACTATGGCATGACAATATTACAGTCGATAAACTTCTGCTGCGTTTCTTGTTGATTCTTATTAGTAAATCCTTTCGGAAATATGTGAATACACGAAAACAAACATTTTGACGTAGCTTTGACCCCGGACTGACTTTCAACCTTCCGGCGATAATGACTACGTCTCCTAGCTCCAGACACAATTGCTGACATCCTACTTACCTTCTACTTTTTCTATTATTTTTCACTTTTTTGACATAAAAGTGCACCCGCGTAGAATTAAATTCGCTTCGAAAACTTTACAGTACTACTTGTTTCGCAATAAGAAGCTTAATATACATTTGACGAAGTGGCTTCTAAATAAAAATCGCTTCCGCGTAATGTAAGTGCTAAAGTTAGTTAATATATCAGAAAAATTTCAAGAACTGCAAGGATTGAGTTCATTTAGCATCATAGAGCGCGGTTCACACAATGAATTTCCAGATTATACAAGCGACCTAATGTTACTGGAATGGCTTCCTTCAGAGCTTGTATTTTTGAGTTCGGTTACGTATGTTCAATAAATAATAACTCAGTATTTACACTGCTTTGCATTTTTTATTATGCATGCCAGATAGTTCATAGGAAATCTGTAAAATATTCCTAGGCAACTTTATTATTACGGCAGTTTGTTTGTAAAGAATTAATTGATTAAGAGTTTAGTAGGCAAAATACTATCTAGAAGATTTTTCCCTACTGTCAAATTATTTGATAATAGGCATGTAAAATGATATTTTTTTATATTCGCCTGTATTCATTTCTAAAGAGAAATACGGTAAATGGTACAGTTTATTGCATTTCTCATAGTGTTTAAATAATAACGCTGTCTACGTAGGTAGTACTCGTAGACCAAATGGGACTGTACTCAATGGTAGTATCACAATTCATAATGAATAGGTACACGGTTAATGACCGTCCGAGGACTATCATTAGGCTCGATCAAATAAATGATTGGTGAAATATTAGACGCCTGAATAGAAACTTTCAAGTAACACAAAATGAAAGATTTACAGTATTTATCGTATTCATCTATTTTGATATTCTAAGCTTAAGCAGATTCATTTCAAATTGTGGTCGTATCAATTAACTAAGATAAGGATCTATTTAAATTTAAAATCGACAGTATCTTTATTTCAATTAAAAATAGGATCGCAACTCTGACGAAATCTTAAGCTTATCGGATTTTCCTCGATGTACTCGTAAATTGATAGCAAACAGAGAAACGCACTTTTCATCAGCTCCTGCGTTATATAGTCTTGTGCTGTGTTAAACTTTACGAAAGGCTAAAAACTGTATAGGTAAACAAGGTCGGAGTTACTTGTAAAAAAAAGATATAAAACAAAGATAAGTAGCCTCCAGTGGCTATTTTGCAATCTCAAAACATGTAACGCCTCTGTAGTAAAAGTTGGTAAACAACTTTGCTGTCGTAAAAACACAGTCATTTGTATTTCCATTCCCTCTATTTGGATTAACTATGAGTTATTTATCAACATACACACCCGAGTCAAGGAGCAATAGGTACTATGCAGTTATATATCCTGCCTTGCAATAGTGTTGAAAATTGAATTGAATTTCTCGATTACTATTTAAATGGATATACCTACGTTCACCTCTCATAACGAAGTTTTAGTGCAGCCTTAAGTTACACTTATTAAAATAAAAGTTCATGAACGTTGTATAGTTCTGAGTTCTCTGCATATAAATATTTATAATTGGGCCATCGTATTTTAATGGTAGGATAAATCATAATTGTATGTGGAATGTCGCTGTATATTTAAGTACTTCAAGCGAGATCCATAAAACGTTTGCACATTAGCTAGAAAGAGACGAACAATGGATCGATAGTTTGCCCGAGACATTAAATGGCAAGCGCTGCATTGACCTTATTATTTAGGTGTTTATTGTATGTGGGTTGGAAAATTAAAAGTTATATACTTACCCAATCAACTAAATGATTGGTAGGTACTTTCTTTTTTACTTACACACCAAATCACAAAGAGTTTTATATACCAAATGTATTTAACAATAGGAAAGTATTACGATTTATGGAATAGTTGTTTGTAAACACAAAGTCACTTTTCATCTTCCCATATCTGCCTCATAATACTAATGACTAGGTATTTCACTTGGAAGCGGGTATAAAGGGATTCTCCACCCGAGACGTTTGTACAGCCCTGTAATATAAAACAAGATGAAAGACGAATCCTACTTAGCATAAGCTACACAGCGTGGCGAATTTTATTTTAAATATATTATTTAGATAAGCCGATTTTGCATTAGTTGACATTTAAAAACAAGTAATCGGATAAGGGTATACAAACTTGACGATGTTTTATAAAACAAATAATTTAATGTGTGTTCATTTTATTTCAAACACAGAGAACGAATAATAACCAAATAAAGGAACGTCATTTATTCTTTTAAACACTATTCAAAGATTCAACGAAATTAATTGAGTTGAAAGGTAAATATATATTTCACCCTTCCAGTTTGATAATTAATTCAAAGCTATATATGCTTATAAGGAATACACATAAACTGCGAGGCGAATATCGCACTGATCACGACCAACAAAATGTAAATGCATACACGCAACTGACAGAAGGTTTGATGTTCAGGCTTATAATAAAACTAGTTGATTCATAGCGCAGTAAGAATTACAATCAATCATTCGGTGGTTTCACACACTGTCATACATCATATATGTGGAGACTTGTTCACATAACGTTTGGCTCCATATTAGCATTGTCACATAGGCAAGGGAATGGTCAGCAAGGGTAGTTGCAGGCGATAGATAACCGAGAATAGGTCCAGTGTTGAAGTGAGCATGTGTGGCTTGGCAGGCGCGACCAACGGGCGCACAGGGTGCCGGCGACCCGTCAACCCTTCACACAGCGAGGACTCGGTGGCGGAAACGGCACTCTCCAAGAAAAACTCCGATGGTAAGAAGTGGACAAGCCAACAATATCTACAAATAGCTGTATTTCGTGTTAGACAAAATTGTTTGTCTGTTGAAATGCTCTTTCTGTCGCTTTCGAGTAGATTAACGTTCTTCACTAGGTGTATGTACATACATATTTGTAGTGTATGTGGTTTGATGGAGCTGTGAATGTTTCAAACACATGCACTACTTTCTGACACCTAGAATGTATCACTGAAAACTACACTTAGATTTGTTGATTGTGTATAAATATTTTAACTAATTCAATAGCTGTTGGCACATGCTTTGTAAATCTAGAGATATAAGCAATTAGGAGCAATCTCTACGTACTGGTTCATCAATAAGTATGTTGCCAGCTGTCCTTTTGATGCACCAATTTCAATTAGAAATATAAGTACAATATGTAAGCAATGATTATGTATATGAATGTAATTAGTCATGTAGTTTGTAGATCGTTGCATTCAAACAAGATTTTATAGAATAAGTATGTATTTTGTAGGTAAAGTAACACAATTGCTTAAAGTATAAAATGTTGTACCTAAACCAGCCATTTAATTCTGATGTAAATAAATTGTGGTTGAAACTAAAAACTTTTACATTAACCCTAATATATTTCCGTGAACTATAAGCATGCACGAAATATTATTGTCTTCTTAGGCACAAAACCGCATGCAAAATATGGAAATGCAATGTGTGGACTGTGGATATTAATTTCAGAATACTGACTTTATTTTGTTGCAAAAATAGTTCTATGTACTTTCACCGTGCACTACATAATCTATCAAAAAAGAATCCCTTTCGGTATAGCCTACAGGTAAAGGTAGATTACATGAAAATTCTTCGCAAAAAGTTCTGTTAAGGATAGAAGGAGAGTAAAAATAATCATATGATCAAAGTTTTAACAAAGAATTAGATTAAATTGCCATCTTGCCTATTAACGACGATACTACAAATTTTGTTAAGGACAAAGTTTAACAAGGGATTTTGAGACAATTTTCAATTGTTTTGTAATAGTTACAATAAAATTACAAGAGGTAGTATTGTACTCCTTTGAAAACTTATGAGAGTTTTTTATAAGAATACTAAAATCTGTGGAACCTAAAATCGTAAACTTAGTATATTTACAACATTGTTCCAGTTATTATCTAGTTGACCTCAAATACATGTAATTAGTCCATTGAAGTATACCTACCTACTTATAGTACGTATATTGTTACGTAAACCTTTGATAATGCCGCGAGGTGAAAAGGTTGAAAATAAAAATAAACTGTGGAAAAGTACAAGTGAAGTTATTATTCAATATACTTATATGTATACAACACTGATAAAACCTGAATATTTGAAAAGGTAAGCCAACAAAACCGAAGGTTCCTATTCAATCTCGTTTTACAAGATATCAGCATTCATAAACATCGACTAAAAATTACTCTCGTTACGATTTCCACTTCGAATGGTACGCACGCCTAAGACTTGAAACAGAGCCCCTCGTACGTATAAGTGTCATGTTTACGGTATATGACGCCGTTTTCATTTCAAGCAATTTTAGTTGAATTTTAGTAACTTTGCTCTAGGATCCAGATACTAACTAGGGTACGATGAAATTATTACGTTGGAATAAAAGCAACTCCCCATGTGTACATATGTGATATGAAAACTTTTTAAGACTTTATACTAAAAAGTTCTAAATCAAATTTAAAATGAGTCACTTAAAGTTTTCTTAAAGATTTTTTTTAAGTATTTAATTGTTGTTCAAGTGATTTAGAAGGTTTAATACTCTGGTAAAAATCTAGATAGATTTTATTTTGACAGAACGTACCTACCTACTAAAGATAATTTTAAAATATTTTTCTTACTAATCAAATTGAAATCACGCTTTTGAAGACACGGCGTTTCTGAAATGAGCCCAAGAATTTGAAATGTTCATTATGACGATCGTCTTATTTTAAGCTCTACATTAATCACCCTCATCTTTAACAAAATTTTCATTTTAGACAAATTAATACAACAATCTAATTCAATTGGGGTTACGTCTCAAATTAGACGCGGAAAAGCGTTGATTACAGTAATTCATTCCTTTTACTTGAAGGTCGGATAAAAATCTTGTCCATAATAAATTAATCTTTCAACCTACCTGGATACGGTAGGCGTAAAGATCAACTATTATTTCTATCTCTGTACTTGTGTGTTTTTATTGCAATGCCTTATGATTCTTTTTTTCAGAGGCAATCTACACTTCTACACTACTATTATAAAGAGGAAAGATTTGTATTTTTGTATGTTTATATTGAATGAAGTCGAAAACTACCGTGTCGATTTCAAAAATTCTTTCACCATTGGAAAGCTACATTCATCCTGAGTAACATAGGCTATATTGAATTTTCACGAGAACGTTTTTACCACCCGTGCGAAGCCGAGGGGGGTCGCTAGTTCAATCAATTCTGAAATCCTTAAAAACAAACATAAAAAAACAATACGTATCTTATTTTAAACAGACCTGGCCCCTGACTATACTAAAACAAAACCACTGGCATACCGCTGACATTGCATAAAATATCATTAAATTTTAGACTTTATATTAGAGCTTTAAAGTCCAAAATTAAAAGAGAAAGAGTTTATAACATTTTTCATTCACTTTACATGATTTTCATTTAATTTTAGACTTTAAAAGTACAGCAGTAAAGTCTAAAGTCAAATCGCATTGGTTATTACGTTATTAATACGCGGTGTGTGCAGTACCGCAGTGGTTTTGCCATGTCAAAAAAATAGCAGAATCATGGCCCTGAATGATTCACCAAAAAATAGTGACAATCCGTTTTCAAAAAAACGCTACAGCAAACATCCCAAACATCCCCCTTTTTTCTCATCTCTTTTATAAGAACGCCGTTCCCCTTTATGAGGTATGCATTTATTCACAACAACTTATGAGGAATTATGCCCTTGATGTTTCAGCCAAAAATCATCAATCAATCAAAATCATATCTCTATCACGAAAAGCTCTCAACAGAAATTGAGTTTCAAAGAACATATGTTCCAAGTTTGGTGAAAATCGACTAAGAAATGCGCCCCCTAGACCGGGACCTAAGAATAATTAAACTACAAGCTATTTAATTTATCTAATCTTAGTATTATTCCCAAAAATATATTGTCGCCGCTAAAAATGGACACAATAACACGGGGGTTTACCTTAAAGCCAACAAAAAGAATAGTTACTCTTCGTACTTAATATACTAACATGAATAATAGCAGCAAATTGATCATTAAGACATGATTACGGAGCTTGGGTCAGTTAAGCTGTTTTGATGGATTACAATAATGTTATTAGCGCAATTTAAGACATGGCTAGCCAAATATCACTCGATGTGAATAGAAATTGATCACGCATTTGCTCCGAACTATGGATAGTGATGGCTGTGGTCTCCATGGGTAAGGTGGTTTCTGTAGCCTATCATTATCATCACAGCGTCAGTCTCTGTGGCATCCAAAACTTGCGCTTTGGAGCTCGGGGTTCGCTCTGCCACTCCTTTTAATTTGGCTATTATCTTTTTATATCTTAGCCTATTCAGGAGCGATTGACCTATGAAATTTAAATTCTTATGTATTTTAGGATGGACAAACTGCAATACTTTTACTACTGTTATATTACTTTTTACAACTTTTTGAAATTCGTGTGCTTCAAAAGTATTTATTTCTCCAAGAAAATGGAGTTTGTACGTCCTCGCATCGACAAAATTGTAAAAGAAATTATTAGTTCGTGACCAAACGCATTAGACCTCGCGAGGACGTTGTACCTGGCGCGTAGATAAATTATTATGATTAGTATTGCTTTTGTTTTTAGTGACAAACGCTATTATGTACCTGTACCTACAATCAGATATATTTTTGAGTGCTCTAGAAAACAGCGGGCAATTTCAGAGATGACTTCAGGCCTTAATTTTATCTGTTTTATTTTTCTTTAGATACTTTATATGAAGCATTTAATATGTAAGTCTTCAGCCAGAAGACAAGCAGGGTCCTTGGCCGACTATTTGGCTTTTCCGACTTTGGACGTACAATACACTTCGTTCCGATCTATGTAAATATCATGTTTAAAGAACCGGATTGTAGATAAAATTAAAATTAATGATTAGGGCCCTTATTAGTTACCCTTCCTTACCATTTGCTCATTTTCCCTTCCAAATCCCTTCTGTGGTAGCAACGCCCTAGAGATCACTCTGGTGTATTATTTCTGTTACAAGCGTGCATAATCCATGGTAACCGCTTAGCAACAGATGGGTAGTATTCTAGTTAGCTATAAAAAGCAAATCCTGCAATCCGCAGGGTTGAATCACAGTATTCGTGGCCACTTTTATCATACTAGAAGTTTTTTAGCGTATATATACGGTAGGTATCCATTAAAATAATTTGGGCCCGGTAGAAAACGCTGCAATTATTGTTTTTTTTTTAATTTGTTTATAGTTTTTTTGAAGTGAAAACTTCTTTAGCGGCGTTGGATGGGTAAAAAATATTAAACTTGCGTCAGGATCGCTTGACCTTTGAACCGTAACCGACGACTGACGTCATACAACATTAGCAAGAGATTGTTTATTTTGTCAAGTACGATATGAAGCTTCGTAGCTAAGCTGCAAACGCTTCAACTGTGAGTCCTTATGGTTTCAGAAGTTATCGGGTTCGAACCTGGGCTTTTTGTAATAATTTTTTCTTTTTGTAATTTATTACTTTTTGTGATTATTTTTTCTTTTTGTAATTTATTACTTTTGTGATTATTTTTTCTTTTTGTAATTTATTACTTTTTGTGATTATTTTTTCTTTTTGTAATTCATTATTTTTTTCTGACAGAAAATTAGTGATAGGTTCTATGATTGGCGCTATATTATAGGTATGGTATAGTATGGTATGTTCTTTTTACCTTTTTCTCTGTATATAACGAAGAAAGAAAGAAAGAATAAGTTTTCACTTCTGCCGGCACTCTCGGAGTGCAACCCGTCTTTTTTTTTTAATAATGACCTAAATAAGTAGTTTATCTTTAACGTAATAGCGTAAATATATTCCAGTGTAGGAGTACAATAAAATATTACAAAAAATATATATTAAAAAGCAATTCTTGTACGACAATATTATAAAACGCTATTCAACAAACGACACACGTGTCAAACAGCGTTCTATCATATCTTAGCAAACCTAATATTCTATCACGGTTCAGTAAATTTGCTTTTTTCCTGGATAACAAGGTAAAATTGAAAACGTTTTCTAATAAAAAAGAAAATTACATTGTTGCCGAGTATGCTCGACGAACAACGATGTATGTGCCATTATGTTGTTAAGTCAGAGTGAGCGACAACCGCGTCGATAACATAACGGCTACATCATCTACATACATTATGTAGGGTAATTTTAAATAGTAAGACGGTATACGAAGAATAAAGCTGCAATGTTTGTTTGTTTCAAGGAACGGTTCTGTTTTTGGAGCGTACCTATCGTGTTTTTAAATTTCTTAACCATCGGGTATATTTTCAAAGGCTGGATGGATTGTGGCACTTAAGGTATCGTTAGATTGGTCTTAAAAACTGGTATTAAATTAAAGGATTTTTTTGTAAATAATCATTAGACGCGCTAATCCCTTAAACTATTTACATGTAAGATTTAAAAAAAAAAGACGGGTTGCACTCTGGGAGTGCCGGCAGAAGTGAAAACATTTTCTTTTTTTCTTTCTTCGTTATATACATAGAAAAAGATAAAAAAGAACATACCATACCATACCTATAATATAGCGCTAATCATAGAACCTATCACTTATTTTCTGCTAATTTTCTGTCATAAAATAAAATGTTTATAAAAAAATATAATCACAAAAAATAATAAATTACAAAAAGAAAAAATTATCATAAAAAAGTAATAAATTACAATAAGAAAAAACAATCACAAAAAATCCCTGAAGGCCAGGTGGTTTGAACCCGATACTATCTGAAACTATAAGGACTTACAGTCGACGTGCTAGACGTTTAAGCTACGACGATATCTATTGTAACTTGCAAAATACATAGTCTGTACTTAATCTTGTATGACGTCAGTCGTCGGTTACGGTTCAAAGGTCAACTAATCCTGACGCTTCCTTAACATTTTACACCCATCCAACGCCGCTAAAGAAGTTTTCACTTCAAAAATCTTTTTAAATAGATAGTAATACCAGTTCTGGAGGAAAGAAGAAGGTCAGAAACTGAGTGATACAGAAGAACGATAATAATAACACGGTTGGGTAGGAGGAACCGTGGAGCACGGCTAGTGTTGTATATGCTATAGAATATAGTCTAAACAAGATCTTTGTTACCTGTTAAAAATCTTAGGCCCATGTTCTAGAATGTCACTCAGCTGAATCGCGATATATCTAACAATAAAAGAAAAGACGGGTTGCACTCCGGGAGTGCCGGCAGAAGTGAAAACTTTTCTTTCTTTCTTTCTTCGTTATATACAGAGAGAAAGATGAAAAACATACCATACCATACCTATAATATAGCGCCAATCATAGAACCTATCACTAATTTTCTGTCAAAAGAAATTAATGAATTACAAAAAGAAAAAATAATCACAAAAAGTGTCAGAAGCCCAGGTTCGAACCCGGTACTATCTGAAACCATAAAGAGTTACAGTCGAAGCGCTTACCGCTACGAAGCTTCATAGCATACGTAACAAAATAAACAATCTATTGCTAATGTTGTATGATGTCAGTCGTCGGTTACGGTTCAAAGGTCAAGTAATCCTGACGCGAGTTTAACACTTTTTACCCACCCAACGCCGCTAAAGAAGTTTTCACTTCAAAAATTGTAGAGACAATCTGTCAAATTTGACAATGTGTATACAATCTTTTACCACATAAATTGAGGTTCAGATGAGTGGTATTCTAGAATATTTTAAATTAATATTAATCTGAATCTATCACAACATCTTGTAATAGCGTCGAGGTTTTTCTTAGTGAAGCAATTACTTCTAAGTATGTATAATGTGTACCGCTTGACCAGCCGTTAAGAATAAAATTTATGTCAAGAATACTCACGAATCTTAGGGGAAATGGAAATCAATTTCAATGTGTAATCGAAAAGCAAATATAGATCCATTCATTCATTAAAACTTTCGCATTTATAAATAAAAGTATGATACTCGTAATGTTAACTCGTTACGCACTAAAATGTAGGTTACAATGATAATAATGTACAAGTGACAGCAAATCAATAGTAAGCGTAATTAGAGTGTAGAAACACGCAAGAATCATTGACACAACCCGGCTTTGTTCGGAACTCAGTTTAGCGTAAAATGGAACGAGGACCAACTTGTAACAGTTAACAACTCTCAAGTTAAGATATACTCCTTTGTGATTACTTGAAGGAATGATTTATTTATGAACTGTTAGTTTTTATAACCGTTGATTACAGATCGTAAATAAGCTCGTTTTTGTGTATATTGTATAGTGATTAAATTACCCTCTTTTAACGCAGTACGCGTAAATACGAGAGGCGTATGAGCGCCATGCCAAAGTCTGCGGGGACCAAGTCAATTTTCTTTAGGGTGTGGGTTCGAACTATAATAGCTCCCGTAGAAGTCATAATAAATCAAAATGTGGGAAGGATGAATAGGAGAGCAAACCTTGAGCTCCAAAGTGCTTTGGATGCAGATATAATAGGTAATAAGTCTTGGAGTGAAAATATCATGCAAACTTTTATTCATTTTTTCTTTAGGTTATTAAATTACGTACAAACTACACAAATCTATCTATGGGTTAAGTATGCTTTTTTGAGCTGTTATTTCATCATATGAGATACATAAAATTCGCGTCGTTAATTACCGAGCGAAGCCTCGCAACCTCACCGTTGTTTGAATACTTTTAGATTTCTTCTCGTCTGTGTAGTTTGCATTGTCATTGGTCAGTAAGTTACTTCGTTTAAAGCCCGCCATGAAATGAAATATAAAAATGCGCTTATATTCTACTTAGTAAAAATTAGGTTATCACAGGCGCCCTTCCCATCCTACTTAGTAGGAAGTACCTCTAAATACCGCAGTTGAATCGCATACCTACTTGCAATGTGTTTCTACCATTCTATTGATAAGTAGAGTTGCCAGGGCAACCAAGCTAAATAAAATGCAAAATTGGGTCTGCAATCTCTATCACTATTGGATAGGTCGTATGCTTGTTGCCACCTCAATAGTATCAAAGATATGATACCACGTTCATTTAATCACGAATCATTACTTGCTTATTATTACCTAAGCACTTATTTACCACTGGACTTCATCAAAGTAAATTTGCAGACTTATCCTGGATTCTCACGTTTTACACTGAGAATTTAATAAAAAGTTATAACGACGTTTAGTTTTAATCGATCTTGGTTTCTTTCATTGGTGAAATCCGCTGTTGAAGTTTAAAAATAAAAAAATAAACAAATTAGTTTGCTTGATTTATTTGGTAGGCACAGAACGTATTTAGTATCTAATTAATTGAGTGAGAGTTCAATGAGTCTTGTTTGAATTAAAGCAGTATTGAATTAACATACAAATAAGGTAAATCAGCAAAGTTCCAGGTAAGCCAGGTTACGATCAGCGTGTTAATTTTTTATAGGCCGCCCAATGTAAACCGCATTGCGTTGAATCACGACGCCATAGTACGTAACTAGGTAGGCATATGTATATCGTAAGGTTGGTCAATTATGCGGCTAGCCACACAAACTGCTATACGACGACGCTGAAGTATGTCAGCAATGAAAATCACTGAATAATATAAAAATCTACTCATGTCATAAACGAAATAAAAAGCCGCCGATTTACTGTCGAGATTGTTTTATTATTGTATGTGTGATAATATTTTATGAAGTGTTTCAGTGCTATGTAACTACATTCTACAAGTTTTTTTAATGTTATTTGATTAACGGCCTTTAGAAACATTAAACATATAACCATAATATTCATGAGATAACAGTTTGTTATTTATAATTTAAAAGTATTCCTTACCAGTGTAAATGAAATAAAGAGTAGATAAATCTTAAAAAATTGAATGGTAAAATATAAAAGGTGATTAATTAACTAAGGACATAAAATCTAATGAGAAACTATTTGATAAATTTCACAAGGGAACAAATTTCAAACTTTTTCATACAACTGAAAAGCAATTACTAGTTTCGGATTACACTTAATTTATGGTAACAGGTCTAAATTTACAGATACAGCTGTTCTTAAAAAATAAAGAGAACTCAAAAAATGGTGTTAACAAAATGTAATTTAAAAGCGTCACAAAATTTAACATAATGGCATTATTTTAAATTGTCCACTATTATAGAGAATTTAAAGTTTAATTGATATACAGGTGTTAATTCGTCAGTGAATTTTCTTTTACCTTTTGTATGACATTCAATTATTGCGTTGAAGAACCAAAACAAATCTGCCATCTTAGCTGGATTCCATCGTTTCTGGTATCTAATTCGTGTTGTTTGCATATCCTAGTGAAACCTTTCTCCATGTTCGTAACTTACTGTCCCAAGATTATCAGGTAAAAAGTCGAAATAAGTGTGTAGTAAATGGATTTTGAGAAACAATCCACACCCTTTTTTTTTACGGATACCCACCCCTCCGGAGCCGGAGGGGGAGGTTATGTCGGACTCGAACCGACTAAACCGCACGCCGTCTCTGGGTCGTAGTGCTAGGCCGAAGGTGAGGTTGCCATGCGACATATCTCTCGCACCCCGGCTAACCCAGAGCCATCCCTCTCGGTCTGGCCCTCCTCGGGAGAAACAATCCACACCCAAAGTTTTGGCACGACTGAAGCAGTTCCTGGACTAAAAGTTAATAGTTTTCTAATTTTATATTGCCTAGAAAGCCTTCTTCAAGTATCTGGAAACATTTATCGTGCAAAAATAGCAATCATTGAAGAATGTTGCCACAGCATATGGACTGCAAAATAAATTATCTTTTGTTGACTTTTCATCACCTCGAATGACCTATGTACCAAGAAATACACATTTGAGGTCTCTGCGACTTTTTAAGGTCTCCAATCATAAATTCAAAATAGGAGCAGTAAGCTACTTTAATCCTTTTCTTATTTTTTGTTTACATTCACTCTACATAACTTCCGTACACTTAACAAAATTTATATGGAGCATTCTTGCAAAATCTTCTTTGATGACTAGCCATATTTCTGTGCACAAATCTTATAAGGATATGTGTACAGGACGCTAATACTCGCGAAATTATAAAAAATTAAATAATATTGATATTAGAGCTGTAACAACACTTTAATGACTTGATGTGTGTGAAGTACCTACAAGTAGTACAAGAAAAATTACTGTTGTGGTTGTCAAAATCTTGTTCCCTTGTGTTACCGAAGTAAATTACCGTTTAAGTCTCATTGATTGTTGTGTTAATGTTGTCTAATAGACGACATTTACAAACATTTGGCATAAATACATACTCGCTTCGAATGGCAGACGTAGCTTATTGTTTCTTTTGAAGTGTATAATTTTCTGAAATTAACTTTTTTATGCAGACGAAGATGAGGAGCCACGTTGTGTGACGTTGACGCCACGACACAAAGCAGCCATACGATTTATAAGAAAGGTATGTGAAATTCTTTACAAACCTACTCATTTACATTTCAAATGACTGTTAACAGTTCTTTTCTTCAAATATATTAATGTGCTGCAGTTAGCGCCTTATTTTAGGAACAAGACGAAGGTATGGTGTTTATGTTTACTTAGATAGTGGCAAATTAACATGGATTCGAAAAAGTCAACGACTATATAGGTACAAATATAACTTTTACACAATCCTCAAAACAATCTAAAAACAGCATAGAACATTAAATGAAAAGTTAATGATCATAAATATTATAGCTACTCAATAATTTACACTCAATACATTCCAGTATTTTGAGTATGTTTAATGTAAACCACGTTAAACTTAAAACATCCGAGTCCAGCACGAGATGACTGAATTTTAAAAAAGAACTAAATGTCGGTTGGGCCCCTGTGACGGTACAACACTACTTTATTCAGAATATACCTACATTTTTATCAGTACCCTAGACTATAATTCATCACATGGCATGAGCCTAGTGAAACTACATCCTAGGCCAGTATAAAAAACTAAATTAGAACCCAGAAAAGCTTCAAAATTATTTCGTTTTATTACTTAAATTTACAAATACACTCATACTAGGTAACTAACCATTTGCCTTTATATATAAAGCTAATTAAAGAAATATCTGGGTCCCTATACCGAAGTTTTACCAATTCTGAACATTCATTATCAACTCCTAAGAACTTTTAATGACAACGTACTTTGTAATTTAGAATTACCAACAAAATAATTGAAAATGTTCATACAACCCAAAATAATCATCAAAGAGATTTATAAGATACTTACCTGCTTATTAAATTCTGACAGATGAAGTATTTTGTGGCTCGACGTAAGTTTAAAGAAGCACTAAAGCCTTACGACGTCAAGGACGTTATTGAACAATATTCAGCGGGCCATGTGGACCTGCTCGGCCGGGTGAAAAACGTCCAGACTAGGTACTGCAGCCACGAGCAAACCCTTGTACACCATGCACCCACTTACTTTCTACGTACCTACTACATACTTATACTTTTCGTCTGGATTGTGTACCAACTGTGTCTTGTACTTCTCTGTAGTTTACGTTGGCATCGAATTTAATACCTTATACTACCTCAGTAGTTAGTGTGTGCAACGCTATACATAATGCATAACTACAATACAATGCGTGGTTGCTTCCAAATCGCTCAAATATCTTTTCGTGCTATTTACAAAAACACGCGTATTTAGATTCTATTTACGTATTCGTTTGAGTCATAACGTTTTCATGCAACTCTTTTGTCTCAACGCCAGTTAGTGAAAATCTTACTTGCTTTAATTCAGACATTTTAAACGAATTATGTTAATTGATAAATTTAATTGAGGAGCAATGGTGTTCCGTTTATCCGATTTATTCAGATATTTACACTGCAATGACTATAGCAAACAGAAGTGAACAAAACCCTGGTGAATAAAAAGGTAGGGTACCTTTTATCATAATACCTAGCTCAGTTAAGCTCTTGATTGACCTACGCGGATAAATCAATCAACTTTTTGCATACAGATCGACCTATTAAAACATCAAAAGAGTGAAATAGAAACTAAATAAAACGAAAATAGGTTTAAAATGAAAAAGTATTGCTGACTTTTATATTACTAGAAGCGATTTTGAAGCGGCCCCCACACAAGAAACTTCAAATGAATAAATGCTCCCTGCCTCACTCTAGATACCTTGTAGACGTACGACAGGACTGACACATCAACGTGGTTAACTAGTCAATGGAATGTTTCAGTGACTAAATGCGGTTGAAACTTAAGATTTTAACAGTTATAATTAACAGGTAGCTTTAATTAACATAATTATAGCAACTCCATTGTTATTACATGCATGGTTGCCTGTCAGATAGCAGACATTGGCTGTGGGTAGAGTCGTAAATGCTAATTAACGTAAATAAGCATTACGTCTTATCTCATATTCTATCCACTATAGTTGATACCTACATATTTAGACATATATAATATCCTAATCAAACTAAAATACTTAAAATGTTAATGTGAAAGTAAACACTGTTACGCTCTGTTATTATTTTCTTGAATAAAGACCTCAAGAATATGTAGACACCTGCTTTATAAGTCTAAGTAAGACAAAATTGAGACTTTATAATTGTACATTCAGCGTTTCTGAAAATTTAAACTCACATATCTATAACATGAAAAATTTTCATTTGCAAAATTAGCCATCAGGATCTTTTTATTTCCGTGTAGCTCAAGTATTTTGTCGCACGCAAGAGATTTAGAGAAGCTCTGAAACCTTACGACGTCAAAGATGTGATAGAGCAATATTCGTCTGGACATGCTGACCTGCTAAACCGAACCAAGAACCTGCAGTACAGGTGAGATGCGAGAAGGTTCGCGCCCGCACTGTTGCGCCGCCTCAACCGCCGCAGACACTTCATCCATTTTACATATTACTCTTACGTCCGAGCGCCGGACCAGCCATGATCATCCGTAACAAATAACTTGCTCGTTACTAACGTTTACTCCCTTATTGTTCATTTAGAGTTACATAAAAGTATATATAGATAAATATTAAATATTTTGCTCATTACAGTTTTATATTTTCTAAATAATTAAATAAAATCTCGTTGTCTAATTTAATTTAAAGTAGGTTAGATCTGACTATAGTTTCTTTTTATGAACAATTTCTCACATTTTTAATGAGTGCTTCGGTGTCTTTGTAGTTTTATATCGTTAATGAATTAAGCAATCAACTAAGGTGTTAAGTTCTCGATGTGTCGTTTGCAAGTTCTGTGTAGTTTTCCATTCTGTAAAGCTCTTATTCCCCTTGTCTCCGATGTTCTATCAGCATTCATGTATGCAGCGCATGGATTATATTTTCGTTTTGCATATTCCTCGTATGCTTCATAATTTCTATATTTCTTTTACAAAGATAAGTAAGTATGTCGAAGTTAAAAGACGTTGAAACGTCATTTTAGATGTAAATAATCTTTATATCAGATTGAAACATAATGCCAAAGCAAATCAGAATAAACTGGTACTATAATAGTATAATATCTGTTCCTAACAGAATTGTTAAAGTATTTTACCCAAGATCTCTATAAAATTAGTTATATTACAAATAATGAAAACCACAATACATATACGGTACCATGTGTATATTATACAACCTCGTATTACCATATTGCCGTTGTACCCTCGCCCTATATTCCGCATACCTGAACTTCAGTTCTGCATCTTATTTTCACGAAAAATCAGTTTAAACCAATTACGACTCAGCTGCATGCAGTAAAGGAACCCTTACTAAAAAATGTAAAGGAAGAGTTTACGTACGAACGAGATTATTTTGGCAAGTAGGTCGACATTTAAACCTTGTTCTTGAAACGAACAAATATGGAAATACTCGCTTTCGATTCTGGTGGAAAGCATTATAGCAATGTGAATATTAAATACTCGGTATGCAGAAGCTCTTGCACCGTACAAAGCTTAATGTGCTTGCATTCGTAAAATAATATTTGGCTTGCCATAGATAAAGTAGATATGCACTAAATATGTCACCTAATTTACTTATTTACACATTTTTTTTTCGAAACATCATAAGATTGAGTAATTGATACTGACAACGTAAAGAAAAGCAACAAAATAAGGAAGGAGTACCTAGCCTTAAAGGCGCCCACTCACTAACAGTCCGCCTGCAATCCGCCTGCAGTTTTTAATCGTATCCGGCGGCCTAAACACACACACTAAAGCGATTTTGGCCTGCCAGCAATTCGCTGTTGTAAATTTTGCGACCACGCATTAGCAGTTGTGAGTTGTCAGTTTTCGGCCGTACAATTGCCTGCCGGCAATGCTTTGATATCAGTTACACAGAGACTACAAATTCAGTGCAAGCGATGTTCAACCTTATTGACATTTTCTTGATTACATGTTTTTTCGCATTAATAAATGCCGCTGATCACGAATATTAGAAAAAAACTCGATGCTTTGTGATGTCATTAAAGTCGAAAATCGCTCGCACTACGTTATTCTTATAATATTACGTGAAAATCATTGTAAAAAAATAGGTGTTAGCTATTTTGGAGCTTATGGACCATGAACATGAGAAATATAGGCGATTATGTAATAAAATGACTAAAATTAGTGAAAATTAGTGAAGTACATGTCATCATAATGTTATTACCTCAGGCTTAAAGAATTACATTATTTTATTCTGAGGTTATTACGTAAAAAGTGCTAACACGAGACGTCGTCGGTCGACAGGCCGCCGGCCGACTGGTTGCTAATGTGTGCTTGTTCGCCTTGACGGCCTAGGACTGTCCGGCCTTGGACTGTCCGGAATCGTTCGGCGGCCACACACTATCGGATCGTATTAGTCTTCAGTCCAAAATCGTTAGCAAAACTGTTAGTGTGTGGGTTATTGCGATTAACTGACAGGTTTACATCGTCCGGTCGTCATCCGGTAAACTTTTAGTAAGTGGCTGCCTTTAAACGTTTTAATTCTACGGTCGCATACCCAATAATCTTTTATTGGGAAAACCATAGAAAAACGGCAAGTTGTAAATTACATATTGCGTCTAGCGGTATGCTATATTCATGTATTAAGTACCTCTCCATTTACATTTTACTAATTTTATTATAACTCATATACTTTTTTAGTCAACTACCCTATAACTCACAAAATTTTATTTTGAGTACTTATACTTAGATGTAGCCCAATAACAGTTTTATATTACAGCTTATTGATATATAACTTAACAATAAAGTATAATTTTCTTAATGAACAAAATAAATATCACCCTTATAGTCCGGTCAATTTAGACATTCGAAGTTACATAAATTTACAACAAGCTGAAAATTTATGAAATAGTTCAAAATATAATTGTAATGAAATTTGAAAGGTGGCTATCTTTCCCCTGTGTGAAATTTCTTTTATTCAAGGTCAAAGATCAAAAAATGGGTTTTTCGCGAGTTTCAGCAATTTTCAGCAAAAAGAGTAAAAAAAATGTTAAAGTTGTAATCGTCAACGACGATTATTAAAATATATAATATATATTTCAATATAGATAATTTTATGATCTACAACTTTTGTCTGAGGTATTTTTATAAAACTTACAGTATTGGTGAATATTTCTAATTGAATAAAAAAAATCCACACAGGGGAAAAATGGGGACTTTCAAATTTCATTTGAATTCACAAATTTTCAGCTTATTGTAAATGTACATACATTTACATTCACCCTTATTTATTGGTTTAATTTGACCGGACTTTTACTAAATAAATACAAAATAAACAACATTTATGGTACCTAGTCCAAATTGAAATCAATTTCTTTCGCTGGTTTCTATATTCTTATGAGTGCCCTTCAATTCACTAGTATTATTTGATACTCTTCTGATACTTCTGACTGATGATTATATGGTGTTATTAGTTGCATATTGGACATATTTGTACCAATTTCCATTAATCGGCAGTTACAAAAGCACTACTCTCTCATTGAAGCTTATCACCCTGTTAAGCTAAAAGGATTTTTATTCAGATTGATTTTGCATAGCCATTAGCTACTTATTGACCCGATTGGATTGCTCAAATTTGTATTCCATTCACAATTTAATAGGTACTGCTGGTAGAAACCGAATCAACATTGTATTGCGTACAAATTGTTTTATTAATGAAAATAGAAAACCAAAGGAATAGTAACACTATTCCGTGAGCTATTGCAGCGGGTACCTAATTTATTTTCACCTGCTTATCTATTTTATGTACCACTAAGATGGAGAGCAGCCTGTACAGAGAGAGTTATAGGTTACGTAGCATAATGTAATATTCATTTTTATATAAATATGTGCTATAGATATCATAAGTATATAGGCTCCCGACATAAATAAAGCACCTAATATTATTGCTTCTATACAATGGATACCATTTGTTACCTATATGTGACTAATAACTAAAAGAAGTATGAGAAGCAGTAAACTGTATAAAACCCATGTAAACATAAGTTCATAGCAAATTAATGACAGAATAATATCGCACAAATCTTTACTAAACTCTGATTTTTCGCACTAAATGTTTGTAGATTCTAATTTCGTTATTAAATTTATTAGATACTTAGGAAGTAAAACAAACATCAGTCTTAGATACTTGCTACGTCTCGCGGATGATATTATATAAATACGATAACCTATATAATCTACATGAATTTTCTGAAATCCACAGGTTAGATCAAATACTTGGCAAACAAGGATCTAAAGCTAAAGATGTCTACGCATCAAAAATCAGCCTTGCTTCCAGAGTAGTTAAAATTGAAAGACAAGTAAGTTATTTTCAAGTTATGACAACTAACTTTTCTCTTATATGAAAGATAAATATATAATTACAATTATTCATCATCATCATATCAGCCACACATAGTCCACTGCTGAACGTAGGCCTCTTCCATAGACCTCCAGAATGACCGATCCAAAGCAGCCCGCATCCAGCGCCTCCCGGCGACCCTGACCAGGTCGTCCTTCCACCTGGCCGTTGGGCGTCCTACACTACGTTTGCCCGTACGCGGTCGCCATTCCAGAACTTTTTTGCTCCATCGGCCATCTGTTCTGCGCGCTATGTATCCCGCCCATTGCCACTTCAACGAGCTAATCCGCTGGGCTACATCGGTTACTTTTGTTCTCCTACGGATATAATCATTTCTGACGCGATCACGTAGGGAAATACCGAGTATAGCCCTTTCCATAGCTCGTTGAGCCACTTTGAGGGTTTTTAAGAGACCCTTAGTGAGGGACCACGTTTCGGATCCTTAAGTCATCACTGGTAACACACATTGGTTAAAGACTTTCGTCTTCAGGCACTGACGTGTCGGACGAGGAGACATTTCGTAGCTTCCCGATTCGTCGATTTACCTCGTCTTCGAAGCTGGAATTGCCTACCTGAATCAGTTGACCCAGGTAGACGTACTCGTCAACAGCTTCTAAGACTGAGTCCCCAACATAAACCGGTAGAGGCGCAACATAGACATTTGACATAACCTTGGTCTTGTCCATGTTCATCTTAAGGCTCACCTGTTGGGATACTCTGTTGAGGTCTTCGAGCATGGTGTTCAAGTATTCCAGCGATTCTGCCATAATGACAATATCATCGGCAAACCGAAGGTGAGGGATATACTCGCCGTTTATGTTGATGCCACGTCCTTTCCAGTTCAGTAGCTTGAAGACGTTTTCCAAGGCAGCGGTAAACAGTTTCGGAGAGATAACGTCTCCCTTTCTAACGCCCCTTTTCAGTGGCATTGGCTTCATGCTCTGTTCCTGTACTCGGACCGACATATTGGCGTTCTGGTATAAACACATCAATACTTCGATATACCGGTGATCTATCCGGCACCGCTGGAGAGACTGTAGCACGGCCCATATTCCGATCGAATCGAAGGCTTTCTCATAGTCCACGAATCCTAAGCAGAGAGGCTGGTTGTACTCTTTGGCCTTCTGTATAATCTGCCGCAGCGTGTGGATGTGGTCTATGCTACTGTAGGCTTTTCGGAATCCAGCTTGTTCGGGAGGTTGGAAGTCATCAAGCCTGTTGGCGAGACGGTTCGTAATAACCCTCGAAAACAGCTTGTAAATGTGGCTCAGGAGCGTGATAGGCCTATAATTCTTCAACAAAGTATTATCGCCTTTCTTGAAGAAAAGCACCACCACGCCCCTGTTCCACGCTGCCGGCCTTATGCCTTCGTGTAGGACGGAATTGAAGAGCTTCTGAAGGACCATCAGTACCGGCGTACCACCCGCTTTCAAAAGCTCTGCTATAATTTCGTCCTCACCCGCCGCTTCGTTATTATTTAGCTGTTTGAGGGCCATCCTAATCTCGTACAGGCTGATGTCCGGGATGTCTTCGGTATATGTCGGATAAGCTTGGCTCTTGGATCTTTAGCCATGCCAACGGGCTGTGTTACAGATGTATATAGCTGTCCATAAAACCTTTCGACCTCCCTAAGTACCTCTGCCGTTGTCGTTGCCATGCCGCCATCCTCCGCCTTCAGCTTCGTCAACCGGCTTTGTCTAACAGACGTATTCCTCGCAAACACTTTGGAGCCTTTGTTTCGCTCTATCGTCTCCTTAATAGATTTAGTATTATAGGAGCGAAAGTCGTGTCGCAAGGATTTCTGTATGCGTCTGTTGAGCTGCCTATATGCCTCAGCATCGTCGGAGGTCTGTAGCAGCATAGATCGACGTTTGGCCATGAGATCAAGGGTCTGGGTCGAAATCTTCTGAGGTTTTTGTTTAGGGCGAGACATAAATAATTTAGATCCCACCGTTCGGACAGCGTCTACCAGCACGTTGTTTACCTCGTCCACTGAAACGCGATCCTGTAGACCATCGAAACGATTGGATAGTTCGAGTTGAAAGCTCTCGGAGTCCTGGACATCGGCATATGACGGTCTGAGTATTGGCTTCATCAGACGTGACCTTTCTAGTCTAGGGCTAATATTCAATGTGCCACTTACGATACGGTGATCGCTACCGGTTTTTACACGGCTGATCACAGAGACATCATTGAATACCTGCCTCTTTGTCGTGAAGATGTAGTCAATCTCATACGCCATGTTAGCGGGGCTTAGCCAGGTCCACTTTCGCTGGGGTGGCTTTCTGTAGAAAGAGTTTATCGCGTAGAGACCCTCTTTCTTCATAAAGTCCGGCAGCATGTGGCCCCGGTCATTCCGCTGCCCATATCCAAAAGGCCCCACTCTCAACTCAACGTCCAGTCTCGCGTTGAAGTCCCCCATAACAACAGTGAAATAGGTTTTGGTAACATGTATGGCCCTTTACTTATGTCCTCATACACTACTGTACACCTGGATCTTTTGGATACTCTGAGTATCAGGTATACCACCCGACTCGAGATACTCGTTGTTAATAAGGGACCTGTGGACGAGGAACCCGACACCATGCAATGACTTTCTGTCACCCTCCCGGTGGTAGAGTAGGTGGCCGGATTTCACGGTTGTCGTGCCTACCCCCGCTCTTCGCACTTCGGACAACCCAACAATGTCCCAGTGCAACCTACTCATTTCCTCTTCCACCTCGAGCAGCTTCTCGTCTGTCCTCATCGTGCTAACGTTGTGTGTTACCAGGGCCAGTTTCCGTTTGGGGTGGTAGCCGAATCTCTGCCGGGGATTCTTTGCACCCCCTGCCCCGCCGTTACCATGACCGCTACCGGAGCCAGGAATAGTGGGGCTGCCTGGTACTAGGGGCCTGGTCTTTTTCTGTCCGTTCATTTGAGGTTTTTGCCATACTCGCCACGCTTGGCAAACGGGTTGGCGAGCGCGGTATTATACTATACGCCGCTGCCCATCCTTTGATGTTCCCTTAGTCCAATACAATTATTATTTTAACCTTTCTAGGTAGATGACATAGAAAGTAAGTTGGATCATTTATTAGAAATGTACAAGGAAGATAGAGGAGCTTCACGGAGATTAGGTCACGCAGTAACTGCAGGTGACAGTGGAACCTCCGGTGAAGGTGGCCTTTGTGTAAGAATTCGGCCTGCTCTTACGGAAAAGCAATGCTCCGAGCCTAATTCACCCGTCTCCCGCACCTTCGAGCAGCCCGTACCCCCTACGGCACCATTAATGCCATACAAAAGGCCTATGAACAGAGGGTACTCGGATCTTGGCACCAGATTTATGAGGAAAAAAGTTATTGTAAAGTAAGTTAACTGCTATATTTATGTGTTTTAATATCTCCCGTTTCAGTTTACAACCAGTCTAAATGACTTTTGAATTGACGTTAACATGAAAGATGACATAAAAAAAAAACACCACTCTTGCCCATAAAGTGGCTATAATTTCACCACAATTAGCAACATAAAGACACCTAATCAAATTGTGACTTTCTAAAAAAGTAAAGATATCGTCTTATTTCAATTCACAAGTGAGTTATGGATTTTTTTAAATATTATTAGTTGAAATAGGTTGAAATGCTTTTTTCTAAAAAAAGTTTCCAAACAAAAAAGGTCGCGTACGTTGCTCATTTCATGCAACTTTGTATTTAAATAGATAATTTCAGTTTATACGTGTTTGATAAACTAAACTTTCACTCAACTAACTAATAACTCTTGATTTCCCTGTAAAAACTCTTAATCTCCCATTTAGTCTTCGACAAATAATAAAAAACTGAACTCTTGTAGTCTATAGCCAGATGCACACGTATAGGAAAACAGATTAAATTTTCCCGCTCTTACGCTAAAAAAATTCACAACTCGTTTTCACTTTAGAAATTATAGTTATTTACTAATTAAAATGTCTACAAGTGCTAGTTATGACGAAAATGATTCATGTTGTACAACGTCCGATATATGATGTGATTGATGTGAAGCCCTTAACGTTTTGGAAAGTTTACTACCTGAAAACTGCAAGGGTAAATGTCTATTTTAGTATTAGTTTATGCACAAGAGTGATGACAAACGTCGTATGATACACGTGTGTATTGATGATTACCGTTCTCGGCTCTCGTAAGATACAATAGCGCCTCATCGGTAATCATAATCACCAACTTTACACACTTGTACCATAACGTACTATAATCAAGTCGTCACATATTTTTTTACCAATGTACCTAACACATGTCATTTAGCATTATTTACAGAACCAAATTTCGGAAATGAATATGGTCAGTTTCTCCACTTGGAGTACCAAAGACAATATTGAATACTATAATATTTACAGGACATCTTCAAGTCGCAGCGGTGATTCCCCTAGAGACGATGAAGTAGTTATAGTAGTGCCGACGGACCGCGAGGACACGCCTCCGCGTCTTGTCACAGACAGCTCGGGTCAGTAGTTACCTGCTACATATTACTGTGTATACAATATGTTATAAAGCATCATGTTAAGTATGTGCACAACAAGCACACCTACACAATATTAGATTACAAACTTACAATGTTAATTCAACATTTACAAAACCAATGAACTAAATAGATTTGTAAACAAACCGATCTAGTTGCGCGATAAGAGTTTTTATGAGAATGTGTGATGCCTAATTTAATTATATACTCCATCACTAGACTTTCATTTACAAAAAGAAAACACATTCAAATAAAGAAACTTTTTTAAGTCAACTTCATGCACATAGCCAACTCACGCACACCAGGCTTGATATCACTATTTAATTAGAGACAGCCCGTACGTACAATTATATTAAAATGATGTTAATTGAACCAATTTAACATCGTTGCCATAGGTATAAATATGCGAATATTACAAAATTGCAGCATCTTATGAAGATTATTCGTCGTCGACGTCTCTCTGACCGATGACATGGGAGAGCCCCATACTAAACGGCCGCCGCCGGCTGAGTGAGTCTTAAACCCCTATCGATGTGTGGAATGTTTATTAATTTAATAGTGTCTATCTGTGTCCTTTTTAGACCTGCTACAATTTATTCCTACCACGTGAATGTACTAATGAAGGTGTTGTAGAACTATATTTATTTAGATTTATCTTTCTGCCTACCTTAATTTATTTACCTAATTTTGTACTCTAACATCCTTTAATATATTTTGGGAAATATCTAAAAAAACGAATAACTTTGGGCTATATTAAACTGAAGGTCTTGTTCGATTTAAGAATGCATAACGTGCCACATTTTTGAAGAGACTGTTTTACTCATTTCTTTGTTCTTGGACATGTTTTTAAGGGATGTTTTTACTTTTTTTGTTTCTTTTGCTTTTAAAACTATTAGATAGCGTTTCCATTTAGGCAGAAAAATGTGATTTCCGGACCAAAAAGATTGATTTCCGGAATGATTTATTTTCGACTTCAGCGATTTAGGTTTAAAGATATTTATTTTCAAAAAGACAACGGCGGTGAATTAGCGGTGAAGACCTATTAAAAACATTACAAACAAACATTGTTAACTTTCTAACTATCTAACTGTCTATATCGTTCAAAAGCGATTGAAGTTATGTTCAGATTAAAACTAATATGAAAGTTTTCCTACCAGCCTATGAAAATCCTGCTGTCTAGCTCCTGGGTCCATCAAAGCGTTTGAGATATTCACACATTGAAATACTTACATGTACAGTTTCAAATTGATAAAATATTAAAATAAAACCACTTTTTTTAACGAAATTCATCGCGATTCATTTGACTAGTTACTACAATTTTATTTATACTTACTATAACTAGGTACATGCACCCATACATATTTTGTTCCCCCTTCACTATATCTGTCTAGACATTCGTAAATGACAACCACGGGATCAAGTCCCGATCTCGTTATAGAAAATTTCCAATTTATATTTACAGGTTAGGGATATTTTACACAACTGTGTTTAAAGCCAAAGGGCCAGAGTGAAAGATATTTTGCATTTCCTGAGGTAAGTACGCTTCTGAAATTTGTGGCATGTTATTCATTTCCGCGAAATACAAGAAAGAATGGCTGCAATCTATATATTTTAATTTTTTTCTAAAAATAGATCTCAAATTATATAAGACAATACGAACGTACAATCTAAAACAGACCTATGTACCTACCTACCTAATAAAATCTTGTCAGCACTACTACCTACTTCTTGCCACCATTTCTGGCAAAGATATTATTATGTTTATCACTCTACGTGCGTACGTGCATGGAATATTCAGAATAATTTTTGACGCGAAACCTATATTAGGGTGGTAGAAATTTGATGGCACAAATTAGATACAAATTTAGACCGGGTGAGTACAACCGTACACTATTACTAATACCCTCCAAAGTAATCCAATCTCGGTTAAATTGCGTTCAGGTGTCAGCAAGTGCATAGCCGAGCAGGGGGGATTGTGGTCGCAGCACAAGTGGGACCGGTAGATTTTGGCATAGTCTAGTGGAGGGTGGCGCGGGGCGACGCGCCTAACAGGAAGACCTGTAGAAACGGTGGTGTTGCTGGCTGCCCGCGGCATACTACAGGGGCCCAACCAGGACTAACCACCCTAGGAGGCTGCCCTACCAGGTCGCGCAAAATCCCGATATGGCTCGTCGTGCCGGTTGGTGACCGGACGAGGGAGCTCGGCAACCATACTCGGGGGGGGTACGGGGGCCGTTTCGTTTGGCGCGTTGGCTCTCGCATACCTCACATTCATAGACAAAACCAATATACCGCGCTTTATCACGCGGTGCTGCGACAACAATCGCCTCTTTTTTCACACCTTCCCCTTACCGTTTATCCTTATGACAGCGCATAACAGTAGATTGGTCTACACAGCGGCATGACACTCTCTCTCGGGCTCGCTACAAGAACATCTTTGGGCTCCATACAAACCTCAACGCCGGCCACCAACACCTGGAGACGGCGAAACCGGCAGTGCTGTTTCTTACGGAGATGCAAATATGTCGACCTGAAGACACGACCTACTTGCTATACTCCGGCTATGTCATTAGGAGAATTTCCGCGCAAAAGCCGGGGTGTGCGTGTTTGTTAAGGCGGATGTTTGTTTTCGCCGTGTGCACTGCCTAGAGGACCGGGGGGATTTAACGCCCACCACGAGATCTGGTTGGGCTCCGCCAAAACAACCCATGCGGGATGAGCTGCCCATGCATTTGCTCTGGCGCGTGGCCTGACCCAATTGGTACACGAGGTCACTAAGATACCAAAAAGGTCGGACCATGAGCCCTCTCTGCTAGACCTTCTGCTGACGAGTCACCCAGACCAGTACTTGCGAGGTACTGTTCACAGAACCTTTAGTCGCAGTAGTCCGGTTGCTAGTCCGGTTGATCGTACTGCACTACTGCAACTGAATAGTCGCAGTAGTGCAGTTGTCAATAGGTATCGAACTATTGCTACTTTTGTAACTACTATTGTTAAATGTTTGGCACCTTAGAGGAAGTATTGTAGTAGTAATGCCAAACGCTTTGCAACATTTGTCTGATACCCTTAATCAAATATGATATCCTTAAAAAAGGAAACGATACGCATCTTCTTATTTTAACCGGTCTTGGATGTTTCACCAAAAAATAATGACGATCCGTTCTTAAAAACGCTACAGTATACTTACTTCTTTCATTTTACCTCATCGGTTTTTATAACGATTTTTTGATGATGAAGAATCTTGTCCTTGATGTTTTTGCCAATAATCATCACGATCCGCAAACTTTCCCTCTTTTCTCCCCATTTTCCCTCCAATCAAAAAAAGCTCTCGACAAGAGTTGAGTTTTGACTAAAAGAACATGTGTGCCACGTTTATGAAAATGATCGGAAATGAAACACATACTGACATAGATACGGACAAAAGCAAAATCGGCCATCTCAAAACGAAGACGCTCGTTACCTTCGTTCGCTCGGTCAACAAGTATCTTAGAGAAAGTATTATTTCTCTAAAGTGCTAAATATCATAAAAAAATGTTATGAAAAACCATAGAAATTGTTCGCGTTGAGATTTATCTTTATATGGTTTGTTTCGTGTTTTAGTGAAAATGTTGCGAAAATATTTAGCTGTAACCGCACCTTGCTTCGGTTCTGTAGAGCGTTCTCTCTGTCATACATCAGACTGAGAGTTTGATGCCTTTAAAGAACAGTTAAAACCGTTTAATATTAAAATATTAAAATTGTTTCAAGAAATTTAATCGACATGATATATATAGGTATATTAACATCTCTAGGTACACACATCCTTTTTTATTTGAAGCCATGCTACTAAGCACCTATAGATTTCAGCCATTTCTCAAAATTCTTGAAGTAAGAAGAATTTATGAAGGTAAATGTTTTTACAACACCTATCATCATTTTCAGCATGTATCTGTGAAGTAGTTTTATTTTGTATCGATATAGTAATTGTTAACACATACACCTACCTAGTAAATATTACATTAATATACACGAGAATATAATTGTATGGTATTAATTGTATGGTACCTATATTGTCGACGTTTAGGATTTTACAGACAGGTCGGAAAACTTTTAGTTGAAAAGCACACAAAATAAACACAGGTATCATTTTTTTTACGTGCGGGAAATCCCCACGGATACCCACCCCTCCGGAGCCGGAGGGGGAGGTTATGTCGGACTCGAACCGACTAAACCGCACGCCGTCTCTGGGTCGTAGTACTAGGCCGAAGGTGAGGTTGTCATGCGACATATCCCTCGCACCCCGGCTGACCCAGGGCCATCCCTCTCGGTCTGGCCCTCCTCGGGAAACACAGGTATCTATCTACTTAGTCAAAAAACCAACTAGTCATTTCACCTATGTTATGTGCAATTATGCATCCTAACTGAAGGACCTAACTTTACAGTCTACATTAGGTACTAGCACTATACATTTTAAACTACACTCGAGAGCAATGAATCCGGGTCACTCAAAGAATCCAAAAAATCTCGGAAAGTAAGAATGCTAGGTTAATGCAATAAATTGTATTTAATAGACAATTTAATACTCCTTAAATGAAAGTATTAAAACTTCTTAGTTATTGTAAAGTTATATCATAAAAAAATCAAATTTGAAAAGGGAACACTGTCGAAGATGGAACTACGAAATTACAGGATTTGTTTTTGCTTTTGTTTGTAATCTGTCATTTATGTTGGTACATAAACCAGGTTGATAGTGCTCAATATTCATTATTCAAGCTGAAATCATGTCGCTTACACTTGAAGAATGCACCAGAATACTTACATTGGTGGAAACCGGCCGGAGTCAGCGCGATACAGCCAGGACTGTCGGTGTGTCGCTGTCAACAGTACAAAGAGTTCTCCGACGTTACGAAGAAACTGGTTCTAACCTACGCAGACCAGGAACGGGCAGAACTAGGTGTACCACAGCACGAGAAGACCGATACTTGGTGAACACCATGCTTCGAAATCGCTTTCTCACAGGAACTGAACTCACAAATCAGTTTCGACGCCTCGGAGGAAGTAACCCAAGTGCATGGACAGTAAGACGTCGGCTTGCTGAATCTAACTTAAAACCCCTTAGACCTGCAAACGGCCCTAAACTGGAGCGTGGCCATCGTATTTCAAGACTAAGATATGCCCAGAACCACGTAAATTGGAGTATTGAAGATTGGTCGAAAGTTATGTTCTCCGACGAATCAAAATTTATGCTCTACAAGCACGATGGAAGACACAGAGTGTATAGAAGACCAGGGGAAAGATTCAAGCAAGCATGCATCGAAGAAAAAGTAGCCTACGGTGGTGGGTCTGTACTTGTGTGGGCCGGAATTTCCTCTGAAAGTCGCACAGAGCTGGTGATCATAGAAAACGGCTCTTTAACTAGCGTAAGATATGTGGAAGAAATCCTCAACGAACACGTTGGTCCATTTATGGTCAATTTGGGTGAGGATGCTATATTTATGCATGACAATGCCCGACCTCATACAGGTAGGATTGTGAATGACTACCTTCAAGAGATGAACATTACTTGTATGGAGTGGCCAGCGCGCAGCCCGGATATCAACCCGATCGAGCATGCTTGGGACGAGCTAGGGAGATGCGTAAAACAACGAAACCCTCCCCCAATCACGCTTCCTGAGCTCAAAATTGCTCTCACAGAGGAATGGGAGAATATTCCCCAAAATCGTATAAGGAACTTGGTGTACAGCATGCCAAACCGCGTAAACGCAGTAATGGAAGCACGAGGAGGTAATACGAAGTATTGAAATTCAAGAAAATCGTCATAAAGTTCAAAAATTTCATGTTTCCTATTTTTGTTTTAAGGAGAGATCAGCAGTTTTTTTTCTTTATGTAATTTTGTGTAAATAAAATGTATGGTGACTCATATTTTTTTAACTTTCATTTAAGGAGTATTAAATTGTCTATTAAATACAATTTATTGAATTAACCTAGCATTCTTACTTTCCGAGATTTTTTGGATTCTTTGAGTGACCCGGATTCATTGCTCTCGAGTGTACTTAGAAATCACTAAATCCAACGATGTTCATACTTCTTCGACATTGCCCTGAAGTTTGGTCTACTAGTCGTTAATTAAGTGCAATCTAGAGTCTGTCAGATAATTGCACAAAAGTTAAATACTAATCTGAGTTAAAGGCACTCATCACATGTCGGTACTTTTTATTACACGGGTTCGGGTACCTATCGATTTTTTTATATTTCGTAATTACTTATTTTTAAGTTCCAGCTCTTGTACCAAACTCCCTGCCAACTCAGCTATGAAAATAAGCGAATTTCTTAAGTTATTGCATAACAGACAAAATTAACGCGATTATTAAAGCTTGGCTTGACTAAAAAGACAAGTAATTTTCTAATTATAAGATAAACTCTTCAAAAGTTATGGTCAGTTAATTGTACCTATGCAAAACTCATTGGTCCACGTCAATGGTCTACGTTTACTGCACAGCAGGGTACTGCACAGGCTTTTGTAGTTCAATCTACCCACACAAAAGGTATTTACAGTGCAACAGAGAAATAACTCATGCCACAGAATAGATACCTAATAGTATTAGCGTACTCATGCCTTTTTACTGCTACATTCACACGTTTATTAACTTGGGATGATTTTCATTACAAAATCACACTTATTGTCGTGTACTAACAAGAAGGGTAAACGGCGGAGGTCTCTGCGAGACCTCCGCCATATACCCTTCTAACCTATATCTATCCGTGTCGGGGCGCGCGGACTTTCTACTTGTCAGTTAACACAGTATCTGTGCGAATGTAAAAAAATAGTAATAAACTTATCATCATCATAAAAGTTGTAAACTATTGAAACATTTCGTTCAGGTAAAATAAACATAAGTAAAAACACCAAAACACTTAGAAGTTTAAGTATTTTGGTTATAGGCATATCCGTGGTCCCCAAGTTTTGATTAAACTCTCTAAAATTATTTAATACATTTCTGGAATGATTACTTTTTATTCGCATTGTACATTTAAATTGAACTGATGTTGTTATATAATTTGAATTAAAAAATACAGATAATGTCAGAAAAAAATTAAATTCAGACATGATTACAGAAGTTTGCGCCAGTTGTTCCGTGGAGGTGGAAACAGAGGCAGACGCAGGAGGGACGCGATCTGGGAGCTCGGGATCTGCATCGTGGTGCGAGGGTGACGCGGTAGAAGAACGCGGCTACGGATCCGGCGACTCTCTCGCTGAAGACGCGGCACTTCTCGGAGATGCCGCACATGCGGCGCATCAACCTCGCATCATGCGCAACCAGCGGCGCGACGTAGCTGTCGATCTGCACCTACTACGACCTGACGTCTGAGTGACATAGACTACCCGACGTACAACTGTGGTGTGTGGTATAGGGCCTGATGGGCTTTCCATAAAAATGAGATACGCCGGTCAAACTATAAATACGACGCCGCCGTTCGCACAAATACTCAACATGACACTAAACGCTGTCCGTACACAACATTTCGTTTTAGATAGGTGCTTGTAATGAGAAATGAGCAATCATAGTTTAGACAAAGGAGTAGTTAGTGTTAATTTGTGTCTTTGTTACTCCATAAATAATACAACGAGTCGGTGTTGTGACGGTTCTCCTCGATTTATAAAGACCAAATACTCTTACAACGAGTACCTAACTATTAGTTATCGTTACGCTTAAACTATTTATTAATTAAATTGTCATTGCTTTAAAGATTATGAGATTTACATATGAATAGAATCTTTATATTATAAAATGTACCTATATAATTGTTAAGTTGTACATATTTTATGATAAGTTGTTCGATGATAATAATTATAGAACAGTATAGCTAAGTCTATAGTAAATGTTACTCGCAGCGAGCAGCACTTATAAAAATCTTTATCCTGAGGTACCTAAATATAGATAGACTAGAAAATTAAAAATGCATAAGAGCTAAAAATTTATACGTATTAATTAGTAATTTTATAAGTGATAAATCCAGGATTATGACAACTGAAAATAATGTATGTAGAACATTAAATATTCTATGCGACGAAGTAACTTAAAAGATAGTTGACAAAGAAACTGTGATAGATATTCAGTTTTTCCATCAACCCGAACAATCCAGTACGGTACACGCGTCAGTATTACTTATCTACTTATTAGAGTAAGTGAGCATCTAGATCAGCTTGGAACCAACCTGTATATTTTCATTTACTTACTAGTGACGCCTATTCTTGAACCAATTTTAAAATTTTAGACACATTTCTTAATAAAAGCAGGGTAAATTAATGCCTGAAAATCAAAATAAATACATAAGTAAGGTTTTAAATATTGGTATATATATTTAAAAGTACATAATTAAGAATTGATCGGAGTCTAAAATTTTCATGTCATACTTTTTTTAAATATGTAAACCATCAATAACGCATTTATTTTGAAATTTGAAATGTTCATCAGTTCAATAAAATAATAATTACCATGGGACCTACTATTGCCTAACTGTTAGATCTATGAATTGTGATATGTTTACGAACTACTTACTTACCTAAGTCAATTTACACTGTATATAGACAAAATAACTTCTACTTACGGGAAAAATATTGTAATATGCCTTATTGCGAGTTTCACTGCGATGTGGCCTACATTAACACGAGATCCCGAACATATCTTGTCATTGATGCACATACAAACCCCTTGCTTGTCAAATTAACATTGATCGAATTCAATTGAGACGTAATTACCACAAGTAGCAAGCCAGCACAAATAAATTCATCACAGAATAAAATGTCTTTCACTACAAGTAAATAATTAAACCCTTTTCTAGAACCTCTTTTTTAATTCGGAAATCCTCCTGAAATGAACTGTCAGCTTCGTTGGCCAGCGAGTTGGTTATGTCGGACTCGAACTGACTAAAACCGCAGGTCATCATGGCTCTGAATGCCGGCCAGGTTGTAAGGTAATCGTATGAGTCCTTCTAGTTAGATGATCAAATTACTTGTCTACACTCTACAGGAATATGAGGTGAGATGAACTTTATGGAGAAAACTCATTGGTAATTCAAATAACTTACCTACTGTAATAAAAGATCATCACCTTACACTGTTACCGGTTGCATCCGAGACTCCCACCTTGGAGTCCGGGGTCTCCTTACTCCTTCCACTCCTGTTGTTTGGTTTAGGTATACGATTTTCATGGGAGCAACTACCGTCGACTCCCCCAATCCAGTTAAGCCAGCTAGTAATCTTGTTCGTCAGTCAGTACATACACCGACTTACTTATAATGTACTAAAAGAAATCCAACAGTCGAATGTCAGCATTGAAAACTCTATTGCGTTTTTAGCCGGGCAGAATGAGGAACTCCAGAAAAAAAAATTGTTAGAGAGGCAAGCCAAAGAACACAAATTATGTATTTCTACGCTCGAGACTGGAATCGAGGATATTCAAATAGGTAACCGCAAATCCAACTTCGTTCTGAAATATGTGCCTAGGCGAAACAAGGAAGTTAAGGAAGACCTTATTTAAATGGTCATGTGTCTCACCCGTAAATTAGACTGCGAATTTGTGAAATCGGATATAAAAGACATATATATAGTCTTCTTCTTATCGTGTCGTCAGCAAACCTAGATGGTATCGGCCCAAAACTTTGCTACCAAAATCGCATTGTCAGTAGCATTCATTAGATCTTCCTGCGTGCAGTTGTTGGGGCACGCAGGGCACGATGTCAAGTGTTTCATCGTTTGGGGAACGGCACCACACTTGCACTCCAAGTTAGAGCCATCTGAGAATCCCCACCTGAACAAGTTCTCCTTACTTCGGCCGACCTGCGTCCGGAGTCTGTTTAAAGATTTCCAGGTGGGCCATGGCAACTCATGTCCAGGTGGCGGACTCTCAGACAGTGGGACAAAAGGGCTAGGAAGGTCGACAGTCTCCCGCCACAACCGGCATCTCTCCTTTGACCGATCGCTGACTTCAAGAGGGGAGACACACTTCATACGCAGGCCCAGTATGGAGCCGCTCAGCCCATGCAAAGTTAGTGGATACAGCATTAAACGAAACTTGCCGGATCATTACTGGTTGCCTAAAACCGACCCCGGTACAAATGCTGTATCCGCTAGCTGGAATAGCGCCTCCAGGGGTTCGCAGGACTGTGGCAGGCTCTTCCGAAAAGACCAAATTGCTAGACGACACTCGGCACCCACTATCCGATTACCATCCTGTGCCACAAAGGCTGAAAAGCCGCAACAGCTTTATATATAGTAGTAATAGTGGAAACCGGTTCGACACTTTTCAGGACAGAAGTTTTGAAAATGAGGAAGGCTTACAACGATCAACATAGGTCTAGACTCTCCTGTAAGCAATTGGGCCTAACTATAAATGAGGACACTCCCATCTTCCTCTCAGAACATCTGACCCCAAGGGGGTCCCGCTTACACTTCCTCACTCGAGACCTAGCCCGATCTGGTCTATTTATGTATTGCTGGACAGCTTATGGGAAGGTGTATGTAAGAAAGGATGACCAATCACTATTTATTACCATAAGAAGCGAAGACCAGATTCACCAAGTGAAACTACAGAAATGACTGGAATTGGAAAGTGTCATCGAACCCTTACGACTGTACTGTTTGCATCTGAAGACTCCAGTTTAACTATTATATTGCATGTTATTTATATTCGGGGATATATTCAGAGATTTATTTATTACGTTAGCTTTCTCACTTTGTTATAGAATCTCTATTAATGTTTCTCTAACTATCTCTATGAATTATGTAAATGTTTCCATCGACAACTCAATCAACTTTTACATTCATAAATACACCTACATTTCACACAAACAACAGAAGCGAAGCACTTTTAATGCTAGCTGACAGCATGAAAATGACGAGTTTCTGCGCCAACGCGAATAAGGGTGCACTGCGGTATTACCCGTTTCATTTTCTAAAATTGGTGTATAAATTAGGAAAGGATAGAGCTGGAAAGTAGCATATCCGTGAATTATGATTTTTCGTGTTGGTTCTAAAGGGGTACTTTCCAGTTCCAGTTTCCCCTCACCAAGCGGCCCCACTGATGAGGCAAAGTGGAATATAATAAAAACTATAATCTACTTTTGCCCAGTAAATTCATTCAGGTGCAATCGTCCCCCTCGTGGTTGGTAACTTTGAATGGAAGAGGAGTTTTTAATTACAATGATAACTTTTCACAAATATAAGCGCAATAAACTATACCAAAACTATAGCTCCATTATAACTAAAAATAAAACATGTTTCAATTAATATAAGGCAAAAAACTTACCCCGAATCGTTTCCGGTGTAAAGATGCCCATGATTCTGCAGCTTGCGTCGCTGAATTGCAATGGCCATCCCTTGCCCCAGAAACGAGCCGTAGCGGAAATCACCGCCTTGCCCTTGGATACAGCGGCCAATATACGCGATCAGCCCCTTTCTCAAATAATAAAATTTTAACTTCTAAAGTAAGTTAGGCCTGCGTATTTTAAAAAATAAAATAAATTGTAAATCTAAAAAAATGTACAAATAATTCCTCATGTTAGTGCAGTCAAGAAATTGGTTATCCTTTCAATACGAGTATCTTTTTAACAATAACAAAACCTAGGCTTGTTTGCAACATACTACCTGCCAAAATAAGAGTTTAACGTCAAATTTAACATTAACAGTAACACTGACTGTTAATTGTTGGCTGTTCTGATGTTATAATGGTATCAATGGTAAACCTGAAAATGAACTGTAAAATCTACAAGAGAATAGCTACCGGGTAAATCTGTGCAATGTCGGAAAGACAGGATAGAGGTAGGTACTTGCCTGGCGCAGATATCTCTTCTTCGTCGCCCACTGCACTTGATGATATTTGCTTGATGATATTATTGATAATGATTGACTGGGACGTCCCGTATATTGTTTTTGATCACAAGTACAACTGTTACACTGTTTGAATTTATATGATGATGGCGCGTGTGGCCTGCGTTGTGTTTGAACTCGTTGAATTGTAGAGAGTGAAGTTTTTACTCTTGCGCCGACTGTCGCAGGAAACGGAAACGGAAGGAAACGGAAGTTGAAGGGAATGGGGATGGGACCACGGAGGACAGAATATGATTAAGTAGCGGAGATGCCACAGTCAAATTTCTCTTAAGAAAAACGCGTGACCAAATGCGGGTGGGAAGGTAGACGCGGGGGGCATGACGTCATACCTCGTCCACGTCTCCATCTAGTGCGTCATAGCGAAACCGAACAGAAACAGACCTTGTCATTTTTGTTATATAGTTTGACTATTCGCCACTAAGCGCTACACAGAATTCTAGAATAATCTATTTTAAGGAAATAATTTTCAAAAATAAGGCCATCTTTTGGATTATAGCAAAATCATTTAGGGGGCTAAATGATTTGACCTTATACCGACAGATGGCCCAATTTTTTTTACTTTAATTTTCAATTTTAGCAAAATATTCCATTTAATAAATAATATAACATTTTTGAAATTGCTAATGAAGTCGGGCGAGATTATTGTGATCATTTTCATAAAATGAATTGAGTTATTATTACAACTAGTATACATGCCAGACTAGGTTACTTATTTCTTCTCTACGCTAGATGGTTCTGTTAAGACATTTTTTTCGGAAAAATTAAAATTTTAATATAGTGGACTTACTGATGAAATGTTATACCCTTAAAATGTTGAAATTGTTTATTTTTACACTTTGTACATCCTTGTACTGTACACTTCATTCTTAAACCAGGTTAAAGCTATTTTAATCCTTGAACTTTTGACCAAAAATGACAACCGAACGCAAGGACGTTTCACTAGAACTGGATGGTGACGTCACAGACCAATTGAGTCGTTTTGACATATGGAAGGCTCGCGACTCGATTCCCTTGTAACATCTCCGCTATCATTTCCTTCTCCATGGATGGGACCCATTGCACATTGGATTAATCGACTATGATCATTTTCCTATGTTTCGGATTTTTTTTAACGGTTTCTGCTAAATGTTTTGCACCAGTGTATTTAGTAGCTTTTTTAAAGTAATCAGAGTTGCAATTCAAATGAGATATTATTCAAATTCCTTACGGTTTGTTGACGGTTTGTCAGACGATGAAAGAGTATTTAGTACAAATTATAGTGATCTGTGGTGTATTTGATAAAATTTAATAACCCCCCAAGCGTGGCCGGTTACAGTTAGTGTTAAGCTTTGACGTCATTTTAACTGCTGTCAAATGGTGCAAACTATTTTATACCTGACTGGTACTTTAACTGCACTGTTAATTTTACAATAAGATGGTGCAACTTTTGAGGTAAGTTTGGGCTGCATATAATAAAAATAATATCTAAAATTTCCACTTTTTAGATAATAGTAGGTCAGTATCACTAGAACTGTGCTTACCAAGACTAGCCAAATAAACCCAAATACAATTATTAGTCTATATTTAGTTCAGAAATTCCTACCATCAACCGTCTTCATCTTCAGGCCTGAGCCAACAAAGACAACAAAATGAACCCAAACTCGATAGGTTTATCTTATGCAATTTAGGAGTTACATTAGCCACCTTTTTTTATACCCACTGAGGTGGCAAACGAGCACACGGCCCACCTGATGAAAAGTGGTTACCGTGGCCTATGGACGTGTGCTATAGCATAGGAGAATCCCACTCAGATTGTCGACCCTGTATGAACAGAGAGTTTGTGAGTATGTACAAGATAAAGCAGGAAAAGCCTTTGGTCCTCCCACTGACAGAACAGAAATTCTCCAGTGAGCTCTGGCCACCCTACCTACCGCCGGGAAAGCAACACGAAGTTATTATGGCCTCGGACTGCTCATTTAGGACGGAAGTACCGTCGTGTCCTACATCCATAAAAAATGGTTCTTAATGTCAAATGAATACCTACTGTTCCAATGCACATCAACGTCAATTTAGCAGCACAGCACGTTAAGTCGCCGGCCCCAGTTGTCATACGGGCATCTACGGCTATCGATACGAGTAGGTAGTTCGAAACCTGAAAAATAAAACAACTCGTCTAACTGCTACACTGCGATGTCGCCATAGGGTTGTGGAAGTTATGTGGTTATGAAATTCAGCCGAACAAACTGGAAAGCCCCGAAGCTTTGGATGCAAGGATGAGGAAGAAGTTAATTTTGCATGATTTGCCAATAGGATGGTGTCATCTTCACTTAGTTCACGGAATTATTAGTACGACTATAAAGGTCTTACTAGTTGTACGCGTGGAGTGAGTTAGACTTTCATACGAACTGTTTAGTCTCGAAAAGGGGTTGATTTCTAAGGATATATTATTAAAACACCGCACCATCTATAGAACATAAGAAGTTTTCACAACATTTTTAAAAATGTTGTGACAAACCGTAGAGATGTATAAATGCAAATCTCTACATGTTTTGTTGTTTTTTTTTTGTGAAAATTAAGAGCTGTAGTCGTACCTTTGTATTAAAAGGCGATCCCATAAAGTGTCACAACTGTCACTACTTGACAGTGACATTAGTTCACGTCACAGCGCTGTGTCAGCGCTGACGCTGTCGCCAGCTGTCGCTGTGTACGGTATTTTTTTCTTTTCATTGCGTTGGCGTTGCGCGTGCGTATTTTGTTTAACAACAAATGTTTGTTGAACCGAAAAATTATTTTGGTGTAACAAATTATATTTTGTTTTAAAAACGTTATACAGAAAGTAACTGATATATTGAATATCCCATACCTACGTTAAGTAGAAATTAAGTTCACTCCAAACCGATTGATAGATTCTGTTATCAAATAATAACTATCAAGAGTATTCTTTCATCAATTATAGTATTTAATTATGCCTAGCCAATACGAAGAAGAACGTATTTGGGAAGCTCCAAACCACAATCAATATGAGGTAAGCAAAGTGTTAATAGTCTTCCCCATTTTATATAGTAATTTTCATTGGTTGTAACAGCAGAATGTATGTTTCCTATTACTGGAATTGCCAAAAATATAGTGCTCTCTAAATATTTACTATATTTTATATGAAACTAGCTGTTGCCAAGTCACTGGTTCCGCCAGCACGGAGCTCTGCAACCTATGGAAACCAATTCTAAGGATAAAAATGCAATATTCCAGAGTATGCTCTTTCCCTGTACCAAATTTCAGTCAGATCTGTACATACATTTGAGTTTGATAAAGAAGTGATCTAATTATATTCACAAACTTACACACTATAACATTATTAGAATGGCTGGTTTAGTGTAAATATATTTTATTTTATAGGAAGAAGGAAATGAAGATATTATTGAGAATCCCGAAGAAGTTTTGCATGAGTGTCTGGAAAAGTTTAAGACACCTGACTACATTATGGAACCTGGAATATTTGGGCAACTGAAGCGATATTTTCAAGCTGGTGGTAATCCGGAGCAAGTGATTGAGCAACTATCCATCAACTACAATGCTGTTGCTCAAATGGCAAATCTTCTGGCTGAGTGGCTTATATTAGGAGGTTGCAATTTTTTTAGCTAAGAATATGATATATCTTACTAACTCTTAGCCCCATATTCTAGAATGTTACTCAGCTGAATCGTGATTTATCTGAGGAAAAATTGTAAGGATCTGCCAAAGAACCTATCAAATTCATCAATATGTGTATATGTGTAAACATTTTCCCAGCTAAATCGAGATTCAGCTGAGTGGTATTCTAGAATATGGGCCTTAGTAACATGCCATCCACATTTCAGACCCAGTAAGACTAAATATAACATTAAACAGTGACACCTATTTTTTCCATTGGAGTAGACAAAATTTCAAAAACCACATTCATTCCTTCATCACACTGTTTTAAAGTTTCCCTTAATGATTGTCCTGAATAATATACCTATTAAATACATTTTAGGAGTAAAAGTAACTGAAGTGCAAGCTATGGTTGAAAATCATTTAAAAGATATGATTCTAAAAACGTTTGATCCCAAAAAAGCAGATACAATTTTCACTGAGGAAGGTGAAGTAAGTATCAGTATCTACTTACAATATAAAATTACACTTGCTTGTTAAAGAGATAATCTTTATTAATTTATCCTTTCCAGACTCCTGCTTGGTTGACTGAAATGATTGAACATCCAACATGGCGATCATTGATATATAGATTAGCTGAAGAATATCCAGACTGTCTTATGCTAAACTTTACTATAAAAGTAAGTCACCTCTCATGTTCGGAAGATTAATTCTAATCATTATTATTTACCACCAAAATAGTCTAGATCTTGATTGAGAACTATAATAATAACTATATACCATTAATATTTGTATTTTTTTTTGTACTAAATTATTTATTTATTAAACAAAATACTAAAGGTCATCAGTCACTTCAGTGTCAAAAATAAGACATCCTGATTGACTCTATATTGTATTGTACCTAAACTAAATATTAAATTGTGACTTACTACTTTATTTCAGTTGATATCAGATGCTGGTTTTCAAGGTGAAATTACTAGCATATCTACAGCAGCTCAGCAAATTGAGGTGTTTTCCAGAGTTCTCAAGTCTGCTATTGTTGGGTTTTTACAAAGTTCTGATGACTGGCAAAATAGTGTCAATGAATGTGCAGTAAGTTAAAATGAAAATATGTAACTCTCAATGTGTATTTCAATTTTAAAGCAATGCTAATTGCTTCAAAATTTCATATCTCTTCCTATAGATTTAGATTGGAATAAATCAAAATCCTGGTGTGTCCATTTAACTCAGTTGGTAAAAAAATATTACTGACCAGGCTTAAACCAGTATTGGAGGAATTTAAAATCATACCTGATCATCAGTTTGGGTTTAGGGAAAAGCATGCAACCGTAGAACAAGTACACAGAGTGGTCCACAAAATTAGGCAGTCACTAGAGATGAAAAAGTACTGCTCTGCAGTGTTCATAGACATCCAACAGGCGTTTGATAGAGTCTGACATAAAGGACTCTCTACAAAATCAAAACTGTATTACCAAACTCATTCTATATGATCATAAAATCTTACTTGAGCCTGAGAAAATTTCAGGTCAAATATGAGGAAGACTACTGGGAATTGTACGATATAACCGCCTCAGTCCCGTAGGGCCCAGAACTTTACTCTGTATTCACTGCAGACTTACCAGAAACAGACAATGTTGTAACGGCAACATTTGCAGACGATACCGCATGTCTCACTAGTGACAAGGACCCAAATACAGCCTCAGAGAAACTGCAGGAACAGCTCCACAAAATAGACTTGTGGCGAAAAAGTGGAGAATCAAACCTAATGTAACAAAATCAGCACAAGTTACTTTCACACTACGGAAAGGGGACTATCCACCAGTATGTATGGAAAACAAAACACTGCCAAGCAACAACACCGTAATACACCTGGACAGAAGATTAATTTGGGCTAATCATATAAAAGCCAAAAGAATCGAAGCCAACATGCAACTCAAGGGATTCTCCTGGCTACTTGGCCGCCAGTCCCAACTATCAATCAGCAACAAACTAATAGTCTACAGGGCTATAATAAAGCCAATATGGACGTATGGCATTGAAACAACAAGCGTCGGTAGCTTAGTAGTTAAGGAGTCGGCCTTGCGATCGAGAGGTCCCGGGTTCGAATCCTGGCCATTACACTACCGACGTGAACCCACTCCTAGCACAAGCAATTTAGCTTAGCTGGAGGGGTTAGAGGGAATATTAGTAATTTCGATAATATCGGTTGCTAATATTCTTTTAAAAAAAACTAAAAAAAAAACTGGGGAACAGCCAGTAACTCAAACATCGAGATTCTCCAAAGGTTTCAAAACCTAGCTCCAAGAACTATCTCCAAAACACACTGGTTCGTAAGAAACACCGAAATACATGAATACCTGGAAATACCAACCGTCAAAGAAGAAGTCTCTAAATATGCCATAAAGTACAAGCAAAGGCTAAGAACACACACAAACATACTAGCCCAGAACCTCTTTAACAACGGCGAGAGCGTAAATCGCCTAAGGAGATGGCAGGTGCTAAACCTGGACATGGGAAGCTGATTTAGCTAGTCACAGTGTCAGTCGCCTCAAAACAATAAACACCAACTAATTGATCTGATTATGGCTATACAGCCGATTGCAGATATGAAAAAGACAAAAAAAAACAACTGAGCTACATGGACTCATCCTAGATATTCGAAATTCATACACACGGCTTGGGGCGCGGAACACTAAACTATTAAATAACTTTCAGAAAATGGTCTGCCATGGCGCTCACACTTATGTTTACAGCCAAGTCATTGTGCACATCCTTTCCCAAGAACCTAGGGGAGGAGCTATCATGAAAAGACTTGGGCAAGAAATAACGCGCTGCGCACAGCAAAGGTAGGTAAAAAGGTATAGTTGGTGATGTTGAAGGGGTAATCTGTGAAGTGCATGAAAACAAGAAGGACTTTTGTGTCCGCCTACCCTAAAGGCACAAAGGCGTGAGTATATGTATGTTCAACCTATGCTGCCTACCACATGATAGCTTAGTTACTTGCCCTCGAGTTTTACAACTCACAAGTTTCAATAAGACCGTCCACTGCTTTATGCGTGCAAGGCCATGCTGGGGCCCGCAGTTTAAAAGTCAATAATACATTAATCTAGTCTTATAAAATTATTTTATTGTTACAGCGGTCATGATGTTACACCTATAACCTTAGCTTTAACAGCTGGCGAATCATGGCGCAACGCTCGTACTGCATTAGCTGCAATGTTGTCTCGTGGTGCTCTGAATCCTGCTGATATTTCTGTGCTATTTCGAGCTTACACGCAACCCGAACCACCGCCAGTACATCTTTTGAGAATACCTCAGTTTTTAGGTAAGCTACTAGGTAATTTTTCGGTAAATAGCAATTTTCAAAGTGACTCCATGCTTAATTTAGAACAATTTTCAGAATTACTAGTGGATGCACTCTTCAAGCTAGGAAGTAAACTGAATCCTGAACATAAATCAAAATACATGTATTTATTAGCCTATGCTGCAAGTGTTTGTGAAGGACTTTCTCCTGGCAGACCTGTCAAAGATGAGCTAAAAGCAACAGTGCAAGCCATTGAGAAAGTACATGCTGTATGCTGCAGTTCTGCAAGTTCCAGCGAACTTATTGCTGAGTTGCCAACATTGTACCACTGCATAAGGTGACTGAAATAACTAAATCATTATACTATATTTACATTTTAAAGTTCATTAACATTCAATATTCAACATTAAATCCTCTTTCGTAGGTTTCCTGTCGTGGGCATGGGTGTTTTAGTTTGGGTTGAATGTGTTGTGACTGAACCGTCATATTTTAAGTTATGTACAGAGCATTGCCCTGTACATTTGGCACTGTTGGACGAAGTGGCATCCTGTCATCAATTGCTACATCACCGCCTCCTGAGACTACTTGTACAACTTTTTGAATCTCCACAAGATGAACTAGAAATATTAGTTCAGGTATGAAGATTTAACTGTATTTTTCTTAATAATTTGAATATATTGACATGCTAGCGGGCGCCCGCGTGCAAATTGTATGGGTTTTTCTACTCGATATTGTGCAAACTTTTGCAGAAAATAAGTTTAGTAATCAGAATTATTTACGTGTACACGCAGAACTAAGCGCAATTGTTTAGGCTCTAAAAGTTGAAGTAACACGTTGAAAATATATTCGTTAAACTCAATTAAGCCTAAACCTACTCAGGAGTAGTATGACACCATGTTACACGGTACGTACATCACTGATTTATCTTTATTATTTATCTTTCATTTGCAGTTGGAATTAAAAAAAATGTTACTTGATCGAATGGTAAATTTACTAAGCCGAGGATGCGTCGTCCCTGTACTACGTTATATCAAACAATGTTGGCAACGTGGCGACACCGACATCTCATTAATACGCTACTTTATAACAGAGGTAAACTAATATAAATAGTGTCAAATAATGGAAGTTATTATGATATTTAACAGAATTTCATAAGATCATTTTAAAATAGGTTTTAGATGCTATAGCACCACCATACACTCAAGAATTTGTGCAACTCGTGTTGCCAATGGTTGAGAATGAAGAAATAACAGGAACAATGAGAGCCGAAGGAGAAAATGATCCTGTTTCTGAATTTATAGGTAAATATATGTTTTATTTAAAAAGATTATACTAATCTGAGATTGATTAATCAGAATGTTGTAGATTGAAAACATTTTGATTGATCAATCTCAAATTAGATATATTGAATACAGCATTTTACTAATGTTAACATTTATCTTTTCAGTTCACTGCAAGGCTCATTATGTTGCTTAAGATTATAATAAATGTATGTTTTAAAAAAATTGTTTCATTTTGTATTAATATTAACATAGAGATCTTTTTGGTAGGGACATGTGATATGAGATATTTAAAGAAAAGTTAATCGGTGCATTCTAAAGATATATTGAGGGATATTTTAAGAGATATGAGAGATATATAAAATAAAAATATTTAATTTCTTTTTCAAGCAAAGTATTACGACATAAGAACAAAGACGAAAAAGATATTACAGTGGATGGGGGGAAACTAGGGTCACCTCATGATGACTAGTTTTTTTTGCGGGATGGTAATATTCATTCATGTCCTATGGGTGGTAGATGTGGTCTCTCACCAAAGGCTGGTCACAAAGTGATTGATGGGCTAAATAAATGGCTCTAGGTGACTTCACAGTGCCATTTATTTATTTCAGTGACAGGAGTAGAAATAGCTGTCGGCGACGTGGGATATTGAATCACAGAATAAAATGGCCATATTTCTTTTTCATGCTCTTTTATTTATTGCAGAACATGAGCTAGCAAATTTCAACAACCCCTTGCAGATTTTCTTTCATAATAACGTCTCAAGGCTTCTTCAAAGACTGCTCCAACAGTCCTCTTTTTCCAGATATCTACTTTTGGTTTTATTACTTCTGTCTTATCCTTGCTTTTCAATTCCTGTGAATCCTTTTCTGTTATGTTTGGTTTATTTTCATCTATTGGTGAACTAGACTTACCCTCCTTTTCAGCAGATTGTGTTATATTTTCTGGTTTCTTATCATTATCTTCATCACTCGATTCATCAATAGAAAAGTCAGAATCTGCATCAATATTTTCGTCATGTTTATGCTTCTTAGCTTTTCTGATGTCATCTAGATTAAAGCGATTGATTTCTTCTTCAGATTCCTCAATTTCACCATCAGATAAACAAGGTCTGCTGTCCGAAGACTTTCTCTTCCTATAGTTTCTTTTCTTTTGAGTATCATTTGGATTTGATGTGATATTTGGGGTAATATTCTTTTCTTTTTGCTCGGACACTTTGCTTGGTAGTGGTAGTGGTAGTGAAGAATCTGATAAAGGTTTTTCAGATTCAGCACTTTTAGTCAATTTGTCCTCTTTTCCTAGCTTCAGTTCATACAGGTGACGATAGAAACCACCTAAAATAATAGTACAAGATTTTTATTATAAGACACTAGTCACCTAGTGTCCATCTTCACTCAGGATTCTTAGGATACAATTTGAATTTATTTTTGCAATTAGAATTAAATAAGGACTGTCAGTAAAAGTAATAAATATATTTAACCTAACCAAAACTGTAAGCTCATATCTTCTATCATCTTAACATACAGCAAAATAGCCTTCAGGACCATTATGTTGAATTCTCAGATTCTTCACCTACTAATTTGAAATTTAACATTTGGTCAATAACTTTTTTTCTTAGGATGGCCTCCATACCATAATAAGCCTCAAAAACAAAAAGCTTTGACATATACCAATGCTATCACACAGTATACAAAATTATATTTACCCAAATCATTTTGTTTAGTAACATCTCCAATGTTTTCTAAATATTCTTCACGTTTTTCCTTTTCTTCTTCTAAACGCATTTCCTCTAATTTCTTTTTATATGCGGAGGTCACAAATACTTCCTTGTCCTTGAACTCATCACCTTCATTTTCCCTCTCCTTTTGTATCTGAAAAGTTAGTTAAATATTTTTATAGGTACTATTAGTATTTTGTTTTCATTAATATTTTATTTTTAATATGATATAAGAGACTGCTTTTAACTAATAAAGAATGGACAGTATAGATACATTACTATAATACTATAACTATAATGAAAAATTAAATTAAAATAAAACTAAAACAAATATTATTATTGCTAAAAAATAACAATTAAAAGGTGTGGTAGAATTCCTCTGCATCACAAATTAAACAAAAAATAAATCCATTCATCATAATCCATCCACCCATTTTCAAGTCAGGCCCTCTGCGTTCCCCCATTGTTTGCTTGGGGAAACATTTTAAGTTAAATATATAGTAATAATAATAAATGAACCAGAAAAAGTATGTTAAAAACAATGAATGAGAACTAATAATACTTCAACATACTTTTTTGTGGTTGTTTAACTCATACTCTATTAAGACGGAAGGGTGGCGTGCTCTTCTTCAAAAATGTAGTCTTAATTCAGCAATTTATAATGATTTCACATCTTATAATAAGCATACTTACTTGTCTCTCAATTCTTCGTTCATTCTCTATTTTCCTTTTATTTGCTGCCTTCATCAAATTCTCAATATATTGTGGTTTCTTCTCTTCCTTACTTTTCACTTTTACCTTTTCTTTTTTACTTGCCATATCATCATATATTTCATCATATTGGTATACTGTTGGGTCTTCTAATATTGCCTTTTCTTGGGTAATTTTTGTCTGTAAATTAAAATAAGTAATCATCAGGGAAACAATCTCTGGTATTAATTTTTACTCGGCTCAGTTAGTGTCCATAAACTATATCTCTTTCCATAATATTAAAAAAAAACACTTGCTGTTATTGAAGAGAATGCAATCAAATTGAGTGCGTGAGAAGTAACGATTGACTTGAAGCTGAACAGATTGGATATGGCAAGATCAAATACTACACCATACTAAGTTTATATGAATATCACTCATTAAAATAAAACTATTTCATGGCTGCTGAAAAGCTGTAGAGTTCAGTGTAAATAATAAATTAATACTGAATAAATAGCAATATAATCTATTAAAAATAGTTCTATTACCATGACAGATACTACATTTTTATCTTAGCCTTTAAGCTATTGAAAGTGGGTTAGATTCAATAAATGCTATTTAACCAAGCTCAGATAAGGTTCAAACCTTTTTAGGTTTTGTCACATGGCCAAAACAGTCTGCAGCAAAGATTAACAAACAAACAAGCTCTTTTATTGAATTAATGAAAATAAACAAGACATTTCAAAGTAAGTGGTGATGTTAAACTACTCTCTTAATTCTCCTTAAGTTGGGATAACTTGAAGGTACCTGTCTAGTAGTGTTACCACTTGGTCGAAACGAAAGCTGCTTCTTGTTTGATTCTTCTTCAGAATCTGAATCATTTCCAAAAACATTCCTGGAAGCTTGGAAAACTGGTTTTCCTCTATCAGAGACTATAAGCCCATACCTGTAAAATTATGTAGATATTATATTATTACAGAGACAATTACTAAAATGTATGTCCTAGTTAACAAAACAGTTTTAAAAAGTAAGATCATTATGCTTACTTTTTAGATGACATTTTGAGATAAATAGGCAAGATAGATGATGACTCTGTTTACAAGTGAAACCTAAGAGTATCACAGATGCAGCGCTTACAGTTTAATAAAACGGCCCGAATATACCAAAAATGAAGTTAATTATGCATCTTCACTTAAAAGTTAAAAATCAAATAAATAAATTTATGAAAATAGGTGAAATGAAACTGGAATAGAATATGACAGATGTCAAATCAGAACACAACACTGGCGTGGCCATAGATATAGTGTTTTTCTTTTCCATAGATTGGCATTAGGAGTATTTAGGTGTGAAAGAGAGCTCCGGCATCTAATAGTACTTTTGTGTTAGAAAGAGAGAGTAAACGATGCTGTCAGCGAGACCGAACATTTATTTGTTATTGGGAAATAGGGGACTATTGAGTGAACGACTATTTATTATAACATAAATTTTATAAGTTATTAAATAGAGTGTAAACCATGTAAATTCAGTTATTTTATACTTTTTAGTTTTTGAAGTCTTTTTTTTAACATAGTTTTAATTTTATCTTTAATAGGTTGTTCTTAAAATCTAACTTTAAGGTATAGACCTATACAATAATTACCCATATGGGTGCACAGTTCTCATCAATTTACATGAATTAAGTCCAAACACGACGTAGCTGCTGTAATCCGTTGAGGAGTTCCCTGAACTGTCCTTCGTCTTCATCATCAAACCTCAAAAATTACAGTCACAGCCCATCTAGGTGTAAAGTTCTTATCAATAAAAATGAACCAAGCTCAAACACAAGGTGCTGTGAATCGTTTAGGAGTTCCCTCGACTGTCTCTCGGCTCCATCGTCAGATCTACTCTAGACCTTTATTAAATTGTAGTTCTTTAAAATACTTAATGAAAAAACTTACAAACGCAAAAGTCGCCCCTACGATTTTTGAAAGTTCCCCTCGATTTTTCTAGTCTGCCATCACCAAATCCTGATTTCCTTATCATGGTACATTCCTCGAAATATATTCTTCCCAAAAAAATTAAAGAATCATCAAAATCGGTTCATAAACGACGAAGTTATCCGCGAACAAAATAAAAAAAGCATATGTCAAATTGAGAAACCTCCTCCTTTTTTGAAGTTGGTTAAAAAGCGAACTCCAGGCTCCAAAGCTAGGTTTTAGATGCGCCGGGATAGGTCCCAGTCCATCACCCCAGTGGTAGGCAAAAAGGATTATGGACTTTCTAAAAATATATCACTGCTGAGAAATTTCATCGATATCGATAAAAGAGGAGCAACGTCAGGCGTGGTTCACTCCGCGCAGTACATCCGTTATATACCTACAGCGAAGTATCCGGCCGAGCGGATTAAAAATTAGTCGAGTGTCACGCGCGCGCTCGTGTGAACGCTTGAGGTGTTTTCTATGCTCGCGCTCGGCTGGGATTTTATAAAAACTTTTTTTTTTCTCTCTTGATCGTGCCTACTTAAAGTAGGTACCTACCTTAGAATGGACAAGAAAAGAAAATATGACAGATGATATTGTGTGGCGTTCGGCTGTTTGAATTCGGATTTATGTTTTTTCTAGCTTCCCAAAGATGCTGAAAGGTAAGTTTGCCAAATTAATAAATCTTAAAATTTTAAGGTACCTACCTACCCATAACCCAACCCATCAATACTACTGTTTGGACAGAATGCGTATCTAGACAAAAACTACTTATTTTATAGGTAGACCACAAAGTACCTAGGTAGGTACCTAGCCAGCTAGATTTTTAAATTAGGAGGGTTATTGGATCGGACCCATCGGGGTCAACGTACTTCGCCGTCACCCGCCCGACGTATTTTTCTAGTTTCGAGTGTCCTTGACGGGCATCACGCGCTGACTATAGGTAGGTAGGCACCACTGACGATACCTACCCTACGTAATTTCTGCAGTACGAAGTTCCTTCTTTTTAAACGACTTCAAAAAAGGAGGAGGGTCTCAATTCGATTTTTTTAATTTCTTATGTTTGTCCCTTCATAACGCCGTCATTTATTAGTTCTTACCTACATAATATATGAACCTTCGGGCTCGAAAGCTACCTTTTAGCTTATAGGTAATATTTAGTATTCTTTGTTTATAGTCCGAGAGCTGAAGTAATAAATTTAATAGGTATACAAATGAATAGCATAATATTTAAAATTAGATACTTTGGCGCACTTTGGCTAGTCTGACGGGTATTAGACCGAGAGCTAAGGTTAAGTTTGACAATACATGGTGGCCAGCTCTCCTGGCCAAAAAATTTGGCGCCCCATGTTGAGGAGTATTTGAGCCACCCCCATGTATGTCCAGTGATTTTTACTAGCTTAGGAGATACGATTTTTGAAGTTATACTACTTTTGGCGCACCTAACCTTTCTCGGCGTGGCGATTGTCAAACACTTAGAAAAATTTTCATTGTATAGAGACTGGACTATGGCGACTACAACGGGGACTGTTCCTGTGACGACGACGAGCGACTACCACGGTGACTGTGCTCCTCAGTGCCCCGTTTGCTTCACTCTAACCAATGACCATAAGCACATGTGTGTTTGCTCCGTACTGACTACCATTTGTCTATTTTATTTTAGGCGCCGAGAGTGGCTTATTTTAATAGGACGAGAGGACTTACTAAGCAAAGAAAATTTGAGAGCTAAAAGCTACGAAGTCTGCTCCCACCATTTTGAAGATTCTGCAATCAGGACAATCAAACAACTGAAACCAAATACAGTTCCAACACAGCTTATAGTATCCGAGAACCGAGTTCCTAACAATAATAAAAATTCAAATACGAACTGCTTTCAAAGCGCAGCGAGTCACATTCAATTTAGCTGGCGCAAATCAAAATAATTTACCAACATGATTTTTGGGTGTCGGCTCTCGAACTAGTTTAAACCCTTTCGTGTTTGCGTCGTACGGCATGTAACTAAACACGTAAATGGTATGTTCAATTTAGCAAATACACTAAAATGTAGTAGCAAAGAATACTAAATGTACCTAGTAGTATGCTTATCGTCTTATGTTAAAATATGCGGACATTGTAATAAAATACTTTTTTCATCTAATACTAGGTAGGTATGTTTAAAGTTGTCATTTTCACATAAGTAGAAAAATAGTAACAGGTACATAACTGGACTGGTAATCAAATATTCATTTCTTCACAAGAAGGCAACCCTAACAGGCGTAAGAAGAGATAAGAGGTACGCGATAGAAAGAGACGAAGTAGTAGGTGAATAAAATTATAGGTACCTAATGTTGTGCGAGCTGAATTCCACCGTATTGCGTCGGAGCAAGACTGGAATTAATAAAATCTTCTTGCGCAGTGATCCTTCTGTACGTTAGTACTATTAATTATTCTGTGGCAACGTTTTTGACGCACACATTGACATTACGTGCACATATAGACAATTCAATTACAATCTCGTACGCTAGTTGACATTACCAATCTATGAATACTATAGCTATGGGCGTGGCTAACGTGGCTCAATAGAATGTCTTGAAAAACTGGACATTGGCGTCTTGCCATTAAGTAACAATTTTATAATACATTTTACTAGACATTGGCAGAATTGCGGCTATTAGCTGCAGAAGCCATTAAGAAGAAAAAGAAATACACTAAAACAAAAACATGCTCAGTAGATTCGAAATTCCGCGTGCCAAAAAAAATGATGATTGTGCTCATCGATTTTTTTTTTTGTCTGAGGGACTACTGCATGCCGCAACTATCAGCGCCAATATAGCGATTTTCAATTGGACACAATTTATGGGTACCGATCACCAATCCAGTGAGTACTTTATTAATAGTAATAATTAATTATTGCAAAAAGTTTACACTATTCAGCTGCTGTCAAAATTATTAATAGGTATATGTACAATTCCTTATATGTAACGAAGTTTAGGACTTCAGGATACATCATGAGCTATCCTCAGGAAATTTGAAAGTTTGCCTCTTAAACTAGGGAAAACCCTTTATTTATAAGACAGTTTTCAGCTCGACCTTTATTTTGGAAATGATTACAGGTATTATGCAAACAAGTGCTCACAAGGCAATGATACGCTGGCACTAGTAAAAGGTCTATGAGTGTGCACGAGTGTGTATGCGTGTGTGAGTTGTTTAAATGCAAGGGGACAATTGTAAAGAAACAGAGAAATATAATATAATATGTAATCTTACGCTGTGTAGGTAAGGACTCTGTATTGAAGTAGTCTTAATTTAATAGCCATTCTGTCACTTTCATATTTTCTGTGCGTCTATTTAGTGGAAGTATATGCGGACCTAATACATAGCATTGATGTTCTACAAATGTAGTTCTATGACCAATAGCTGATGGTGCATTTCTTCTCTTTGTTTTATTTTGTGGAGGGCTACTGCTATGCTTTCTGAGACTACATTGGAGCACAAAGAGCTGCCAAACCGTAAGTACCTTAATATCTACGTAAAGCTCAGTTGTAGGGTAGCTTCCTGCAATTTTATGCCACGTCATGACAAAACTTAGAGCTGACACTGCTTTTTATTAATTCCCTGCCAGGTAGCTCCGCTGATAAGAATTTGTAGAGATCATTTACGTAAATTTGAAATAAAGTAGGTTCCAGGATTCTACCCTGTGGTACGCCGTATGTCATGTATTGCTCGTAACTGAGGTACCTCTCAATTTTGACGCGTTGGGTACGTTTACTCAAGTAGTCTCTGACCATCTGGGAAGATTCCACTTTGCAGACATCTGTTAAAAATATATGCCACACGTGGTACGTACGATGGTTCGACACTGCTTCAGAATTGAGGATGGTATTCCATCCCAGCCAACGGTACCACCATTACGTCGTTGCAGAATGTGGGATTCAATTTCAGCTTTGTGTTGGTCTATTGTACCAATTAACCAGTACCGTTTAGACGCTTTCAAGGAAAGTATTGTAGACAAACTACCTGACTTGCCCTCGTACAATAATGTAGAAGAGTCTTACGCAGACCTAATCAACCTGATCAATAATGAGTTTGGGAGAATTTTTACCTCAAAAACATTATCCATTGGTGGCCGTCCAGTTTTCAGTGACTGGGCAACATCAGGGATTTATAAGAGCAGGAGGAGATTGTATGATCTATATTCTGAAAAATCATACAATTTCAACCCTTTTTTCCAGGATTATGTTAAAAATTACTCCAAAATATTTAAGCGAGCCTGTTCCTTTGCGAAGTCAATCTTCATTAAAAATAAAATTTCTAATTCTGTAAATAAAATTAAGACTACTTGGAATATTATAAATTCCGAATGTGGGAAATCTCCATCAAATGTAAGAGATTTTCATTTAAAAATAGAAGGTCGCTGTGTCACGGAGGATCTGGAAGTTGGGACAGAGTTTGAACATTTCTTTTCAAATATACCGTTAATAACAACTAAAACTCTTCAGTGGTCTTCCACTTCCGCTATGTCATTGCTTAAGGAATCGATAAACGAGTGTAAGGACGCATTTGTATTCTCAGTTGTTAATAGCAAGGACATCACCAAAGCGTTTCACTCTATTAATATCAAAAAGACCGCGGATCTATGGGGATTATCAGTCAAAACTATTTCATGTATCATTGATGTCACTGCTCCCCATCTAGCAACTGTGTTTAATGACTGTGTCAACAGCAGTATATTTCCTGATTTAATGAAATATAGCAGAGTCATACCTTTGTTAAAGGCTGGCAGCACTACAGACCCTTCTAATTTCCGACCAGTTTCTGTGTTGCCGACCTTGAGTAAAGTATTTGAGAAATTAATCCTAGGACAGTTGATGACCCATTTTTGTGAAAACAAATTGTTTCATGATAAACAGTTTGGGTTTACTAAGGGACGTTCGAGTGCTGACGCTGGTATAGAATTGTTAAATTGTATTTACGAGGCCTGGGAGGATAAGCATGATGCATTGGGTGTATTCTGTGATCTATCCAAGGCTTTCGATTGCGTCCACCATGACTCATTAATTAGGAAATTAGAACATTATGGAATAAGGAACAAGGCTCTCGAGCTTCTGACTTCATATTTGAACAATTGAATTCAGAGGGTCGATGTTAACGGTACACGTTCAGTGGGATCTGTGATTTCGTTGGGTGTTCCACAGGGTTCGATACTTGGGCCATTTTTATTCTTAATATATATTATATTAATGACCTCGCTGTCGCGAAGGGTTCGCGATCTATCAATAAATAAACCCAACCACATTGCATAGGGTAACACTTGTTACCAACCACATAAACAAAATTGGTAAGTGGCAACATTCTTTTCACCCAGTACGTTAGCTATAATCATATCATTTTAAAAGTTTGTAATTAAGTTTAAAAGTGCAATGTGTGACAATTTCGCCTGCCGGCCAGCAATAATACGAAAGCTAAGTACCTAGTCTATAAGCCAATATTATTCCGTACAGAACTCGCGGATTAACACATTGATTGAGTAAATTGAGAACGATGGGAAGTCATGGATGCCGCGAAACTCATATGAGCTGATGAGCAAACATGATTTCCATCGTATAGACGTAACGTGCCGATAGTTTGATTGTTTGTATCATAACGTGTGCAATCTTATATAATGCGAACAAAAACAGTATGTATTTCGGGTACTAACAAAATGCAAGTACCTACCTATAACTATATCAATGAGGGGACTGAGGTGTGCTCCCTAGTCTCATAACTCCCAAAATCGAAAGCATACAACCTAAGAGCTCTGTAGGGGCTCACCTGTGTGTAGTGGTTTGGCCAATCCTCTCGCAAGGTATCACGTATGTCTATGAAGACCTTAGATCATGCTCATGGAGCATATTGGTTGCGTCCGCAAGGACAAGAGGCTCCGGCCTGTAACGATCGCATAAGTGAACAATCTCACTAAGGTTCACATGGTAGATCTGTTGAGATCAATAAGATAAAGCATTAAACAATAAGTATCTGATTGCGCTCCTAGTGATTCAATAAAGTACATATTGACTTGCTCACAACTGTGGTGGATTATATATCTACCTTCGTACTATTCGGTAGACTTTGTACTTGGTGATCTTACAGTATGATCATAGACTGTCTTTCAATCACAGGTAGGACCTAATCGTGGATGAAGGTGATGATTACTACTTTAGCTGAGCTGGGACATCTGCATCATTCAGGTGAGACGGTTGACAAGCAAGTTGACATAACACTAGGAAAATTGCATAATGAATAAAACTATTAGCGATCCTCCATCATATATTTGTCTCTTTATAATTAGATACTCACTATAGAACTCTTATCTCCGGGGACGCTCACAGTGTGTCAGGGGAGTTGAATCCACGTCAGACTGGTGTGACCTCACGACGGGCGTACCCCAGGGTGGTGTCCTCTCTCCTCTTCTCTTCTCAATCTTTATAAACTCTGTCACGCAGTTCATCTCTTCCAGCTTCCATCTCTATGCAGACGACCTGCAAATATATCGTCACTTTGTGGCAGCCGACATGGAGTCAGCTATTGCCGATATGAATAGTGACTTGCAGTGCCTCAGCGAATGGGCTAAATCTTTCGGTATCCTCATTAACGCAGCCAAATCACAAGCTGTCATTATTGGCAGCAGGTATAAGCGTAACGAGATCACTGGCTCATCAGTTGACCCAATTCTGTTAGAAGGTATACAAATACCTTTATCAGACTCGGTAAAGAATCTAGGAGTTCATATCGACTCTTATCTCTCATGGCATACTCACTTTGCTGAAATCAGTAAAAAGGTACGTTTCGCCTTTCACTCGCTGAAATGTCTCCAAAGCTTTTTACCCCTAAAAACAAAAATTTACTTGGCACAAACCCTCATAATGCCCATTATAGATTATGCTGACGCCTGCTGTTTGGATGCCAATGAAGAACTCCTGGATAAGATTGAGCGACTGCAAAATCTGTGCATACGTTTCATCTACAACCTAAAAAAATACGATCATGTCTCGTCTTATCGCAGAGAACTCAAGTGGCTTCCTATCCGTCTTCGCAGGAACACTCGGGTATTGTGCCTACTTTTCAACATTCTCCACAATCCTTCAGCTCCCTCCTACCTGCGCGAACGATTTTCCTTTGCTCGTTCTCCCGAAGTACCCTGTAGATCCCATCTACGTACCATGCTCAAATTTCCTTCTCATAAATCCGACTCCTACTCTTTTTCCTTTTCCGTTCACGCTGTGAGGCTGTGGAACTCGCTTCCTGCTGATATCAGATACTGCAACACAGTTAATAGTTTCAAATACAAACTTCGTAAGCACTATCTATCCTCCACCTATGACTAACTCATTCCCCTAATCCGTATATACTCTTGCATATCTATATTATATTTATATTGTTTTTATGTATCCATATATTTATATATATTATGTATCTTTATATATATATATATATATAAATCTTTATGTATTTATATCTGTCTGTCGTCTTCCCTACACACTTTTCACTAAGTTCTCTACTTCTCACACTCTCCTCTCGCAGGTCTGCTGGAAGAGATTTCTAATAGAAATAAGCAGAGCCTTTGTACTATTATTTCCAACTATGTATCTCTATATTTGTTCGTGTGTGTACATAAATAAATAAATAAATAAATAAAAGCGAAGCAGATTATTCATAATTAGTATAACTACCACATTCTCCAATTTGTATTAAGAATCAAGGCAACAAACTTGTATGCTAGCCTATTTGTGTAGGTAGTCATACAGATACCATAAACTTACTTGCTAGAAGGTCTCAAGTAGGAACCTCACAGCACTCCCCTACTATGCAAGAGACAAAACTAGTATTATTTTATTTGCTGACGATACTTCGTTAATATCTAAAATGAAAAGGCAACAAAATAATTATGACGAAGTGAATGGTGCAATCACAAGAGTGGTCCATTGGTTTAATACTAATAATCTTTGCCTTAATGGGAACAAAACTAAATGTATAAAATTCACATTACCTAATGATACACAGGTGGAAACCAATGTACAACTCAATGGACAAGTGTTGAACCTTGTGGAATCAACAGTGTTCTTAGGTTTAAGTATTGACGCCTGCAGTGGCGATCGCATATTGAAAAAATAGCCAGTAGACTAAGTTCGGCTTCTTACTCTGTAAAAAAAATTAGGACATTAACAGACGTGGATACGGCTAGAATAGTTTATTTCAGTTATTTTAATAGTATTTTGAGCTACGGAATTCTTCTTTGGGGTAATTCCGCGGATTTATCATCATCATCATCGTCATTGAATATCATCAATCCTATACTACATCTATGATCAATCCATTATCAATATAAAGGTCCAGTCACCAGGTCATAAAAACTTTGAAAAAAAAAACTTATTGCTGCGATTCTGCCCTTTGATTTTGATTCTGCCAGTGTCAACGTCAACGCATCATCTGGCACATAGATTATTATGTGTATCATAGTAGAGACCCAAACAAATGGTTGCTAAAATATTCTGAGTTGTTGATAAAATATTTTGTTTATTAATTTTATTATACTAACGTAGTTCACTCCAAAAACTTACTATACTATTACTTTACTACGCAGACTACTTCTGTCTTTGCATTTGCTATAATGTGTGAGAATTAAGATTTTAAATCGTATAACCCTTAAATTTTGTACAACTGTTCCCAATGAACGCAAAAGAGAGAAGAAATAATTCGAAGCTCCCTCACAGTGAATTGGCATTATACATAAAATTGTACTGTGACCGAAAAGGCTCCACGAAAACTAAGGTATTAATTTTAAGTGCATCATATTATTTTCTCTCATTTTTAGGTTATAATTTAGCAGAATATTTCATAATGTAACAGTACATTATATACCTTTCAAATAATCAAGATACTGAGATAGGTACTGAAAGACTGATAAGCATGAGATGTTGGGATTGAATTTATGATAATACAAAGCAACTATCATAAGGTGTACCCAAAAGCAATGGATCATTACTAAATATAAAGCTACACTACTTTATACATAGGTACCTTTAATTCGCCATGATTGCGCTAATTCCCACAAACAGTAGTTGTCGCAAAAAGAAAAAGAGAGGCCGTAGTTACCCTGTCGCGAAACAGAGGGGGGGGGGGGGGGGGGGGTTCTTTCAGGGTTCAATAGCTTGAATGCAAGGCATGTCCGATTACCAGTGATTCTGTCATCTCCCACCGTAGATCGCCTCCTGTAGACCATGAAAATACCTGTTACTCTCAAATAACGAAAAGCACAAATGTGCGGAACTCTAAGTCCACCTCCCTCTCGCGTCACACTTTAAAGGTGTGACACGACTACATCGAGCCTTCTGTAAAACAACGATGGATCTAGGTTGGTGCAATACCTCACCTTGGGTCGGATTCAGACCTTATGAGTTGCGGATATCGGTCGTTAGGCACAGCTGGGCGAAGAATCATTCACAACCCACCCTGAGCCAGCATGAAGACAGCAGGCGAGTGGTGAATCGCATATCTCGTACAGGTCTGCTTGATAGTTCAGTAAAATGCTGCGGAACAAAATTAACATGCAAAAAGGGTACCACCCTTTTCAATCCTTTGTACAGACTCGCTATCGCCTTGTGCACCCGTAACATCGCACCGGTCGTCTTTAATTTCTCTTTGACATACGTATTTATACTTGACAGTAAAGAAAATCTAATATATAAAATTCTCGTGTCACAGTTTTCGTTGCCATACTCCTCCGAAACGGCTTGACCGATTTTGATGAAATTTTGTGGGCATATCGGGTAGGTCTGAAAATCGGCCAGCATCTATTTTTCATACCCCGATTCGCGATAACCGACATCCACGCGGGCGGAGCCGCGGGCGACAGCTAGTAGTATTATAAAGATTGATCTGCCAGTGAAACCAACCAAAAAGTACGAATCCTAAAAAGTTTGTATTTCGTGAAGGAACTTCGCGACAGTAGTGTCTATCATGGAACCCAAGAGTTTAAGAGAATGGATTTTAGTGTGGACGACTGTACAGTTGCTATGCATGTTAAAATATGGGATTGTGAAATCCTGAGGTCTAGAAGTCTCATCATCATCACCTCATTGCAAATCTCATGCCCTGCCCACTCTAAACTTACTACGTATCTCAGCATGAAGTAATTCATTGCCAGAACAAGTCGAGAAATATTACATGTAGAAAAAAATAGGCAGAAAACAACTTTTTATTTATTTGTTCTTTAAACACATTGTTTCAGTATCAGAGTAATTTAATAGAAGCAACAAAGTCATGGTTGTCGCTGAACGAGTCTGAAAAACAAAAGTTTCATACGAAGTTTAAGGAATATGAAGAAAAATACAAAAAACAATTTTTTCTTCAGATAAAAAATGCAAAGCCGTACATGAAAATAAAGGAAGTTAGGTAAAACGTCAAGTACCCTTATTACCATTGATGTATTTTTATTATCATTATTCGCCTGGAAATGTTTGGATGGCCAAGCCGGGTCGGCAAGGCTCTGGCTTGCATGTTTGATTTTTTCAATTGTAACATACCCATCTAAGTCTGGTGCTTAAATCAGATGTTTTAGTATGTACATAAGTATATTGTCATATACATGATTGTAGTTTGTGAGTGTAGTTCAGGTATGTGTGTATTGACAGTTGCAGGTACTTGTTTGTCTTGTTGACATATAAGAATAAACTAAGTTGGGGGTAGTTCTCAATCTATGTATTATGCTTTGCTACCTAGCACAATAAACATGCAGTTATGTAATTACTTGTTTTAATGGTTATTACGGACATATTAGTGGCGACGACGGAGTAAAATAAGTGAAAATGGATCGTAAAGGTGTAAAGTTCAGTGAGTTTAACCCACAAACAGATGATTGGGACAATTACATAGACAGACTGAAGTTTTGTTTCGAGACCAACGGGATCGTGATAGACAATGTAAAACGTGCTAATTTTTTTACTGTGTGTGGTTCGCAAGTGTTTGAAACTTTTTTGACACTAATCACGCCTCGAAAACCCATTGAAGTGACATTCAATGAAATCATTGAAATTCTAACCAAACATTACAGTCCGAAGTCGAACGAAATATCTATGTCATACAAGTTTTATAAGCGCGATCAAAATCGTGGTGAATCGGCTGCCGAGTACATAGGTCAACTTCGTAAGATCAGTGCTCGCTGCAATTTCAGTGATTTGGAACGTACGTTACGTGACAGGCTTGTATGTGGTATGAGAGACGATAAATTGCAGTATGAGCTATTAAAAAAGGACACTTTAAGCTATCACAATGTAGTCGATGCTATGCTATCATCCGAAAGTGCCGGTAAAGACGTGCGCATGATGCGCGTGGTGGACGGTGCCGGCTGCAGCGCCGCGCCGCCGGCACCCGCCGCGCCGCCCGAGAAGGCCGCGTCGCCCGCGCCGCCCGCGCCGCCGCCGGAGCCTATGGACATCAACGCGCTGCGCCCGCGGCCCGCCCCGCGCGCCGGTGCGCCGCGCCCTGCGCCGCGCCCTGCTCCGCGCCCCGCGGCTCGTCTTTGCTATCGTTGTGGTGATCGCCACGGAGGCGAGTGTCGGTTCATCAACGTTACGTGTCGATATTGCAACAAAAAGGGACACCTTGAGAAAGTCTGTATTTCTAAAAAGAACGCAAACAAAACGAACTTTACAGAGGAGGAAGACGCGAATTTAAACGGCATATACGTCGTGCAGACTACCAGTCGAGTACCACCCTACGTGATTCGCGTGACGGTGGCGGGCGAGCCCGTCACGCTACAAGTGGACACGGGCGCCTGCTATACGCTGGTGAACGAGCGCACGTGGCGCACGCTGCGGGCGCGCCTGCCGCCGCCGCACCGGCTCGCCGCGGCGCCGCTCGCGCTGCGCACGTGAACCGACGCGCCCGTGCACCTGCTGGGCCGGACGGTGCTGCCTGTGTTCTATAAGAACATTGAATATCACCTGCCGTTGCTAGTGGCTAAGGGCAACGGACCGAATCTTTCGGGAAGAGACTGGCTTATGCATCTTGGCATTACTATGAATATTAATTTCATATCGAACGGAGATTACGCTGAACTGGAGGAAATAATTGCTAAACATGGTGTTGTATTCAAGGATGGTCTCGGTACGTACCGTGGAGATCCAGTAGCGATATATTTGAAACCGGGCGCTACTCCGAAATTTCTAAAAGCCCGTCCCGTTCCATACGCTATCAAGGATAGAGTGGAGAATGAAATCGACCGCCTTGTATCCGAGGGCGTTCTGCGACCGGTTGCGTACTCTGAGTGGGCCACGCCAGTAGTGCCGGTTGTGAAGAAGTCAGGCGAGATTCGGATGTGCGGCGACTACCGTTGCACAGTTAATCAAGCGACAGAGTCGGACACTTATCCTATGCCAACGGCGAATGAAGTATTTGCTGCTGTAGCGGGTGGAAAATTCTACACATTGGACTTAGACCGTGCTTACACTCAAGTGACGGTCAAAGATGAAACAGCCAAGCTTTTAACTTTGAATACCTGTAAAGGATTGTATACCGTCCATAGACTTGCATTTGGTGTGAAGGCTTGCCCCGGTATTTTTCAGAGGCTGATGACAGCGCTACTAGGGGGCATCCCAGGAGTCGCAGTGCTGATCGATGACATCATAGTTGCAGGGCACACCATGCCTGAGATGCTACAGCGCCTAGACAGGGTTCTGCAACGCATTGAACAAGCAGTATTTCACCTCAACAAAAAGAAATGCAAGTTCGCCAAAGAGAAAGTTGACTTCTTAGGATTCATCATTGATGCAGATGGCATTCATCCGTCACCGAGTAAGATAGAATCAATTACGAACACTCCAGAACCTAAGAATATTCAAGAATTACAAGCGTTCCTCGGTTTATACAATTTTTACGAGAGGTTTATCACTCACAAAGCTTCCATACTTGAACCTTTACATCGGTTACTAGACAAAGGTCAAACGTGGCGCTGGACCGAGCGGGAACAAAACGCTTTCAACACTGCTAAGCAGGCACTAACATTTGACATGACTTTAGCGCACTACGATTTAAATAAACCCCTGATACTGACATGCGACAGCTCAGAATACGGCGTCGGAGCCGTATTATCACACGTGATGGAAGATGGTAAAGAAAGTCCTGTTGCTATGAGTTCCCGAACCTTAAACTCCACCGAAAGGCGCTATTCACAACTGGATAAAGAGGCAACTGCAATTTTGTTTGGAATACAAAAATTTCACAACTACTTGGCAGGAAGGCCATTCACCGTAGTCACGGATCATAAGCCTCTGCTGGGTATATTTGATCCAAAAAGACCGACTCCGAACATACTGTCACCTCGATTGACAAGAATAGCAATTGCGCTTACCGCTCATGACTATGATATTCGGTACAAGCCTGGAACACAAATAGGTAGCGCAGACAATTTGAGTAGATGGCCACAACCAGTGCCTGAGCGACCTGAGGCAGAACTAAATGAGATATTGCTAATGGCTGAAAAACCAGAAGATTTCCCGTTCGATGCAGAGAGTATCGCGGCGGAAACTTTGAAAGACAAAACACTATCACAGGTTGTGCACTACGTTCAACGGGGCTGGCCTGCTAAGGTGAAGGAGGCAGATCTGCATACATACTGGCTTCACCGTACTGAACTGTCTTTGCAAGACGGGTGTCTTTTACTGGGTAACCGCGTAGTGGTGCCACAGCCGCTGCGCACAGCTACTTTACAGGCCTTACATAAGACACACAGTGGAATCGTACAAACGAAAGCACTCGCAAGAAGTTACATTTGGTGGCCCCACTTAAATGAAGACATAGAAGCACTTGTGGGCCAGTGCAACAAGTGTCTCGAACACCGACATATGCCTCCCCGATCGCAGCATACGTGGATTATGCCCACCAGATCATGGTCTAGAGTACACATCGACTTCGCCGGGCCTTTCCGAAACAAAAATTTTTTGATCATCCTTGACGCTTACTCCCGCTGGCCCGAGGTGTTCATGGTTAACAACACGACTACTACGACAGTAATTCGACATCTACGGATGGTATTTGCGACTCACGGCTTATGTGAGATATTGGTGTCCGATAATGGGTCAGCTTTTGTGTCCGAAGAAATGAGACTGTTCCTTAACTCAAATAAAATAAGACACATCACGACAGCGCCGTATCATCCTGCCACCAATGGATTAGCAGAGAGGATGGTCCAAACTGTAAAGGACAAGATACGAAAAATGGACGACATGGCGTGGGACGTAAAAATTCCAAGTATGCTACTAGGCCTCCGCGCGACACCGTGTGCTGGAACACTGAAGAGTCCTGCAGAACTCCTGATGGGCCGAAAACTGCGCACCTTACTGGACGCGATACACCCGGATCATATACAAAGAAAAAAGACTGAACGACAGGTCTTCGACAATAATCAGAGGCGAAACAGAGAGTCTGAAGTTGGCTGTAGAGTTAGATACAGGAATTACAGCAATGGTCCGAAGTGGTTACCGGGCAGAATTGTGGAGAAAACTGGTCCATCCAGTTACAAGGTGCAAGCAGATGATGGTCTTATTGTCAACAGACATATTGATCAACTTATTAAAGTTGTATCGCCTGTCGAAAGCCCACAAAATGAGAGAAGAGAGATAAGGGAAGACACTGGAGACCTGACCGACCAGGAGCCAGAGCAAATTATAGAAATTCCTAATGATGAGTCTTGGGCCGATATTTTAGGAATACCTAATTAATAAATAAATCAATAATAATATTGTTAAGTTGATTCTTAAGATGTTGAAATTGTTTATATTTTATATTTTGCTCTAAGCAGTAGAATGTTACTTTTGATTCTTAATTTCTTAGTTATTTACTATTTTGTGTGTGTTTATCTGGGGGAAAGGTATGTCATATACATGATTGTAGTTTGTGAGTGTAGTTCAGGTATGTGTGTATTGACAGTTGCAGGTACTTGTTTGTCTTGTTGACATATAAGATAAACTAAGTTGGGGGTAGTTCTCAATCCATGTATTATGCTTTGCTACCTAGCACAATAAACATGCAGTTATGTAATTACTTGTTTTAATGGTTATTACGGACATATTATATATATTCTGATAAAATGTTCTTTCCGTTTAAGAAATACAGATTCTACCAATAACCACTCTGAAAATAAGGAACCTGAAAGGAACATCCCAGATAACATTCCCGAAACAGAGCCTGCAGTGAGCCCACCATTAGAAGCAAATTCTGAACATGATTATGAAAAGGAAGAAACTAACTATGTCCCATATACAACACCTATGTAAGTTTTTTACCACAATGGTCAAACTACGGATACCTAATAGTTTAAAAAGTTCATCTCTCAACATCATTGCCTGAGTCTTTTTCCCAACTCATGGGGTCAGCTTCCAGTCTACCTGTGATGTGGCTGAACTTCAATATCTAGAATGAAACGACTGCTAGCTGACCTCCAGAATCAATTACTAGTATGGACTAGTAGTTAAACCTTTGAGGGGTTGAACTAACCATAACAACTGTTGTAAGTGTTCGTATGGCAACGGGGTCCATTGCTCTCCGAGGCACGGATATACTCAGACCAATGCGAATCGTTATATTATGGCATATAAATATTTACACTGCGCGGGAATCGAACGCCATATTTTCCTGTGTTTGAACTTGCGTAAAGTAGCATTCGCGTTCACTACCGCCAGGCCACAGAGACTATCAGTCGACATGATAACAATATTCTCATTTTACTACAAAATCTGCGACATATTGGATAATAGCAAAAGGTAACACAATACCATTTCAAGAACAATAAAAAAGCCTATATCTCTACAATATACTGTTCACTAGGGATTGATGGCACTTGGTGGAATCTACTACACATATTGAATAATAATGACAGTAATTTTCCACACTTTACATTTATTTTTAACCTGACCGGTTGCACCTCATATCTCTACAGCGTATGTTTTGACCCCAGACACGTCACAAGTCATTGCAGTATTTTTGAGGAAAGCAATGGGTCTTAGTAACGAAAGAAGGCAAATAGAATAGAACTCATAACACAAGCTAGTCTATGCTTACTTTGGATCTAGACAGTGCTGTATAGAGTGACGTTAATTTCCATTGTTTTAGTGGATTTGAAGAACAAAATCAAAATAGAGATGAGCCTGGAAACAGTGAAGAACCACCACAGCCACTTTTGGTTGAACCAATACCACCTAGTATAAAGTGAGTACAGTACCTACAGCCATGGCCAAGATGGCGATTTGCTGCAGAGGCCATTTTGAACTTCTTGAATTTCTTCATCTTAGCGTTAATCCCAGTCACATCCGAAACTATCATCGGCTTGGTGTCTGGGATCCGCTTTACCAGAGTAACTACGGATTTGGCTGAACTTCGATATTTTCTGTGAAGTGACTGCAATCTGACCTCCACAACCAAAAGGCGATAGCGAAGAATTGTAGCTAGACTAGTTGTTGGACTTTTTAGGGCTCCAACTACCAGTGACGACTGCCATAGATGTTCGTATGACAAAGTGGACCGATGGCTTAACGTGCTCGCTAAGGCACGACCCGACCAATACAAATACCCATATTCATACACACAAATGTTTGCACTGAGCGGGGATAGAACCCGCGCCTATGAAAACGAAAACGTTTGGTTTTTTTTCATTAATATTTCTTTGAAACCAGTGTGAAGTCGTCATTTTCTGACGCTGACTATACGTAATTAATAAATAGTCCAGTAGCTGATATTAAATTATCATTAATTTTGATTATAGCACAGGGTGCTACGGCGGTGGACGAGCTCAAATTCACCAAGTATTGATTATTACAAAACACTCCGCGCGTGCCAGGGCCTTTTTTACATTGCGATTTAGGTCCAAGAACTCCACGGCACTCCCCACACCGGGGTTGAGTCGGGGACCGCGTGGTCCCCCCCTCCCGAGGAGGGTCAGCCGGGGTGCGAGGGATATGTCGCATGACAACCTCACCTTCGGCCTAGCACTACGACCCAGAGACGGCGTGCGGTTTAGTCGGTTCGAGTCCGACATAACCTTCCCCTCCGGCTCCGGCTCCGTGGGGATTTCTAGCACGTAAAAAAAAAAATGGTCCAAAAACTCCAAGATATGTGGAACGAGCAATATAAAATATGTTTTTTCTTCACGTTCTTGCCTTTAAACGTGTTGTGTATTGTTTTTTTTTTTATAAGTAGTAGGTAATAAATGTTATACGGCACCTACTCTTGTTTCTTTTTTCAGAACTGGCCATCAATTATTTTATATGCTGAACTCCACACCCGATGAGAGTGACAAAATTGCTTGGAAATCGTTACCACAGTTCGAGAAAAATCGATACAATCGCGCTGTGTTGTTATTGAAAAGAGATTATATTTCCAAATATAAAGAATATTTGGAAAGTTTAGCTCCGAAGGATTTATTTCACTACTATTACAGAACTCGTTTTTAACATTGTATTGTTTTATTGTCTCCCAAAAACTACGTGTTACCTAGATGTGTTACAATAGGTTCCACTTTTTCACTCCTTTCCCACGCCCGTACAATCGACTTTACTGTTCTGTTCTAAGCATTTAGTTAATTTTCTGGAAGAAAGCTCGTTGCTCTATCTGCGCGCTTTTGTAGTATCACGAACAGTCGAGCTAATGCCGTTCGTGGTAGCCATAATTATGATGTTAAGCCAAGCCGTTGTTTGTAAAAAGACTGCTTAAGCCGTCAAGGAAACCGGAGTTTGGAAAGCGGTTTCCTTGAAGCCTTTTACACGCCTATGTAACTGGTTTTCATGAAGGATATAAAAAATCCAATGTCCCTTAAGCCGCCTACGAAGCTGACTATGATGGAACAAAGCGAAAAAAAGTTAATAGGTACATAGTTTTTTTTTTGTCATTCTTTGTCTAAATCGCATTAATTACACCATTTATAAGTCGAATGGCTGTTTAGGTGAACAGAATTACTAATGAAAAGTATAAAATAACTTAAATAACTGGATTTACATATTAACTATTCCATTAGAAGTCGGTGCCTTATTTCAATAAATTTGATTTCAGCATACGTCAGCATAGTAGTTCAGGTACCACAAACAAAGTTGACACCGACTTCTAACAGAACAGTAATTAACAGTAGTTATCTAATATATAAAATTCTCGTGTCACAGTTTTCGTTGCCATACTCCTCCGAAACGGCTTGACCGATATTGAAAAATTTTGTGGGCATATCGGGTAGGTCTGAAAATCGGCCAACATCTATTTTTCATACCCCGATTCGCGATAACCGACATCCAACGCGGGCGGAGCCGCGGGCGACAGCTAGTATAATATGTAAATCCAGTTATTTTTCTCCAAGTTATTTTACACTTTTCAGTGTTCTTAAAATTTCTTTTGATGTTATTTTGGTTAATGTACCGCATTATAACCAAAATAACATTTTTTACAATTATTGTCTGTCTGTCTGTCTGTTAGTTCCGGCTAATCTCTGAAATGGCTGGACCGATTTGGACGGGACTTTTATTGGCAAGTAGCTGATGTAATAAGGAGTAACTTAGGCTACTTAATTTTATTTTAGAAAAATAGCGTTGATTCAACACTAAGCGATAACCGACCATTCACGCGGGCGGACCCGCGGGCAACAACTAGCAAAAAATAAGTCGGTTAAAAGTTTGAATAAAAATTATACAAAAATGTTGATAAAATGAATACTACTAGAAAAACTACATAAAATTTTTATGGGACCAAACCAAACGGCAACTATTCCGCATCGAACTAAAAAAATCACGTATTACTTATCGAATAATAAACCTCAGAGTAGGTAATCAGTGTACATATTATAGAAAAAAAAAATCCGATAATTGAGAACCTCCTCAATTTTGGAAGTTTGTTAAAAAAAATTAAATAGAATTAACGTAAAAAAATCTTTGTTGGCGTAAAAGCCAATATAACCTAGACGAATGGAAGGTTGGAGTAGAGTGTGTAACGACTTACAGACTTACTTGGGCTGCGAAAATCATAATGGATGAGTGTTGAGGACTCTCTGTGGGCGTGTCCACTTCTGGACATGGCCTCTCCCAATGTGCGCTATGGCTCCCCGATCCTGTTTCTGCTGCATCCTGCATATCAATGACATGCTGTCGGATGGCCCATTCATTGCTATGCGAACGACAGCATCCCTCAGTCCGAAAAGAGACGCGAACAACTTTTGTCCGAAATCGAGACTACTCTCTCGGGAGTATCCGATTGGGGTCGACCTAAACTAGTCCAATTTAACCCCACTTAGACACAAGTATTTATTTAATTATATATTACTCTACGCCCGCGTGGATGTCGGATGTGTTGACAGTTATGATCACTGCTCCGCTCCCTTGAGTAGTAGCGTGATATATAGCCTGTGTTATTCTAATGTATAAATAAAATCCATTCAGTAGTTTTTATGTGAAAGTAGTATAGGAGAATTTGGATAGCTTCAGGTGTGGCTCGGTGGCTCAGTGGTCAGAGCATTCCCCCTGTAAGGGAAAGATCGTGGGTTCGAGTCCCACCTGAGCATTCACTTTTTCCTATCTTAATCGATTTGAAAAGTTAGCATAGTAAATTCTTCAAAATTTCATTCAAGTTAGGTAGTCATTTAACAAAAGCCCTGCCGAAGCCGAAAAGAAATACCCATTTGTTATGAGACCCTTTGACAAACGCATTTGGTATCCAAATGTATAAATAAAATAAAATAAAATAAAATAAATATAAATGAGTTTGTCAAAGAAGACAATCTGTTATAATGGTAAATTTAGTTGGTTGAAAATAAAAGAAATGTTTGTAATACACATTTATTAAGTTTATGTCACACTTGACTTCATATAATATCTAGGTACCTACTACATATTGCAAGATATACTAGAAGGATGTCAGTTAACTAACAGGTTAATTATTTCTTAAGCAGGTGTGTTAATTTCAGTGTTGCTCTTCTCATTCACGGTATCTGCTGTTTCAGCAGGATTTTCCTCAGATTCGCCATTTTTTACTTTTTTGTCACTCTTCCTAAACTTGTCGTATCTGAAAAACAAAAAATAATTAGAAAATATTTAACCATCATCTTGTTTAAACCCTATAATTAGCACTGCGTATAAAATCAGGGAATGCAAGCAGGAGACAAGCCGTGTTTCCTTTTACATGTCATACTCGTGCTGCCAACTAGCATTAAAAATTGCGAAAGATTAATTTGGTTTCTTTCGAAATTTTCTCTTTTCTGAATAATACATGTAATTTTCAAAAAACCTGGTTTTTATTTTAACTCCCGATGCAAACCCAACGGAGGTGTATAAGTTTGACGTGTCTCTCTGTGTGTGACTATCTCTGCCTGTTGCATCATAGCTCGCGTACACCCGTCACGGAGGGGACGGAAGTCGTTCTAAGCCTCCGTCCCCTCCGCAACGGGTGGAGCCATGCACGCTCATGAAGTTTCCTCACGCCGGACACTCGGTGAGCGTGTGCAGCCCAGTCATCCAATGTACGGGATTTGACGTATATGACAGTCGTTACCGCATGTCAAATGCGTCAAATCCCATACATTCGTCATTTTATTCCATCAAACGCCCGCCAACGATACCACTTGCCACTTGTCTAGAGGGGCAGAGTCCTCGCTCGCGTCGCAGTGATGGCACACGCGGGCTTTGGCTCCTTGCCAATCAGATGCAGATACCGCCCGAAGCACCCGTGCCCGGTGATAATCTGCGTCTGTCGGTACGAGAGGCTATCATGTGGCATTTCTAGCCACTCCCCCGTGAAGCTGATCTCACCGCCGCTACTACGGAGCGCCCTGCGCGTGGTCGCAGAGTCGTCCGTGCAACCCAGTAGGAGCCTTCTAATGCCTTTCTTGAATAACCCTGTATTGTAGTCAATTTGTTTTGACTTAATTCAATTTTATTTTGTACTCTTATAAGGCGACAAAGACAATGGAAACGTTATGTCATTTCTAAATTAATATGAAGAGAGGGTGAATTTTGTATCTCCAATCTGGGGTATTTTTCGGAATCACTCTCCTTATTAAAAAAAACTATTACTATTTGAAATGTAAGTATATAATAAACCCCAATCAAAATATCATACCATAAATGATCAAGAAATCCTGCAATTTCATTGCATTATTTGGACATTGATAATGATAATATATACAAGACTGAATTGTGCACAGATTTTTATTACGAGAATCATTGGTCCTCTGATTTGAGGGATTAGACCAAAGAAACTATTCTATAGATCAAACATTTTCTTTTTGCATACCTTCCTAAATCTTCCTCATCATCACTGCCCTCATTGCCCTGAGGATCTACTTCACGCAGTAGTTCTCCAATATCTTTATCAACATCAGCCCATAACTTATCTTCGCTACCTAAAACATTAGAAAATTGATAAAGTTAAGTAGAAAAGTATAGTGAAGAGAATTTTTACGTAAGATTGAATATGAAGTAATAATAACCAACCAGAAGCGATGGAGATATCAGCTCCATTGTCGAGTTTCTTCTTATTTTCTTCAGAAGTCTCGGATTTTTCTGCTTTAACTTTTTCCCCATCAGTAGCAGTAGTTTCTTTTTCCTCTTCTGAAAATAGAATTCATTATAAAATAATTATAAATTTAACATATCAGTATTATCACATCACACACCTTTATACGAGTGAAGTTAGATAAATCAGTAGGAATAATTACATTGGCAATAAGCTTTCAATAATCACACAACTTGCCTTTTTGTTGGTGTAATTGACGATGAATCCGTTCAGCGTGCTTGCGCAGAGTGCGTGTGTCACGGTGTTGTACATAGCGACCCAGATGGATTCGGAGACGGCAATGGCGGCGCAGCGCTTCAGATTCTTCAGCACCGCCGGCCTCCACCCGCGGCAAGTACACGCGGCACAACTCGCACCACCAAACCTAGTAGAAAAATGTTTGAAAACCCATGCCATCATCATAAGACGTTATGTCGCAATTGCATCCGAGCCTCCACCTCGGAAATCCGCCGTTTGATTTTTCCTTCTCTACTTGGCACGGTCTTGGGCATCCATGGCGGTAAGATCATTGGGTAAGGCATGACACCCTCTACAACCAGACTTACTCAAGTTAGCACTTCTTGTGTCTACCCCTCCTACCGGGGAACCGATTATGGGGTCGCCATTGCCAGATATTGTTGGCCACGTAGCCTGACGGTTGCCGAACCGAAATTACAACAGACAGACACATGCAAACCACACTTTATACAGTTAAAGATACTAACTCTGCCTTGTCTGTGTATATATGAAGTTGTAACTTTTGTGAAAGGTAATTTGAGTCGTTACACTGCATACAACAGTGCTCGTAACTGCCATAAAATTTGTATGCCTCAGCATTGGTCAGCGCTGTTTGATAAAAGTATTTTTTCCATGGCTCCTCGTTTGTACAATAAATTACCACGAAATATTTTAGAAGTGGAAAATACAACTGCTTTTAAAAAAAAAGTATTACACTTACTTGTAACGAAAGCGTACTACAGTATTGACGAATATTTAAATGACAAATTGTAATGAAAGTGACTATATTGAATACCATTAATTAAACTTATATATAATACTATTTAATTTAAAAAATTGACATAACTAAACCATTTAACATTATTAAATCCGAAATTAATTGCGCTATTAATCAGTAGCTACTCCTATAAAATGTATTTTTATTTTTAAGCTTATATTGTAAATTTGCATGCCTTTTTGGTGGAATGCGGAATGATCAAACTTTTAAACCAATGTACCAACAATTTGTGCCTGTGTTCGCAAATAAAGATTGAATTGAATTGAATTGAACCGAAACCGTGTTAGAAACTAACACTGATACGCTTTACTTAAATTTGTCAACTTCACTACAGTTCGTTTTTTTAATTCAGCCAGTAAATTGACAACAGCAAATGTTTGTAATATAATGATACCAGCTTTAAGTGCTTAGTGACGTGCTTGAAACTATCAACAATGTTTGTGGCCAAGATACAAGTGGTTTGGCTTTATTACACTTTAAGAAAAAAGTTAAAATTAAAAAGTTTTTTTTGTTTCGTACACTATCCATATATGCTAACTATAAAATAACCTACAAATATCGGTACTAAATTTAATTTATCGACAACTTTCGATACTGGTGGCACATGATTATTTTTTGATTGCAATAAACCGGTACCACAGGAAATGTCAATTTACTATCAGAAATTAAAAAAAAAGACTATATAGTGTTTTAATTAAGGTCCCGTGTGACAGTGCTGGGCATTCAATATTTATGATAAATGTTTTTTTTTTAAATAAACACGTCTCCATAATATGCCTCTACCGCTCTTTTGGGTATACAGGCGTGAGTATATTTCAGCTCATAGCATTTTTCGTTGTGTCAAGGTAAATAAATATAAACAATTTAACTTACCTCCATTTTCTTAATATGCTCACTGCCAATGTTTATCTCTACTTTAGTTTTTTTAGGAGAAGCCTCATCTTTCTTTTCGCCTCCTGAATCATCATCTTCAACTTCTACAGGAATAAAGCAAATGAGTTAATATAACTAAATATGGTTTTCCGGTCCACGAAACTGAAATATCACGCTTACCATCCACGTCACCCACAGAGTCTAGGGTCATAAAATTGTCCAAATCGACATCCATGCCCTCGTCACCGCTAGCTTCCGCTTTAGGACTCACACGTCGAGCTGACTGGGTAGCCTTTCTCTGTACAAAATAACATAATGATCAATATAAACGAAGATGTATGTGAAGGTCATTTGAAAGTTAAAGAAAGAAGATCACTGTTTTTTCTTATTTAGAATTGAAAATAGTGCTATTATTTGTTTTATTTCCATATTTCGCCGATACTGTAATCTTAACACTAAGTAATATGAAATTGTAACTTTTAAATATCACATTCACACTTGGCGTTTGAGAAGGATACTTCGCACTCGTACTTGCTACTTAACAATCTAATAAAATAAAAACCAATCAGTCGAGCTGTGTCTGAATGCTAACCTTCAAATGCTCCACAGAGCAAATATGGTGTTCGTAGATCATGGGCGAGCGGAAGGTGAGGCGGCAGATCTGGCAGAAGGGCATGAGGAAGCGCTTCATGGCGCGGTGCGTGTCGGTGAGGTTGTGCGCGTGGCGCGTGGTGCGGTGGTTGAGGCGGCACAGCGGGCAGAACGTGGTGCGCGCCGCCAGCGCCGCGCCCGCGCCCGCCTCCAGCTCGCGCTGCGCGCCGCGCTGCGCCACGCGCATGCGCAGCAGCTGCACCTTGTGCCGCCGCGCCACCGAGTTCATGGCGGCGCGGTGCTTGCTCGACACCAGGTGCTTCACGTACGCCTGCCAAAGCACACCAGCGATCTCAGGTGAAGTCAGTCAGTGCACATATTTTGGACCAGAACATGTTTCTTGGATGTATTTTGAGGATACGGCAGTGGACGAGCTCAAATTTACGAAGTATAAAATATTTTGATTCAAAACAATCCGCGATTTAGGTCCAAGATAAATGTGAATCGAGCTTAATTATATGGAATAACAAAGCAGCACAGCCACAGCGCTGCAAATGCGCATCTGTCGCGCGGCACTTTGCAGTAAATAAAGTGGAAGCTTTTTAAATGCTCACCGCAAAAGTAGCACATTTCTCCTTGCAGTGCACGCAAGCGAGATGCACGTAAGCGCGGGCGCGCGGTGGCGCCACGTCCGATGCGGCGTCTGGTTCCTTGTCCGTGTCCTCACCGCCTTCTGCGCCCTCCACATCAGACACGTCTGGCTCATCCTCCTATGTTTTGAAATGAAATGTTACATACAAACATTTTAAAAATATATAATCATAAGCTTATTTTCATTTTTATTACCTTCGGCGATTTAATTTTGCCCTCCTTTTTTTCCTCGATCACTTCTTCTTCCTCCTTTTCATCGGCGTCCCAGTCTTCTTCAGTCGAAGAAGCTTCCTCTTCCTTAGACTTCACAGAACTGCTCGTTGTTAATGGAAGAGGTATTAGTATATGTACACATTTCGGAAGACCAGAAGTACATTACAACTACCATAAGTGATCTGGTAAATACAATTTCTCATAAGACCGTCCATTCACTTTATAATGATTGATTCTATATCTGGTTGGCGGCATTTTTATGCTCACTTTTTTCAGTTGTTTTTGTTTTATTTCATTTTCAGGTTCTTGGGTGGATTCTGTCGAATTCTAATTAAGGATGCTATGAATCTAAGCATACTTTTTTGATCATCGGCTATTTTACAATCTCAATATTTCAGCCATGGTGTTAAATTGTTGAGTTTCTCAATCTAAGTCAATGTCTCGTACAAAATAAACTAAAACTTAAGCAATGGGTCAATTTATCTTATTACCTTCTGCCCTTGATCGGTCGGAACGCACGGGTGTACCCAAGCGACCTTTCGGCGTATCGTCTAGAGGTAAATGTGCCGCGCGAGCGCGGTGCGCCTCGGAAAGAGGCACGCGAGCGCATGGTGCGTCCGCGGAACGACCGCCGCACTGCACGCGGTCGCGTGGAGGGCCGCACCGCGTCCCTCGGCGGGCCCATGCCGCTCGGCTTGCGGTAGCTCTCTCGATTCGGTGACCGTCTGCGTTCTTCTCCACCGAACGATCTCCTTTCGCTGCTGTAACTCTCTTGCCGACCGCCGTATGATCCGCCGTAATGGCCGCCACCATCATGGCTACGTCTATCGCTCGAGGAGCCCTGTACACAACTCTCTTTGGTTCTTTCGGCACATTTTACATATAAAATATAACAAAGTGTTTAATAATGAAGTTGTAAATAGCAGATCTTCCTTGTCAAAGTGTAGAAACACTAGTCTAAGGCACCTTTTTAGAAACTCCTTCTACAATATTGTCAATATTCAATGCGATAGAATCAATTTTTTCTTATATATAGATTCACCATCTCATAATTATACCAGAGATTTTAGATAAGATTACATCTTTCCCTTTTGATTATAGCCGCCTGGCGTAAAAACTTAGGCATACAAGTAAAAAAAAAGTATTGCATCATATTCGTATCGTAAGGGTATACAACAAGGTGGTCCAGGTACAAATGAGATGATAGGCTTGAGGTAGAATGATTCTAAAAATTCATTATGTCTCATTTGCCATATCATACCCACTGTGTTAGTTTTGGGCAGTTCAATATAATAATGTCCTCATTCTTAAAGCAGTATCATGTCTGCATGCATCTCAAGCTCCGTTTTATCAGAAACTCACTGATACCATAAATCAGCATCATTTATTTACCACGTCATTTCCGAAAATCGAACATACAACTACATTTCTTGTTTTCTTTTATTTAAAACAATGAAATAGTTGTACATATAATTTATATACACACAGAGAAATATATATTATATATGTATATATAATTTGCTAACGTCGCCAAATGTTTACTGCCTGTCATGGTATACAACATAAGTTGTTCTCTCCAACTTTTTCCTCATGTGAAATTTATAGCTATCAACTTTTTGGTGCAGTGCTCATGTTACATTTTTTATTATCATAGATCATTCATAAATAATTGTATGTTTCTCATTCAATTGTGATGGCCATTATTACACTAGTTTTAAGTCTCTGGATGGTGTTGCTTTTCAAGAAGATAGTGCAGAATGTAACATGTTAAAGTATACCTAATAAATCATGGCCTTTCCTTGAACCTCAACAAGCCATAATCATTTTATACTGACCTCCATCCTCATTCTTTTTCTATCTGGTGACCCTGAACGACCACCATAATCACGGTTTGAATAGCTAGTAGTCTCCTGCAAAAGATCCAACATTAACTTACAGCAATAAAAACTTCTAGATACAAATAGAATTAAATAAATATGGCTGACGTTCATCCAGATTTCCACGGAATTCAACTACAGTATAGTGTACTTACAGAGCGATACGGCTTCTTATAGGAATCATCCATTCTGTCACGTCCAGAATTATATCTGCCTCCACTGCCGCTATTGTACCTGGAGTCGTTGTTATAAGACGAGTACCCACCCCCACGACCTCCACGGTTTTCATAGGAGCCCCCTCGACTGCCACCTCTGTACGACCCTCTGTAGCTACTTCCCCGACCTCCGCTATAGCTTCCCCTGCCACCATAACCACGACCGCGGGACGACATCTACAAAAAAAGAAAATAACAACAATGTACCTACGAGAACGTAATTATACATTTTTCTTGCTTCCTAATAGTTTGAATGCACCAATTTGGCACTAACGTTAGACATAGACTTATTAATGATACCGTAAAGGAATTAGTATGCTAACTATTCACTGCAAGCTGGTCGCAGGTTCAACTCCCATTTTAAGAATTCATTTTTTAATCTAAATGGATAATGTAGGCTCATTGTAAAACAACCCCTATCAGCATCATGCCCCTGGATATTCATATCGTAACATTTGTACAAATGTAGCCAACGTAGGTACAATTATCAAACTTAATCAAAATCTGGCGGTTGTGCGGAGCGTGTCGGCCAAGGCGCGCTATCCAATCATAGATTATATTAAATCAATCATGGGCTCATAGGGCTTGGGTCATTGTGTAGTTACAATGACGTCGATTCGGTTTGGCAAAATTCCGACTAAACTAAACTATAATTAGTTTAGTCACGTCAAATTGCGGTTTCTTATTCGGGAAAACACCAACTAACTTAATTTGACAGGACTAAACTATTTTTAGTTTAGTCGAATTCAATTTAGTGAAAACCTCCATTTTGCTATTCGGTAAGGCAAAATTTTATTCCTGTCAAACTAAAATCCGACTTATTTTAGTGGCCATATTTTTGGTCACGATTAAACTAAACAAAACGTTGTTCTGCTGATTGTTTGTGCTGGTTGAAATTTTTAAATTACAGAAAAATGAACGTATGCATTGTGGCTGCTTTTTTCGAGGAGTACGAAAGGTAAATAAGAAAATTTATCAACTAAATATATGTTTATTTGTTCAAAACTGACCTAGCAGTAAAAAATTCCGCATCAATGCCATTGTGGAGAAGCAGGTGACCGACTCGGACACCATGGCCTGTCATGCTGCAGGAGGGCGGGGCGAATTCCACGGCACGCCAGCCTCAACGACATAATCCGCCGTGCTCTTGTCATTGCTGGTGTGCCAGCTGTGCTTGAACCAAATGGTTTGGCGCGCGACGATGGCAAGAGACTGGATGGTATGTCAATAATGCCTTGGAAAATGGGTAGGACTCTGGTGTGGGATGCAACATGCGTCGACACCATTGCCCCTACCCATATACCTGGCACGGCTGGCTGTGCCGGGGCCGCTGCAGCTTCTGCAGAGGCTGTTAAGCGGCGCAAATACTCCAATCTTATTGGAGATTATGAATTTGTGCCGTTTGGAGTCGAAACGTTTGGGCCTTCGGGTCCGAGCGCCCGCAATCTCTTCAGGGAGATTGCGAAACGTATGGTTGACGCTTCTCGTGACCTGAAGGCTGGCCTCTTTTCAGGTTAGAGATTAATTATTGCCATACAACGTGGCAATGCTGCTAGTCTTCTGGGAACGCTACCACAAGAGGCATGCGATGCGGATGAATTCCACTACGCATTTTAACTTTTCGTTTTAGTTTTTTATTATATTTAGTATTATGTATATATGGTAACTTTATTAATTTAATTTTTGCTAATACATCTGTAATATATGTAAAAATTGTGTAACAATAAAAATAATTGAAAAATTAACAATTATCATAAAGGTTGGGTTTAAAATTATTTGTTTTACAGAAATCGGGAAGAACGGGCCAGGTTGCTTCGGTCGAGGGATGCATCAAATCCGTTTAACGTGGCCGACCGCAAATTTAGAAAACTGTTTAGGGTCCCGTCATCAGCGGCCAAGTTCCTGTTGGAGATACTTGAAAATCACCCTAAATTAAGCGAAGAGGATTTTTTTGTGATAGTGACATACTTATTTATTTTTCCTCTTTTCACGTAATATTCCCATTACCATGCCGCCAAGTTTGTTGTTTTGGTTTGTTTACTTTTTCAGAGGTTTAATTTACGGTCACGTTTGAACACATGTTATTAGACAAGAAATTAAATTGTCTCTCTCACACTTCAACTACCTACTTTCTTTCTCTAAGGACGTTGTCATTCGTTCATTGAATTCACAGATTAAAAAGGGTTTATTCAATTTAGTTGTGTGACCTTGACTAAAAATGCATGCACTATTTTTAGTTCGGTGGCCAAACCGAATAGACACAGCGTTGAACTAAACTAAAATAAGATAATTTTTAGTTTAGTTTAGTTTAATCGGGTGGACATGCAGAATTAACACCAATGTCACATTTAGTAGATTTTAACCTGTATTACAAAGCCTGGAAAAGTCTGAAAATAGAAATACATAATGTGAACATCTATGTTCTTTTTTTATACCACTTAGGAGTTAGAAAAGCACATACAATTAGTGTGATGATTCGAATTTGATCAGTCCCTTAAAGTCCATGTTGTAGGTCCATATAGTGCCACTTGTGATAGCACAAGTTAATGATCAATTGAAGAATATTTATAATAAACATTCAGCTGTCTGTTTAGTGTATTCATTCATTTGAGATTGATAGTGCAGAAGTAAAATAACTTGTTCAGAAGACAACACAGATGTTGTTGCAGGCAACATCTAATATATAGAGGTGCAGCTTAATCCAAACATTTGAAAAAAGGTGCCATTAATTTTTTTTTTATTAGAATAAGTAGTATCAATATTCAACTGTAGGTACTGTCATTAAAAATTAACAAAACATGGCCCCATCATAGTAAGCAAACTATTCAATTTAGAAAAAAATGGTAATATAATCCTCAATATCATTTTTGAACACAGGTATGGGTTTGATAAAAAATATTTTTTTAGTTAAGTATAGGGAGCCCCTAAAAATTGCGTTCTTTATTATTTTTGTGTGAGAATAGAATATTACTTACCAAGTTTCAAAAACATAGTTTTTATAGTTTCGGAAAAGGTGGCTATGACATACGGATGGATAAAAGTAGAATGTTTAACTTTCAGATAATAATGATGACTGTATGCTTAATTTTTTACTTATGCATTTTAATACAATTTTAATATAATGATTCAATCTAATTATTATACAAATTTGCTGTGTAGGCTACCTTTTATCGTGAAAAAAGGGATAGAAGGGGGAGGGGGAATAGGGTTAGGGGATGAAATTATGATATATTTGAATATATCTTGATGAAATCTGGTACAAACATGGATTAGAGCTTGGGAACGGACATAGGATACCTTTTATTATGAAAAATGGGTCAACGGGGGGGGGGGGGGGGATAGGGCTAGGGGAATAAAGAGGACAAAGTTGAATAGAGAGGTGAATTTAATACTCAATACCGTCGGCTCAACACTAAGCTATAGCCGACATCCACGCGGGCGGAGCCGCGGGCAACAGCTAGTGAAATATAACAAAATAAGAATAAAACAATGCTTACTGTCCATTAAAAAGAACTCAAAATTCTTGGAAGATGTTAGTGATCAAAATTTTCAAACAAGCATCATCATCACCCAAATTTAGACGTTATCCAGATTGCATCCGAATTTAAAATGCCCTCGGAGCTCAGGGTCCGCCTTACGGCTCTTACTCCTCCACCTCACACGATCTTGGGCGTCCATGGTAGTAATACCATTTGCACGCGTGTCACCCTCCATGACGTCTCGACCTGGATCCGGCGGGGGCAACATCGCCAGGCATTTATTACCCACGTAGCCTGAATGTTGCCAAAGACGTGGCCACACCAGCGTAGGCGAATCTCTTGCATTTTATCTGCGATGTTACGGATATGTAGGCTACCACGGATGCGAGAGTTCGATCCGGCTATCGATTATCCTCTCGTAGAGCTTCATGGTGTGGGACATTATCTTTATACCACGATAACTGCCACACTTCTGCACCGAGCCCTACCTACCCTAGCCTTTGAAGACTGGCGTAATGATGTTCAGCCTCTACAGGTTCGGGATCTTCCCGGTGAGGAGTACACGGTTATAAAGATTTGTGAGGATGCTTACACCATGGGCACCCATTGCCTTTCAAGCCTCGACGGGGACAGCGTCGGATCCGACAGTCTCGACTTCTGCAGGCGGTATCGGTGACACTAGTCCTTGATTTGAAGAGGTCTGGTGGCTGTACCTCTTTATGCTGCTTATTCAGCAGTTTGTGGTAGTATGAACGCCATCTTTCCTTCACGGCAACTTCCTCGTATAACTAATTGCAATCAGGGTGTTTAATGCAGCGGTACTTGGATATAGACTGCGCCGCTTTGGCCCTGGAATGCGTTACTTATAGATGAGTTGCTCCTCAGAAGATTCCAGTTTGTGGTACAGCGGTTTCAAGTGGTCTCGTTTGGCCCTAGCTACCGCTATCTTAGTGGTGCGTTTAGCTACTAGCTAGCCACTATTTAAAGAGGGCTTTCTTCGTCCTGATCACCCTCTAGACTGTGTCGTTCCACCACTAAGTGTCCTTGTCACACTTGCGTCCACTCTTAGACATCACGAGCACGACCTTCCCGCCTCAAGAATAGCTACCTGAATCTTGTCCCAACAATCTTGTACTGGTTCGTCTAGCTAGAGCATCGGCTTGGAAACTTAAGACTTGGCTTCATTACGTACCCAACACCTGATTCTACGATGGCCGCACTTAACACGCTTGCGTTTGGATTTCACACAGAGGTCCATGACAATGAGACGGTGTTGCGTAGTGAGGCTTTCCCCAGGTATAACCTTGCAATTAGCTACCTTGCTGAATCTGTGCCTCCTAGTGAGTAGGAAATCGATCTGGGTACCGCCCTCCCGTGCCCGTAAGTGATAAGATCGGATTTCTTTTTGAAATACGTGTTGACGATGGCAAGGTCGGCAGCCGCACTCATTCTGAGAATGTGCTCACCCTCTGGGTTACGGCTACCGTTACCGTTACCATAACTCCTCACACCCATCACCCACAAGACCGTTTAGGTCGCCACCCAGAAAATTCCCTGCGACAGCTTAATACCACTAAGCACTTCCCCGAGTTGCTTCCAGAACGAGATCTTTTCGGCTTTGCCGAGCGCAACATGTGGAGCGTAGGCACTTATCAGGTGGGTAACAATGCCATCGATAAGCACCCTCACGACCATAGTCGGGCGCTATAGCGTTTTACCATTAAGATGTCAACCCGCAGCCCCCCGGAGAGCACCACACCGGTCTACGTACATGTAGGCCTGTATACATCCGCTGGAAGCCAACCCCAATGAGCTTGGAGCTACTGCCACTCCACCGAGTCTCCTGTAGGAACGCCACGGCCCCCTTCCGCCTAGAGAGTTCAGTGGCCAACTCCCTCGCACAACCGGTCATCATACCGATGTTCCACGTTGTGAAGTCGAGTTTCACGGAATCACGATGTCTGTCTAACCTCTTTAGTCGTGCCCGACTCAGGCACGGTAGCCCTCGCCCACTTGCCTTGAGGCCGGCGACCCTCCTGCGCGCCGTTTTGCGGCGGCGCCCTAGTTTTAGGTTATCCTGTATTTTTTCTTGCCTAAATTTGATTTGGCGTTCTTTAGCCTTTCTGTGGGCGACTGTCGTCCGATCCTCCAACCCCAAAAGCCAGCGCCAAAGCCTCGTCTGTTATTCAGCAAGTGCACCGGCTTACAGTTGAAGTTGGGTTGGGTCCCAAAGATTTTGGTGGGACCCCAAAACACCCCAAATTCTCAAACAAGCATGTGTTAATAAAATATCATGGGTTATTTAAAAAGAGTAAGATACACCTCTCAAAAACTGTCACTACAAACGAGGCTAATTAGTGTAACTTCCATGGTAATACTTACACAAAAGATCAAAAAAAGACTTGAATTCCTTTGATCATATGTACAGTATGTGCCTTTTATTAAAAAGCTTACAGTGACTTAATTGGTTTGTTGTGACTTGGCAAACAATAATTTTCATATTATAACATGGTATGTGTCGCCGCCAACTAGCTTAATCAGCTGTCTAATTAACTGCCTAGGCAGTTAACTAAACGCCGCCATTCAATTAGCTGCCTAGGCAGTTAACTAAACGCCGCCATTCAATTAACGGCCTGAATGGTGTTCAGCCTTTTAATTAAACGGCTAGGCAAATAGCTTGGATCGGTGACGTTTATTACGCTTAGCCATTTAATTAAACAGTTAAAAAATGATTTATTTCTGCATGGTTGTAAAAAAAAATAGCCACGAAGGCTTAATGCGGGAGTTACGTTTCGCTCTGCTCCCGCATTAGCCACCTAACCTAACCAAGTCGGATTGCGTAGCTATCACAATAAACGGCAGATTATGGTAGTTGGCGGCGACATATGGACACTTCCATATGATTTCATATACAAAAAGAACTGTATGTATGAGTATGTACTTGCATTCTAGACCGGAATATCTAAGTATAACCTAAACAAGGCTTAGGGTCTAGATGACTAGATGGGGCAGTGCAACTTTTCGTAGCATATTTCAACTTTTAAATTTATTATCTGCTCGAAAACAGTTCACAGCCCTAGAAGCATTTCGAAAGACTTTATAACTGAAAATAATCCAATCACGATATTGCCCTTCATTCTTTTCATCTTTAAAGTGAAATGTATGGTTAGTAATTAGCCACGTAGATACAGAATTTATTCTTAGAACCGATGTTTTTTTAAATATAAATGACTAACCATTGAATAATAAATAAAATTAAATATTTATGCACCATACTAAATGAGGATTCTTGGTATGGGCCGGCCCTCATTTTATAGTAAACCCTGAGCGGAATGCCAAATGAAATGGCGTCTCTTCTCTGCCACCCCACCGTTTCTGTGATTATAACTATTTTGGCTGAAGTAACAAGAAAAAAGCGTTGCTTTTACCGAAAGTAATAATAGGTAATGCAACTCACCTTAAAATGAAGAAAACTGGTTATTTTCAATCAATTAAATAGTTATCTCACTTTTTTCACACGATCACTACTCCACGCTACCCGGTTCCACCATAGAATACCATAGACTATTAATATTTTTTACTCTCTAGAGTCTCTAGTACTCTGTGGATTTTATAAAAATAATAAAGCCTCGCCTAGAGCTCATGTCGCAAAATTTTCAAAAAAAACCAAACCTTCATGCAAATCCATGCAATACCAGAAGTGACAATGGACGGATCTCCCCTTCAAAGAGTTAGTAGTTTTAAGTACCTGGGTCATTGGGTCACCGAAAATTTAAAAGACATCCTGGACATCTACAGAGAACGTAGGTCGCTGTCTGTTCGCTGTAACGTGTTGGCCCGCAGATTTGCTCGATGTACAGAGTCAGTCAAAATTACTTTATTTAAGGCTTACTGTCAATCGTTTTACACGTGCAGTCTGTGGGCAAGATATCATGGGCGTGCATACAGCGATCTACGTGTTATGTATACCTAATAATACGCTCAGGATACTGTTGGGGCTGCCGTGGAGGTGCAGCGCGTCGGCAATGTTTGCCGAAAGACGCATAAATGGTTTTATGGCCATCATGCGTAAAAGGAGTGCCTCGTTACTCGCTCGCCTGCGCGGCAGCACTAACAGCGTCTTATCTGTATTTGCAGATAAATGGGAGTCACCATTGCTGCGAGACTGGATGAGGCTCCACACCAGTTAAATTAAAATTATGTTTACTAACACTAGGTGATAAGAGCAATGTTACTAACAAAATATGGGCTTTGCCTGAAATAAAAGATTATTATTATTATTATTAAATCTCTACATCTCTATGGTTTTACACAGCATTTTTATGATGTTTGGCACTTTAGGAAAAGGATGCATGGGGATGCCTACTGTGCTTTTATCCGTACAGGCGCATCGTCGTTATGGCCAATGTTAGCTGTCATCTACGTAGATTTCATTGTCTGTCTGACGATTTTTTATGAAAATGCTCTATCATGCCGCTTTGTTCAGTACCAGGATGTAATGTTAGTGGAGTGTATTTATTTCCTCAAAATGCTAAGCTAAAAAAACAGTGGGAGACTATAGAGACGGAGTTTATGTCGGAACCACTTCAAGGATAGCGAGTATGTTGGAGAATCTGCCTGCACAGTTAGTACTTGCGGGTTATCTTATCCGATTTAATTGTTTTTAATCACTCGAAGGTGTCATATACTTATAATGTCGCTCTTTCAGGATAGTTACAGCAATTTGTTTTTAATCACTCGAAGGTGTCATATAGTTATAATGTCGCTCTTTCAGGATAGTTACAGCAACGCAAATACCTAAAAAAGGAACAATTCCAACCCATAATAGTTGGATAAATACAGAGTTTTAAGATAGATACAGTGTTTTTTGTTGCATTAAGAGTTAAATAACATGATGTCTTTTGAAAACACAGTAAAATTTAAAGATTACCTTTCGATGAGGTTAACTTTCTTTCCAGTTAAAGTTGCACCTTTTTTCTGCAATTCTGCTTTGAGTTGTTGCATATTCTAAGTTGACTACATAGTAAAGCAGCTCCAGATCACATAAAATACCAAAAAAACACGATAGATAGGTAACAAAAAACAAGTCTCTTCAAACCTGACAACTATGAGTTTGTTATTGTTGTTTGGTCATTTCGCCCCTGCTGCTATATACAATTAGTTTTACGTCAGCATCCCCATTCGTAAAATCCCTGAGCTACACTTAGGTATTCTGCAAATTTTTGCATCATCCGTTAGGTTTTTTTTCTCTACTCGGTACTTATAGAGAAAAAATAAAATATTTTTTTCTTAATAAGATGTTCCTACATACATTATTGATTTTGAAAATGAAATTTATTGATTTTCAGTTCGAGAAATCCCGAAGTCCAAATATACACAAATAGACCTGTATTTAACTTAAGTTTTTGCATGTTCTTTTGTGATATTATGGGTAGATTAAATATGGAAAAGTGCCAGAAAAGAATGAATATATTTTGAGAATTGCTCTCATTCTCCGCATGACCCTATTATCAGATCCTAGATTCCTGATATCACATATGAACATTGTAGTCACGTCACACACGAAAAAAATTGTGGTCGAATTAAGATACTCCCTTTTTTGGAAGTTGATTAAAAGATTGTAAAATACCTTAGTCCTAATAAAAGTTTAGAAAAATCCCTAAGAGACTATTCTTTTCTTATATATTTTTGATACCAAAATAATGAGCATGTTTTGTACTATGATTTTACGTTATTAAGTTTATGTAACCCATTTCAAGATTTTTTTGTTCATTTTTCACTTGTACTGAAAAAGTTAAAAATGGATTCAGGAATTTTACGAATTGGAGCATCCACTTTCTCTATGGTGGCTGTTTGTCACCTTAACAACAAGCACCGTACGAAAGTGTGGCGAATAAAGGAACTGTAGCCGTATTTTAGTAAATATGTTGCAAAATTTTGAGCTGTAGCAATACCTTTAGAGAAAGTATTCCTTAGAGACTGACTGAGAAAGTGTTCTTTCTCTAAACATACACTACAGCTACAGCTTATTTTTCTCATTGATTCTTATTTATTAATTTTGAAGCGAGCGAGATAAAACAAGCACCTTTAGTTCTGCAAGAATAAAAATAAAGTAATCTCTTTTAATGCATGGCCGATTGATAGGAAAAATATTGTTCGGCTCTTGCGCAAAAAAATTTACAGCTCGTTTTCACTTTTGAAACAGTAGTTATTTTGAGAATAGACTGAATAGGCAGCTAATATAACTATATACATATATGGCATAACTTTTTTTTGCCTTAGAGTTTTTTTTTTTATAAGTTTAATTTATTTTTTCTTTTTTTTTTCACTATTATTTATTGTCCATCGTATAGGAAAGCTCAATGAAACGACAATTTCATAAAAAAACATCAATAAGTGACTGACAGGCGACTACTGACAGATGTCATCTGTGCTGTCAAACGCATAATCACAAAATTCACAAATTGCATTCCCAATTTGTGCAATTTCATGTAATTAGAATTATTTTTTTCAGTTTCGTTCCGTGCCGACTAATGTTATTTTATTATTGGAGCCCAAGAGTTCAGTACCTTATGAAATAATACCTGTACGGCATACAAATGAACTGAACCAAATTTATTGATTAAATGAATCTTAACTGGGATAGTTGAAGTAAACATTTGCATCTAATGATGTTCTCTAGATATTTATTATGCAAATATTTTAGTTATTCTTCTCATACGTAGGTGTAATAGTGGAAGTGATAACATGCAAGCCAAAAAACGTTTTGTTCTTCTGTTTTTCTCATGTGTTTTTTTGTTATATTGTTATTTTGGCACACATCATTTAAAATCTGAATCAAATCAAAATAGTCGACTGAATCAGCTGCCTAACTTCGCTACATTTGAAGAGCTGTCAGAATTTCCTTCTCAAACACGCAGAAAATCAGGAACAGTAACTATTCCTTGCCGAATGCAAACATGCTTTGATTTTTCTAAATGTGGAAATGATCCCAAAATTTATGTCTATCCTAGTGATGGACCGGTAAGCGCGTCATATCGAAAGGTTTTATCGGTTATTAGAGAATCCCGATATGCAACCCGAGACCCTAATGAAGCATGTCTCTTTGTACCAGCAATTGATACACTTGATGCTGATCCATTGTCACCTGAACATGTTCCTGATATAGCCTCGCGCTTATCTAGGTTACCTTATTGGAAAAACGGTCGCAACCACCTTATATTCAATTTATATGCTGGAACCTGGCCAGATTATGTTGAAAGTGCTTTGGGTTTTGATCCTGGTGAAGCAATCCTGGCTAAGGCTAGTGCATCTGAGACAATTTTTCGAGATGGTTTTGATATATCATTGCCTCTATTTCATAAAGAACATCCAGAAAGAGGTGGTGCTCCACCAGCTGCTCCTAGCAATACTTTTCCGGCCCCAAGGAAACACCTATTAGCATTTAAAGGTAAAAGATATGTGCATGGAATTGGCAGTGAAACAAGAAACTCACTGTGGCATCTCCATGACAGTAATCATCTGATTCTTGTCACCACATGTCGTCATGGTAAATCTTGGAAAGACCTAAGAGATGAACGATGTGATGAAGATAATAGAGAATATGATAAGTATGTTTTAAAAGTTCCTTTAATTTATTTTTTGCATGATACTGATTGTATAAAATTCTAGTGGCTCGGGTTCTGATTTCATCTAGGCTAGGATATAAATTAGTAAAAAATTCTGAAACTTAATTGAGCTCTAATGATGCTAGTTGACGCATACACAAACCAATTTAACAGAAATAGTTATATTTTGTGAAAAATTATTTTATGTGTTGCTGTGCTGGTTCCTGGTGGAGTCTGTTGCATAGGACCTCACCATCTCTTCCTGTGATTGTTGTAGAAGGCGGCAGCAAACATACAGCCTATAATGAAGTGCCCAAAAACCATTTCTGGTAAAATGAAGGTGCTAATATTATACCTCTGTCTAATGGCTTTATCACAACATAGTATAAAACAAAGTCGCTTTCCCTAAATCCCTTTGTATGCATAAATCTTTAAAACTATGTAACGGACTTTGATAATTTTTTTTCAATAGATAGTCTTTCAAGAGAAAGGTTTATATGTATTATCTATTTACGCGGCCGGAAAAATATTGGCGGAAGAAGTTCGCCGGGTCAGCTAGTAATTTATAAAATACCAATCTCTGCTATCACACAGGTACTTAAGCAAACACGCAATGAATGACCTTGAAGTTGTTTAACTAGGCATTATTAAAAAGAAGTTCCACTTGACACTGTTTTGGTTACTGAGATAATCACTTATTATTTGTTCCACATACCTAGTATGGGGACATTGATATTTGGTTAACTCCAATACAGGCATAAAAATAACTATTTGACTAACCTCATTGCAAGCATAACACTGAATATAATACAGTGTATATAATAATTTTTCTATTTTTAAATTTGTAGTTCTATAGATTTAAAATTTTCCATTTTAAAAACATCCAACATTAGATTTGATTTTACGACTAGTCCCTTACTGAGGGAACCTTTTGATCAATGCTCTGTTCTGAATATGGTCACATCTAAGGTGTTCAAAATTCTCCTATACATTTGTTTATAGGATGTTATTTAGTTCAGCAATTTAAAAAATTAAACCAATTTATTTTTTAGGTTTGATTACGAACAGTTATTAGCCAATTCTACATTTTGCCTAGTAGCAAGAGGGCGTCGTCTTGGATCATATCGTTTTCTTGAAGCGTTAGCAGCTGGATGCATCCCAGTGTTGTTAAGCAATGGTTGGCGTTTACCTTTTGACGAACGAATTGACTGGCGGCGTGCCGTTATATGGGCTGATGAGCGTCTACTCTTACAGGTAAATCCATTTATTTTTGATGCCACTAATAGACCATTAAGATTTACGTACCTATAGCAAAAAACATTATTATTTAAATTTTCTGGAACAGTCTTTCATTTTTGACTTCAGATCAATAAAATTGAGGGTTCAGAGTATCTAACTTTCAATTTAGAATCAAAAGCCTATTGCGAATTTTTAAAATACTAAACCGTAAAATAAAACTTAATATTGTCTTCTGAAAACTATCATATCTTCAATTTTATTCAATGTTTAATTAATTAAAAATATTTGTTAAATTGGGCCAACCTTATGACAATTAATTCGAGAGCTGGTACGTGTTTTTGGAAACATGCTTGAGGCAAGCTGAAAACTTGTCACACACAACTCCTATTATATCCTAACACGAAGGTGCAATTCTGGTGGATATGGGGCTAAATCAACCTATTGAGTTTTAAAAATGTACTATTTTTTTTTCAAAGAAACATGTTTAAGGCAATATGCAATTGTTATAATGTTGTTGTTTAATGTTTAAAATATAAAAAACGACTTAGTCGGGGCTTTTACCATTGCTAGATGCGTTCATAAGTATTTAAAAAAGTGAACCGCCAATCTATTTTACCCCAAGTAACCTAGTGCACGTCGTTGTCAACTATGACTGGTTTCACTGCCTGCGGTGAGAACAGGGACCCAACTATTCCTCCCAGGAGCTCTAGCTGGATATATCGGGTCAATGGGCCTGGAGGCGTAGGTTGCCTCTTAGTATAAGCTACGACTACCCCCCATGGATCCCGTCCCAGCGTTGCCCTACGATTTGTGATTCCCGCTGGCGAGCGCGTGAATTTTGAAGTACACAACGTGTCGGCCGATTCACCCTGGGAAAAATCCCTAACTACGCCAATGTCAATGCCAAGAAGACGCAGGCATGTGCGTTTACAGCTTTTTTCCTTCTCCTTCCCACTTTTCAGAGCACGCCACTACCTCTGCGGGACAACCTCAATATCCTCGGTATGGATGTTCACTGCAAACGGAATCACAAATACTACACCGAGAGTATTATCAAAACAGCCACGCGTAAACTCAGAGTCCTGAACAGAGTAAGACGATTATTCAAGCCAGAGCAGTGGTGTCTTCCATACAAGACACAAATTCGTTCCTGCGGAAAATACTGCTCGATCTCTGGGATGGCTCCGCAACGTTCTTATTAGATTCTCTTGACAGGTTGCAGCAACGTGCGGTCCGCATCATTGGGAATCCTGAGGTCACAAGCACCCTTGAGCCTCTGCAGATGCGTCGAAATGTTGCTTCCTTATCAGTATTTTACCGTCTCCGTTCATGGTGATTATTCTGATGAGCTCTTCCATTTCGTCCCACCCTCTCCTTTCCTACACAGGACAACACGCGCAGGGCTTAGATATCACCCGCATACGGTGCAGAATATTCCTTCAAGAACCAAGCGGTTCGGTGACTCTTTTACTTTGCCGCAACACAACTCCTTACCAGTTCATGTTTTTCCTTCTTCCTACAGTCCCGGGTCCTTTAAGCGGAGCGTGAAAAACCATCTGATGAGTCCGTCAAGCTGAGTGCCACCATTGTTAACATGGTACGTGTTTGTAATTGTGGCCCTCTTTCATGAGACTTTGCCTACAGCTTACCATCAGGCGAGGTGAAGTCAAATTGACGTGTCCTACACAAAAAATATTAAAAAAAAGACGGGTTGCACTCTGGGTGTGCAGGCAGAAGTTAAAACTTTTTCTTTCTTTCTGTCTTCGTTATATACATAAAAAAGATAAAAAGAACATACCATACCATACCATACGATACCTATAATATAGCGCCAATCATAGAACCTATCACTAATTTTCTGCTAATTTTTTGTCAGAAGAAATTAATAAATTACAAAAAGAAAAAAATATCACAAAAAGTAATAAATTACAAAAAGAAAAAATAATCACAAAAAATTTCAGAAGGCCCGGTTTGAACCCGGTACTATCTGAAACCATAAGGACTTACAGTCCAAGCGTTTACCGTTAAGCTACGACGCTATTTATCTTATCTTGCAAAATAGACAGTCTCTACCTAATGTTGTATGACGTCAGTCGTCGGTTACGGTTCAAAGGTCAAGCGATCCTGACGCGAGTTGAACATTTTTTACCCATCCAACGCCGCTAAAGAAGTTTTCACTTCAAAAGTTTAGTTATTACAGGTATAATATGTGCCTAACCACTTATTGCCTTTTTCATTGTGGAAATATAATCCTTAATGTGCAACTGTCTGCTTTCAAAATGTGAGATATTTCCTGAATCAATCCAGTTACGATAAGTAACTGGATTGATTCAGGATACCTACATATTTATTTCACTTTTTTCTTTTTCATTCAGGTGCCGGAGCTTGTGCGCTCTGTTCCACCCGAGCGGATACTTGCTCTACGACAGCAGACACAGTTTTTATGGGAACAGTATTTCTCTTCTATTGAAAAAATCGTCTTTACTACAATAGAGGTAAGTACCGAATTTTATTCACATTTTAATTATGTTACTGTCAATCTACTATTACTTAGGATATTAATTACTATTGGGGTATATGGGGCCTCAACAAAACCTTCGGGGCCTAGCCAACCACACCTGCGAGCCGGTGCCAGTACTATGTACTGCTGACGGATGAGGGTCTGGGGCAAACTTTACTCTTCGAGTTGGGAGACCAGGGGACAGTTGCTTCCATAAAAATGGTATAAAACCAAACTAAGTGGAAGAGAAGAAGTAAGCGTGTCTCCGCGCTCAACTTTCAAACATTAATTTTTTTAAACTCGAGAAAGCTTTAAAAAAAAAAAGACAATAAAGGAAACATTATTGACTTTATCTGGTATTTACAGATTCTACTGGAGCGGGTATTGGCTCATAGGTCATCGAAGCAACGCGAAGCTTTAATCTGGAATGCGTCTCCTGGCGCACTGGGTACTTTGGCCACGTACGGAGACTCTCGTGTTCATTATCCTATTGCCGCGCCCATTCTAGAAGCTCCATCGTGTCCATCTGGTCCTCTCTCTCCTCTCCCCGCCCCCTCTGTGCCTCTAGCGGCGCCGCCTCCTACACCGGGTAATATGTTTACTGCGTTATTATACGTTCAGGCGACATCACCAGCATTACATAAGTTGCTCGCTAACATTGCGAGTAGTGAATATTGCGAAAAGGTAATAAACCTATCATATAAATATACAGTGTGGAAGATTCCGACCTAAACTGCAGGGAAAGTATTCTAAATTTAAGTACTAAAGATTTGAGTAAAGATTTTATGGACTCCCTTTCATTTTATTTACCGAATTTGTTACAGAGATTTGAGCCTCATGATTGATATTATCGATTAATGCAATAAAACTATAGGATGTTATTCTTTCGGATTTTAGTCAGATCGATTACCGGGCGAGGCAAGCGAATTTTTGTAAAAAGATGGATGCAGTTTTGTTTCCTTTTAAAATTAACGGTATGTTCCTTTGAGTGAAATTAGCTATCTCCATTATTTAGAGCAGTTTCCCTCCAGGTAAGGCCGAAGTCTTCCACCCTATATATTATCGCTAATAATTCTTATACAGATGCACAATCAGGTACAAAAAATGGTTACACTCGTAACTTCAAAAAGCAGGCAGGCAGCTTTTTAGTTCAGTAGGTATAACTAGATGGCGATTTTATTTTGGTAAACGTTTCTAATTTTTAGTACTTATTTAAATTAAATAATCAAAAATAAAACATACACTAAACACATTATTGAATATGATTGAATAAAACTATAAATATATTAATCTATATTGATTCTACCAGATTCTGCAGTAATTGTAAAAGTTACAGACATAATGCACGATGCCGCTAGATGGCACAAAATAAATAAATAAGTAAATAGCACGAACGTCAAAATGTAAATCTTTATTTATTATATTACCAACGAGTTTTACATGCTTACATTATAAAAATGATTTTCGTGTTTCTAAGTCGGCAAATAAGCGTTTTACCTATTTTATTTCTTTAAATGAGTCTACTAGTGCCATCTATTCATTTTTCCACTGCCTTATGCATGTGTTCGCGTGTACGTATGCGGGCACTTACACTGCGCACTGTTTCGTACAAATCTATTAATGTATTAGCACGAAATGGCTGGATAAAATCCCAAACAAGCTCAATGTTATTTGCATGAAACAGGTAGGCGCACTAACGCATAAGGCAACGGACGCTGTAACTGATTTTTCTCAAACATGCTTGGAAATGTGAACATTATTTTGACAACCTTCTTCGAGATAAATCGAAATTGCTGTACATGCGAGCAGCGGCCAGCAAAAGTTGTATGAAAATCCATATCTGTCGTGTTTTAGCGGCCAAATAAATTACTATGTAAACTCATATCTGTCGTGTAATTTGAAAATGGAACCATCTTGTACTCCGAACCATGGCAACCAAGGACGTAACTTGTCCAAGGCATTATTTAAATATAGAACTGGCTTGCAAATAGAATGCTGTTTATTAAGAAAAATAAAAAACCAATGAACATTTCGCCGCGTGAAAAATTACTGTTGTTCGTTGTTCGTCATTGATTTTGAAAAGTATGTAACTATAAAATTCTGCCTAGATACTACTTAGTTTTAATTTCCACGCATTGTTTGAGAAAAGCACTATACAAGCCTTGGCCACAACTGAGCATTGCCGGACTCCGTAATGCGTGCCTCGGCTGCGCCTCGGCCCGCATACTTCACGATCGTCCGGCAACACTACAATTGGTGGCCGCGGCAGTAATGTACTATATTAATAACAACAACTGTTTTTGTTAGGTCGTGTTAGTTTGGGACAGTGAACGCGCAGCGCCTTCGCTAAAATCACTGACACGATTAGCTAGTGATCCTCGGGACCCGTTACCCGTACTCGTCGTCGATGCTACTACACACTACCCTGGGTAATTACTTACATTATTTGTGAGTGTGTGTGTGTGTATGATGCTTTAAATATCAGTTGTATATGTATCGCCGCCAACTAGCTTTATCAGCCGTCCAATTAACTGCCTAGGCAGTTAACTAAACGGCGATATTAAGCCGTCTCGTTTATTACTTTTTAATTATTAGGTTATTTTTTTATAACCATGCTGAAATAAGTCATTTTTCTAACCGTTTAAATAAATGGCTAGGCAAGTAGTTAAACGTCATCGATCCAAGCTATTCGCCTAATCGTTTAATTCAATGGCTGAACAACATTCAGGCCGTTAATTGAATGGCGCCGTTCAGTAAAGAGCCTAGGCAGTTAATTTAACGACTGATTAAGCTAGTTGGCTGCAACATAAATTTACATAAATATTTCAGAGAAGGCGTTTCAGCCCGATGGCAACCGCTATGGGCGGTTCCAACGGCGGCTGTTTTTTCTTTGGACGGTGACGCACCGATCGTGGCGGAAGAGCTCGATTTTGCTTTCAAAGTGTGGCAACATTTTCCCGAAAGAATCGTCGGTTATCCAGCTCGTACTCATTTCTGGGATGAGGCAAAGGTAACATCATTCTTGTCGATAAGGAACACAATTCTTAATACCTTAATACCTATTATTCATATCATCATATTCATAGCGTTGGTCCAACAAACTCGACAGAATCTCCAGATCACAGCAGGATACACACGCATCAGCTTAATAGCTGCTAGTGTGCTTTACAAACATAATAATAATAATACTCATTCAGCAGTTATGTATATAGGCTTGCAGGTGTGTTGGGTTTATGCCCCAAGGCCCGAAAATACCCAGTAAGATAATAAACATCTATACAGGGTCTAGAATATACGTGTACACATTTAGACGTGAAAGTGTAATCAAAGGTGTATTTTCTTTTCAATGTGTGGAAATCCCCACGGGCTTCACCCCATCGGTGCCGACGATGGGGTGGGCGTGTCGGAATCGGACCAACTAAAACCACACAGTGTCCTTCCCAAGTGTCTATTGCCGGGCACCCCGGGTAAGCCCTCGAAAGGATAACCCCAGGGTTACCGGTGGACATTGGCCGCCACCTCGGCCTCGCCTGGTGGGGTCTGGTTTTATCCCGCGTCGGTGAGTTGGCAGGCGTGTGTAGGACACACACGACACGCCTCCGCCACGGCCTGCTTCTGTAAGGATGGCGAGTCGGCCAATTGCCGTCCTCAGGCACCGATCATGGAGGTCGGTAGTCCCGGGCGTAGACGAGTCTGCGTAAAGTAGGTAATGATTTATCTTAACCCAGCTAAACGGTCTTTGCTCAATTTATTGGAATAATACAGTAGTGTCTCAGTAGTCAGTAGTTCTAAGATAATATCTCTTCATCCTAGCGTTAATCTCAGACGCATCCGCAGCTATCAACTTGGGAGTCTGGGATCCGCTTTTACCAGTCTAACTGCGGATTTGACCAAACTTCGACATTTTCCGTGAAGCGACTGCCACCTGACCACCACAACCCAAAGGCGATATCAAAGCATTGCAGTTAGACCAGTTGTTGAACTTTAGAGGGCTCCAACTACCCGCAACGGCTGCCATAGATGTTTGTATGGCAACCGAGGCCGACGGCTTAAAGTGCTCTCCGAGACACGACCAGACCAATGCAAATATCCATATTCATGCATACAAATATTTGCACTGAGCGGGATCGAACTCGCGCCTCCTGCGTAGCGGCTGCATTCACTACCGTCACGCCACGGAGGATATATGTCCAGCAATGGACTGCGATATGCTAATTGATTAATTGATATGCTAATATGGCGGCCGCTGGCCCGCAGGGTGCGTGGGGCTACAGCAGCAAGTGGGGATCGTCGTACTCGCTGGTACTGCCGGGCGCGGCCCTGGTCCACCGCTCCACGCTGGCCCTGTACGCCGCGGCCGCACCAGCGCTACGTCACGCCGTACGCCGCACGCACAACTGCGAGGACATTCTGCTAAACTGCCTCGTCGCGCACCTCACGCGACGCCCGCCGCTCAAACTAGCACAACGCAGACGATACAAAATTGCTCATCACCGATACAAGTATGTAGTCAAATATTTATATGCTTGATTCACGTAGCCGTTACATAGCATTTCAAATAGGGGTTGGCTGTATTATAAAAGAAAAAAATGGCTGCCTACTTAGTTACAACGTAAATTTTTTGACTAGTTTTGAAAAGCTTTTCTTTTGTAGTTATATACAGGGTGTAATCGTTAAGTGTGTCTAGGCGATTATTCCGTAACTATTACAGATATCAAAAAACTTTAAACTGATATCGAAAGTACTTTACCTAATGAATAAAATGACATCAATAATTTTTTAAAAATCAAACGAGAGGTATCTAATTTTTTGACATTAAACAGTCCCATACATTTAGTACGAGATTAGTAGAAAGGTTTTAGGTACGTACACCAGAAGGGACTTCTCTATCTGAGTACTCTCTTCTGTAGGCGATATCTAATGCCCGCTCTTTTGTTACAATCATATTTGTAGTCAATTTTTAGCATATCTCTCTTTTCTCTTTTATAATATGCCATTTTGCAATCAATAAATGAAAAAATCACGATTTTTAACGCAAATTAAAAAAAAAACAACGATAAATTGGCGGGAACAACAACCCGAGATAAAAGTTTTGAATTTAGAACGAACACCAAAGAGCATCTTTTTTTTGTAGTGTGTTGCTTTTCAGTTAGCTCAAATTACTTAATGCGATATTAAAACACGGTTTATTACTAATTTCAAGTGGTAAGATAATTAATTTACACATGTATCTTTTTGAAAATCATCATTGTTATATTATACGTAATCATAAAATATGATTAAGGTAAAATGGGTACTAGATCACTTAAAATAAGGAAACTAAAACCTTTCTACTAATCTCATACTAAATGTATGGGAGTGTTTAATGTCAAAATTTTAGATACCTCTCGCTAGATTTAAAAAAAGTTATTGATGTCATTTTACTCATTAGGTAACGTACTTTCGATATCAGTTTAAAGTTTTTTGATATCTGTAATAGTTACGTAATAATCGCCTGGACACACTTAACGATTACACCCTGTATATCGCCGCCAACTAGCTTAAGCCACTTTCTTAACTTTCAGATCATCATGGAGTGATCCCGAGCATTTTGTCCAAAGGCAATCGTGCCTGAATACATTTGCTACGGCTTGGGGTTACATGCCGCTTACAAGATCTGTACTCAGATTGGATCCGATATTATTCAAGGATCCAGTGTCAACGCTCAGGAAAAAATATAGGAAAATGGAACTAGTTAACAGTTAGTTGAACATTCGACATATATTTAATGATATCATTGTAATACTCTTTTCTCACGCGAGTGCTTGAAAATGATGTAGCTCATAATAACAAATATATATTGACCTATCACACTTCTAGTCGTTACATTATGTCAATATAATCATGCACTATGCGTAAAAGAAAGACGCAATTGAAGCGAAAAGTAGAAGTTTAGAAAAAAAATGTAAACAATCATGATTAGTGGAACTTATTGTACCTACCCAGATTTTAACATTTTCGTTCATAAAAAGGCGAGAACAAGATGTATCAACTGTACATGTGCATTATATTTTCTAGAAGATAGAGTGCTAGAACATTAGATTGTCCCACAAACTGTACAGTCAGCGGCAGAACGATCTTTACTACAAAGTCTCAAAATGATCTTAATAATAAAGTATTAAGGCAAATCGAACTGTTACATTGATTTTTTATTATTGTCCGAACTAAAGGTGTGTACCAAATATTAGAACTATCAGACACAGGAAGGGGGAACAAAAGCATTAAGATCATTTTGAGTACTTTTCGTTAAAATCAATCTGATGCTGATGGTTGACCTGTGGTTTCTTCGCCAAAGTCGGATTAAAACTCAGAGCGCCTTCAAATTAGAGATATGAAGAAGCGCTGCAGTGGCGCATTGTTGTGTCACTTTTCATTTTGATACAATTTCAAGAAGTGACACTCGGCGCCACTTTCGTTTGGTAGGGGAGCCTTGGAAGGGATTTCGGGATTAAAACGTTTGACTTGGATTCGGATATTTTGTTTATAAAAGGACTTTAAACTCTTAAACTCTTAGGACTTTAAAATAACCAATGTCTTGCGTCAATGAAACTGTATACATAATGTAATATTTTTTTCTTCTTATCATTAGATGTTTGCAACCCAAGAGGTGTCTATGACAGTCTAGTAAATCCCAATTTACCACCGCCGGCTCCCCTAGTAAAGCATCACTGCGACTGTGCGCCGCAACGCACCCCTTCACGCTTCTAATTTGAAGGCGCCCTTATGCTTGCCGGAATAGGTTTAGTTTTTATTTGTACCTAAGCACTGTTGAGTTCCATTGCAAATAACTTAAAAATTATATATGCAAAAGAACTTCATATTATTCCTCAGACTGAATTATTATGTTAAGCGAAATCGAATGACTGAACGAATTGAATGAAATCCTTAGTTTTATTAGGTACGTTAATATTTTGTTTAGAGTCCTTTTCACGAAAGAAGTCCCGCAGACGCGTCGCTAGCGTCGTGCGACGGAATATTGCCAGCATTTACTACTTTATTAACTTAATTTATAAGTGCTCCAAAAATACATTGTAGTGTCTTGTCGTGAGATGAATCATATACATACCTATTAATCGCTATAAGTAGTAAATTGCTCATTAACGTCAACATGGCCGATCTATCAAGCTTAGTTCCTAAAATTACTGCGGTTCTTCTTTCGTGAAAAGTACTCTAAAATCTGGCTTTAGAGAATTATCGTATTTGCACAGACTAACGAATAAATATATTCGTTCTACTGATAAGTATATTACGAAAACCAAAATATACCTAGATAGTTTACAAGCACTCACGGCAGTAAAATTTATGTGACGTAAAAAAATATGGCTGGCATGTTATAAGACGTATCATAATTAGAAGAATTAGAGTTGCAAAAATAATTCCAAAGATCTTCCACTGGCATTGAAAATACAATTTTTGATGGCGGGAAGTTTAAAAAAAAATGTGCAACAGATTCCTCGGATTCATGTCAATTCAATTCAATTTATATCGTGCATGCTAAAGATTGTAATATTATGGATAGTAATTCTTCTCAGCTTCTATCTATACAATAAAAGAATTTGGGAAATTTGTAAGCAGTTTGGTCATTTTACCTAACCGAATTGTTACTTTTTTTTTACCCGACCACCAAGGGTTATGTTTATGAATGGTATTGATGCGCAGATTACTTGTAAATCATTTGAAATCACTTTCAGTCAAAAACGTTAAGGCCCATGGACAGCCGGGGTGAGGAAAAAATGGTTTATTAAAACCTTACACCCGGTAGCGTATTCACAATTCTGTGTTCAATAGGAAGCAGCAGTGCCTTGAAACCCGCACGGGTTTGTTACACTAATACCCTTTCCAAATCCATATTCAGTATAAGGCACACGTCGTCAGATCGATTAAGGGTTCTTGGAGCTTAATCAAGGCAGATGCACACCAACTGCAATTGCGTGTGCGTTCGCGCAGCGGAATGTTGTTGAATTTAAAGATTTTAATTATGCAGATATTTAGTGTATGACGTCGTGTAATTGTGTATGGTAAAAAAATTTGTGCATGCAGCCATAGTGGAGAAATTCGCTAAAAATTGATTCCGCTGGGCGAACGTTGTCCTGGCGGAACTTTTTTCTAATCCATGGACTTAGAAGAAAAGAAATGTGTCCAAAAATTAGTGTGTATTTGTGTGTAATTGTGTATGTATGAATAAAATTAGTGCATGCATAAACTTCGGAGAAATTCAAGTTTCCGCTACGCGAACGTTTGGCCATTAGCTAGTTTTCATATAAAGCTCTTATATAGAGAGCTGTAGATTTTTACATAGGTTGTTTTGAATTTGTTTAAATTTGTTTAAAAAACAGATTTAGAAGAAATCGTAGGGTTTAAAAGATAAAAATATAAACGTGAAATACGCTCATTAGGTCTTAGTTCGTGAAGTAGCCACTTTGGGGTCTAGATTTTCACGTTTATACAAACCTTGTAAACGTCTGCAACATGTTGCCAAGTATCAATGATGGTTCGTTAGTAATTAATGAGTTATAGGACAATTTACCATGAATAGACCACTGTTTGCAAAGCAGTCAAATATCAAGACGTTCTAAAGTAATTGCATAGTAAAATGTATTCGAAGGCGGCTCGGGCGTCGGAGGGCGCTTACAGACCTCCGCCCCCCATGAGCGCGGGCCTGAGGGTGACGGGTGGAGCCACCCGTCACCCTAGCAGAAGCAGGCCACGGCGGCGGCGCGCATCGTAGGACGATGCGCGCCTCCCCACACCGGGGTTGAGTCGGGGACGGCGTGGTCCCCACCTCCCGAGGAGGGCCAGACCGAAAGGGATGGCCCTGGGTCAGCCGGGGTGCGAGGGATATGCCGCAAGGCAACCTCACCTTCGGCCTAGCACCACGACCCACAGACGGCGTGCGGTTTAGTCGGTTCGAGTCCGACATAACCTTCCAATTAAAATACTGACAAAGCATCGAAATCCTACATAACCCGACCAAGTTCGAATGGCTACAAAAAAGCGACCGTGCCATATTTCTAAGTAACGTTCTTAACCTTCCAGCAGGGCCGTCTTAAGGCTATACAGCGCCAGGGTGCGAAGCTCGGACTGCGCCCCCTCCCCCGGTCAACAAAAAAAACGCAATAAATTTTTGATGTTTCATTTATTTTTCTCTAAGATCTGTAATCCATACTTTTAATATTATAAATGCGAAAGTAACTCTGTCTGTCTGTCTGTATGTTACGCTTTCACGCCTAAACCACTGAACCGATCTTGATGAAATTTGGTACAGAGGTGTATTAGAGCTCGAGAACGGACATAGGCTACCTTTTGTTGCGAGAAAGGGGTTTATGGGGGGATATATTCAAATTTAATTCAAATTCAAATTTAATTTATTTGCAAGAATATGGTAGATAGAAAGGTGTTACAATATAATAAAGTTCATACATATTCTGCCACATGATGGCATGCAAAATTCATATTTTGTCAATTTCAATTTACATTTATAATCATTAACATTATTAAAAACTTTATTGATTTAATTACATATATTTAATTGTCATTCTATAGATTTGTCATTTAGATATTCATTTATGTCATAGTAATTATTATTTAATAATATTCTAGTTAATGTCCTTTTAAATAATCGGATAGGTAATTCAGCAATGTCATTAGGTAAGTGATTAAATATTTTTACACACATGCAATACACACTTCGTTTAGACAATTCTAGCCTTACCATAGGCAGACATAGCTTATTCTTATGCCGAGTACGACTATTTTCTCTATCACTGAACTTCTCAAATAGTTCTTTATGTTTTTTTACAAAGACACTAATATCCAAGATATAGAGACTTGGTAGAGGCAGTATTTTAAGTTTTTTAAACAGTGGCTTACAACTATCGAGAAAGTCTGCTCCACACATAGCACGGATACATTTTTTTTGTGCTTTGAAGACTCGATCGACATCTACGGAATTACCCCAAATTATGAGACCATATCTTATTATAGAAGACACGTATGCATGATAGGCTGTCATAGCTGCCTCAAGATTTACTGTTTGTCTCATTTTTTTCAGTACAAAAACGAATCTGTCCATTTTGTGCAGTACTTTCTCTACATGTGGTTTCCAGCTACAAAACTGATCTAAGGTTATGCCTAGAAATACACACTCATTTGTATTGGAGAGCTTACAGTTGTCGAAACATATTTGAAGGTTGGGGGGGTTAGAGTTTACTGTTTGGAATTGAACTATCTTTGTCTTGGCCATATTTATTTTTAAATTATTATGCTTCAGCCAGTTTGTAATGTCATAAAGTGCATTGTATATCTCCTTATTAAAATCTGTTTTATTGTCACCCTTAATTATTAGTGTCGTATCGTCTGCAAATAAGATACATTTTTTGTTAGTGGCATCAGGGAGGTCATTAATGTAAGTCAGAAAGAGTAAAGGTGCCAGTATACTCCCTTGAGGAGTGCCATAATTGTTTTGTTTATATTCAGATCTAAATACTTTCTGATCAAATCTACAAACTCTTGAAATTTCCACACTTTGTACTCTCTCCGTAAGGTAACTTCTGATCCACTCATTCGCGATTCCACGAATGCCGTAGCAAGAAAGTTTATTTAATAGGGTCTCATGATGGACAAAATCAAAAGCCCTTGACATGTCTAGAAAAAGACCTACTATTTTAGACTTTTCGTTAAGACTTTCCACGACCTGCCTAATTAGTGAGAAGCATGCTAGTGTCGTAGAGCTAGTTTTTCTAAATCCGAATTGTTCATTCTTTACTATGCCACATGAGGTTAAGAAATTTTCTAATTTATTGTACATAACCCTTTCGAAGATTTTTGACAATATTGGAATCAGCGTTATTGGTCGGTAATTACCCATGTCGGTTTTTGGTCCCCGTTTATAAAGAGGCTTAATAATAGATTTTTTAAGGCGTTGTGGGAACACTCCTTCTGTCAATGATAAATTAATAATGTATGTCAAAGGTTCTGATAAGCTACTTGCACATTGTTTTAATACTTTTGTACTGATCCCGTCGTATCCAGTGGAGTAAGAATTTTTTAGAGATTTAATTATTTTGTAAATATCATTTTTGTCCATGGGTGTAAGGAATATACTTTTAGGGTTTTGAGGTATTGTAGTCTTTGAGGTTGGTGTGTGTGTCACTATGTCTTTAGTCGTGTTGGTCAAGGATATATAATAGTCATTAAATAGGTCAGATATTTGTTGTCCGTCATTATAAATATTATTATGAAATGTTATAGTGTCAATTTCAGAGTGTAATGTTCCGCTGTTATGTGAAACTTTCTCCTTAATCAGTTCCCATGCTGCTCTACTCTTATTATACATAGTTGATATTTTAGGTACAGAACTCTCTTTTTAATGCAGCATCTTTTTATACCCTTTGTTAAATATCTATTTTTTATAGTTTTATAGGTGGTCTTTACCTTGATCACTGGAAAGCACAGATCATAGAATAGCATAATTATGTCGTGGAAAGTACCAAATGCTTCATTTGTTGTTTTGGTTTCGTAAACCTCGGAAAAAGTCAAACTTTATAGGGGATGAAAGTTTGTCATTTTTGTAAATTTCCTAATGAAATTTGGTACAGAGGTGGATTAGAGCTTGGTACCGGACATAGGCTACCTTTCATAGCGAAAAGGGGGGTAGAAGAGGGGAGTAGGGCCATGAGATGAAAGTTAGTCATTTTTGAAGATATCCTGATGAAATTTAATACAGAGATAGATTAAAGCTTGGAAACGAACATAGGCTACCTTTAATCGCGAAAAAGGGGGTTTAAGGGGAGAGGGGGGATAGGGGATGAAAGTTTGTCAGTTTTGAAGATATCCTGATGAAATTTGGTAAAAGGATGAATTGGAGTTTGAGAACGGACATATGCTACCGTTTATCGCGAATGGTCCCCCCTTTTCACGATAAAAGGGGAGAGTAGGGCCATGAATGTCTTCTATTGTGAAATTTGGTACAGAGATAATTTAAAGCTTGGGAACGAACATAGGCTACCTTTGATCACGAAAAAGGGGGTAGAGGGGGGGGATAGGGCCAGGGGATGTTAGTTTGTCAATTTCGAAGATATCCTGATAAAATTGATATAATAGAGCTCGGCCTGCGCCCCCTCGGGCTACGCGCCCGGGTGCGGCCGCACCCTTGAACCCCCGGTTAAGACGGCCCTGCCTTCCAGTATAGTATTTATTAATATGGTACAGTTGCGTACACAAGCGTTAGGAAAAAATAAAACAATTGCATTTCTAGAATGAAAAATATTTTTTTAATAATACCGCCCCTATCTGCGATAAGAATAAATCTTCAATTAACAAGGTCTAATTAAACATCAGCTTCTCACTATCACTCACTCAATATACCTACAACATAATTATTTTAAGCTTCACTGTTACACTATAACATTAATAACACACTGTCAATATTATTATTACGGAGAATTGGCGATACATGGCAAAACAACAGCGCATACGCACATTGTCCTTGAGTGCAAATTTGTGAATGGGGATAAAACAAAACCAGGTTCAAGTTCAACAGCAAACGAATACGCGCAGGCCGTGGCTTATGTGAGTTATGAAAACATATTACGCTCTCTTTTCTTCAAGGAATGAAGTACCGTTTCAAGAGGGAAGCCGCCTCTATCGCTCGTTGCGCGCAGCGCGTTGTCTGTTTTTTCACACTAGCATAATATTTTTGATCAATTCCTAACTACAATACTTAGACTATTTAATCAAAGGACTAGCCTTAAGTGTACCGCTTCGAACAAAATAAGTCTGAATATTTTGGTGGGGTGCGCGGGAACACGCCCACATACATAAGTCCAGTACAACGGTAATATCATATAAAAAAAGCTATAAAGTAGCTACGTAAATAGTACTTACTGTCATAGTCAAATACATTTCAAAACAAAAAATCATGTGTAGAAAAATAAATGACCTATAAATTATATCAAAACAATTGTGTTATCACATGTACCAATTAAATACCGGTATTATACTGTAAATTTTAGAATGTTACCTAGATATATTGAACGGCCGCTTTTTTATATCTATCCGAATTTGGTCGGGTTATGTAAGTTTTCGATGCTTTGTAAGTATTTTAATTGTTCCTCTTTAATTAATGAATTTAATGAGATGAAATTTTGCATGCAAGTAGTTGAATTATTACACTAATTATTGGAACACATTTTACTATGCAATTACTTTAGAAAGTCTTGATATTTGACTGCTTTGCAAACAGTGGTCTACTCATGGTAAATTGTCCTATAACTCATTAATTACTAACGAACCATCATTGATACTTGGCAACATGTTGCAGACACTTACAAGGTTTGTATAAACGTGAAAATCTAGACCCCAAACTGGCTACTTCACGAACTAAGACCTAATGAGCGTATTTCACGTTTATATTTTTATCTTTTAAACCCTACGATTTCTTCTAAATCTGTTTTTTAAACAAATTTAAACAAATTCAAAACAACCTTTGTAAAAATCTACAGCTCTCTATATAAGCTTTATATGAAAACTAGCTAATGGCCAAACGTTCGCGTAGCGGAAACTTGAATTTCTCCGAAGTTTATGCATGCACTAATTTTATTCATACATACACAATTACACACAAATGCACACTAATTTTTGGACACATTTCTTTTCTTCTAAGTCCATGGATTAGAAAAAAGTTCCGCCAGGACAACGTTCGCCCAGCGGAATCAATTTTTAGCGAATTTCTCCACAATGGCTGCATGCACAATTTTTTTTTTACCATACACAATTACACGACGTCATACACTAAATATCTGCATAGTTAAAATCTTTAAATTCAACAACATTCCGCTGCGCGAACGCACACTGCAATTGCTGCAAAAATTATTGCTCGTACAAAGCTGGTAGGTAGAAAGGTTCTTGACTTGCATAATATTCATACAACTTGTGTCTTCATGAAGGCATGTATGGGGCAAACGAGACGTCTTCGCTACTTAGGGTGTGATGTCGACGTATTCGATATGATGTGACGGATAGCGAATAAAGATTGAACGAAGTATACCTATTTCAGAGTAACAATGAGTCCTTTGTGGTCTCTTTGGATTCAAATTCTTTGTACTCAATTAGAGGATTCGTACCTCTTTTATGTGGATGATCTGAAATTGTTAGTAGTAATGGGCCGCAGAACAGAATAGTAATGTCTATGTGCGCGAAATGGCGCGAACGGCGAACTGTTGCTGACGGTTTTTTTGTGGTTTATGGCCTGGACTCTATGTATGCTTGACAGGTACACTACATATATACGAAAAACATTTTTCCTAAAGTCATCATCATCAGGCTATATTAGTCCACTGCTGGACATAGCCCTCCCCTAATGAGCGCCATAGCGCCCTGTCTTCAGCTTGCCGCATCCAGCATCTGCCTGCAGTCTTTCTTAGATCGTCATGCCATCTGGTCGGTGGGCGTCCTACACTACGCTTGCCGAGTCGCGGTCTCCACTCAAGAACACGTTTACCCAACGTTTTCTTCGCGAGATGTGGCCAGCCCACTGCCACTTCAGCTTGCTGATTCTTTGAGCTATGTCGATAACTTTGGTTCTCTGTCGGATGTAAGTATTCGTTGCGGATTCTATATCCTTCAGAGAAACTCCGAGCATAGCTCTCTCCATAGCTCGCTGAGCGACTTTGAACTGATGGACCAACCCTGCCGTGAGTGTCCATGTTTCGGCTCCGTAGGTCATGACAAAGTCACAATCACGAATTTCGAAATTCCGAATTTCATAATTCCGAATGATCCGAATTCCGAAAGTCAGAAATCCGATGTATCATAAATCCTATTTATTGAAAACACGAATTTCAAAATTCCTAATGTTCAAAACTACGAATGTGTCAGCAGAATTTCGAATTTTAAGATACCGAACCATTACAATTCCGAATGCATAATAATCCGAAATATCATAAATACGAATTCCGATTATCAAAATTCACACAATCCTACCCACTTCCTACCCAAAACAAAAAGTTTGACCAATGTAAAAATTTGATTCTTTTGCTGAAATGTATGGGAAACGTTTTTGGCAATTGACTTTCCTAGTACTCAAAGCTAAAATGGTCTCTTAGAGACTTTTGATTCTCACATGAAATAGGATTGATTGGCACGAAAAAAAAATTGGACTGGAGCATTTTCTTGCTGACTGTACGATTTTTCCAAAATTTGTGAATGCAGTTCAAAATATCTCACAAAGTTAGGAAAGGCCTCCTAAGAACATTTTGCTGTAACTACAACGACAGAAGCGGCGGAGACTATGGACGGACTAGGCGACCGCCCACGGCTTCGCGGTGGTAAAGGCCTCGCACCATAGCCAAAATCGTGATCGTGAAAATCTAGTATTTTAATCTTTTCGTGTAAACGAAACTTCTTCAGCGTTTACACCAAAACATCAACGAGCAAGAATGAAAACCAAGAACTAGAACTAGAATTCTTGCACATGATTTCGTTTGTTATGATGATATTTAGGTCCGCCGAACGAATGCTCATTGCTCAGCAGTCCACTCTGTGTGGTAGTGTCCCGCTATATCCAACAATTATAATCGATTAAAATAGAAAAAATATGAATCGGTCCATTTGGGGTCCCAAGCAATATTAGGTATAATTCCAGATTTTATTTCTATGAATTAATAAAATACTAACATAGGTAAGTACCTACTTACTTAGTTAATTTAAAGAGATATTATTCTAAATATCAGTGAGCGCTCAGGCGCGGTAGCCGCCCAACACGAGAAGTCTAACCAGACTCCGGCAGGAGACTACGCGGGAATCGTGCGATGCATGGCCTTATAGGCATGTGGGACCCATATGGGCGGAACACGTGCAGCTGATGCGTGCTCCACAGTGCTTGGTGGTCATCAGCCATCAGTTCCATCATGGAGCACGATATCTTGTGACGTGGCGAGTTGATCGCCGAATCGCCACCGCGTGGATCCTAGACCGCCGTCTCCTTCTGTAAGCAATTAATGTTCGAGAAACAGGCGGCGGGGCAGGACCGGAGGAGACTCGCAGCCCACTTGGCCCACGACGAGTGGAGGCGACTCGGGCGTCGAAGGCAGCAGAACACCCACCGTCCTCCATTAGCTCGGGCGTGGAGGTGACGGGTGGAGCCGACGAAGGAAATTAAATTGAGGACGAGAGACATTGGATACACCATCCACGTTGCTAATCATAGGTAATCTTTTACTGCTCGGGTTCGGGCTCGAGCTGGACACGCTCACCGAGTGTCCGGCGTGGGAGACGCTGAGGCGGGAGCTTGTGGCGGCCGTAGGAGTGAGAGTGCTCACGCTCTACACTCCGACATAACCTCACCCTCCGGCTACGAAAGAGAAGAGGGGTAGGGGGAACAGGTATACAGTTACAGCTAAGTGATTTTTATAGCAGCAACTGCCGACTGACCTCCATCAAACTTCTGATTTCAATCAGATGTGCCAGCCAGCAAGCCTGGGCCCCTGAATAGGAGACACACATCGTATCATCAAAGTGCAAAAGTCGTAACGGATTAAAGTAAGTTAAGAGTCGAAACTCAGTCGAGCGAGATCAATCGAGCGAGATACCTACTCGTTTAGTAGAGATATAATATATATCAATATGCATGTAAGCGCGATTTCGCCTGTTGTATGTAGCCTAATTGAGCCTCTGTAATAATTACGAAAAGTAGTATTACGTTTCATATCAGCCCATGTAATTGGTTGGTATGAAATTATACACTTTTACAATTTTGTTTCAAGGTTAAGGCGATTCTTATGTTTTTTTTCGATTCATGTAGGTACACTTCTGACGACATGCAAGGTAATACCCAACACCGACATCCTGTTCAAGAAGTTAGCCAATTTATAACTGGGTAGCGTGATAGTACAAGTATAACTACCAAAACGAGCTTTGAAAGGATCTTTGAGATAACTGAACCATTAGAAAAAATATAAATAAAATAATAAATAAATAAATATTCCACAACATTTCACAAAACGCTATCTAGACCCATGGTAAGCATAGCTTATCTAGCTTGTGTTATGGAATCTAGAATGCGGATAAACATAATTAGATACGTTTTTTTTTGTAAATACATACATATTATAAATAGAAACACCCAGACCAATGCAAATATACATATTCATGCATACAAATATTTGCACTGAGCGGGTATCGAACCCGCGCCTCCTGCGTAGCGGGCACGTTCACTACCGCTACGCCACTAGTTAGGTACCTATCTACTAAAATCAATTAAGTAAGCAGCTTATTAATAGGAAGAATCGCGGGCCATCGAACTGCACTTTAATGGTAGGTAAGCGTTGCATAAGTAGAACACAAGCTGACATAACGAATAACCACTTCGCAATCAACGCCCGCGGTGGCCTTGGCCCCGATGGTGCTTGCGCGCGGGCTTTGAACGCTTAGTGTGGACATCGTGCTACACAGTGCACTCGTCAACTTAGACCGCACCCGCCGCCGGTGTGTGAACGCGAACACGAACCACGCGTTTGAAATTTGGGTAAATACTATGATTGTGTTCCAAACTAACTGCATTGGTGATTAATACGAAAATCTTTATAAAAATTCGATACTTGTGTCTATTGGTGAATAATCTAGTACCATTTAATAAAACCAATTTTTATATAGGCAACATTAGAAACCGGCGGCGCGCCTATTTCGAATAAGAGGACAGGAAGATAGAAGATATTCAATTGCAGGTCCAGCAGTAAATATATGGAGACCTACTATTTACTTACCTCGTACCTGTTGGTAGTATTCAAGCGGATGTAATTCGTTTTAGTTGGTAAGTAAAATCACTTCAATATTATAAAGTAATTTTGTACGTACTGATGGTACGTACATTAGCAGTTAATGTACCTACCTACCTAATAATAAATGTTTTAAAACAGCATTCCGAAGGTTGCGAAATATTCTTATAAATTAGTAAACCTTAATTATGGCCGTAACAACGCCGGCATTTAATCATAGCAAAGGTGACTAGGTCGATCAGTGAGGTCGATTGTATAATAATTTAACAGGATTCAAGAATCACTGTAGTTGATAACAATGATAACATATCCAGTGATAGGAAACACGATCAAGTTTAACTAAATTGCGTTTTCACATTTTAGTCTGCTCTATGAAATGCATTGAATTAAATGGGAGAATTTAATTTGTGGGAAAGTTAATACAATATCTGTAGCAAGTTTCCTAAAGTGCCGTCTGTCAACAAAATAGAATTTAACAAGTCCTATAGCGAAATAAGTTCATTTAATTTTATTAAATTTATTTTCATTTGTGAAATCCGATCTTAGGCGAGAATTCACAGATTCTCTTGCGTTGCTAATTGCGTTTTTACGCAACTGTAAGTAATATGCGTTTACTTGAATTTAAACTGCACAATTTTAAAGAATGAAGATTAATTAAGTAAAACTTGTAAACTACTTGTTAACTCTTTTTGGTTTACGTATTTACCGTAGTGACATCGCATGGTAGGTAAATCCATTTATATACATCCGTGAAATCTAGCATAAGTCGGCAAATAAGCACACGACCCACCTGATGATAAACGGTTACCATACCTATCGGAGGTGTTACGCATTACCTCTCCAAAAAGCTCTAGATCTATAGAGATAACAAGGTCAGTCTCAGCACCTTACGGCAAAGAAAATGTAAAAAATGCGTGGGTTTTAATAGGAAAGAACGTGGAAATAAAAACTAGTCGAATGGAACCGCCCACAAATTCGAACAGGGACTCTTGATAGAGTGGCATGGCAGGTAATATCTGTATACTACCTTCACCTATTAATACTTATTATATCTTACTCACATACTCACATAACGTCCATCCACACTACTACATATATATGCGAATGTAACTACGTGTGTCTGTCAGGCTGTTACGCCTAAAACGCTGAACCTCATCATCTACCTGCCCTAGTCCCAATTATTTGGGGTTGCGCAACATGTTATTTTCCTCCATAAATTCCTTTCAGATGTCATTTCCTTACTCACTTTTTGCCGTATCATCTTTCAAGCAATCCATCCATCTTTTCTGCTCCTAAAGCCCTCTACGTTCATACTTTGAACCTTCCTTACAACATTACTTTCATCTCTTCTAATAATACATTATATCCATATCACGACAGTCGCTCGCTTCTCAATTTTTTATTCATGGTGCCACTTTCAAACTTCCTCTAATATAATAATTCCTTATTCTGTCCATTCTCGTCACACCACACATCCAACTTAATATTCGCATCTCCGCTACATGCAGTTGTCTTTCATTCGTCGCTTGCAAGGCCGAGCATGACGAGCCGTATTACGGCAGGTCTGGTCACGGACTTATAGATTTTGCCCTTAAGCTTTATTAATTGAGGATCACATGTTGTGGTTCTGACCTGCCACCATTTCAACCACCTTGCATCTATTCTGTGCTTCAGTGCTCAATCAATTTCCCCATTCGACTGGATAAGAGAGCCGAGGTTGCAAAAATTGGAGCAGGCTGGTATTGGTGCACCATCTATCACCATGGGTGTAACACTGGTGAGACCGCCGAAATCACAGAACATGTATTCAGTCTTGGTTCTACTGATTTTCAAGCCTGCACTCTCCAGTTTACACTGCCATTTCTTCCATCTGCTCTGTACCTCCAGCCCATCTTCACCAACTTCATCGTCAGCAAACAGCATACACCAGGGGCTCTCTTCCTGTATCTTCGCATCCGTTATCAACAGGAAGAGATAGGGGCATAACGCCGATCCCTGATGCAAGCCAATCGCCACACTGAACTTGTCGGTTTTGCATGCAGCGGATCGTTCATAGGTTGCTGATCCGCAGTACATCGCACAGATCAACTCTATGTACTTCCCTGGCACACCTTTCTCTTTCAAGGCCCACCACAAAACCGTTCTGGATACCGTTTATTAAGACCCTGCCGATCTCTAGCTTCAGTCATACGGTAGACTTCTTGAGGCCTGTCGAGAGCATTATATATTTGCTCATGAACCTGGGTTCTAGCTATAGCTACGGCTTTTTTGGCCTTTTTGTTTCATTTATCATACTTCCTCTTTTTGCTTCCTTATCACTCTCATTTCTGGTTTGTTTCTGCCATTCCATATAAGTCTCTTTTTTTCTTTGTGAAGGTTCTTCATTATTCCTCCACAATGGATGCCTATCCAGAGCACCTTTACCTTTTTTTTCTCCGAACACTTCCTTTGCTTCTTTCCTGATGCAACCTGCTATTTTATTCCAACTTTCATTTACTGATTTATCCACCATATCACTAATTACTATCACTATTTTTCACCACCCCTTTCCTTAAATTTGCATGCATACTTCTTTATCAAACGCCATTTAATACGAGGGGGTGGGTGAAGTTTGTCTTTTTGTGGCTGCACTTTAATTTTTAATCCAGTATCAATAACCTGTGTTGCTTCACTACCGCACCACCCGCAGCACCTTACTGTCATTGTCACAGACCAACTTACTCCTTAGGATAAGGAAGTACTTAGTCAATCTGTGCCAAGTGAATACTACTTCTGTGTGTAATTAGGTGCTGATATTGTTTTTGAAACCATGTATTCACTATTGCCAGGTTAAGGGAATAAGCAACTTGTAGCAGGGTTTCACCATCGCTATTATGGGATTCGTAGCCCTTCCTCCATACACACTTTCATAATCATCATTCACTCTTCCTACATGTCCATTAAAATCACCTCCTATACATATTTCCTCACTTTCCAGTACACTCATCCAAATCGTCCCAAATTCTTCCCTTTCTTTTCTTTTGTTCGGTCATCCGAACCACTTTGTGATGCATACACGTTTATTATTTGCCATAAGTCAATTTAGGGGGGCAAACTGGCGCACACCCCGGGTGGCAGCATCAGGGGGCGGCAAATCCAAACTTCGCCTCCGAACCCCGCCGTTGGCCCGGTATATCTACCAGAGCTATTCGGAAGAGTTATTGGCGCCCGGTTCCCAATGCGGGTGGTGGTACACGCTCCACTGCCGATAACTCCACCTCGGTCGCGGATGTGCCTGAGGTCACTTGGGTGGAACTAGAGCTGGCAGTGCGAAGGCCTGAAGGTGCGAGTAAAGCACGAGAGTGATTCCTAGCTCTAGCCAGGGGAAGATGCTCTCGAGCCCTAAGAGTTTCTTAGCGCATGTTTGTAGCGGTAGCGGGGCCACAAAAGTGATATGGTTTAAGCAGGAAATTCACTATCTGTGTGTCTACCAAGTCTTTCGCTTGCCCGATTTGAGAACACACATGGGCCATCATTTTGTCTTTTGGAGAGCTGCTGTTCGGTCAACTGTACAACACGATGGCAGAAAGTTTTAAGCCTTAGTTGGAAGCCTGAATTGCAATGGAAGAAAGAAAAAGCGAAAAGAGTATGGTGCAAGAACTGGTACCTAGACAAAAACAAATACAGTCAAATATCCCTATTGAAAGAATTGGAGGTTCGAGTTCCAGGGAATTTATTTATACAGTGTTCTATGCATGGATATGGAGGCAAAATATATCAAAATATTCGAATCAAGCATGAACTCTCATAGATATTTGACGCGTAGGTAAATGCAGGGGGGCTGCCCGGCGCGACCACTCACGTTCGGATTTGCCTGTGCTCGCGCAGACAAAATTCTCCGGGTATTAGGTAATCTGTGCCCGTACTCGTTGCCTAGCATTCACGGGCAGACATGGGGCAGACTTGCTCGAGAATGGCTGCCTGTCGCAGGCAGTCTGATAGTGAATTCCCCGGTTAAGGCAGTCTTATATTCCGACGGCATCTAAAGATCCGAGATGCCGTGTGGTTTGTGCGATTTTAGTCGGTTCGAGTCATAGGTTTGCTTATGACTTGAAGACATCTCAAGGTGGATTTACACCAAACGAGCGGATGCTCATTTCATCCGCTCTCCGTCAAATTATTTTAGTGTATACGGCAAAGAAAAACAAAGTACGATTATTCTGTCACTGTTTACCATTGATTTAAAATTGAATTTTATTATGTTGAAAATATTTTAGGATATTCCACACGTCTCAGTCTAGACACAAAGTAAACATAGCTTAACTAGCTTGTATTATGGGTTCTGGAAGGCTGACAAACGTAGTATCATAATTCATAGCTCATAGAAAAACCACACATGTGCAAATACGTAAGCATTGCATAAAATATTTGCGCTGAGCGGAATCAAACTTACGATGTGTGATTAGCAGTGAAGGTTCTTAGGTAATATGTGGCTCTGCCGCTACGGGTAGGTACGCCATATTCTGCCTATGCTTCGACAATAGATACTTCCTCGAGAAAAAATATTTCAAAGATAGGTATTTTCAAAGTTATAATAGGTACCCCGATTAAAAAAGAGGTAGGTATTACCTATAACTTTACCATGTACACTAGCTGCACTGCTATCAGCAGTATCTGTACACCAGCACATGAGCATTATAGCTCTCAAACGGATGAATCGATGTTGATGTGGTTTTTAGGGTTCTGCACCTGGGCTGCAACGCCGACTTGAGTAAGTAGACAGTTATCATTTCTTTTGACTTTTTTCCTCTACACGTTCTGGAGAAAAAGGTTTTGTTTTGGCAGACGATGTACGGACAAGAAAGTTATCTTATTATAAGGATTGCGTTCTTTCATTTTGAGGCAACTATGGTACCCCATAAGTTATAAAATGTAGAGTATCTGCCTACTTGACTATCAAATCGTCACGTAACGATCTTATTTAACATCAGGGAGTAAGTCAAATCATACTCTACATTACAACTATGTTTGCGTCAATAGAATTCTTGCAATAGTAGGTAGGTAGTATAAAGGCGGAGGTAATTTTCTCAAGATTAATAAACTTTTTATACCTACCTACTTTTCACGATGCATGTGATAGTTAATTATACTGTGGTGATAGGTACACTGTGAACCGACACAAACGCTGCATCAGCAACTTACCTACAAGTCAAGTCGGGTATTAAAAATAAAATAAAAAACTTAATCTGGTTATTGTAAATGTGCAAATAGGTAGGTTGGTACTAGGACATTATTCTAATCCACGGGATAGCTTAACAAGAAGACAGCAGAAGTTGCCAAAAATAATGAAACAGGATTTAAATCGATAAAATAACTTAACTTTTCACTGGAAAATTGTTGCATGTATAGACGCAATGTATAGGTATGTCGCCGCCAACTAGCTTAATCAGCCGTTCAATTAACGGCCTGAATGGTGTTCAGCCGCAGCCATTTAATTCAACGGCTAGGCAAATAGCTTGGATCGATTTTTTGGCTGTGGCATTATATATTACTAGCTGTCGCCCGCGGCTCCGCCCGCGTGGATGTCTGAAATGGGGTATGAAAAATAGATGTTGGCCGATTCTCAGACCTACCCGATATGCCCACAAAATTTCATGAGAATCGGTCGAGCCGTTTCGGAGGAGTTTGGCAACGAAAACTGTGACACGAGAATTTTATATATTAGATGGACAAAGTGATTAATGCGGGCATAATGATTATTGCCCGGCAATTACGCACAGTGCTCAGTTCTATCGGGCAAAGTGATCAATTAGTATCTGAACTTCATTATTTATCACATTGTCCGGTCATTATTATAATGCTACTTGACAATGCTAAATTTCAAATAGGGAATAGTCACGTATTTATAATATATTACCTATATAATAGTATAGAAGTTCACTTACGGTCATTTTAACTACGACTAATTAAACTAGGTTTACAACGCATATTGGACGACTCGGGTACTGGTTCATTCACTTACGGCTGCTTGAATTATGTTTGATTATACTATTGAACGATTCATGGATGGGTTGTTTAAGATTAAGTAGATAAGTTGGTTATTTCACATAATGAATGAATGAATCACCTACGGTTCATGTATGGGTGGCTATAAAAAAAAATAACCACAAAGGCTAATGCGGTCAAATGGCGAGGGGTGGACACTACGCGCCTCAACATGGATAGATATTTTCCTTCGTGGTAATTTTTTTTAAAGGCACCCATACATGAACCCTATGTGAGTCGTCATTAACCGTAAATTTGAAGTACTGTTCAATCAACCTTAGCTTAAACAAAGTATAGTTGAATAAACCGAAAATTGGTTATTAAATATGTACATTTATAACACATTTGTTACTCTGCCCAAAAGGTGATGGGCTATATGTATAATACCCGGTCAATTTGATTATTTTAATAATTATTATCAAATTGCCCTCTCACATTGAGCATTATTCATAATGACCGGGCATCGTGTATAATGTATAATTTATCACTTGGTCCATAACATATAGACTGAAAACAGGTTCCTAACCTTATTAAGTAGGTACAGTTAAATCATTTCGTTATTCAAAGTAGTGGACAAAAGGGATCCATCAAAATTCCATACTCCCAGCCCTCAGTAAAATTTTTGAAAAAATAAAATAATCTTTGATCAACTCCTTTCACATTTTACAGACAATAAGTCACTTCATCACAAACAGTCACTAAAGGCAGAAACACGACAGATGCAGGAGTTGCACTTGTCAAACATAATATATTTAGGTCGTTAAATACATATGAAATTGCCGAAAATTCATGAGTTCGTTATTCCTGTAATTTAACAGCTATTTATTATTTATACTTTGTTTGAAGTTGATTTCAAGATTTTACAACTCTGTATTAAATTTTGTTTTTATTGGGCGCTTGATAAATTAAATTAGATTTTCAAAAACAGTACCTAATTCCTAAATGCTATCCATTTTGATGATAAATTTCGTTCTTTTTTACAGCTGTCACTCTTCAAAAATTTAATAAAAGTTGCTGTTAGCTTAATGTTGTCTCATTCATACACAAAAAAAAACATAAAATTGTCATTCCTAAAAATAATGCAAATATGTTATTACTGCAAATTGGGTTTCCTCCAATTTCTTCAATAAAACGGCAATTTCATATGTAACGACCTATTATGGAAGAAGAATCAGGTTGCCATTGGTTTTTTTTTTCGTGACCTATCAAAAACTTTTTGTTGTGTATATCATGAAACGTTGTTACTAAAATTAAATTACTAATGGTGTATCGAACAGCTCACTTAGCTTAAGTCTTAATACTTGCAGAATACTAAAAGTTAACTTTAATGGCACCGACTCTTCTGGCGCCCCATTAGATATGGAGTACCCCAGGGCTCGATATTAGGACCCCAAAACTTGTATAGATCTGAACGGACTAATCAAAATCAATAACATAAAATTCACAAGTTGTGTCTTATGAAATATTTGGTAGACAAGGTAATGTGATTGTATTTGCTCACTTTAGAAGTGCGCTGCGCCACGTTCAAGGTACCTTGAGTAGAATTGTAAATGGTTTTAATTTCTATACTGATATTGAAACCTATACAAATTAAAATACTATTTAAATGTCTGTTTTGTAAAGTTAAAAGATCAGGTCTTTAAACGTGATATTGATAATAATTAATTTATTAATCCTCTCTTAAACTCTTGTCGGTAATACCACAGATAACATAATACTAAAGTAGTAATTCCAACTATTAGGTAATCTGTGGTAATACTAATAAAGGCAACCTTAATTCAATTAAGTTAATTATCGTATTATGCCGTCTACGCCTGCCCAGGCCCAGCCTACCGTCACCCTAGCCGAAATAGGCCGGGGTAGCAGCGCAATGATTACGATGACTGATGTAGATAAACTAGCTAATGATATCATTAGGAAATTACTCTGAAGAAATATCATGGTTATGATTCTGAGAAATACGTAATTTACTTAACTTAATTGAATGTCTTTTACGTGATCAAACTTATTTAATAGGTAGGTACCTAGGTATATTATTAATACTATACATATATTTTATTATATAATGACCTTGTACATTGTCTTGATGTCGTGGTAACTAGATATTTATTAATGTCTCACTAATTGACTTATAAATCATTTGAAGGTGCAGTTCGACGACGAAGAGATGGCGCCCGGGCTGCAATATTATCTTCTAGTCACATTCGCATTCATCGCAGTTATATCTCCGTGTATCCAAGCGCAGTCTGTTAGTATAATTTTTATATGATGATTTTTTTTTAATACAGTTTTTAACAGATTTCATGTTAAATATTCAAATCGATCAAAATTTGAAAAAGTTTAATTGGTCTAAGCGGAAATCGAACCCACGATCTTTGCCTTACAGGGGCAATGCTTTGACCACTAAGCTACCAGACCCTCGCCCTAACCAATTCAAATTTCTCTTTCTATATCTGTCTTGAGGTGACTTGCCTCTATAAGGCAAAGATCGCGGGTTCCATTGCCGCCTAGACCAATCCAACTTTTTCAAATTTAAATCGATATGATGATGTTTGTTAACTTATTCCTCATGAAGTATTGGAGAAATAAACAGTTAGGTAGGTATTTAATTCTCTTGATCAAATCCATAGTGTTAAGATTTCCTGTAGAGAAATAGAATTAGCATAAGTGTATACTATATGAGTATAAAATAATATATACCTAGTTTTCTTCAAAATAGAGAACCTTTTTAGAAATGAGAAGAGACCCTTTTAAAGTGGTCCCTACCACTTTAAAAGGGTCTCTTCTCATTTCTAAAAAGGTAAAAAGCTAAAAAGAGCAGTACTTCTCCCCACTTTAAAAGTGTGTTATTATGTAGAGGTTTTGTAACGACATAGCTAGTGTACCTACCTGCCTAATAATATTATGCATATATTAAAAGTTGTGCCCAAATTTAAAAAAAAATATTGAACGTTTTTACAATTATGTAGGTAGGTATATAGGTAAAGGTTACAGTAGCTGAATCAACATATCAAAGAACTATTCACTGACACTTCTTAGGTATCCACAGAATGTGATGCCCCTTCGTCCATGTTGGTAACTAGATTTACCTAACCAGTTACGAGGGAAGATTTTTTTTTCGCTGTTTTGTAACTAGTTGTGAAAGGAGAATTATTTTTCCATTTTCGTATATCTATATATTTCCATTTATGTAACCAACTAGTTACGAAAGAAGATTTTTCTGTCGCTGTTTGGAAACTAGTTGTAAGAGATGAAATACAAACAGTTGTAAAACATTTTATATTTGAACATTAATTAATAAAAAACAAACCAAATGCTACCTATTAGAGAATTAAATTTTAAATCATAAAAGGAGCAATTAGCTCCAAACAATGTCCGACTGTAATTTCTTTATTTTGTAATTGCTCTATAGATGCATTTATTTCTGAGTCGATTTCAACATAATTGTTGTTTTTCCGTTGTTTAGCTGGTGAATTTATTGATTTCATTTTTGTTTCCTTCAATAAAATGTCCAACACTTTTGCGAGGGATGGGTTTTTTCTTCCCACAAAACGATTTATTCTAGAATGCCATCCTTCTAAATGGTTATTACTTCTTAACTCTTCCCCTTCACAACACCAGATTTTAATAAAATTTATATCTTTCAGCCAATAACGATCGAAGTACGAGTTAAATTTTGCTATTGGGCCAGTTTTAGGCGATCTCTTCATGGCATAACTGTAACCAGTGCTAATATATTTTGACGACAATCGGGCTAAGCCTGCACACCGCGCCACATGTCGCCGCTGTACTCTAGAATTGATTCCTAGCTGTTTCGCTTTTTTAAAAAGGCTGCGAGTGAAGTGATAACAGCAACCTTTTATATGTGTATCTGGATAGGCTTCTTGTATAGCGTTTATAGCAGATTTTTCAAAATCGACTATAATTTTCGTTGGTTTCCAGGAAGGGAATTTAGTTTTGATTATGTCAAATAAGATTGCATATGTTTGTTGTTTTTTGTCTTGGAGGAAAGCAAACAGTAATGGTACTATTGTTTTAGTTCTAGTATTGTAGCCGTGAATGCTATATAATTGATTGAACAGAGGTGGACATACCTTAAACGTACCATCTATTAAAAATATTTCAAAACTACTTAGTAAAATGTCTATCTCAGGATTGGAAAAAACTAAAATTCTATTATCATCTATGTAGTCAGCCAATAAAAAGTTCTCGAACTTTTTGGGTATTTCTACATCTTCTGACCGTTGATAGTGTAGTCTGGCCACATTTAAATGTTTGTTTCGATTGTTGTACAAACCGCTCTTAATACTGCCGAATGTGGGCAGTTTCGAAATTAAATCTGCCCCTCTAGACAAGTGGCAATTCGTTGGCCGGCGTTTGATGGAATAGAATGACGAATGTATGGGATTTGACGTTTATGACATGCGTTCACGACTGTCAAATATGTCAAATCTCATACATTTGTCATTCTATTCCATCAAACGCCGACCAACGAATTGCCTCTTGTCTAGAGGGGCTGCACCGCTATCCTTAAGCTCACACACTACTTGCTCGTATTGTTTTTGAATCGGTTCATAATTGTTAATAATTCTTTGTTTTAAGTCTTCAAACGCTTTTGAAATATGACATTTGGCAAAATCTTGTTGACAATCTGGGTTGTGAGGGTTTTCTTTAACAACGATATCTTCACGGCTCGTTATACTCCCTTTGCAACTTAATTTGTTGCATAGCCAAAATTTATTGCCACTAACATATGTTTTACGTAAATGATATACGCGTCCATCATATATGACCTTCATGCCACCTCTTTTAGTTGGTAAGAAATCCATAGCTTTCTCCATGTTCCGTTTAAATAATACAAACGAAGTTCACGATTATGTACTCAATTACTTATTTTATTGTCCGTTTGACACACAACTCCAATTATCTATGACTGTCAGTCCTTATTTATCATATTCATTACTCATTACAAATAGCCAGTGACTTACAAAGAGGTTTCAACTATGTGACGCACGCATCCATGGTTAGGTATAACTTATAACACATTTGAGGAAATAGGACTAGAGGTGTCCTCCTATTTCCTATAACTGGTTACTAAGTTCCAAATATGGAAAATAAATTCTGCTACCACCCCTTCGTCCATGTTGGTAAACAACTAGTAACAAATATGGAAAATAAATTCTGCTACCACAACTAGTTACAAATATGGAAAATAAATTCTGCTACCACAACTAGTTACAAATATGGAAAATAAATTCTGCTACCACAACTAGTTATAAATATGGAAAATAAATTCTGCTACCACAACTAGTTACAAATATGGAAAATAAATTCTGCTACCACAACTAGTTATAAATATGGAAAATAAATTCTGCTACCACAACTAGTTACAAAAAGTTACGAAAATGGAAAAATAATTCTCCTTTCATAACTAGTTACAAAACAGCGAAAAAAAAATCTTCCCTCGTAACTGGTTAGGTAAATCTAGTTACCAACATGGACGAAGGGATGCCAATTACCAACCTACATAATTTCGATATTTTTTATATTTTCTAATAGTACCTACCTACCTAACATAGGTGTCAATCGCCAAGGCATTTATTTTTTTTCACTTCTCATGCTCTTAAAATGTTACTTTAGTCCCTGCACATCGGGACTAAAGTTCATTATTAATCTCTAGGGACTAAAGTATTTTTTTAAAATTTACTTTGATAACTCCTAAACAGCCAATCACGGTGTTTGTGAATGGGAGGATTATCACCTTTTTAGTGATTGCGTATAGAAATAACCTCAAAATGACATTTGAAAAAATCAAAAAATCTCATTTAATTTCGTGAACCACGATTAATGATATTAATTTAATTAATTATTATGTAAGTATTAAGGATAAGTTCATTTTATTATCCATTTCCAATTAGTTTTAAATTATTTTTCAAGTTTGAATCTGTTGGCTAAATATATATGCAAGCATATAAACCGTACGTCACTTAACTACAAAAAAAACCGCGGGACAAATTTTTTGCAATTTGAATTTTGAATAGATTATTCGTAATAAGCTTGCGTTGTAATCACCAATTACTTACACCAATTAATTGTGCAATTTAGAAACTTTGTTATTATAAATAAATAAAAAAATAATAAATATTTCATAACATTTCACACAACGCTATCTAGATCCATGGTAAGCATAGCTTTACTACCTTGTATTATGGAATCTAGAATACGGATAAACATACTTAGATATTATTTTTTGTAAATGCATACATATTATACATAGAAACACCCAGACCAATGCAAATACCCATATCCATGCATACAAATATTTGCACTGAGCGGGGATCGAACCCGCGCCTCCTGCGTAGCGACCGCGTTCACTACCGCCACGCCACGGAAGGGTTTACCCCGTTATCGATATGATAAATTAATATATTTAGGTTGAAAAAGACATTTGCCTATTTCTTATTTTTTTTTTAATATTATAATTTGAAAGAAGAAGAAAAGTAGAGTGTTTAACGTGGGACTAAACAACCATAATGAAACTCGAACAATTAGCCACCCTCGCTTCGCTCGGTTGGCTAAAACATCTCGTGTCATTATGGCTTGTTTTAGTCCCTTGTTGAACAATCTACTATTTCATCTGCCATTGTTGCCCTTTATGTTATTAGGTAGGTAGTTACTTATCTCGAAAATAATTATTTCGCCCTAAGAAATTATAGGCCCCCATTGTTAGTTCATACTAAACGGTTGGTCTTCCCAGAATGTTCACCTTTCGCTAATCTACCTTGACTGGAAGGACTGAAGGTAAGGAAAGTTTTATGTTGGCAGGTAGGAACCTAATGACATGAAAATTTCATAAAATTTTGTATGGACTTATTAATCATTGCGGATTAGTATACTGTATTTTATTATTTAAATATTATTTACAGCTTTAGATATATTATGCCGGTGCCACACTCACTCGTGTGTTTAAATATTGTAACACATGTAGATATTCTTTTACAAATATATTTTCTACTCACTTGCTCATAAACTGGTCTTATTTCACCATCAAATATCTATCTAAATAAATAATCTATATAAATAATCAAACTGTGATTGTAATAACTCACAAGTGAGTTATAGATTCTTTTTAAAATTTTATTGGTTTAGTTGCCTGTTTCGATACAAACGGTCGTGTTCAATAACACAAATAAATTAATATACTTATTACCCTTATTAGTTGCTCATTTCATGCAACTTCGTATTTAAATTGATAATTTCAACTTATATGTGTTCAATAAACAACACTTTCCCTCAATAAATACTTCCCTTCCCTTCCCTTCCAGGTAAGGTCAAAATTTTCCACTCTATATATTACCTACAGGTTTATTTAACTCCCTCCTAAAATAAGATATATTCAAGAACCAATGTACCTAATCTAAGTATTATTTATACTGCTGCAAGTGCAATTAAATTATTTTAAATGTGTAATCTGCATCAAGGTATTTGTCTAATGATATTTTTTCAGTCAACAGCCGATGACATTATAGAAAAAGATCGTATAGCAAGGCATTTGCTGTTCAAATCCGATAAAAACGGGCCACAACGAGGGTTTTTTGGAACCATCTTTAATGTTATATTAGAGGTAAGTGTATGAATATGTATATACCTATATTCGATACCTAGATTTAATTAACATTTGTCGCGACGCCGCCGTTACCCGTTCGAGTTTCAATTACCGGGGTGTACCTAAGGTACCAAATAGGGCATTTGCCTCGCACCCCGCCTAACCGAGGACCATCTACGGTAATATTAAGTAATAGTAAGGTAAAGTTAACTTCGTCGGACTCGAAACCTCTACATTGCCATTGCGCCATACGGATACTCGAGGTGGCAGAAGTTCATAAATTATTTTTAGGTTTAGGTAGGTATGACAGCCTCCGTGACGGACGTGGCGCAGTTAGACTGGTAAGCGGACCCCAGACTTCAAGTTACGGCCGTTAAGCTTCGGATGCGACTGGAATTAACGCTAGGAGGAAGAAGGTAACACTAAACTGTTCCAAGCCGACTCTATGAATGACTCTACTACTTACTCGGAATTAATATTATGTGTGCATAAATGCTTAGGAAATTGCGCAACTGTATGTACCTAACTATTTAACTTACCAATCAGATTTATGAAGGCCATAACTAGCTGTAGGTATCACTAGTAATGGTAATTTCTATAAGTACGTTTTATTCAAAAGTTTAGTTTTGCAATGGTCGGCATATATTGTTCTCCAATCGCGAGAGAAATGAGACCTTGGTGCGCGCCAATTGGTTTGATATATTGTTATAAGAGGTATCGGGATATTATTACCATTCCGATACCTCTAATAATAATGTGAATGACCATGATGATTTGATATAATCTATCATTAGTGGTTTTGAGCTAACCTAACGCCATAGCACCCCGTGGACCCGTGCCTTTACTCAAAAGACACTCAATAAACCGATGGCGTACCTACACGTTTTGACGTAACTGGGGTTAAGATATGGGTATTCAGGCAACTTGCTGCAGCCCTTGAGGTAATCTGCGTTGTTTAGCTTATGGCAGGCAGTCCGACCTCCATCGCGTTATTATCTTCTATGTAGGTATCTATTTCTATTCCTTTTTACTATCGTGTTAGCTATGTTGCAAACAATGCAATGGACTGAGGTAGGTATGTCTAGGTATATCAAATATCAAGAAACTATGCAGCTGTATGTATATCCTTTGTTCCCAATTGTAGGTATACCTAGACATTAAGACATCAAAAGTAACAGACATGCAAGAGAACCAGTGGAATACCAGTTTGTTTTACGATGTTAAATTAACGTGGAGGCACATCGAAATTAGGTACACACATATCATAGGTACCTACTTTTATTTTTAATATTTTTCTATTTTCCTTTACAGCAAATTAACGACACAAAAAGTGCTTACAGCCAAATATCTGAATTGGTGACAAATCAATTCGCTGATGAGAACGTAAGTACCTATATATTCATTATTCTTATAAATCCCCGCGGATCCCCCAGCCGAAACCGTATGGAGAAGTAATATCGGACCCGAACCATATCCCTCACACCCCGGCTGACCCACAGCTATCTCTCTCGATCTAGCCCTGGGGACCACTGAGCCCACTGGCTAGTCGGTGCAGTGTCTTTAGGGCCCTGTACTACTTGCTTGGTCATTCTAATCTTATGTATTTGCAGGCTGTTACATCGACTCCAAATCCATCCAATAATGGAACTACTGAGACACCGAAACTAACCAGAACAGAGTTTTTAAAAATATTGGATCGTAATTTGAAAGGGTTGAATCGACTACGTAACCTAGAGTGGCGTGAAGCAAAAAAGGTAAAAAAGTGAAAGGGATATGCAAAGGGTCGCTCCCAACTAAAAGAGCGGCAGGCAGCAGCCGCTGGCGGCCGATTTGTGTACTTAGGTACAGGTACTAGAAGTGATTGCGAGAACGCTCGACCGACGTATCGCAGCGCCGCGCGCCCTACCTTCGCCACCAAATGACTATGATATTTTTCTCCCGTTGAAAGATTCAAAATGGTTTATAATTTGCCTCGGAAAGCCGCTGCCAGCCACTGCCCTTTCAGATTAACTCTAATTCGACAAAAACGCTCGCGCTCGACCACCAACGGGGCGAGTCTCGGTTGGCAGTGTTCATAAGTTGCATGTGCAAGCGCCCACGTGCCTATTCACACGTGCCCGATAGCTTTCGTGTCGCGATTGTTGTTTTTGCCGGCCCGCCAGCTCTGCCGGTCTACATGCCGTTTTAACTCAATGTTCAAATATGCAACCCCGTTGCTCAACTGTGGAGCAACAGGAAGCGAACCTCCAACACAAAGTGAGGACTCTGACTTGGCAAGGTGATCACACCTGGCAGGACTCGAGGTTGAGTCTGGCCAAAGTATCATCATTGTCTTGATTAGGTATATATTGGCTTTTGCAGAAGAGTACCTTCTGACCCTCAAACTTGAGACCCCACGTCTACTTTACAGACCCCTGCATCTTGTCATTTGGCAGTTACCTAACAGAAAAAAATCTACTGCTTGTAGTGTGTTGATTGAAGGTCGCTTAAGATGTACGCAATCTTGCCAGTGACTCCTCCATGTGCATATGGCAGAACGGCGCAGACGCTCGACAGTACCTGGTTTTTCTCGATCTCTCTTATCTGCGCTACTGGGTAATCGTAATGACCCAATGATGATACAGAGTAGGTACAACACCCAACAATTCTTAGGATAAATTAAACTGTATCAGTGGAGTTAGAAGTTTGAAAAATTCTCTAGATCTGCGATGAAGACCGAAGGATGTTGACCACCACTTGCCCTTGAAAGATGCCTTTTCACGCCCCGCCAAAAGTTTGCTTCGAGGCAAAACGACAATTTTATTTTTGTATCTATTTAACTAAAACATCTACATATTTATACTTCTCTAGATAGCAAAGTAATCCTTCCTGTGAGCTGCGAAGAAGACCGTAGGATATTGACCACCACGTGCCCTTGAAAGATGCCTTTTCACGCCCCGCCAAAAGTTTGCTTCGAGGCAAAACGACAATTTTATTTTATTTATTGTATCTATTTGATTTTTTTTTTAGTATTTACATATTTATACTTTTATGTTCTAGGACTCAGCTGCAAATCTAAGAGCATATACAGAAGAAATATTTAGGGGAAAAAAGAATGCTAGAAGCACCAAACAACAAAATCTTTAATCTTTACGGAAATGCTGCAAGTTACCAATGTTAATGTCCTTTGGGCGTGTAAGCACATACCCTTACTACTAGACGATTGATCACCTCCATAAATAAACGAATATTTTATTTTGGTATTCTTAGTTTTTATTCTTTCAAAAACCAACATTCTAACAATATGAATTTTGTGAGATCTTGTGCCTAAGGCAAATATTTTTCACCAGCCATTAAATTATAATATATCATTGTTATCATTTACTTATATTTTCTTCTTTTATAAGTGCCTCCTTTCGGTTTGTAAATATGTGCAGTATAGCACGACAGTCGGGATACAGTTCATATTTCGTTTTATGAATTCCCCTTTTTGTAGTTCTTTTAATAGTCTCCTCATTAAGCATCATTTGTAATGCTCCATCATGATCCAAATTAACGAGATCCTTTGCCTCTACTTTAAGTTCGCATCTGTCGGCACCATCCACCTAAAAATATTGTATATAAAATTACTTATAGAAAACACCCAGTGATGACAGGGTTTCTGAACACCTTGTGTTCAATGATGTAATTCTTTCTACCGTTACAGCACCTGCTAGTGTCTGCATGCATACTGTTCATTGTTATGTACAAATAAATAGAGCTATACAGCACATGTATTTTGGCAAAAGTATTAGTAAGTAATTATTTATATTACTATTGTATACCGTCTGTAACTTTAGATTTCATTATCGTGACACTTCGATAAGTATATTTATTTTTATTGTTAGGAACTGAAGTTTCAGGTACCTATCGGCATCACTAAAGTTATCAAGCTCCAATACAGTTACCAATCCCGGTTGCATTCAAAGCTAATGCACCAAACAATAAAATCTTCAAACTCGTGTCGGCACTTCAACTCTTTAAGGTGAACGCAGACTTGGCCGCACCGCACGCACTGCAGTCATCGCTTTTGTTAATGGCCTTGCACATCATTCTGCCTGTGCCGCAGACACCGCAGTCGTTCCCGTCGCCGCAGACAACGCACTGATTTTTTTTCATTCAGTTTCCAATTTACATCAAGAGTGGACATGTTTTACAGTATGGCTCTTGACGAACAATTTGTTATCAGTTGTTTATTATAGGAAGACATACATCCATTAAATCACGCCTTTATCCCCGGAGGGTTAGGCAGAGGTGAATTAACACCAACATTTCACCAATCTGTATTCGGTCCCACGTAAGGGGGGGGTGAGCCTATTGCCGTATTCCGGGCACTATTGTTGACTCGAGCCGTGCATCTGAGGCTGAGTCTGGGCTGTACGTATCTGTCTGATTTTAAAGTTAATCAGCCCTATCCCTTAGTCGCCTTGTACGACACAACATGGGAAGAGAAGGGGTAGTAAAAAAAAAGTGGATTCATAGCATCAACTACTACGCCGCGCCGGCCGCAGCGTCCGATGCGCGCAGACCGACGACGTTGGTGACGTCATCAGCTGCGGCTTGGGGAATTCGGCCGCTTCAGGTACTGCGGCGACTGCGGCGCGGGTAGGTTTGCGAGATTGTTTAGAACTTCATATAAAGGTCTGCATTCACCTTAAGGATTCTCTTTGCTTTGATATGATAACGACTGCCGTCCGATACCACAACCTCGACAGGGAAGGCTCGCACAGAGCAGAGAGAGAGAGAGTGAGAGAGAGAGAGAGAGAGTGAGAGTGAGAGAGAGAGAGAGTGAGAGAGAGAGAGAGAGAGAGAGAGATCTCTGACCTTGATGGCGCCCCAAACACTCAATTCACCACCACCGCGCGGGTTGAGGTATTACCTACCTCACATCCATACTAATATTATAAAATGGGAAAGTGTGTGTGTGTTTGTGTCGGTTTGTCCGTCTTTCATGGCCAAACCACTGAGCCGATTTTGATGAAATTTGGTATAGGGGTATATTGTAAACGGAAACTATGGTACGATAATTAGCAGTTGACGAACATTTTTGTTCGATGTCATATCGATATCGATAACAATACATTACGAATAGTATACTTTAAAAGAGAGGTGAATATTCAATATGCAATAGGCTATTTGACTAGGTCGTCGATTCTTCCCAATACTCAATACTGCTCAATTTGTTAGCTAGTTCTGAAAAAATTTGCCTTGCGAAATAAAATATTGCTTAACTAGACTGAAACTATGACTTTTCATTATTTTTAATCCCCAAAACAATCAAAATATAAACAATCAAATTCTGTTCAAATTTATACACTTTTAGATTTCTCATCAAATTTCAAATTACTTTAATTATGAACTGTAAACGCAACGTAGACCGAGATAAATGCGATATTCTCTTGTACTCCATACGCGCAACCGGCGTGTGACGTCACAAGCCCCAACGATTTTATATGGAGCGTTTTAGGGCGCCGAAAAAATCAATTATCTTTAAAGCTCGTCCTATCTTTAAACTGTCCTAAGAAGATTCCACTTTGATAGTTCATTATATTGTTACAAAGTGGTAATTTTTCAAAAGTAGAAAAACATAAATAGTCAAATAGCCTATTGTAGCCACTGGCACGAAGAAGAAATATGCGAATGACACTAACCTTACATAATAATGATAATTTGTAATTCGTATCTACAGTTGGCCACCTCTGGTTTAGGACACCTTCCTGCCAGTTGATTAAATTTGACGTCTCACACGTTCTATGTGGCGCCAATTGAAGTCCAGCCCACAATTCGGAACCGAAATGTGGCATCACTGGCGAAAGCATAATTATTAAAACTGCTAAAGCTTTCTCAAACTCCTTGCTCTTAGCTACTACTTCTGGTGGTACATTGTTCTGTAATTAATAGAAATCGAAATTAGTTTAGCTGTTGCTCCTTAAGGTGAATTGCTTGTTCCATAAATTTTGGACCTAAAATGTGCTCTATACGCCCAGTACTCGTTTCTTGGACGTATTTTGAAGATAGCACGGGGTGCTGAGGCCGTGGTCGAGTTCAAATTCACCAAGCATAGATTATTACAAATCTTCTTCTTTTTCATCCTAGCGTTAATCCCAGTCGCATACAAAGTTAACAACTTGGAGTCTGGGGTCCGCTTTTACCAGTCCAACTGCGGATTTGGTTAAACTTTGACATTTGTCGTGAATCGACTGCCATCTGACCTCCACAACCCAAATGCGATATATCGCAGCATTGCAGTTAGACCAGTCGTTGGACTCTTGAGGGCTCCAACTACCCGTAACGACTGCCATAGATGTTTGTATGGCAACCGGGACCGACGGCTTAACGTGCTCTCCGAGGCGATTATAACAAATCTATGCTTGGTGAATTTTAGCGCCGGGGCCTTTCATATATCACGATTTAGGTCCAAGATATATGGAACGAGCTACATATAAATAACTTCCACATTTCGCATTAAGAGCGCTTTTATTACGAAAAAATGGCTAGTTGCAAGGTTTTCGTCGTCAAAATATGATGCATTGCCATAATGTCTATAGCTAGTCAATACATGAAAAATATCCTTCATTTTATCTTCTTCAATAACGTCAAAGCGAATTTTAGGTGACTTACTTATTTATTTAGTAATCATCATTCTCCTGGTGTTCGTTTTGGCAAAAACTCACAGAGACCTCATTTCAGAGCTCTAATTTGCAAATACTGTTTAATGTAAGCCTTCAAACTAAATTTGACTCTACTAAAAACATCCTTTACTTCCATAATGTCAAAACAGATTTTTGATATTTACCTTTCAAGCAAAGAAAAAAAATATCAATTCAATTTGATTTTCAATCAGAAAGGCTTCGACAAACGTCCGAATATCTCCGGAGTTTTACATCACATCGACAAAATATTGATACTACAATAAAATTCATGATTTCTCGAAACTACTACTAATTATTTTATAATTTTAAATCAATAAACTTATTTTTATTTCAATAAATTAAACTTGTATATATTTGGTTACACCGACGCGACGCACAGTGATCAATTATTAGATATTAGGTGGATAATATTCAAATTTGACATTGTGAGGGTATGCTGACTTTCCCTTGATGCCGACTTTTAAAATTAATCCATTTTTAGGTTTAAAAAGCCAACAAGATAAATATTTTCGTTACAGAAACCGCAATGCCGACTATTTGTACAGTCGTGTACAATTTTGTCTTGTAAATAATGATTGAAACAAAAATAGTAATGTAGGTAGGTATAGATATATTATTATTGTAGTTTAAAATAAAAACAAAAGCTGAGATCTCTTATGGAAAAAAACGTATTTAACTTAAAAACTCCTGATTAAAAACGAACATTTGCGAGTCTTTTCAAGCATGTCATTATTTCAATGTTGCTGCTCAAATAGTCATCTACTATTTTTTGGTACCGCCTGTCTCTTAATTTGTATTTTTCTATTTTTTTTTTTTAGAAATCGGCAAATATGTCCTCTTATACCGAGAAGCGTGATCACTGTGGACGCTCTCATCCTTCAATATTTTAATTAAGGGAAAAATAGACACCTTTCTAACTTTTACGACTTTCTTCAAGCGGGCATGCCAACTTTCCACAGCATTTGTAGTGCGATGTGGATTACCGTAACAGCTGACTACTGGCAATACTTCCCGGTTCATCCACTGTTTTACAAAATAATCAATAAATTGATTCCAATTACTGTTATTTCTGATTATTTCAAATTGTATATTAATAAATCCTTCTGGAATATGTTGAACGGGCAAATGGGCTAAGGCAGTATATAAAGATATAATGTTTTTATCGCCTTCTTCATTTAAATTATACTTTTTTGCATTTTTTTGCAATGCTTGTGAAAAGTGAAAAAAATAACCTTTATTCAAGGCATCGGTAAATTCACTTTTAAATGCGTTCATTGCTGCAAATTCATAATCAGTTTAAAACAACACTGGTTGGAATTGAGGCAAATGTATTTTTAATAACCTGAAAAATCTTTGATACGTACATTGTTGCTTATTAGGGAGGAGAGCGAATACAAGTGGAACAATAACTGTTGCATCGCTAGTGCTCCCAACATCTCCGTGTATGGTGTATATTTGTTTAAAAGGACGAGGCGCACATTTAAAGCTGCCGTCTCCAAAATAATGTCTCACAAATTTTAAAGTTTCACGACCTTCCTTGCTGCAAAATACTAGTATTTTATCGTCTATCCCATCTTCAAAAAGTAGAAAATTTTCGCCTAATTTTGGGCTCATTTTCACATCAGCCAATGTTTTAAAGACTGTAGAATAAACTTGTAAATACTGCCTTCTAGCCCTATACAAGCATTTTTTTATAGAATTAAATAATGGAATAACACCATCATATTGGTGATTACTTTTGTAATCCTTTATAAATTCATAATCAATTAGTGGTATCGGTCCTAAATCATCGCACACACGTTTTTTCAGTGCACACATAATTTTAGCGATTTCAAACTAATTCCAATCAGGTTCACAAACGTGAATGGACTCTCGCATTACAGTGCCGTCCTCTTCCATCCATGTAATTGATCCAGAACACCTTCGATTGGAGCATCTCCATATTTATGAATTATCCTTATTCTAATGTATAATTGAACCCGTATCGCCACAAAGTCCAGCCACCCTATAAATATAATTATTGTATAATTTATACTGTCGATTGTCGGCACTTGGTGGTTGGTGGAACTTGGTTTAATACATTATTAATACACTTTTTCTCTCTAAAAACAGCACTAGTCGAAACCGATCAGATAAAAAGTGAATAAATAGTGGAATATACGTACAAGTGAGTGTATTAATAATGTATAATTATTGTAGTTAATAAGCGTTTTTTAAAGAATACATTATTTAGCATAGAAAAATAAAGACCAAAAATAATCTTTATTGGCATGTGGTCACGGGCATAAAATGAATTTGCCTTACCTTTTTATTGTGGAAGAAAGTTATATCCACCTATAGTTTTACTCATTTTATAAAAATAATAAGCAGCTATTTAAATTAGCACCAGACCTGAGAAACTTCCTAATTTTTGTCTATGTGAGAAACCATAACACCATTACACTTTTCAATATTTAATCATCTATAAATGACAGTTTATCAAATGAGATCGCATCATAATTATGTAAAGAGAATGTATCATAAATCTTTGACCTTTATTGACAACGCATTTATAATTATAATTATGTACAATATACAGTTTTGTAAATATTTAATATCAAACCATATAGCGTTACGTACGTGACTGTATAAAAATCGGCAAACTAAAACAATAATACCATATTTTTTTTAAGTTGTCTTAACGTTAAGATTGTTTCAAATAATTAAAAAATCGGCTTAACAGCACTAAAATCAATGAAGTTTGAATATTCGGCATAAAGGTAATCGATGTGTGATTTTTCTGTAAAGTCGACAAAACAGGAAAGTCGGCACAAATGCCCACACTCAAACAAATTATCTCTATGCGATTGGGGGTACTTACCTCATATTATTGTTTAATATGAACGGTAGAAATAGAAAATATGCTACCGAAGTTGCAGGCCTTCTGCGGGAAATGTGTGCTCCCAAAATAATTGACCCGAGAAAGGCTCGGTCGATGCATCTGTTTCATGCCTATAATGTTAATCCCGGTCATAGTCGACCTTAAATAGGGTTCCAATTATTATTATTATTAATTTTGTGTGTGCGAAAATATAAAAAAAATATAAATAGTTTATTAAATATAGTTATTTAAATACCACTATTATTCATTTAAAACCTTTAATAATAGAGAGACAATCACAAATTAATTTTTAATTTATGGCCAGCATAACTATGTAGCATCACACCCACTCTCAATAACGACAACAATACGTTACAAGTACTCTCTAAGGTGCCAAAATTAGTAAGAAATGCAGCTGTGAAGGTTCTTTTGTTTATTATTTTATTGCTTTATTACCTTAATACAATTATCGGCATCATACGCACCAAAGTATTATGTAGGTATTATGTAGGTATTTTATATAGGTGTTTGCTAGTTTTAAATTATAATGCGGACCATAATTTAGAGTAATATAATATAATCAAAGTTCCTTTCAAAACCATACCAGGCGTGGTTCACTCCGCGCAGTACATCCGTTATATACCTACAACGAAGTATCGGCCGAGCGGATTAAAAATTAGTCGAGTGTCACGCGCGCGCTCGTGTGGACGCTTGAGGTGTTTTCTATGCTCGCGCTCGGCTGGGATTTTATAAAAACATTTTTTTTCTCTCTTGATCGTGCCTACTACTGGTACCTACCTTAGAATGGACAAGTAAAGAAAATATGACAGACGATATTGTGTGGCGTTCGGCTGTTTGAATTCGAATAGAAATATGCCGGATTTATCTTTTTTCTCGCTTCCCAAAGATGCTGTAAGGTAATTTTGCCAAATTAATAAATTTTAAAATTTTAAGTTACTTACCTACCTACCCATAACCCAACCTACCACTACTACTGTTCAAAATGCGTAACTAGACTAAAACTACTTATTTTATAGGTAGACCACGAAGTAGGTAGGTACCTAGCCAGCTAGATTTTTGAACTGAGAGGGTTATTGGACCGGCCCCATCGGGGTCAACATACTCCGCTGTCACCCGCCTCGACGTATTTTTCTAATTTCGAGTGTCCTTGACGGGCAATGCGCGTTGACTATAGGTAGGTAGGTACCACTGATGATACCTACCCTACGTAATTTCTGCAGTTCCAAGTTCCTTCTTTTTAAACGACTTCAAAAAAGGAGGAGGGTCGATTTTTTTAATTTCTTATGTTTGTCCCTTCATAACGCCGTCATTTATTAGTTCTTAACTACATAATATATGAACCTTCGCGCTCGAAAGCTACCTTATAGCTTATAGGTAATATTTAGTATTCTTTGTTTATAGTCCGAGAGCTGAAGTAATACATTTAATAAGTATACAAATGAATAGCATAATATTTAATATTATTCACCTGAACATGATAATTAGATACTTTGGCGCACTTTGGCTAGTCTGACGGGTATATAGACCGAGAGCTAAGGTTAAGTTTGACAATACATGGTGGCCAGCTCTCCTGGCCAAAAAATTTGGCGCCCCATATTGAGGAGTATTTGAGCCACCCCCATGTATGTCCAGTGATTTTTACTAGCTTAGGAGATACGATTTTTGAAGTTATACTACTTTTGGCGCACCTAACCTTTATCGGCGTGGCGATTATCAAACACTTAGAAAAATTTTCATTGTATAGAGACTGGACTATGGCGACTGCAACGGGGACTGTTCCTGTGACGGCGACGAGCGACTACTACGGTGACTGTGCTCCTCAGTGCCCCGTTTGCTTCACTCTAACCAATGACCATAAGCACATGTGTGTTTGCTCCGTACTGACTACCATTTGTCTATTTTATTTTAGGCGCCGAGAGTGGCTGATTTTAATAAGACGAGAGGACTTACTAAGAAAAGAAAATTTGAGAGCTAAAAGCTACGAAGTCTGCTCCCATCATTTTGAAGATTCTGCAATCAGGACAATCAAACAACTGAAACCAAATACAGTTCCAACAAAGCTTATAGTATCCGAGAACCGAGTTCCTAACAATAATATAAATTCAAATACGAATTGGTTTCCAAGCGCATTTAATTTAGCTGGCGCAAATCAAAATAATTTACCAACATGATTTTTGGGTGTCGGCTCTCGGACTAGTTTAAGCCGTTTCGTGTTTGCGTCGTACGGCATGTAACTAAACACGTAAATGGTATGTTCAATTTAGCAAATACACTAAAGTGTAGTAGCAAAGAATACTAAATGTAGTAGTATGCTTATCGTCTTATGTTAAAATATGCGGACATTGTAATAAAATACTTTTTTCATCTAATACTAGGTAGGTATGTTTAAAGTTGTCATTTTCACATAAGTAGAAAAATAGTAACAGGTACATAACTGGACTGGTAATCAAATATTCATTTCTTCACAAGAAGGCAACCCTAACAGGCGTAAGAAGAGATAAGAGGTACGCGATAGAAAGAGACGAAGTAGTAGGTGAATAAAATTATAGGTACCTAATGTTGTGCGAGCTGAATTCCACCGTATTGCGTCGGAGCAAGACTGGAATTAATTAAATCTTCTTGCGCAGTGATCCTTCTGTACGTTAGTACTATTAATTATTCTGTGACCATACTAAGGATCACGACCGTTTAGTCGACCCGCGCTATTCACCAAGCTGTATTACCTACTACACACTGCGGTAGCATAATAGTAGTTAGTAGCCGAAAATACCTAAGATTGCGCGGCGTCAAAAGGTGAAAGCGCTCTTAATCATAATGCGAAATGTGGATGTAAGTACACCTCTGCCTATCCTTTCAGTTATACAAAAAAATGGATTACTAATGTTTGACCAAAAAATTATTGACAAATGGTCATTCGACAAACGTTTTACCAAATGTTCATTTTTGTATAGAAACTATCGTGAGCCATTTTTCATTCGATAAGTTTATTACGGCTGTACTCACGTCACTCGTCAGGATGCGCCCGACTAGTTTCGGATAGCATATATATATATAGCAGAGCACCCAGGAGCGGCGATCGCCGCGCCTGGGTGCTCTGCTCATGATTAAGGACTCCGGTCGGGTCCGAAACTAGTCGGGCGCATCCTGACGAGTGACGTGAGTACAGCCGTAATAAATTTATCAAATGTTCATTTGACAAACGAGACATTTGACAAAAGTGTTATCTTACAAAAACTCACTTGGCAAATGATCCATTATCAAACACTATTCTTGCCAAATGTATTAAATATTAAAATGTCAATTGACCTTTCTTCATTTAAGCAAATAATATGTTTCGCAAATTGAGCATTTATCCAAATGTCATTTAACAAAATGTTATTTCATAAAAGTACTTCTTTTTTTTCAAACAAAACGTATAAATTCCTATATCTGGGTGGTTTAAAAAAAATAACCACGATGCCTTCTAACCTAACCTATCCGAGTTGAGGTACTCTGAGTCGGGGTGTTAACCATAATGACCTTTATGTATATTAAACGTTAGACCTAATGATTTTCGATTACGTTTGTCCCTTAATACATTATATGAAACGTTTTTAGACCAATAGTAGTTTTATCAGATAACTCAATTGCTAAATGTTCATTGTGTAAAATAATTATTTATTAAATGTATATTTATGCGTAGATCATTTGCAAAAGTGAGTCATTTGTAAAATGATCAGTCGGCGAAATCATTGTTTTACCAAACGTAGTTTGTCAAGTATAATTTTGCCAAATGACTTTTGGTCAAACAGCAGGACCCCAAAAAAATTGATAGAAAATGTGATTGAATGACAATGTAAATATTATTTTGAACCCCCGCACTTGCCAGAGACCGAACGCGACGTGTTTGCACATATTATGAATATAAACATTCTACTACTACGAAAAATGATTGATATAAGATGGTTTCATCAGCATTCAGATAATTTAGGAAAATATAGTTATATATAATAGTTAGAATAATTAGTTGAAAAGTTGACTGTTGTTGGTACTATTTAGAATCTAGCAGAAAAGGAACTAACAATATATATATATATACTCACCCTTAAAACGCTAGTTAAACTTTGAAGTCTAGAAATGCCAACACTTAGTTTTTGGGTGTATTTAAAATGAAAAGTGGTTGTTGCAGTCAAAAAGTTCCTAGACTCCCAAAATTTAGCTTCATATTTTTCAAATTCTTCAGGGTTTAAAGTACTTTTAGAAGTTAAATTATTTCTATGTTTTAAAAATTCTCTTATAGTCATCCATAATCGATGTTGCCAGTTCAGCACACCAGGTAAAGCTATAATAAATGTTTTGATATTTTACTTTGAAATAAAATGTAGTCTAGTATCAAGTTCATAATGATAATCAAATATAATTATATTAAATATGGATTATTCAGTGAATTAAAAATACTTACTTGCATCAGACCAACGCCTAGCTGTAGCTGGTGGGACATCAGCAAGGATTAACAATCTAGTGGTGTCACATCCGTATGTGGACAATAGCCTCTCTGGGCTTTCACCATTATACTTGGACTTGCTCATTTTTTCCCATTGCGCTAAGACAGGCTCACCACTATTTTTCTCTTTATATACCTTGCCAATCTGTTCCACTTCTTCAGCAGGTATATATTTACCTGTTGATTTTAGTTTATAGGACTGTCCCATAACCATTCCTTGAACAACAAGTTTCTTAAACGGTTCAGCAGTAGGTGTCCATCCAAGTGAATGCAAAAAGTAACTCATAAACCTAGCATAATACAAATGTAGTACGGCATGTTCCTTGCCACCTATATATAGATCTACTGGCATGTGGTTTTCAATAGCGTTATAAGAAAAGGGCATATCTTTATTAGTGGGATCCAAAAAGCGATAATAATACCACGAAGAATCGACAAATGTGTCCATAGTATCAGTTTCTCTCTTGGCATCTGAGCAACACTTTGGACATTTACATTTCACCCAATCTAGTGTGGCTAAAGTCTGTATACCAGGCAAAGATGAATTAATTTCAGGTAGTTTAACAGGAAGTTCTCCATATGGTACAGGAACAGCACCACAGTTTTCACAATGAATTATTGGAATTGGTGTACCCCAGTATCTTTGTCTAGATATAAGCCAGTCTTTTAACTTTGAGCTGACAACATGTCCTCCTACGTTTTTTCTATTAGCTGTATCAATAGCTTTTTTATTTTCATGCTCAATATTTATTTGATATACTTTCATCATTGAGTCAACTATGTGCAAAGATTTTGCAATTTCATGGTCTTCTACATTTAATGAAGAACAAGCTATTGAGACATCTCTACCCTCAGGATAATTAAAATCATTATTTATGTAAACTGGTATTTTACGTTCTGCTATAGGATTATAACATTCTAAATTTCCAATATTTTCAGCTTTTATTTCTTGGATCAGAGGATGCCTTGAGTTCATTAGTACAAAATTGCCATAAATAAATTTATATGGCTCAGTTGTCCACACATCAAAGGCCTTGGTCTGTTTGTTTATTTTCATTGTAAATGTTACAACTACTCCGTTGCAATCCCCAATCCAATGTTTCTGTAAATTTATTATATCTTTCCAGTTTTCCAATTCCTTACTATCAAGTCCATCATATAAGTCTTTGGCAAATTTTGTTGTTTTGATAAACCATTGAGTAAGATATTTTTTTTCAACTTTGGCTCCTGATCTCCAAGAACAGCCCAGTTCATCTACTTGTTCATCAGCCAATACTGTTTTATCCACTGGGTCCCAATTCACTTGTGCCTGTAATGAAAAATAAAATTAATAAACTGGAAAAGTAATTTTGTCTTTGCCATTCCTTATTAACTATTATCTGTCAACAAACTGCTTATCTACTATTTGCAAATAGAAAAGTTTAATGTAATTTTTAATAATGAGGAAGGTGAACATAGGGGTCACATGTATATTAGAGTACTGTCCTACCTTAGATTGGTATGCTAATCCTCTCTCAAATAACTTCAAAAATATATATTGTGTCCATTTGTAATAATTGGGATCACAAGTACAAATTTCCCTGTCCCAGTCAAACTTAAGTCCTAGCTTTTGAAGTTGTGTTTTCATTGAATTTATGTTGGTTTTAGTCCATGAATGAGGGGGAATATTTCTTTCTATAGCTGCATTTTCTGCTGGTAGACCAAATGCATCCCACCCTATGGGATGAATAGCATCTAATCCGTTCAAGTGTTGAAATCTTGCAATAGTATCAGATATTGAGTACACTCTGACATGACCCATGTGCAGGTTTCCCGATGGGTAAGGAAACATGGGCAAAACATAGTAAGAACCTTCTTGACCCTGCTTAGACCTATTCACTACTTCTTCAGCCCAATGTCTTTCAATATTTAGTTTAATTGATGTATTAATATCCTCCTCCTAAAAAGAAAAAGAAATATAGTAAATTGAATGACTTCAATAAACTTTTAAAATAGACAGAGTAGCACTTCTTACCCATAACCTTAAACTGCTTTTATTTCTAGAAAACCAATAATATAATTGTCGTAGCTGATTAACCTTTCGATGGTACTTTGGAATATCAAGTCGAAAAAAAGACATGATAATTGTGATTGCAATAACTGAATACCTACTTGAGACTTGAATGTACTGTTTAACATAGATTATACAGTACTTAGTAATTATGGTAATACAAATGAATTGAATTATTATTTCATACAGTACTGAACACCGGTAATAATTCACGTTTCCACAGGATTCGCAGGTATTAGTCTCGTGGCATAGTTTACTCAGTGCTCATGCTCATCTCATCCTCGGATTTCCTTAATTTTCGAAGTCCCCACTCAAAGCATTAAGCAAGCCCCTCTTCAGCAGACTGTCAGTTGACTTGTCACTTGTCACTTGCTTGACATTGCCAGTCATAGATTTAGTATTTTATTTGCCAGTTAACATTGGTTGACTTTTTTTTCAATATGGCTCACACAGACTCTCTATGCGTATTTGCCAGTGACATGACAAGTAAAGGTAAATTCACCTTGCTCTGCACGGAGCACTCCGGCACAGAATAAATTGACTATATTTATACTGTGTCGAAAAAAGAGGAAAGTCACTAAAAGTCATCATAATACTTACTGAGTGCAAAAAGCACAGGCATATGATAAAAAAAACACCAATGATGGACACTGATATAATAGTAGACACATTAAAAAAACGCTTTATTTTAGGAAAAGTAACTAAGGTAAAAGCCCCAATGGTAGAGACTTTAAGGACAAATCAAACTTCACTCAACAAAATGAAATATATTAATTACAGAATGGTCGTGGTATCCTTTTTTAACTGTTACAGCAATATTCAGACATTAACTTTTGCAGATAATATCCTTATAAACTATCATACTTTTACTTTAAATAAAATTATTATATATTTGGTTGTAAACACCAATTGTAGATAGCACCTCCCCACTAGAAGGCACCCATTGGCACCAATAGTAGACACTTGAAGGACAATCAAAATTCACTCTGCAATATTGAATATATTATGTATCAGAAAATTACCATCAAACACTAACGAAACCCACCCCGAAACAATAACGTTGAGGTTTTCCAAGTTAAACGTATCTATGTATGTAAGTGTGTGTGTCCGTGGCATCGTAGCTACCGAACGGATTAACCAATGTTGATAAAGTTTCTTTGTTTCTTTGTTAAAGGTGAATTAATCGGGAGTGATCTTAACTATAACTGATATAAATCGGTCCGAGATGGCCGCCAGTAGAGCATTGCAGACCTTCTCATATTTGTATCAAATTAAAGAGCTTGACTACTAGTCAATTTAAAGATTTAAATGTAATAAAAATATATGTCAAGTACGGTAAATGCGATAAATACATTGAAAAACACCACTATTATTAATAATTACCATCTTTCTTCGGTGAAAGGAATAAATGAAACCTTAACATGTTATTAACAGTGAAAGCGATGTAGACGGAATCAAGCTTCGCGGCTTCTATTTTATTCGAAGGAAACCAACGAATGGTACAGCGGAGGTCTCTGCCAGACCTCTTCGAACCTAATCTATCCATCCCGGAGCGCGAGGTGTTCACAAGATCGCTACGCTCGCTCCCGTGGTGTAGACAATCGTTAACGTCATCATAATTGTCATCATCATCGTCATCATTATGATCATTATCGTCATCGTCATCATCATCATATATCGTCATCATCATCATCATCGTTATCATCATCATCTTCAGACTAAGGTTACATTTTAATTTTACGGAGGACAGCGGTAATTCCCATCTATATCCTTATTTCCATACTCACTAATACTATAAATGCGAAATCTGTTTATCTGTCTATTATGTCTTCACGCCTGAATCATAGAACCAATATTAAAGAAATTAGGTACACAGTAACACGTGAAAAGTGGGGTTAAAAGGAGGAAATACAGGATGAAAATTTATATGAAAGTTTATCATTGAAGATGTCCTGAAGCACATAGACCGATTACGGCTTGTGGAAGGAGAGCAGAGAGGCAACGGGCAAATCAAAGTGACATTCATGCGAGTAGAGTAGTAGGCATTGTTAATAACTAGCTGTTGCCCGCGACGCGGTTATCAACCAGTATTGAACCGAAGCTATTGAGCTTTAATCTTGTCTCTCTGTACTCGACTTCCTACTCGCCTCTGTAATCAGCTTTTCTCTCTACCCGACTCTCTACTCACCTCTCCACTATCCTCTCTACTCGACTCTCTACTCGCCTCTATATTCGACCCTGTACTCTCCTCTATGCTCGGCCCTCTACTCACTTCTTTACTGTCCTCTCTATTCGCCTCTTTACTTGATTCTCTACTCGTGTCTCCACTGGCCTCTCTAGTCGGATCTACAATCGCCCCTGTACTCGACTATTCTCGAACTAGTATTCGACCTTCATATGCCTATCCACTTACCTCTCTATAACGATCTCTACTCGCCTATTCATTCTATTTTTTTGTTTCGACTCTTTTATCGACAATTTCTTTCCCCAATCTCTAATCTGTGAACGTACTGTTACACTGGCAACCCTAAGCCTTTCTGCTAATTCAGCCCATCTTTACGCCTTAGTCAGCGTCTTTCACGCATCCGACGACATCACCCCACACCTGCAGGTCAGACCTCCCGTGACATCCAGAGCAATTCGTCGTGCTACCAGTTCCGTGCTAAATATCCATATTTCTGTACCAAATTAATTAAAATTAATTCAAGGTTACTCGCATATTTTTTTTTTTAAACCCAAATTCGGTGGGCCCGCGTAATATTTGGTGGCAGCGGTGGGATTCGAACCCACGCCTCCGAAGAGACTGGTGCTCGCGCGTGGCCTTGTGAGTGAACCTTCCAGTGAAACTGTAAAAGTGAGTGCAAAACCGCTGAAAAACGAACCGTGTACCCTGACCCTTACTGTGACTTTTGTGCTACTTTACTGCTAATTCCTGTCTAGTACTGTATTCTACACCTACGACCAGAATAATCTTCAGGTGTGACACCCTGAATCTGCGACGAATATCTCCTGAATACTTTCGTAAACGCTACGAACCGGCACTTCGAATTCTCGACCTTCAGCGCCCTCTCGCCGACTCTGTTCCTGCTAAACAACAAAATCCTATGAGCTGCGAATACATCAATATGTTCCTGATAATCTTGTGAGTTAATTCCATTCAACTTTAACTAATCAGTGCTACTCAGTGATTTAAAATAAATTCGTAATACGACATTCTAAATCAATAAAGTGCCAGATTTACATACATTCTAAACCAGTGTTCATTGATACTTACTGTGCTAGTAATTATACACAAAACCTTTGTTTACATTCCATTTCATAAAAAAATAAATTACAGTTGTGTTCTAATTCGTATTAAATAATATACACCAACTTAAACTGAGAGCGCCGAGTACCGATAACGCTCTCCGCCCACGCTTAACGTCTGGACGAGCTTCTAAGTACAGATAAAAATTGCATTCCATTGACACAGCACACTCTTCTGAACATCTTAATTATAAAGTTATAACCTTGAATAACTTACATAGTAATTTCTACAAAACATATTTTATTTAATATATATTTTAAATTGTCAAAATGGGGAAGACAGAAGAAACTCTGCCCTCATTTTCTGGCATTACTGTCCCAATTACCGCAACGGTCCCAACTGCCCCAAGCTCTGAAATCATCATAAGTATCCTTATAAAATTCATTACGAGATACGATGGGACCCGTGAAAAGCTAGACCCATTTTTAAATAATTGCAGAAGCGCCATTGACTTAGCAAACCAGGCGCAAATACCCATTTTATTTAAATACATTCTAAGTCAGTTAGAAGGTAAAGCACAAATAGCTTGTTCCTTAAAAGAATTTGAGAACTTTGATCAACAAGAAGCTTTTCTGAAAAACTTATACGGAGAACGTAAACACTACGCATACTTACTTGCCGAACTTCAGGAATGTAAACAAGGGCCTAAGGAAACTGTCAACCAGTTCGCCCTCAGAATCGAAACTTGCCTATCCAAATTGCTGTCCGAAATTAATTTGACAGTTCCTACTTCAAAAGAAAACGGAAAGGAAGGGCGAAGTAGCTGGGCGTGCCGCTGCGATCAAGACTTAGCTGTTCATACCTTTGTTATCGGTCTCTACCCCTCACTGTCAACAATTGTACGATGTCGCGACCCCGAATCCTTAAACGATGCTATAAGTTACGCATGTGAAGAGGAGAAAATCCTAAATTCTAGAAAACAATTGACCTCTGTACCATTCGCTAACCAGAACCGTAATAATGGTAAATTTCCACCTAGAGAACTTCAAGGTCGTCCTCGTCCAAATGATTCTCAAACCTCACATCCCACGAACAAGAGTGACATTATATGTAGATATTGTAAAAATATCGGACATAGCATTGAAAATTGCCGTAAACGCCAATTTAACAATAACCGCCGCAATCAAGGTCATCCGGGTTCAAGTTCGACCCAACGTTCACGCTACATTTTACAACCCCGAGGAGGCTCCCACTGACCTAGTTGAGCAACCCGATAGAAATTTAAACGAATAAAATTTCCCGAACAGTATCGCACGGGAAATGTATCATTCAAAGCCGATACGGGAGACCCTCTGAAATGCGCCATAACTAAATCCGCTGTTTCTAATACTAAATCCGGTGTTCCTAATACTAAATCCGCTGTTTCTAATATTAAATCCGCTGTTTCTAATACTAAATCCGCTGTTTCTAATACTAAATCCGCTGTTTCTAATACTAAATCCGCTGTTTCTAATACTAAATCCGCTGTTTCTAATACTAAATCCGCTGTTTCTAATACTAAATCCGCTGTTTCTAATACTAAATCCGCTGTTTCTAATACTAAATACGCTGTTTCTAATACTAAATCCGCTGTTACTGATACTAAATCCGCTGTTTTTAATACATTATTAAACACTATTCCTTGCGAAACTTCGGTGATGAATACCGAAGCTGCTATTGGAACAAAAATATACGAAGTTATGTCAAATAGCCCCAAACGGTTTTTGCCGCATGTGATCTTAAAAACGGCGTTAGCCGATTCTCCCCTAACGTTCTTAGTTGACTCAGGATCGATGGTAAGTCTCATCAAACAATCTTCGATCCGAACAATGCCGTTGCTGAACGAAAATTGTATAATTTTGTCAAAAGGTATTGACACCGGAGATGATCTAACACGCACTCTGGGTAGTTTTCAGATGAGCATTTTGTCAGAACCCGAAATAGCATACACCTTCCATGTAGTGGATAATATAAACCTGTCTTACGACGGAATCATAGGCTCTGATCTCTTAAAAGATTTAGACTGCGCAATAGATTACAACCAAAATGTTTTGAAAATTAAAGGAAATCATTTGAAACTAAATTTCTGTAATCCTGTTTATACCATTTTACCACGTATGGAGACTATCATTGAGTGTTCAGTATCTGACCCTCAAGTAAAACAGGGTCACATCCTAGACCAAAAGATTCATGAAAATCTGTTGATCGCAAATTGCCTAGTTACGGTTAAAGAAAACAAAAGAATTAATATATCTGTTGTCAATACCTCTGAATCCCCAATTACTCTAAAATCTAATTTGAATATTGAACTTACTCCCATTCATCCTTCTACGGAACTGCGCGAAATGTTCCATACTACTTCAGTTTGTCACGATCAAAACACTGACTCCTACCTACGAACTCAAGAAGTATTAAATCTTCTCCGAGCCTCACATCTTAATCCTGAAGAGGCAAATGCCCTTCATGACATCTGTTCTGCATACTCTGACATATTCTTTATTTCCGGCGATAAACTCTCCTACACTGATGTTCTTAAACACGCTATAACAACAACTGCTCCAAACCCTATAAACGTGAAATCCTATCGCTTTCCCGAAGTCCATAAAGAAGAAGTTAACAAACAAATAGATCATATGCTGGATCAAGGGATTATAAAACATTCTAATTCCCCATGGTCATCACCAATCTGGATCGTTCCCAAAAAGCTTGATGCATCTGGACAGCGTAAATGGCGGATAGTCATCGACTACCGTAAGCTGAACGATGTAACTATTGGTGACTGTTACCCTATCCCGCAAATATCTGAAATATTAGATCAACTTGGTCAAAGCAAATACTTCTCCACACTGGACCTTACCTCAGGGTTTCACCAAATTTTAATTAAAGAAGAAGATGCTCCTAAAACGGCATTTAGCGTACCCCAAGGGCATTTCCAATTTACTAGAATGCCGTTTGGTCTAAAAAATGCCCCTGCCACATTCCAGAGGTTAATGAACACCGCTCTATCTGGTCTGCAAGGCATGAGCTGTTTCGTATACCTTGACGACATTGTAATTTATAGCCACACCCTAAGTTCCCACATAGAAAACCTCTCATCGGTATTCCAAAGACTGCGACAATTTAATCTCAAACTCCAGCCCGACAAGTGCGAATTTCTTAGACGGGAAGTCGCATACCTCGGACACTTAATAACTCAAGATGGAGTAAAACCTAACCCCGAAAAACTAAAAGCAGTCACAAAGTTCCCTACTCCTAAATCCCCTAGAGACATAAAGTCATTTCTAGGACTTGTTTCCTATTATCGCAGATTTATCCCCAATTTTTCAAAAATAGCTAAACCACTTACACAACTACTATAGAAGAATATACCTTTTCTATGGGAAAATCAGCAACAGCTCGCATTTGACGAACTAAAACATAAACTTACCTCTGCTCCTGTCCTCGCATATCCTGACTTCTCCCTTCCTTTTATATTAACATGTGATGCCTCAAACTACGCCATCGGTGCTGTTTTAAGCCAAGGTCCAATCGGCAAAGATAGACCAATAGCTTATGCGTCGCGAACACTCAATAAATGCGAATGTAACTACAGCACTACAGAAAAGGAACTCCTAGCTATCATATTTGGCTGCAAAACATTCAGACCATATATCTATGGTCGAAAATTCCAAATTATTACTGACCATAGACCATTAAAATGGCTCTTCAATCATAAAGATCCGAGCAGTAAATTGCAGAGATGGCGACTAAAATTAGAAGAGTACGATTACGAAATCGGTTATCAGAAGGGAAAACTTAATGCACTCTCTCGGTATCCTGTAAACCCTATACAAAATGATGGTATTCTTAACCTCGACCTTTTGGTGGTCGTGATCGTCATTAAATGGGCTTATGTTTTCATAAGCCCATTTAATGACGATCACAACCCCGACTACAGTCCTCCAAACTTACCAGATCCAGTCCAAAATCCTTTAGTAGAACCGCAACTTCCAGTTCCATCCTATTTAAACCCTGACTTACCTTCGTTATCTCAGCCTGATCGTCCGCAAACTCCTACATTCGAAGAACCTGAAACAGAACAGAATCCCCTAACCGAACTGCAACCCGTTCCAGGTCCTAGCCCTGCTCCAAGCCTGTATCCTGAAATAAATATTAACGCTGAAATCACTGACTTTCCATCACCGTCTCCCTCACTTAATTCACCTGAAATAATCATAAATCCCCAAGACCATATCGATAATCCACTCGAAGTTCTTGATGTCAATGATGATAATTACTCCCAATTCCTAAAAACCATGAACAGTAGAAACTTCGAATCGAATGCCAAAATACTAGAAGCTAACTCGAGCATCCTAACTAGTCCCGACAAAGTAATAATTATTCCTACATCTATTGACCTCGATGAGAGTAATCTTCACGTTGAAGATATTTTAAATGAATTAACGAATAAAGAAGAAATCATTAATAAAGAAAAAACACTCCATTCATATTTAAATTTTGAATATAAAGGCGCTATCGTATATTTCCTATTTACTAAAGTCAACCACTTTGATAGCGCTACCTATCAAGATCTTTATATTAGTCTTAAGAATATACGTAACAACTTAATTATAACATCACCATCGGGTATTAGCATAACAGATTTTAGAAATCCTTTCGAATCTCACTCATACACTAAGCTATATAACATAATACTATACTTATTTCACAATGTCGATTCATTTATAACGATTCACCGTAATGTAATTATATTCCCATCGTTGAGTGAGATTAAGAAAATACTTAAAGAAAATCATGACATACCCATAGCAGGTCATTTAGGAACTATAAGAATGCTCAAAAGAATCCAAGAAAAATATCATTGGAAGGGTATGCGTGGTGACATTGAAAAATACGTCAAGTCATGTAAACTCTGTCAAGAAAATAAAGCGCTCCGAAGAATAAACCGAGAACCAATGAAGATCACCACGACTTCCACAAACCCATTTCAACGCGTCGCTATGGATATAGTCGGTCCATTACCTGAAACAACTCCTGCAAAACTAAAATACATATTAACCCTTCAAGATGACTTAACTAAGTTCTCGTTAGCCTACCCTCTTCGATTTACTACTGCAGAAGAAACCAGCGACTGTCTAATATACTTTATTTCATTATTCGGTATACCGAAAACCATACTTACCGATCAAGGTACAAACTTCACTGCTGACCTATTTAAAAGGACTTGTGACTTCTTAAAAATCAAACAACTGTGGTCCAGTCCTTACCACCCTCAAACACAAGGCGCTTTGGAGCGCAGTCATTCTACATTAAAAGAGTACCTGAAATCATTCGTAAATAACGACCAAGATGACTGGCATCGTTATGTCTACACTGCTATTCTAACTTATAATACCACTATACATTGCACAACCAACTACACACCGTATGAACTGCTTTACGGACACAAACCCTTCATACCAGATTCATTGTACGACTGCTCCCCTGACGCCACTTACCCTGAGTATTTAAAGATGTTGATGCATCGATTTAAACACACTAGACAAAAAGCTATAGAAAACATTAATAATTCTAAAGAGAGATCGAAAAGATATTACGATGCTCATACGAGACTAAAACAATATAAAGTCAGAGATCTGGTTTACCTCCGAAATCATTTAAGGCTTAGAAAAGCGCTCTCGCCTATATGGAAAGGACCTTACAAGGTTATCAAAGTTCACGACAATAATACAGTAACCCTACTTATTAATAGACGACACATCACACATCATTTTGATCAGATAAAACTAGCAACACCTACTATGCGTTTCAAATAAGTTGATAACTGTCATAATGACATTTTGATACGTGTCGATAACTTCATTGTGTAACGTAAGGTCAGCAAATACATTTTTATACTTCACTGTTGCTGGACACTAATAATAGTACTTAATATATTTCCAATTAAATATTTATGATGATTGTTGAACCATATTCCCTTTTCAAGATAGATAAGGATAGGGTAGGATAAGTACATACACAATAAGTAAGAAATTAAATTATCGGTTCTTTTTTATATTTATTTATTTTTAATCGGGCGGTAATTTTGAATTTTTGAATAATTATAATTACTAAAAAATTTGATAAGTGCTTAATGAAAAGAATTTAATAATTAAGTCGTTGTTACCATACACGTATAAACCTGTCCGAAATGGAAATTTTGTTGTTAGCTGTACATTTCTGAGGAATACGGAATGAAGTTGCCGCGGTCGCGATTATCTTCTCATTTGAAACGCATAGTAATACCGTATAATAAGTAATATCATATTTGGATATTTCAGAACTGCTTTTCTACTATTTCCTACTGCATCTTTCTCCAGCCAAGAGCTTGTTAAACAACTGGACAAAAGCCCCGAGATATATTTTAACCCTACTAGTACCATGAAAATAACCAGCGACCGCGTTTATTTGGTTATTCCAGTAGATTTAAGTTTTATTAAGCCCCATTTAGATAATATAAATAGCATTTTAGGGACTACTAGATTCCTATGTCATCAAAATGAAGCCATAGACGATTTTCAATGCCAAAATATGCTCCAACCTCTTACCTCATTATATGACGACGTTAGCCGCGATTATGATTCTATCTCACATCTAATGTCACCAAAATCTAAAAGATCAGCGTGGATTTCTGGAATAGGTACAATAATGAAAACAGTATTTGGAACAATGAATGAGGACGACTCTGAAAAAATTAATGACGCCATTGAAAATATATATTCAAATGAAAAACAATTAAAATCCTTAATAAAGCAAAATATCTTATTCTCTAAATCTGCAATCATTAATTTCAATGATACTCTTTACACCATTTCTAAAAACGAAGCTTATTTAAATGACGTCATGGATAAATTAGTTGTAAGCTTTAAAAATATAACAGTAGCTACCAATGAGTTAATGTTAAGGAATAAGATTAACGAAATTATTAATGTATTACATGCAAGTTTACTTACCTTATCTTTTAAGGTCGAAGATATTGTTAACTCCATCATCTCGGCTGGTAGTAATACTTTGCATCCTGCTATTCTAACGCCGAAACAATTGTTTCATGAGTTAGAACAAAACTCTAGGTACTTACCTAAATATAGCGAATTTCCTGTAGCCCTGGAAATTAGTAATGTAATCTTACTTCTAAGGATATCTGAATTAGTTCCCTATTATATTAATAATAAGATTATATTTGTAATAAATATCCCCCTAGTATATCAATCCGATTTTGATCTTTATCAAATAATACCAATACCTGTACCCCATAATACTAGTTTGCCAAGTTCCTATGCAATGATTGTACCAACGGACAACTATATTGCTATAAATAAAGAAAAATCAGCACACTGTACTCTTAAAGATACAACATCCTGTATTTCACTAAATAAAAACAATTTAATTTGTGATGTCTCTAAAATCCTATTAATTGGTCCAGAACCTATCTGTGAAATAGAACTATTAACTAAATTTGTAAAAGACTTACCGTCCCAATGTGAAACTAAATTTATTTACGGTAATGTTAACATTTGGCAAAGCCTTGGAGCTAATAAATGGATCTTTGTACTATCCCAAATGACGAAACTGTCACTCCAATGTAACTATAATGTTACAGAAACAATTATAAGTGGAACGGGCCTGTTAACCCTAAAACCACACTGCACTGCATTCTGTAGAAATATTAAACTGTTGTCAATGTCAGAAATAGTACTACAAAGTAACCTAGTAAGTAAAGTAAGTACCTACAAAGGAAATTTACTTAGATTTTAATTTAATAGAAGACAAATGTTGCACTTTAAATAAATTTAAAGAACTCAAAATTAATGTTTCTAGCTCAACTATAAATAACATTGATCTGCAAGGTCTAAAAGACCTCAAAAGTGTAGCAGACCAAAACCTTTTCTCACTTAACAGTTTTGATATCAACCCTACAAATAAAATCCTAACGCATATGAGTTTTTCAATATCAACTATCATACTATTTCTGGCATCACTATTTGGCATACTTCGATATAGGAAATATATAATTAAGAAATGTAACACGAAAACTGTAAAAGATATAGATGTAAATACTGACGAACCGATAGCACAACCTACTCGTCCCAGATTAAGAATTATTGAATAATCCTTCAAATCCTTCTAACCCCAAACCTTTCCAATATTCCTTTTTCAGTAAACTCACCTTTCAGGGGTAAGTTTACTCTTGGCCGGGGAGGTGTTACACTGGCAACCCTAAGCCTTTCTGCTAATTCAGCCCATCTTTACGCCTTAGTCAGCGTCTTTCACGCATCCGACGACATCACCCCACACCTGCAGGTCAGACCTCCCGTGACATCCAGAGCAATCGGTCGTGCTACCAGTTCTTTGCTAAATATCCATTTTTCTGTACCAAATTAATTAAAATTAATTCAAGGTTACTCGCATCTTTTTTTTAAAACCAAAATTCGGTGGGCCCGCGTAATAGTACGAAATTTTACCAGAAAATCTTCAAAAATAACCTTAAAAGAAAATAAACTTTTGTAGGTATTAACTTTCAGCCCCTATTACCCCTCCCCCCCTTAACCCCTTTTTCAATATAAAAGGTAGCCTATGTCCGATCCCAGGCTTTAATTAACTTTTGTCGTATCAAATTTCATCACGATCGGTTTAGTGGTTTAGTTGTGAAAGCGTAACATACAGACAAACTGAGTTACTTTCGCATTTTTATTATTATGGTAGTATGGTAGTGATTAACTGTACTTACATATGATGATTTCCAATATATTTATCAAGACGCTTTCATTACATTCACAGTAGGTATACGTAAACTATATACTTCTTCAAAAAAAGAGGTATTTTACATTTTTCGGTACCAATACTCAACATCCTTTATACTGCTAGAAAATCAGCAATGGTCTAAGTATATTAACAACTTACATATATTTAACATACATACTAAAATTATCACTAATCATTAATAAAAAATAAAATATCACACCTATTACAAATCAGTACCCTTAACAAAAATCTTAAAGAACAATGTCAACAACAACAATGTCGGCAATTAAAAATTTGCTTCGGGTAGTGCTGCGAATTTTTGAACATCTCTTAAAGATGCCATTAGGTGTCTCTTAAGTTAATAGTCTAGTAAATCAAATAGTTACTTTTCTCAAAATAAAGGGTTTTATTCAAAAGTGTTTACTACTGGGTCAGTGTCTAACATTGGGGTCTTTACCTTATTTGGTTTACAAGACTATTAACCTAAAAGATGCCCAATAACATATTTAAGGGGGTTTAAAAATTCGCAGCACTGTCCTAAGCAAATTTTGAAATGTCGACAGTTGAAAGCATATAATGTAGGAGGCCGTACGCAGTTGTGTTGTTTTTAAGATATTTGTTAAGGGTACTTATTGGTTAAGGATTTTTTAAGGGTGATGGATGATTATTATAACAGTATGTTGTGACTTTTCGTGTTCGTTCCAAATATCCCTAGGGAGCTTTTTGTGAAGTCCCCACAACTTTACTGAAGCAGCAATCATCATTCATTTTCATTGTCATTGTCACCGTCGTCATCATCATCAACATCATCAACTCATTATTATCATCATCATCAACAAATAAAGATATGGCTTAAAGGTCTTGAAACCATGCCATAAAATTTTCATTACAAAAAAGATAGAAACTCTGACAACTGACAATAGTGATAATGAGAATGACATTAGAATTTCGATTGAATTCTTGAGTGCACTCTACGATTTCATCTGTATTTCATCAATAAAATTTTGCACCTTGCACAGAATCTTATTAGATTGTTACTAATATATCCTCTTTGTCTGGTTAAATGTGTACTAAGTACATAAAACTATTGGTGTAATAATTTCGCTGCGTAGTTTGTTATACATTTTCTGCTTCAATCATGGCTAGGCCTGGAGTAGACGATGCATCAGAAGATGCGAAAAAAATAGTGGATGATGCTAAAAACTTCATAGAGAAAGCTATTTCTGATATTGGAAAGACTTCAGCAACAAAGCAGCTAATTTTAGGAACTGCGTCAGGAT